>OZ020480.1:20461952-22861952 GCA_963971345.1 Andrena flavipes | reverse complement strand
CACTTCGTTTCGCCTTCTCCTCCTCCTTTTTTCTTCGCTCTCGTTCTCACTCCCTCGAGCTCCCCTTTGAGCGTACAATGCGATCGATAGAACGTCGCTGGCCGATCGACTTCGTAACGCACCGTCGAGTGCGGCCGATTTCGCTCGAATTCCCGACTAATTAGTCACGTAACGCGCCAGATCCTGCAATCGTCGATCGGCCTGGAATTCGCCGATCAGATTTAGCAGCGATCGCGCGCCACCAGCCTCGCGATCCGTGCTGAACTCAGGCTGTTCTCTCACTAACCGATCGCGATTGATAAAGTGGAAAGGACAGACCGTGGCTGGGAGCCCGGCGAGAAACGAATTAACACGTTCACAGTTCAGGGCTCTGAATGTGAATCCCTACTTCTCAACAATTTGCGTAACAACAAACTCACCGTAGATTTATTTTGGTAGGGGAGACCGGGTTAAATTGTAACGTAAGTAAAATCGTTTGAACGACGAATCTGGTAACCCACAGCACGCCAGAGCTGATTGGCGATATTAGCACCGTCGGTTTTAGTGGCACAAACGAGCGTTGTGTATTCATTTTGTGATTATAGCTCAGAATTTTAATACACATTGGTTTATTATAATCTGTACGCATTTTAGTAATTTCATGTTTAGCTTCTCGTTTGCTGAGATAAAACGTAAAAATTCAAGCTCGGGGTAAATTGTAACATGATACTATACTTACTCCGCTCTAAATGGTGATAAAGCAAGCTATTTGCTGACACACCAGAAAAATATGCTCTAGACGAACAACAAATCAATCGAGAATTCAAAAAGTAGAAAAAAAGTGTGAAGGAAGAAGTAAAGAAAGCGAAGAAAAATCAGATGAATAAGCAATGATTGTTGAACTCGTGTATATAAAATGTTTAATAATGATCTGTGTTTTCATTTATATTTTTTATAAATGTTTATTTTTGTCCATATTTATATTTAAATAAGTAAAACAGATCTGTTGCAATTTACGCCGGACTGGGACACATTGTAACAAAGGTTCAGATTTGTTTAAGATGAAGCTGAATGTCTAAGTGTCCAAGATTTTGCCACCTACATTCACGCAAATTATTTCCTGATTGAAGAAAACACTTTGGAGAAAAAACTATGGAACCTTTTTTTGTTACAATCTGCCCCGGTCTCCCCTATTTGTCAAATATGTATTAATAAATTTGGCAACGATGATGGAAAGTGACACCTGCTTTGAATCGTACCGCGCTAGATGCGATTGTTAACCGATTGCATGTTTGCAGACGTTACCTACCGCATACTTTCAACGTTGCTTTCGCGAGCTTCGCCCGTGAGAGCGTGGCGTCGAGCGACCGAGAGGTTCCTTCCCCTTTTTCACAGAATTTTAAAAAGAAGGGCACTGTGTACGTGTTAATCGCGTTGACAGACCGTCACCGACAGAGAACCAACAGCCAAGGAGTATGAAATTGAAATTTGCTAACGGCGGAAACTCGGTGTTGCCCCGTGAACCCCGATACTAGGAGAGGAAATTACAAGTCTCGCGTCTAGAACCGGCGTGCAACATTGTGCGGCCTTATTAAGAGCAGGACCGGCGAGAAATAAATAGGGGAATTTGCATCTCATCCAGGGGGGCGGGCTCTTGGAAAATTAGAATAATTTCGAGCATACCGGCTATCGTAACGGCCGTCCAGACGGTCGTTAATAATAGCTATTTACCGTTCCTTCGCGAGCTTTTCATCGGAACACGTCGAAGGGCTTTCTTTTTTAACCCTCCGCCGACACATACTTCGCATCTCTTCGCTATTAATTATGATTGCTACCCGAATCCCTTGCAACTTTGCTCGTCGTCCCCTTCCTCTTTTTATCGAATTAACGGTTACTCCTCGAGCCTACTCTTTCCGTTCTACAAACGATCGAGCAATAGATAAGCTGAAAATTATGGGAACGTTTATTCGGGCGATCAATTCAAATCTGTCCCTCAAGAAGGCACAAAAAAGATCCAAATAAACCATCAGATCTGGATAGTAATAATAATACTGCATCACTCGCAGTCTATATCGAGGAGAGCATAAGGGAATTATTCAAAACAGTGTAATGGTAGTGGAAGATTTAAAGAAAAAGGCCCCTGTGGAAAACTTCTGGGACACCCTGTATATATAACAGAATTACAAATTAAATTTACTCGCGTGTGGTATGAAATATAGTATTTGGATAGAATCATAATTTTTTTTTAGAAGATGTGGCCCAGAATATGATGCATAAAGTTTATCGTTGAAGTTCAATAGTAAGCATTTCCTCGAGCACCTGTACAACCACTTGTCTATGTTAGAATTTTCCTTGTAGGCCCTGAAGCGATTGAAATCGTCGTTAGGTTCGCCAGGGTCGCTCCCTTATTTGCGGGGTGTCCATATACCTCGCGCATTCATTAATTAGTCGATCATTTATTTAGCTGAAACCGACTGTTTCTCTGTCCTTCGTGCCAACAAAGGCAAGGTGGTTATCGTCGCGATCGTTCCGCCGCGTATCGTTATGACACGCGCGTCGTATGACGACCGGTACAAGTGCGCGCCCTCCTCGTTTCGCTCGGTGCTACGCTTTAAGAAAGGCGCGATGCATCATTTCTTCGCGAAACGCTAGCTGAAGGCTCGCATAATAATCGTCTATTTAATAAACGATTAATCACCGGCCAGCTTGCGCCGCACGCGCGCTATCGAATCCATTCGAAGACAAAGAAACGCGAACACTACTTTTCTAGGTCTACCATCTGGGAACGCGTGGAGGAGGTTCAAGGCAGAAGCATGTTGCTCGAAATACCATGCTTGAATTTATCGCCCGTTACTATATCGAACCAGCGAAGATTCCACTATGACAACCCTTCGAGGTCACAAGGGTTGTATCGCACCCCAAGGTGCCTTTGTCAACTTTTCTGTGAATGTTCAGACCTTAATAATAAAATTTAAAGTCTCTGTCATTTTTAACATAAAAAAGAAATTCCTTTTATCCACAACAATTTTTTTCAAATACATAGTTCAACATATCAAAATTTAGATTTCTATAAAAAGACTAAGTAGGTATCGGAGTATTATCACCCAAAAGTAAAAGGTTCAAAAATACTAATTTCATTGTCACTGATTTCTGGTACTTTCCTCTAAATTAAAATAATTCTTAAAAATAATTAATAAAAGTAAATAATTCTTTCGAGAGTCCTCTGTTAGAAAAATGTAAAACAGAACGTTTATTTATGTTTCATCGAACTCGACTCGCAAGTAGAAGTTCGTACGATTTTTCTTCCCCCAAGCGACAGGTACCAGATGAATTTTTCCCGCTAGCGTTCGGTTCGATGTTTCCTTTGCAAGAAGCCGGCGGGGCAAGAACCGCGGCGATTCTTCGGCGATTAGTCACTCCGTGACCGATTTCCCAGCGGTTTTCTGGCACCGACATTAGCACGGCAGGATCGCGGCAGAAGACGCGCCGCGCGGCTGTATATACCGGGTGCGCTACAAGCGTGCTTCCGCGTTCAAGTTCCGCCCGTTCAAGTTACTGCGCGCGCAAATAACCGAGTCACGGCCCCGTTTCTATTTACCAATCCGTTCGCAATCTACGCTGTACCCGCGGCCATTAAAACGTACGCGTCGCGCTGCAATCGTTACAAGTTCACTTGACATTTAACGAAGGACAATCTCTCTCGCCACCGTTGGCGGAGAAAAAAACGAAACTCTCCGCGGAAATTCTGGCAGCCGCGCGAAAACGCTTTTCGACCTAAATTCCCCGCGTTTATAATGTCGGGGATCTGAAAGTCCCGCTGAAAACCGCACAAATATTGGTTAGAGAGGATAGAAAATCTGCCCTCGACGTCGCAGCTCGCTACAAAGTAATTGTCCCTGAGTAGGACGGTGAAAATTGCGGGGTGGATTTTTTTTTGCCCGACCTCCAGATTTGCCGGATATCGATGCAAATTTCTAGCGCTGCGCAAACAAGGCCGCACGTGTCGCAACTTTTCCAATTACATTTGTATGTTTGCACAATTGCGCCCGTTTATTGCTTTGTGCCCCGACGTTGCTTTGTCGCCGGCTGGAAGCGACGATAAATATAAGCTGGCCATATTAGCTAAAATTAAATATTATACAACCGTGCAGTACGCTGGTCAACATGCCTCCACGTGGGACCGTAAATTGTAACGTTCGAAACGTCCCATTAATCACGACGTCAACCAGTGGCGGGCGTTTGTCGCGTTTCCTTTGCGAAAACTCACAGGAATCAGTTCCTTGGGACAAGTGGGCGCTTAGCGAGAATTGTTTCTGGAATAATATTGGGTTTCGCGAAGAAGAGAACTGGAAGGATTACCTTCAAACTATACTCTGATAATCCTTTCCCTAATAGTGCGGTGGCATAAATATAAAACCACGCGTTTAAAAAATTTACAACCGTCGATTCTCGGGTCAACCGCGACACAAAGGAAAGCACCGAAAACTACCCGGACGACCGTAACCCAGTAAATGAGTGACAAAGACCGAGCAATTATCCCATAGACCCTAAATCCCTTCCGCCGAAAGTACCTAAGCCGATAATTACTCGGGAAGGTTCCCCGGGGGAGGGAAGGGATCGGAGGATTTAAGCAGAATCGCTGAAAGAAAATTGACACCGCTGGACAGCTCCATTGTTAAAACGAAACTATGCCACAGTCTAGGTCCCCGCGTATCGATCCCATTACTCGGAACGTGTAATCTAGGGAATGATTACTGTCGACTCTTGGACTTCGGTCTGACGTACAACTCTTTTTTTTCATCGATCACACCCATGCCGGTTTCATAAATTCTCGCTCATTACTCCCCAGGCGGCAACAATTGCGCTAATCACGTGGGCCGCTGGGTAAGCTCTGCTCACCGGTTTCGCCCGCTAAATAAATAAACGAGCAAGGTGCAAGCGTCGGCCGGGAAGACGGGCAAATTCGCCGGCAGGAGAAACGATACTGGGAACCCGATCGAGCAAACAATGATTCGACTATTCCGTACGGGCGAGTATATTTCAGTATTCGGCGGCCTTCGCCGGAGCTACCAGGCCTCGGCAAAGAGAAAGGGAGAAGGAGGGGGAAAAAAGGGGAACAAGGATTTGTTTTCATTGACATACCAGAGCGGAGCTCGGCTCGTTTCGCAAAAATCTATTTTCGCGCGCTAATTATGTAGCGGCGGGAACGCGTCGCGTCGCGCAAGCGTGCGCGCGCGCCTCTCGGGCCCGCGTATTTTCCCGTCATCGTCGGTTGCCGAGAGAGCGAGCAGCGGCTCGGACGATTGTTTACACTGGGACGAAGCACATTGGTGGCAAACGATCACGATAATAACGCCTCCCAAGTTCGATGACTGCGTGACATGTTCAATGGAAACCTCCCGGCGGGATAAAGGGTTTTTTTTAGGTCACTCCTCGGGACAGGGGCGAGTGTACGCCCCGCGATCTGCGCTCTTCTTTCTTCTTATTTGCCGGAGCTCTGCTCGATCCAGACACGCGTCCACGTCTCGAGGGGTCGATCAACGGAATCTTTTCGCGCGGAATGTTTACCGATGCTGATTCGAGCGGTTTTCGATCGAAAAAATTTCAAGGCTTCTTAGAACTTTCAAACTTTTGAAATTGGAGGAATATTCCGGGTGTTTTGAAATAAGACGAGACTGCTCTTTACGATCACCTTACGAACGCATTAGCGCTATTTTGAAACGATATATTGTCCGCGCGGAGTATTCTGCGGTCCGTGACTCGAGGCGACTCGGACGTGATTTCTTTTGGGCTTCGTAAAAACGAGTGAGGGGAAGGGATGTGAATAGTCGCGAGGCTCGTTGTTTGGCGAAAACGTTTCTAGAAATGAATGACGCTGGCTCCCGTTGCAACGATACAACGGCCAGGCAATTACTCATTTAAAGAAACGATAATGCCACCGATTCGCGGAAGAGTCAACAACTGCGAAACCGTTCTTGGTACGCTGGACTTTGTCGTTCCGTGTGTAAAGCGGCTTGTGGCTGCACACGACGTGTAAACAAGATATCAACGCTCGAACGTCGAACAACAATATTGTTAAATGGACCAGTCGCGGATATTAATCGGCGCGGCTGAGCGGTGCTGTCGTCAAACGCTCGCCGACCACGCATTTGCGTGCACCGGCGACGTATTATTCGGACGTGCGAATAAATGGGGCGAGATTTGTGAAACGGATGACCGTCGTCAACGGTGCTCCAGTACATTCGTCATGACTTCGGGGCTGAGCGAGAGGCGTGGTTAAAACAGAAACTGAAATTTTTAACATCCCAGTACTCTAATTGCTCGATATTTGTATCGAACATTTTGAAGAATTTTGCATATATTTTTTATAATCTCTGTCAGGTGAAATTCTGATTATTAGATACAGTTTTACATCGAGAGTGCATTTAAATAAAAGTAGTGGAAGAAAGTTCGTTGATTTTCTAACTGCTTTTGAATTTGGGTGGCCCCTAAGATCCTATTTTCTTAGAACAGATTCCCATTAGTAAAAAAATTTCCCTCTATCCTGGGGGGAGGGGAAGTCGACTGGGGTACGAAGTTGTGCCGAAGAGTGGTAAATTGATGGCCCTTGAGGCCCCGAGTATTTCAGGGAAAAAAGTCCGATTTTTACTCCAAGTTCCTTCTCAAGGTTTTTTTTTTAAAAAAGTCCCCTTTGGTTAGAGAGAATCCAGGATTACATTTCCCAGACGTTGCGTACTCGAACGTCCCCCGAGTGGAATTAATTTTCGTAGAGGCATGTCACGTCGTGGTTGTGACGTTGACGATGTCGTCGGTCTGATATTTATTTTTGTCGCGCGACGCGTCTCGATCTTCCGCCACACGGCGCCGCTCAACATCGTTACACAATTCCATTGTACAATATTTGTCGTGTGATTTGCAGATACGCGGCTGATGTGCAGCATTCTTGAGATTACGCGTGAACTACTTTTCGAGGGAGCCGCGATAAAGTTTTTATCGGCTCGGCTGCGTGGCCGATCGTATCGAGCGTAACATACAACGATCAGGCGGCCGTCGAATGTTTTCAAAATCGATAGCCGAGCGATAGTCCAACAGTCAACAAACACTCTGGGCGCGAAACACCCGAGGATCACACGAAACAAATAGCACGCGACACGGTAATGCTCCACTGACCGTACGCGCGACAACGTAACGACCGATCGAAAGGAGAGAGCGAACTGTCGAGAAGGTAAACGGGAAGCTGAAAAGGGCGCGAACCGAGGTGTTTACACGATATTCGAATTGAGAAGCTGCTAAACGCCAAGGGAAACGTCAGCCACGTCCGAATTAGTGGCAGAAACGCGCAGTGTCAATGTTTCGCGTTCGAAATGGGATGAATAAACGCGAAGGAGGCTTTAAAAGGGCGCGCATTCGAACGGGCCGAGCGAAGAGGGAACGCTAAGTGGCTGGGCAAAGAAGAAGACTGAGGAAGGCGTTCATCGGGGGATAACGCGCGGAGAACCGACCGGATGCAACGCCAGAATGGGAATGCAGGCGTCCGCGCGCGCGAGAGCCGTTACTCGCGTCGGGTATTTCCCAGAACGCGACTATAAACAAACAAACACACCAAGAGAGATAGACAGGGCAGCGCGCGCGTGTGATCCGTGCCCTCCCTTCCAAGGCAACGCAACACACAACGACCAGCCAGCAGTTCCACGTACGAGCCAGCGGCGGGGAGGGGAAAGAGAATACTGGCGCCGTCGGTTGAGTAACCCCACCAGGACCCTCGCGCATGCGTACCCGCCTGGATTCCCTAGGCTTCCCCCACCACCGGCCGCGGCCGTCCGCGATCCCACTCCTGACGCTCCCTCCCCCTCCACCTCGAGCGGCGGTCAAATTCGCACCGTAAAGTCGCTCTGGACGTTTGCCGATGATGACAAAGCATCCACGATGTTTACTGTCAATGCAATACGCCGATTTTAGCCAGGAGGATCGAATTCATCGGACGCCACTTGATCAATATTTCGATGAAATGTTTTGCTTCGATGGGAAAAGGAAAGCAGAGGTTTCTGGGAAGCTGCGTCGACCAGAATGCGTGAAGGTCTCTTTTGAGTCCGCTTTATTACTTCCCCGTTACCGAATACCTCGCATTCCACATTCTCCACTTTATTCTTCCGATTATTGTAACGAAACTGCAACGGTTGTACCGCATACTTTGGAATCTAAACGTTTCGCCAAGCTTTTAGATAAATTCTCGGATTCTTGAAACTTCGTAACTGTCCCCTTGGAGAAATTTGAAAGGAAAGGGCATGCCAGGCTGTCGTGCATTATCTTCTGTTACACAGTGTCTAAAGGTATCAGGACCACGAAGAGAAGAGAAAGACTCGAGGTGGTGTCTCGATGCTTTCATTGCAATTTTCGCACTTGACCGCAGGGGTAAGCGTGCTCCACGATCCGCGGTAAGATTACCATCGACGCTGCAAGTGGTGGTGGGAGCGCTACCCCTCCAGCTCCCCACCGCCGTTCCCGGATGCGGGTCTCGGCGGCCGATGGTGGTGGAAAGCCGAGTGGTGGGATCGAGGCGCAGGAGAGGGGAGGGTTGCCGCCAACGAGTGGTACCGTAGTGGGGGGAAAGCGCGGGTTAGCAGCCGGGACACGGTAGGCGTAGAATTCAGTAAGCGAACGGCTCTCAACGGCCACGAACGTGTTTTTCGTTCTTCGGTTCCCGCGTATATGCATATATATATATATCATACGTGTATATATGTATCCGAGACTGATCCGAGAGAAACATTATCGAGACGTTGTCGAAAATTCGCAACGTAAACCGCAACAACAAACGGACGCCGCGACACATATCCGGTTTCTCGAGAGTTCACTAACGGAAAAAAAGCAAAATCGACCTCCTAAAAAAGTAACGAGTTCTTTGGTTTTTCGACACTTTGGTTCTTCGATTTCGTTTCCGCAACTGTGGCTTTAATCATTCAAACTGGATTCCAACAAGCAGTACGTGTCGCGATTACATCGCGGCTACCGGGGGCTTAAGAAACTATTCAAGGTAAGAGGAAGAAGAAAGTATAATACCGATCTACATTCCTTAGACGCCAGACTAAACGCGGTCTACGCGAGAGGAGAAGTAACGAAACAGTTCGCGAGAATGGTGTTGTATCGAGTGTGCGACGAGCCGCGCTGCCTGCTAGGGTAGACCTCTCGGGTGTTTGTTCCCGCGGAAATAACAGGATATTTTTTTTCGCAAACGATAGCTTTCCCGCTCGCGGGGTTACGATTCAACGGGGCAAGCGACGCGACGCGCAGGGAAACTCCGTTGTCCTGACAACGCAACGACGTTTGCTTGTCGACCGCGCGCGAAATACAGTGTCTTTTATTCTCGGAGGGAAATTCGTTGAAGTTAGTCTCGATTCGAATAGGCTATCTGAGAATCGTCCGAGACGACGTTCCCACGGATCGCGAAACAGCCGAAGGACGGAGTAGCGTGTGGTAACATTACATAGAAAAAGCCCTTCTTCGATAGAGTCGACAAAATCGTTTCATTGTCATGATTTTTATGCCACTGTCGCGGCTTATATCATTTTGTGGCTAGATCGTGAATTTTTTTCCACTTTGGCGGGAAATATGTGGAAATGTCAGAATCGAAACATTTGTGATGCATTTCTTTTCATCGAAATTCTATCAACTATTTAGTCGTTTCAAGGATGAGGATAAACGGGATTTCGAAGAGTTTTGGAAAATCCAACGAAATTGGTGTATTCGGATTTTTCGTTATTTTGCCTCGCCAAAGAGAAGCAGTACACTCAATATGGCGAAAGATAGACGGAAGGATGTAGCTAACGCATCGCCCTAGCAGCATGAATAATTTACCTCTGGGTCTAAATAAATCTTTTCCGAGCTGTGGGTTTCAAAACACGAACGAATCTCGACGCCATTCTCTTGGTTAAGCTGACCCCTCGAACGCTACTTTCAATCTACAATAAAGCTTCTATTTACGATCGAAGAAGCGTTCTTTTACCCGTGACAGATGCGTAGACTGGAGAAAATTGTTACTTCCTGCTAGCGAGTTCGCTACTAGTCAAATGAGCGTTTGTTGAGTAATAGTCGTACACTCGGGACTGGAAAAAACTGCTTACAATTTCAAATCTCTCGGGCAGCCGAGAACATTACTCCATATGCATCGAAAAATATGTCAACAACTTATATTTATATGCATTCAAGTATAATTATTATACATCTGGCGTTAGAATATACTTTTTCTCTCTCGATTGAAGTTTTTATTAGAACAAGGTTAGATCGTTCGTACGGAATAGTATCGCGGTACTTCCCCCGTCGAAAGGTTACTTATCGACTAAACAGAGTTACGACATGATAATAACTCCTATCGACGCTCCCCGGTTTCGGCAACGCGAGCAAATTGTCGGGGAACGGTGGAAAGCGACGAGAGAAGCGGAATTGGCCGCGCGAGGTCGAAGCACTCGCGCGCGCGGTACACGTGAACCACGAATGATCGCAAAATTTCGTTCCACTCGAGACCACCGGGTGAGAGAGAGAGAGAGGGAAAGCATCGTTATAACGGCCATCGACGGCCGCGACCGAAAAAACATGTTTGGATCGATCGCTTGTTTATACGATACGATGTGAAAGCAAACAGTTCTGTGGCCGCGTTGGTCGCGACGTAGCTCGATCTTTGTCTCGGGATACCCGACGCTTATCTTGACCGACACTCGAAAAGAAAAGAGAAAAACACTTAGCGAGCGCGCTCGACGGTTTGACCGGTCGGTTAATGACTCTGGGTCGCTCTCTTAAATATACACGAACCGGGGGATTCGTACCTACGCTGCAATAGTAGCTTCGCGTTCGTCGATAAACGTCAATATTTCGTGTCTAGAGATCGTTCCCAGGGCGGGAGCGATATGTCGTAATTCTGCGTGCCTATACAGCGTGGTAACACCAGTGCCTTCATTCACGGATGTTTACAGTATTTCGCGTCTGCCTTTTTTCGTAAGTTTGTGCAATAAATAGTAACACCCTTCCCTGACCGCGACCCGTCAATGGCTTCTAGGTGATGAGCTATAGAATTAGCAGTATGTACCTATACACCTAGTGCATTATAGAATAATTCTTTGCACATTCCTATGCACGCTAACCACACTGTTCCAACGAATGCGCTTCTAGCGTGCAATACTATCTAACGATGACAGTAACGGAAATACATATAAATATTTGAAACGTTATTGTCATTCCCGTCTAGATTCTCAGTAGCTCCTACTACACGCAGCCAGTGCGGCAATACAGTCGGAATAAAATATTTGAGTACGACTGTCCCTTTCTTTATAGCATAGTCATCATCCCGCTTTCCCTCGAATGAATGTATCTAGTATGTTGTCTGAACTACCATCACCAGACGTTTTTCAAGTACAAAGATTCAATGTTTAATTGCATTTAGAATTCAGTGTGTTCGGTACTTAATACGTATAACGAAAAAAGGATTCTGAAATAGGAGTATAGTAGCTAGTAGCACGTTTCACTTCGTACAGTCTTGCTATTGAAATTCTGAAGATCTGGACACACGATACATCGGAATAGTATGCACTAACGATATCCCCTGCTTCGACATTGGACGTATCAGGTGTTCGAAATCGACGCGAGGGGTGAAAATTCGTTGACCCCTGAGACGTATCGATCCCCGAGGAAAATCGTCGCGTTCTCGTAGGCCCTTTTATTAGTCTCTCTTAGAGCGGGCAGAGCAGCACGCCGTGGCGCGTTCCAATTTAGCCCGTGCGGGCGCGCGCGCGAGCCCGACACGTTTCTCAGCGTCTGCGAATGCAAAACATCTCATTCACGGGCAAAAGTGCTGGCCGCCTGCGCCAATAGGCGTAGTCCCTTCTGGTAGTCGGCAAAAAGCCCGATGCGACGGGCTTAGAGAGGGAGGAAGGTATACGATCATTGCTCTCCGTCTCTTTCCCGTTCCCCGTGGTCTTCGTCTTCCTGGCCTCGCGTGGCGCGCACCGCGAAGGGAAAGGAGGAAAGAATGTGTCGCGTACCGTCGGCAGAGGGCAGCACCGGCTTGGCTGCACGAAAAACACAAGCTCCGCGACCGGAGGCAGATGGAAAGAGAGAGCAGGAGAGAGAGAGAGAGAGAGAGAGAGAGAAAGACAGACCGCAAGATAGAGAACGTAGAGCAGGAGCGCGGGTACGTGAGAGAAGGAGACGAGACGAGCAAGGCTAAAATTAGAATGTCCGTTGGAATGCTGCTGGATTGTGTATGTACAGGGTGTTTCAGTGATCGCGGGAAAAGGAAAGAAACATGTAGCAATCCTTAGGAGGGAGCGAGACGGAGACAAGAGTTTAACGGACGCGCGGGCTCGAAGTGATTCGTTGTTTTTTCTCCTTTAAATGAGAAGATTGAATAACCGTTGTCTCGGGCCACAATTTCCGGCGGAGTTCGTTTTAGTATCGCGAGAGGGGGGATAGTATTTGCCGCATTTTTCGTGGTGCACGCGCTTCTGTTATTGAGAGGGGGAATCGAAAGTGTCGCAGGGTCAGCCGTTTGGATTCGAATGTCACCGCGGGAAGGCTGTCTTCGCGAATTGTCCGTGTGGTCTGCTGCACGCGGACCCAGAGACGGGGCGGTTTATTTTAAACGCGCGTGTTCTCTGATACACCCGGGCGGTGCACAGTAGGCACTTGAAACTACCCATCTTGCTTTACATGCTTCTACAAATGCTATACTACTTCTGGAATGAGCTTGTTCGGGAAAGTTTCGAAGACGATTCATCCACATTTTCAAAACAGATACACCCGATTAAAAGGGTGCAACATTCGTGGCACAGAATTCTTTTCAAGGTATAGTAATATCAATGCAAATCGAGATGGCGATTTCAAGCACCTCGCCCTTTACATATCTACGATCTAAGCAAATTGTGAGGTCGTCTGGTGGGACGTTAGTCGGGTATATCGATTATCCCGAGTCCCCTTTGCCCCAGCCGAGACTTCTCGTTGATATCTAGCGATCGACGCTCCGGTCTCTGTCCTCGTGCGGTCTCCGCCGGCGGTTGTCCCTTGGTAGGGAGGGAGATAGAGGGAGCCGGGAGTCAGGGGACGAAGGAATAGATAAGCAAATAAATAAACCAGCGGGGCAAAGCGAAAGCCAGCCAAGCAACCAGCAGCAGCCAGGAGTAGTAAGGGCCGCTGGGTGGCTCTCGGGCAAATGCTCGACGAGGTCGACGTCCTGACACGGATGGTTGACGCCGTGGGGCCTGCCTCGTAACCGGCCTGGGAAGAAGAACGAGGAAAGGTGGATAAAGAGGGTGAAAGAAAGGGCCTTGCCGACTTGCGTTTTCATCGTTCTAAATATAAGTCCCTCCTTCTCCCTCCTGCGTTGTCTGCGCTGCGTCTTCGTCCAGTCTGGCCTCTCCCTTCCTCTACTCAGTCGCCTTGATTTTCTTGATTGAATCGTCGAACGCGTCTACCAAGAAGCCCGCCGGTGTCGTGAACTTAAAAGTTGGCCAAGTCTTCTCGGAGATCAAGGTTACATTTTAACCAATCAAAAGGAAGTTTCTTATCGCATAGGATTACTTAGGTAGTCACAGACCTTTAACAATGGCTGTGAATGACATAGTATCGTCACTGTTTGTCGTTTCCATTTCTGGACGTTATTTACCCTATCTCGGCTCGATCTTCAACAAAGAATTGCCTTCCGAGATATCCTCGATATTCTTGTTAAAAGAACATTCCTACAATGTTCAAGTTTCTTGAATTCAACCTTGGCGGGAAGTTCGAATTTCGTCTGTGGAAATCCAAGGGCAAGCGTACAAGTTTGAAAGTGTGAAAGATCGCTCCCTGGCGGGAGGGAGAGTCTCGCCACCCGAGAGGGAGCATTTTGGCAAAGGATCATCCGGATTCCCCAGATCGAGGACGAGAACTCGTTTCTTCCTTTTGTTCGAGGGCCACGCACGAGCACATTAACGCGGGAATCCGTCTCTCTCGACGGAAGTACACAATGGGAATGGGAGGAAGGAAGCAGCAGGCAAAGGGGTCGCAATCGTCTTTCCGGGGGCCGGAAACGTAGCGATCGCCGCTCAAGGATCATGGTTGCGTGCGTGCAGCCTGCTGAACCCTCTTTCTCTCGCTTGCGTCGCACCCTGCAGGTTTCATTGATGACCGCAGGAACGGAGTGCAACGGCGTCTTTGGGATTCGTTGACCCATTGTCCCCGCAGGTAGAGAGAACATCTGTTGTGAGGCACCCGTAGACTCCTTATATGTACACGCCAAAGACGCGTCCTCCGACCTCGCTACAGTAGCTACTGTCCCGTTAGAGGACCCTCGAAACGTAAATGTATAAGGAATCTTAGATTTGCACAGGGAGGTGGCCATTTGCGACAAATATCTGTCTGAACCTGTATCCGAGGAACAGTCTCCTTTGCGGTCTTCGGGACGTCCTTCTAATTCCTCGGTTCACATCTTATATTTCTCACTGCTTGGCCCAAGTTTTCGTGGAAACTTTCACACCCTCCGAACGATCCAAGTATGGATGGGATACTGTTACTCTCCCGTAACAAGTCCCAGCGAGGCGCACGCTTCCTCCTGGTGTCGCAACGTGCGTGGGATACAAACACAAACGGTTTCATCGTCGTTTCGGTCTCGCCGAGAATCGCTGGACGGTCAGACGACTGCAGGCCATCCTGCTGACCTGCGCGACATGGCCGCGTATCGGCCTCAGGTGACGTCACTTCCGGCGCCTGATTTCCGCACGATCGTTGGCGGATGAGAGGAGTTAAGCGTCCGGACGCGTGCGAGTTACTGCCTCCTCTCGCTGTCCCACGGGCGAACGACCGTTTTTCGAGTCGTAGTTTCGACGCCGCGCGAAGAAAGGGACCATGTGGAACGCCACGCTAATTAAGTTATTGCCGTTTTTTTGTTGCAGTGTGTGGCGAATCAGGCGCTTACCGTTTCGCCACAGCCGGCAGCAACGGTGGAGGGGCCGGTGTCTAAAATGTCTCCACCAACGAACGACGTGACCAACGGTGTGGTTGCGCCTACCAACACCCTGGCGCCCCGTGTTTCGCCGGTTGCGAACCCGGGCCTTAACCCCCAGAACCCACCAACACACAAGCGCTCTCCCAAGGATTTCATCTTTGGCAAGGTGATCGGCGAGGGAAGCTTCTCCACCGTAAGTGTATTATCCCATTAACTCGATTAAATCATTAAGAAGCTCCGAATTAACGCCCGGCCAGCGAAGCAACGGAGAAAAAGGGGGAAGGTTACCCCTAATCCTCCCCAGTGATTCTCAAACTTCCCCCTCCCCCTCTCACCGCCGAGAAAGTTCCTACCTACGGGGGTAGCTGTTGGTCCCTGAAACTTTTTCAGTCTCGCGACCCTCGGGTTGCAGTATCGATTTAACTAGATTCCGCCGGGCGTCAGACGGTTTAGAGACCAGTTGTTCGAAGAAGTAGAAGGATAGTTGAGCCGCGTTTAAGTCGTAAAGCACGAGAGAGAGGGACGTAGATGTAACATGGGGCGAATTTCGGTTGATGCGCAGGTTTACCTCGCCAAGGACATCCATACCAGCCAGGAGTACGCGATCAAGGTGTGCGACAAGCGTCACATCATCAAGGAGAAGAAGACCGAGTACGTGCAGCGCGAGAAGGAGGTGCTGAACATGCTCGCGGGCGCGAAGCACTCGTTCGTGCACCTGTTCTGCACGTTCCAGGACGTGGAGAGGCTCTACTTCGCCCTTACCTACGCGAAGAACGGCGAGCTGCTGCCCTACATCAACAAGGTCGGCTCCTTCGACATCGAGTGCACCAAGTTCTACTCGGCGGAGATCCTGCACGGCCTTGAGTACCTTCACGGCCTCGGCATCATCCATCGCGATCTCAAGCCAGAGAACATCCTGCTGGACGAGAAGATGCACGTGCTCATCACAGACTTTGGCAGCGCGAAGATCCTCAAGGACCCGGAGGCGGTCGAGACGCGGACGGACGATCCTCAGCAACAGCACCAGCAGCAGTATCGGAGAGATCGCCGAGGCTCGTTTGTCGGTACCGCCCAGTACGTGTCGCCAGAGCTCCTTACCGACAAGACAGCGAGCAGAGCCTCCGACCTCTGGGCTCTCGGCTGCATAGTCTACCAGATGGTCGCTGGCCTGCCACCGTTCCGCTCCCTGAGCGAGTACATGATATTCCAGAAGATCCTCAAGCTCGATTACGAGATACCGGACGGCTTCTGCGAGCTGGCCAAGTCCCTGGTCCGCCAGCTGATCGTGCTCGAGCCCACGGAGAGATTGGGCGCCCGGGACGAGCACGGCGCCGGCTACCCCAGCATCAGAGCGCACCCATTCTTCGAGGGTGTCGACTTCGAGACCCTCCACGAACAGACACCACCACCGATCTACCCATACCTGCCTGGCACGTCGGAGCACGAGGAGCTCCGATCACAGTACAGGGTTCCCGATCACCTAGAGCCCGGCCTCGACGACAAACAGCTCACCAGGCTTCTCGGTTTGGGTATCGTCGGCAACGACGACGACTCCTCTTCCTCCGAGGAAGCGCCCGCGGAGCGCGAGAAGACCAACACTCGCACCACCATCCCCGCCCGCGAGAAGAAGCAGCTGAGGAGACGGACGACGAACGTCGACGACGGGAACATCACCGATCTGCGGCCGGACGAGATCAAAAGCCGTCTGGAGAAGCAACGCGCCAACCCGTGGGACGTCTTCGTCGAGGGCAACCTGATTCTGAAGCAAGGCTGCGTCAACAAGAGGAAAGGCCTCTTCGCCAGGCGGAGAATGCTCCTGCTCACCAGCGGACCACACCTCTACTACGTCGATCCTGTAAACATGGTGCTCAAGGGCGAGATACCCTGGAGCCCCGAGTTAAGGGTCGAGCCGAAGAGCTTCAAGATCTTCTTCGTCCACACGGTGAGCAATCTTCTCCTTTCCGATTACAAAAGTGTCTACGCGATTATTATGCTAGAGCATCTCAATAGCGCGTTCGCTAAAATACTTTTCATCCTTATTTGTATCGGACTATCGATTAGTTCTAACAGCGTTCCAAGCAATATTATTTCAAAATAAGTCATGCAGCAGCGGCGATCAGACCTTGGCCCAGTCCGATTATATTCCTGCTTGCGTCCGACGATACCGCAACAATAGTATCCATGTTAATTTGACCATTTCCTTTTCGTGTTACAGCCAAACAGAACCTACTATCTTGAAGATCCCGAGGGATTCGCATTGGAGTGGTGTAGAGCGATCGAGAACATGCGAGTCCACTACTACGGCCTGCAAGACTCCACCGCTTAAACAAGAAAGACTGAACAAATCGAGTTGGAGGTGGGACGCGGTAGGACGAATGGAGGATTTCCATCCACGACCGTTTCAAGGCATATGTCCGCGAGGGGTGCGATCACACACCGACCACCAATCGCTCGTATGCGGCCAGAGGAGGCGATTAACGTAACAACGGTTTGTTAGCGTATAAATAATGTGACTCGTCTTTAGGAATGATACGTTCTATAGGATAAGCTTAGTGTTCTTCTAGCGCGTTCGAAAGCGTTCTTGTACAGCTTAGGGCAAATTTTCTAGGTAAAAATTTGAGAAAGTGTTATAATTACACGTGCCCCTCTGGCGGATACCACGCGTAGAGGAGAAGCGTATCGAAATCATCGTGCAGTTCACTGTTTATCACCAGTTACGTTTAATAGCCTATTTATTGTCGACCCTCGGGGAACCTCGGAAAGAAAGGCTGCACGTCGTTTCTAGCACGCAAGCACACGAGAGTGATAGCGAAAAATTTTAGCCAAGGTTTTTAGCTATTGCGTGTACGTCCAGAGGACAGAAGCGTGCGTGCCCTCGCGCGCGAGCGCAGGCTGCGTGATGTAACGTTCGTGATCGAGGTCGCCTGGCCGACCGCATAACAACACTCTCTCTCTCGTCACGGAGAAAGGGAAAATAGAGTTTGATGTCTACGCGAATTTCTCCACTCGCAATTCGTGGTACGTAATCCGGCACATCACGGTCAAAATTTCACGATGGTAAAACCTTACGCTTTGAAACTGCTGAACGGGAATAAAGGGAGAGGGCACACGTTGACGAGGAAGGGATTTATGGAGCTCGACCATCCAGGTGCGCGTCGATCACGCGCGCTTGAAGGCTCCCCCAAACCAACGCGAATATTCGCGGCGACAGCGAACATTTTGCCGCGAGTCCATCGCGGTAGTTTACTATACGTGGGCGGTTTATGGACAGCCGCAGCTGAAATTTTTCGCGTTGGCCTGAACAACCCCATAAGCCGCCGCGTATAGTAAACTGCCGGGAATCCAACGTGGCAAAATGTTCGCTGCCGCCGCGAATATTCGCGTTGGTTTGGGGGAGCCTCAAAGCAGCACGTAGCGATTTCGTTTCCAAATGTAGCCAAAATTGCATAGAGAATCGCGGACGAGTTTTTAGAGAGGCAGAGATCAACGGCGGACGTCGCGACGTTAATATTATTGTCCGCTGTCGGTCTCGCGAATCTAGGCGTCAATTTACCATATAGTCAGAGTCAACCAAAAAATAAAAAAAAAAAATAAAAAAACGAAAAACGCAGTGGGGGACAACGTGTCGCTTCGAAGCTTTAACGGACCGTTTACGTTGCCTGAATGGGGTTCCCGGAATCTTCGCGCCACGATTCCGTTGGAACCCCTTGCTCTCTTCACCTACAGTATTCTTCTCGTTGTTCGTTGAACCTTTTCCTCCTATTCTCGGTACTTTGTAAATATTAGCGCGATTCCACGAAGAGGCAGGCTCCGTAAAGGCGTCCTTACTAATTGTATAGTGTTCTATATACGTATATATACATAGAAATATATATGCATATACACATTTATCTATAAGTACAAAAATCGTTGTCCGGCCACGGCGTTTCCCCCCGTTCGTCGTTTTTCTCGTCTTAGTCCCCAAAATGTTTCTTCTTCGTCGCCTCGACCTGGCCCTCGCGGACACTCGATCGAACAGCGGTGTGTTATGCTGTACAGCACTGAAGAAGGACAAGCGATTAGGTATCTTACCCGGGAGCGATGGTCTAACCAATAGATTTGCAACGGTTCAAGATGGAAATGGTGTAGAAAAACATTCGTTGTACAAAGAGTGAAGCGGTGGTGATTGGAGGGGAACCGGAAGTTCTCCCGTGAAAGACTTGACATACTTGAAGAACGTGACCCTATTAGTTAAGTAGATAGGTGATTAGAGAATCGTTTAAAGAGGATAGCTTTAAGAGAAGTAGTACCCCGTTTAGATTCGTACACACAAGACACATACATACACACACACACACACGGACACAGGACACGTGTCATCGCGTTCAAACTATTATCGTTAATTATTCATACTATTGCTCTAATTTCTCTAGTATTTAGCAACGCGGTTATATCATTAAACATTGTCGTTATCGTCTATTACCGATAGAAGTATTTTCTTTCGCCCCTTCGTAACTGTCGACGTTATTTAAGCGATCATTTTGTTTCTTTCTTTTCGTTCCTTTCTTCTTTTTATTATGCGCACCGTATTCGTTCCGCGTTATTTATTTATTGTCGTTACGTTGCTGGCGTTAAGGATCACACATATACATATACACACAACACACACACACACAAACGCGCGTTGTTTACGTAGGAGTTAAAGCATAGACTTAGGTACCATTACCGCTACCACCACTGCGACTATTAATGCTAGACTATTACCGCTATTACTATATTACTACTATAGCGCTATTTGTTGCGTCCGTAATACGTACGCACGCGGGCACGCGTGCTTCGCGTGTGCACGCGTACACGCCTGCGTACGCGCGTTCTACACAACTATATATTTACTATTTGTCACTTTAGGCGTTAAATACTCTAGGTATTCTTGTAAATAATACTGCCGTGTTCATCGCCTACTCAGCGAAACGCTATTCGACGCTGCTAGCGCGCGATCCAGTCGTGGCCCGGACTCTGTACGATAATACCTGTATATTACCTATACATATTCTTTATATAGAGAAAGTATATATATACATCTATATGTATACACACAGACATATATGCATATACAGATATAAGAAAATATTTATGAATTGTGAATAGTAGTTAGGGAAATTGTGTATAAAGTGTAACGACTCGTTTTCATAGGTTTTAGGCCGAAGAGACACACGCGCTTAGGTTTAAATTCGTTGACGCGTTACGATGGCGCACGACTGGATTGCGCGCGCAGCTCACACCGTGGACACATACTGCTGTATATATATACGTATAAGATAGCCCTACGCCGTTCTTCCTCGCGATAATTTAGGAGACTTAAACAGGGTATTTCGGAGGAGGGTCGTCCGTGGAAATAGAGACGGTCTGACCGTCGTGCCAGCGTCGCCGCTCAAGTATGCTCGAAATAATAGCGGCTCGCTCGCGGGCTGGTATTGTCCTCGTGCCCAGTGGTTTTCTAAAATGACCGCTTTTGGCGTGCTACGTACGGCGCGTGCGGGCGAAAACGGGGCGCGCAGGCACGACGAGAGCTCACCCGCCCCTTCTCCACGTTCGGCCTCATCCTCCATCAACTATAGTGAGAATCGATTCGCGAGGAGGGGGGCGATATTCCAAAAGTTGTTGGCCCCTCGTTCCCTCCCCTCAAATTCCTCCACGGTCCACCGTTGTCCACGGGAAATAGCGTTTCGTTAGCGGTGCGTGTTAGGTAAAAAGAAGAAGAGAGAAGGGCATACGCGATCTTTCTGTCGAAAGCAGGCGCGCGTCGACGAGCGTTTACAAAATTTAGAAATGTGCTCCGTGAGCGTTTTTTTGGTTGAAGATGCACGGCGTTACGATCGTTCACGGCGAAGTCCGATCAATAAAGTTCCTCGTATCCGTCGACGGGCCCGTTGCGCCTTCTCGCTTTCGAAGAAAGAGCGCGTCCCTCGCGCTGCCGTGCTCCGACCACCGTCGACATTGTTAATCGTATCGGGTCAGCGACACGGTGCACGCGTATCGATAGTTTCCACCCAGCAAACTTTGCAGGTTCTACGTTTTATGCAGGCGTTGCAAACTTTCTGGTGGAAACGCGTTTTCCTGAGCCGCTAAGCTCCCCTTGAACCTGGGAAAAGGGTGGTCGCTTTTATCGTATCACGTATTAGTGTACTCGGTCGTTTTTGCAGACTGGTCTATATTGAGATTCCCGATGCCCGCGGGAAAGGGGGGCGGCGCTCCATCTCCTTTTGTACCATAGGTCCACTTTAGCCGAGGAAACTTAAAAATCTCTAGCCGTATTTGTTGAGAGAGAATCGACATACAGTTTATCGTCCCGCGCGAACGCGTGACGAGGATAGCTAATTTAATTTATACGCTCGCGGGATGGATGAGCGAGAGAATACTTAAGGAGCGAGGATATACGTAAAATTTAACGGGAAGTAAACATACGTTCCGAGATGCGCCGACGCAACTCACGCGAGCAATAACAGCGAAGGCCTTGCGATTACTCGATTGCCTACCGTTGCGGCGCGACAAGGACGGTTCAACTATTAATTGCAGTATTACTAAATGTATACAGACTAAAAGCTACACGTACACACCACACCGACACCATCCACACGACCGCTCACTTGTACTACACTCAAGATACTTCACACTGGATAAGAAGACTCTGTAAATAGTTAGCACGTAATTGATATTATAGGCGACAAGATCTATTAACAGTAAATTTATTTATAGTAAATTTTCCGAAATACCGTACATCTTTGTCTTATCAATTATCACCATGGTCCTACCCGTTCCCCGAAAAAAGCCATCGTTATCTTTGCGTAATTTTAAGTACATTTACCAGGATAGCAACGAATTATTACGGTAAGTATATACAGAATGTTGTATTATTTTAAACTACAATCTTATGATACACTTTGTACTAGTTACATCGTAAAATCGCCGGGTACCCTAAAATTTCGCTCTTAACCGCGGCTGCTAGTACGCTATTGTTCCTTTAATGCTAATTTATATTGCACAAGGTAGTAACGCCTTTAACGCTAAATCTTCGTTTAATAACTTAGGGAATCACAGAATAGAAAACCGCATCTAATCGTTCAGATAAATTGCTGATTACTTCGTCCGAATTACCGCGTGTACGATGGTCATTGTGATTTCTGTATTAATCTTGGATATTGGTACTCTTTCGGACCGGCAAGTGTGTCAATAAGTGTTTCTTTAAGTCGGGCATATTTTTCGGCATCGCGGGACATTTGTGACACTTGAGCGGAGTGTTCAGGTGCTCCGCGCTCTCTTCTGATTTCAGTTTCTTCAGTTCGCCTTTCTCGTGTAATTCTTTCAGGATATCTGCAGTTAACAAGATATTTAGTTTGCTTTCGATTAAAAACATATACACTTCAAGATTTCGCAAGCACTGTAAATAATGTTGCAAAAATGTTTCGCTCTTAAAAATAGATTCACCTGTTGAATGTAGGAAGAAAGGAGTCGTGAACGAGTTCCAATGATATTTGGTTTTCAGACACGGACTGTTGAAGTCTGTACTTATTACGTGCAAGTGTAACCGTTGCATGCTCGGTACCGCATGATATCCAACGCTGTAAGGAATTTATTAAAATTAATCCGCATTCTGACGTTAGCATTACAGATTAATGTAGCGTAAAAGATGTATGCGTATGTACAGAAATTCAGAATCCTCGTGTTCTTTCTTGAGATCTTCTGCAACCTGAACCATGTGGAGCATCAATTCCTCGTTCTCCGTTTTAACGTGCCACAACGAAGGGATATTTTCCTTTGGTAATACCAGGTAATGAAATTGGGCCTTTGGATATTTATCCTTTATGACAACCACTTTCTCATCCTCCTGCACCTTGAACTGTGGATCTTCCATAGAAACCAGTAAACCTGTTGCCCAGTGATGCTTCTTCGGAGCAGTCGCGTCGGTGGGTGCTAATTTCGGTTTGCGCTTCATCGTCGATATTACGTTGAAATGTCTCCGGATAAAAATATTTGGTATATCACGAACTCATACAGTGGAGTAAATTTTTGGCAACCAATTCGTAATATAAATAGCGTAATGGTACTCTATAAATAGTAAAATAGTGAAAGTACAGATGAAATTTTAACTAATTGAATATCTTTAATTACGAACGCGTGGAGAATAAAACGAACTACTGACCAGGCGTACTTACTCAAGGTCCTAGGAATCACGCTACTTCAAATTACCATATACACATCGCAGAGGTTATGTTTGTAGTATATCTTTTACCGTTAAACACAAAACTCGGACAAGCGTGGAGAAGATCGATTAACCTGTATTTGAAACGATGTTATGCACAGATGATTAGTATTGTACATTTCTGCTGGTTTTCATTTTTTGCGCACTTGCTTAATTTCATTAAACCATAAATGTATGGAGTATGAAATAAAGACGAGTCAGTTTGACATTTGTGTATGGATCAGCCGTGTTGCGAGCCAATTGGCGCGCACGCGTGAACGTAGACATTTAAAGTAGTACCGCGAACAGCTTTTAAATTCGAATTTTCGTACGTTTAGTATAAAATCTTACGACGAACATTAGAGATTGGAATGAGGAATTTTGTAGGAAAAGAAACGAAGCGTTTAGCGAATAACTTTAGATTTATTTATTTACTCAAATGGAAGGCAATCGATAAATTTGCAACAAATAAAAATAAATAACACTCTCTCTAGCAATAATTACGTGATCGTTACTTAAACGTACATATCATTACAATAAATTCATAGATACTTAACAAAACTTATACCTTCTCTTTTTTTATCGCATGCTCATACAAAATATGTTCGTGTGATTTGTATGTGTGTATGTGTGTGTGTTTGTGTACGCGCGTGCGCGTTGCATATCATTCCTTCTTTTTTTTTTTAACGTTTTTCGGTGCAAACGCACGTAGCATGTTTATTATACACGGTATATAGCTCGCAAAACTCTATACACGGACGATAAGTCACGTCCTAATGTAAAATTTTATCTAATCACTCCTTTCTTCTTCTTTTTTTTTTCATATGCCGCTGTTCGTATCTCCGTCGCGTAACCCTCCGACACACTCTCACACACGCTCGATTACACAAAGAAAAGACACTTTCACGCGTCTCACGGCAGACTACCAGATTCGCACAGCCTGACAAATCAATCAATCAAACATCGACAGATTTCATGATTCGAAGAAAGTGAAATAAAATCGCGGGGTTCGCAATGACAAGCAACGATATCTTCTGCGACACCGGTTAATAGAGAAACAAAAAGTAGAGAAAAAAAATTGAGGGATCATTACGCCGGTGTGCTATTAAATAGCGGAATCGTTTTCGTCCGCCTCGTCGCCTGCCCGCTTGTTCGATTTTCCCGCGCGTCTATGTCAGGTGCTGGCCACGAGCGGCGCCACTGTAACCCCCACTCTTTCTATGACTCGCAGTCAGTTTGTATTTGGCGCGCAAACGTAACGCACTGTCAACCGTTATACAGTTGTCGCGCACCCGCGGTTACGAATGTGAAGTGCGATAAAGTGAGTGGGAATTTGTGAGTTTTGGCGGTTTCATTGGGCAGCACGGTCTCGAGTAACTTCGTACAAGCGAGCCCGCCTCATAGACGACGCATCCACCGCACTCTCGACTCCGGCGCAGGTATAATACAATAATATTTTACAACACGCTAAGAACTCTTATTGTCATGGGAACGGATGGTACGTTTCGTATGACGAAGCGACACGCGCTGGCAAGGAGATTTTTGGCACGATTTCTTTTCAACCCCGATCACGCACAATGTTCCCTCCTTCTTTCTTTCCGCGAAAGCGTCGCACGATTGAGGGACGTAAATGCAGAGTTAGTAGCGTGGTTACGAAGCGACTTGCAAGATCGGATCGAACGGATGAATCGAAGGATTTAAATGCACGGGTTTCGAATGGAACTTGACCGAGGTGCTAGAAAGCTTCGCGCTAATTTCGCTCGACTTTTCAAATTAGTTAGTCCGACTCCGTTCGGATATTCTATAAAACATACAGGGTGTCCTAAAACAATTATTCGGAATCGATCTCTTTTAAAACGAAGCCTGATACAAAGAAGTTATATTCCATTGTTTTTAATCATTTTTTCAAGGAGAAATCACCCCTATTTGTATCGCGCGTTTACATTCTTGAATATAGTCGATCGCGAAGGGCAGAGTTTACAGTTCAGGTAGGTTTAGAGCGAGCAGGCTTCTTGGTTAGTAGTTTTCGGCAGGAGAATAATCGAAAATCGAGGGTACGTCGCGTTTGGTTCCCTGATCGTTTCCAGCGAGGAACATGGTATTTCAAGGTCCACGGGGTGTTTCTCTGTTGCGCGTGAACGTTTGGAATGTTGCATATTGTTGCTGCTTATTCTCTGTGCAATATGGGGTGAACGATGTTGGTACTGTTTTGCTTGCCAAAGCGCCACTTTCGATCGCGAAAGCAAGGGACCACGCCTAACCTACCGGAATCAGCAAATCACTCTTTGCACCGTCGAGTTTCCGCATAAAATTGGCCTGGATTCTTTAGTAAGGAAATATCTGTTCATTTTAGCATTAAGGCAGCGTTACTGTCGTAACTGTGCCAATTGAAATAGTTCTCTGGAGCTCCATGGTGCAAGGATGTTTTAGGATTCAATCACGGTGATCTCGAAGACAATTGATAGCTCTAGCTAGGGGTTCGATTAGCACCATCGCTGATCACGTATATACGTTGACACAGTTTCCATGCACTCACACACATTTTCACGTATTATCCACGCTCGGTAAAATTCGCATTCACCACTTTCTCTTCTTATTACCGACTTGGGCAGTGCGATCCTTTATCGTTACGTCGACAAACGAAGCCACTTGGTTCTGCAAAGAATGTCTCAGAAAAATGTGAGGCGTTCTGCACTGTCCTCCAATACTTCTGCTTTCCGGTACAAAATTTCTCTTCTAATTGGTACCAATGCCTTGGTACGATTAATACGACCAGAAACTATTAAAAGCTCTTCCCTCCCCTAAAAACTCATAGCTTAGACACTGGGCATATAATTCACGAAACGAAAAATAAAGGGAATCCTCGAAATATCGGCAATCTATTTCTTGTTCGACGCTTGCGTTCCTCTTTTAAAACTGGTCGCATTAGGTACGATTCAATTCGAACGTACGCAACGACGTTTATTCTACCAAATCGATTAAAATTCAAACGTATTTAGTTACGTTACAAGTGACGGGCTTCGATGGCCAATCAAAATTCTGAGACGCATCCTTCGACTTTTGCTCCGAGAGATGTACAGGGCGTAAAAAAAGTACTTGTAATCGCTATTGAAAGTGCACTATGCATTTTACTCGGTAAGATTGTAAAAAGATAAAAAGGAACTGTGTGCTGCAGACGAATCTTTCGTAAGGAGAAAAGTTGTTTGTAGCAGTCAGTTTCCTTTGCGCCGTTTACTCTCCTGCCTAGCAGAATGCGTAATATTAATACAAAGTTTGGCCCCGAATTTCGCAGTCAAGATGAGTTTTCCAGCGAGATCGTTTTCATGAAATTCCCACCGCGAAACTCGCGACTATAATTTTCTTTTTATGCTCTGCACAAAAGCCACGGTGCGCGTAGCTTCGATCTCTTGCTCGTGCGAGTTTGGAGAAACATGGAATGTCACAAAAACAACGAAAAAAGAGACTCATAAACAGGGGAACTAAAAAGAAACGGGAGAACCGCACGATACCCTGACATTGGTACACCATTTGTTCGCACCCATTCCGAAATCTCTATGCGATTACTGACATTTAAAAGTATGTAATATGTAACCTCTAACATCACATGCTCTTGCTTAGAAAATTATATTAGCTGTGCGGGAAAGCCGCCGAACTTTCTCACGTCCGCATTTCCTTCTTCCGTTTCACTTCCTCTAGCGACACCCTATCTCTTCTCTTCCTACTTCGAACGCACCTCGGCTTTCGCGTATCATACCGTAATTTACATACACGCCTGTGCACGCCCATATGTACGTATACATACGCGCGTATACACACGCAGCTTTACAATACATTAAAGTTCTGGTAAACGTAATAATTATCCGATTACAATTGCTACGACTGCATAAGGTTCGGCATTTTCTTTCGGAGGAAGGCAGGCGGTGGCGGGGGAAGGTGGACGGGGTGAGTTGAGGGATGGGGGGAAGCATACTCGATAAAACAATATACGCAGCTTTCCCGTTTTTCCTGTTTAACACACACGCTATTCGCAGTTATTAAAACTCAAGCAACACACGACTGTAGACTGGATAGTAAAAACTAGCTAGAAACGCTCGTTAGGTGATTCTTTGGAGAATTTTGAAGACACGTTCGTCGTTGCCGCCTTGTTTCCGGTCGCGAGATGACGATGTCGCATTATTCCGTGACCCGTCGCCCCGCGCTGCACCCTTCGTACCGTTCGTACTTTCCGTCCGATTGACCTGATCGCGAGGCGCAGCGTCGTTTCCCGCGAGGACGAAAGAGCGACGCTTCCGTGCATTGGTTAATCTACTGACCGAGGAAGACCGAGGTGTACGCGCACTCGTGACAATTATATTCTATATAAAACCCCGTTAGAAACGATCGTTGCTTCGAGGTGCCCTCTACGGTCTCGCCCTTGCGTTTCCGCGCGCCACAAGACCACAGGGAGTGTTCGGTGCACCCGTGCCTGCGACACGTTTTAAATTACTCACCTAAGGAAATCTCGCTCGTGAATATTGTACATCTATACCCCTAAGTCGTACGAAAGCCCTCCGCTTGATTCGAGAAGCGTATGGTTCTGCGTAAAGTAAGTACACGTTCAGCGTCCACGCGGGAGGAGTCGTTCCCCGTCGGAACGCGTCCAGGGGCGGGCGTTCGCCGCGAAACGATTCGTTTAAAAAAAAAGAAAAAAAAATGCACCAAACAGTCACAGACTCTGATTCACACGACACACACGCGTATGCCGAAGCACTGATTCTTCCTTTCCGTTTCCTTGGGCTCTTCCGAGTCGTCTCGCCGTATCGTAAGGTCCTTCGTTCCCATCGCCGATGATATTTAAGTACACAGGGCCGAGCTCCGAGGATATATCCCGGGCTAGGTCGCGAAATCGACTTTGTCCCAAGTCAGCGAGAGATCGGAGGACATCTTGAAGTCGGTGTCCTCCATGTTGAAGAGATCGAACGGGTCCTGGCTGCTGGCAAGCAACGGGTCGTAGATGTCCGTTCCGGATGACAGACTCGTGGGCGGCACTGGCTGATGGCTGGACATCGTTGTGGAAGTGGTCGGTGGCGACTGTGGCATCAGAGAGTCGAGCCAGTCGGGGTCGTCCATGTCCATAGGCATGTCCCCGATGTCCATCAACTCCTGCGGGGCTTCCATCTTCACGCCCAGGTCACAGTCCAGCTGGCCGAAGTCCATTGTGTCTAAGTCCAGTCCAAGTTCCTGGAACGAGACGCGACAGAGATCACCGACATTGTACATCTGCCACGCACCACGCAACAGTATAATCTTAACGGAACGGAAGTGGACTCACCTTTAGGTCTAAGTTAGCGTTATCGGAGGACGTGACTTCCTGTGGAGGCTGAGGGTCAGGCGATGCTTGCTGGGTGGATTGAGGGCTGAGCAGCATCGCGGTGTCCAGCTCAGCTTCCGAGGTCAGGAGGTCCGTGTTGAACGAGGAGATCTCCTCCTGCTGCTGTAACTGTTGCAACGCGGTGGGTAATTGAATGGAGAACGTTGCCAGAGGCAATGGAGGCGGTGTCGGCGGTGCTGGTATCGGGGAACTCACGCAATCACTTTGGGAGACCTCCATCGCGATCGGGCTGATGGGGCTGATCGGACTAGCAGCGGTGAAAACCAGCGAGTGAGTCTGACTGTCGGCTGGCGCCGTGAACACCAGGTTCTGTTGGAGCTGACGATTAGGGGTCGTGGGGGTTGCTGGGTCCTGCGCAGCGCTGGGAGGTAGCTCGCCATTCTTTATCAGGATCTCCAGAACGTCGTCCACGACTTGACTCTTGATGTGACTCTTCTGGACTGGCTCGATTTTCACCTGGGCGCGCAAAAATTAACATTAAAATTAATATCTACAAAAAGTTTCGCATTAAACTGTGAAGTGTACGTGAACAGCGTCCTCACTTTAAGAAGCTTCGCAGCTTCATCGTATTGAGGAGGTGGCGGCTTGCCATCCTCAGCCGTGACAGTTTGCTGCTGCTGCTGCTGTTGCTGCTGCTGCTGCTGCTGTTGTTGCTGTTGTTGCTGTTGAGCGTGCGCCTGTGCTACTAAAGCACCTAGCAGCGAACCATTCAGTTTCGCGGGCTTGGCCAGGTTCAGAACAATCGCAGTGGGGATTTGCACTGTGGCACTGTTCTTGGTTTGATTCTTTTTGTTGTTAATCGCAGTCAAGGTGGAGGAATCGAGAATAGTAGCGGCGTTGTTTGGTTGAGCTTGCAGGAATGCAGCTAGGCTCGCTTTCGCGTTCAACTGCTGGAACGCAGCGTGCTGTTGCTGTGTCTGTTGCTGAGACTGCTGTTGATTCTGCTGTTGCTGTTGTTGCTGCTGCTGCTGCTGCTGTTGTTGTTGTTGTTGTTGTTGTTGCTGCTGCTGCTGCAGGTGTTGCAACTGTTGCAGATGCAATGCCAACTGTTGTTGCTGCATCTTGTTCTGTATGTGCTGCTGGAGCACCAGTTTCTCAGCGTGAACAGTTGTGGGTTGAGTCTGGCGAATTTGCTGAAGTTGTTGTTGGGACTTGTACAACTCGCGTTGCAACTCCTCTATCCGTTTTCTCTGCTCTTTGATAATATCGTCTCCTGAAACAGAAACTGTATCGTGGAAACACCGACATGTGCTGTGCCTCGAAGAGTTTTCTTCGATAGACTCTCTGAACATTTGTATACTGACAAGCATTAGGCTTTAGGACTCGATTTTCAGTTACGATTGTGTCATACGTGGGTAGTATGGACAGTAAGGTAGCTCGGACTTTTTTCGAAAACCGTTTGTCGCACGAGAAAAAGTAATAAAACATAAAAGATGCTCCTTATCCGGATCTACAACTTTTGTTTGACATATTTTTTTATCAAATCAATAACTTGGAGACTATTATATAAATTCGACTTCGCGAGCTGTTAATAATGATTTAAATGTTTAAGAGCCCAGGGACACCATTTCTCGTTATCCGATCGAGCTCAAACTTTACACGGATTTTTTTTTAATTATTTGGAACTATTCCGGACGGTGCCCCGAAGAAAATCTTGTAAAAAAAATTACCAAGAGTAAATAAGAGCAACCCTAATGGACAGTGCAACAATAGACAAATTAGTTAAGTATGCATGGGGGTGGAACGTTAATATATATATTGATAGCTTCGTTTTGCTAACTACTTAAGTGAACAAATAAATGTACCTGGAGGGCTCGACGGGTCATCGTGTTCACTGCCATGTGGAGAATCGATCCGTGGACTGTTAGGTTCATCCTTGATAGCAGAGCCGGGGCTCTTGGCATGAGAACTGGACTCGTCGGATGTCACTAGCCCCGGGGTGTCCATCAGTATGTGACCCATGTGCGTGACGTGTGGTCCATTCGAGTTAGACGTCGAGTTACTGCTAGATAATTCCGTGAACGGCTTTAATCTCTCGATGAGCTGCGGCTTGGAGCCAGACACTGGCAAGTTTCGACGTTTCAGCTCCACTTTGAGATCGCTTACTGTAACAACGGAAGATATTTCTTTTCTATGACACAAGGCGTGGAAAACGTAATGGTCACTGATATCACAGATGAAACTCCGTATCTTGATGGAGATCTATTAGAAAAGCTTGCTTTAAAATTCAGTTTCACATTGAGACTTAAATTAGTTACTTTCTTTACGCGGTAATTGATATAAATAGTACTCAGGAAGTATACCTTTCATTTCCTCTAGCTTGCCCAAGGGCCTCAACGGGGGCTGCTCCGAGGGGTTGCTCGAGGAATTCGACGGTGCGGGGCTCGGCGCGTTCGCGCTACTTCCGCTCACGCTTCCTGCATCGCTGGCACCGCTACTATTAAGGGACAGCGGTTTCTGGGCTGCCGGTAGAATGATCTGAGGATACTGCACAACAACACGACCTGAATTAACGCAACGCCCACAACGCTTCATAGCCACTTCGCGGTAAGTCAGTTACTTGAAACAGAACGCTCGAATTGAGCGATCGTCGCGGTCTCGTTTGCCCCGTGGTCTTGGATTATAAATTTAGACGTAAGCACGCAATTGCTATGTAAATTATCGGGAGAAAGTATCACGCTAACGAGTAATATCCGGCAACATTCGCTGGTTCGCCCGAGTGTCGCTGACTATCGAGGAAAGTGGCCGCGATATAACATTTCTATTTGCCTAACGGTCACTTTCCTCGTGGCAACGGCTATAATCGAAGTGAGCGTACCTTGTGCTGCCATTCGAGCTGCCATTGGAGGAAGAGTTGCTGCTGCTGTAGCAGTAGCTCGTAGCTGGTCTCGCCGGGCGGTGCTGAGCCAACACCGGAAGTCGAAGAAGACACCGATGTCTTCTGCGCGTTTGGCGGGCCCTGGCGACAATTATCGTCATATTAATCACTATCAATAAACGGAGAGGCATTCTCTGCTGCAACTACACCTTTGCAACGTGCAACTGTAGAAACGTTTCTGACTCTGTCATCCCCTACGCCTAAATATCAATCGTCTCAACCACAAACTCTCACCCTCGTACCATACTCCGATCAAACACGATTCTTAAATTTAAATAAGCACTCCAACCCCTTCCGTACAATCTCAAGTCCTCGTCACCGATACACTCTTCGTCCCTCTCGGAAAATTCTCTCCCTCCCCCGCGATCTTTCCCTCTCAGGACGCCCATTAAGAAGCGACGCAATTTACCGTAATTACTGGGAACGTTCTCGCTCGTTCCTCGAAGGAGAAAAATTCGAAGCACGCCTCGCGGTAACATGTCCGAGGGGAGGGTGAAAAAACTGACGCGAAAATCGAGTTAGCGGGACGAGGACAGAGGACGTAGGAGAGGCCGAGGGCAACCAGTGATAAATGATACATCAAGATGTTTTCTGCGCCCTCATTTGCACGCCCATTCCCGGCTCGCTTTCACGCCGGCCACGCCATATCCCGAATGTTTCGGGAGCGTGGCCCGGGCACTGGCACCTATCGCGGGCTTTACGCCCCCCTCGGACCCCCGGTGGACCCCTCTTGGATCCGCTTCTTCGCCGCTCCCTGGCTTCCTCGCTCTTAGGTGCAATTAGCGCTCGAATTACTCAGAGCTAACGAGCTGGGCCCCGGGCCCTTGGAGAGATCGCGAGAGTTAATCACCCGATACGATCTTCGGACCGTCTCTCTCCCTTCGACAAGGGGCGGGGTGGGGTGGGGAGGAAGATTGTGCCCCCTCGTGGGCTACGGGAGCCGAGATTTACCGGCCGTACCCGTTTTTACATTGCTCTTGGTTTTTACTTTGCCCCGTCGGTGCTTCCTCTTTCTCCAGCTCGGCTCCGTCCTCTGTTCCTCGTTTTTTTTTCTTCAGCCCCACTCGGCTGCTTTCTTTTCTCCCATTTGCCCGTTTTTTTTTATCCCCCGGGCCTCCCGTCGCTCTTGTTTCCTCTTTGTCCCTGCTCCCCTTTTTCTCCCGTCTCCCTCTCGTCCGATTCGGCGGCTTCCTTTTTTCTATCAACCCTCTCCCGCGCGTCTCATTGTATCTTATGAATCCACGGACCCGTCCTGGCAACTTTGTGCCCGCTGGTAGCCGGCTACATGATAATTACACTTGCGTCACGGCCGCGCCGACGCGTTCTCGATTTTTATTCCCAATGAAAGTTCTTTACGCGGCGAGTGTCATAAAACGGAACGTGTATTTTTATGTCCGGGCGATCGGGCCTGTACCTCTGGTAACATAATTGCACCGCATGGATATAAAGACCGCTCGGGGTACAGGCTGTTTCAACGGAGGTAGTCGAAGCTTTAAGCGTGAGTTCTAATGTGCAAAATAATGTTTATGCGCGTGTTTCCCCTTTGGATTTTAGTGGGAATAATGAGTTTAGAACAGACGCTCGTTCTTTAGAAGTAAAAGTCGAAAACAAGAAGGAGTTAGAGGGTAAACGTTTTAAAAAGTTAAGTATGTTTATACGAATCCCGTTTTTGCTTTGATACAGCAATTAATATTCAGGCTCGACCGATCTCTGTGAAGCACCTTGTACAAACGGAATCAAGAGTGAAAGCGGTAAATGTTGAGTCTTATTCAATCGGAATATATCGTTCTCTGGCGTTACCTGAGCCAAGTCGATATAAATTTAATATCCGAAAGTCGCAGGAAGAATTCGAGAAACAGCTACTTTCAGTCTGATCTGGGAAAGAATCGATTGCCGATGCAGATTTCACAACCGAGAATTTGGGTAGAGGTTAACTTAAATCAAATTAGCACCAATATCTAAACTTCATCGGAATCGAGTGGTACCGTTTCAAACAAAAATACTCGCGACTCGTTCGAGCCCAACACTACATCCTTGCACAGAACAACTAATGAAACGATTTATACAGCCGAAAAACTCATTGTCAGCCAAAGACTGCTAGAAATGAAAATAGAGAGATACCTACGGTAGAAGATTGTTACTCACTTTGTACTCGTGAAACTTGATAGTGCGCGTCTTGGGCTGGCTCTTGGTCTTGGACTTCTTCCTGTTCTTATCCTTGCCGGGCGCGTCGCTCCTCTGACACGTGGACGCGGCTATCGGGCTCGGTTGAGGCCTCGGGGTGATGGCGGCCGGCGGTGGTGCCGGGGGCGACGCTATCGAGATATTGGAAAGGGGGCTCAGGCTGGACGTCGTCGAGCCCAAGGACATCGGACTCGGCGCCGGCGCCAGTGGAAGGAGGGTCGTCGATGGACCGTTCGTCTGACTCGCCTGTTAACAGAGATCGTTGCTTTTTTCACCGCGGGATCCCCGATTAATCGGCCCACATCGCTGCCCCGCCAATTTATGGGCCAGTACTTAACGTCCGACGTAAATCTATTTCTGCGGGCGAATTCGGCGGCTTTTTTTGCCCCCGCGACTGTCCCCGCAAAGCGCTCGCGCATCGGCCTTCCCTTCGTTACCATCCCCGAGTATCTCCCTTCTTTTTCCCCGCGAAACACTTCCCTCGATCGTTCGCGTCGGTCCATAAATCGATGCGTCGAATAAATCAGAAAAATCTGCGCGGCCCAGAAGCGCTCACCTGCGTGGAGGCATGCTGCTGACTGTGCTGAACTTGCTGCTGCTGCTGCTGCTGCTGCTGCTGCTGCGAGCCGACCACGGTGTTGCACAGCTCCGCGAACGTCTGTATCGTCGACTCGTTCGAGGCCTGCTGGAAAACTGGCGACGTGGACGAGACGACCACGGCACCGCCGGTCGTTGGAATACTAAGCGATACGGTAACGATCCCCGCGGAGGCAGCCGCCGTCTCCAGGACGTCCGAACGGGACTCCAGCTGCGGGGAGGGCGCGCCTTCGGAACTCTGGGAGTCATCCTCGAAGGTGATGTAGTGGTCCGGGTGCTGGGGCTTTGTTACTTGGCCCTCGCAGGTGGCCTTGAAGGGAATGTGGCCCTCTGGAGCAAAATGTGCGAGGAACGTTTAGATCGAGTAGTGATATCTAAAGTTATTAGCTATACAACTGGAGCCTGGTTCCATTGAACAAGCACTCATCCACGATTCCTCCCTTCGCCCGATTTCTATACCCTACTACTCAGGCGTTAACAACGGCGCTTCTTGCAAATTTGCCGAGTGTATCGATCAAGACGACAAGAGGCAGGGTGATGATGCATGGACTCACCTTTGACCGCCCTTTCAATGGGCTCCTCCGTGTGGAGAATATTCTTCTGGATGAGCTCGAGCGGTCCAGGTCGATGACTGAGCTGATCGTTGAGCTGGTCGGCCAACCTGGCCTTCTTCAGCATACGTTGCCTCTCGGCCAGGCTCGGGTCCACGTGACCCACATCCTCGAGGATGTGCTGCCTGACCAGCTCCTCCCTGCCCGGTCTCTGCTGGATCTTCGCCTTCAGCAGGTCGCCGGTCTTCGCCCGCTCCAGCTGCTTGCGCTGCTCGTGGAACGCTGGCGGCGTCTTCAAAGCTGCGACAATAAGAATCGTTGCTCGTTAATGCCTGAATTAGGAACGATGATTCACTTGACAGTTAGTGGAGGATGTAAAGGGACTCCGTTTTACGCGAGTCGTTTAAATATATCGCCGATCGTGTCGGAATGGGCGCTTCGATCGAGGCAGAACAGTCGAGGAGTGTTCCCTCCCGTTTCGCGTGCTGTGTATCGCAAACATCAAATCCGCGCGTTGGATTAATATTCTCGGCGAACTCCGAAAGCTCTGATTCTTGGTGGTGCCGAGTCGAACGTGTTTCTAGGTTTCAGCGCGTCTAAGCGAGTGTTCCAAAGCTTCCAGAAATATTTCAAAATAAAGCTCGTAACAGGTGTAAGCCTTTCCTTTGAATCGACACGTTTCTCTCCTTTTGCATAATCCTATGCAGCGCCATGTTCCAAGAATAAAAACTCGAGTCCGCTGCGAGGAATCTGCAGCCCCTGGCGCCGTAGACAAGACAGGGCAGTTAAACTGCGCTCGAAAGAACGCGGGTACTTCCATCAAGCTTTCCTTGCGTCGATAGCAGGAGCCAGGCGGGGTTGTCGTGGGAAGGGCGCGACATCTAATAAAAGAACGGCTGAATGAGAAAAAACGCTTCTGAAGCTTTTAGGGTGTCCCCGGGAGCATACTGCACGCATCAATTTCCGGGATGATGGCCCTCAAAGGTCTCCCCCGCGTGGCGCCATTTTGGTCTCAACGTCAAACGGCTCCACTCGCATTCCGCAACGCCATTAAGTTCCCGGATAAATGATCCCCGAAGCGTTTTCCCTACGCGCGCCACTATTTCCGTACGAGCCGCGCAGACGGCGGTCTTCGTTACAGGGAATAAAAGGCCTGCACCACCTACGGGACGGCGACGTGGCAACGGAAATGTGGAAACTGCGTCTGCTACCCCTCCTCCTCGCCACCTCCACGTCGCCAATAAATTCCTTCTTACTTTAATTTCGCGCGTGTTTACGGCGCAGCCACGTAACACGCCGCGTTCCAACCGGCGACACTTTCGGGGTCGCGCTTTATGAGGAAGTCACTGTGGCCGAGCGGATTTCATGCGCGTTTGGGTCACGTAACTTCGCGAAGTTTGAAGTCTACGAAGTGTAGAAGACTCGCGAATCGAGGAAGTTGTTTATGGGATTGAGGTTTCCGAAGTGGTCAGATTTGTATTCCAGCTGAAGATCTCGGTGCTTGGTGGTGCGGATAGGTACCTAATCTGCTCTGCTTACAATTTGGTGTCTTGAGGGATTTCGAAGGTTCATATCTCATTTCTCAAAGATGTATTTAATATATTTCACTAGCGGAAGGTTAAAAGAAAATGAAAGGTCCGCCAGAGAAATCGAATCTAATACAAAATTGGATCACTGTTAGAAGTGATTTAAATATTTCAAGTAGGCAACTCAAACCGTCCAGATGCTCAGTCATCATTTGAAGTACTTTCTGCAGAAGCAGTAATCTGTTCGTAAATGCCTGCAACATGAAAGCAGGATCGGAAATGGGGGGAAAGTTTACGCCAACTTTTTTCTCCGATTTTTGTAAACCGGGTGCACCCCTTCGGAAATTACGCCCCAGTTATCGTGGCGCACACTGGGTACTGCCCGATGAAAATACCACGCGTCCCATTCCCTTCCCGTTGGCTGGCGTTTACGCGACGCATCGTGTACACTTTCGTCCCCCGGGAATCATTCATTTACGGCTTCCCAGACGCGGGGATATCGCGCCCAGCATCCAGGGTAATGGTTTTTTCGGGGAAGAGCGGCTTGCGATGGCGTTGTAAATCTGTTTACGGCGCGCGATTAATTTTGCGTAGCTGGCCTGCGCCGAATTTTAACGAACGCGTTTATTTCTTTTCCGCCGAGAAACGAGGGAGGGAAGAGGCCAATCGTCTCGCTGGAAACACCCTGAACGTGCGAGCACATTCCTTCTCTTCAAATCCAACGCTCGAAATGATTTCTTCGCATAGAAACCCTGGGATAATAAAATTAATAACAAGAAAGCTTTTGATCTGGAATTGAATTACTCCATAGAAGCAATGGAAATATTTAGTTAACAAATTCCCAGGTTTTGAATTGGAGTCCAATGCGATCACTGCCTCGATTTGCAAGCAGAATTATTCAATAGCAGAAACGCGTATAACTCCCAAGTTACCAACGTCAAACAGGAAACGGATTACACGAACTGTTTTCATAATCTCTATACACCCAATTTATCCGAAGACTATGACGTACTCTTTCATGGCCAAAGCCAAGTTCCTAAACGACTGCCTTCGAATCGACTCGCTCTTCATTACCCACAGTTCCTGCAAACATTCGAAGAGGCAACAGAATCCTCGGAAACGAATGAAACCGTCCTCCGAGCGTCGCAAAGCCGCGAACAAAGCACGCGCCTCGTCGGTGGCGTCGAGAGGGGCATGATTTTATACAGAAGTTTGCTCGAGCGGCTGTCGAAGTCGAACAATACCACATTGAACGGTGTACAGCTGTCTTGGGCGCGCGTACTCGCTCGGAAACGATTGCATAACCAGCCAACTTTTCCGGGCGCGCGCGACCCGCCTTATTATACAATGCGATCGCCCACGCGGATTCCAACTGAATATCGACAAAGAAGCAACGCTCCGCGTACACAAAGAGACACTGCGAGGATAAAGGGCTCTAAATCCGTAGCTTAACAAGCCACTACTAGGTCCTTCGCAGTGGCGGACTGGCCTGGTTGTATGTGCATTAAACACTGTAATTACTAAAATATACATTTATTTTATAAAAATTTTAATCATATTTTTGCCACTATTTTTTAGGAAATTTTGTTTATTTCTTATAAAAATTGAATGATAGCCTTATAGTCGTGGGTGGCCCCCTCTGCTTCCTGGCATCCAATATTTTTAGACGCAGTCTACCAGTGGTCGTCCGTGGAAATAGTGGGAGGGGTGTTGTTTTCTATCCGACCTTTCATTCGTGAAAATCTCATCGTACTTCAACGAACGTAGACATTTATTGGCCTGGGCTAATGATGCCAGGGTATTTCAGGGTATACGGAGTCGACCGAGGATGGGCGATCAAGGTGGATTCGATAGCTCGTAAACACGAAATCGAGATCGCGCGGTGTACGACCCGCGGCGATTAGCCTGCCATCCGTATCGTCCAATTGTCGAGGATTTATAGTTGCTTTTATCTCGTCTATGGATGGTATCGCGCGAGGTTGCCCATCACCGACTCCCTCTGATTGAAGCAGACAATCGGAATGCAACGAGTCGCTGTGAAATACGATTGTTTTTTGCCGTGTAAGCTGTCGTAGCGATTGCGAGAGTAACTAGTCTCTTCTCATTGATTGGACGATTCATGGAATGGATGGGTTGGATGGATGTTTGTATCGAGAGTAATGAGACTAGGTAGTGCTGAGGAGCATCCCAAAGTATAGGTATCGAGGGCACTGCGAGTATTGTCGATACTTAATCTGCTCGCTCGGATACATATTAATCGGTATAAAGTATGTAAAGTCTTAACAGTACCTATACTGAATACCCATAGATACACTCTTACAATTGAGGATCTTGCAAGAGGGGCACAACTTCATCTAAACTTCAAGTAAATTAGAAAAAACTGTCTATCAAATTATTGCTTTGACTTAAAATTAAAAAGAGAGCACTAATTAAGAAATATATATTTTCACACAATAAGTAGTAGGTAGTTAGTGAGTTGATAAGTTTTTATTTCTATTTTTAGCGAAAAATATTCAGTAATAAAAATATTAATATTAATATTTCTATTATTAATATTAACTCTAATATTAATATTTCTATTATTAATATTAACTCTAATATTAATATTTCTATTATTAATATTAATTCTAATATTAATATTTCTATTATTAATATTAATTCTAATATTGATATTAATATTTCTATATTTATTTATTTACAATAAATCTCTCATTTGTCATCGGATTTGCATCAAACGTGCACCAAACGATGTAGAATTTTTAAATATACCTATTACACGTGATAACTCAAAAACTGTCAAAAAATGGAGCTGCACCCTTCCTGCTACAAGGTCCTCAATTGTAATTCTAAACATTTCCGATACCATCATGGACTTCTCAGACGATTCACCTCCTATCTTCAAGTAACATTCCGAGGGAATCGAAGATTCTGCCAGACCTTGGAGGTGATCGGAGTCTCTACCCAGCCCATCCCTAGTACCTACACGGTGCTCGCTTTCACCCAAACGAAGTGATTTCGTTTCCACGGGAATTGCAACGGTCCCAAGGCGGTTTTTACGAGCGGGCCCGAGAAACTCGGGTACCGAGACGCGTGGAACGGCGGACGCGATAAAATCGAGCGCGGGCATGCTCTCCCGCCGATGGAATTTATCGGACGAAATCCGCGTTTCCAAGCTGGATATAGGCATCATTTACTTTTATGATCGTTGGCCGTTCGGTTGCGCGAAACGGTGGACGTTCTAGCGCACGTCCGTCGCGGGCAGCCGAGATTTATGCGCGTCTCGATGGAGAACTAGACAATTGGGTCGCAGCTGGCTCCCGCCGTGGAAGCACACGCGCGTCGAACGACAATCGATACACCGGCGGTTTCGCTAACGAACGCGCGTGGGTGAGACAAAAGCTGCGCGAGCCACTCCGCGGATGTTGGAAAGGGAGCCTAATTGAATCGAATCGCTCGGCTAATTTTAGAATTTCCTACGCGATACCGGCAACGCTCACCGTCCCTCCGTCCCTGTGCTGCGTGAGACTCGAGTTTGGTCGGCTCCTTCAACAGTTTTCATGGGGATAACAGCAGTTTCTTCTTAAGAGAGAACTGATAAGGAAAGGTGTCGTGGAGTTATTAGATGGTAGAGGGGTGAAATAGGAGAGTAGGTAAAGGGAAAATGGGAAAGGAGATTAGGTTCAGAAGAGAGAAATAATTCTCAAGAATTTCAATATCAATTCTCAGCAAGCTACGCTTTAAGGTAAAGGCACCTGTAATTAACCATGTATCAGTAGTTGACACTTCAGGAAAATATGAAAAATAAGATTCTTAGAAGTGACGATATTTGGAACAAAGTGCAGTTCTCTAACTGTAAAAAATAAGTGCAATTAGAGAACTATATTTTGTTCAAAAGATCGTCACTTCTAAAAACCTTATTTTTCATGTTTTCCTGAAAAGTGTCAACTACTGATACATGGTCAACTACTGGTGCCTTTACTTTACTTAAAAATATACCTATTCAAAAGAAGGAGCATTTATACCTATACAAAAGAAGGAAGAAAGTAACCACCACAATTCCAGAAAAAAAAAACATAACGCGTTATTACCGCGCAATCAACCGCCCCATGCACGAGTACTTCAATTTAAACTACTTTACGAAGTCGCTGACGGCGCAGTGGTATCCTTTTGCGCAGTTACCCGAGCCATCGCCGTTAATCGCGGGGTAATGAAGTTGTAAGTGGATTAATCGGCCGTCAAGCGCGGCAAAAACGCACGGTGACGAAGTCGAATCTAACTGGAGCGAATAAACTCGTTGCAACGGCTGCGACTTCGCTCGGGATCGCCCCTTCGACTTTACTACCCGTCGCACGCCGCTACTATCTAAAAACGGCGTTTTTGTCGGGCTTTATTACTGGCCACTCTCTAAACACCGCCAAGCTGGGACGATGGTTTTACACCGAGGACTAATTGAATTTACGCTGGGCGCCGTTTAACGAGTGCTCGTCGCGCTTCTGTTTCAAAACTCGAGATCTTTATGACCGACGCTTCGTCATTCGCGGCAAGGACTATCAGATATCTTCTATTCAAACTGGTATCTCGTCAAAATTCTTGTCCCAGTGGTAAGGTACCCTTTACCTCCGATGAAGTCGTTGATAAAGTCACTCTAATCGCCAGTGGCTTCACGATGATCATCGAAAAGTTGTTGCAAGAGTTGGAGGAGCTATCTGATCTTAAATGGTGCGCTTTATTTGTCAATCTTCGCGTAAAACGGAGTTACGAGAATTAGATTTCTGGGTTGGGTTTGTGCAATCTTATTCGATACCTTGGTGCATTATTGTAGGTAGGTATAAAATGTTTTTAATCGGGAATTCTTTAGAATGTGATACGTGAAGTTTAAGAGAGGGTAAGAAGGTAGGGGAATTTTGAGTAGAATGGGAATACTCACGTGGCATGATGCCTTGCGCAACCAGCTGATTGATGGGTCGCCTCAGCATGAGCTTCACCTTCAACGCTGTAACATAGACAAGAATATCTCCTTTAGAACTCAATCAATGTGTAAGCATTGCGAAAACAATCGCATGAGATGCACGAATCTCTTCGCCCAGTGTGCAATTATTATCTAATCATTAACATGTGAAATTCAGTATCCAGATTCTTCGTAATAAAGCTTTCTTTCTATCGGTTCCATATTCGACAGTCCACCAATTCAAACCATCTTAATATTCAAATAAAGAAACTCAAACCTCCAAATCAGAGCAACACGACCCCGATATTTCCAAAGCGTGTCTTCGCTGAAATAGATTCGTCGCATTTTCGGTGAAACGAGTGGAACGATTTCCGCGGATGAACTTTGGAAGCGTCGACAGCCGCGTGACCTCACTCGGTGTTCTATAAAAATCGCAACGGGCTGATCAAAGTCGATCGGGTGCGTGGCTTCACCCAGAGAGGACTTTCTTAGCAGACCGAATATTTTCTTTCCGTATGCCGAATAAGCTGTTCCATATGGCGCGTTTTGGTGGGGGTCCAGCGGCATGGGGGAGAAGAACGCAGAAAAAAATCGAGAGGATCCCTGGGACGGGGAAAGGGCGGAAAAAGAAGCGTCGATCTCGTGTTCCATCGTGTCCCTCGTTAATTGGACCACCGCGCGCGCGCGTCTCGTTTTCTGGTGCTTCCCGCGCGACGGCAATTTTGGGCCCGATAATTAAAGAGCGCCACGCCACACGGGGGCCACATAAATTAAGGAGGAGCCCGTTTTATCAGCCACCTTGATGCAAGTGAATCCTCGCGGCGATAGGGCCGACCCTGCTGGGCGAGACGCGCAGGGCAAACACCAGGTGTAACGGGATTTGCGTGCCGTATTGTCGGCGGAACGTTGTTTCTTCGTCTGCTGCTACCTGTATTTCACGGCAGCTCGACAGGTAGCCGGGAGTTTCTTCTTGCACCGAGCCGTGTTTGCGCTGGACTCGAAAGTGTCGTGGGAAACGCAACTTGGGGCCAAAGTCCGTGGAATTGATTCGATTCCCTTCAAATTTCTGATGCGAGGGGAATGACTCCCTTTGTTGATGAAAGGTCATAAAATTTCAAATATAACGTGGTTCGATTTTAGTATGTATTTAATATCCAAAATTAACCAAACAATACTGCCCTCTTTAGTTAAAATGTCCTATCTAGCATTTTGAAACAACCGAGAAAACTGAAGATTTAGTATTTGGTATTTTTGTACCATCCTTATTTTAATTCATTGAAATTAAAACATGTTGCCATTATTTTGTAATAGCCTATTATAATTTTTTGTAATAGGTGTACCGGTAGGGAATGTATTATTAACGTACCAATTAATTAATTGTTCTAGATGAGATATTTTAACCATTTTGGAAGAACTTAGGGTAAATACATTTGATTGTTTATAAATCTTTACGAAGCACGTAGAGTTTCGTAACTTTTCTTAAAAGATAAAAGACGCGTGGACCTTCAAATATTTTAAAATATCTCAAAAAATGAAAAAATGCCAGATAGAACAGTTTAACCAAGGATGGCAGAATACCCATGCTTCACTTCAATTTCCACATGAAATTTGCCATCCAATCAAAGAGTCCATCGACTCCATCCCTTCCAAAACGCCCCCCAACAGGACGCGACGAAAGACTCACGACGTAGCGGGTAGGATTTTCACGAATCCAGGTCGAGGTTCGCCGCCGCCCGCGATTCCCTAATTAAGGGCCAGCGGATCGTGCTTCGGGGAAGGGAGCGGGGGAGTGGCCAGCGGGGTCCGTTCGCAGATCAAAGGTCGCGGAGGAGCACGAGGAGGCCCCCGCGCCGAGAGGGCCGCGGGCCCGGGGGGCACAAATTAACACACAAAGGGCCACCGGTTATAAATACGCGGAGGACGCGCGGGGCAGATTGCATAAATTGCCCGGCGTAAGGGGGAACAAAACCGCGGGGCCGCATTGGCCGCGCAATCTGAATTCAAAGCAGCCGTGTCCAGGAGAAAAATGTCCACCCCTTTCGGTTTATTGGCCGCGACGCGACGCGGCCTCTCGTTGCTGCCCGGGGATCCCTTCGCGGCCAGTTTTTTCACCGATCGAGAGCGAATGTGACTTCGATGTACTTGCTGGAATAATCGACCGTTTACGGCCTCACCGTCGCTTTTTCTTCCTGCCCGCTAGCCGGCGCGGCGATGCGCGAGCGGGGCAAACGCTAGGAGGAAATACGCTCCGAGCCATTGTGCCCCGTTTATATGCAATCTGTTGCCGATAATAACTCAGAAGCGTTTTGAGTTCGGAGTAGACAATAGTGAATTGGTAGGTGTTTTCGCTAAGAGCTATCTTCTTTGATCGATCATTGAATTAATCTGTGCATAGGTGCTGCGATAATTCAACCCCTCATAGTTTGCTTTCGAGTGTTAGAATGCATTCAAACAGAGATGCGCTTGGTAACAAGTGGGATTTGCGAAAAAGAAGGGTTAAATTTAAATGCTGTTCATCTTGTTGCAAGATTGCGGAATCTCGATAACGCTCGTTAACCAATCACCAACAAAGTCCCCGCTGGTGCGCACAAATTTGGGCCCGCGGAATGCTGGTAATTACGATGCAACGAACAACGTGCAGCGTGCCCAAGAAAAATTCACCGAGGGATAAATCCTCGAATCGCGATAATCCCATCGCTTAACGAGCATTCTCGATCGTATCCTCCCTATCGATCCTGCAATCACGCGCGGAACGCGCGTAACTATGCGCGCGATTGCATATTTCTCTTGGTGGCCGAGAAATTCGCGGGGCGCCATTAAGCGCGCGTGCGAATACCCGGGGCCCCCTGCCACTTTGAAATTCGGCCAAAGATTTGTAATTTTGGCTGGCACGGGCCGAAAATCGTGCATCTCGACGAGATTAGGTGTCGCGTGTTTCTCGAGCGGTCAACCGTGCTACTTAGTCTAAGAATGTACCTTTTTGTAGAAATAAGAGAATCGAAGAATTAGAGAATTATCGTCGGAATAGAATAGTTGAAATATTCCGAGAGTAGAGGGTGAATTTTACGCGGTGATATTTTAGAAAATTTGCTCGTTTAAATTTATGTCCGCAGAAATGTATTATAGGAGAAAATAGAGTGCGTTGAAAATTATTGCCGCGTTTGAAGTCTCCCGTTGCTCCAGGCGAGAGTTATTATAAATAATTGACTCGATCGGTTGAAGAGCGACCGAGAAAAAAAAAAAGAAGGATGTACACGAAACGAGGAACTGGGACGGAGACTTGGAGGTATCATGGTCCACAGAAGACAAATGGTAACGACCAAAACGGCTACTAGACGCAAGTGCCAAAATACACAGCGCCAAATACTGAGCCAACGTTTCTTGTATCGTTATATGGGCACAGTTGTTTCTAATTCGGTATCGCGTTTCATCTCGGCTCCGTAGGTGTGCGATGAGAAAGCCAGTGGGGCTGCATATTTCTGCCCACCTCTCTTAATTAACTTACACGAAACACCCGGAACTCGAATAAGACCGAGGGGACCGAAATTCGTCCGAAAATACAGAGCAAATTGAGATATATCGAGAGCAACCATAGGGACTTCGAACTCAAGAGGAAATATCGATGCAACATCGGGGGAGAAAATCAGAGATAAAAGGGGACACTGTTTTCTTCAGAAGCGAGCCTTTAAAGGTTTTTCTAATTATCTACCTTATACAAATTATCCAATACCAAAATCTTATGAACACACAAAGTAACTGAGGATCTTGCAGCAAGAGGAGTACAGCTCCATTGTTTACATTTTTTCACCGTTTCTTCTACACTTTAGTGCAATTAAGGGGTAGCTCTAGATTGTAAAAATTGATCGACTCATCAACTACAACTTATCGTGCGAAAGTATACCTATATTTTTTAATTAATGTTCTCCTGTCAATGTAAAGTCAAAACATTTTTTCTAATTTACTCTAAGTTGACAAAGATGGAGCTGCACCCCTCACGTTGCAAAGTCCTCAATTAGACTTATCAATGAATTATCATAGAAGATCACTAAAGCTCCTAAAGCCAAGCAAAACCAAAGCCATATAAAAAGCACGAAATAATCAGACCTAAGTCAGTGGACATCCATCACCCTGACGCAGCGTACCACGTTCTCGAGCTGCGACAGAAAGATCGATGAAATATCGCGGGAGGTCAGAGGCAGTCAGAAAGCGTAGGATACGAGATGCCATCGAGAAGACGGACGTTAACGAGCGGACGAAACGAAGCGGAGGTGGACGTCCAGGGAACGATATCCTGGACGAAACGGCAGGACAGCTATCCTCGGTGTCGCGGTGCACGTGCATACCTGTCCCATGTACCCGGTGGGCCGACAGCTCCTGACTCGGTGGCTCGTGGCCGCGCGTCAGGGTGGCACGCGGATTCCTGCGATGTTTCGCATTTCTGGGAGACCTCGTGGTTGTTCGCCGCGAGTAAGAATGGCGGGGCAATAGCGTTAGGCGTGAACAGCTGACACCGTTCTTTTTACGCGACTTCCTTGGACGAAAAGCTCCTTTGCGCCAGCATAGGTGGCATCAGGGGAGTAGCAAACGAGGAAAGGAGACGTTTCATAATTTTCTCTCGGTTCTTCGGTTTACCTTTGTGATCTGTTATCTTGTTATCTACTAATTCAATTTTATAACACAAATTGGGGTGGAAGAGACTCCCTTCTAACTTAATGACCTATAAGAAGGATCTTTGTCATAGCAGTGATCGAAGTAATATTTATATTTGAATGTACATTGGGATAGCTTGGGTGAACAAAGATCCATCCATCGTGGTTTAATTACTTCTTTCGCGCCGCTGTGAGAGGAACTCGAGAAGTCTCTCTTTCCACACAGAATTTCACGGCGGGGATGCCGCGAATGCCAGGGGACGTCACTTGGTACCGTGTTAATTGCACGGTTCACGGGGGTTCGAGGATGCCCCGAGTTACGGGGGGGCTACACTCCATAAGCATTTACGCAAGGCATAGAATGCAAATTCGCGCGGTGCATTCCTGCCAAGTGAATCCCCCGGCTGCGTCGATGGCGATCGTTCCGGCGGACGTTGTAAATAAACTCCTGCGTGTGTGTTTAGAGTGCGTGTTGGATCATCCGCGTGAAACGCTCACTCGCTCAGTTATTTCACCTGGGGGTGTAACAGTGGGTGGCGAATGAAACGTTTAGAAGAAATCATAAAAATCATCAAACCGTGAAATGGAGTGTTTTTATACGGAGAACAATAGCGGAAGAAAAGATACATTGAAAAACTAACGCATCTTAACCCCTTTAGTACTGAGATTGAAATATTGCATATATCGTGTGCGGAAATCATGTAGCCTCGTTTGCTCACCATACCAACTGACCGCCGATAGGCGTTTCCCGCACAGACTTCGGTATTCATCGTACTCGGCGTGCTAAATGCGAGTAATTGCTTTTGCAATTAAAGTAATTACCCTTAAGTTGTTTCCCTGAACCTCTGGATAGCAATTTTGTATAAAAATCTCCGAAGGTCGCGCGCAATACTCTTCGATTCACACGTGGATGCTTCTGCAAACGATTAACATTCCGATAGTACTATTCGTTCGCCATCAACGCTAAGCCGCCGCGATTGGCTAGCACCCGCGGTAAACGAACGACAATCGGCGTTTCTGAAATTGAAAACCGCAGCGTCGTCCCTGAAAGTCTCGGAGTCTTGAAAGGACAACGTCCAAATAAGTCGTGGCAGCAGCGAGGGGGACGGGAGAAGATTACAATCATTAAGCGCGTCATTACCGGACGTAAATTAGAGCGGTTAAGAGTAATTACGCGCGAGAGTCGGAGAGAACGCTGACACAGCTGTCGATGGGAGTCGAGCCTTCTGCCAGGGGGAATTAATTCGACTTGCCGCGCGATACCGTTCGCCTGGCGTCTTCCTTTGCGGTATCGCGCGACCGTTGAAATTAGGATCACCGAAATCGATCGAACAACGCCACTTCGGCGACGCGTGACCATCCGAAGATTCGTTAAGTCGAAAGTGGAGGAAGCTTCGTGGCCCGAGGGCGGACGGCTCACGAAGTTGCTCGTTTTACGACTCTTCCGTCCCCCGTCACGGTCCTTACACGCTTGTTTTACGACGGGGACATAGCGGCGAAATAAATCAAACCGGCCCGGAATCCTAAGCGCGGCGTTAAAGTGTTAAGGAGTTCCGGAAGAGGCTGGATTTCGTTGGCGATCCCATAAATATCGTGGCTCGCGAGATGGTCGCTCTTACGCCCGAGTTCGCTCCCGTTTTGACCCCAATTTTCGGTCCCCACCTCTCGCCCCCCCCCCCGCCCCTTCTCCGCCGCCCCTCCTTTCCCCCGTTCGACACCGACGATTAATCTTACAAATCGGTTCGCGGTGGTTTTCGCGAGAACCGTGAAAAAGCAGCTCGACCAGCGACAGTTTTACGGGTCACCGGGACCGCGCGGCGGAATGCCGTGACGGAAACGGAACGCCGAGAACGCGTCCGTTCGGCTCGGTGACTCTTTCCAGCGGATTCTTAAACTGTCCCGAAGGTGTATTTCACCCACGGAAAAGATCGCGGCCGAGATTTAACGCCCTGGTAATTTGTATCCAGGGTGAACGGTGGGTTTCCAGACATTTCGCTTCGTAGTTGCCTACTTGACGGGGGTTCTGCGGAACCTACTTCTTTAGCAGCGCTGATGTTTATTGCGTTGGTGGCATGGATAACCGTGTTTCTATAGAAATCAGCATCTGGTGACGGGATATGTAAATCCTCCTTTGTTTACGGTTTTAAAATGAGGTAACAGGCGTGGTAAACGTTTTATTTGCGTAATTTCAAAAGCGATTGCGGCTGGCAGTGATTCACGATGGTCTGCCTGTAGTTTTGCCTCTGGATCGATGTCAGTCAAAACTTCGTATCTTTAAGATGGGGGTTCATTAATTTCGGTATAGCCTTCGATGATTATAAAACTTCGGTACCTACTTGTATGTATTTATGATTGTTTGGACTAATTATATTCATTTATAAAGTCAGCTGATAGACAAGAAAGAATGATAAAAAAGACAATATCACGAAAATTCGGTTGCCGAACTCTGACTTTTTATGCCGAAACTTTGAATTTTCTGTTTTTCAACAATCCTTGAATCGAATATAACTGAATCTAGATATTTCGGTTGTAATTTTGAGCCGATAATTAAACTCGGAACACAAGTGTGAAGCATGGATGGATTAAAGTGTCTTCTTTGCGGGGCGAATGATCGAAAGAGGCCACGCGTTTCCTGGACAGCGTGACGGAAATCGAGCAGCCGCGTGGAACAGAAAAGAGGAGCACGCGAGCCGGCACTAGACACACTTAAGTCGGCCAGAATCGCGGGGGTGATCCAATAATACGGCAGCTTTGGGTATAAATAAAGCCTCTAGGCCCCGGAGATCACGGGAGAAGTCTTGTCCCTTCCCTCGTCATAGTTTCTTCTATTTACCGCCTTCCGTCGTTTCACGCTTCGCGGTCCTTCCTTCTCCGCTTCTACTTAGTTATTCACGCGTTTCGGCGGCTGCTGGTCGCGAAATAAACCGTCCTCGTTCGAGGACGCGTCTTCGGAAAGAATATCGTCATCCCAATTCCTCGATTTCTCCTAATTGCACGAGTTGCTAGATCCCGAACTCTCGCGACGGAAGATCGGCGATAAAAATTGAAATATCCACGAGATTTGTCAGCTTCGGCATCCACTTTCGTCCAATACGAGACGCGACCTTTTCCAAAATAGAAGCGTCGCCTTCTTTTCGCCGCTTTCGAAAAACACTCACGGAAAAGTTGCGCAGAAAGAACGTGTCAAAGAACGTCGTTACCTTAACTAGACATCCAATTTATCATCGCGGGACAGTAGGGACGCGCATTGTCTCGCGATGGGACGTCCTCGTAACATATATTCCGTCGAACTGTTTTCGAGCCGTAAATAAGTCAGGCAAAACAATCCGGTCGCGTCTCTAAATATGATTTCGGTGAAAAGGAAGAGAGAACACCGGTGGGAAAGGTTGTTTTAAACCGAGTATTCTGTTGGTCCAAGAGATAAATCCATGGAACCGCGTTCCTGCTCGAGGATCCGTCAGAATCAGCCATAACTCGATGTGGCTGGGAGAATGAAAACAATTCGCGAAAAGAATTCACGAAACGCCCGTAATCTCGTGACTTATGGCCCAGGCGCGTCACGGGGATACTTATAACTCAACGTTTTTTGATGTAACGAATCGCCTGTTTTCTTACACAACGGGAGGAACAGTCGAGAGCAATATTTTTCATCGAAACGCGAGAAAAGTTGACGCGTAATACCTGAGTATGATTCTGGCCTCCAGATTGAATTTATTTAAGACAGTGAGAAAAGCATCCACTCTTTTGGAAGTGTTAACGAAGCAGATACAGGGTCGCCAAGTAGAATAAACTATAATAAGACGGACACTACAAAGGGTTAATTAAATTTCAGAAATTTCAGGGTTGTGTAAATTTATTTAGTATTTAATTTCATTGAACACATTTAGATTAATTTGGAGTAATTGAATTTTATAAATGTATTTAAAGTTAATTAAATTTCATAAATTTACTTAGTATCTAACATCAGTGAATATATTTAAATTAATTTGGAGTAACAGTTATGTATGACACAAAGTATATCTATCCGCGTTTTTTGTCGATTATGGCACGCCCATCATTTAGCTTCATAATTGTATGTTTCTAATTACTTTGAATATGCTGCTAGAACTGTCAATAAATTTGACGATGCATGAAATTATGAGTCAATTCCCAGGAGACTCTACCTAAATTTCAGTTCTTTAAGCGAACCATTGCACACGTTCGTCCACGACAGCCTTTAATATGGATATTTACCTGAATCGACAGATCCTAGGATCCAAAAGAACAGAAAAGGAAAGCACGACATTAGTTCGGCGCACGTGTACCGTCTTTGAAGAGTCTTGGAAGAGTTACGAGCTCCTGGAACGACGTTCCCGAGGCCCCGAGAAAATTGACTGCCCTCGAAGAAGCTGCTCCTTTCTCCGTTCGTCGCAGACGGAATATGATTTACGCGCCAATGAAAAATGAGAAGAAGAGTCGGCGTTTGTTTAGAAAATAATCCGCCCGTTTCGGGCCTCAATGGAATCCCAGACGCGTGTCGGAGCAGGTGAACGCTTTCAAAGCCATTCAAGCAGCCCCTGTTTTTCTAAGCTGCGATTAATCGCGGCCGCCGCCGACGCTGGCAACATGTCTTCCTAATAGACAGTAATCTGTACCGCGGAAAATCAATATTCCTGCGCTGTGCGCTTGGATATCGACGCGTACTTAGAACAGAAGTATTCTTAACAAATTTTATTTAATTCGTGGTAATTTCATACTTACGTGCAACTGGGAAAGCAAATTAATCGTACAGAGTTCCTTTAATAAGTTAAGAAACTTTATTACTTTTGCTCCACGAATTTAAAATTCACGAATTCGTGGTTCAATGCCAGGGATCCACGAATCGTCAATGCTAGCGTCGAAAATCGAAGCTATCGATGGTCCGACGTCACGAATGAGTTAATTGGAATTCGCGGCAGCGCGTAGAGAATTGATAGCTGGTCAGCTGAATCTTTTAGAGACGCATTTCCCGCCATTGTTCGGGCCTGTTGCGCGCACAGCTGGTCGGGGAACGCGCGCGCGCACTTGCGTCAAACATCGAGAGTGAACAGTGAACCCCTATCGCGAAACCGTTGATATGCAATTCGATCCATTACTTTCCTCGTTTTCCTGCACGATAGGAATAGTTTTGAAGAGTACCAGACTGTATGATAGTTAAAATTTTTAAGTTAGCTTCGATGGAGGATTCAAAATGCCATTCACAGCGGTGAACGAAGTTCATTGTTCATTTGAAGGGCTTCGTTACACATGTGTCAATTGTCAAATGTCTGACATAGAAGCTGGGTAGCCAATATGGTTGCTTTTGTCTAATAGCCCCAAAAGTAAGCGTGATTTAAAAATGTTTTTTTAGAAATCTGTTGGACATATTGGATTAAACTGTCTTGGGATATAAGGAAGCATCTTTAAACTTGCAGAAAATATTTTTTTTAATATCGATCCTTCTTATTATTTAGTAATAATTGGATGTTTCTCTTCGACGATGTAACTCCTGTTGGCGGGATGTGGAGCACCTATCACAGTCATCTGATTGCGAAGAAAAAAGAGAAGTAGCTTTACTTGTGGTCACCTCTGCTATAATAGTGTTAAGCACTATCTCGTTTAGAGAGGAGATCTGTAATTGGGGCTATCGGCGCAATAGTGGCGTAATCCCAAAACTTTCGTTTTGGGACAACGGCTAATGAAATTATAGACATTTTAAAGTCGCTGCTTAAAATGTCTACTTTTAGATACATAGGTATGATTTTTTACCAAAAACAATTACTAAGGTACATATCATTGGTATATAAAATAATAGCCAAGGTTGCAGAGGCCAGTATTTTGCGACGTAAATCAACAAAATGCTCAGTGCAAAAACACGTTTTTGTGCTTCCATTTTGTGTACGATTTTATAAAATTAAAACTTTGTTGTATAAGACTGAAATGTCAAGTCACTGAAAATTGTGGATTACGCCACTATCACGCTGTTTCACCTCTGTCCCCTACATTTCTCCCATTCCACCTTGTCAAATTTGATTCCATTTCCCTATCACCAACAACTTCCACCCTTCACGACAAAACGAATTCAAGAAACAAAGGGCCATGCTTCACAATCCAGAATAAATAACATCCCCAGGACCTCCTATGCCCACCCTCTGCACCACTGGGTATCTAATCCCAATGACGCGAGAATTGATGACACTCCAAACACAAGCCTCCCGACTACCTGAAACCCCGCTGCACAAGATAACTCCCACCCCTAACGCGAATCTCCGTAACCACGAACCCATGTTCCTCCCAAAAAACCAACAAAACCCCCGACCACATGTCGAAGATCCGTGCAGCCGCTTGCAATCTCGGAAAAACACGTTCCCTGGATAAAGAATCAGCGGAACAAACTAGCCAGGCTAATCCCCACAATACGATAAATCATCCTCCGTCAGAGGAAGATCTTATCACGAGACTCGTTCCTTCAAGGGCCACGTGGTGGCTTGAATCGAGCTCCCCGAGGACAAATGTCCGTTATCGCGGGCATTAGCGCTCTACAGATTCTCCGGCCTCCCCTTATCACCGTGCCCTGCGTTCCGCGATAACGGAGCGAACAAGTGGCAATTAATCTTATTGTTAAGGGCGACTCGGATCGCCCACGTGGAATCGCTGCCCTGCTCAGCGGCGGAGGGAGCCGTGACGAGCGTTTATAAGCGATCCCGCGATAGGTGCTCGCGCGCGGATCGCTTTTATACGCGGCCCGCCGCGACTGTGTGCACCTTTGTGTACATTAAGCGTGGTACGCGAGCTTTAACGCGGCGTTAGCACGCTCCGCCTACCGGCTACGCCTTCTAATCGATGTACGCACTTGTCTTTCGTAACGCTTCTCCTTCTGCTCGGCTGCCGGGGGCCACCGACGTGTACCGCGCTCTCACCCGCGCCGCGGGAAAGTTGCGCCGTTCCGCCACGCTTTTTCCGCGAGGTTCCACCCCTGCCAGCCAGCCGGCGCGGAATGGTAAACGGGGAGCGTTTATGCAAACGGAGCTCCAATCACGGGCTTTTATCGTTAAGGGGAGATTCGCAGGCTGGGTCTTTTTAATGGTGTAATAAGCGCTGCAAACTTGCGTTAACAAAATTTGGAAAAAAAGCTTTTCTTCGTTCAGGTACTTTTTTAAACTCTTTTCAAAATTTTGTTAACGCAAGTTTGTAGCGCTTATTGCAGCGTTAAACTTTTTTTCTGTCTGTTGAAGCTTGAGAGTTATAATCGAAAAAGGGCAAGTGCCAATTTGACTTTGAGGTTAGTTTTCACCCCCTTAAAGGGCGATAGGGCCCAAATGAAACATACTGTTTTTCTCGTTTTGAGTCACTCTAAAGACCCAGAAAGTTGCGTTGCAATCGGTGAGTCCGGGTTCGCGGTGTTCCCTTGTCAGTAACATGTTCTATAAATCAGGTAGATAGTACTTAGGTAAAAAGAACAAAATTCGTTTGGATAAATGGAGTTCTACTGTCTCCAAGTCTCTACTTCGATCTTCAAAGGGTTCATTACACGAGCCACTTCACTCCCCAGAACAGTGGGCTAAAGAAAATACCAACCGATCGCGAAACGTTTCGACTTCCCCGACCGAAGAGTTACAAAAGTAGATAAACGTAACGAACAGAGCCGAGGAGAAGAAGGAGAAGAGAAAGAAGTCGCCGTGTGGTAGCAGTGGAGTGGAAAGCAACGAGTGGTCTGGCATAAGAGGCTTGGGGAGGGGGAGAGGACACCCGCCGATTGATATAACGCTACGATTTGCGTAATGCACGCTCACTCGTAAAGCTCCCGGTGATTTATCCCGGTAAATAAATAGATTTCGGTGTTGTTAACCCCGTTTCGAGAGGCAGGGGGGTTCGAGAGGCCTAGGGCGGCAGGGGACGACGGACACGCGTGCGTTTCCCTCCGCGGCGTGCAGCCACCGCGTGCGCACCGCTCGATACATGCGTGCACGCACGCGTGTGGTGCAACGTCCTGTGGGTCGTAGGAGGAGCGGAAAGAAACCGTCGTGGGATTAAAAATACTGGAGAGGAAACAGAGAACGCTGCCGGCGTTCGCTCTCGCCTTGCGCGAGGAGAGTTGCCGCTAGTGCGACGCTAGCGAACCCACGCGCGGGGCGAGGCGAAAGAGCAGAGAGGAAGAAGAAGAAGGAGAAGAAGAAGCGCGAAGGGGCGGGGAGAAGAAAAAGTCGACACGGGCGGATCGTGATATTTGAGAATTTCGGGGAGAATTTACGAGCGGCAAACGCCACGGCGATGACTCTTACGGCGCGGATCCTCGAGAACGGTGCCGCGGCACTCCGCCATCGGGGATCACGGGACTCCCTCTGCCATTTCACAGCCTTAATTGCCCCGCGGAGGAACAACGGATTAAGACGCAGCTTTTTCCAGACCCTCGCCCGGAGCTGCGAGCTTCGCCCCCGTTGGACCACGGGCTGACGTTTATGCGTTTGTTTACAAATGATCGACGGTCATTGGTTGCTCTGCTGCTTTCATGGGGTTTACTGCCACCGCCAGGCGGAGAGGTACAATCGTTGTCGAAGTAGGTTAACGTTTTAACTGAAAACGTTCTATTTGGAGGATGCTGTCTTTTATCGGATTCCTGTGCATCTACTGTTACTACAAACTCTATCTCACGAGACCGTAAGCTTTTGTAAATTAAGTCTGACGGAATGTAACAGTATGCACGCTTCGGATGTATCATAAAATGATCGACGCGGCTGGAGCAATAAAGCCACTCGTCTGATGGGGCACATGTTTATGTGCGACGCGCGATCACGATATTTTTCTAATACACGCGGCGCGTGTATCTTAACGACAGCTCCCCCGTAGAGCTGGTATATAGGTAGACTTCAGCCGAAATAGCAGACCCTGAGGACACGAGATTTCGATCCGCCGTTGCGTCAGGTAATCACGATGTACATATCGCAATCACGGTTCATTGTTTTTCGTGTCGTCTTCTGATTTGATCTCTGACAACGCTGGGCCAAGTGTGTTTAATTATTTCAGGGGTGGGGGATGATTACTGTTACCTGGTGAAGAGAGTTTGCTTAGAAAGAGTTTGGTACTTTTTCCCCTTTATATCTTTCGCGAGAGGAGTTTATTCTTAAATATGACTAGTCGATTTTGATTACGTATTGCGCAGTAATAATCAAGAATTTTTATCAGTGTTATTATCAAAAACGAAGCAATTCCTCTTTCAGAAGATTTCAAGCCCTCTAATGCTGAATTTGCAACGAATGAAGTGTCTAAACGCGATTACCAGTCGGATTCGCCTAATATTCACGCCGAAGATATCGAGAGTCGTCTAAACGGAGTGGAATAATCGTCGGTAGTCAGGCCTAACTTCGGTTACCTGTGTTATGGTAATTGCTACACGTGTAAGCTGCTCTCGACGTCGCTCGGTCCGGGTCCCATTGGCATTGTTTCAAAACGGTATTGTCGTTTCGACTATCGCGCCGGTAAATCAACGTTTTTACGCGGCGCGCACCTGCCATTATCCGCCGCGCGCTCCTCACCGGCGAAAGTTGGCCCGAACGCATATTAATCGGCGAGTCACGCGAAACGAATCGACGGAAAGCCGCGTGTGTACCTACACGCTAACGGGACGCGAACAAATGGTGGCGCGCGAGGGCTCGCCAGCCGTTTTCGCTTCAGCAATTAGCCGATTATAGCTCGCGACCCCATTTCGACGCGCTTCCGCGTACCATTTTTCGGTAATCGACGAATCGTTGACTTTAATCGGGCTCATTAGCTAGCGGAGGGTGAAGCATGCTTCCCAAGATCGCAATCGATACGAGAGTGCGAACACTGTCGCGCGTCGTTTAAGGAACCGGTGGATACGAATCGCCATTTTCCGCAGGCATTAACACCGAGTGCAATGCTTTGTGCAAAGTGAACACCGAGGCCTGTTTGTGTTTGAAATACACTGAAAAAAAATCATTTTTGTTGGATAAAGATGTTGGTAAAAAAAATTAGGAGGCCGTTAATTACAAAAAAAAAACTGATCGTAATAGAGACAGGATTTTCGCATAATAAATGTCTTTGTTCGTGTCAATTGGATGTTTAGTTATCTCCATATACTGTCAACGCGGTCGAAAAATGTGATTCTGACAAGGAGAGTATTTTAGGTGTCCGCCTCCGATCATTTTGATTTTTGGATATCTTATAGAGGACCAAAAAATAAGAAATACGTGTTTTTTTATTTTTCCTCGTTTTCAGATTTGGGGGGTGAAAACTGCGTTCAAAGTTAGGGATTTTTTAAGGTATTATTTAAACAAATGGAGTTTTTGAAAATCTGGTGAGTCAGTCATATTTCGCATTCAAAGACACAAAATTCGTCCATTGACACTATTCCCCTATCTCTAATAGTTCTCGAGATATTCTACAAAAATGATTTTTCAACCCTAACTTTGAACGCAGTTTTCACCCCCCAAATCTGAAAACGGGGAAAAATAAAAAAACACGTATTTCTTATTTTTCGGTCCCCTATAACATATCTAAAAATCAAAATGATCGGAGGCGGACATCTAAAATACTCTCCTTGTGAGAAAATTCCGGTCAAAGGTCCGCTGGGTTTAGTAGCGCGCTTGACATTGCTTCATGGAAAATACTATATATCCGTCAATTTTACGAATTGCATCATAAAATTTGGAGGGAGCATTCTCGAAACGTATGTTATTTGGAAATTGTGAAAAAGAAAAATCGATTTTTCCGAATTTTTAGAGTGGTCTCCCCCTTAATGCGTCGATGGGTGTATCAGCTGTAAATTATTGGGGGAAAAGAGACGACACTCTGAAGTGTCATATTGGTGTACGTCAGTGTCATGTTCAGAGGAGAACCGTAAACTGGGGAAACATTGGCAGGTTTTTAAAACATTTTGTTATATAATGTAAAATTAGCGTGTTTACATTTGCTTTAAGTATCCTATCATAATATTGCATCTTTTGTGATTGTACTACAAGTGTCAAAATGCATAAAATTTTTGTATTTTTTCTTCTTTAATACATGTTACAAACCGACCGGTAAGTTTTACTAATTTAAATTCAGTAAGATACATTGGCACTTAAATTTGTTCATTTTATTTTATTTTCTACATCCTAACTAAAATCTAATTGTAACATTGGCACATCATGTAAATAGCATTAACATTCAGTTTTACTAATCTGAAGTCAGTAAAATAAGTTATTAATACGTAACAAAGTTACCTATAATAAATGTCAATGCGTATCACTGCCAATGTAACCCTGGCGTATGCCAACGTGCTGCCAATGTTCCCCCAGTTTACGGTCCTGGATGAATGCAAGTTGCGTTTGGAATTTTGAAAGTACGTATGTCAGTTTTGCAAGAGTTCCGATGACAGCTTGCGTCAGACCCGCAGCGATTGTCAACGACAACCGAAGGATATTTTATTTTTACACAGAGGAAGACGCGACGCTAACGTTTAAAAATATCCACATTTTCCCTACGCCCCCAAACTGAAATTCAGTTTCGCGATTTCATCGTTCGCCCTAAATGAGTGAATCATCCCCGCGAAAAGAACTGGGACGGTGTTGTTTACTCCGCGCCTGGTCCCCGTCGGCCGAAAATCTGGTCATCGCTTCGATGCACGCGCGCGAGACACCGTGACGTTACGCCTCTGAATCATCGCCATAAAAAAACGCAGGAGAAGCCTCGAATTTATATATTTTGCAGTTACGTCAAACTCGAGGCGAGCGGTTCCCTTAATTATACGAGAGAGGCTTCCACCGTGGCCGAGGAAAACACGATTCATAAAAGCGCCTTTGTATGCATCGTGTACACCCACGTGCCTACTTAACCCTCCCCCCTCCCCAACCCCTCCACCTCCCGCTCTCGCTCTTTCTCTTCTCGGGCAACAACGTGGATGCTGGCTGGTATCCCTCCAGGTGAAACTGTTTCCTGTGTCGTAAGCCGCGTCTCTTTCGCCTCAGAAGCGTCCCTCCTCACTTTCCCGCTCCCTCCCTCCCCCTTTCCCTCTCGTCGTTTTTGTTCTCCCCGCCCTTCGCGTCGCCGTCCGACGGCATCTTCGTTCGTCTTCACGGCGAATACATAATTTATACATATATTCTGCCTCGGCGTTCCGAGCCGCGTTGCAGTAAATTGTTGCTCTTTCCCTGCGCCTCCGGTTCCACCTTTCGCCTTTCTCCCGCCGTTGCGTAACCACTTATTCCTTCCCTTCGCGCCATCGCCCTGTGTTTTCCACTTTTCCCTGACTGATGCACTCACTCATCTTCTCTCCTCCGAGGGGATATATTAGCATTCATCGTGCTCCTGTTCACGAGAGTTGTGAGACTGTGGAGACTGTTTATACCGCGTTAACCTTTTATAAGCTGTGGATGATTTCAAGAGCAGCCCGTGCGGTCGACGCCGATGGGCGTTCAGCGAACGCGGGTACGAAGCGGAGCAGCGAGATTTCCGCACGCGGGGGAACGCAAAAAGCGTCGAAAGCATCGGGAAGGTTAATTACGCCGCTTTATCGCGCTGGTACTGTTTCCCCTTGCGACACGCGCAGAGAAACGATTTCTCCTGCCCCCTCCACGTGTCTCTCCTGTTCCCCCCCGCGACCCACCCTGCTGGAAACACGGCGTCTTCTTTCTCTCGCGGCGCGGTAATATATCTGGTCGGCGTGGGCGGCCCACGTGGGTTTGACAGCTAAGCCCACGGAAACTGGTTACACCCACAAGCGCGCAGGTCGCGTCGGGAAGAGGCACACGCCAGGTAGGCGCGCGCGCGCGCGCGCGTAGCATCGCCGATGACGCGACCGATCTTCCCTCGACGGGGACACGTGGCATCTACAGACACGCCACGTGACCGCTTTTAACGAGCTTATACTTTATAGACCATTACCGATTTATGGAATCTCAACCTTCCTCCTCTATCCTAACCAGACTCGAGATTCCTAGAGTAGACGAACAGCCAAAGCGGGGGAGTGAATATTCCGACTTCTCGATGGAATAGGTTTAAACTTTAAAGGAACGCTTGGTCCCCGACTTTTATAGTTTTCCAAGAATCCCTCCGAGTACATGCGCGTAGAGTTCGTGTGTGAAAAAAATTGGGCAAAGTGTCAAAGAACGTTGACCAGTTAATGGGATGCTCCGCGTCACGACTAGCTCTTCTAAAATAGCCTTCCGCGAGATCATCAATCGTGGTACATCCGATCCACGCCCACCCACCTATCGGAACCATATTCCTATGTCAATAAACAGAGCGATCACTGCTCGCTTACGCCAACCTCCACCCCAAGCGCGGGCGACGGGGCGACGAGTGGGCATGAAAACGGCACCCTGCCGCGGTGTTGCGCGTCCGGGGGGGAAGAAAAACGGCCCTGCTCGGACAAGCTAAGAGCGTCTAATAAACATAAAGGGGGCAGGCCATCGTTCTACCCGCGTTACCCTTTTTCCTTCGCCATTCCCCGTGCACTCGCGTCCTACGGCACGGCCTCCTTCGGCCACCCCTGCGCCCACCTCGTCCAGCCGAGCCGCCGCGGGCGAGCGCGCACACCTTCGCGGACAATTAATTTACCTCACGGCGTAGCCCGAAGTCGCGAGCCGGCAGACGTGGTTTGCGGCCGCGGCCCTCCAGAAATGGAGTTGGTTTCGCCGGTCAAGATACGATCGTGTACGTACGGGCACACATCCTCGGCCGCTGCGCGTCGAGAAAAACGCCATAACTTCGAGTCGTATATGGCGGCAATGCACAGGTGCATGCCACCGTGCATCTACCCTCCCCCTGTCCCGCTCCGCCCTTCGCCCACCCTACCTGCGAGAGTAGACCCTTCCTCCCCGTCCCCCCCCCCGTCGACGACTCGATCGAACGTGCGCGTAGAATGTCAATTGTTTCTCTCTGCCCTCTCTCTTTCACTCCCTCTCCCTGAAACCCCTCGTGTTTTCTTCGCTACGCTCCCCTCTTTGATCGCTGTCTTTCCCCTCGACGAGCGAGCGGTGACGGCTCGTCGATCCGTCTTCTCGGCTTTTCGAGTTATTTCGCTGGGGGAAAGGTGTCGCGCTTGAAGGGGCGCAAGAGTGATGGGAAAGTCAGGATTTTTGGAGATTCTGGAGTTGTGGGTGTTAGGTATTGAGGGGTTGGTTGGAAAAGGGGCACGCAAGGTTTCTCTTTTGTGTCAACAAGTAGCTCCTGGTAGATAGCGGCCAAAATCCCAACTTCCTGTAAATTTGTAATATTGTGGCATGCGCCTGTTTTCTACTGGACCCCTCAATTGATGAGAGGGAGTAGTCAGTCGCGAGTTCAATGCAGGGGTAAAACTTCTAATCTGATCCACAAGTTTAAAAAACCTCCCTAAAGCCGGGAATTTACCGGAGAGCTAAGCTAAGATATGCTTCTGGTGGAAACGGTTCCACAAGAATGTATTGAAATTAATTTTTTTAAAACGTAACATGGCATAGCGTAGCTCAGCTTCTAGGTGGATTCCGGGCTTAAAGGTGCAAATCCACAATAATACAAAAATATCGTGTCTCGCATTAATCTTCATTATTTCATTATTTTGCAATTATTTTGTGATTAATTTCACTTTCCTGAGACACGTTTTATGATATATTTTCAAAAATCTCAGTTCTCGTGACTAGTTTCATTATTTATACTTAGTTGTCGCTGAGATTTTCTGTCTCACGATAGAAAAGTCTCGTGTAAAATCTCTTCCTGGATTCACCCCTTAAGATTTCTAAATTTGAAATGATATCGAAGTGCCAGTGGGAAAACAAAGGCGGAACAAAGCATCCCGAGCGCAGCACACTCAACAACCCCTTTTTCTCTTCTCCTACAACTCACTTCTCCCTCTATCATCTGTTCCGACGCCACTCTGATTGGAGACCCGGTTGCGATACACCGCAGATATCGCGAACCCGGTGTTCCCTGGCCTCTTTCTCTCTCCCCCGCTCGCTCGACGTCCTTTACCCCTTCTATTATCCTCCGCCCCTCGCACCCCCCCTCGCCCACGTTGTCGCTCTGTTGCCAAAGACGAGTGGTAACGAGTCGATAAAAAATAATTAGTATGTCCGTCGACTCGGTGCTTCTAGAAATAGACCGGTCCGCATAATCATCCGCCGATTCCGAGACCGCTTTGGAAACCTGCCGGCGGCTTTGCGAGAAGGTGACACCGCTCGCCGTTGCCGTCGGTGTGCTGATTCGCGCGCGTGCGCGCGCGACACGCGAACGCGAGGGAATTCGCGAGATAAGGGGCGATTACGGGGTGGTAAATGGAGAGGGGGTGCAGCAAATGGAGGCAGGTCGTTTGCGTCTCGATGATGTTTATTGCATAATTGGTTTATGAGCTTACAGCTTGTTAGAGCGTGTCGCGGATAATGATGGCTCGTTAGGAGCGGGGTGAGAAACTCGATGCAAATGGAGAATCTGCAACGTTTAGATTACAAGGCTTCTCTATGGAAAATTACTCTTTTTTCTGGTGGATGGTTTACATGAATTTATTTGTCTGCCTGCTGTGTTAATGTTTGAGAGTGAAATATGGTTAGGCAGATGGGATGGGTAAATACATTGGCACTGACGGGGATGACTTTCTTTTGTTTTGTGTATTCTGATGGGGGTGTAGAGTAAGTGAATTAGCCCTTATGGGGAACACACCACTGTGACGGCCGGAAGAGTATTTGTATTTTTTCGGGAATATGTAGGAAGTGCTGTAGTGGAGGTATGTGGAAGTTAAGATGGAAGGAAGGAACAGGAAGTTGCGGCGTTTCGGAAGTATTCGAATGTTACGAATAAACTTCGAATATTTGAGTATTTGAATGTTATTATTCGAATGTTATTATTCGAAAATTTACAGTTTTCAAATAAAATTTTTTTTACATTATTTGCGGAATTTCGAAACTTTTCTTCTAAAGCGCACCATTTTTACAAAAATAATTCGTGGAAGAAATCGGTACATGCAACGGAAAGTACCCTCATATAGTTTATAAAAAAAAATCAAATTTTATTTCGGACTTGCTGTTCCGTAGTTACACAGCCAACCAGTGCAGTACGCGTGAGGGGTCTAGAAGATGAATTAATATATTAAAATTTGTGCATGTTTTTCTACTATTTTTTTTTGTATAGTCTCGTAAGACATTGTACTAAAGGTAGGTAATAACAATTTTAAATGAAAACTGTAAATTATTCCTGAAAAAAAATTTCAAAAATGGTTTAGATACTTTTCCGTCACAGTGTTGTTCTCCCTTAAAGCGTAGAAATCGAACTCCTTGCTTGGTTTCTCCTCAAAGTAAAATTCCGTGACGTGTATACTATCTACCATCGAGCATAACAACCTTCCCATTAAAAACTAACACCACATTTCTATCCGCTAAACAATCCTACTGAAACAAGAAATCACCCCGCTTCTAACCGCAGGAAATAAGTCCAAAAGATCCAAGAATCCCCCTCTTCCTCGCTGCAACTAACCAACCCTATTTCCCCCATCCCCCACCAAACCTTGCCATCGCGTGACAAGCTGATCCGTCCGACAGCGTGGAGGAGTACTTCCCCAGGAGGCGAGGCGTGGAAAGGCGCTGAGGATCGGTGGACGACTCGCTTGATCGCGACAGGATGGTGTAACGCGCGAGGCAACGAAAGACGCGTGCGTGTCGTGCACGGGGATCCAGGCGATCCTTCCTTCTCCGTCGATCGCGTGGCTTTCTCCGCGGGCTCGCTCGCGCTCGCGCTCTCGCGGCACGCGGTGAGAGTTGAATTTATGAATGAACGAGCGAAGGGCGAGCGTGGGCTCGCCCACGCGTTTTATCATAATCGGGACCTCCAGCCTAGTCACGCCTGCCATAACTGCCTAGGCATAGAGCAAGGTTGCTCGCGCGAAGCGTGCCCTCGTCGAACGCCGCGGATGAATGAAACCGCGGCCCATTCACCGGGATTATAACGATTGCGAAAGCACCCCTTCGCGTCCCCGAGGGTACGCCACGCGTTTCCTATTCTAATTTATTCGATATTTCGTGTAGCTTCGTCGCCGGGGATTAATAGCCCGAGACCACGCGAGGTCGCGCGCAGATCGTCGAGCGATAACGTCTTACGTAAAGTCGGATGTTTTTATCGAGCTGTATCGTATCGGCGGAGGAAGCTTCCTTCGTTCTTCCTGGATTCCGATGACGCTAGGAACGATTACGATTGGCGTAGAGAAGCGTGAATGAATGAACGAAGGGCACGCGTGGGCTTGGACAACCTACGAGGAAGGTTGCTGATGAAACCGAAGCTACCGGCTGTGGCGACACTGTTTCTGGGGATACGTGTCGGCTGAATGAAATCGTCAACCGTTCACCGTTCCGAATGGCCCTTTCCGTGTCGCCAAAGCAGCGGGAGCTTCTTAATGATTCCTCAAAGTCGTGAGGATGTCTCTTGAGGAAGGAAATATAAATCACTAGACACAAGGAAGATGGAGACGTATTTAACTGGTCCCTGTCGTTAAAAATACTGTTGAATAATTCTGATGATAGATATTACTTTTTTGTTTTTCTTTTTCTGTAATCTACTATAATTATCTTTTCCTATAAGTGTCCTTATCCTTAACGGGCTTGAATAAATTATTATTATTATTATTACTCCACATTTTAACGAACCCAGTTGCTTCTACACACACACGCCTTGTTATTAAACAGTCTATACTATTTATCCCCGGGCTACGACACAGAAACACTCGCCATTACCATCGTTAACGCAGCGATCACTGCTAACAAACAACATAAACATAGTTTCGCGACAAGTTGCATCAGGCTCGACCAATCCGAAAGCGCACCGCAACCGGTGCATCTGAATGCCCCGCGTGGGTGTCTCTCGACGCTAACGAGTCTAACGTCGCGTCGAAGGTCAAGCTGTCATGTTCGAACGCTTCCAACTGGACCTTCGATTGCACCATCTCGCGACACCGACTCCGGATCAAGTGCATCCAGCGAGCGCTTCCTCTTTTCCAAACAATCACCTCGGGCAACCCCCTAAACACTGGCCGGACAGGAACACGGTTAAAGGACGATCATTAAGCGAGAATCCGAGCGGATGGGAGCAGGAATCCCGTCCAGTGTCCTTCCCTCGTCGCTCAAGTCAGCCCTGTCAGCTTGACGCCAGGAAAGAGCCGCGGGGATGAATAATCCATGGACCGCGGGCTCGAAGACAATGTACGCGTCCCACACAGGAATTTCAGGTGTTTCGACTAACGAGCGATTTGCATGGAACAACGAGGACGGGCAGGGCCACGGTGGACCAGGGCGAACCAGTTTCGATTCGACCCGGGGATACATTCGTACATAACTCTTTAACGCGCGTAACCCGACAGAGGGCTCGACCGCCTACCTTTCCTCCTCGTTCCTCATTCCCGACACGGCCCGGCGAAAATACGCTAATTACGGTCGGGGGCTTCTGCGTTACGAGCTGGATTACGCACGGCCACCTTGAAAGGCTTCCACGCAGAATCCGCTTGAAACGTTCAGGGGTATCTCGTGATTGCAGTGATCGACGCGATGGATAGGTACCATTTTCATGAGCGTGCAACTGTTTGCGAGGAGGTTTGCGAGATAACTTTGCGGGACAAGTCGCGCTTTATTTGAGATTCCGGGTGTTTTATATTTCTGAAGAAATATTTTTGTGGGAAATGGCACATCAGTTCTTTGACGACTCCGTGCCGAGGGAGTTATTTTAAACGCGAAAGAGGAAGTTGATTTGTGAAAGGAAGATCTCGCTACACCTGTAATTTCAGTTAAATCACGGACTCGAGGCTTCCGCGACTTCCCCGTCAAACCACCTCACGTGTGTGGTCGCCTTTACGCGATAAACAGATGCACTCCTCCCACCGAAGGGTTAAACACGATTGCTGAGCGCAACCAGCTCCTGATTTTTTACCAGGACCCCGCCAGGTAATTAAACGTTGCGCTGATTTTCCTGCAGGTTTCCCGCGAGAGCCCGGGCTCCCGTCGACAAGCGCGCTCCGCGGAATGCGCGTATCACGGGCAATTATCGCAACCACTGACAGGTGGATGGGATTTCAACGCGAAAGGAGCACGGCCTGAAACCGGGGGAAAAAAGGGAGAGCAGCGAGCGCGCGATTCCCTTCCTTCGTTACGGAAATTGCGCGAGACGTTCTGTCACGCGTTTAATTCCCCCGTTCTCCATGCTGCCCTCGCGCAACGTCGCCCTGGAATAATCGCGCCCGGGGAAAATAATTAGCTGCTTTAACGATGCCACTTAGAATTCCCCGTGAAAACCAGCTGCCAGCGTTCGTGGAACGTCAAACTTCCACGTGATATTATGTAGACGCGACGAATGGTTCAGGAAGCACTCGACGCTCTCACGAGTCGTTGCTCCGCGGGCTGGGGAACGGTAGCCATGGTAATTAAAGTTTACAACTACATTCTGATATTTAACGCGCGACGTGATCCTTCTACTAATTTCATTCCAACATTTAATTAATAAATCTGTGAATCTCTAAACGCTGTTTTACAGTTCCCTTAATAAGAGCACCGGACGTTAGAAAACTTACAGTAATATTTCAATGATTCATTAATCACTCACAGTGATCAGTTACCTGCAACTAAAATCGAATGAAAAAGATGAATGGTTCTGACGTTACCTTTATCGCGCTTGATGCGTCTGCAAATGGCGCACATGCGACGCCCGCAGTGCTGCCTCTCGGGCTTCTGCTCGGTGTCCAAGGTAACCATGGTTCACAAATGGAGTAACAAATAATCTCTTTCTCGTATTCAAGCACTCGTAATGTATTACTGCACGCTCCTTCGCCGAGAGCTCCTAAGTAGTCATCGCGACGATTCCGTTGCTCCGCGACTCCTCGAGCTTCGACACTGTCGCGGAACGAACGGCCCGCGAACTATTCGATTCGAATTCAGCGGAGGGCTGAAATCCGCGCGTTATCACAGCTGGTCTCGCTCTCCACGGCCACTGACTAGATAGAATCCTTCTGTCTCCGGAACGACGTCGTCGACGGTGATTCGCTTCTATCGCTCCACACCTCGTTCTGTTGCTCGATGACGCTCCAACGATCGGCGGTCCCTGCAAGTCCACGATTTTTACCATCGATCGTCTGGACGACGAGCGACAGTCGATGCCCAAGTACTGCAATTACTTCTGGCAAATTTAGTCGCACGATTCCCAAGAGCTTCTCAGAAAATGGAGGAAAGTTTGCAGTACTCGGTCAGCTGCCCGGTCCGCTGCTCGATCCTCCTCGTCGTTAGTGCCTCTGCTCGAGCTTGTTCCCCGACACTTTTACGAAGCCCGGTACACGGTCACATTTCCAAGCACCGGTCCGCTTAATTAATCGTCAACATTTAAACAATCGCCCCGTTGTGATATAACACTTTCACCGTGGCCCTCCCTCTCTCTTAATTGCGCCGCGCGGTGGTTCCGTTTGAATTTCACGCGCGTTTTCTCCTGGTCTCCGGGCCCCGTACGCTTGGGAATTGATTTCACCTTTATCTCGTTAACAGCGACTGTACTGTCTCGCGTCGATTCGCCGACTAAACGATTCGGGGGGATAATTGCGAACGATGGATGACAAGATGACGAATCCTCGGCGCTCGAGCTCTTTTGCGTATCGATGCTCGCGGCAGTGAGTAACGATACAATTATGCTATCGAGCGGACCCCACCTTGGATAATAGAGCTGTCTTGTGTGTTGCCCCATGACTGAGGCAGTTGAAAATCATTACTGCTGAATTAGGGATACATGGAGAGGAACTTTTTTTACATTCGGCGAAAGAGCCAGAAAGCGTAACTCGAGAGTAGCGAGTGTGTGTCCTTAAGTAGATTGTAACGCGTTAGTTTTAGACGGGAGATTCAAGGTTTAAGAGTTATTTACGTTTTAACAGTTGCGTCGTGGTGTAATGGAGTTGCAGAGTGGGTATTAATAATTCCCTGAAGCTTGGAAAAATATCGATAGTAATGTATTTAATTATTAGCAGTGGAGTGTGGCAATTTTTGTCTCATCTATCTAGCAAAGCGTCGCCGGGAGCAGATCCTCGAGCCTCGGGAGTACCACGGGCCAAGTGGTCACGGCTAATTAAGCTTAATTCAATTTAATTAATCCCCGATCTCTGCCCCCGCAGGGCCCCGGGCAATTAGCGGTAAGAATCGTTCCGCCTAATCGTCTCAAATTAATAGAGCTCGGGGTGGCAGCGTCGCGAGGACGCCTCGTTTCTTTCTCCCGTGCTCTCGTTCCCTCGACACTTTTTTCTCCCATTCCCTCCGCCGTTCGTTTCGCTTCTTTCAGAGGCGTGGGCGGCGTTCGTCGCTGCACGCCTGGAAATTACGGTGAATTATCGACGAGCCGGGAAACAGCCGGACGAACGGGCTTCGAGGAACTTTCGAAAACGTGAGAGGCACACTTGCACGCCGGCTGGCCATTCAGAAAAATCGTGGGGAGTGAAAGCAAGGCGAAAAAATACTCCACTGTGGTAAAAAAAATTCCTTGCAATTATTTCTGCGGGACCCTAATGGTATATCAGGTACTTTTAATCGTCTCTTCTAAGTAGATTTCTAAACTCATCAGACAGACGAGCACGCATATTAATAACTGCTTTGTATTCTCCTCAAACGCAGGAAAACTTTCAAAGAAATAATCGGGTCAAAATATTTTGCATTCCAAAGGGATTCCCGTTGATAATAATAATAATAATAAAAATATAGATAACGAAGATCATAAAATTCCTAATAGTCGACGCGTGAAACTATTTAGCATCGCGTTTCTCGAACCATCGCAACTCGAACCCCTCGCTGCTGGTGGAGACTTCGATGCCAGGCAGGCGCGACATTCAGTTCAGCGCGGAAAAGTACGCGACAACCGCGACGGAGAAGAAGCCAGAAGCTCCGCCAGCGGATGTTGCCTTTCGTCAACGCGGCTTAATAACCATCATCGAAGGGGCATTAAAACTCGTCGCCCGAGGTGACTTGGAAGCGACAGTGAAAGTTGACAAAACGCCATTCGAACGTCCGCGACGCACTCGGCCTGCACCCACGCGCGGTCGTTTAATTAACACCGAAAATTATTGAGCCCGCGATACCTCACCGGACGACCGAGCCTCTGCGCACTAAATAAACGCCCACGCGATCTTGCGATTTTCTTGCCTGCTCGTCCGATTATTATGTACATTTTTAATTACCAATGGAGAGCTGGGTCGCCCACTGAACCGCATATCTTCGCGTTTACACGCAGATAGCGCGTTTGTCGCCTTTATGCGAATATCCGATTTGAATAGTTTCGCAAGACCGTCGATCGTTTTACACGTCCGTCAACATTCATGCTCTTCCAGGCCTTTCGTCGCGTTTCACGAATTATTGCTTCTCGGTTTGGGGATTTTTAATCAGACATGACCAGAATCATTGGCTCCCACGCGATCGAGTAGACACCGAGCGATTCCTATGGTAATAGTTTCGAAACTTATCCACGAATTTCGCAAGCTACGATTGCACATTCGCAAAAATAGGCGCCGTGTCTCATTTTTTGTTTATTAAGGCACAGGGTTGCGGAGTAATATGTGGTAGATATTACCTAAAAGAAGATTCGTGCAAACAGACGAAAATATGTAGTTTTTTCTACTTATGTTTCTTTAATTTATAGAGGATAATTCCATGAAGGATAACTAAGTAGCTTGAAACGTTCCGAAGCGCATTTTATGAAAGAACATTCTAATTTAATCCACACCACCGTGGATGCTTACAGCCACTACCCCTGAAGTAGAAGTACCGCGCAATAGTCAGACGCGTTACTCAAATCCCTTGAATCGCACGAAATCAATTTCTTCCAAAAGAAACCGCCATCTTTTCTCGTAATTCTTACGCAACGAATCACCTGCCACTTACTCACGCGTAACGAGTCACGTCCCCTTCTGTCTTCCGAAGGGGAAAGGTAACACGAGCTTTTTTATTTCTGTGTTTTTAGTCGCTCTCGCGAAACGGTAGCGCGAATTGTCGTTTATTCAACCCGAAGGAGCTCGACATCAAACATCCACTCCCCGAGACTTTGTTCCCCCATGAATCCCCGCGGTGGTCTCGGTATCAACGCAATTTCCCAACGTATACTTAGCGAAACCCGATTCCACGTTTCTCCCAATTCACCTGGCCGAGAACGATCCCATTAACGTTCCCTTAAGTATCACTTAGCGCGTATTACCGCGGCCGCCGTGTGTTATTAGCTGGCATTATCGCGTTATCGCGCGATTACGCAACCACGCGATCAGTTCCGCCGGATTATTTCCACCCCGGGATCGTGCGTGCCGTACGCGATTACTCAGGTAATCACTGTTATAACTCCTCGACGGGGACAGGGGCGCGCTCGTTCGTTAACACGCCTGCACCCGCTCGCGACACGGCGAGACCGTTTCCATCCCGATTTTCAACCTACTTACAAACGCGAACGTCGTTATTAACCGACGGCCACATGGTGATTCGATACGCCGTCTATTAATCCGCGACGGTTTTCTGCCGCTTACGACGCCCCACTTAATTAACCGCGGCCGAGTTAATGGCGCAATTTGTTACCTTAATGAGTTATCGGGTTACGAAATTAACGCGATACCGCACGCGGGGAACGTAATCGCTCGCGCTAAGGTGGTCCACAGCGATCCCTCTATTCTGCCTTCTGAAGAGGGAAGGTAAATTGAGCTTTTTATTTCTGTGTTTTTAGCGGGGCTCGCGAAACTGTGGCGCGAATTGTCGATTATTCAAGTTGAAGGAGCTTGACATCTAATAGTGTCTAAAGTTACAGAGGAGGGTAAGGGGAAAAACAAGGAATGTCACAAAACAGCTTTATCCAGAAAATTAAGTTTGAATACTTTAGTCCACCGGTAAAGAAACAAGGTTCAATAAATTTAATTTTCTTCTTAAATAACTTCTGTACGTGTTTGCGAAACGATGCTTGTTTTACCTTGACGACAGAAGTTTACGCTTAGGAAAAGAGTGGGGACATTTCTCACTAAATAAAAACTTTGCCTTTCGCTAACAGTTTTAAAGAATAGAGGTTCCATTGCACAAGAATATCGCAGAGCTTCTCTAATGAAACACCAAGGGAATTTTATTCCAACTAAATAATTACCACGGTTCGTGTTCGTCACGAGGCAGAACACTATCGAGGCAGATCGCGGTCGGTACTGATTTTTATCCTTTTGGCCCGCGTCACAGTGGGATTTCGCGAGAAAAAGTAAAATAGGGTTGCGAAAGAGAAATCGGACAGCGGCGGACCGGATGGTCCCGGCGCTGGAGAGGAATCGGCTTGGCCCCTCCCACGAGGCTCCCTGGCCGCTGCCACGGCCTCGACACGCATTTCCAAACGCTCTTTTCGTCGTCACGGGCCCATCAGCCCCCGAGTACCGTCGATTCTTATCTGATCGTGCCGATCTTCCCGTGATCTTTCACTACGGCTCTCGCGTACGAATTTATTCGCGGCCCGAGCACGCCGCCCGACCGCTGCTCCAAACGGAACACACCGATTATGCCCGATACACCGCGCCGTATCGCGGCCCCTCGTACCAATTCCTATGCGACGTACGTCCCCGATCTTATCGGCCGGCCAACTGACAATCAAGGATTCACGATTTCACGAAACTCCGCGAACGTCCGCGGGGAGGGGGCGCGAAGCTTCTTACGGCTCAATACGACGAAGACGGCTGAGGGGAGACGGAACAACAATCTCGGAAGTTGGCAAGTGGATTATAAAGATAAAGACACGCAGTGTTACGTTTCGGAGGTTGACGAAGTGAAGAGACTCGAAGGCCTCGTTAACCGTACTTCGAGTAACATTTAGCAAAAAGGTATTCCTATAAGCAGAAGCGCCGTAAATCGAATTTCTCCCAAAATCGAAGGATCGAGGAAGAATGTTTGGAAGGGAACAGTTACTCGATGGAGCCCAATAACAGTTTGACGTGTACTCGGTTGCTCCGCCGATGAAATTTCCGGGCCACGGTCGGAGATAAGCGGTAAGTACTCGATTCCACGAGGAAGCGCGGTTGGTAACAAGGTCTGGTCAATTAAACGGTCGAGGACGCGTAATTCTCGAAACGCAGCTGGATAAAGTCGGATGGGCTAAAAGCTTGTGAGTCGTGGTAATCTCCTGCGCATCGAAGCCTCTTCGATCAGAGAGTTAACGGTGGTGCGTCGTCGACGTCATAAGCCGTCGCGGGCGAGCGGCGGGTACATACGTGTTTGCGAAACGAGGCAGATCGAACCCGATCGCGATTCAATTAATATCCGCACGCCGCGGGACCGGTGCCTGATTTAATTATCAGATTCTGGTCGAACCGATAGGGATCGCTTCATTAAGGCCGCGGAGGAGAGCTTGGCCACGTGTTCGATATCTCCGTCTTCGGGGCCAGTCACTCCTCGTCATCGTGCGGGAGTTCTGCACGCGTTATTTATCGAACAGCCTTTCCTCGTGTAGTGTCATAAATTTCTGTCCGAGCACTCGTTAGCGGCGTCGACTATCTGCTTCGAACGATGATGATCGCGAACGCGTTTGCAAATGCCTCGATCTATTCCTCGGGAATATCGGATCACGAGGGTCATTCTAATACCTTGTCTGCGGATCACGGAATATATTCGAGTTCTAGTTAGTTTTCGATGGTAGAGCGTGGGTTGTGAAGGAGGAATTTGGCAGCAGAGTCAGCTGAGTTTAATATATACTTTTGGAAAATCCTTGTCAAGAAAAATGCCACGGATTTGTATGGTGGGTAAAAGAAATGTAGTCAAATTTTAGGAGTAGTACTTGAACTCTCAGAGTCGAAGTATGTTTTCTGAAGACCAACACTAATCCCACGATCTGCACTCTATTTGAGGCATTGAGTGCAAAAACGGAGTAACCCACATTTTTGCGAAATTGGGTTAGTAGCAGTAATGTTTTCCAACAGGCAGTACTAATTATACAAAATAGTGAAAATTATTTTTTTCAATGTGATTCAGTCCGTTTTTTGCTCGCAATGTCTCATTTGAACTTCGCCAAGTAAAGTAGTTAATTTAGGAAAACTGAGAAAGATAAAAGTAACTCCTAAGTAGTACCAAAAAGGAAACTCTGAAGGAAGACATCTTTCAACACAGACACTACGTAAACACAATTTCCTCGGCATCATCGTCGAACCATTAACTCACAGTGTCACCCCGTGAAATCTACTCACTTTTCACTTTTCCCCTTGCAACAAAATGGAGGCATTTCAATTATATGCAGAATCATATCGCGTGATTAAAGTCTACAATCATCAACGAAGCTTTTCAGAGAGAACAACGCGTGACAGATCGCCGCGGAAACGCGGAAGCAATAACGAACGCGCAACCCTTTGACCATCCGTGGGTCATTAGCAGGTGATTAGGGGAGGAACGCGCGAATCTCCAGACGTGACAGCTCGAACGCAACGGGGCACGCTCCCCTAGCGGGCCTTTCGTGCTTTTTAACGGGTTTACGCAGGCTCCAGGCTTTAATCCGCGCTTTTTACTGCCGAACAGACTCAGCAAAGGCAGTGTCGTAAAAATCTTTAACCAGTGTACGGACACTCGATGCTCGTTGTCGCCGCGGATCGAGTTTATCGTCGCGTTTCGAGATCTTGACACATTTGTTGCGAGTATTTCGACTGACACTGCCGGTTCGCGATCTATCTATCGACACCCTATTTCACAATTGGACGTGTAAGATTCCAATTTGAGAAAACTATGGGTGACTGTATTTGGGACGTATTTGTAAAGTTGGATGATTATTTTGGTTTGGCTTTTGCATTGTAACCATTGCGAGGTGTAGTGTTTGTTTTCATCGCAAGTTTATTCGAAATTGTGGTGATTGAGAAATTTTCTGGTGGATTTCACGACTTTTAGAAGTTACTACTGCTCGAAGGTTTCAAATGCAAATTGGGCTCCTTTGAAAGTCTACTGACGTTTTGATAGTATTGCTATTTGCTTCGTTATGGTTTTTGAGACGCTAGCTGTGGTGCTATCGAAACGTCAGAATATTCATTCACAAATACGTCGTTTACACTTGAAACTTGAGTGTAGCAGATGATGTTTGAGAGAAGTTTGCCGTGCACCCGATAGTTTCTCGCACGATTCGTGAAATTTTCGGAGGCACATACTACTCGAAATCAATGAAACTGTTTTAACCGAATTTCGGAGTACGATTACGAACTTTCGATTACATCGAGGCACACGTCATTGCAAACCACCACCCTGAACACATGGAGAAACTTATCTCAACAATTTCCAATTCCCAACCGTGTAAACAGTCTTTCACAAGGAGCGACGCAATTATCAACTGCCCGTTTCCAAGTTCCACACTATTCAAAAAGCACAGATTCTCAAGAAATCACTAAGGTACGTTGACGACGGACAGTGCTTGGATCTGTGACCATTGAGGAGCCTCCAAGTCCATCTAAAGTCGCAGATGCCCGACTAACGATCATTAAGAACAGATGCCAGATGACAAGATGAAAACAACACGATCGACGGGGCCGGGCACGCGTGACGGTCAAGCTCCAGCAGAGGCACACTCGAGGGGGCTCGTGAAAGAGCAGACTACCCGGCAAGATAACGACAAGATAAGCACACCATTCAGTTTCATCCGCGAAGAGCAGCCGGAGCGTCGGCGGTCTGGCAGGAGCATGTTCCTCGTTCACCGAGGACGCGGCGGCGACAGCGTCGGCGGGATCGACACGTTGACACACACCATGGGCGCACAAGCCCACCACTCCACTGTCGACAAATCGTTCGAAGACACCACTTTGATCGGCGCCAGGGCCGTCGCGTTTCGATCCGCCGAAGAGTGGACACTATCGCTCCATTGGGAGGCTCGATCACCGCGATACCAAGGAGATACTTCTACCCCGGATAGTCGCACACCAGAGCTCCTCTTCCCCCTTACCGAATCCCACAAGATCCTGGCGCACGATGGCACGCGCGGGGGGTGTCCGTGTTCCGCACTATAAATACACACTTGACCACGGAGGGGGCGCACGTGGCACTGTGGATGCGGCCCCGAATGACGCGCGCGCGCTCCCGCTGGCGCGCGCTGCCCCGAAAAACGTCGACGGGGGTGGCTGGACGCGGACCGCGGCGCTATCGGCCCAACTGTGTTCGCGTCGCGGAACGGGCGACGATAGAAAACGAGGGGGAAAAATAAGAGAAAAAAAAAAGGGGAGCGAGAGAAAGACGAACGGACGGACGTACAGGGAGGAACAGAAGGGACGAGAAGAAGAGAGACAGGGAGATAGTGTGGCGGATAGAGGGAGGGAGAGAGCACACGCGGTTGCTGGGAGAGAGAGTGCGATCTGCGCCCGGTCTCTCGGCTCGTCTCTGACTGGTGTTGTGTGCGCCGCTCACGAGAGAGCACAGCCCGTGCGCGCTGCGTGCTGCTACACGGCCTGGGGGCCACGTGACACGGTCCCCTGCAGGAGGTAGGACCGCTTCTCGTCGCTTACGCGTCCCCCTGCCCCCACCGCGTGCGTGTATGCGTCGGCGCGCGTGTTTATGCGATTTGCGCGCCAGTGTGGAGCGCGCGTGTGGGCCGCATTACGACCGCTGGCCCGTGACACCGAGCCCACGGCGGAGGGAGAGGCCAGGCCGCTTAGCTCGCTCGCGCACCGACAGGGCCTGGGGAGGGGAACGCGAAAACCTTCGCCGAGTATTACCGTCGCGCCGGGGACCTGACGAAACGCCCGCCGCGCCGCGCCGCGTGGATGCAAACAGTCCCCCTGCATCGCCTTGTCGTGGGTGGAACGGGTATAGAGGTCGGCGGAGCAGCTGGGGGTGAAGGCGGTGGCGCGATAGAGCGAGAGGATGCGCCATAGGGTTGTGGTCTTTGCAGGTTTTAGACGGCAGTGTTCGCAGGCCAGAAGACCCGAGCAGATTATAGTGTACGGGTGTTTAGGGGCTTTGCAGGCCTGTAAGTGGTGATACACTTGTCTGCTGACATACCACGTGTGTGGGAGATAGGAGACTAGCGAACTTCGGGACTGGATGTCAAGAATTCTAGAGATACAGATTACATAGTCCCCGGGCAACTTGTACCCCTCACACGACGTGGCATCAACTAACATTCGTGACGAGAGATCCAAGCTCCACAGCTTCCGTCGGTCGTCCCCGGTTTGCAATGGAGTTGCAACAAAACACTCTTCGCACATTAGAAATGTTTAATATAGAATGCATTTATTTACAGGATTCAGTACAGTCTACTGTTTCCTGCATACTGATTTATAACGCGTGCACGAAGGGAGCAAAATATTGAAGCACCAATAGGAGGAGAAATTTAAAATCAAAAGGAGCAAGATTTCACGAAGAAAAAGGGGGAAAGAGGAGAGAGCCACTGTCGCGGCATCCCGTGCAACGAGTGCAGAAGAGTGCAGAGGCGGGTCGCGGGGAATCGTCGAGGACTGCGAGGTCGAGTGGTGGGGGTTGGAGCGGGTGGAGGGGAGACGTCGAGTGGGAGGACTAGGCCCGCGGACCCCGTTCCACGGTGCACCGTGGTGGGGATAGATTTCTCTCACTCCGTCGCGGCCTCTCACTCCTTCCATTTCGAAGGGGAGGGGGAGGGGGGAGCGCGAAGAATAGGGGTGGGGCGGGCTACGACCCCGCCAGGCGCGTGCCCCGAGTCAGCTCGTATGCTCTACCCGCGCCACGATTGATAACGAGCCGTGGCCGTACCGCGGTGGTTTACTGCCGCGAATTTTTCGCCTGGCGGTCGAATCACCCGACTCTTAATTCATTTCTGCGCGGCCTGCTCAGCTTGCTGGTCGTTTCTTCATACCAGCAACGTAACATTCTCGAACCTTGACCGACTCGCAAGAAATTGCCATCTGGACGCACGCTTCTTGGAGTATAGAATACAAAGAGTTTGAGAATATTAAGATTTTAATACGAGTAGGAGAATAGAAGCGATGTTCGGTAACCAGAGTAACTTTTATTTATCTTGTTCTGTACACTCGACTAATAATTGAGAGAAATATCTGGAACGTAGACCACAGACGAAAACAGTATTTACAGGTCAATCTAACGCGATATATGCGTCTGCGATGCGGCCGTCTCGATCATTCGAGCATCAAATATTTTATACTCGCAAACGATGCTTTTGGGACGTCCATCTACTCGATCTTGACGGTGTTTCTTATTCTTAACAAATTATGGGTAACAACTTGTCGGTGACTACGGTCCAGTCAATTTGGCGAGCCATTCTATTTCCCGAGATACGTGAAACGAGTCTCTGTTCGATAAAGTACAGGGCGAATCTAGAAACTGGGCCAGATCGTAGCTCTTTTCCAAGGAAAAATATAGAAAATTGATAGAGGGAAACTTTGCAGGGTTTAATAACACCTGCTCTTCTATAATCACATTTATTCAGAAGATACACCGTCGTAGGTATATTTCCTTTACAAACATCAATTTTTCTTCCCTTAATTCCACCAAGAAATCAACACATTTTCAAGATACAGTAATGTCTCGTTAGAATCACGACGATCGGGGCTGGCTGCGTGATACTAACGCGATGTGGACACTATTTCCTTAGAGTAGTATATGCTCTAAGACTATTCCGTGCGGCCGATGCCGCGAGTGAGAAAACCCCAGAGCCGAGCGAGAGGGAACGAAACAGTTGACACGAAGTTGCCGTCGTCTCTTTCGTTCTCTCACTCTCGACTGAAGGATTCCAAGAAATGGTGGGGATAGTGAGCGTGATTATAACGCATGGTAAAAACGGGACACTAACGAGTCATTACTGTACTTATCATCTTGATACCTCTACGTACACAAAGAATAACGAGAGTCGATTCATCTAAAAAAGGCACACGATGCCATTGAGAAAAGAAGCATTTACAGATGTATTTTTGCACCTCACAAAAAGCAGAAGTTACTCTGATAGATATCCCTCATCAATAAGGTGTCCCCTATTATGTCCCCAAAAAGAAACCACAATTTACTCCAATTTCTAGCGAATTTCATCCAATAGAATTCCGCCAGAGAAAAGCCGTTGGCCGCGATAGAAGATGCTCTAAGGAAGCATTCGATTCGGTCACGATATCACCGTAGCCTCTTCCTCTAGAATAGATGAGACAGCGTCGAGACGTGAGCCAGGCTTTAGCGTCGCGCAGGGTTTACGAGTCGCCGGGAAGATGACGAAACGGGACTACTGCACCGCGACCGGTATTTATAGAAGTCGAACGAAGAAGATCGTAAGCTAATGGTCGTATAAATAGTGGATCGCACTGGCGCACGACTTTTTAACCGGAAGGAAAGCTCTCTCTCTCTCTCTCTCTCTCTCTCTCTCTCTCTCTCTCTCTCTCTCTCTCTCTCTCTCTCTCTCTCTCTCTCTTCCTATCTATCATTCCGAAGTCGACTTTTAAAAGCGTGTCGTAAACGGGGAATCGTAAATCGGGGCCTCGTTGAACGTGCCCCGGCGAGTGTCGCGGAGAAACGATTATCCGGCGTTGAACACCGCCTGTAAAAAGTACACGAAAGCGAGGAGAACACGGCGCGTGATAGGATTACCCGATGAACAAGCCCGGGCCTCGAACAGCCCCTCGAGGAAGTTCGGACTTCCGCGAAACGCCGACGGAATCTTAAACGATCATCTGTTCCGTTTGCATCCTCGACAGCCGAGACCTGTCATGTATCGAAGTCACTCTGTATCGAAGGAGCCCTCGATACCAGGTGTGCCCCTTTTTATCTTTGCGCTGTCCCTCGAACAGGTTCCGACGGAAAATCTGATACGCTGACATCGGCGTATCGGCTGGAATCGCGATTATCACTGTGTTCAAGAATATTCTGGTGTCATCCAGATTGGCGAGTGGACGTGATTCTGGGTTTCTCGAATTACGATGGCTAAATTGGAGGAGTATTGCAAATCTTATCAATGTTTAGTGGAAATGGGAGAAAATCGGTAGATTAAATTAAATATCTACTTGAAGGGGACACGATGAAAAGTAAAAGTAGGGGACGACAGCTCCAAAGGCGTTACCAGCTTACGTGGAAACACCTGAATCTAGCGTCGTGGATCCTCCGATACGATCGTCGGATCGAGCAGGATCGTTCGACCGGAAATGCTCGCCCACACGACCGATTCGTCCGTGATAAGTTGGCGCCGCGGGGTGGGGGCTTCGGATACACGCGTGTTGGCGATCAAGCGTGGCGTGCTCGTCGCCGATCGGGCCCAACTCCCGCCCACTGCTGTGTTTTGTAAATCGAAAAGTCGATTTCGGAATTGCTCGCTACCGCCTACGTGGCCAGATTTCGACGGTTGCCGAAACAACGTCCGGCTTCGCCTACGTTCTGCTTCGCCCTCGGACAGAAGGGCGTCATCCGGGCTTCTGAACTCTGATCTCACGGTATCTTATTTTGATGATGCCTTAGAATAATGCTATCTCGCATTTAGGGTATTTGTAAAAGTTTCCGTCGTCTGTGGTTGTTTCCTGGGAATCTTATTTTGCGTTTGGAGCGACAGTAGAATTTGTTTTCCATAGGTACGGAGCTACAGCAGAGTTTTGCATCACTCACTAATATTTCTGAGACCTTCTGAACCCCGATCTCGCGATATTTATACAGAAGATGACTCCTCGCAAAGCAATTTTACGTTGGAAGCACCTGCAAGTATTTACACAAAGATTTGAACATTCCGATGAGCAGCATTGGTACTCTCTACACAGAGCTCGAAAGACCTAAGGGAGCACTGAAAAAGAATCACGTCTGTTCGCGGAGGTGCGAAGATCTTGCGAAGGACAAAGTCAGAAGACCCTCGGGTTACGCGACCGCGGCCAGTATTGACAGAATCACCGCTTCCAGCGAGTAAACGGTGCTCAACAATGTTTGCACGCCGTTGTCCATTGCAGTTAGCTTCATTAGAGCGAGCTGCGAGAGGTGTGTCGGTCACGTGATTCGGAGGGAATTGCAGTCCCGACGAGGTGTCGGCGTGTGAATAAATTTGGCAGTCTCGGACCGTGTCAGAGACAATGTTGCACGGTTGGGAAACACCTATCTATCTGCGGTGGTCGAAATTAATTAGCACCGCGTCACGCCCACGCACTGTACCCTTGCCGAGAGCAAACAACGAATTCAAGCGGAGATTCTGTCTCCGGGAAACGGAAACGTGTACAAATCATCGAGTCAAAAATGTCAATGCTGCCAACGCAAAAGATTAATATCTTCAAACCCATTGAGAAGCACAATCAAAACACTGCACTGTCTCAGAGTTTTGTTCCAGCGAGGAAGAAAGAAAACAGTGATAAAAATACGAATCACCGTTGACATCTAAAACTCTGAAGAGAAATGAGCTCGTTTTTTCGTGTCGCAATACCCCTCTCCTCGTCTTCTCGAAAACAAAGCCCACGTATTGGTCAGAGTCGCCTTTTTTTATCCAACGACGATGATTCCAATATCGAAACCACCGCCAGCTTCCGCCACTTGTCTTTAACTCACCCATGATACAAAGAAACTCGCGTAAACCAGATAATTCCACGTTACAGCAAAGAGACCCCTTGAATCGCAATCGCAGAAAATATAAAACCGACTGCAATGACTTTACTCGGCAAGGAAGACCGCGTCAACCATGAGAAGAGGCTTGACAGCTTGCAAAAAGTGTATTTTGACGTTTCGGGACGGAAATACACGCGGTGCAGAATGGAATCGGGTGGATGTTCGCGGAATCGTAAGTCGACGGGACGGGCGACACTATTGACAGCCGACTCGTCGTCGCGGTGGATTAAGGAAATAGGACTTAGGGTCTCGTCGACAAATCGTTCCGATTGTCGTGTACCGCTCCTCTTATCCGCTTATTCCTCTGGCTCGGGACCGTGGGACTGATCGATGCAACGCGCCGATTAACGTCTAACCACGAGCCGCGCCTTCCGCGCCGCCATCCCCCCGCCGCATGGTAATCCGACCTCGAATCGAATGCTAAGATCGACCTGTTGAAAATCCGATGACACTCGGCCTGCTCGGGATCTCGCCGTAGCTCTCCCAAATCCTCGCGCACAGTCGAGCTACACGGGGGTTTACACGCACCCGTGATCAAACAAGCAATGCTGTTTCGATCTGCTCTTCGAGGGAAGATTCTATATCTAGAAACGAGGATTCTTTCGTTGCGGGCGAAGGTTGAAAGTAATCTGCTCGTATCGTACATTCAGCTTACCAATTATTATAGAAGTCAGGGTTCTTCGGAGGGTTCAATTACACTAATTCTCCCCTTCCCAGAAACTTGAAACTTCTCAAGCTACAGAAAGGAGAAATCACGTAGACAGAGGAAGTCTAAAAGCGATCTACCGAGATCGTGGGTTCACCAATACTCCATCCACCGTTTGCTCGAGGTCGTTCTATTAATTTTCTAACGCGCTATTAGAGGCCCGAGGGGTTTGGCGGGGGTGGGGGACGATCGGAGGTTGTTCTGGTGAATGCTGCCCCGTCGCTTCTTACACGACGATCATTACCGCGTGTTGGGAATGTTAACGAATGTTTCGCACGAGGTTTTGCCCCGTGACTGGGCGCAATTTTCGCCGCGACGGCGCGACGGCTCGGATGCTGGATCGACGATCGAGCCGCGTTTACGAGCGATATAAATGATCGCTGGGAGACGGTTCCAGTCGAGTTAATCGGCGTTTATCGGCGTCGTTAGCGCTTCGGACGAGAGCCTGATAGATTTCCAGTCGGTGGCTTTGAGCCTCGGTAATCCCCGATGGTACTCGTGTTTTCGTCGCTGTTTATTAACGAGACAACCAGCCATCTCGCGGAGTTAATATTTAACTGCTGCGTTTGCTTTTTCCCTTGAGTAACTGCAAAATTGTTCGATGGCGCTTCACGGTTGGAGAAGCTGGATGCGAGTGACCTACATTATTTCCCATATACATCGCTCTTTCGATTTAATTTCAAGTGATTACCCTAATTGACAAATATAATAATGGGATACTAAAGGAAATATAATTACTTGGCGGATCACGAAGAGTCTATTTCTTTTCGTAACTAGGAATTAAAAGGAGCAAACGGAATTTCAAGCTGAACGTCGGAAGACAGAGAGTTTCTTCGAATCTTCAACAACCACCGAGCTTTTAATCGGCAACAATGTAAAAGGAAACCAATGCCACCTGAAATCGATCAGCACGCCGCGCAGGCCGCCCAATCAACTGCAATTTGTATCAGCGCCCGATGGCTGTGCCGCGTAATTTGTTGGCTATCTTTAACGCGCCAGCACGTCATAACAACGACAGTGATCGCGGATACGGGGCGACTGGCCGCGATTAATTGCGTTTAATTCGCTTGGTACGGATTTTTTCAAGAAACCCGCGCGGACGGTAAACGGTGAACGTCTGGGATATTTCCGACGATACCGGGCAATAATTCAGCAACCGTTGAAAGGCAGAAAGAAAAAGTGCGGCGCGAGTGAACGTGCCTCGCCGTGGATACCTCTCTTTTCGCCTGGAACTGGCAATTTTTTTAATCGCCTCTCGCCAAACAATTAGAGCGCGATTTCATTCCCGAACGTTGTCAAGGATCGCACATATTTTATGCCCTTTTCTTTTTCACCGGGCAATATTAATATCACGCGGTTCGTAGAAGAAATCGACGGATCGGAGCCGCGGAGGAAGGTTTCTCACGGATCCGTGGGCCAACAGAAATTTTCCCATCGAACACTTGACCGATTTCACGGAGGCAGGCTTTTTTCAGGATCGCGATAAGCGCGCAGGCTCGGCGGATCGTTTCAAGTGGCCTGTAAACAGAGCTACCTAGACTATATAGGTGATCGTGGCTCGTGTAGCCAGAGATGCAGGCGCACAAGGGGAACTCGAAGGGACTCGTTAAACGGTTGTCGAAGGGCCATTAGGCTGTGCTATCGTTTCTTAATATTCCTCGTGTTTCTTCAACGGTACCCAGCTTTGAGGTTCGAGAGCCGAAATGAGGAAGTAGAAAGATGAAGTGTAATTCCAATCCTCCATGCATATCTAATACCCATAATTTAACAAACCCCCTCTGCAATCCTAATAAATGTATACCGTAAGAGTTACTCGAAGCAGGATATATACCTTTCAATCTCTTTGATCTCTAATCGTTTACAAGAACGGATACAAATTCACTAAGCACCTCGTAAAACTTTCCTTCGCCACAAATCTGCACAGAAATATTCTAAAGAAGCTACATGCTGAGAAATCCGCGCTTCATTCTCTCGAGTACTGTGCCAAGCTACGAAAAATCAAAGAAAACGTGCAAATCTGTGGACTAACAGTGTAAACGATCAAATCGCGTGGTCCACCCTGCACAGGCTGTACGTGGCACCACTTAAAATTCCCCGATGATAAAACCGTATTTATCGGCAATATATTTGGGCGCTCGATGCACCGCGCGGAGAGAGCAACGGTAGTGCAATAAAAGCTGCCGTACGAGACCTCCGATAAACTGTGCCGGTGTGTTCCATCTTCTCCCCTCTCCGCCCCTCTGCCGGCCCCCTTTTTCTTTTTCCTTCTTTATTGGGCAATTAAAGTTCGCCGCGTTGCACGGGCCCCGCCGCGATATTGTAACACACCCGCGCGCGTCTCAAAGAGTTGTTACGACATAAAACCGACCGCGTTGCGTTCCCCGCGGTACCAATTATGCCCACGCGGCCCGTGTCCCGCGTTATGAAGCTCTTTATTATTGAAAAAGAATACTTGCCCGCGACAATGCCGTCGCGAGCCGACAGTTCATAAATTCCGCGCGCTTAAACAGGGCCCGATTTCTGCGGGCCAGTTCCCCACTCTTTCCTCGCGCCTGCGCGCGCTATCGGCGCCGCTCGAGGACCAATTACGCCTTCGTTCGGGGAAATTACGCATCGACAAATTGAGATTTCAATTTGCGACGGCAGACGAGATGCTCGAGGCTCGAGGAAAGTTAAGGGAATAGCGAATCGGGGATTTACCGAGGATTTATCGAGGATTCGTCGAGGATTTATCGAGGATAGTAGCGAAGTTCGTGCAAATTGCGAGCCACGAGTCGGGGAATCGATTTGACTTGTGAAAGAGTAAATGGATGACGTGGAAATTGAAGCTTCGTTTCGTAATGGGACTTCGCGTCTGAGTGGCTTGTATTGGTAGTCAGGTTAGATATGAATGTTTCGAATAACGAGGCGATGGAAGCTTGAAGGGCCATTTATTTAAGCGTGGATGCGGAGGATAGGGAAAGGTTGCTTTCGAGTATCATTTCTTCGCGGCTCAGGGGAAGAGAATCGTGCGTGGATCGCGTAGATGGCGACCCACATACGGTATGAAAGAATGTTTGGCTTTACGCTTCGGCTAGGCTAACAATAGATCCTCTCGATGGCGCGTTTACGCGCTAGAAGCTCGACTGTACACGCAAGTGCGTGGCTCTCTTCGAGCCTCGTTCACGTTGCCGTTGTAGAATAAGGACGCGAAGCGAGAGGGAAGTTACCTCTGTTTCTTTTGTTTATGAGTGTGCACAGTGGTCGTTACATCTAAATCAATTGTTTAGAGAATCGTTTTACTGTTTTAAGAAAATCACTCAGCACTGCAATTATTTTTCCTTCGTTCCTTTTCTGAAACGGAATATCGAAATCGAACTGTTCGATGTGACCCTCAAGACTATCGACCGTTTGAGATTTCAGTGGAGTACTGGTACAGACATAGCTTGGCAACAAACAAGTCAATAAAATAGATCGTCTACGACTGTACGAGGCAGTTCGCGCGAACTGTGTCATCACGGTCCTGTGCGATCCAATTTACCATCTACATAAACACAACTGCGATCAATTTCTCTCGTGCGTGATCAACATCCCAACAAACCCCAAACGACTCCTCGTTAACCTCCTGATCTAGAAAGCTCCCCAGCGCATTTTCTATACAGAACTTGGCGATCCTAGAGAGCAAAGGAAAATCATCAACTTTTCTCCGTTATAAGCTACATAACGTCTGTCAATCATTCATGATATACCCACTAGATGGATCGTCCATTCGTATCACACGTTTTCCAAAAAATCGTTCATGACTTAATCCAAGGTAGCCCTACACGATCAATGATCTGCTGTGCAAGAAACAAAGTATGGATCATATACAGTTCAGAATTGACGAGAACGAACCTAAAAGGAGCACAAATTTCATCGTTCAAAATTTGATCCCCATCCTTCGTTATGCACATGGTGTACAAAGACATCGCGTGTCATTTAACCCCTTAAGATTCAACTGCGTAATATTACGTTCCTTGTGAACAATCTCAAAATTCCACCTCTTTAATATCACGTTCGATAGAATAAAAAATAAACGCTTATTTCTCAAAACAGTGTTTCATCCCAATTTATAAACATTTAACAGAAACATGACCACCCGGCGTTATACTATTTACAACATCACGATATTATAGTATATTTTTTAAATTTTGACCCATTTTTTGTTGGATTTGGTATTCTGAATTATTTTAAGATAAGACTACGACTTTCTTTTAAAAATAATTCTACATTAAGAACTAATGAATAAAATCGTTTAAAAAGCGATGTACGTAGTTGTCTTTAAAAAAGAAAAAGTACAGAAGAAAGTAACAACTACTATTATAAATATAAATTGTTTCATTCATTTCCATTGCAATTTCTACGAAATGACGACTTCTCTCTTCAAGGCCTGTAAATCCAGACAGAAAAACTGGATTAAAAGAGGCGCGGATTTTTCACGAAGTGCAGAAGGCATAGTTAAATGATTATAAAATGGTTCAAAACCGATTGGTCGCACTCAGGCAGAAAAAAAATAATAATTCACAACTGTTTTACTTTTTACAACAGTGCGAGTAACGAAAGGTTAAGGGGTTAATGACCCACACGCTACCCTGTCTCACGCACAGGGGTGATTAACACGTCACGCGTGTTTTTTAAAGAAAGAACCCACCCTACAGATGGAATCAAGGAGCTCCCACTTTCGACAGTGCATCCCGCAGGACAATTCCTGTTACCTGACAATTGTACGCGGATGCTAGTTTACCGGAGGAAGGGAAGCTCAGTGACTGGCAGAGACAATCACGCGAGCGGCGGCCAGAGGCCTGCGCATCAGTACATCAGCGGTTTATTTGCTCTGGCAGAAGGCGATTTGCGAGTGGCGCGAACGCTCGTCGCCGCGGCTGGCCGAAATACGGCTCGCCAAACGACGATGGAACGACGACGATAACGAGAGAAGATCAGCCGACTTCCAGACTGTTCGCAGACTGGCTGCCAGCGACGACTGCCACTCTCGAGACCTGAATTCCTCTCGACGCTCGCTTTCGTGGAACAGGATTGCTGTTCACCGATCATCGCTCCGCCATGTCGCTTTCTATCGTGTAATTTGATCGTTTGCTCGGCTGCTCTATCTCCACGGGAGTTTTTAGCTTCATTCTTATGCGGCGGGTGGAGGTTTCATGGTTCTATCGCGTGGATGCGGTTTTTAAATGGATCGCAATGTAATACGCTTGCAGTCTCCTAGTGTAAGTAGATTAGGGCAGTGCTGGGTCAGACGGTGAATGTGGGAGAGCGAGGTAAAATATAGAGTCTCGGGGTGTTAACACGTGCCGCGCCATGTGGGCCAACGGTGACACGCGATATTAATCGTGGTGAAACTTTTATTTAAAGGAAAAAAGATGTAGGTGTGAAAATTACAATAGAATAAAAAGAGCTGAAATTGTGGATGATATTACACATCTACTTTTCTAGAATTGAGGGACTCGGTGAAAAAGGGGTACATATCACAACTACCTACTTAGGTAAGCAGATTTTTTTATTTTTTTCTGCAATCAAATTTCGTGAGAAAATTATTTTCCCTAAAACTTGTATTCCTGTCAATTTATAGCATTATCTCTTAAACGCGTGGTAAATAAATTAAGTGGCAAGTAAAATGTGGATAGAATATTAACCCAATGTGTATTCTAAAAGCTAGCTTTTCCACTGACTTCTTAATGATCGTTTCGACGAGACTATCTCTACATGGCACTCGAAGCTACTTCCGTTCTCAGGCAACTAGAAGCGGCGCGAAACTTAGATTCATCGGCGGCCTGGTCGTTTTCCTTTTTCGCCGTCGATCGAGTTAAAAGGGTAAGATATTTCATCTCGGGCAGAAATAAGAAGAAGGCGTGCGAGGTTAATCGTCGCTTCCGTAGAAACACGTACGCGTGGATCATTACGACATCGAATTTGTTACGGGCTTCTAGAAGCAAATAAGAAATGAATACTTGCTCGACGTGTCTGTGCACTTTGCACGTGGCTGAGCGTGACGGGATTACATCATCGACGTCCAATTAAAATGAGGATATTAAAACGTCTAGCCCGTCAGACCTATTAGGAAAAGGGATAGAGGATCCCGGGCAACGTGTAATTTCCAGGCAGACGCGTCACTTCCAAACGAGCCTAGCCGCTTCCAATGAATTATAAAGCGTTTCATCGCGCTCGTTAGCGGAAACTCGAGGAAAAGATGGTGTGGAATTTGTTTGGAAAAGCCTCGCGGCGCCACGTGCTCGCAGATTTGCACTTCAGGGGTCGCGAAGAACGTATTAGCGATTTAGGCGATGCTTTAATGGCAATTTAGTTGCAAAGGATAACAATGATTAATGAATAATACCGAAGGACTGCGAATGTCTCTAAGGAATTAAAAGGTGTTTGCAGAAAATACTGTAAGTGTCAAAATTGAAAAAATAAAATTTTTTCGAGAAATATTCTAGGTGCCAATGGTGACATACTATAGTATAGAATATATGTAGAATTTCATTTTTTACGCGTACAGTGATTTCTACAATGACTCTTCAATTTTTAACAAGTTTAAATAGTCTTGAATATTGTTGAACAACCTTGATTGAGTTGCCAGATTTGAACCATAAAAACATACAAACAGAGGATCGAAGTTGAATAAAATCGTTTAAAAACACAATCAGTTACGCAGAAAAAAACCAATTCCCACCTCTACCTATCAACTATTCCTTGTCTCGGAATCCCAAATCGTGCCAGTTTAACTACCTACACAAGGAATCTGCCCCCCTCGGAGAGACACCTCCTATTCCGTCCCGTCGGCGACCGAAAATCGTCCCCGTCCCCTCGTGCCCCGAGTTGTAAGCGGTGCGCTCCTTTGCATCTGGCGGCGCGATCTCTTCATCGCATCAGCCGCGTGGTCGTGGCTGCTCGGTCCCCTCGCTCGCTCGCCTGCGCTTCCTGCGCCCAGCGATTCCGCGGCGAAGCGCGGCTGGGCCAGGCGAGTGATCGAATCGCGACGATAGCATTGCAGGAGTACAGCCCGGCCGGTAGTGGGAGTATTTTTCCACACGGGCTTCCTTTATCCGCTGGTACAGATTCCACCGCGAGCCCCGAGCATAACCGCGATAAATTACGAGGGTGGAAGGCCGAAAGGGGCCGCTCAGATAGAGAGAGGGGGGGGGGGGGATGAGCGAGCGAGAAGTTGGATAAAGGGGGATCGAGAAAGAAAAACGACGGGTGCAGCTCGCTTTGCACACAATTTCCACGTGGTCGACGGCGACGCGGCGGTATCTTTGCGCGAAAATAAAGTGTCGTTGCCGGCTCGCGCGCTCGCGTTCGCGCATGCGCGACGCGCAGTCCGCGAAACGGGAAAGAGGCAACGGAAAGGGGGAGAGGCGGCGTAGGGGGCGGGCGCGGAGGGGAGGAAAAAGGGAAGGAATGGTAGTGAGGCCCTTATTAACATTTCTCCGGGATTCGAGGCGAGATTAAATTGACAGGAAGGATTTGCGAGTCGTTTGTTACCGGCTACCCCTTGTCTCCGTTCCTCCCCCTCCCGCTGTCTCTCGCTCCCTCTCCTTCCCTCCGTTTCCTTCTTTTCGCTCGCAGCCTCGTTCTCCGGCCCCGTCCACGTCGGATTTGTTTGCGCGCCGCTACAAAAGCCGATTTTCTCTTTCTCCCTTTTGCCCTGCTCCCGGCTCCCCCTCGCGCCCCCTCATCGGGCCGCGTACGTTCCCTTCGATCTCTCTTTTCCCCGCGATCGCCCACCGATTCCGTTTCCGTCTCGCGGATATTCGTAATTACCGACCCCCGGCGCGTTTCTCGCTCCGTTGCAATGGCAATCAACGAGCCATGAACATTCGACGTCGGGCTGAAGCCTCTTGTTCTGCTATCCCTAGATAGCGATCTAGGATCTTCGACGTGGAAGTCTCTCGAATTAAATACGCCGCAAACGTGGAGGATGTAAACAGGAAGACACCGTAGCCGCGAGGCGGCGGGGAACGTTTTAAAAACAGATTCGTCGCGGCCGTGGAAAACTGCCGAGCGCCATGCTTCGATGGAAATGACGCGGTTTGCATAAGTTAGCCGCCGGCGTAATGATTCCGCTCGGAGAGGCGCTGGTCGCCTCGCTTCGTGTAATTGATGTAACCAGAGCCAACCATCAGGAAATGATACTCTCTTATGGCGTTTATTATGCGTCGTCCAAGTATCGGTATAAGTGGTTACACTTTAACAACAGATTACTTTAAATTTGCAAAAATTGCTCGATAAAAGGGGCGTAAAATTGATGACCGACGTATCTACCGAAGCCATGAGTTATTAAGAAGTCCAAAAGAAGTGCAATTGTTCCAAAAACTACAACACTTATAACAAAACTTATCAAGTAAAAGTTCTACGGTGATCAGAATTTCCTTAGAGTCTTATCTTCGCGATCTCTTACATCCGTCAAAGCTGTTTCCTCTCTTTTAGATCGACGCCGGCTACAAATTGCAGCGTGTAGCTACTCCAGTTACACGGTTAGCAGGGCGAGCTAGCAGAGGGGCCGTGAAAGGTGCCGCGTCGCGCGGCAGTCGCTAATGCTACCAGACGCGAAATCGTAATTAAAAGGATGAACGGTTGATCGTCCGGCCGATCCGCGACTCGATCCTTAATCCCACTCCTTTTCTTCTTTCTCGTCTCTATCGCGAGAAATGCGCTTGCTCGCGCAACGCCGACGGCCGAACACGAATCTGTACTTACCCGCATACCGGCGGTCGCGCGCTCGACCCGCTCGAACATCGTTCCCCCGAGATATCGTGAATCCCGGGCTACGTATTGTCGCGATTGATCGTGCCACGGGCCGTCTAATTTACGCCTTGCTGCGTACTTGCCCCCTTCTGCTGGAAACAACCGAGGTATAGGGTGTCGAGGCGTAACGAATCACCGTGCCGACGAATTTCCGAAACGATTTTCTCTGTGCCGCGTATATAAAACGTGTTAATTCGCGAAGTTACAGTTGGCGGGGATCGTCCAATAGGAGAAGACTTTTTTACCACTTGCGTTGAGTACCATTTTGCCAGCAGTAAGAAATTTCTATTCAATGAAACTTTATATCTAGAGTACTTTTACGCGTCTCGCAGTTTTGTTTAGAATGCTGTTGTGTTCTAGTCTAAGCGAGGATGTTAAAAGAAGAGAAGAAGCCCGCGTGGAAAAGCCTCGTGACACGGTTGCACGTGTGTTATCCATTTGTCCATTGTATCATTAAGCTGGTTGTTGCGATCGGCTCCCCGTGCGTGCCCTTAATCACTGCCCTCTCATTAGTAAGCGTCAAAGGCACCGACTACGTGGCGAAAGTTGAGTAATTCTTTTCACGAATCCCCTTTTGAAACGCTGATCCCGGCTCTTTCTCGCGGCGGCAGGGCCGAGGGGCGAGCTGGGCCACGCTGAAAGGCCGATTTTTTCGAATTTAATGGAGCGAACGAGACGCCCGAGATTCTGGGCCAAAGAAAAAGGAAAACGTTCGCCGATACGGCCTCGCGGTTTTTGCTGGCTCGGCACCGCTCGGCCCTCGCGAAATCTCGATGAAGAGCGTACTCCGGGCCGTCGAAAAACCCGAGGGAAAAAGAAGGGCGAAGAAGCGAAGACCTTTCTTTCAAAATACTCTTTACAATACCGAGAAAGCCAAAACTCTTTCCCCCCCCAAAAAAAGAATACTTAAAAAGAACTGGAGGAGTGTTCTTACTTACCACTTAGGGTTTGTACTACCTTAAACTTCAATGGTTGCGTTTACCAAAATACACTGTCCTCGTGCGAAAAGTCAGCGAAACGTTCCCGAAGAGCTCAGCGGTGGACACGCAAACAACGCTGAATTACGAGGAGCAATATCTCGGCTGGCGTAACGAGTGAAAACATCCCGCGGTGCGTGTTGCGGCGAGAATATCAAAGCGCGCGCGTACAATGGCCGCGATAATTCCGTGGCCGTCTAAATTCTAAATCAACCCCGAATTCTGGGTTGACCGTCGCCCCGTCCAGCGGCCGCGGGGATAAAGACCAAAACTCAGCCTCCGCTCTCTCTTCCACCATCTGGCCCCGATGGATTACGCGGTCCACCGCGGTCCAACGACTATTCCTAGAACTATTCTAAGTCCGTCCGCGTTGCCGTCTTATTAATGCCCTGGGCTCCTCCTTCCGCGGTTTAGGCGAGTTCTACCCGGGGCAACGGCTAGCAGCTGCACGGTAGATGTTGCACCGTGATAGAGGACAGACCAAACTTGCATTTTCCTTCATCAATCGTTAAGGGAGACTGCTGAAACCGAGGTGGAATTCACTTTGCTACATTGTCTCGCGGCTAATTCGGGAGCATTAATCGAAGAGGCTGCGCTCGAGGTGGGTGGCTCAGATTTGGCTTACGTGCAAGTGGAGATGGGAATTTTTGATTGTCTCAGGATCTTTGAGGATTTAGAAAGAAATATCCAAGATTTGGTCTGTTTGATTTTTCGTCTTTTGCGTGCTCGAAGAAATTCTTTGATTTCGTGCGCGAATGAGAGCAAGGCTGACGCGAAGTACTCGTGTAATAATTTTACAAGCCGAAGCTTATTACGAAAGTTTTGCAGAGGTAGTAGTAGACGCGCTTAAGTACCAAGTGTTCGAGGTGAATTTTTGCGACTGGTCCGGTAATTACAGCCAGCCTCGGCTCGTTTATTCGATGCAAATGAAGTGGCCGCGTTACTCAAAGCACCCGACTCTGTCCACACTTCCGAAAGGCATTAGCGGTCGAGTTGCCATCAATTTCGCGGCCTTTTTCTCCCGGCGGAAGGGGGAGGCGGAGGATCTCTTCATCGGTAGGGAGAATTCCATTAACGGGGTCCGCGATCGATATCTCGATGACGATTAAATAAAGCCTCCGGGTCGACATTCCCCGAGTTACCGCGATCGTTAGCCGCGGCATGCGGAATATGACGTTTCATTAGACACGCGATCCTATTACGATCCGCACGATACTCGACCGGAGACATGTCTGGAATACTATTTCCTGCCACTCAGAGGGAAAAACAGCTCCGATCCTTGCCCGATAATGGAAGAAACTTCGCCCAGACAGCGAACGTCATCGAAACAGCATAGAATCCATTTGTACGCGAAGGTATTAAAAATAACTAAATGGTACCACCTATCTCAAATTAAAGATCGAATCTAGACAAAAACGCACTCCTACCTACTCTTATCCCTTAGGATATCCTTTATTAAAAAATACCTACCTATAAGTCCGCAAATGAGTGGAATAAAAATTTTCTAAGATATACCGAAGAATTTTCCAAGAATCCTTCGATGACCGAAAAGAAGTTATATTTTAAATTCTCTCGACTTCCTCGCAAGGAATTATTCACCAGCCCCACAGCACTCCGCGTTAATTACTCGTTAATTACCCCGCTTATCGTGCATCGACGAGTGCGCGCGTGCACATCGGTCACTTCGTTATTCGGCAATTATTTCGATAAGCGGCGTGGTTGGAGCAACGAGACGTACCGTCGGATCGGGAACGCGAATCTAATTGATCCCTCCGGATACCTGGAATTTTTTTTAACCCGCTGGCTGGAAGCAGAGGCTAAGGGGAACGAGTAAGAAGAGGAAACGTGTTCATTCCGCTCGTCGGCGGACGTTAACGAAGAGGTTATTTACCGTGGGTCCCCTGGCCGCGGCATTAAATTCTACGCTATCGCGATAACTTCCCGAAACGCGCGGCTGGCATTGGAGCAATTGGCCAGCTGCCAATCGCCGGCTACCCGCGATACGCTGTCGAACTCCTCGAACCTGCCTATCTGCCTCTCGAATCCGAGAACCCAGTCGCGACGGCCGCCGTACAGGCTTTTGTCCCCGTTTCGTTCGCCACGATTCAGGGTTTCATCGTGGATATCGAGAATTCGGAGTTGTTTAAACGCGACGTGACGTAAACAATGTGTGTTCGACTCGGAAGGGACGTTCGGTAACTTGAACATCGAAAAAAATTTGAAACTTTTCAGAAATGTAGTTCTAGTGATCTGATAATAAATTGACCATTTTGAGTTATCACCAAAAATTGTGGTGGGGTAAATGTTGAAATAATTAATAATAATTCTTCTCGAAAATATAAAATTTTGAATTAGATTTTTCTCGGTATCTTTTAGGGCCTCTCGGATATTTACGGTAATATAGAAACTTACTATTTCTTTGAGCAGGTGTTCGACAATTCGAAAATTGAAGAAAATTTGAGACTTTGCAGAAATAGAGTTAGAATGAGGGTACCATTTTAAGTTATCACCAAAAATTGGGGTCAGGCAAATTTTGAAATAATTCAATTTTCTCGAAAATTCTTTACCACCATATGTAGAATGTTAAAAACCATGATATTATAAATTATACTTTTTTTTATATATCTTTTAGGGTTTTCAAGATATTCCCAATAATATGAAAACTCACAACTTCTTGCAGGAGATGTTTTCACCTCTAGAACCATTTCATTTCCGCAAAGTTTCAAATTGTTCCAAATTTTCGAGTCACCGAACAACCCTTCTCAGTTCCTTTACGAGATCTCGAGGCCACAGAATTCCCCTAAACGAAACTTCATATTTTTGTGAAAACCGTGCCGCAGCTGACATCAAGATGAACGAGCTATGAGTAACATGATCCGCGGTTAACTCCGATTACAGAAATTTCTTGTGATCCAAGATAATCAGGTGTGTTCTGTCGGGGTGCCTCGCGCTACATCAGATTACACGAAAAATTGAAACTCGTGCTGTAGGTATCATATCCTTCTCACCGAAATATGCTTCGTCAAACGTAACTGTACACCACAAAGGTAGCGTAATAGCTCGGGTACAGTAGGTACCTACCTATTTCTAAATATCCCCTTCCAAACTTGATCATAATTTATAGATAATAAAAAGACCACCTCGGAGAACGCGTCAATAGCTCTTTCGCAAAGGGTCCCACTTTCGAAACATCAAATCGTTGTATCATCGAAGCCATCGAGCGTCGCGAAGGTTTTATTTCCTGAACTCGGAAGCGGTGTGTTGCGCAGACCCCAGCTTCGAGTCGGACGATGGCCGCGCGGTAAACAATTTAAATTAATGCCGCTCTTAATGCGCCTTACGTGTTTTACGCGTTTTCCCCGCTTTTGCTGTATTTACAGCTCGACGCTTCCTCTGCCTCTGCCGATTGTCGGCGACTTATTACGAAAAATTGAACTGTCCGCCCATCGCGGCACCTCCGTGTCCCACGGGGATCGTATTAACACTTCGAGTGGCGGAAGTTGTCGAAGAAGCCCGTTTAATTCATCGGGGAGCTCCGAGACAATACTTTAGATGCTTTCCAGAAGATATCGACGTGAAAACACGACGAGAAAAAGCAGAGGTCGATCGACGCGTGCAACGGTACTTAATTATGGTACCGGGGAGGCTACCCTCGAGGGAGGGGGGGGGGGGATGATTTATCGCCGCACTCTCGAAATAATATTGGAAAAAATCCGACAAAACTGTAAAACACTTTCACCCGTACGAGCGCGCGGCGAGATGGTATCTTTGTTTGTTAACTTCCTTATACGAGCACCGTCCTTGCGTACGACACGCGATAAACTGGTAATGTCAATTACGCGACGCTCGGTCGATTCTGCTCTCGTCGACCGCAACATCCTGCCGACAGGAAGCGTGGAAACCGCCACTCTGGACACGCGGAAACATTTCAGCAATCAGTGGTCAACTAATTTTAAACGATCTTACGACAATCACTTTGGATGATTACTGAATTCGTGATCTCTCGTCTAGCGTTCCTAGATTCATCTCTTTTATTTACAAAGTTACGCCTAAAGCCATCCGCCAAATTATATCCCAACAGAGGTAAATAGTTCTTTTTCACTTTCGGGGAGCCCTGGTTACTCAATTGGACACTAAGGGCGTTCGTACTTTGTCTACGCAAATCTTTGTCACGTGGAAGAGCTTAATCGATGTCAGTGAAGAATAAAGGAAGGTACCTGTACAGAACGGCTACCAAAATCTCGCGAAATTCCCTTTGCGGTTGACATGTGAGTCAAGGCTCCCAGCACGTGCCTACAATCGAAGGAAGTCACCGCGGGCTTTTCGTTAGTCACACTCGGACTCAAGGAAACTGACCTATTCATCTTTCGCGGTACGTTGGAGTGCAGGCGGCATGTCCTCGATTTGCATGGCGGCTGCGAAAGAAGAAAGGCAAAGCCGGTGCCTCGGTGCCCGCGGATCAGCCGAGGACAATAAATTCCCATTAAACGGCGCGTCCCCTATTATGCACGGCGCAGAAACTTTTCCACCGTCACCTGGACGGATCGTTGCACCTCGAGCGCGGTATCATAACGCATTATCTTTGCCTCGCGGTGCGCCGGCGTTGCGCAAGCAAAAATCGCCGCGCCGCGCGACACGCAATCACGCGATTCACCTTGCAATTGAACTTTGCCCGCGCGCTCTTACGTCGCGAGTTACGTGCGACGATTTTTCGCTGGGTTCGCGAGTAAGCCTTGGCTGCGTCGCGCGTTGTAGCCGGGGATAAAATTGTAGTCCTTGCGCGGGGCATGGTGCACATGGTGCGCATAGATTGGCTACTTGGTCGAAATACGGCCGATCGAAATCAAAACCGTGTACCGTTCCTCGGGGCGGTCCAAGTACCCGCTTTAACTTTCATCCGGGGACTCGACGGAGCCCTTATCTGAGCGCACCTACGTGTACACCCATCCGCCTATCTGCTTATCTGCCGACCGTGGAAGAATCATCGGCATGCGTTTCTACAGCGGTTAGGATGCGTGCAAACACAATGTAACGTCGCGATAGCGCTCGTGTTACGCGGTCCTAGTGTCTCGTGTTCCTTAACGTGCGTTCGGACCGCGCATGTTAAGCGGGCCTGCGATCGTGATACGATTCGTATTGCGGTATCAATCTCTCCGGTAAACAATGTGACCTCTGCTTTCAAAAAGGAGGCGCGGATGGACGGTATTCTTTGAAAACAGAAATTTGCAGAAATACTACTTAATAGACACTAATACTATAATTTGTTAAATATTATTTGCGCTTATGCGTCCATAATACTTACAATTAAACAGTAAAATCTGTTGTAAATCTGGTCTACGTCCTTACAAAGTGTCTTAAAGCAGAAAAATCATTTCAAACCCGACTTCAGGAGTATAGAAATCAAGGTGAGTAAAATAACCGCCCAGGATTTAACTATCAATGTCTGTAGCAGCCTGCAGAGAAAAAGCAATTGCCGCGTCAAAATCGAAGCAGCCGACACAGGGTACGCGGCCCCATAGAGCACGCGCGCATGCGCTATTGCTCTCGGGAGGCTACCGCTTTAGCGCATGCGCCCACGCCTACGGTCGGGCGCGCACACAGCGCTCCTCGGAATAAATGCGTGTTTATCGCGGCGGTGGCGGTGGCGGCATTGCTTTTGAAGCCGGCAGCAGCTCGTGCTCGCTTCTACTTCTCTTCCTCCCTTTCTCTCTGCGCTGGTTCCCGCTTCGTGGCCGACGCAAGAGAGGCTCCCTCGCGCAGATGGGCCCGTCCGATTTACATAAGACCCCGCTCCATCCCTCTCTTTCTCTCTCTCTCTCTATCTCCCGTTCCGTCCACTCACACTGGCACTCGGTGGCCTCCTCTTATTAAGCGGGCGCGCATCTCACGCACACGCGTATCCTTTATTAAGGGCGCAGCGCACGAGCGCGCACCGCGGGGACACAGAAGCGCCGCGCATGCCTTGTTGCGCTAACAATACGACCGCCCACGTACGAGATATCTCGTTTTATTATTATCCCTCTGTCCGCTCTCTGCCCTTTCCCTCCTCCGGCTCCCTTCGCCGAGCCGCTGCTCCTTCTCTTCCTCGTCCTTTCCCGCTGTTCCTTGATCTTGGCTTCTGCTCCCCCACCCCCCCTCCTTTTTCTTCTTATCCCAGCGCTATTACTTTTCCTCCTCCTCGCCGTCCTTTTGCCTCCGCGACTGCTAGAGTATCTTGATGCCATACCGTTTGCGTCTACTCGGAGATGCAGCGCCGAGGATTTCGCGACGCTAACGTTTCTCTTCTAGTCTTTGTCTCGCGACAATTTGTGCCCTAGCAATTAACAGCAGATACTTACACAGTTTCTGTATAAATTTCTAACGGGGGATAGAAAGGGAAAACTTTCGAATCGAGGGATACGCGTTTCCGATTCGTGACCAGCGGTTTCGCCACGGCAAAGTTGACGGAACAACAACGGAAGAGGGAACGCGAGGAGAGAATGAGAAAGGGGGGCTCCACCTGAGTCCTTTTTCGCCTACGCCGGTGGGTCGCACCGGGGTCCAATATATAACGCGCACGCGCTTGTGCTCAAAATGGCCACGAGTTACGAGGAAGGGACCACCTGCGTCAAATCGCATTATACGAGAAACGATACATAATCGCGCGGGCGAACTGGCGTTCCCGTGTACATACCTCGCCTCATAAAGTCGTAGCTACGACGCGGCTCGCCGGAATCTTTTTGTCTGTTCGTCCATTGTTCCGCCACGTCGTCGAATCGTCCTCTATTTGCTGCTACAGGGTGTCGTTAATATCGTATATAGTCTTTATATGGATGCTGAAGGTGTACAGGCACGATTCTCGCTGCGTTGCTTCCTGTTGTCCCATTCTTTTCCTCCTGTTCTTCTAATTGAATTTAATTCAACCACTCGTCACGCAGTGCAATAACTTTAATCGGTGTAGTTTTAATCTTCTGGTACAATCGCTCCTCCATCTTCTAACTTCGCTCGCCCATATTCCTATCCCGTAAGTGCCCCATTTTCTTAAGTCTTTAAATCTCTACTACTTCTCTTATTCCCAAGTGCCATTACACGTAACTACTCCTTTTTATAGCACCATTATCTTACCATCCCATTTTTCTATCCGTCCACCTCGGTAGTGCTCGTTCTCGTACCCACGATCCTCGGATTCCACCATCTTGCATCACCCCCAACCCCGGAGAGGCTTAAACGCCACGATAATGGACCCGCAACATCGAGTTACGGGGTCGATTCGTTTGCCGCGCGCCAAGTGTAAAGGAAAAGAAATTGAACCAGCCACCAGGGGGGACAGGAATTATAAATCGAAGGTCAACTCGCTCGAGACCCCTCTCGCGATACGCCGTCGCGTCGTCGATTCTTCCTACGGATCCCCGAGGTAGCCGCGCAATTTTTCACGCCCCTTCGCCCTCCGAAAACCGAACAGGGGCATTAACGTGATAAAAAGGAGAGGAGTCGACTCAGCTGGACACGGCGCGATTCCTCGCGACTAGGATGCGTCTGATAAAGTATACGCGGGGATAAAGTAAGAAACAAGGGGAACGGCGAGAAAGAAAGTAAGAAGAATATCTGGATACCGCTGGTGTGTCACGTCCAGGCAACTTTGCGGGCACCAAATGGCCCAGGCGCTGTCAGTGCGTGAAAGTTCGGAACAAAGATAAATTTGTACCGGTGTTCTCCAGGTTACCACATCGACGGCCCTCCTCTTTCATCCTTTCGCGTCGTTGCGCGATACATTGGATATCCATGAAACTCCCTGTGGGATGCGAGTCGAGGAACAAGAAGACCTTCCGGTCTAGAGCCCCAAAAAATAGGTGATCTTTAGGAATTAATTAAAGGAAGACTGATTTATATAATTTAATGGGACTGTTTGCATTGCATTATGGATGTCTCAAATTATAGAAATATATTTTTTGTTTTATTATTAATCATTGCAGACGGCACTGGGGAGTCGTTAAAGTCGAGGCGTCAAAAAATTTATGCAAATCGGTGGGACCTGTATCTCCGTAAGTTATTATCCGATGCGATTGAACCTTTTTTATTTTCAAGAATATACTTCTGGCTAGGGGGGAAAGCAGATAATTATAAAAATGACATTTTTTTAGAAAATAACGACATTTGAAGTTTGAAATCACTTTTTCCCTATATTCTTCGTGCTTTCAACGCCTTTGAAAATTATAAATTTTCAAATTTTTGTAATTTTTCTGGTTTCTCCCCTAGCCAGAAGTATATTCTTCAAAATAAAAAAGGTTTCAGTCGAATCGGATAATAACTTTTGAAGATACAGGTCCCACCGTTTTGAGAACACTGTTTCGAGAAAAACAAGTTCCGCACGAGTGCCGAGTAACCGTGTGTTACCATCAATTTGCCGCTACTCGAATGCCTATAACATCGTGAATTTTACGAATTTCAACAAATCCTTTTAAACACGTATACCTAAAAGGTTGAACATTCGAAAAAATGAAATGAAAAAAAATCGACTTTTAGACCGAGAGGTCCTCGTAACAGTACCACTTGGCAAGGATGTAACAGAACTACTTGATTCTTGTAGAATTTGAAAGGACGAAGTGACCATTTGAAGCTTTGTCTCTTTCCCAATTTCACATAGAAATATCGACTTCTTCCTAAAATGTCATTCAGATCTAAAGGATCATCGAAATACTCGCTGGACGGTATTCTCCCCGCGCAATCGTTCCCTGCAGAATCCTTATCTAGTCCTACATCTGACAAGATTGCCACAGCAACGTCCGCCGCGCCATAAAAGAACCGTCCACCGTCACCTTGCCCGGCTCTCAGGAAATCACAATCGTATCGATTACAAATACAAATTGTCCTAGCTGTCCGTACTACGGGCGGCTATTTCTGTCGTTATTCTTCTCGCGAAACGGGCACCGTGGCTGAATGAAATCCACGGGGGGGATAGAAGGGAGAGAAAAAGGCGGGAGAAAGGGAAGGTTCCGCGGAGTGGCCACAAAGGCATCGCGAGCATTGTCACTGACAGAACAGAAAGCTGGTATACTGACGCCACTATCATAACGTACGAGCAACATATCGCATGACAAGAGAGGCCCCGGGGAACACAGGGCTCCGCTGCTGACCCCGCTGACCCCCGCTGTTTTTGTGCCGGTGCCTGTCGGGTCCTGGTCCCAAACTGCGAAACATGCCGACACGGTACCGGTAACCCCCGAGGGCCTCTCACGAAACTCACGGTGCCGCGGTACGTCCTGAACTTCGGACGTGAAACACGATATTCACCGTTCTGGGCCACCAACTACCATTTCGCCTCTGTGCCTCTCGTGCCCCCTTTTTCTGGCGATTTTACTGCCTCGTATCGAGGCTCCGAGCCGCGTGGTAGTCGCATTTCTTCGCGTCACGGATCGGCGTGCCTTAAAGCTTCGCACCTTGGGGGACAGGTTGGGGAACGCGAAGACCGAGGCTTGATTTAGAACTGAAGTGGAACTCCTTCGACTTCGACGAAGATGCGTGTTACAGAACTTGCTGAACTCTTAATTTTTTTAAACAAAATGGTAAAGATAGCGTATTCCGAAGAACAGTTTCAAAAATACTACGGGAATCATTCCGATCGCTCGTATAAACAGACTTCGGAATCGATTGAAAGTAGGGAAACGACACGTTAGTTGCGCAGAATCCGCGTTTCCCCGACTGATGCACCGATCGCGGGAGAAGAGCAACGAAAAGTCGGTCGAATGATTCGCGAAGCAGCGACAGGTAGTCCGAATTAGTTGGATCTACGCGTGAACGTGGTTTACGAGGTCGCCGTGTCGGCAGCGGGCAATAAGTAACGGCAATTACAAGGGAACGACGCGGTCCGCGCCGCCGCGGGCCGTGTTCACGGCGCATGCTCGATGGCGCGAGCGCATGCGCACACGCGGCCGCTTCGCAACGGCGGCGGCGCGTTCGGTATTTAAATTAACCGATCGATCGGTCGTGTTCACCTCGCACATTATGCAAATGCCGTGAAAACACGTAAAAGTTTTCTGCAAAACCAATTACGCCGACGCGACATCGGCACCGTGCCTTGGCCCAAGTTAATTGCGAATTTTTGCGGCGTCCAGTCATTACGCTGCCTCCCCCTCCCGCCCCTTTATCCTCCTCACCCTTCGCCTCTGCCCATCTTCCTCGCTCCCTTCGCTCCTTCTCCCCGTAGCATCGATCAGCGGAGCGAGCAGGCGAGAGAAAGGGAGAGAGGAAAGAATGCTCTTTTGCAATTCTGTTCGGCCAAAGTGTCGGGCACGAGCCATCATTCTTGAAGCCCGAAATCGATCCGACGACGTAAATTGTCAGTGTTTAAAGCCACGCGGACGCGGGGCCAGAGTTAAGGGACATTCTGTCCAATGATGTTTCATTAGTAGGGAAAAACCTTTTGGTGTTCACGGTTTACCGGCTGATGGGCTCCCCGATTCCTCGCTCGTCTCCCCCTTAAATGATTGCGCACGCTCGCCGCCGCACGAAATTGCCGGAATGATTGTTTACGACGTGCGAGCGTTCCTGGGTAATTATACGTGATCTTCATTAATCTCAATTACGCGGGGGGATGTGCCTGCGTCCTTGTACCAAAAAACCGTTTATACTCCCGAAAATAACGTTTACGGTGAAAGCCAGTGCTCTTCTTCCGAACTTCGCCACCGAAGGGTCTTCTTCCAGGAGTCGAAATCAAGAAATGCTTCAAATTAATAGAGGAATATTCTTCAGCTTCAGCTTCGACATTCGTGTCGAAGTGGAACAGATGGAGATAGAAAGCGGAACCGCAAAGAGCGAAGTGCATAGAAACATATACCATATATTACAGGATTAACGATACTCGTTCCACGTCGATCGTCGTCCCCCGTTTACGAGCGGACAATTAGGAGCAGAAACGTGCGCAGGACCGACGCGACGGCCTCGAAGGATACGTGTCCCCGTCTGGAAGTTCGTTCGTCGTGGTCGCGGTCATTTGTCAGTCGCGTTCGCCTATTTAAACGTCAGGATCGGCGACAAGTGTCGACAGAACGGCTTCACCTAAGTCAGCCTTGATACATTTCGCCCACGCGGCATCGGTGAGCGGCTTTTCCATCTTCCGCGTCCCGTACACCTACGCGGTGCTCACCTCCTCAAGGCCGCTCCGTGCCCCATCCTAGCACCGCCTCGACACGCTGACGAACCGCCAGCCTTTCCTCCGGTAAACAACATCCTCCTCCGCTCGTTCTCGTTTCTCCAGCGTCGCGAAAACAAGCCGCGAAACGGGCCCAGCCGCGCGCCAACCAGAAACGGTACTTTCCTCTCTGTCCAGCAGCGGTTTCGTCGAATCCCGAATTCTACCGGCGACCTTTCCGGTTCTCGGGAAGAACTCCCACGCGGGGACCAGTTCATCCTCCTTCCTTCACTGAATTCTCCTTCTCGCTTGCAAGATATATTTTGCTTCTCCTCTGAACATCATCGATATAGTTGACCAAGTACCTTTCAAAAATATTCAATAAATAGTTCGATGGTTTATTAGCGTAATATTGCTTGCGCAACAACCTCCCAAATCATTGTTCGGTAAAGACACCGCCGTTGCGAAACGAAAACGCGGGCACCCGAAGCTCGAACGAGCAGCAGCCACTTTCTCGACAAAGTTACGAACGAATTTCTCTGGTGACAGATAAAACCAGCGAGCATGGCGTCATAAACAAGCGATTATCTTAATTAACTGAGAATTGTTTCAGCCCACGCAACGCGCAGCCAGGCGGCCCACGTGCGCGCGCGCCGCCGCGCGACGCCGTTTCCCCGGCGAATCGTGGCCGGGGAAAATTTCGAGGTGCGCTGTTCTTTTCGTTTTTAATTCGCCGGGCCCCTGGGACCTGGGCTCGTTATTATCCCGGCCGCGGACACGCGATTTCTGCGCCGAGCAATGCAATCTAACCGCCCCGTGTCGGTGTCGCGCACACCTATTAGCGCCGGCACCGGAATTGTAATTGCGCTGACGAGAGTGAAAGGTGGAACGACTGGGTTCTGTTGTGTCGGCGAGCGCGAGTCGAAAAGCAGCGTGTGCTGGCCGAAACCGAGCGGAAACGGTAGCGAACGCTGGGATTCGGCCGGGCAACGAAGGATTTTAAGTTCAACGGCCAAGAGACTCGGAATTGGAGAATTAGAATACCTATGCAGTGAGAATGGAAAGATATCGTAAACTGGGGGAACATTGGCAGCAATAATCTGCTAATGCTATTTATATGATGTGGCATGAATGTTCGGTTGATTTTAGTTAAGATATAAAAAATTAAATAAAGTATACAAATTTAAGTTTATTGATCTCAGATTAGTAAAACCTAACTTGTTAATGCTATCTATGTGATGTGCCAATGTTATCCCAGTACACTAACGTTTTTAACATGTATTAAAAAAGGAAAGGACACATATTTTATGTATTTTGACAGTTTTAGTACAATCACAAAAGATACAATATTATGATAGGATAAGCAAATGTGAACATGTTGATATTTACATTATATAACAAAATGTTCCAAAAGCTGCCAATGTTCCTCCCCTTAGGTATCCTGTTTCAAATTCAAGATTTTGATACGCAAAATTCTTAGGCTTTTAGAAATAGAATAAGTAGAATACACCAACTGTCCCTTCACCTACAAAATTATTGAACAATCTAATATTTCACATTTACACCGTGGTTCGTAAGTATTAGGACACCTGCTATATTTGCCCAAAATTTGATATTTGGTAGATACAGATTGAATATTTTTCACTGCTTTCAATTTAAAATACCAAATAAAGTAATTTGTTTTAGAGTTCTTTAATAAATTTGCAACGTTTTTCAGAGTAGGTGTCCTAATACTTATGAACACCAGTGTACATAAGTGCTCTATCCGTACAATTGCAAGTACCTACCTAGAGTTTTCCTTCGGTAGTAGCGCATTATCCGAATAATAAACATACTCTCTTCGTTCCTGAGTCACATCGAACACTCTATGGCTATTATAACAGCCTTAATCGACTTCTAATAACTTCGAATCTTCAATGTAACTCTGTTAACTTCTTCAATAATTCCTATAATTCCTTCAATCACTCTGCTCTGATCGCAGTTCGAAGTTCCCATTCCCCTTAACTTTTACTATTCTGTTTGCTGCTGTTATTATTACTATAATTCTTTTATTCCTTCTTTGTCACTCTCATTAATAATTCCTTTGCGCTTACTTCTCTGCTTTTGTTTCTTTTAATTATTTTTCCTTCGTACTTCCTAGTTATTTGTCCTACGCTTGTGTGACTGCGATTTGTACTTTTTCTAACAAAGGCTTTATCCCGTTGATATACTTAAATAAATTAATAAAATTAAATAATAATCCGAATCTTCTGATTATCCGGGATGCACTCTCGAGTCCCTCGTGTTCAACGATGGCAGCGCTTGCGACACGCGATCAGGCTATTACGCGCGAGCTGCGTGGCGTAGGAGGTTGTTTGTCTCGGGGAGACGTTTCCGCGGCGCTCGTCTCCAGAACGGTGCTACCGACCAATTTTAATAAACCGGCAGCTAAATGCTCATTTCTCGGCGACGTTTTCGAGCACGTACGGCCACCATTATAATCGTGCGTATAATTAACGCGACTTTCGCGTAGCCCGGCCACGAGAAGAGGATGCTCTTCCCGGTTGTGCCAGCCAGGTCGAGCCCCGTACCGTGAAATTAAACGACCGCGATTAATGGTAATTCACGATCGGGTTAAAGCTGAGATTAAAGGCTGGTATTACGGGTAAATCGACCTTAACGAATGGGACTCGATACTGGGTGGATGTTCACGCGATCACCCGATGTTGCAGGTGCAGGACGCCCAGAATCACGGGACATCCGGTTTGGTAAGTGGCAGTGTGACCTACTGAATTAGGATAATTGGGACGTTTCGAAGGATTCACCTGTTGCGTACTACATTTAGCTGGGTTTCTTGTAATTCGATTTTTATTAGAGGAACTATTGCTAATATAAATATTTAGGTCTATTTACTCAGACGTGGTCGATGCGCAAACGATTGAGGTTGTGGCTGAGTAGTGACATTTTAGGATTACAGGGGGATCTATTATGTACTTAAAGACACTACCTATTTCTAACAAACCATTCAAAATGATGGATATTTATAAAATACATTGTGCGATGAAAATAAATAATTATTCATATTTTTTTAATTTTATTATTTAATCATATTATATATATTTATACTACATAGAAATTTACTTTTTTCCCACTTACAAATGGTACGTTTATTATCAAATTTAGAACTACATAGTTGTTTTGACTGGTTTGGTAGTTCTAACGTTAGTTAAATAGTAGCAACTCAAGTTGTACACACGTTGTCGACTTTAATCCCTATTTGCCGGATGGATGAGAACGTGGACAGGCATTTCTAGAAGAGAATAGCAATTTGCCTTTGAATACGAGTTTCTCACGCGCGTTTTTCATCGTAGACTACTGCCGGCGGTAACCGTTTGCTAACGCCTTGTCACACACTTAACAGATGTTCGAAGAGTGAAACGAACCGTTCTCCAGGATAAATGGCTACATTAGCGAGCGAAAATTGCTCGATCGTCGTGGTCGAAAGGCGAGAGGCAGGTTACCTCGTGCACGGGGCGTAAACCGGGTGGTCGGAGGTACTGTTTCGCCGGGTGTAATTAGGCAATTAGCAATTTGTATCTGGCCTCAATCAAAGCCCTTCCCTTGCACAATAATCCGTGGTCGGTGCATTCTCGAGGTCGTGCTCGAGGGGAGGCGAGATCTCCCATCGCCATCGTCGGTTTCGATCGCCGGAACTCGAGAAAGCGGCACTGGGCGACGAAGGAGGAAAAGGAAAGTAAGAGAAGAAGAGGGATAGGGGAAGAGATACGAAGTGTACGGAGATTGGGAGAAGAAGAAAAGTTCCTAGTTTCTTCTGGGGAAGAATAGGAGTAGTAGAAGAATCAAAATTCCCACTATCTTCTAAAAAATAGTGGGAGTAGAGGAAGAAGTAAAACTCCTACTTTCTGCCTCTCGTAGAAGAAGCGAAGTTCCTATCACGGTCCTCCCACCGAAGAAGAAGAAAAGTTCCTCCTTTGTTCTTCCTAAAGAAGTAAAGTTCCTCGTTTCTTTCCCCCGAAGAAGAGAAAAGAAGAAGTAAAGTTTCCCTTTCTTCCTCCCAAGGAAGACAAACTCTTACTTTCCTCTCCCAAGGAAGACAAACTCCTACTTTCTTCCTCCCAAAGAAGTAAAATTCCTCTTTTCTTCTTCCTAAAAAAGTAAAATTCCTCTTTTCTTCTTCTTAAAGAAGTAAAGTCCCTCTTTTCTTCTTCCTAAAGAAAAACTAAAGTTTCCCCTTTCTTACCCCGAGAATTTGAAATTCCCATTTTCTTCTTCTGTAGTATAAAAGTACTACGAGAAGAAAAATTAAATATCCACTATCTTCTCTTTCTCGAAGAAGAAAATTTCCAGGTTCCCGCTCTTAAAAAATAGCAGCAGTACAAAAATAAAATATCCCACTGCTCCACCTCCGAAGAAAATGGTCCGAGGACCGCGTTATTCTCGCGCTGCGAGCGTCAGAGCCGTCCGCAGAGCGCAATTACGAGCGCGATTACTTACAGGAGAGAGCGTAATTACTTTCGGTGCCTGTTGGTCGCGAAGTGGCTCCCGTTGGCATGGATGAAACGTCGAACTCGCCGACGCAGCGGACGCCCTGCAGATGGGCCTCGATTAAAATCCCTCGGCGAAGCGAAGAAAAATCCGCGTGCCCGTGCGTGCGTACCCGTCCAAGCAAATTGGGCGTACTTTATGTCACGCAGCGTAATTTACGCGTCGTTCGCCGCCTTTTCGCCGCGAGGTAATGAAATGGTAATAACAACGTTGCGATTCGGGGACGAGCTTCAGGCGGCCATCATTACGCCGCTAATGTGGGAAATTGTGGCCCCAAGGGAAGGGACGCCTGGTCTCGGTACGATCAACGCTCCACGGTGTTTCGCAGCCCTGGCACGGTTTCTTCGAGGCGAAACGAACACGCCAGACGAGCACCAGACGGAAAATTAACCCCTTCTGGGGAAAATGTATTTCCCCCTCAAGTTTCTGAAACTGGGAATTAGAAACAGGAAGTCTGACAGAGTAAATAGCTACAGAATGTTTCCTTTGAAGTTCATAGATACACTAAAATCAAATGTGCTCGTAATATGACGGATTCATAGCCAACACGGATCACATCCGTCCATACATTTAGTAATAACGATGTTGCACACGAACCGTGTTTGTCGACATTGTTCCCTGCCAAGAATGTCGTGCCAAATTCGAGCAAACAGTAACGCGTACTTAGTTAGCAGAATGCGGTAAAGAAAATATTTTAATGAGTCAACAAGCAGTGTGAGTGATGTCTTGTCTTCAGGGACATATGGCATTAATACCGTTGAAACCAGTTCAAAACCAACAAGAATATCACTGCTGTATGTATAAGCAGGCTTGGCATTACATAGTAGGTAACGACCAATCGAATAGCATCTCCAAAAATATTTTCTAATTTCATTACACCCTCTTTGCCAATCACGATAGACGTCTAACTGCGATTCGAGAGAAGTGCCTCGATCTGTCAGGATACTCGATCGTTGATCTTCTGCAAACAAAGTCCAAACTAAATAAATTTCATCAGTCAACGATCCTCGGAGAAGAAGCTGACCAGGAAGCTCGAGGAATGCGCAAAGGCACCGAAGGAGGTGTCGCGAGGAATTCGCGGTCGATGTTGAAAAATTCGCCCCTCCTCGAGTACACGCTGGACGAAATGACCCCATTGATCAGCCACTTGGTATCCTCGGCGATTGGAATGCAAGAAACCACGACGGGGATCGATCTGGCGAGATTTTCGTACCGAGGCTTGGCGAAGGCGAGCTTCGGGATGATGGTATGCGGGCCCAGGCGCTTGTAGTACACGCGGACCAGTCAATTTCTTCGCTGAAGGCATTGCGATCGATTTTATCTGACAGATCTGTAATCACTTGTTGAAAGCGTGTTCGAGATGGTTGGAACGGGTTCGCGGAATCAAAACGGAACGGTCTGATCGAGCTTTTGTTTCCCTGGGAAACTGTGGCCATAACAGAGACACCTTGTCGTTCGCTTCCGCGTGTCTTTCGCCCAGAAAAAGGGAAACCACGATTATGGATCGATGGACGACACGTCTGCGGTCCTTGGATGGCGCAGAGCTGTGGGCCACTAAAGGAAACCCGGTATAAATAAGCAATTATGAAGTTTCCTGGTATACTTGCTTGATCAATGATAAGGAGCAGATTCAGTCTTTGAGAGCTGTGACTTTGAACGAACTGGGCTTTGTAGTTTCAAAGGGGATCTGATATATGTACTTTCAAATCATGGAACACAATTTTTTCCCAAGGCAATCGAAATATAGTAGCTACCGAAGTGATAAAAGGTACCGAGTCGTGGATTCTTCGGTTTTTTATTTATTTATTTATTTAACGGGACTAAGCCCAGTAGATACATTAGAAAGTATAATACCATAGTAGACAGACGAGATAATATGTATAAAAAACGGAACTAAAGCAAAAAGAAAAAGAAAGGCGAATTTACCTAACGATTATACAGTTTTGTACATTAAACAATTCATTTCAAAGATACTTAAGAAATTTCAAACTCACAACGCCCCCCGTTTACACTCACAGAGTTGGACATTAACTAAATAAAAGATTATTTAGATAACGGTTCAAATAAAAGTAACTTTAATTTTATTCGATATTCCTTATTCGACTACATAACGAATAATTCTTTCAACTTTTACTCTTCATTTGAAAGTGTAATTTAAATAACAATTTCGCCCATCTCTGCTGTCAAACACCCTGCAAGAATTCCTATACAGAGTCCTCGATCTCCAAAGTCCCTCTCAACCAAAAAGACCTCCAAACGACCACGAAATCGAGCATGAAACGATTTTCCTGATCCGGATACAATGCCGATACACAGGGAAATAAAAGATATCCTCGTGGGAGACGGTTAAACGGCAGCAGAAGGATAGGATGCTCGTTACGGGGTGCCCGATGGTAATGACAATATTTCCAGGTAGCCGGGCAGCTCTCGTCAGGTGTTCGGAGTTACGATAACGTCTAATAAGAACGAGTGGACGGAGCGCGGCAGGGACGACGGACAGAGACAAGGAGAGGAAAAGGAGAGGAAGGAGAAGGCCAGCGCGCGACTCGCTGGATCGGGCCAGGTGGCCGACCGATTTGCAGCGACCACAATGACGCGTGGGCCGTGGAATTGTCCTGCGTCCGTCCGTCCGGCCTTTTTGCCTCCTCGTCTATCGTCGCGATGACGAAACGAGCCGTGAGAGAGCCGCGCGACGAAGAGCTGACGCCTGGGTCGCGGGAAATTGCTTCGCTGGATCTACTCCGCGACCTCTTTCGCCTCTGCGCGGGGAATGCCGGTGATTTATGGCCTAGCTCTCCTAGACCAGGTGCTGCGTTCCGTTGCGAGCGTCCCAGGTACAGAAGTGGGGTGGAAATGACCACTTGATTCGAGGTAGGTTCGCGAGGGTCTTGAACGAAGGTATCGAGGGATGTTCGACGTTGGCGTGTCTTTAAAGTGGTGTAAATTTGGAATTCAGGAAGGTATTTGAGGTGAGAAGTAGATGATCTTCAAACGAGGTATCGCAGGTTTTTAATATACCTAGTAAATATCTATACAGTGCTTTCGAAACGAAGGAACGATCTTCTACATCCAGGAGGCTCGAGCACCACTCTCGAATTGGAGTAACGATGATGAATAGCAGCTCGTGAAGAGACTCCTTACAGAGTCGAAAATTTGACAATGTTGTTTGATGTATAGAGGAAGATTTATCATACATCGGATGGGAGAGAAACGAGTGGCTATTGATACTGTCCTAAGCACACAGAAGCATCGTTGAAACGAATGTCACGAGATTGATAGGTTAATTCGTCCCGTGGAATGGACTCCGAGAAGCAATCTAGCCTGTGATGAATGCCAAGTTCGTAGAGCTGACAGAGTGGAAGAGGGCTCGGAAACGAAACTAAAGGAAACGATCGCCCGCGAAGGTAAAAGTGTTGTATTTCGCCAGAGTGCCTGGAATTGGGCGCTCCTGGCCACGAACGCCGGAGGAAGAGGCAGTGTCCCGTTTAATTCGCCGCGCGTGGGCGACGGGCAAGAAAAGATTCTAAGCGCGGGCTAGCGTTAGCCACTCGGTCACCGGAGTTCCTTGGCTCAGAGATCCCTCACTGTCGCCCCCTTTCCCTGCCCCCCTGCCGTCACACGACGACCTGCTCGGACAGCCTTGAATACCAACGATCGTCACTTCCTTCCTCCCGTCAATGTTTTCCGTCGCAGTGGCTACTGAATTTCAATTCGCCGCCTCGTTTCGCTGCACGAATTCCTGCCGCTTGTCGGCACGCGATAATCCTCGACGAGCCGCGAATCTTACAGAGGTGTTCGCGATGTCAGAAATTTTAAAGGCGCAGGTTCCAGGCGTTACCATGTGAACACTTTGCTCTGAGAGTGATTCTCAGAGAAACCGAGGAGTTGGTAAATTATGTTTTACTAACAGGTGACAATTGAAGAGTCCTTGTAGAAAACACTGTGAGTGTCAAAATGAAATATAATGTTTAGTTGAAAGTAGAATATTTTCCAATAATTTTTTTGCGACTCTTCGATTACCTTCCGTGACTATAAGTTTAATAATTATGTGGTACATGGTTCCCAAACAATATTCTCAGATCCCACCACCTCCGAAAAAGCTTCAAAGCTTCAGACACTCCTTTGAACAAATGCTCCAAGGCTATTTAAACAAAATTCGATTCCGTCCCGTAGAAAACGAGGAAAGTAGGCGAGGAGAAAAGAGGAAAGGAAATAGCCAGCGGATTGTCGGCGGCTCGGCACGTGACTGGAAGAAGGGCCACGTTACAAAACACCGTGTTACGTGAGTGGGCCGGGCACGTAAGCATCGCTAGGTGTTTGTCCCTTTTCTTTTTCGCGGGCGCGAGGCACAGAAATGCACGGCTACGCTCGGCGCACGGCCGCGGGGCGGATTTTTACGGTGACGAAGCGGGCGCGTTACATACGCGCCGCGATTTCAATGCGATACTTTCAGCCGCGGCTCCGATTCGACATATCTCGATCCGGTTCGCCCACGGGAAGCCGGGGCCACGTCGATGTGTATGAATATGCAACGATAACGCGCGCGATTTATTTATAAGTATGACGGCGGAGATCGATCCCTCGAGGAGGCAGGCGTGAAAAATCGCCGTAATATTATCAAAACGCGATGTTACGAAACGATGGAAAGCGCGGCGCGCGAGCTCGCTATCGCAAAATTGCGCGCGCGTCCAGGCTTGACGCGGAACGCGTTCGCGCGGACACGCGCTGTCGAACGTTGTACAGGCTGGACCACTTCGCGCTGTCTTTCGCCACTCTTTTGTTGTTCGTTCGACGAAAATGCGAGTGCAATGGGACGCTTGGGGAACTTGCGAGGTGTCAAGGGCAGAATTCGTGGCGAGCAGGGCTGCCCTTCTTAGTTAAAATGTCCTGTCAAGCATATTTTCATTTTTCAAAATATTTTGAAATATTTGGACCCGTCTGTTAATTTTTAAGTGAAGTTAGAAAACCTTGCGTAGAAATCTGGAAACGATCTATTATATTTGACCGCACTGCTTTTCAGATGGTTAAAACATTCAATCTGGAATATTTAATTAATTTCTACGTTAGTATTACATCATCTACCGCTACATTTTTTAAATTGAATGTAGAAAAACAAGGACCGCAGAAAGAATATTATAAAACTGAACTGCTTAGAATTCTTGATGGGAAGTGACGATGATTACGTGAAAGGTTACTCGTTTAGTCGGGAAAGTATTTTCTAGTTTTGCGTTATTGTGGTATTCTGTTCCTACTTTGAATTTTATTTCTCGTGTGCGGTAATGTTTGTTTTCTTATATTTTTACTTTGTAAATAATGGAGTCTTCCGGTAAAAGGTAATAAATAAATAAATAAATAAAATACTTCAGTTTTCTCGGTTGTTTCGAGGTGCTAGATAGTACGTTTTAGCTAAGGAGTTTTTAGTGGAACTTCAGTGAAAGTGTTAGAAAAAGGATCACCCTGAACTGGAGATGATCCTACTTTTTTTGTATTGCCTATTGTCATTCTGTATTTTAAAGAGAAACGTTCACTAACCTTTAAGAGAAATTGTGTCAGTTCATTGCTAAATACTTGCGTTAAGGAATAATAACATCTCCGCTTATCTTCCACGACAAAATTAATGGGCCATCCGTGCAAGACTTAATATATCGACAAGAGCCGTGGAGAAATTATTTCTGAAACGTACGGTCGCCGTTTAAGAACCGATACCTTTTCGAACTTAAGTAAACATATTTCACGAATAACCAGTTCGACGTTGGGAAAACTTTTCGGATTCACGGCGTCCCATAAATTATCCAACGCTGTATTCCCCTACGCGGCAACAAGTGTTCCCTAAAGGAACTTTTTAACGCAACGGGAGCAAAAAGAGGCGGTCGAAGCTGGTTCACCCTGTAGTACAGCCCGGGGAACGCTGGCGTCGTGTGTCCGCCTCCGATTTTTCTTCCCCCGTGGCATTTTTGCCGCGGTTACACACTATCGTATGAATTGTGGACCAGTCCAGGCGATTGGTTATCTCGCGAGCGGGCGCGCGCCGCGCCGTTACGTTCTGTCCGAGCTGCGTTCCCAGTTAATTCGAGAGTACACGCGCGCGACACGCGATAAATTAGATAGAACGTAAACGAGATTGTCGGAACTATTCTCGATCCGCGAATTCGATCGCGGCGTAATTTATGCCCGACACGTGTGGGATTATGAGCGAAGACTATCTCTCTTTCTCCACGCACGTTGGCCGCGTTTCTGCCGCGGACGATTTCTCGAGCGGCTCGCTGCCTTCCCGCTGAAACAAGGAGGACTGTCGCGCAGAAAAACCGGCACGCTTCTCAGCCGATTCCTGGCGACTGCACCGATAGATCGGGCATATGAATATTTCGAAACGGCACGCGATAAGTTAAGCGACGACGCGCGCTGCCGGCTATCAGACTCATTAAGATTGCAGGCGCTCCTGGTTGCGGTGAAAAAGTGTAACACACTTTGCGGTGGAGGTCGTAAATCACCGAACCTTGCGCGGCGGTTTCAGCGGGGAAGATGGGAGACAGAAGGGAAGCGTCAGTGGAATACTGAGCGAACGATTGCCTATCGCTCCGGAGACTTCAACGCGCGGACGGGGCGATGCGAGAGCTGCGACCCACGTGCGCTCTGTGTAGCGGTCTTCTTTCAACCGGAGGTAATTTTTTCAGACTTCAGATACCTAAGAATTTCCATATTCTGACGGCAAAACTCTTTCAAAGATTCGCTTAATATTTCATTCCAATGATTCTCAAAGAAATCAAAACTACCGTTTCACAGAAGGTGATTCATGTCCACCCACCTTCGAAACCCAATCACCAATTCCATTCCACTAAACTATAAACTCCTCCAGTACCCATCATCCGTGCGAAAAACACCGAGCAATCGCTGCTACGCTTGATCAGATCCGCCACAACAGTGTTCGCGCGGCGACGCAATAATTTCGGCATTCCGTGTCGCGAAGAACACGTTCCAGCGGCGCGTCCCTTTAAAAAACAGGATTCCTGCGGGTTTCGCGAGAGTTGGGTGGCTTGGACGCGCGCGCGCACGCCCGGCGCCCAGATTCCCCGCGATGCCTCTCGGCGCTGGGGATCAGCCGCGAGCCGTGGCCGTTTGGTATTCTAAAATTACCTTAAATGTCAGCCAGAACCGTTGGAAACGGAGCTCGAACACGGTAACGCACCGTTCGTAGCTCGTGTGCGGCGGTGTGTCGCGCGCCGGCCGCTTAATAACCGGGGAGCGTCGTTGCAAGGGGTAATTATCGGTGCCGAATACAAGCGCTACAACGACTCCCCCGAAAGTACGGTGATTACTGCCGTTTGCGCCGGGGAGTTCTTGTAATGGCCCTTTCGTAATGGAAAATTATGTCGGAATTATGCGACGCTGGCCGGCGGAGGCCTCGTTTCCAGCGGCGGAGCCGATAACCTCGGCCGAACGCTTAATGAGACATCTTCATTAATGAAACGTCCCACGCGACCAGCCCGTTTTCCATTATAAAACTCTCGGAACGGCGCGGCGGCCGAGCCTGTTTCTGCCCGCTCAGGGGGGGCCTTGCCCGCTCGCCGGGGAAACTCCACGGGCGGACATTTTCACCGCCTCGCGACTACCTCGTGTGGGGGAAACGAATTTCGTAATGGCCGGCTAATTGGACGGGCAGCGATTCAAACTACCAGGTACCTCGGGGTTTCCTAATGATAAGACAGCTCGAACTTATTGCTCGAAAAACTGTCGATCGTCTTTGCCTTCTTTGAAGTGGCAACAGCTGGTCATTAGTCGCGACGAATGTAAAGGGAGGGGAGGGGAGCGTGCTTTGTTGTGGCGTGGTGAGTTTTTTAAAGTGTACGGGGATCGTTGTTAGGCGCTTTTGGGGGGAAGTTTTAAACTTTTGGGTTTTGGAATTTTTGGGACCCCGTGAGTTGGCGAAAATGAAATTGGACTGATGGGATATAAAATACTTAAGGTTGTATCGGACATACGATATTAGACAAAAGTACTACGTCTTACGCATAGTAAATCTAGATGTAAGAAACTCGAACGACAGTTGGAGGCTTATTTTTAATCCTAGGAATGTATTTTTCACTTTACAAATACTTTCCGAAGCATTATTTACTAAACTTTTGGCAGTGAAAGTGCCAGACTTCACAATTTTCTCAGGTTGTAATTTATTTCTTGAAAACGGTGTAGTGGAAACAATTGAAACTCGGCATATATTTTCATCTACACATATACTACGTGGGAAAAAAAATTGAAAACATTGGCACGATTTCTTCAATATATTTTCAACTGTTTTATCTGTCAAGATCATCTCTTTCCATAAGAATACGTGTAAAATCAGAGAAAATTAAAATCGTTATAACTCAGCAACCATTTAGTGAATTCGTTTAAAAATTATAGAACACATCGGGAAGATTACAAAGAACAATCTCACAAATTTTCATCATCTGGATACCATTTTGAAAATAGGTCCAATACATCCTTAAGGGGCTATGCCCACCTTCAAAACCCGGAAAAATGAATTTTGGGGTTTTGGCATTTTCTGAAAGTACAATATCTTAAAAGTATAGTGTGAAAGTTTCAATTTGATCCGACCAAAATTGGCGGAGCTGTGCGAGTTTTAGTATAGGTATTTCCTGGAGCATATAAACCTAACTTAAAACTTTATACGTGTTTTTCTTGTAACTACATTTTCACCTAAGTAACGATTACAGAAAATAATGTGTAATCAACTAGATAATTACAGTTTAAGCGTAATTTGTAAGTTGTAATTAGATTACATTTTGCCCAACTCTGATGTAGGTACAGCTTCGACAAGCAACTGGGTCGTCATTGAGTTATTTAATTTTGTCCGTCTTTTAGAGGTGGGAAATTAATTTCGGAGGTACCCTCGAGGATTTAAAAACTCGTGAAATTTGCAGAACCAAATATTCATTGCATTACGTAGTTTAAATTGCTCGAAATAATTGATGCAAAGGCTGTCCGAAGCGACACCAAAGTGGGTTAACTTCGCTGGCAGGAGCCGCGGTTCACTCAGGGCCGTCTCGCGCACGTCCTCCGAGTGTACGCGCGCGCGCAAGGTCGTAAAAGCCGCCATCGGCTGCTTTTATGGTTAAGAAAGCCGAAAGTTACGACCCTGCTTTTCATTTAATTAATTTCACCCGCTCGCGGTTGCACGTCGTCGAAAAGCGAGGTAACGCGCGATTATTCGTGGAAAAACGCCGCTTTTCGCGTCGCCGCGCTGGTAATTGGACGATCAACGATTTTTCGAAGCGAAACCTGGCCGTATAATTAAGCCCGGTAAAGGCATGCCTGGGAACCGCGAAAGGGTGACTTTTAGCGCTTAGAGGAAAAAGCGCGAACGAGTGGAACGTGCCGATGCCTCTCGAACCAAAGGTCGGCCTAACGAGACCACGCGGAAGAAGATCGGGAAGAAGCGACACTCGCCACGATGTTGAGAGTTTCTTGCTCCTGGAAAGGAATCGCGACTTCTTTCGGTGGTTTACATGCTGAGGATGGAAAGCTCGCAAGTGGCATTGGACATCGGGACTTCTTTTCGCTTCATTTCGAACGCACGAAGAAATACTTGAATCACTTCGAACAATAATCAACCCTGAAGAACTATTAAAAGTCCTCATCTTTCTACATTTTCCATCCAAAAGTCTTCCATCTCCCATCCAAATTTTCACCAGGTCCCGTTGGAACCCCCGAAGTTTATCGCAACTGGAGAATGCGAGAGAATTCGACAGACTGGAAGATTCTATACCAAAAATCTTGCTACGATACCATCTACGAAACCCTCGGCACCGCACACCCTGAGGAACAGCGCGCGGCGAGCGACCCGCAGCCAGGAACGCCCGAGTAAATTTTATCGAAGGATTCCGTGCCCACACGGGGCCTGATCGAGGCTGGAATCGACCTTAAATTACTCGTGGTCCCCGACTCGAAGTCGTCTCGAACTTTTGAGTCACACCCGACCTACCGTCCGCGCGCGCAGGATAATGGCGGCGGACGGAGAAGGAAGCAGATAACTTAGACGCGGAGAAGGACGGAACGAGTCGAGTGACTCAGGTGGAACGAAAAGAGAGAGAGAGAGAGAGGGAGACGAAAAAAAAAATTGCGAGGAGAAGGGGGATACCGGGTAAAGTCTCAAATCGGCCCGCACCCTTCTGCCAGCAGAATTTACGATTGTCCACGCGAAAGCGTAGGTAATCGTCGATGATATCACCGTTATAAATAGGCACGCCTCCTGTCCCCCGTATATTTATACTCGCACACAGCCGTGCACCTACCTGTCCGCACGAATATTCCCTCTTTCACTCTCTCCGTAGCGGCTATTACTCTCCCGGTAGAGCGCGATCCGGCGTGCAACGGGCGCACACGTACGCAGGTGATCGCCGATGGTGCACCGAGCGCGACTTGTCCCCCCGACAGTGACGTCGGAATTACGGGGGCAGCGAGCGCGGCCCACGGGAGAGCATTTTCACGCGGGAAAAGCACGCGCGGGAACCTCCTAGCGTTCTGGGCATTCTAGTCCGCGGTCCCTCTCTCGTTGCACCGTGGGTGCGCTGCCGCGTTCCCGTTGGCGGCGATGGAACGTGCCACCAGGCCGATGGAAGGACGAAGGAAGGACGATGGAAGGCCGCTGGGGAACCGGCATGCGAGAAATTCGGGGGGGAATGCTTTGGGAAAGGTGTTGCGTATCGCTGGTCTTGGGAATATAATGGGTGGGGTGTTCGAGCTCGATGTGTCGGGAAATTATGGGAGTACAGTTTGATTATTCAAAGAAGACTAGGGACTATTTTCAACCAACTTCAAAAAAGAAGGAGGTTCTCAATTAAGAGAATTAAGTGGATTTTTTTTTATTCTAAAGTTCCACTTCTTTCATTTACACTTTCAGTGTCCTATTAGATAATTTTCTTTTATCAGCTGGAATGACAAAGGGAAATATCGACATCCTCAAATTTCTCGATTTGAGAAATATCGACATCCCACAAGTAACACTTCACTTATAGTGAACGGAGTTTTCCGATTTGGAATATATTCTTTGAAAGTACTCATAGTAACTAAGAAATCGTGAAAATTATATCTGCAATGGATTATTGAGCTGTACGTGAAAAACGGCAAAGTCTTCTTATTTATGAATAATTAGCTAAAACCTGGCACCTGCATGTTTTTCGAGGTGCTGAATCCGAATATGTTATTTTTTGTGTAATAAAATTTCCTAAGGTAGTTTTCTTAATAAAGAATCTTTTTTTTGGAGATAACTCAAGAAGAAAAGGCGGGAGTTTTTACTTTAGGTAGTTGACCACAATTTTGTCAACTACTTAAATTAACGATTACACAAAAAGAACGTGTAATCAACTACACAATTTAAATAATCTGTAATTTGTAAATATCAACAAGTAGGTAAGTTGCAATAACAACAAGTACAGAAAAAGACAACGAGGGGATGCGACAAAATGACGTTTTAAGGCTGGCAGCTGGTGGTCCCGATGATTTTAACGAGACCTGTGCAACTACCGCGAGGTTCAAATACCCCGGACGTACGGGAAAGGCTCGAAACCGCGGGGGACAGTCCCGCGGTGGACGTATTTATAAGATCCATCGTTCCTCGGACGGTTTAGAGCTCGCGTGCTGCGGGGGATAACGTACCACGCGCCGATAAAAAGCAGCCGCGGCCCTTTCGCCCGAGGTGAAATCAATTTTCGGTGGGCGAAGTTTTGCCGCGGCGCGCCCATCGTTGCGTGAGTGCCGGATGAGTTATTGCTGGCCAGTCTCTGTATTGTTGCTCCACGGTGTTGCTCGAACCGATGTCTGAACGATGTTACATCGTGCACGCGACAAGGTGGTCGGTGTTATTTTCGTGGATCCGCGAGCGATCGCTTGGCGTCCAGGCTTTATTGGTGGCACGCTTTTTAAACGAGCGTTACGTCCATGTGTTACGTTTCGTCGAGATAAATGGTGATGCTGCGAGGATAGCGCAGTAGTTGCGCATTTATGCGGTGTAATTTATAACGCAATCGATGGACAATGATAGTAATTTCACCTAAGTTATTCTCCCACGAATTAAACCTCTTCAGATTTTGCAAAATAACTCTTCACCTGCTTCTACGCTTTCATAAATACCGAAGCTAATGTCCAGTATGCTTGGAGCACCGTCGAGTACGCGTTTCGCGCGGTGATAAAGGCTCCCCCTTATTCAAAATCGATGATCGTGGAAGAACGGAGCGAAGCGCGGCGAGTAACGAGCGAGCGATTACACGGGCCGACGGCGAGCGTAATGGCGAAACGTTAAAAGGACCGTGTATCTCGATTACAGGCACTCTCCCCGCGGGTACCCTGCCCCTATCGCGCGTAACAACACGAATAACTGCAACATCGGAGCTGCACGGAACGCTGTTGCACGCTTACACCGCGAGGCGAGCGTCTCGCATAATAACCGTGGCTCGCGGCACCGATCGGAAGCGAGCATTGTCGCAGTCTGGAACCGTTAGCCGTTTTCATCGTTTATTCCGGACGTCGAGAGCGACACTTCCTCCTCCGCGCGCGCTGGAAGCCAATGTCGAGGATCAATCGACGCCTATCGGGGGCGTCGACGTGCCCGCGGTGCAACGGGAAGTTCCGATTTATATTTATTCGCTCGTCCGTGACCGCCATTAACCCCTTGCTTATACACGTGGGTAAAAATAGGAGAGGATCCCTTCGCGGTCGCGGAGATAATTTTCACCTCGGTGCGAGAAACTGATGCTTCGAGTCTGATATTGGGAAGGTCTGACAAAGGGAAGAATATGTTATTTGAGAATAATTCTGAATTGGTAGCTGCAACAGTGGAACTTGATGCGAAATAAATGGAATAGATGTGTGTTTATAAGTTGGCGTTATATTAGCGCTTCAATTGTCAAAGACCTGTTGATATAGGGTAAAGTACCCAATTACTGAGACATTAAGCGTTGACGCTGACATTATTTTTATAGTAAAAATATACGTTGCTCTTGTTATTTATTATTGCTTAATATGTTTACTCGATGAAAAAAATTTGGGGATCATAAAATTTCGGTTTTTATGTATAAATTCATCAATTTGAAAAATATATTGGGGGATCTATTACTGATACACTTCAAATGTATTTGACTGAATTACTGACACCGCAATTACTGCCAACTAACCTAATACTGTTTATAGTTCGTTATGCTAATTGCTTAAATATTAGAATTACAGCATTTTCTTTAACGCCTTGTTTTCTCTTCCGCTAATAAGGAAGTCATCGTTTTCATTCTCCTAATATTCGCTTCAAATTTTTTATCGTTTTATTCAAATTAACGAAGAAAAAATTAAGTACTGTTTTTTGTATCGTATAAGAATTTGATTTATGCTAAATTCTTTTCACGCATCATTTTATAAGATTTATTCGTTATTTTACGTAAAATAGCTTAGGGTGACAGTAATTAGGTAGGTGGCAGTAATTAGGTTCTTTAGCCTAAGTCACTTGGTACCAGGCGAGACAAAGAAGACTAGTAAGTTTGCAATCCACGATTCCTTCACACTGCTTCGCAAGGCTTTATTAAAAAAGGTATCAATTCTCTAGTGAAAATTATAGTTATAGTTTGTAATTTGGTAGCAAATTCGCGACCAATCAAAAAGACTATCTTTCCTCGATTTCCCACATTCATCTAATTATACCTTCCAGAAAATAAGACTCCAGCGCCACAGTAATCCTCACACTTAACTACCTACCCTTGAAAAGTTTCGAAGCGGTAACACGAGCTCGCTAAAAATTCGCGACAGGTATCGAAGCAGAATCGTTTCATTGAGACCGCTGCGCCGCCGGGGAGAGGCCGGCGTATACCGAAACGCCGCGAATCTCCCCTCCCCAGGGGATAATTGTACGATACTCCGTATTCCTCGATCGTTACGCCGTGCTTCGGTTGCCGCGGATCGCCGTAAAAACTGTCGTGGCTCGTTCTGCGCGGCGGTGACGTCCAGAAAATCGCGAGGAGCGGCCGCGACCGCGGCGGCCGATCCACGAAAACGCTGGCCGGGGGATCGGTCGGGGCCGATCGCAAGAACGAGAGTGCCGTGGAACCGGCGTCCGCGGACTGAAGGGGTCATAAAGCGCGGCGACAACGGCATCGCGGCGCGCAAAAAGGTAGCAATAAAATGTAAATGCACTCACATTCCTTGTTGCGATCCATGGCGTGTTGAAGGGGCGAGTCGTCGACCTCCGCCTTCGGCGGCGACTGATTACCCTCGGCCATCTCCGCCCCTCCGTTCGATCCTGGAACACCCGCGGTCTTCCTTCCTGCCACGTCCGCCGCTTTATCCTGCTGCGGCGACGGCTTCGTCCCTTTCTTACCGTTTCCAGCGTCCCTGCGGGTCCGAGACCGAGAAACGAGCAAAACGTTCCGCGTTTTGGTGAATTAATCTTTCATACGTGTGCCCCGCGCGGCCACGGCGGGACGGAGGGGGGAGGGGGCTGGGGGAGGAGGAGGAGGAGGAGGAGGAGAATGCGACGGCAAAACGAGTGTCAATCGGTCCCGCGGTCCGTCCTCCCGAACCGCGTTTTTGCCGATGATGAAGGAATGACGGATCAATCGACACTCGATCGGGCCTCGCCGAACGTTTTCATCAGAAAGCAGAGGAAACGGCTCCTCTTCCTCCCGGCAAGGCTCGCCCAGTGACTGACCCCCCTCGTCCCGAGGCAAGAAACCCTCCGGGGGGATATTATGGATCTTGGCGGCGCGTTTCGCGGGGATCTAATAGATCCAATCGAAAGGGCGATGGCCGTTTTTGTGGCAATAGTCGACATGGAGGGGGCAGATCTATTTTCTTTGGGTGTCGACTTTGGTGGTGGCGGGATTTGGGATTTGTGGGATGGAAGAGAACGAGCAGTTGTGTTGGTGGCAAGAAATGGATTGATAGGACGTTTTCTGTTAATTACGCGTTAAGTGGTTCATGAAACGTAGCGTATTTAATCGTTTACTTTGTCTATGTAGGTACACTACTATTTATTAGCATTAGGACACCCACTTTGTATGGAATAATTGGAGTTCTTGTAAATAACACTGTAAGTAACAAAATTTAAAGAAAAATTTATCGAGAAATGTTTTATGTGTGAATGGTAATAGGGGAGGGTTGCCTGTATCGTACCACTTAAGACATTTTTCGGTATATTTCATATTTGGTACTAACTTGAACGCAAATGACTATTGGATATTGTAGCTTGATCTTTTAGACACCTAATATTATATGCTTTATCTTTTGTTCAGAACAAATTTATTTGTTATTAATCTTTTTGTCACATACTGTAAAAGGTACGATTTAGGCAACCGGTCTCCTAAATCGTACCCCCACTAAAACTAGTATCAATAACAAATACAAAAGAAAATATTCAACATAAAGTAATGATTATTATATAGTTATGTATACATATGTATATGGATTACACACAGGCCACACATATATAGTATATGTATATAACCTATAAAACATACGAGTTGTCAAATCCTACTGGTATGATTTAAGAAACATGGTCAATTTATATATAAATATCAATTTATATTTTATAATGAATGTAAAATATTCTACATTAAACCCACTTTTAGAAAAGTACAAAAATACAGGATAAAATTGCATTGTTTGATTATTATCAGCTAAAATAAACTAGTAAAAAGTTACATCAATCATACCTGATTTTTTTAAATGTTTATAGCACCCACAAAATAGGGTTTAAGCTCAAAAGGTTTTGTTTCTATTTCTTATTTCGCATCTGCTTGATACTTTTATTATCATACGTCGTTTGTATTCATTAATTATTGAGAAATTAATGAGGTACGATTTAGGTGACCAGTATGATATAGGCAACTCTCCCCTACTACCTATAGTAAAGAATTTGAGTTTTGGCACTTACAGTATTTTCTACAAGGACTCTAAATTTGCAACATTATTCCACAAAAACTGATCGAAGAACTGTAAGAAATCTTACTTTATTTGGTATTTGAAATCAAAACCAGTGAAAAGTATTTAATCTCCACCGAATATCACATTTTATGCAAATACAGCAGGTGTTCCAATACTTACGAACACCATTTCTCAGAACCTTCCCAAATAGTAAACGACAATATCCAAAAGTAGCTTAATTAACAAATCCCAGAGCATCCCAGCTCCTTATCGTTACACCCAGCCACTAATCCTCCCCATTTATCGTCCAAAGAGTCCCATTACGCCGTAACTATATCCCCCTCGGCGAGTACAATTTTCCCGGAGGAATTTCACCGAGTGTACGAGGAGACAAAAGTGGCCAATTAAAGTTTATCGAGGAACAGGTACTCAGGAGTGTCAGCGGTAGCTTCGTAGTCATTCGGCAACTCTGTTACTACCCTCGCTGTGCTCCGTTATCGGATTCTTTATTAAGTGCTGCTTCGCGTCGCGAGCGTTCCGCGGGGGCGCGTATTCCGCGAGATGAGTTACGAGGTACGATAAACCGCGATGTAACATCGATACGTTCTATCTCCTTGGATGGGGCACTTAAGACGCGTTCAGTCGCGATATCGCCGCTCTCCGGGCAAAAACGGAGGGTCGGAGGCCGGAGAAATTTATTCCCCGGTGGCTGCTGGGGTCCGACGCTCGCCGATACCACCCTCTACTCCGTCCGCGCGAAATCGGGTCACTCGACGGCGAATAAAATGTCACGCGCGAGATAAGCCGCGCGGAAAGTTCAGATAAAATTACAGGTGGCCGATTAAATATTTTAATGCCTCGCGAGCTGGTAGCGCAGGTACGGCGAACGGTCCGAGAAAAGATCGCTCTCGTCACGGGCCGGAGATAGGAGGCCGGTCGTTAGGAGCGTTTATATTCTCTCGGGACGATTACGACGCGCGGTAATACTAAATTGCCGGCTGATCGCTGGAGCGGACTCTGGCAGTGGAAAGCCCTGCTTTCTGCTATCCAAACGGCGCGTTTATCGCGGCTCCGGCTGATTCCGCGGGAACGCGACCACTTAATAGAAACAGACCGCGAGACGCGTTACGTGGTTACAGATTATTAATGTCATTGGTAAAGGTGCTTGTTGATATTGATTGGGTATTCACTTCGGGGGTGTAAGTTGTTGTTGGGTGAAGTGTGTTTTTGGTGTTTAGGGGCTCGTTTGGTGGGGATGATGCTGCGAGCACGTGTGGGATTGAATGAAGTTGGAGTATACTGAACGACTTCGAAAGTTGGGGAGCCAAGTCGAAGGGACAAACATATTTTTAATGCAAATTCAATAAAATTCATTAGGTGATTAGAAAATAGTACATTACGTGACAAGGAAGAGAAGACAGTGATTTCGACGAGAGTGAAGTTTGCCGCCCGAGCGCAGCGAGGGCAGTAATTCACGCGAGGCGAAATCGCGTCTCTCCCTTGTCACGTACTATATTTTTTTCAACACCTGCATGAAAATAGGCGTAGTCCAGTTTCCTTGGGAGAAAAAGTAAGAAATTGTGAATACACATGCGCGTAAAGTCTTTTTCCCTTGGGAGAAAGACTTTACGCGAATACGTCTGGAATTGGTTAATTTGCTCCCGTTCAGCAGGCGTAAAAAAGCACCTATTTTCATGCAGGTGTTGGAAAAATTTATTTAAGGAATGAAATCCAGTTTTCTTTTCATTCTACAAAGCTCCTTTATGGAGGTGTCCCTTCCCCCCCCCCTCCTCCCTCTGGGAGCGTCTTTGTACTACTTTATACCTACTAAAAGTGTGAAGTAATATTTTCAAGAAGTATTTTCATAGTTCTGCCGCGTTCTGACGTTTGGAATAGTCAGTCACCCGACGAGCTTTGCGCTCAGAAGTCTTCTAGTGATCAATCTTCGATACCCCGAAATTGGAATGTGTGAAAATGGGATTGGGCATTTCCTTAGGAATATCTTAGAGTTACGTGGCACGTATAGTCACCTCTCGTTTCTGGATTCGCGCCTTGCTTCCTTCCTGTCCCTCTCCTTGTCCTTGAGGCTGTCCGCCTTCTTCGCCTTGGACTTGGACTTGGGATCACCCTTGGCGACCTTGTGCTCAAGCAGGGTGCTGGAGTCGGCAGCCACGGTGCCCTCTGTGCTCAATTGACTCCCACCGGAAGTACTCGACGAAGAGGAGGTCGAGGCTCGGCTGTTAGTGTAGTCCTGCACGAGGAGCGTACCTCGTTATCCGGGATTCGTTCAAGGACGCTGGCAAGGCCTCCGTTCGCAACGGGGAAGGGTGGAGAAAGGACAAGCAGCTTACCTTAAACCACTCCGGGTATATCGCGCTGATGGTGTCCAGAAGATCCTGATCGAGCTGAATCCTCCAGAACGGGGAGCCGCTGTCCAACCTGTGGCTAGACTCTGCAACAACGTACAATCATCGTCAGCAACTGCTTCCACTTCAATCACGAATATTAACAGAGAAATCAACTCGCCAAAGTCCACGGACAATGCCACGCAAACATCTCATCTGCCTATCATAGAGTCTGAACCCGATATCACCGCGACACCTTAATCCTCGGTTCCACAAACAAAAAAGAATCACAACAGAAATGGCCCAAAGCACGCGATCGAGGGACAAGGTTTTTTCTCCAGGCTCCGAGGGATATCTGTCCCGGCATATCAGCGACCTCATCGATCACGGGGCGAATTCGACGCGATTAAATATAGGATTTAGAGCGTGCAAGCGTACGCGACCCACCGCGCGAAGGCTGACCGGTTGGACCCTCGAGGAGTCATTCCCACCGCATAAGGGCTAATGGTACCCCGACGACCAATAGCCCGAAGGCGTATCAAAACCTCGCGGAATGCCGGCCGCCCGTTTCTTTCGTGGATTCCGCGGGATTCCCTGCCTAATTTAAACGTTCGTCCCTGGCTGGAGGGGATCACCTCTGGACACGGGGCAGACGAAGGACGAGAAATCTCTCTGCTCGTGGCGGTCGAGAGGGGTGGGAGGGTAGGGGAGCGGAGGAGAGCTCCAGAGCGAGGGGGGTGGGTACACCTCGTTACGACGGCATTCTACGGGCGAGACGCGTGCCCTGCCTTCGTGATCGGGCGACCGGAGAACCGGGTAGACGACGGGCATCGGAAAAAGGAGGAAGAGGTCTCCCGCGGGACTTTCGGACTCCTTACCGACAGAAAACACGAGTATCGGCCCAGTCCTTGCTCCCGACTCTTAAATATCCACGGAAAAACTCAGTTTTCTGCGGCTTCTTCTCCCATTTCGCGGACCTTCGTTAAGCGGCCAGACAAGGACTCCTCGGCGGAGGTTCCTATATGGCGATGCCACCGCTGATGATTGAATTTCGGATTGGGAGCCTCTGCTTATTGCGATTTCGACGTCGCGGAAATCTGGCATCGGTAGGCAACACTGCTATGACGAATTTAATTCCGGAGGATCGTAGAGGCCTCGCGTTTCTGAAGTTTCACGGGCGAAAGAAAGAAATAGCTGGATAAAAAGCTTCTCTAAACGTACATCCAACCAACAGCGTCCGTCCGAAGACTTTTCTCAGGGGGAGCAACTTTGGGGTGACGCTAAAGAAAATGGTAAATAGGTACCTAATGAAAAAACAACCCCGTCGATGACACCGACGAATCGTATCTAGAAACACGCGATTCGAAGGAATAGCCTTCTCGCTTTATTGAACCCATTTTGTAGTGCCAATTTAATTAAAAATTTGAAACCGAAATTTAAAAATATTCACTTTTTTAATATAAACTTAATAAATCCTTTGCCCACCACCCCGAACGCCCACGCATACAACTCACGAACATAAGTTCACCAGGAAGTCCTTAGTGGTCGATTTCGTCTGTCAGTGAAACGGGGTGGGGGGCAGGGAAGGGGGACAGGCTGACAGAGAAGACTGGAGGTTTCACCTTAACCCAATAAGTGATTAGTGGGCCGCGGTGGCCGGGGAACGGAATAAATGCTCAATCACTATGCGCACGTCGGACAATCCGCTGTAAATCACGCCGTGAATCATTCGTCGACATAAATCTAGCCTCTACGTGGCTGATCAATGCGATCCCGAGCGGTCCGACACATTAGTTAAACGCTGTACGCGCGGTGGTTTACGGGACACGTCGCGGCCCGCCCTGCGCCAACGGAATCCCTCTGTTCGAGCGTAAAAACCGTCGCCGATGCCAACGGCCTAATAGCGGCGATTCGAAGGGAGGACGATCGGAAACGATACATCACGGCTGATCCGCGATGCCACGATCGGATAGCGCTGAGAACAGCCTTGCGCCGTGGGTTGTTGCGTTTCACTCGACGACACCTTTCACGAGCGAGCCGTGCGGCGCTCGGGGATTCACGTTCGATGGTTAATTGTATCTCGCGTAGGAACAATGGTGGAAGAAGGCGGGGACCTGTGTAGGGATTTGCTCGAGGATCGATGTGTTTAGACTTGGAATTGATAGTCTAGATCGGTGGGAAGCGAAGCTACTCTTTGGAAGTCTTATTCGTGTATCTTTGGACTAAAATACCTACGCACGTTTCTCGTGTTATGTAAAAAAAATTCAGAATTTCAGTCCCCCCATGTAGGAAAAGATACATTTGCCTGGTTTACATATTAATCGAGCAGAAAGTCGAAATTGCTCCCAGCAGGAACGCGAACCGCGGCTCGCATTAAATAGCGGGGACGTAAAGACTAGCGATATTCTCGACTGGTTCCTGTCCGGCCTCTTCCGAAGTCCTGCCAGCATAATTACGATAATATAGAGATACACGACTTCGATCTTCCCCATCGGATACTAATTGCCTTCCGTATCGTCCCCTATACATCATCCCAATAAGCTGCCACTACTGGTTTCGCGCGGGAAGGACGATCGACTAGTTTCCCCCCTGACAGAAAAACCCGGCGAATCCTGAGAGAGCCCCGGGTACACGATCTTCTTGCCTCCGTGGCTCCATGGAAAGTCGATCGGCGCGTCGTAAGAACGGCCCCTGGGCCCACGAAAACAATAACAAACCACGGTGACTGGTTTCGCTGATCCCTTCGCCCAGGGACTCCCGACGATCCCCCCTCCGCTCCGTGGCGGAACATATTCCGTGGAAGATCCCGAATGCGAAATGCATTCCTTGGAAGCGGCCACGACATTGGCCGCCCGTCGAAATTCGGGCAAATAAATCTCGCGCTTCTCTCTTTGTCCTTCTCCCACTGGAGGGGCACTGGCTGCTCCGCGTCGCCGTAGCCGTCGTCTTCTTCTTCTTCTCGCTCGTGATCCTTCGATCTTCGATCCACTTGCACACTGACGCGCCCGTCCGCGGAACATGCCCAACGGTATACGTGTACACGTGTACGCGTCCACACGAGCCCGATCGAGTTCTATACGGGGTGGTCTCTTCTGAAGCTTGGTTAGGCCTGGGGATTCGAAGTTTCAGGTGTTTGGTAGGGGTGAAGATCGTTGAAAGGTAAGCTTCTTTGTTTTAGTGTGAAAGGTATTCTTTTATACGGTATTCTTGGGGGTAGTTTATTGGGTCCTGTGAGGGGACTGGGATAGTTTTGAATCCTCCGACTGGTCACTCCGGTTACCTCTAGTCTCCCAATGTCTTCACCTCCTGAGATCTATACCTCTTTCTCAACTTGATCTACCAACTACTGTTGAGCGGACTCTACCTTTCTTCTTCCTTCTTCTCAGATATACAAATAGAGAAATAGTAGGTACCCTTAGGACTACTTAGATAATGTTTGAAGTATCCTAAATTACTTAAGTGACACCTGTCCCAAGTATCTCCGCCTTATCACTCCCTTAACGAAATGCGACTTCAGAACACCGTTCGATTTCAAGGATTCGTTACACCATGTTGGGATGAAGAGCAGCGCACGTTCGCCGACTGATTCGCGAGGAACACCCTGTACAGAGGCAGAACGTACACGTGGACAGGTAGGCCGTGGGGCACGTGTGCGTGCTCACGCATTCGCGGGGCACTGTCGAGGAGCACGTGCGTGTTCGCCCTTGCGTTCGACTGGAGCCTCTGTGAGTCACTCTCTCGTCAGGGTCCGCGCTGGTAGCCGCGAAAAACTGCACGCTGCACTTCGGGAATGTCGTTGGCATGTACAGGGTGTTCCCCTTTGCTGCCGTCTGGCTGGCCGACAAGAACGGCGACGGTTCGCCTCGGGATTTCTCTTCCCCCTTTCTTCTCTCCTTTTTTCCCGTTGCCCCTGTCCCTTTCGGAGAACCGCCGTGCCGAGGGCTTCTTCCTACTATCGACGTGGACCCACGTCCAGCCGCCGCGCCGGGGAAACCTCCTCTGCTTCGCGGGAAACTCGCTGCTACGTAAACCACTGCGCCATCTTCCCTCTTTAAGGTCTTCTTCATTTTTGGATTGGTAGCGATCGTGTCGGACCTCCATTATATGTATGAACAATCGTTGTCGAGAAGTTACCATTCGAATGTTGTATTACTGGAATATGTAAGGGAGAGTGGGGTAAACACGAACGCGGGGTAATCGCGAATGAAAACGATGTTCCCTCTCCACTAAGTCGTATCCAACGCCGGGTAGAAAGTAATAAATACAGAACTTTTTCAAGTAATATTTCGTCCATTTTCAATTGCATGTAATTACTGTTGAATTAATGATACAATTTTTTTTTTTAAGTTGAAATAAAGCACTTTTTTACCAACATTTTGTGACCAAGGCGTTACTTGAATCATGATTCTAACCTCTGAAATAAATTCTTTTTTATTTTATGATGTTGTGGGGTATTGACGAACAAATCGGATGTGGCAATCCCGAACCTTCGAGATTAGCAACGTTAACGGATTTTAATGAAATTTGCAGCATGTATAAAACTTACTTAAATCTACAAAAGGGATTTTTGAATTTTCATTACAGACTCAGACAAAAAAAGTTTAAAAAACGACCCTTAATATTTTTATCGTTATTCCGACCAATTGCAATTTTTTTCTAACACACAAGAAGGGGAATTTGAAAAATACATTAGGTATAGGTTATAATTTTTCAAAAATTCGTAACGCTACTTTATAGATGAATAGTTTAACTATGTTTGTAAATAATAAACAAATTCATTTCCCATATAGTTTTCGTTTTGTTTGCTTTTTTGCTTAGGTGTTCACAACAACCCCGCCCTTATCTATTTATACAGCAATGCAATATCCATGTCTTTTGTTGTAAAAGTAGATACACATGAACTATGTCCTCTCCTCTGTAATATAGTCTGAACGAAATAATGCCCAAAGTCCTCCACTCAAAGCATTCATGGCTCCAGCAAAAGGGGCACATGTGGTTTAAAACACAAAAGTACCTATATTTACTTGACTTAGGGCCGAAAAGCGTACGAGGCCTACAAAGTTGCGCGCGTGAAGTATCGATTTCGTTAAATTCCCTTAATTTTCTCGTACCATATTCGAGGCGCTGTCGCAATGTCAGAGATCCCCACGAGGCCCTCTGATGGCCGTCGAGATTCGAACAGGGAATGCTCGCAATTTCCAGAATTAATCGTGGCAATTTCCAAAATTGCCCCGGGCAGAACCGGATCTCGGCGAAGATACGTGTCCCAGGATCGTCTTCGACGCTGCTCGTCGATGACTTATTACCCGAGCGACGCTTTTGCTCCGGGACTGCTCCGCGCTCCTCTTGCTCCTTTTCTCCACTCTCGTCGAGAGATTATTTAGCACTCCATTTGTCGGCGGCATTGCTGGATTATAGAGCATCGGGAGATCGACCCAGTTGGGACCGACGGGCTCCCTCCTCTCTCCCGCGTCCGTGTCCTTCTTCCTCCTCGAGGATGCACGCCGCACACGCTCGGCGTGCAGCGCATTAAGCGCGCGAGCGCTGTTATTTTCACGCTTGCCCGTTGGAACATAGTTGCTCTGGCGTCAGGACGATGCTGTTTGGTCTGGCCTGATCGACCGTTTCACGCAATTATAAAGGTGCCATTGTGCTGGATAGAACATGGCGACCATGCGTCGGCGACTCCTGCTGGCTGTTTACAACAAGATGTAGAATGATTCCACCTGGCACATTTTCTGCTTGGGAATGATTGGTGGTTCTACCCGACAGGGTGCCGTTTATGCTTGATAGTGGTTGGTGTTTGTACTATTTAGGCAGAGTTTGGGAGATTCGGTTTCAATTTCTGTCGGGAATATTCCGTTGCAACGTTTGGAAGGTACAGTGCAACGTTGAGGCTTCCTTCCTGTTCGACAAGGTGGTCTGAGATATCCTTTGGTAAATCAGAGAATAAGGTAGTCATAACTGGTGAAATATCTGCAAAAGTTAGTTCAAAATACCGAAGATACCAGAACGACTGGGATTACCCAATACCCCCTTCCCTTTCTCGGTAACTTCGGTGCCTGAAAGAAGTCACAACCCTCTCCACTAGCTCTCACAACTCACTCGATCATCTTCCTCGCGGTTTTCAAAGCGGGCACCCCAGCTTCATGATTCAAAACTCGGCGAGGCTCTCCGGCAACCTCGAGATAATCGATAGTCGCTCGATGCAGCGCAAGGGGCGAGGATGGGAGTCCTCGAAGGGAGCAGTAGAGAGCCAAGGTGGAGGAGTTGCGCTGGCAATAGCCGTGCTTTGCCGCTCATTAGAGGCGGGGTCATGGGTCAACTGGAACCGGCGCTTTGTGCCTCGTTCCTGTAACGTTACGTACAAACAATGTCGACGCACGGGGACGCCCTTTTCTGCATGGAAGCGAAGCAATGTTACCGTGGCCTGTGTTCTCGATCCTTTTGTCGAAAAATCAGCGGCGTTAATGAAGGAACTTTTATTGAGGCGGTACGCGCTGTGGGCGTAGCCGAGCGGGCCACCAAATGGAGAGCAAAGTATGCAACGGGATCGACGCCCGGTAATAAATTCACTTCCGTGTTCCGTGGAAAGTAATCCGGGATGATTCACGACGCCTCGCGCTTTCGAGGTCCTTAATCCCTTCTTGTGGGACGCTCTCTTGCGGTGCGATGAGCGGAGTGTTTTAGGTTGAGGAGTGCATAGCTGTTTCTGTTGCCGTTGGGGTTCCTAGTTGTGGAGTTTGGGATTCTAGGAGGATTTAGCACTCCTAGGAGGATTCCGAGAAGTCCAAGTGAGACTTCTAGAAGGACTCCTAGAAGTCCAAGTGACACTTCTAGAAGGACTCCTAGAAGTCCAAGTGACACTTCTAGGAGGACTTCTAGAACTTCAAGTAGCACCCCTAGGAGGACTCTTAGAACTTCTAGTGATCCTCCTGGGAGAACTCTTAGAATTTTAAGTAGTACCTACTCTGGGGAGGACTTCTAGTACTTCAAATAACACACCTACTTAGGAGGAGTCCTAAAACTTCTAGTGGTCCTCCTAGGAACTCATACAAATTTAAGAACCACTTCTAGGAGAACCTTTAGAACTTCAAGTAGTACTACCACAGTGACTCCTAGAAGTTTAAGTTACTCCCCGTCCTAGAACCCCAAGTACCACTCTGAGAAGCAACCTTAAAAAACTTCAAATAACACTCGTAGGACATCTAGAACTTCAATTAAGTCTCATAGGATATCCAGAACTTCAAATAGGTAACACTCCCACGGGGACACAAGCGACTTCACCAAGCACTCCTACTTTTTCTGCTGGGACACTAGTTCTCCCAGTACACCCAAAGGATCCCACTTGCACGTGCACTAGAATTCCTCATTACACATCCAGCATGGCCCCCAGTGATACTCTATCACACTCCCACTAAGGCTTCCAGTATTACTCCCCAAGCAACTCCTACTACAATTCCCAAGTCTCCTCGTTACACATCCAACAAGATTCCCCTGCCTCCCACCTTCATCCACACTAGACCTCCCAACGAAGCAGCGACTACTCCGTATTTCAATTTCACCGACTCAATAACTATCTCAGCCACATCTCAGAATCCTCTTGCAGCGGTTAGATGCGTTATCTTGATAAATCAAAGAGACTTCCAGTCGGCTAATCATCGATTAACAAAGCTCCGCGCGGAGGTGGTGGCCGGTCGCCGGGTAACCACCTAGCTTCCAACGGGGTGTCCCTTTGTTCTCCGGCCGTCCCACACGGGTTCCATTGAACCCGTACGATTATAAATTGCCCCGTGAAAGCGTGGCTGGCCTATGGCGGCCGGCAGCGTGCACTTTCCAGACACGTAAAGGGCCGAGACAACACACATCTACACGGGTTACAGCGCACGGGGAGACTTATTTACCGGTGGGTACAGGGCCCACTTAACCCGTAACCCTCAGCTTCGTATATCTTGTCGACAATGCGTACCGATGAATTCAATACTCCCCGCCAGCATCCCCCTCACCCTCTCTACTCCTCAATAAAGCCCGTCAAGAGAAATATGGCGCTGGATCAATGGTACTTTTCAACAGGCCCTATTTTTCGCGGCCTGCCGGCTGCGCGGGCGCTGACTCCTCGCGGATCATCCTCCTCTGTGACCGTGGGTGGATCGAGCAGACCCTTCCACGGTGAAGTTTCTCTGTTACGCTTTCAGCTGGACTTGCTGGGGCCACGTGTTTGGAACAGTTGATGCGTGATAGAGTTCTTTAGAGCAGGGTCAAGATTTTTTTTAACATAGTTCTACACTTCTGTGTATACACTTTATAACTTGTACATGCCTTGTATATTTTTGTTTGTGATGTACCTAGCGCGGAATTCTAGGAAGGGCTTAGGTGTCTCGAGGGTGAGGATAGCTTGCGGAGTACTGCCTTAGAATAAAGGGTGAGCACGTAAAGAGCAAGGTCGAAGTAGTTGACAGTACAAGTGCAGAAGGTGAGATTAATTGTAAGTGACATTAAGATGTCGATGGTACCTGTATCTTTCCAACTTGCTACACCGAATCTTCTCAAGAACTAAAATTCAGGTGTAAGCATCAATGTTCACTTTGGATAAGAAATGAAATTCACCGTACCGAAATACCAATGCAGACGATCTGAGAGTACAGACCAAGTGCAGCGCGATCGCAATGAAACACAGCCAGCGTCTCGTACGGGTACTCATTTCGAGCAGGAATCAAGATTCAACGACGCGATGGGATGAAGGAGCTTGTCCACCATGTCGACGGCATGCCGTTCGCTGGATCGTTATTAAACAAAAACCGTGTACCGAACGATCGACGCTACCGATGCGATGTCAGGGTGTCCCTCCTCATCGGGTGATTTCTATTTTTTTCTTCAACATCGACGATGGGATCACGAGGATCGGCCGTGGGCGGAACGTTACGTAGCTGACGAAAGAGAATCCGTTGCTGGATCGATTTGCCTGAATCATCGTCGAACAGTTGATCCTACCAGCGCGCGGCTGGATCACTCACTCTTTTTGCTCGTCCCCTCGCTCCGTCCGTCCAGGTGGATCGCGATCCTCCGTGGGCGGAACGTCGCGAAGCCGACGAAAGGACGCGAATCGATTCCGATTGAATCATCCTCGAGCACTCCACGCTACCGTCCTCGAGAATCAAACCATTCAACTTTTAACGCGCGCAGTCTCGTTTTTCGGAACCCGAAGAGGCAACGAGGCATTCAGATTTGAATGATTTTACGATCGGAGATATGGGCAAAAGTGGATTCTTTATCTTTACGTTCTTAATCCTGCGAGGGATTTTACGTTCTGTTGGGCAAACAGAGGCACGCTCGTCGAACTTGGAAAGACGAAGCACCGATTTCACCGCCTCGAAGGATTCCAGGCGATAAATCGTCCGCGCAACTTTGGCCACGGACAGCAATCGGACTGCAAATCGACTCGGGGAGCATTCGCGATTTATCGCCACGGGTTTCTTCGCGGGCGGATCATCCATATTTATATCCATCCGCTCTGCGAATCATAACTCGAGTGTTACTCTCTCTTTGAGAATCTATGACTTCATGAGGTTTAGTCCGACTCGAGTGGTGCTCTCTCCGAGAGAATCTATAACTTCGGGCGATTTACTCCGATCGGAGTAGTGCTCTCTGTGTAAGTATCTATAACTTCGTGACAGCTAACGTTCTTCCACCTTCTTCAGCGTTCTCCTAATAATAAGATTCTATTCTATATTTTACCAAAGGAAGCCTGGAAGAAATCTTGCACTCGTGGACCACGTCAAAGTTCGAGGCGGTCGATCGGCGGTGTTGGAGCGGTGTGCTTTCGTGCAGGTACGCGGACGTCGTCGTAACAGCCGGTGAAAGTCTTGCTGGACTCGGCCAGGATGATTGATGTCGCGGGCGCAGCTCGCTGCGGCCGGACAAACCTCCCTTCACTTCATCGTTCCTTCGAATTCCTTGTTTTATCGGCCGATAGCGGGGCATTTTTGACTCGGGGCGGATCGGTTCGTGAGAAATGTCGTTGGGAATGCTGAACCGCGGCCGCCTCCGGGATATTAATAATCGCAAGCCGGAAAAATCGAAATGGCGGCCGGTCGCGTGCGATCGACGTCGAATATTTGCACGGCACTGACAGGATGAGGAGTTAGCGAATAGCAACTGTGGGCGGTTTTATCCGAGGGGAATGTCGCTTTTAGCGAAAGCTCACCATCTGGGGTTCTTCTAAGAAGAAAGGATTCCAGCGTTGCTTAGATCGGGGAGATGCGTGAGTTTTGAAGGACTTAAATGGGGGAATGTATTTGGTCTGGACACGTTCTTTGAAGAAATTGGGAGGAAAGGTACTTTCGTTGAGAATAGTTGCAGTTCCGTTTCTAAAAGAAGGTTGATTCAAGAGGACTGTGTCCTAAAAACTGACGTCCTTTTAGAATTGCTTTTTAAGAAAGTATTAACATCACTGTATTAACATAAAAAAATCAATCTTTCGGGAATATCTAAGTGCATATCTAAGTCCTTAAAGAGTGTAATTCTGTAAATCCTCAGCTAGGGATTTTATTAAATCCTGTTCGATGATTCTGAATTGATTACTATGAAAGTATATAGATTCTCACCTACTGCTTATGCCCTGTAACCGCAGTGATGGATGAAAAAAGTATCCTGTCAACTTAACATTCTTCCTCGACATTAATTTGCTACGGAAGACATAATGAGCCTGGGAATATGAATTATTCAGGCTGCTGCTGCATTAAATGACGCAACGTCCTCCAAACAATTAGGATCGTCGAAGAGGAAATACTCCGAGACCTCGATTCTTTAATTATCTACATAAATCTTTTACTCGACAGACTCCTCTTCAATTACCCACAACACTCATCATTCCCTTATAAAAGAAAGCTAGAAGCTTCGTACTCGCTTTCTCCTTATATCGTGCATGAGAGTTAAAAAATGATATCTCTTTGTTTACTCAACCACCAGATTCACTCTAACGCTAACAGCGCGTCTTTATTACACATCGAACAGAATAACTGAATAAAGAAACGCATAAAATATCGTAGCTTACCATGCAAACGGCAAGCGACAAATAAATATACCACTGCCTACATAGTCACCGGCGCGTCTCCTTCAGAGTACCCTTCACTATACCATGCCTCAATTTACTATTTACTCCCCCACCAATTTCCACGAGCACGGATGGCCGTCTCCTTATCCCGCACGAACATCCACCGAGTTATTTTCCAATATACAGTGTCACCTTATAATATACAGCATCCAGCAACGACGTCCCAGACACTGCGCGTCCAGCTAGCCAGTATAAAATTCAATTACATGGAAACGTTCGCGGTTTATGCCCCGAGGGGCGAACACCCAACGAGGGTCCCTGCCATTGACGGTCGCGTCCAAACGAATTCGCATCCGCGTCGTCGCCGCACCGCGGCCAAAATAAGTATATTTATCGCGTCGTAGAAATAAATAATTCCCACGTATACCCGCAGGATGCTGTGCGCGCAAACGGGGCCTCCCCCCTTGCGCGTAAAGCTGCGCGGCGACGAAATACGAGCGAGGCAGGGTGGGGGAGGGGGGGGGGGGGAGGGGAGGACGGAGCGTCGACGGCCCACGGGGCCCGCGTGTCCCTCTCGCGAAAGGAAACGGGCGGAAAAGAAAAGTACGGCCCGCGATGTCGTTTATCGGGCCGAAAACCGATAATCGGCGCCGCCTTATCATCCTCCGGGCAATAAAATTCACCGAGCCCGCTGCACTTGGCGGCGGTTTATAGTTGGAAATGACATCATCGGCGATCCACGGTGTACACCTAGCGCGTAATCGCCGGACGAGGGCGTATCAGCTGTGTCGTATCTTATTTCCGTCTCGGTCCCCTCGCGGTGTCGCGCGGTCCCCGGCGTCGCGGCACGAGGAAAGACGGGGCTGACGGGGCCGCGGGGAGGGGGGGGGGCCGAGAAAAGGACGAGACGCGGGGACTAGTAGGCATCTCCGGGCAGAGGAAGGGAAAAGGGGAGAGAGAGAGAAAGAGAGTGGGCCGCGTGTGGGTCGCGTGTCGTCGAAGCGAGCTCACGCCTGGGCACGGCTAGCCAACCGTGAGATGACGAACAGCCTCGCAGCGATTCGCTAATAGCCCGCTACCGGTGCGCCTATCCTTGCCACTTTGCCCACGAACATCGGAGAAGCGCGTTGAAGTTTGAGGATTTTCCGTGCCTGCGATGGCTTCTGGCTCGTGGAGGTGGAAGATTCAGGTGGTGGTTGAAGTTGGCAAATCAGAGTTAGCAAAGCACAGTACAGTGGGATTGTTGGAGAGCCACGTGTACCTGAGACTGACGATGAATCAGTTTTACTGTTATTCTGTAAAAGGTGGTATTATTCTAGGAGTTCTAGAACACCATTTGCAAGGAGAAGCGCAGAAACCGTCTTCTATTTCAATTAATTCCTCAATTACGTAGCGGAGTCTCGAATCCTCCATCTGGACCGTCAACCGCAGCGCAGACTGCAACGTTGCATAAAGCACGTCTTATACCGCGCTTGCGTATAAGTACCACATAATTGCAGTAAACAGAGTACCACGCCTCGAAACCACGTTCCTTTAGTCCATCGAGAGAAGCAAATTTATATTTAGACAAGCGCATTAAATCGCTCCTCCGGCTGCTTCGCGATCTACATATCCATCGAGTGTCTCGCTGATTCGATCGAACGGGCTGCCACGCGTTTTCGCCTGGTTTCCAGGAAACCGTAACGCCCGTTCGCCGCGCATTCCTAACTTTCTTCTATCCTCGAGGGACGGCCGAATAGAGGAGGGCCTCGGTTTCCTTTCTTTCGGGGTCCGCGGCTTTCGAGTATCTAGACGAGGCCTCGATTTCGCGGAAACCGGCGCAGAAAGAACCGTCACGTTCGATTTTAACGACGAAACCGACGGATACGCTGGAATTATTAATTAGCCAGTTCTTACCGCGGGCCCCGCGGAACGACCCATCTCCTCGGGGGATATAACATTAGCAATTTCATTCCTCGCGCTTCCAGGATTCGCATCGATATCGATTATTTAACGAACTTCTTCTCTGGCGATCGGACGCTTTCATATCGACCGCTGGTGGCCAGGTTTTGCCCGATTCTAGCTCGTTGCCCGGCGGTCGTATTAATTAAGCCTCCGGAGAGAGGAGCGAAGCCGACGGCCAAGTTCTCTGATGAGTTTTGCAACGAAATTCCTTAACGAGAAACTCGGAAAGCGAATCTCGTAGATTAGATTGCTCGCTGAGGGTATTGTTCTGTGAAATGTATGCGGTTTATTTGCAGTTTCTGCGTAAAATGGATATTATGGTAATCGGAAGCTGAATCTTCAATTATGTTCAGAACGGAACGATGAATCCTTTTAGTGTCACCGAGGTGATCTTCTTCCTTCTAACTTGCATCCTTTTATTCCCCGATATGTACACGTAATATGATTCTAAATTGCCTGTACTCTTGAAAGTCCCTAGCGTCCAAAAAAAAAAAAAGAGATTAAGTTAGACCAACAGATCCCTGTTTTGGATTTCCTTCATTTTCCTAAACTTCAACTTGGCTCTCTTAAATCATCCCCCACTGACAATGAGTTAGCACGCAAGTCGTCTGGAATCACGTCCAATATCGCATCGTCGCTTCTCTTACCCAGCAAAGGGCCGAAATCGAGGGAAACTACTACTCGAAGAGGCTGATGAAGCTCGTCGCCACACAGCTGGGCCACGCGTGGGCTTCATGCACGCGGGCACACACGCACGAGTGTATAACCTATCACGCCTCCTCGCGTGACGTCACACCTGGCTATATCCCAACCGTGCTCCCGTGGAGGGGATGAAAAAAGGCCCCGATGAAGGAGGGAAAAAAGGAGTGACCTGAACCGGTCCACGCCGGGTCAACAGCACACACGCCACCCCCGTAGGCCCTGTCGTGCAACCGCCTGACGCGCATCTAACGGGTGTTTCCTTAAAATATTTGGGACACTCGACAACCGTGCCAAGTGCCAATTTACAGGTCGAGCAGGGAGATTCGGCGAAATGTAAGGTCCTGAGACCTTCGTCTGAAAAAGAGGAAGAAGAAGGAGGACTAAGGTTGATAAAAAATGCTCCATATTCTTCGAGTCTCAAAGAGGAAAATTCCGTTGAAAGTAAGGAACTCGGTGTAGTTTGTGTGTCAAATAATTTGACGCGATATGATCTTTCTGTATCTATTTGGAGCAGGAGATTTAAAGTAGAGGAAGTGGGGTTGTACGTGTGAGCAATGAATTGTCAGAGGAATGTGACTTGTGGTCACAGAGGATTGCTGCCCCAGGGAGTAGAAGACTGAGAATTCCTGATCTCTTCATTAGATAATGAATACAGCACTATACTTTCGAATTTGTAACCCAATGAAGAGAAACAGTTTATACGGCTTAAAACAGCACGTTTTCATATCAAGATGAGTTCCCGCTTATGCTCTGATTTGTTAATCAGATTCCACTTTAAATTTAGCAAGGTAAGGTGCTTCCGCGAATGCAATCGCCGCGTAAGCAGCGGTCTAACTCACGAGCGAACTATAACACGGGGAATACTGGAAGGCATTAACCGGTAGCGATGATCCAATTTGCATTTTAATTTGAATAACACCCGATGGCAACGCCTATCCAGATATCAATGATTCCAATTACAAGCTGCTAGTCCCCGACGCGGCCACTTTGCGTTCCGATAGCCGCGCCGATTCTCATCGAGCATAACTTCCACCGGGGACAATCAGAAAGACCAATGACGTCGTTCCTCTGATAACGCATCTCATAACACTTTATTTACCCACGTGAAACCGTCCAGGACGCACTCCCCGGACTCCAGGAGCATCTTCGTTTCCTCCACCAGCCATCTGTCCCTCTTTCATCCTTATCACGGGACCGAGTCTGCCTTATCAAACCTCGGCGATTCTCATAATCCTCGGAGCCGCAAAACCTGTCGCGATCTTGGGACGCTGTTGGACACGATCTCGAGCTTCGCCGATCATTTGAATCTTGCCTTCCGAAGTGCCATAATGGTTCTGACTCTCACGCAGATTTATGACCGCATTCAATAATCTTTCCAGAGGAATTACACCGTCGCACTCTTGTACAGGTCTTCCTATCAATCTTCACAGGCTCGCACCCCTCCAAGTAGTTCCCACCTCCCATCCACACGATCTCAACATCCAGCGTCGATTTACCTGCAGACCCCGGGATATCCCTTTTTCAAATAGACCAAGAAGAACCGGACGTGGAGAATTAACAACTCGTCGGGATCCTGTCCCCGCCAACCCTGCCGCGGGAGCAGCCGTGAGAACGAGGCCGGCTCACCCCGTCGCGGGCTATTAGAGCATCGACAGCCGTATTCTTCTTCCCCTGGTCGCTGATTGCGCGAAAACCCGATCGGCGTTTCGCTCGCCTCGCGCGACTCCGCGCAGCCCTGTTTTCCTTGTAATTGCCAAGGCCGGGCAGGAATGCGCGGAAATCGCGCGAATATCCACGGCGTATCGCCGCCAGCAGAGAAGCAAAAAGCGTTTTACGGCACTGATAGCAGGTTATTAGCGAATCGTCGTAGGGCTCTTCATCATCGCGCGCCACGGCGCCGTCCGTGCGTTCCCTCCTGCGTGTCCCCCTCTTTCTCTTCTTCTTCTTCTTCTTTCCCTTCTTCGTCATCCTCCTCGCCCTCCTACTCCTCTTCTTCGCGCTTCCGTTGGCCTCCTTCCCCCACCTCCGCCTTTTCCAGCCCGTTTCCCGCGGCTGTTCACCGTCAGGCCCATTTCTCGAACTCGACTACGCCGGTCAATTATCCCTCGGGAGGGATACAAGATAATAATTGTGAATATTAGCGGCGTTTCGGAAGTTTAATGAAAAGGACGTGGCAACGCGAGCCGCCGGCCGGTGGCAAATTATTTCTGGATACCACCACGCATACCGTAACTCCGCTTTTACTACTGCGCCGGTTATCCTGCCGTTTATCATTCCCAACCTGCTATCGGACCCCGCAGCAGCATCCGCGCCCTCTAACTACGCAACTGCTGCCTGCCTGGATCTAGTTCAGACCTTGCTGGTCTACAGTCTTCTTCGGAGATTATTGCTTCTCTGGGAAACGCTTGAGAACTCTGAATTAGACTACTTCTTGGATACCCTGTTCACCCCATGTGCTCGCTTCAGCTTGAAACTTGATAAACTTTCTGTAGAAAGATTTCTCCATTTCCATAGAATCCATCTTCTCGACTCTGCGCAGAGAAATCAGTGAGAAACTAATGCTAACCCCCCAGCAGGCTCCCAAATATTAAACTTTCGTTGCCAGAAGTTGCTTCGAATTCTAATAGACACTTGAACCCAGAAGTAACGGAAGCAGAGGCTTCGTTCTCGGCGACAAACTGGAGCTTCTAGCCAAGAATTCTCTATTCGACGCGTCGCGTTCCAACCGTCAACGGAAGATATGAATACCGGGGGCGGACGGGCCGTCGTACACATTGTAGGTACATTGCATTATTTATCGCGCATAAAGGTCACGCTGATGCGGCCCGACGCGTTTCACTTTTCGCGCGTCGCCTTATTTCACTCGGCGTGTTAATTATTTATAGCGCGCTAAGGTGCCAGAGGAAAGCAGCGCGCGATAAGTCCTCGGTGCGCTACCTCCGAGGGTGCGCGGGCTTGGCCCAAAGCAGCGCCACCAGTCCTTCGCCACCGGATCGTAATTTACAGCAACGTTGATTACCTCGTAAGTTACACCCACGAGACGCGGGAATGTCCGCGGCACACGATGGGTGGCTCCCCGGCTAAATCGTCGTACAATTAGGCGCTTGTTTTTAAGAACCTCGGGGGCCACGATTTTACAGACTCGAGAACGAGATAAATCGTGGTAGAGGCGAAGGTCGGGAATCGGGACCCCTCTCGCCGTAATTGTGGGCGTCGGGGGAGATACTTAAGTAATTGCCTTCCTTAAAGGCACAAAAGTGTGTTTCGCTGTTTAAAAAAGGGGTTAACTGGGAAATTAAAAAGTCCACGTCGTCTCTTTTACTGTCTGTGGTCATCAAATTCGGAGCCTGGAGTGACGTAAAAGTGAAAAGAGAATCGAAGAAGTACAGATTGAGTGGACCTCTCACGAGGGTGAGTTCCACTCGCGAAGACAGTAGCGGTGTAATAAATCATAAATTCTTAGAACTAGAGATTAGAGCTGAGATTCTTGAGAAGATCGACTTCATTTTTCCAAAAATCCAAGATCCCGACGTGGACGTCCCTGTGGACTAATTCCAAAAGGGTATCGCAGCGTCGTCCACTCCTGCGTTCCAAATTCGCAGTTCCGTGGTTCGAAGCGATCGATCCTCCTCAGGAAGCGTTCGCCTGCGGAGGAAATCGCTTCGAGGGGGGATTGGACAGCGCCAGGGGGTGAGGCAGAAGTTCCACTGAACGAAACGGGGGCGAGGGAGGGAGGAAGAGGCGCAGCGGCTCGCGATTCCGTGTTCAGGATTTTCGAATCGGCGAGGAAGACGGACGTCTCAATCGTCGGCGGGGAACGTCCACGGTGGTCGACAATGGCTTCCCAATCGCGTATATATCCCTGGGTGAGTCGGTGTTCACGCCTGCTAATCACCCAGGGTTCAGGGCTCGTACCGAGGGTGATTAATGGATCGGAGGCCGCGTCTACGGGTACCGCGGGACAAAGTTACGAGCGAACCTACCGCAGCCCTATATCAATCCTGATTTCCTGAGGCTGCTTTCACAAAGGAGCCTTTCTTCTTCTTCTCCCCCCCCCCCCCGGGCCCTCCTCCTCCTCTGCCTCCTCCCCACCGGCTCATGCCAGATTCCTATGGTACAATACAATGAAGAAGCATGCGTCTTATCCTGTCCCGATTATTCCCTTGGCCGTGCTCCGACTCAAATTATATTAAAATGTACATGGGAAATGCGACGGTGTACTGTTCTGTATCTAATCTCGCTGGATCTTGGAGAATAGCGCGCTCTGTCCACTACTGGGAGCAATGGGGGGTGGCAGAGTCTGTGGAAAGCCTGGAGATTTAAGTTTCGCTTGTGATATGGATAAGGGATGAAGTCTCGATCACTGAAGGAAGCACAGAACAGAAGCAGTGACGCGCACAGAGGGGGGCAAGGGACTCTGGCAACCCCCAAAGAAAAAGGAAAAAGGTGATTATTGTAACCACCACTGAGGTCATTCAAGAGCTTTGTAAACTTTATAATGAATGTAATATGTACTTAAAATGAATGTAAAATATTCTACATTAAACTCACGTTTAGAAAAGTACAAAAATACAGGACAAAATTCCATTGTTCGATTATTATCAGCTAAAATAAACTGGGAAAAGTTACATCAATCATACCTAATTTTTTAAATGTTAAAATGTTGTTTCTATTTCTTATTTCGCATTTACTTGGTGCTTTTATTATCAGATGTCGTTTATATTCATTATTTTAATAATTTTATTCAGTAATTTATACGACACAGTAAAAACACTATAGCGACCAAATTCTATACGGAGTTTAAACACTTCGTCACATTACGTCCATAACAGCTGTCAACTCTGAACTATCCTCGCAAGAATCCCTCAGCTTCGCAGAAGAACCCAGCCCAGGTATTAAATCGAGTATAGCTAACGTGTGAGACAGAATGCTTGATCCTGTGGCAGCGGCCACGTTAGCCAGCTCCTGGCAAGAACGTAATATCGCCGTGGGTTACGCGGAATAGCGGGGATGCCGTTCCCCAAGAAAAATATGGCGCTCGAGGTTGGAGAATCCCAGCGATTCCCGCTGAAATATCTACAGAATGTACGACAGGGAAGCTCGAAGGTCTACGAACGATTTCTCACGGTCGCGCGGCGAGTTACGGCCCCCTTGCCTCCAGGATCGACAGTCGTTCCGTGGCTCATCGATTAGTTTGAACGTGACTAATACGGCGCCGTTCAATTTGCAAGTCTCAGCGGAACGGGCACGCGCTTCTGGAACCACCTCCCCCGTCCGCGGTTCCGCGGATGCTGGGTGCGAAACGTCGGACAAACACAGGATGCGAGGGGAATAATTGATTGCGAAAAATGCCAGCCTGCAGTGATCCACGACGCTGCGGTCGAGGGCTTTAAAAGATTCCATTGAAAGAGGAGAACTTTTCGAATTTGGTTTCTGTTGGAATAAATGCTGGAGGGATAGTAAATAGGGGGGATGTATGGAGGGGTTGGTATGTTTGCTTTGTATTTAGTGGGAGTTTTTGTGAGAAGGTTTTGTTAGGTTGATTGTTCAAAATATATTATATTTTATACGATATTTTAATTTAATTCAAAATTAAATTGGTTTCAGCGCACTGGTTCGGTCAATTTAATGACTCGATTTGTTGCTAGATAAGTCCTTGAGATTTTTCAAAGCTCCAGGTCCAAATCTTCTTGACACTGAATCGAAAAAACTTTCCTTTGCCGTGTGTGTGAGGTTTTCGCCATTCATTTTAAAAATAAATTGATTAGAATTTCGACCGTATATATGAGATAATTCAAAATTAAATTGGTATTAAATTGGTATTAAATTGACCGAACCAGTGCGCTGAAACCAATTTAATTTTGAATTATCTCATATACGGTCGAAATTCTAATCAATTTATTTTTGATATTTTAATTTGTGCCGGATTTAGGTATGCGTAAATAAATGTCCACTTTCTCACGCACTCGAAATTGAGCTTTTCGCTTCAAAGTGTAGCTATTTAGTTATTTTTCAAACAATCGAGAAAATTGACCTGGGTAAGGTGGTCTAGCCCTTCATCAAAGTATTTGCTTTGGCTATCCATGACGTAGTATGGTAGATATACATAAAGTGATATCAGCGCATTTGTTCGGTCAATTTGTAAAAATCACTTTATGTATTTTTGGATAATCTACAAGTGCGGTCGAAATTATAATTTCTTTATGATAGATAGAGTAACAAAAGACATTTCAGTACACCTAATATCACCTAACAGTGGGCAAACAAACTTTTGCACTGACATAATACCTTGAGCTTAGTAGAACTATGAAAGAAACAATAGAAAGAGTAAGTTACCTATTGAATCAAATCGCTCGAATTAATTGAGTGACACAATTGAATTGCTTTCTGGTAAAGGAGTTCGAAGTGGGTAGCTAAACACGAAACAGGGTAACGAGTGGAACACCATATCCACCGATAAATATCTCGCAAACTTTCATTAAAACGAGTTTCATATCCCCTGATTTGAAGCTTCAAGCGCTGGAACCAACGTCCCTAAATCAGTCTCCCTGCAATCGAAACGCAATCCGTCCGCAATAATTACAGCTTGGCGTCTGCAAAGAAGTCTCCAGAAGTCCTCCGTCGAATCCCTTCCAAATCCCCCAACACACCCTCAAAACATCCTTACCAAGCCCTTCGAAGAAATGGTCCCTGCTCCCGTGTCTGCTCGCAGCCATAAAATACAGAAGTTTCCGCGGCGCGTTACAGAGACGTCTCCATAGGCCCATTAATAAGGGTCACGCTATTACCCGACGCCCACGTTCCCCGTCAAAACTCCAACTTTCTGGCCTCTCGAGCACGCGAACCGCCACGGCTACTCCGAGGGATAGAGAGAAACCGCTGTTCACAGACGAGGATCGCACTCGAGGCGAGAGACAGAGAGAAAGAGAGAGAGAGAGAAAGAGAAACCAGCTCGAGCGGTCCTTCATTAGCATCGATCGGCGATCTCGGCGTGGGAGAGATTGTTTATCTTGCCGCGATATACCTCGAATCTCGAGCCGCGTCTCCGTCGATGTTATTGCTTCGCGGAGGTGCAGCTTCTCGTACGCGGCCACGACGCCAGCTTCTTCGATTCTTTTCCACGCGCTTTCTCCTAGCGATGGCTTCGAGCTAAAGTCGAATGAAATTGGCAGGGGTAACGAAATGAACGCGTTGGCAGTCTCTATTTAGAATTCAGACTATTTTAGACGATACTTCGATAGTCGGTGCAATTTTCTTTTAATTATTGCAGAGTGGAAATGCTCCACTGACCAGTCATTGGCCACTGAGAAGATAAAAGAAGGGAGGCCTTCAATTTTCACTCGCCTTTGTAAGTCGGTAGCACGCAATTTTCTACTTATGAGTCAAAGTAATCTTCAAAGACTAACTACTAACCCGTACCAACTGAGAAGTTGGAAAATGAATTGGTTGCGAGTGTACCTCCGCTACCATCACCTCACTCCCCAAAAGATTAGTATTCTCCCATAGAGACGCGAATGGTACAAGTCCCAGCGGCGAAGCTCAGCTTCCACGAAAGCGGCCATCTCTCGTGGTCGTAATATTAAGTCGTCAGGGTACACCTACGCTCGCTGCGAGGACGAGGAGGGGGGCAAGGTGGGGCGCGTATTCACGTAGGTGAACCGCACGCACCATGGAAAACGCAAGGGCGATAAATCTTCCTTCGTACGACGCATAATTAGCTCGTTTCCCCACCGTCGACCCCTTCCAAGCCCTCTTCTCCTGGCGTTTTCGGGAGGGGGCGCCGCTCTCGCGAGCGGCACGCAACTCCAGAAAAATAATTAAGGTCGATATCGGGCGCGCCGGGGGCGGGAGGAAAACCGCGGCGACGCAATCGCGAATAAATCATCTCGCGAGCAACGACTCGGGGCGTGGTTGCAGTTTGTCCTTCGACCAAGAAACGAGATCCCGGCCGAAAGATGGGTAACTTTCGCGATGCGAGGTGGAATACCGCTCGTATCTAGACGAGCCGAAAGGAAACTCGGTGCCCAGGGTACGAAGAAACGCCGTGCGCAATTGACGAGAGTGGGAGGAAAGGAGGGGGCGAAACCGCAACCCGAAGCCTCGGCGTCTTTGCAACCCTGAAATCTGATATAGCCTCGAGATTAAGGCAGGTACACGATCTAACGTGCCTGCACGCCAATCCTGTCAGCAATGTCAGGAATCACGGTAATAGCCTCGCGTGATATGTAGAGCTGGGAGGTTCTCGTTGAAGGGACAACGTTACCATCTCGAAACTGTTATACTACAATATTGCATACACTGTGATACTAGATGTATAATATTATGCAACGTTGGTCCTTGATTATACTCGAAAACTGGTTAGCGAGAAGTATTAGCCTTTAATATGTTTATAAAGTGCTTCACGGTATTCCTAGCAGTAGTGAGACCTCGACTGCGCGTGCGCAAGCAGAAGATAACTCTGTGGCGCGAAATTTGAAGGAACAGTGGTGTTTAGAATCAAACTTTGACAGTTTATCTGATGTTAAACACTTGTTCCTCTCCCCCTCCTATTATCTACTCCCAGAAACCTTATTATTACTTCGAAACAGGGGTGGATTAAGACCTTCAGAGGCCCTAAGGACTTAAAATATTTTGAGGCACCCTTGAACTAAAAAGTGCTTTTAACAAAAGTTATGTTTTAAAGTTTAGAGAATTCCTTTCTTTTTGCTTATTATTATTTTGCTATAATACCCAAATATATTCAGAGTATTCTCCATATTCGATGCCACTACGATGTGGGAGCAGGCAAAACGTTCCTAATACACGAAAGAAAGGAGAACCGACATCGACGTGTCAAACAAAGCCAAATAACCGCCGCTAGGAATCAATTCTCGGTCGTTCGATCTCGATCGTAAGTGGTAGCTGGCTGGCTGACTTAAATTGGTTCACACGGTACGGGCAGTCACCACTTACGGACTTAACCTCTGTTATCTTCATCGGTGAACCCGTTCTGTGTGACAAGCGAAGGCGGGCTTCCTCGCTACTTTTGATCGCGTCGATACCCACCGGCACGGACACACCTCCTATCCACTGTTATTCGATATATGGATAGCGATGTCGACATTTATACCGAAACGAGACGAAGCCTTATTTTGACGCGCGAGTTCTTCATTACACTTAAGTGTCAGAGCAGCTACCGTTTGCCATTGGCCTGAATCCGTAATCTTGATCTTGCAGCGCGGGGATAGCTAAACTGTGGAGGTAAGCAGGTGAATTGTATTTACAAAAAATACTTTCGCAGAGTAGACTACGATACATCAAGTGCTCCACTCATTTTTCTACCGAAGGTAGCAATTTACTAAAGACTCCTAAATTTACTAAAGTCCTAACAGAAAAGTTACAAACTTAAAATTTTCAAGATTTAAAATTCCATAACCCTCGATGCTACCATACCCAGTTGCAGATCGAGAACGGAGTCAGATGGTACCTCGCGGAGCTGTCCACCGAGAAGAAAGCAGCTGGGATATGGGAGAGGATTTACGTGCAGTCAGACAGAAAAAATTAGCGTTCACTGATAGAAGTGACAAATTGAAAGGCTGGCCACGAATTCAAAGGCGGATAACCCACATAGATAGAAGTCAATCAAAAGGATCGGCCGCCTCGAAGAAACCCGAGTATCGGTGTTTATCCTCGCGGACGGGGCTCGGTATAGATTGAGCTGTCACGACGAAGATTACATTTGTCATAAGACATAACCGTTCCTTCTCGTTATAATCTACGATCGCTGGGTGCCTCCGCGGACAAATCGCACCGACGCGGCTGCTCCGTTCTCCGGCCAGCTGTTTAGGCGTGGTTCACACCTACTCGGAGCATCTGGACAGTCGGTACCTACGCTCGAGCTGTAAATTAATTAGCGTGGCAAGGATTAATGGCAGTTAATTAGTGGTATTGGCCTGGTAACGGCGACGACCTAGATTACGGCCAGGGAAGTCGATCCGCAGATCCAAGCATAGATTTCTAGATCCCAGACTGAAGATTACGAGGAGAGATTATGGATTCTAGATTCAAGACAATGCTCTTATTGTGGGAGATATCGAGGGACTCTAGAGTGACTCTAAAGTTACGTATTTATATAAAATGTCTGTCTGTATGTTCTCTATTAACTCCTAAACCATTTGACCGATTTGGACCAAATTTTGCAGTATTACTCTCTAGGATTCTGAGGAAAATGTGGGCTACCATGAAACCTGAACACCGCATCCTCTCTTTTTGATTTCATCCTCGTGACACATCGTGACAATTTAAGTTTAGCGCATTATAAGTGATATTTTGGTAGTTTTTAATTATTTAAAGTATTTGTTACTATGTGAATTTGTAAATTATATATCACTATGAATCAATATCAATATGTTATTCTTTGAATTTTAAGATTCGAGGTTCCACATATATTTTACTAGTTTAACCTAGTTGATTAAAATTAACAACACTACAGAAATATACTAAAATAACTAAGAATATTATATGCACGAGTGCCCCGTTTCTCCTTTTCTCCTCTACGTAATAAATCCAATTCTGGCGCACTTTTTTTTTACACACTCAACTGAGATCGAGCTCTCCAAAGTCCCAATAGATAAGTTTTACGCAACCCGTCGTTGAAATTCAAGTTGCCCCAGTTCTAGCGACCTGTCGATCAAGGAGTCAATCGAATCAAGCGACCAGGGGAATTGATGGAATAGAATCGCGACTGTGGACGCGGCTTAAGGACGACGAACCAAGAGGCAGTGATGCAAGTGCATTCTTTCTGGTCGCTTGCGAATGCACTTATTATGCGGTGACATCTAAACGCGTCCTCCATGGACCAGGAGGATCACGCGATCGCTCTCGTAACTCGGTGTTAATTTGGGGTAGGGGCTTTTTAAGAACATGGTCCTTTGCAGTAGAATCGACCTCGATCTTACAATCGAATCGTTTTCTATTTTAAGAACCTTGCTTTTCGCGAAACGTATAGATAGTCAAGTTTGCGTTGGTCAAAAAGTGCTTGCGTCTTTTTAAGGAAATTTGAAGACTAAGTTTCACATGTAGAACCAAAACCTTTTGATCTTCCGATTTGATTTTCAAATTTTACTTGTGTCCATTATTTTTTTGTCCATATTTTTTTGGAGTGAATTTACTGGTATTTAATTTTTACCAATTTCGAAGAGTAGATTTGCAAGCGATTCGAAGCCATCGCTGGGGTGTCTCAATTAAAATCTCCACCGTACCCTTCGATCTTCCGTCGAAGCTGAAGGGCACCGGGATGTCTTAATCATCCCCGCGACATCATTGTACTTCCATGTACTCCTCGTACTTCCGCAAATTGCTATTAATCGTGGACGATGATTAATGACTTCCAGCCGCGTACCCGATACTCTGCGTCGATCACTCGATGAATAATCGCGTGGGGCTCCATCGTTCTGCGCTATCAATCGATGAAAAAGCGAGGCTCGCGTTACGACGTTACAATTCTCCAATAATTTAGGATGAAGAATTAACCTGTTAACTGGGGGAGACGAGTTACTTCGTCACTCGAAAATTCCTCATTCGTCATTCAAAACCTTCTGGAGTGAAACAAAGTAGGTTGAGTGACGGGAAGAGGATTAAATAATGCATTAGATTATTGGATCACGTAATACAATAATTCACCCGCAATTATTTTGATTTCTCAGGCATTAAATTCATATTTCACCTAGCAATTTGTTAATACCTTGTTTCGAATCAACTAAAAACACTAAACAGATTACAAATTCAATAAAATACTGATTTTATCTTTCTCTATAATCGATTCCCGCTGGGATCTACGGTTACAACACCTTTTTAGCTTAAAACACACCCAAGATCAGATACTTAAGATTCTACGTAAACCGACATTACGAGCTAAAAATGACAAGTTCCCTCATTAACAAGGACACGAAGCCCGGAGTTTCCGAGCGGAGATCCTGGAATTCCTTCGATCGACCTATTACGCGAGAATCGCGCACGTTGAATACCTCGGCGATCGAAGCTCGCCCATAAATCACCCGCAGAAGAGTCTCCCTGAATCTCTGCGACGGCCGATGAAGTTATCGATGAAAATAAACAACCGTCGACGGGGAAAACGGCGCGGAAAAGAGTATCGAGCCGACGCGCGAGTTGCAAAACTCGTACCTCGATTGAGAATCGACGCCAGGCCGCGAATTCCTCGGTTATGCGAGCACGTCCCGAATGGCATTCCCGCGGAAGCTCGCGGGCTGCCCACGGCGGGACAGCGGACGGGCGAATCGCTCGCGTGAAAAAAAGGCCGATCGACGGATCGGACGCGGCGCTCGCTCGCGTCCAGACCGATAATCATCGAGAAAACGCGTGACGCCCAGACGGTGATTAATTGAATATTAACGACGAGCCTTGCTGTAATTGGGTTTCGAGAGCAGCGCAACAACGTTGAGAAACGATTTTAATCGAGCGATGTTGTGCGAACGATTGGACAAAGTTGGAAGAGCGGATATTCTGCTTGGTGAGCTCCATGTGGAGATTTAGGTGTCTCGGATAACTCGAGGGATTAATGAGACGATAGATCGAGGGATGCATAGTTTCCTATAGTAGAAAAGTTGAAGGTGCAAGGTTCGGGGATTATGAAACCTAAGGAATTAGAATTTATTTTATTTAGTGTCACTCCGTAGAATGTGAAACTTCCGTTAGAACCCGAAAGCTTATTCAAAAGATTAGATTAGATTAGATCCATAAATACAAGAAAGTAGCATTACCGAGGAATTCTACATAGTTTCATTTTTTTATTTCAATAATTAATGGAAGAAAGCACTCGTTCACTGGTATAATCCAGAAACTGCGACGGTTCTCACAGAAGAGTCTTAGTACCCAGCGAATTACAAAGAGAAAACTGTCCAGCCGAAGCAAAGAAACGGAGCAATGTAGAGTCTCGTTAGCGGCTCGTTAGGAGGACCGATAACACTATCCCGCAGCCACGGAGGATCCTACTTTAAGGATAAGCGAGTGGATAAGCCGGGGCAGCGCGTTATTTCGAGTTTGTACATCTCTAAACAACCGTGTACACGGGCGAAACGTGTTCCCTAGCGATATTCAGCGTCGATCGAGGGTCGAATGAGAACCGATCGAAGGAAAGTTCGTAGGTAGTTTTCGCGTCGGGCAGCCGTCACACACGGTGGCAAATTACGTCGGCCGATTTCACGGCGGCCACCTCTTAAATGTCGGTCGTCAACTGACAGGTTAACGATCACGTGGCCGAATTGACGACTACCGTTACCTTAATCACAGGTCGGCAATCGCGGCTAACAAGTTAAGGATCAGGGCTGCGTAGTCGCGTGTTGTAACTACACGGGGCCGATCGATCGGTCGACGGTCCCCCTCGCGGCTCCTTTCGACCCGCGGCATCCACCACAGACTTTGACGCGCGGGGAGCAAGGATCATTGCTGTTACACGCTGGAGTTATTTACGCGTTCGTAAGGAGAGCAAGAAAAGGACTACTTTGTGTATCGGAACTTTTGTCCTTGGAACTTTAAGGAAGTAGATCAGTCCTTTAGCTTTCGTTGAGGGAAAAGGCAACGGGGTATGAGAGTCGATTAATTTTGGATAGAATAAAGTCAGAGTATAACGTTCGCTAGTAGAATATCTTTACTCACGAGTTAACATCTAATCGTGAGAATGCAAAATTGGCTATAACGTAGGAAAACTGTGCAACAGTATCTAAAGTGGAACTTTCCCATGGCAAGCTTGACCACCTTCCGCGATTTTATCAAGACCATTCCACAGAAAACCTTCCCACCAGCGGAATTCCAAATGGAAAACGAGGCAGACTCGGTGATTGCAGGAGACCGGAGCTTTACGAGGTTCGTATAAACGCGACACCCGTTGCATCGCTAATGTGGTCGTTAGCGTATCCAGCTCCGAAGGATTACACGCAACCGAGGCGATCGCGCGGTTGCGTATTACGCTCTCTCAGTCGCGTTTGTCCGACGTGATCGGCGCAAACGAGGAGATGTTCCTGTCGGATCGAGCGTTTATCTCCGATCTGTCGATCGGTGCGTGCACGTTTCCCTCCGCCGTGCCTCCCCTTTCTCTCTGTCTTGTCGCCTCCTTGCTCATCGCGTTCGCTCCTTTGTGGCAAATCGAGGCGAGGGAGGCGAGTGTCGAGCGATCGCGTCTTTAAGTTTCACTTTTATGAAAGAGAAGCAGCTGCGCCTAGGTTACGAAGTTTTATTTAGCTAAGAGTCCTCAAAGGGGAATCTAAATAAAGTATGCGCTGTAAAATTGCTTTGTTACTTAGCCAAAGTTGAGACCTTGAATCTGAAATATTAATAAATTAAATAGGGAGGAGGGTACCAGCGAAGTTCTACTTTATGACGGAGTTATGATACTTTATAAGAAAAATTCTATGGTGTATGGGGAGTTGGGGCACTTTGATGCAGGGGGCACAATGAAACATTAATATTATCTTGATATCTATAGGGTATCATCTTATAATCTTATATCACCTTTCAAGATCAAAGAGTATACTGTTTTGTGATCAGTTTTTTAACTTCTGACTGTTTCTAAATAACAAGAGAATATTAATGTTTCATTGTGCCTCTTGCACCAAAGTGCCCCAACTCCCCTTATGAGTGAAAATATGAGTTCGATTGAAATTTAGGTGTAAACTTCTCATTCATAATAAAGTATATTTTACTTTCTTATCGCGTCGATATTCGTTCCAAAAAATTTCATAGAAATTCCTCTCTAAACAATAATTCTTTACTACCCCATCTAATAAGAAACTGAGATTCGAAGAGGCGCCTCGATGAATCAACGAACCCACATAAATTCAGCTCGAAAACACCCGATACGCCGTACGTCAACAGCACGAGCAGCCTGTTCTTCGTCCGCGAGGTTCAGATTCCTGCTGGAGGGCGCAGAGACTTAGGAGCCCTCAGAAGAAGCGCAGCGCGAATACGCTGCCTCTCTCCCTCCGTCTCTTAAAAGCCGCGCATCGAAGCTGATCAACCAATAAAACCGGGGGGAGCAACGAAATTAATCAAAGCAGGCCCCGGAATCCCGCAGCAAAACGAATTTCGTCACCGACGGTTATTAATTCCCGAGTGGTGGGTTTTTCGGTATGGCGCGCGCAGCCCTCGCCCGCATGCCATAAATATGACAGCCATAAAATTCGAGCGGGCCACGTTCCACGGTTTTTCGTCCACGGCCCGGCCCTCTACCCCCGTTGCACGGCGCTCGAGCGGGGGCTCCAACGGTAATTTCTCTCTAACCGGTCGCACAATGCGATCGAAGATGATCTTCGACCAATGAGACGTCGTTACGAAGTGGGTCGAGGAGGATTCTTGCCAGAAAGGGGAACTTGGGGATCTTTCAAGTGGATTTTGAATCGTTCTGTGGGGGGCACTTAAGTACACCTAGAGAAACAGAATATTTAGTTTCTATTTTAATTGGGTGGAGATTAAGAGATTAAAAAACTGTTTAATATACCCAGTTTCTCTATCTAAAATTAATATTTGGTACAAAATTGACACCCGCGAAATGAAGTGTACCCCCAAACAAAGTACCCCCAAAACAAGGGACTTTGTAAAAACAAAGAAAACCAGATTTCATTCTTGAAATTAATTTTTATAATCACCTAATGAATTTTATTGAATTCGCACAAAAAATATTTTACCCTCGGCTTCGCTAATATCTAATTATGACTAATTCCTAGATCGTTAGTTTCCCAGAAAGTCACTATACTTTTATAACCTGCATTGTAAAGTAGGACGACCCTTTACGGTAAAGGGTCACCCCCTTTGTGGCGGAGGCACCAAAGAGCCAGCCAGGTGGTATTACATTAAATCGTGGACGACGCGGGCAGATCCATCAATCGAGGCGAGTCGCGGATACTCGGCTCGACCTGCGCCGTCGATCGTATCGATCGTCGGTTGTCGAGGCGCGTAGCGACGCGCCAGCTCGACGAAAGTACCGGGATTCCTGGCTTCGAGCTCTCGACCACCGGACGCGATTCTCGTCGTTCTTTCTCGCGGGCCCGACACTCGGACTAGCGCGAGCACTCGGCACCGGGTCATCCGGATTACGCGACGGATACTTTCCCACGGGTTTTTCGCGAGGGAGCTATTTCCACGGTGGGCTGACAACGGTCCTCAAGATTATTGCGCTGAGCTGCCTCGATCTGCTGTTAGCTGTTAGTAGATATTCTCTATGAGAGTGATGTACGAAATTAGAGAAATTCACAGCTGAAGATGTAGGTTCACAGTGGGGAAGCTTTCACAATTTTGTCATCTCAGGAACTTGTATATAGAAGCTATTTTCTTTATGTGAATATCTAAGAAGAATTCTGCTAAGGACTGCATATTTTCAATATGCTCTGATCGGTAAGGTGTTCTCTATTGTTAGACAAATTCACTTAGTAACTGATGACTTTTTCTTCTATAACGTCTCTTGCTTACGTGTAGCAAGACCCGAGCATGACTCTGAACTTTGTCATTCTTCACAGTGCACATATTTTCCATGACATGCAGCTCTGTGTTGCAGCCGTTCCAGCAACGAGCATCCATTCTAATCTAAACCTAATCCATCAATCGCACCATAAGGTCGCATCACGGTAAGATTTTAAAAAATCATATTGCATCTCACCCATTGCAACACAAAAGAAACACGAATGTACATATTTATAATAGAATTAACTCTACCCTGTGTAGCATAAATTGACGATGTACCAAAGACGTAAGTATTATCATTATTATAACCTTCCAAGAAGCAAAAGCTGCACCACGCAAAGACTCGGGCCAAAACCTAAACAAACCACACAATCAATTCTTCAACATTTCCCTCAACTCACCAACAGACACCGTGCAACCGCAACCCCCTCACCCCCAAATCCGAACATTCACCTAAGAAACTTCCCCGCTACTCTCCCTCTTCCCTTCAACCTATCCCCAAGAATACACCCCGCCTGGTCCCGATTAATTCGCCGCGATCGCTAATTAAACCCCGCTGGCCCGTGCCCCTCGCGGGCTCGCGGTGTAACGAAACCCCGTGATCTTTTATACATCGCGGGGCCGGCGCAAGAATTCGTGTTTTGCCGTGACACGGTAACCAAACGATCGAACGGTCGCGACCGTAAAACGAGGGAAGCTGCTCGGGAAGGGGGGCGAGATTCGGGGATCCACGCCCCTCGGTCCCCCGCCCGACTCCACGGATGAATATGAAGCCATAGATTATTCGTTTGCGCTCATCAATCTGCACCTTTTTTCGCCGGTGGACGCGCGGGCCTGGCCGCAGGGGCCTACGTGATCGGACGTTCCGTGGACGGGAACCGTCGATATTAACCCATTAACGTTTATAAATCGTCGCCGATGGAGCGTGAGTCGCCTGCAGAGAGCGCGTATCGCGACGCGCATTTCCAATGCCGAATATCACGTGGGCCCGGTGGGTCCGCGACCCGAGAGGGAAGGGGGCGGGGGGGGGGGGGGGCGAAAAACGGGCAGGCACGTAACAACAAGGTGGAAGAGAACGCGTCACGTCTGCGGAACCGCTGCGGAAATGCTAGCTCGTGACTACGCGGACGTCACGTGCCACGGTACCGTGGCTCGATCCATCCGCGATTATTTCCCTTTCGCCTTCTTATTACTGCCACCCGGCGACGCTGTTGGCGACATACACGCTTTCAATTATCGTAACATGCTCCTGCGACGATCGGGTGACGTGTTTCGCGGTGATTGCGGGGTGGATGCTTGTTGCCGCGGATGCGGGCCGAGGGTGGGTGTTTTTTTAAGGGACTGGAGAGAAATGGAAGCCCGCTTGGTGGGCTTTGAAGGGGATGTTGAAGTTTGGTGGGAAGTTTGAAGTCGGTGTTTAGACTGAGTGACGTTTGTGATGACTTAACAGCTTTAGGCTTGCGAATAGATGGTGAAAATGGGGGCTCTTTAGGGTTTAATTTAATCTGATGAAAGTTGCAATTTAAAGTTTCCTTTGGTGATCTTGGGAGGTTAGATAAAGTGGAGTTGGTGGGTAGTTTGAAGTTTCACTAAAGGAGCAGGAAGGTTTGGAGAAACTTCAAGGAAAGATTGATTATACAGTGGCGGGCCAAAGTTTCTTTACATCCTTTAAAACAGAATACCTTTTTTAAAATTAGTTTAAAAGACTTGAATTTTTTGAGAAGCTGAAAGGATTAGTTTACTAGGTGACGTGTTTCGTTGTTTTGGAAAAAATGCAATTGGTCGGAATATCGATGAAAATAGTGAAGGTCGCTTTTTTTATCTGACAATGAGTCTATAATTAAAACCTTTGTCCGCTTGTTAACATACTGAATTTTGATTCTGCTTTTTTAGTATTCCAAGAATCTACGTTAGGTAGATGCTCTGAATTTAATACAGAATTAAAGATTTAAATAACCAGAAAAACGACAAAGAAATGCCACTCGAATAAGTTTCGACCCAAGTTCCATCGCGTCTGTTACACGCCGATCAAGAAATAATATATATTCGCCAGCAGTGCGCGATCGGATCGACGGGTACAGCTAGCGGGAGCGATCGAAATCGTTCCGCAATACAAATCGATTCTTACCACGTGAAGGAATGACTCGTTCGTTTCGCGAGGCGTGCTTCTCTGCTCGTGAAGCAATAAAATAATAACGATTAATAACAGAGTGACGACGAGAGCTTACGTCATCGGCGAATTAAAAAGTCAGATTAAATTTTCTGACTAACGTGTTCAAAAACGTATCCACTGACTAAGCAATTAGCACAGTTCTCTTTCTAATTACCCTCGCGCGATTCAAACTCTCGGTCGATAATCCTCAGCGAAAATGCAGAAGCGCCAGCAAACAGGTCTAATTGACACGTTTGAGGAAAACCTCCACGCCGCAGCTCGTGTGTTGGGCGAAATAAATTATTGCCAGCAATTATCATCAAAGTAAATATACGGCTGAAGGAGTCAGCCGAGGCGAGGCTCGCGGCAACCACCAATTATTTCTAACGTAGCTTTTTAAACGCGAAAAAAGACGATGCTCACGCTGGAAAGCAAGAACTGGACTTGTACGCTGCAATTAAGTTTCTGCACTTAGGGAAAATTGGAACCTGTTGGTAATTAAGTAGCATCTCGGCAGAATTATCGGACGACCTTGTAGCTCAGGATTTACAAGAGCAAATTAGTATCAAGCACTCTCCCATTCATCACTCTCTAGACTACTATGCATTAATTCCAATAATTCTACAATTACTGATCCTTCCATTTCATTACCTATCCAATATCTCCAAGGAAAACAAAAAACAGAATTCCAAAAATGTTCAACTTCGCACCTAAACAAAGAATATAATCCAAACCCATATACCTTAATTATAAAACTGAAGAACATCACACAACTATTTACCTTCCGACGAAATAACAATTCTTGAACAATCAAATCACAGCAATTAATTTCAAATGTCAACAAAACTCCCCCTAATTACAAGATCCAGTCCCCTATAAATTAACCAAGCCTCGAATCGCTCACCCAATCTCAAAGAACCACTAATAATCACCTTGTCTTTCCCTGATCCCGAGAGCTGATCAGCCAGGTCACAACAACAACATCTAACAACAGAAGACGCCGTGGTCGATCGATAGACAGGCGACTTTCCAAGACGATGTAGCGGTTGCGTGATTAATCGCTCAGGGTATCCACGCGAGGATTAATTGGTGGATCCGATGAGCGACAGCTCGTCGAGTGCCAAAGAGGACGGAGGGCAGCATTGCCGCGGCACGCTCGTGTTATTAATTGATCACGGACAGCCACTAATTGTCACCCTATCGTGGCTGAAAGCTAGCCGCGCGCGTGCGTTTTCGGTGATTTATACTTGCAATCGCGGCTCCGTGGGCGAATCGATTCGAAACTTACTCTTGCTTCGGTTTCCACTCTGGATCGACGGCTGAAACGTCTCGCCGATCGGGCAGGTGTCCTAGACGAGTTCGAGACGCTTGTTGGCGAGAGATAGCATGGTTGATAAGGAGGCTGTGCGGCGTGGAAGTTGCGTGGAGATGGTGTGGGAGAGTGTCGTGTGAGAAAGTGTGCTTAGGGAAGGGGAGTTTATAGATTTTGAGCTGGTGTGAGCAATGGTGTTACGAGGATTTGAGTTTGAAAGATATCCTTTGGTTTTCTTCTTCACGGCGCTCAAAGGTAACTGCAGTAGCAGAGGAAAATGGAAACCTTTCACTGCGCTGAACAGGATATGCCCCCGTTTTCTTATTTCCACTCGGTTACCATTGATTCTTACTACGTCCTTCAACTTCTGTATTTAAACCTGCTGCACCGTTTTGGAAACACGTGCTGCTCTGCTTAGAGTTGATTTTGGGTGTTAGCTAATTGAAGAAAGATTAAAATACCTCTTTAACCTCCACTTCATCAATTCTACAACAGAAAGTTCGAGGGACGTGTTGTATATACAAAATGTAATTTGAATTATTAAATGTATCATTGGAATTATTGATAACGCGGGGGCAATCGCAAAGGAAGGACGAAGCGCAGTGGTCGGTTTGTAATGGAGCGGTGTAAGTCGGTTTCGTTACAGCGCAACCGAGCCTCTGTAACGAGCAACGGCCGCCGCGTAACGCCGCTCTTAAAGATAATGAGCGGTGTGATTGATCGTAAAGGTAATGACCATCGAAGCTCGCTGTGGCCCGTCCGCGAAAAAACTCGGCCCAGCCTCGGCCGATTTCCAAAACTCCGCGGGAGGTGCTCCCGTTACTCGGCTCTGCTGCGCCAGGAAACCAGCCAGCGACGATAAAAACCGCGGGGAAGGGACATTGTTTATATCCCAGTTATCCGTCTTCCCAGCTCACCCCGTTTAAACTCGTAGCGGGACGACGCGAGGGTGGCCATGCAATAATTAACCGACTATAACGCGGGGAATGTGGCTGCTGCTTTTTCATGCTCCAGATAAATAGAATACAGTAACTACCACAGTTCAGTCATATATTTGCAGTGATTGTGTTATACGAATTCATTTCGTGAACGTGGAGAATTGCGTTACAGAAGTTGGAAAATTGCAAAACGATTTCGTTATATTCTGATTTAGAGGAATAAAAATATTAACAGTTCTTTCTATCATTTCTAAAGTCAGAACTCTAAGGGAGCTCTACGCTCGATAACCGTATCCTCTAAGGAACTCCGCATCGAACCATTCATCTCCACGATTAACATTCACCTGCCAATTAACAGGATCTGATTTGACACTCTATAAATCACTCTCGGCATCTTTAATCACACCGAGTATCAAGCTCGCCACGACCGAATCAACGGCCACTTGACCGCTCCCTCGGACTGCTCGCTTATTCCATGGACAGAATCTAATTTGACACTCGTACAAATCGTCACCGTCGTATCTAACCGTTTACCGTAGTAAACGCCGATCGAACACATCGGCCGCAACACTGTCGCCTGCTCCGCTCGTCACGCTTTCGTCACAGCCATTTAATAAACTGCTCGGTCGTTCTTTTTTACGCCCGTGTTTACATAACACTTTTTTCCTCCCATCAGCTGGAGGCTCCTTGTAATTAGACCGAAGACAAGGCTCGCCCGTTCAGAGAAATCTGGCTGCTGGGTCGCGTTTCACTAAAAACCGTTGCCACTTAATGAATAGGCAGAATCGTTGCCTCCGCGCTCGAGCGTCATTCCCAAGCCGTTACGACGTTAAAGTGTCGGTAATGACCGGGTAAGGCAGGAACATTGACGGGACAGAGGGCCGCGATCGAAGGCGACGTCGATTAGACGAAGACACGAGTCGTCCCGGGATCAACGGTCTGGTTAACGGTCGTTATTTATTGGAAGGTGGAATATTAAATACCGGAGTTACGCAAGCCGAGGCGAGCTGGTATCTGGAGCGGTGATCGAGATCGATGGAAGCTCGGGGAACGCTAATCGGTATTAATATGCTCCGTCCAGACGCCTTCGGTTTCTTCTTCTCTTCTTTTTTTGCGACGTAACGGTCAACGGCGAGAAGAAACGCCGCGGCGAGCGAGCAAGTGGGCTTCGCCTCGACCGTGTTTCTCCTCGGTGATTCTGAATTGAAAGTGATTTCGAAATGGGATGATTAGGTCCGACAGTGGAATTAGATTCGTTGTTTCGGTAGCTGGAGTCTGCAGGTGTTAAAGGAAATCGTGATAGTGATACTTTGATATTCGAGGAAAGAATAGTTCTTACCGTTTGGCTTATTAAGGGGTCATGTCTAGTTCATTTTTAATATTTTTCTATAATAAAATTACTGAGAGTTGATGAGTATATGCACTTTTAAAATAAGCAAATAGTTGTAAAAAATATACATTAGATTTTCCACAAAAAATCCCGAGAATCACATTTATAACAGTTCCTATTGCTGCCTCGCCTTTACTCTTATCTTACTTTGTCTATATGTATTATATCTTCCACTTTAAGATTAATAATTAAGATTAATAATACTAATATGCATAGTGGAGCACAGCTTGGAGCTACAGCTGAAGTGCTGCCACAAGTAGCATAAAGTTTTGAAGCAAAATGAAGGAAGCTGCAGAAAGCAGGATAAGATGAAAGGGAGCTGAGCTTCGGTACCGTGAAAGCTCCAGGGAACAGCAAAACATCGCGAAGCTTCCCTAAAGCCTCGTGGTTCTAGAAATCCTGAGCTCCTTCACTCTGCAAACCCTCCAGAGCTCCGCGAAGCTAAGCAACGCGCTATAAACACCAAAGGTAATTCAATCAGCGGAGGCATCGGAACCATGCAATCGAAGCTGTAAAACAGTCGAAACGATCGAAGGGAATAATAATAGAGCGCGTCCCGCTGGTAATAACGCTATTATTTCGTGGGAGCAATTTCCAACTAACTTATTCAAACGGCAGGAGCTCGTTACATCGATCCCTAAAGGCATCCGCGTGGTTAGCTGCGGGGAGAGGAGGATCGTTGCCGGCGGAGGAATATGGGTTTTCAATGTGGAAAATGGGGAGGTGGGAGAGCCACGGAAGGTAGATTCGAGCCGGTAGCGAGCTCTTAGCTCGGCCAGGGGTGGGTGAAAGCGCAAGGGAGGATAAGTAGAAGGCAGCGTCGCTGACTATAACGTAGGTGATTTCAGCAGAATTCATGGTTGCTTGATTACAAGTAATAAACCGTGCGTTAGGACAAGATTTATGAGCATCTCTGGGCACCTATAGTCCCTGATCGCCACCCTGGGGCCTCGTCCCCGTTGTTCTTTTTGCTGTTCACGGCCGAACAGGCCCTCCTCTCACGCATCAGAGCGAACGGGATTCTGCTGGAACGGTCACATCATCGTTCCTTCGCTTTGAATTGTTTAATTCGCTAAATTGGAGTTTTTAGGGTTACTACTTTTACTGGATACTTGGTGTTAGATGTTGGTACAAATATCTATTCGTATTGAAATTCAAAAATTAATATTTCAGTAAATATTAAAATTTGAAGGACTTGCGGCACCTCTAAACATTCGTTATTCACGTTCAAACTTTGGCAGCTTAAATACCAATAAAAAAGGCAACTTTTGCCCAATATTAGAAGTCATGAATAGTAAAAAAATATTTTGCCCCTATATTTTATTCCACCCTATTAAATAATTGTGGTAACCTTACACCTAGATCAGCACCCTCGCGCTACTTTTGTACTACAGCAATTGATTTTGAAGGGTCCCTAATCCTTATTACACATTTCGCAACTACGATACTTGTTTCATAATCCAAAGAACCCACAATTATAATAAGTACACGAATGTACAGATTCTCCATTATCCCGACAACCATTAAAATTCCATATTCCCATAGATAATCTCCAACGCACATAGTCCTTCGCCAGAAACCCCAAGCAAGCTTGTATTGAAACTCAAGTCATCGATCCGCGTTCCTCGGTACACCCACGATCAAATGCTCCTGAAGCGCAGCAGCAACGCGAACAGTGGCAGAACGCTCGAGTTCCTAGAACGCCAGGATCCAGCCAGCAATGTATCATCCGTTTATCGTATCACCAGGAGCCAGGAGTCCCCAAGGAAAGCCGATTCCCGCGCACTTTTACTCGACGGTTGCACGGATTCGTCATTAGTTTATCTCGCTGGGTTCTCACCGGCGAGGGCGTATCGAGCCGCCCGCAGATAGCGATTATTCTCCGAGACGCCTAGGTTCATTGCGATACGCTCGACACGCTCTACGTTATCGAAGAGGCTGAAGAAGCCGCGCCGCGGTTGCACCCGAGCCTCCCCTCGCTCGTTAGCGAATGGAGAACCGATAAATCGCGCTTGCGCCGTAAACAGAACGGCTAGGCATCGTTGCGGGCCTCCACTTTGCAAATTTTTGGAGATTACTATGGAGAGATACTTCTTCGACACATGTTGGAAATTCGAGGATCAAAAGAAGCGCTATAATCTCCCAACAACCAGCATACAGTTAAAAGTTACTACTTTCGCTAATTAACCAACCCCCTCCATAAATCCTCCACAGTGCCTGCACTATATAATTTACCAAGACGGGTCAAAGTGGACCCAGCCCCCAGCAGAGGTGCCCAGAGATTTTTCCACCGAAGGATCAATGAGTATCAAGGCGCGTGCTTAATATTCATTTCTCCGATGCGTCATTAATAACGAAGTTATTAAAATTAATATCGTATCCCAAGGTGGTGAACTCGACGGACCGGCGTCACGCGGGATCCAGCCCCGTGGAGACTCTTAACCGGAACGAGGACGTGTCCCGGTGTTCACCGAAACTTCGACTATTTCATTTATGCAAACGAGGCGACGCGCGAAAGCTACCCGCGGTTAACGCGCGAACGACGCTTATTTACAGCGATAATAACAATTTCGCCGGGCTGTACACGGGCCGAATATCGCCCGGGCAGCCGAAGGAATCCGTCGGCGATGTTGCCTGGGTGGCCATCGGTTGCTCCCTGGCCCGGGAGTAAGTCGTGCGCGCTGAACGACGTTGTAAATTGACGCGTTTACCGATAAACTGGCGTGCAGAGAATCAACTGCGAATTAATCAGCTGCCGGAGAGGGGCCGCGGGCTACGAGATCGTGAACGGGACCGGGAATATGTTTTATTCAAATTACGGTGCGGCTGGAGGGGGGGCAGGGATCTCGGCTGGCACCTTTGTCAGCTGATCGGAACGGATCACTGTGATCAGCGTCACGGGAAATTATATATTTCGTCGGGTTTTAAGTAAAAATTATTCTGCACTGCCGGGCACGGGGGGGTCTCGAGTCATGGCTGTTTGAGGGGGCAGATTGAGCAATTGATACTTTTTATTGTGCTGAAAGCTGCAGTGAAGACTATAGCGAGGGATGTGCCGAAGATTTTATCGGAGGATTGGACGACAGAAGGGGTTGATCTAGTGGCACGATAATAGCGAGCTTTCAAAATTTATTAGAGGAACGGGACCGGGAGGAAGATCCCAAAGTCTAGAGTATAGAGACACTAGGAGCAGGAGGCAATGTAGTTTTATATTTTCTTTCTCTAATCTCAGTAATCTCCAGAAGCTAGTGTACGATGTCGTTAAACCCTCAGATCTCTGGGATACTTATCAGTGATTCGAATGTACATCCCTGCTGTAGTTAGGTGTACGCTAAAGAAGGCAAAATGAAGATAACTCTAAATTGGAGTTATTTCGCGACGATCGGAATTACCGGGCGGCGAATACCGCCAAACTCTGTGGCCGATTCAGTTATTTCCTTTTACCTTCGCGGAACACTTACAGGTTCGCCTCGAAACGACCAGTCCCACCGAAACGTTCGTATTTACGCGGCGATGAATGGCGATGCTTCGGGAAACGTGAGGCGCATATTTAGCCGGACGATTACCACCAGGAAGTTTCGAGCCCTTGGGTGGTCGTGACTGGGTCCAGGGCTCGAAATACTGATAAACGTTTCGGAATGAACTTAGGGATTCTCGAGAATCCCTACCCCTCTTTAGTCCTGTTCCTTTTTTCCTGCGACTGCTACTCTTCTGAATGGCTACAGACCCTTTCAGTTTTGAATATTTCTATAGATACAGAAGGGAACAGGGAGAGAAACTTTCTTCATTCGAAATACTTTTGTTAAATCTAAAAAGTATAAAAATAACCTTCACTTCTACCCCCTCAAATTACTCTCTCTGTTCTTCCTTTCATCGTTCAATTCTCTCAAGTTTATTAAGTCTCCTTAATCTCCTCTATTCCCAATCTCTCTTTCAAATCTCGAAGATAGTATTCCCTGTACCTTACACGATCAAGATCCCAGAATCACCAGCAACTCACAGTGAAGTTATCAACTATCCACAATGTTCATATTTACCACGGACCAGCCAGCACGCGACCAGAGAAATCTCGCAAAGCAGAATCCGCCTTACCTGAAACAAAAAGGAAACCGTGGGCTTCATAAATCTAGCACACGATACAAAACACTTTTGCTTATCGATACGTTCGCGTGGCTCTCGAAATCTCACGAGGCCGGAGCGGAGGCGTGAGAGCTGCAACTCCCGCCGGTCCGTTGCACGTGTGTTGCAGCACGCCTTGAGCACCGGGATTTATTCCCAAGAATATTATCAGGACATCGGGGCAGTTCGATCGTAAAGCCCCGGATCGTAACGTTTATCGGTGTTCGAATTAATTCCAGGCCTCTCCGGGACAGTCCCCTGGTCCGATTAAGGCGTCGTCCGGCCGATTAACTTTATCTCCGCCGGTGACGATTTACGTTCGCCGTCGCCAGACGACGAGATTCCGTGGAAGCGCGGAAATCTGGACGGCAACTTTGTTTCCGCGGGGATCAGCGGAGCAATTGCTGTTGCCCGTTATCGCGGCGCGTAAAGAACGTACGGGGCGCGTCTCGGTAAAAGTCGCGGGGCGTCGAAAAGACAGGGAACCTTGGGCGGACCTGGCCCGACGGAATGATTCGCGTTGCGAAACCGAGAATTTGCGGCTCGTTGCGGGGCGACAGAAAAAAAGGCCCCGCGATTCCACAGATGATTACGATGCGAATGCACAATACCATTCAACCGTGGAATTATGTATGCGCCCGATAGGCATCGATCTTCCAGGGAAGCCAAACAACTCGTTCGGCAATCTTACCCTCCATTACGAGGGCAGCGTTTGTTCCGCCAATCTGCAAATCACTATCTTCCTTGGCTCCGCCGAGACGGCGACCCTTTGCGCTGGAAAGCGGCGGGGCCTGGCGTGATCGCGCGTCGAAGCCTTTGCGTTGATAAATATAGAGGGAAATGTATACGAAATCTCCACTTTCGTACATTTTTAAGCGTGCCTCCCTATTGTTGCCTGAAATGTCAGGAGAGGGTTTTTTTTTCTCTTTCTTAAGGGGTTCTCGAAGCTGCGAGTATGTACGTTGCAAATATGTATAATATATCTGCGGGAAAGATTTGAAGTACTTTAAGCCTTACAAGTTATGATAAGAAATTCCAACATAAATGGACCTTGAAGTGGAGAAGAGGGAGAGAATCTATCACCTCGCATTATTGCAACCAGAATGCTTGGATAATCGTTTTACTACAATATTCGTTACTCTACAACTTCCAAACTGTTTTTAATGTCCCTCAGGCAGTGGCGAACACAGAGGGGAGCCAAGGGGTTCTGGCACTTACCAAAGAAAAATGAAAAAGAAGATCAATGTAACCACGACTGAAGTAATTCTCGAGCTTCTTGAAAAGAAGAAAACTGGATTTTATTTTTTAAATAAATTTCTATAATAACCTATTGAATTTCACTAAATTTGAATTAAAAATATTTTTATCCGTTCAATTCTGTGCTCCCTAAGATTAAATCCTAAGTTCCCAACTGCCCTCAGGAATCAAATAACAACTAAAACATCAAAGTACCAGCACAATAAATAAGCATCTAATCTAAAAATTCTACAATAATGCTAAAGAAAATGTGAAAGCATTTGAATAGAAGTGTCTGTACACATTAGAGTGAGTTTTCTAGGTAAAACGCACTGTATGAAAATCGTTAATTAAAAAGGGAAGGATATTTGCAAAACAGAAAGTGGATGGGTGCAGAACATAGCGTGGAGGATCTGCACGCAGAACGAAGCGCGCGCGAGGGTGCCGCTGCCCGTGTTGCGTAACACTGGCGCCAGGCCGCAATGCCGCAGGGCTCAGGAATGACTCACCGAGGAGACGAAGAACACTGGCCGAGGCTGACCCACCTATCGCGCAACCGAGGGCCCGTCCAAGGTGCCTCGGCGACACTTGGTGATAGCGACTCGTTCGTCAGGACGATACGAGCCTGACCTATTTCTTGCCCGGTTCACGCGGGGAACAATCCTTATCGACGCCGCTGGAAGGCCCCTAGCAAATCATCGAACGCGACGACACATCGGTCTCTGTTCAGCTGCATGGTTTCTGGGGAAAGTTCGTGAGGCGACGACCTTCGCGGGACTCTTGACCCCCAATCCGCTGATGACGAAGAATATTGCTTTGCACTTGGCGCGCTGGCTTTTAAATCCCGCGGAGAAAAAGTTGGATTAAGGAACCTATGGGATTCTGAAGCATTAGTTGAGACGAACTAGTGGAGGTTACGACTTTGACGAATAATCAGGTACCTATTAAGTCAGTGTTTCTCAATATTTTTTGAGTCGCGATCCCCTTTTATAATATTCAAATAATCTGCCCCTTCCCCGTATCAGAGAAGGTAAATGTAACAAGGTAAAGAAAGTAGGTACATTAAAAATACTCATTTCAGAATATAATTCTAACTTAATAATAATGAGAAAAAAAACTGTGACGATCCCCTAGAAAACACTCCGCAAACCGCCAGTTGGGAATCACTGTATTAAGTATAGGGGGAAGTAGGAACTGATGAGTGAAATTTCCAAGTCAAATTTTTCATCAGAAAAGTAGATCCCCCATTCAGAACTCGAAGAAGCTACTAATCAACAAACCTCCCTGTACTAATTCATCCAAATGGTTCCAAATGGTCAGAGAACCACCAAAGGAGTCACGTAAGAGCGCATCTCCCGCCAAGCTACGTTCGAGCTACCCAGCAACGCCCACGCGCAACTCAGTGATTATCCAAACGAATCGTACAGGGCCTCGCGAAACTTTCCACGGAGGCCGTTAGTTGGAATTCCTTTGGATTGCGTAATCGAGGGCGAGCGAAAGAAATCGAGGCGCGGGCAACGGCTAATAAAAGGGCGGCGGGGACGATCGGGTGCTCCTCTCGCGCACAGAAGCCGAAAACGACGGCGTGGGGCTTTATTACGCCTGGCCAGGATATAAAACTCCGGGTTACAAGGCTGCACGGTCGCGATCGCGCTCGCGCGCGCGCGCGCGCGCAAAACAGCTCGAACGGAGCCGGTCCACCGGGTTCGCGATCCCGTCGACCGGCTACTTTCTTTCTCAGCCTCTGCGGCCGCGCGGCATCACGAGCTGGCTGACCTAAATGATCGCCGAATGCTCGTTCGGGCTACGCTTTTATCGCCGAGTTCAACAACGCTGCATGATCAACGCTCTTTCAGCGATCAGTCCCTTGGCCCTCTGCAGGTCACGCTTGCTCCTGAAGAAAGTAGGTATCGATTGAGAAGTAAGAAGCTGGTGGTAATGGATAGAAGGTAGGCTAGTAAAAGGAGAAATGTGAGAACTGCATTTTATTATGGTTTTTGTGGTGGACTTTTTCGTGGATAGGACAAAAAAGGGTGTTCTTCTTATAAACGGTTAAACAATGGTAATGCCTCGAGGCGAGACTGCTTGCCAACCACGAATCTAGTTATTCCCATAGTCACGCTGTAGAAACCACTACTGTTGAGGCATGCGTATTTAGAAACCTCAGTGATGCTAGGTTTATCCATCCTATACGAGTAAATATTAGTGGAAGTTTCAAATATACCTTTGTTTGTTGTCTAATTCGGCAGCCTACTGCAAAGGAAACCAGAAGACAAGATAACAGCGAATCCTTAACAAGCACAGGCGAAGAGAAGGGTTCGTTCTCGCAAGCCCCCCTCGATTGCCCGCAGTACAGAAAAGCCAGCCAGGGAAATTGAAAGTATCGGGGCGCAGGATAATGGATCGAGTGCTCCAGGAGCAATACGAGCGCGATAATATTAATCACGGTTCCTCCTCGCGGCCCGCGAATGATTACAACGGCGAGGAGGAGCAATCTAGTCGTCCCGCACGCATCCACCGATGGAACCGCTATCGATCATTCTCAGCGGCCCCGTAATGCCATTGTCGAGCATGACTAATTGCCAGAGTGACCGAGTACCACGCTTGCCAATTGTAATTAACCGTCGCCCCGAGTGATCGCGGAGGAGAAGCCTCTCCTAACGCTCCCCTTCGAGGGACAGGCAGGAAGGATCCCGGCGTCGTCCGCCGCGCCGCCGAATAAAAATCGGAATTCGCGGGCTGAGGGCCATTATACACCGGCCACGTTAATTAGAGGCCGTACCCTCGAGACGCGTCGAGCCTGCGCGCCGCGCGAAAGGCTCCGGTGAATTTCCATCGCGAATCGAATTTGCACGGTCGAATTTCCAATTTCTCGGCCGCGATTTGCATAATTTATTGGACGTAAAATCCGTGTAACGCGCCGTTTTCCAGCGATCGGGCGCGGGTATCGAAATTACATCAGGCTTATAATTAACATAACGAGCTGATATCGTCATTCGAATCAACCATCTTGCCGGATGGATACGGCCCGGCGTTTCGTAACACGTGGAGGCCCCACTTGCGCGGCGAATTCAGGGCAGCGGGGTAACGAAATTGATTCGATTAACCGGGGAAAAACGGGGGTAAAACTTTGCTCGGGGATATGGATGATAATGTGCTATCTGAATTATTAGCGCGAGCGCATGCGCATCCGCTTCTAGAACGCGGGAACGCGGGATCATTGTGTTCGGATGACGATTTGCATAATTGTGAGTGCGGATAATTGGCATTTACACTCGGCACGTGTAATTGCGCCGCGCGTCCGAATTACCAACGTTTCAATGTGCCTGCAATTATCCAGTTATCTCTACAGGAAACGGTCAACGTGGTTACTTTGTAGGAGAGCGCGGGGCTGCAGCAGGCATATCAGAGATCTTCTCATTCATTAAAAAATTCCAGGCGTTTCTCAGATTCGCCGACGATCTTGTTCAATGAGCCCGTGGAGCTTGAATGAGTTGTGGATCGCGCTGGGATACACGGAGAAAAGAATTGTGGAGGATGGTGAAGGTGTTCGTGGTAGAGCTGTTCAAGTACCCGGAAAAAGCAAGCCGAACTTCGTGGGGAACAGTCAAGAGCAGAGTAACGGATGTGGCGTGAGTATAAAGAAGATGGTGAAAAGAATTCAGGCTTGTATTTAGGAACAGAATGGTGGTTTGTTTCTCTTCCGTAAGTCTTTTATATCAAACTAGCTTAAAGCACCCGGCGTTGCCCGGGTAAAACTTTGATTGACACAGAGTGTCAAGGGGATGAAATAAGGGACAAGGGATGGGATGTCCAGATTTCATGGTAGCCTATATGTTTCACAGTGTTTAGAGAGTAATTGCGCAATATTTCTTCTAGATCGGTTAAAAAAATCGGGATAAAAAGTATCCTATATATTATTCCAGATTCTAGTCTCCGTATATACAAAATTGTAGAAAGATTCTTTACGCAGTTGAAACATGAATGAATAACCAACATCCAAACACACTTTCGCGTTTAATATATTAGCAGGATTTTTATCTTGGTATAATCTGATACCTTTCTTTTTTTTTAATAAGTGAATATAAGTAACTGGCTTCGCGAAGAGATGACACCTTTCCTTCACCTCCCTCCAATCCACTTACTACCTCAGTTCCTATGCAAGATTTTCCAAGAATCTCCCATTTAGGTGGCAAAGACCTGTCGATACCCCTTCAAACTTACGCAACACAGATCCAAGCACCCTGCACCAACGATCTTCCAAAAAAAAAAACTATGTACCCGTAACGCAAGCCGCGCAGCGTAATTACCACCGTGTCGCCACAACGTCGCCCTATGCAGCGTCGAAACCGACACCTCGTACAAGGAAACTGCCGTGTCCCTCGCCGTGCCACCTACGTGACAGGCAACCGACTGGCAAAGGTCGCCGATGATGGCGGAGAATCGCAGAAGCGCGAGCACCACTCAGCGAAAAGGTGATCGACAGGCGATCGCGTCGCGTAGGAGAGCCGGTGGATCCGCGCAAGAAGCGTCCCCTTTAATTAGCGTATAACAGGCGGCTCACACGGCGTGACTGGCCGCTCGATTGTGCGTCCCGTTGGTCGTCCACGAGGCACGCCAGGTGATAGCGAAGCGGGATAGGAGGGGTAGGCACCGATCAGGCAAACCGACACGGGAAATTACAAAAATCGATGATTGGCGAGGGACGAGCGAGCCGAAGCTGCCACGGTGATCGTTGCCCCTGGTAGCCCGAGTAAAAACCAACAAACGAGTTCCCCCGTGCTCGGTACAACGCGCGCTGTTCGGCCCCCACGGGCTGGAATCGCTTCGAACGCAGGCGATTCGTAAGCGATCCTCGTAGCGACCGTTCGTCGCCGGCGGCCGGGACGCCTCGAAAATACTCTGCTCGCGGGGGCAACGTCGATACGGGGAACTCGTTTCGCTCGACCTTCCCACCGTCCGCCGGTGCCCCCGTCTTCCGGGCTTCTGCGACGCGGCACGATAACGATCTCTGCCACCGTGGACCCGCGAGATCTGCTGCGATGGAATGTGTGCCAGCAGCGCGTCCGCGCTCCCGTCTGTCACGCGCGACAAAACAGAACCGCGATCGATGATTCGGGGACCAGCTCGGTACCCATGTTGTTCTGGCTTTCCAGCGTTTCTTCTGGCGGAAGCCGTTAGCTCCAGGCGACGTGGATCTTGCGATTCGAGTATGCCGTTGATTGGATTTCGGACGGGGTGTTGAGGTACATCGATGGGGTAGTTTTTTAGGGTTTTGAAGGGAGGGTAGATACTGACTTGGGGGAATTGAGAATTTTGCTTCTTTTGTCATAAATGGCAAGATGGTTGTGAATGCGAGGGCTACTTATTTAAAGTTTAATCTGTTAATCGATGAACACGAGTTAACTCGTCAATTGGGAATGTTTCTTTATTGGGCAAGACGAGTTAACTCGTCATTTAATTTTCTGGATAAGACGAGTTAACTTGTCACTTGGAAAATGTTTATTCACTGGACGAGTTAACTCGTCATTTGAAAATGCTTCTTCCTGAGCAAGACGAGTTAACTCGTCATTCGGAAAATGTTTATTCACTGGGCATGACGAGTTAACTCGTCATTCGGAAAATGTTTATTCACTGGGCATGACGAGTTAACTCGTCATTTGAAAATTCTTCGTCACTCGGCAAGACGAGGTACCTCGTTTTTTTGTCATTGGTCACTACTCAGTTAGGGAGCACTTTTGATCGAGAAATGTGCTACTTAACAGGTTGACACCTTACTCTTTCGGTGTTTTAGGTGCCTCACACTTCGTCAAAGAACAGATCAGAAATAAGAATCCGAGTGTACGATTTCTAGCTGCCTAACGGGACAACTGGAACGTGTCGTGCTGGTGATATGTTTTGGGTAGAGTTTATCACCCAGTCCAGGATCTTTTACAGAGCCACCGAGAAGGTTTCATACATTTTCATAATTTTCTCGAGGCGGGCGCCATCAATTAGATAGGAACTGCGAAGGCGCGAGTATCTAATGGGGAGTCCAGTTCGCGAGATCCATTAGACGATAATGTTTCAGGTATTTTCGTCGGTAACTCAGCCACCTCGTTACTCGGTCTCTATCTACGCATCGACCGTTCTAAATTAGAAGAACCACGCTACTGGTATAAATCCCAGTGATAAGGTCTGTGGTAAGCGAAACGAGTGGATATTGAAAGAGATTGCTCCCATGGAACTTGGTGTCGCAGTTAAGTGACTTTGAAGTGTTATGAGCGTTGAATGAAAATTCTACGAAGATACGGGAAGTGTTGGTTGATTTAAAATGTTAACTGCTGAACGTGTCTCGTTTAATTCTGAACCGATTCTGTGGAGTTATAATAGACTAGTCCTGTGCAGAAGATAGAACACCGAAATATTTATGCATTTGAAAAAATTAACCAAAGAATCTCATGCGATGAACAATACCATTTGTAGGATCAAGTGTAGTAGATCAGAAGAAATGAACATGAAATTAAATCAAACTAATAATAAGATTGCCATTGCACGTGTGAGTTATATTTCTCCACTATTTGCTTCCGAGGCATTAAATTCTCGAATACACAGCTTCCAAACCCCCCTACTGCTTCTCATCACCTTCATTTCATAAACACTTGCGGAGCCATCAGAATTCCACGGCAACCGAAGAGACCACTAAACTGCTAAAAATTCCCAGCACAGCTGCCTCGCGCCAATTTCCTCGAACCCCACGCTAACGACTCCCAACGGTTCGCCACGGTCTCCCACGACCATCGAGAGCCGAATCGATCAATCGACATCTCGGTTCGAGTATTCCTCCCGCATCCCCGTTTCTTGTGCGTCCGCGAGTCGCTCAGTAAATCGAGACCGCGGCGAAAGCGCCTATATCCCACCAGGGGGGGAAAGACGTCGACGGGGCGCACGAGGCGGGGGATACGTCAAAAGGCAGGACTGACGGTTCGAGGGGCAGTAAAGCATCGACTTGGAAACGTCTGCCGAGGATCCCGTGAAGCTGGCGGCCGTAGGCAGCGGCCTAACGAACGTCCCAGTAAAACATGACGACTCGTTTGGGGCACGCGATCCACCGAGGATCGCGAACGCGCAAGGACGGGCTAGAAGCGAACCAGGGGACGGGCACCAGGAGTTTAGGCATCGATTTGCAAGGGAAACTCGATAGAACAGGGGCACAGCGGTCGTTGTTCGTCGTTATGCGCGAGCTACGGGCCGCAGAAAAAGACCTACGCTCCCCTTTGCTGCGAGCTGCTGGCCGAGCGGGCGCCCCTTCCGCCGTGCCCCCTCTGAATTTACGATCCGCGGAGACAGCGAGGATCGACGACCGATACACGTCCAGATCTCATCCAACGGGTGTCGTACGTGAAAGTGACTTACGAACTGGCGTGATGATGATGAGGTACTTGGGAGATGTTTTGGGGATGAACGTCGATTTTGCGTGAAGTCCTGCTCCTGTGAGTTTAATGAGCGTTTGATTTGCAGAAATTTGAGAAAATATTGGGTACAATGTAAAATATTGGGCTTAGGTACTTAATCATTCTCGAGGTGTATAAGCAGTTATAACTTTTAATGTTCTTTTCTTTCTTTTTTGAACTTTTGCTTTGAAAAGAAAATTGTCAGGTTTAGAATAGATTGTGATTAAACTTTGCCTGGGATTTAGTCTTCGATGGTTGCACGTGGTATTTAGGGCTGGAAGTATGTCAGCTTATACGTGGAACTCTGGGACGCGTGGCAACTGGTTCTCCAGGTATTATCTGTTAGCAACTTTGAGGATGCTGCTGCAACCCGATTTGGCGAGTGGATGAGGAACTGCTTGTATGTCAGGTGTAGCAGACTTTTTTCCTTGTAAATCAGCGCGCGATATGTGTTTCGATACCGTGTGGTGTTACGGACTTTCGCTGGTGGTCCGGGGAAGAGATCTGGAACGCCATGGTGGGCAAGGTTGCATAGTTACGAGGTTGCAACTTGACAGCTGTTCTGCCCTGAGGAATCCCTCTACTTTTTATTACATGGACCAGGATATTCGTCCTTGTCAAATTACGGTATTCCTCTTTTCACTCTCAGTGATCGTAAATAAAATTCACCTCTCCAACTTCTTTCCACCTGTTTAAGTGAAATTAAACCTTTCGTCGTATGCACATTCTACATTTCTTTTTACAAGAACCTTACGCTTAAGATACAGTTCACTATTCCCACAAAATTCTAATTTCTCAAGCAAATTACCAAAAGCATAAAAACATCAGCCCTACAATCTAAAATCCACATCCCCCTTATCCTTGCTGAACTACTACGACCCCGCTTACTATCCTGAGAAGATTCCCCAGACTCCTCCTCAAAGCCAGTCTCAAAGCGCATCCCCGTTCCCATTCCACTCCATCAGCAGGGCGTCAGCATCCAGCGGAATATCGCGGGACGTTAAACGAGCGTCAAGGTTCGTTCGTGCCACGCCGATATCCCGTCCCCCGTGGTGCGCGTTCTAATTTGCTTATCGCGCGGAAAGAAAGGGCCCAGAGGCTCGCCGCCTGCGCGAAGGAAACCGCCTCCTCGGATTAATAAAGTCTCCCCGACACCGCGGATAAGATACGGAGCCCGGTTACCAAACCAGAAAGTGCAACGACATCGCCGAGGCCCGCGTACCCGGTGACGCTGCAGCTTACCCGCGGCGGACACGCGTGGCATTATGCACACATGCCTGTCCTATCTGTCATCAAACATTCGATTGTATAACGCGTTGCGCAAGAAGACCGCCTGGAATCCGCGTGGCGATTTTTCGCCAACTCGAGAGCAGCGAGTGGAAGTTGAACCGAGCGGAGGGGGCGAGACAGAGGATCAGAGATATCTGGTACGGGGAGCCAGGCGAGGGAGGAGAGAAGAAAACGGCCGCAAGGGGAAGAAGGAGATGGCACGTCAAAACTAACGACATTGGCTCCCTGGAGACCCGGTGGCGGCGAGGGCAACCGAGGCCAGGAGCCACCTCGTGTATCGGTACGAGGACGAGGAACGAGTCATCGAGGCAGTCCAGGCGATTCCTGGTAGGGCTGGCCAAGACGTGCCTCGAGAGACAACTAACCGGCAGTGCTATGCCGTCTGGACCAGCTCCTCCTCGATATGACGCTTTGTGCTTCCACCGTGTCCCTCTCCTTCGTTCCCTCCTACCCCGTCTCTCTTCCTCTGCCTGAGCTTCTCTGGAGCGTTGGGGTCGCTTCGCTCGCAGCAGACTGGCAGGCAGCCCCGTGTTGTCAGAAAAAGATGATCCTCCGTTGCACGTGCAGATAGCAAATCACGGCAGGCCTGGTGGACCCTGTCGCGGTATCGGGGATCCTTCGACGCTCGCGACGATCGAAGGGCGCCGAACTGTTCTAGAGCTGATTATTGTTGTCGAGACACAGGGTTGAGGGTATTCGTTAGCGCAGTGAAAAGTCTCCTCGGGGTAGGTTGACCCTGGAAGATTCCGCACGTGGAGTTGTTGAAGATGTTGGAAGGTGGCTTGAACTTTTGAAAGGATCACCCTTTGGAGACTTTGTTCTGCTGCAGGAATCTTTGATACATTGTAACTTCCTAGGTCAGCGTAGAAAGTCGTCTAATTCTACTTCACTATGCTACTTATTCTTGTGAGCTTCTTCTTATAACACTGATTCTTATGAAAAGTGAGCGCCAAAGCAGAGTTTAGAGATTTTTAACAGCCTAGTTTGAGTCTACCACGCTATTCAATACCTTTCCTACGTCAAATTCCTCTTATCCTTCTAGCATTTTGCTCCAAGAAAGCTGACTTACACATTCCCACAGACATAACCCAAAATTTCCTCAATCAGCGTTCATCGTTGAACAACCAATAAGTCCATCAACCTCACTGCTTCGAATCAACCAAATCCTCCTCTTAAATGTCCGTCGAAGGACCGGGAGGAAAGGAAGTCGTGGCGCCACAGTCGAAGACGAATCGTGCGAAAGCAGCCACGTGAGCCTTCCACTTCCTCGTCCGATCTCTCTTGTCCTCTGTTCCCTCGAGCCGTTCAGGACAGAAGTAGAACCGTGTCCGTGACGTGGTCGAATGACGAAGCACCTGTAAGGTTGTCCCCGCCGGGCCGCTCCGCCACAATTATCATCCATTTACCGGCCATCAAGCAGTTAGGAGCGATTACGGCTATCATAGTCGGTTTCGTCAGCGACGCCGTGGCAAACGAGGGTGACAGACAGTCCCCCAGGTAATGGCGTCGCCGCGCGGAGGCCATCAAACGATTAGCGGATCCACCTGTCATCGTAGATACCAACCGCTCCCAGCGAAACAGGCCCATTATCATCGCATCAAGGCGCCCTAATGCCGCGTATCCGTTCTCTCGGCGACCAGCGATCGTCGCTGATTCCACGGCGAGCACGCTGCCCTTACGAAACGAACATGGGGATCTGGGACACGGTTTTCCAGCGAAATGTCACGCTGTCGAAAGACTCCGTCGACGGGGGGTAAGCTGGCGCAACGGGATGAGGGCAATTGATCCTCAGGAGATAGAGAGTATCAGGTGTTGCAAGTGTTGGATTTTTAGTCCTTAACGCAGAGGTAATGTTTGTGGACCACTTATTGGGTAATGAGTATGGATTTTGGGTTTCCTAGACTACTGGTAGGTTATATTGGTACTGTGATGGGTAGCAATCCTTAAAACTGCATGTGGGCAACTGGGCATACGCTCGTGAATCCTCCATTACGGTATCCTCGCTCTCATTCAACCCATGCTTCGTAGTTCACAGAATTACTCCCATACGAGTCTCTTTCACTGCCTCAGCGCTACTGAGCTAGCTAAGGCACCTCTTGACCGTCAGTTCCCTTTCTTAGGATAAGGTTCTGAGAGATCTACTTTGGTGCCATAGATGCCAAAACAAATCTGCTTCGCTAAGAAATCCTCAGCCCTCTTTCAAACCGAAAAGAATATAAGAAGAATAGGGATACAATGCCTGTACCCAGCGGTCAAAGTCCAACGAACGGATACCTGCATCAGGTTCGCGGAGCCGCCTCTGCGACCCCTTGGAATCGCTGCAGGACGAGCCAGCGTAGAGTCCGCGGCCACGAAAGTGTCGTCGGTTTTGACAAGGCGCGGCAGCTCGACGAGAATATTTACCCGAGTCGGCTGATCTGTCAGCTGATTGCGCCGGCGTATATTTTTACCGCGGAGTTCTTGCCGACCAGGAGCCGCTGGTTGCACCACGGAGGCGTGTGTGGGTAAACGCAACGCGGCCAGAGATACAAAGCCAACAGGAGGTTTTGCGCAGGGAGGACGGAAGAGGAGGACTCTCCGCGGTGTTCCTCTGCCGTCTCTGTCCCTTTCGTGCCCTGCACAGCCTGGCGCAGGCTGTCCTTGTTCCCTGCCCGTGGCCAATGAATGCCGATCCACTGATGCGTCGGCTGGTTTGACGAGGCCTGATGGATGCCCCTGGAATCCCGGGACTCCGCTCCGACGCGAGCACGCGGGGCAACGAGCAAAATCGCGGTTTAAATCGGCAACACGCGCGGTTAGATATTCCACGGGGCCGGTCAGGGGCCTCGATACAAACGATCGCCGCCCCTATTGTGTGTATCGGATACACCTAACCGTTTGTATATAGCTGGAAACGCCGGCCAGCGAGACGGTATCACTCGTCGTCGATCCGCCAGGACCTGGATTCCTGTCGGGACTGGTTCCCCGGCGCGGGGAATGCTGCCGTCCGCCCTGTCTTCGCTCGTGGAAACGCGGCGCGAACTTCTGCTTCGGTTTCGATCATGGGCGTGAAGTTCTCGCTTGAGTTTTGCACGCTGGGCGATAGCATCTGTTTGTATTTGGATGATGGTTGCAAGCTTTGAAGGGAGCAGCCATTGTTTGACAATGCTCTGCGGCCAAAGTTCTACTGCCCATAGGGGAATATAGACTTGTGGTACCTTCAATCCTAGATCTATGATATATTGACTATCTTACTTAAGCTGGTGTGTTGTCTGCTCCAATAAGTCAGTTGGAACTATGTACCCACATTCGACTACCCTTAACTACTTAGATTCCTAGATTCAACTAGGGCATCGGAATATAAATCGAATTATGGCACCTACAAATCACCATATATGATTCAACTCTTTCTCCCAACCTCTTTCAAGAAACATTCAGTGGTTCCAAAAAAGATTCCCCCGCAGAAGGCTCGCCTTTAATTAAGACACTGCACGACACTTCCCGTCGGTGGTACGAATCGTACATTTGTTGCGAATAAACGGGAAGATAAAAGGTTTCGGGGAAGCAAATTAGAGTCACGTTCGGTCCAATTATTGCGCGCTTTGAGGAAGTACGAGGCGGACCAACGGCGTGACATCAGTCCCCGCTCAACCGACGGCTTCTATTCTGGTCCCATTCGTTTCGGTGCGCGGTAACGGAATGAGGAATGAGGCCAATTAAGCAGTATATCATTAGCGGCGACGCGACCGCGACAAAGTTCGTTTTCCTACGAAGTAAATCATCCGTGGCTTCTGGCTAAAATCGCCATGGACCCGCCGCTTTAAGGCTGTTCGCAGTCGCGCGCACCACCGAGGCGGCTTTATTGCCTCGAAGAGTGAACTGGTCGACGATAACGCCAACTGCGTCTGTTTCTGCTGCTCAAGGTGCTTTCGGACTATCTGAGCGGACAAAGTGCAAGCCTCGCGAAGATTTCTGACCAAGGTCAGCGCGAGGGGAAAGATTTACTCCCCTGGGAAGGCGCAATTCCTTTTTCTATTAAATCTACTCTCTGGGAGTAATAGGATTAACTTTGCTAAATGAAATGCTCGAATTAGTGGAACAGAGGCAGTGGGTTTTGATCATCTCCTTGAAGGATCGCAAAATGGTAAACAAAAAAGGGCAGACCTTCATGGACTATATTATAATGCAGAGTTTCCACTGCAGACAAAGTTGATATCCGTGATCACTGGTCACGCAAAGTCAAGTTCTTCGGGTATAGGAAACGTAGGTACAATTTTGTTGAGCAAGGTACAAGTCGTCCACCTCACGGAGCATCTCGAAGCTACAGTGAAATGATGACTCTGACACACGAAACGTGGAACTTAAGCAACAGGGCAGAAACTACTACCACAGAAAGTGCAAAGTTGTTAAAACAGAAGCAGACGGAAGCGACAGCGCCAGGTACAGAAAGCAGGTACATACCAACGGTTGCACGAAAGGCCCAAGTTAGCTGGCCCAGAAAGGGGAGCGCAGACCGGCGAGGCCGCACGCGATTGGCGTGCATCGAAGACGCGAGCGGGCACCCCCGTTGGGAGATTAGTGAAGCCACGAAGCTGGCCCATTAAGGAGCACCGACGGGGCACGCTCGAGAGAGAGAGAGAGAGGGGGAGAGATTTGTCTAAAAGCGTTGCAGGTCTAGAGAGTCACGTCCGAATTAATATGCGATCCCGTATCTCTCATCCGTGGCCGCTGTCCGCGGTAATATTAAAAGCGTCCGTGCTCGAGTCGTTATCATTAACGGCGTTGGCCAAGAAAAATTGCCTAACCCGATCTGGGAATAATTCATCTGTCACTGCTTCAAAACGGAGCATTAGCGGCCGGGATGCGCGCAGGTGCGCGCCTATTAAAGGCCGGCGACGAAAACGAATGACGCGAATAAATCTATCGTAAATAATTCTGCCATTCAGAGGGACAGGGTGAGAAGGGGGAGTGGGCGCGAATGAAGGCCGCGAGAGAAACCGTTCTCCAAAAGGGATGCCCCTTTTCAAGATCGTTCACCATTATTGTCGTTCGCGTTACAGTCTCGCGTGCCTGTGAACCGGAGTCTTAACCTTTCAGCCCGCCAGCCATCGATCCAACGACGCCAGCACGTGGATCCTCTGCCCGTCAGACCGCACGGATCATTGCACTTTCTCTGGTAGATCTCTAGCGGCTGAATTCGGTCAGAAGCCGTTGTTTCTGGGCAATTAGAACTCGAGCTCGGCATTGTCGAAGTTGTCGGACTGAACGTGACTTGTCTTGGAGCGTCGTTCCCCTAACTTCGCTGACCCGCTGTTTTCTTATAATGAGGGAAGTCGAATGTTAACGATGGAACTCGGGTCTGTCGTTCTGGGATGCCAGTGGGAGATGGTACTTTCGAATGCTGTGGAAATGTTTTGGGGGGCTACTGAACTCCATATTGTGTTGTGAGTCCACTATTTGCTTCCTGGTGCTGACGTACCGTTTCGAGGATGCTTTGGAACACCGCCTTGGTAACAGCACACGAGAGTTCTAAACATTACCGTGATATAGCCTCTTTAACCCTCCGAGTGGCGCAGAGTTTCCGCTTCGAACGGAAAATTTTTATACAAAGCGGACTCCGAGCTACGTTTGATCTCCAAGTAAACATTCAAAGACCCTCGAACAATAATATGCAAGAGTGCAAACTCCTCGGCGTGAAAACACGTCGAAGCCAGTCTGCCAAGTGCCCATCACCCTATCGCGTTAGCAACCCCTTATCTATCGAATTGAATCACAGAAATGAAACGCCTCTCCCCCATCATCCCCCGAGACCGGTCCCCGAGGTATCCAGCAAGAGCACAAAGCTCCTTAGCCACGGTGTATCGATCGAGCGTGGCACGATATTGTAAACGAATCGCCGTGGCGATCGAGGAGGAACGACGTCGAAGAAGAAGAACAGGTGGCCGTTACCTCCCCGGCTTCCCGGAAGCCAGGCAGAGAGAAAAGCCAGCCTCCGCCACGTTCCCGGCGATAGTCACCTAAACCGAAGGCGGTAGCGGCAGGATCAGCCGGCAGTAACCCAAACGACCGACAATATAGCCTGTACGCGTCGCCGATAGAAAAAGGGGGATGCGAAGAGGAACGATCTTCCACGTTTCCAAGTCGCGTTATTATCGCTGATCACGTAGCTACTTAGAAGCGGCCGCTCTCTCTCCCTCTGCCGGCGATCGCGGCTTTTATACCGTAGGCATCTCCGGCCTGGCAAGGTAGCCAGCCTGGTTTTACTCGTTCGTCCCTGCTGCTACTGCATCGCTCTCCTCCGTCTCTCTTCCGCCCCCTCCGCCCCTGCCGTGCCCCCCTGTCTTCCTTCCCTCTGAATCTTATTCCTCCTCCTGCCCGGCCGCGGGCCTCCTCTTTCTTCTTCTTCTTCTTCGCGCTGGTTCTCATTCCGCCCGTTGCGCGCCAGCTTTGTAGGTATTTGTGCCCCGGTCGCAGACGAGCGGTCCCCGGCTCGGCCAGACAGCGCTGCGCCTTCGCGAGCTTCCGAGAATCGCGAGCGTTCTCGCGCAACGACCGCGGGAAGAAACGAGACGCTGCTGGCGGGGAAAAGCTGCTCAGGGGGGCGACCGGGCGGGGGCAGGGAAAGAGTCGCGGGGTGACTAGACGGTGGGAACCTTTCACGGCGGAGAACCCGACACGTCCTATCCGACGGTCTTGTTTTGACGCCGCGACGACTGAGGTGCATCGACCTCAAAGGTCGTCGTGCCATCCACGGGGATACGGAAAAGCTCGCGCGGCGCGAGCTGCCAGCGCTCCCTTCCTCCTGCTTCCGTTACGCTCCCGTCGGGCTCGAAGGCAAAAAAAACTTCATCTTCCGCCCGTCTGCGCCGACACCTGCTGACTCGCGATGGGAACCGAGGATCCGCGGAACTTCTATCGAGAAACGGAGCTTTCGGTAGCGGGTCACGTCTGACGGAGTTTTTCTGACGCAAGAGTCCTTAGGTGGTAAGGCTGTTGGTGGGAAATGTGGGAATGCTGATGATCTTCGTGGGTGTTTGGATGCCAGCTGAGGGCTAGACGGTTAATGGAACAATATCTGTTTTCCTTGTACGAATGGACTTCTGGGCTTCAAACGTGGGTACCAATAAGTATCGATAACTCTGCGCAGCAGTACCCCTAAAAAGTGAAACTTCATTTAAATTCTACTAGGATTCAAATGACCCGATGTAAATCGCGAGCTGAAACCCCAGACGCCTGGCAGAAATTGCTTCTGGACATCGCAGCCGAGCCGTAGCTCTCCGGCCAAGTGCGCTACCCTCTTCCCTGTCGTTTTGCGCATCGGGAGGCGTTAACCGAGTCAGAGGGGGCAATAAATATCGTTCAGAGCGCAGTGGTACTTTTAAAGGGAATTATTCGCCCGCGGTTCGCTAGTTAAACCCCCCCGGGTTAAATTACACGTACATCGGAGCAATTATTTTCTGAAACAGTAACGCGTACCTTCTCCCTTCGGGGCGTCCTCCGGCCACGGAGTTTCAGCCTCGGCCAAGTCCTTCCTTCTTTCGCGGTGGGAGAGACGCGAGCTCGACTAGCCACAATAACTATCAAGCGGCGCTTATTGTCCTTCCTTCAGGGATGCCCCGGCCACGGAGGGGGTAGCCCATTGTTGAAGACGTACGCGTGTACGTCCGGGCAATACGCGGCTGGGCCTTCTCTCCTCGCCGCTCTCAAGATCTATCGTTGGAATTTGCGTATGTAGATTAACTCCCCTGCCAGGGGCCTATTGTTCCCCGAAGAAAGAGGCGAGGATCGGACGGGGACGGGGAGGGGAGGCCGGCCTGTGGGTATCCGCAGAGGTATACGCCCGCTCGTTAAAAGGTGAGCTGGCCGGAACAGAAAGATGCCGGTGATGAGGAGAACACGTGGAGCAGCTCGCCACTGCTCCCCAGATATGACGGTGTAAGCTGGACCCTGACAACGATTCGGCTAACTGGCGAACACGCTGCCCTTCTCGGCTAGAGCCTGCGTTCGAGCTCGGGTAGCTTGAATTCGGGGGAGTGGAATGCTTGGAATGCCCCATGGAGAAGATAGGTATCTACTTCAGCATGGGATAAGATCGAACTTGTACACTCTTGCACGCGGAACATAAAGGTTGTTCGGTTTATGCAAAGGTACAGAATCCATCCTCCGAGTATCTACTCATCCGATACAAAAGGACACAGCACTCCCCAGAATCGCGAGCTGAGGAATCCGCGATCTAAGGATCAGACTCGGACGTGACGTGGGATCATCGCAGCTCAGAATTTCAGAAAGCCTGCACACCCAAGGGCAGGACGTTAAAGGCTGAAATACAGCGGCAATTACTCGAGCCCCGACATGTCGAGGACCAATTAAAGCCACGGAACGATCCTGAGGGGACGATCCCGCGACCCCGTGAAATCTAATGCGAACGAACCCGTCGGTGGTTGCCCCTGGTACACTCGCAGCGGTCCCCGATCGCCGCAGAGAGGCCGAGCGCGGTGTGCGTGCGTGTGCGTGGCGGGGCCGCGTGCGTGTCCGGGTTCCGTAATAAAAAAATTGACGACATCGCCACCGCCACGGCGACACGACGGCTCCCCGCCGACCAATAGCTATTGATCAGCGGCTCTCTTGTGCTCACCGTGGCCGACGCGACGGCCCTGGAAACCGCGCGAGAGATCCTCGAGGGCCCGAGCGGCGCAATTCGAGAGGGACTCGGGAGGGACTATGCCCCCTTTGAGATGCTCACAATTTATTTCGCGCTCCGCGCCAACGTTCCTCCAGCTTCCCCGAGTGGATCCCACGCTGCTCGAGATTTTGCACTTGCGAGCACTTCGTGGCTGGGTAAAGGAATAATTCGTGTCATGGTTCTGATGACCTTAAGCTACTAATGTTTAGTAAATGTCCTGAATATATCCCTCAGTTCCTGACTCCGGGGAAGACATGCTGCTGACTTTGCACCCCGCTGCTTTTAAGACTCTGTATCCCTGCAAAGTTTAAGAATTACATACAGGGAGGTAGAGCTGGAGGGTTATTAAGCTACACGCAGAATGGCAAATACTAAGAAGCATGGAACATATCTTATTCCTTTAGTACATCCGAATTTCACCAATGAAGATCGAGTATGTCACGTTCCATTTATTCTAGCCGCAATATCAAATCATTATTGCATCCAAGCCTCGCCAATCCCTTTCTGTATTACCTTTGAATCTTAAACCGTACAAGTTCCGATTGCAAGACACTACTGTGACCTGCCACGAGTGTTTCACGCTCGTATCCCGATGACGGAGTACCTCCTTGACCAAAATGACGGCGATCGATAAGTACACGTTGCGAGAAGGTCAGCGGAGAACACACCCCCGGCGAAATCTCACGCGCGAGTACGTCTCGATCCAAGTGATCGGTATATCGAACGGTCTGACGTGTAATTTATGCCGTTGGCGAGCGATCCGACGTGTTCCACTATTGAAAGTCGTAGGTCAGCGCAGGTGGCAGTAGGCGCGCACGACCGGCTCGTTTGTTACCCATAGCATTGTCCCCGCGTCATTTACCGCCAGCGACTGCCTCGATTACTGTCCGGGGAATCGTCGACTTCAAGGTGGGTCCCTGTACAGTCTGCAGTTATTACTGCGCTCGCCTCCAACGATGCAACAACGCTGGAGGAATCCCGAGACCCCGCTAGCCGCGTGAACGTGCTTCGTACCTTCGCGGTGGTTTCTTTCACGACGCTTTCAATGGCGAACGAGTGGATTTCTGTCTTAAATCGAAGGTAACGAAGGGAGGATCGCTAGGACTCGAGGGGAAGGGCGTTGAACTGGATTTAAATTGTCATCCAACGAGACGTCCACCTCAAGATTTATGATTTCCTGGACAGAGAGACGTCGATTATCGTTTTCAGACGGCGAAACGCAGCTATTAGGCCTCGTTTCGACTGCCCAAACGCAGAGACAATCGTGGGAACATTCAATTGCAGGCGATACACCTGAGGATTCGCACTAACAATAAGTTGCCTTTAATCGTTGCAGTAATGTGCGCGTGTAATTTGTCCTGGTTGCGTGTCTGCTTCGTCTTTGTCCACAAGTCACTGAGAAATGGAACTACGAACTTCCACTAACATTCTACATCCCCGCATTTAGAAAAAATTAAGAGTCGTAGACGTAAATGCAGCTGTTACGAAATATAAAGAACACTCTGCTAAGTCTTTTCACGCAGAGTTTCAACGAGTTTGCACGTCGATATGTTATGGAAAGCATCGAAATTATTCTTGGATTATCGAAACGAAATTTTCTTTCGACCTGACCGAATTGAAAGGGTATTTCTCAAAAACTAGCGTCCCGTAAACTGTTCAGTGAATTAGAAGATACTCAAAGATCAACTGACTTTCAGGGTATCTCAACAGCGCTTGGCCCAGAAGAACATACCCAGCTACAGCAAAGACAATAACGCCACACAAAGGTGACCATGGAATCATTATCCTCGAAGGTGACTATCAACAACGAGTTCTGAATGAGTCGATGATCAAATAAAAGCCTCCATTCACGTGTTCCCAGCGGCCCGTACACCGATTGCCGTTTAGAAACTGTTTACACTGGACACACTGCGCGCGCTGTGCCGCCATATGCGCGTCATTCTCGCGGGTAACGCGCGATTTGAATAGGCCCCGGGCTCGGAGCGTTTACGGGAGCTGAGAAAACTGCGTTTTCTCATAGGCACGTTAATTATCCTACTGTGAACCACAGGCGCGGATAGAAAAAAACGTACATTGTACCGAGTGCGCGCGGTGGACGGAGAAAAGGGGGCGAGAAATCGGGCGACCAGAAAGCAGCGGAACGGGGGAAGAGATAGAGAGGGCACGCGCGTGCGTGGGAATGCGTTTCCATTAAATCAAGCGATTTCTTGCGAGCCCGGTCTCCGCCGTCGAAATCGAGCATAAAGCACGGGTAACGATTCTCGGTCAGGATGTCGCCGGACTTTCTAGGATGCTTCTTCGCCCGCTCGATCATCGATCTTCCACCGTCCGGCGAACGGTGACACGGAAGGCGTCGCGAGCTTGATTTATGAATACATATTTTTCTCAGGATCCCTCGGCGGGGCTGTCGTGTGTCGAAACGTCCGCGGCGCTTCGATGTTGATTTAATAAAAGGATTGCGTCGGTATCGCGGTGACACGGTGCTGCTGATGATACCGTCGCGCATGAATCGCCTCTGGACACCGAGATTTATCGACGGCTCAGAGGGGTCAGATGCTTATCAGCGAGGGGGGCTGGATTTCGGAGGGAAATGTTTTTGGGGACTGGGGGAAATACGCGTGGACGGATTGTGTTGTAATGATGTGGAGTGCGGGGGAGTTCGGGGAATGCGCAGTGGAGACTTCGGTGGATTTTGAGGGAGTAAGGCACGTTTCATGCGCCACGGTTTTTTGGTAACTGCTGTTTGGTATATATTACCTTCTTCTGCAGTGGTGAACTGGGTCTAAAAATATTGGTTGTCAGGAGACAAAGCGGGTCCACCTGCAGCTATAAATTTTAGTGTAAATGTTAGTAAAATTGAAAATTTTAGGTGCATACAGTAGTAATGTTGGGACTTCTATTATATTTTCAAGATACTAAAACGTCATTAACATTTTTAATATATTGATTGATGTTTAGGGGGCCGATTTCATTAGGGGTTCACACCCCATAGCACAGTGGTCTGGGGATATCTACGTTTAGCGGCCAAAATTCTGATCTTTCTGAAACTTGGTGATAAAGGGTTTTTGAGGTCGCTGATAACGAATTTGGCATCAAAAATTCAAAATTCAAAATGGCGGTTTTAATATGGCGCGCATAGTGGTCTGGAAAGCGGTATTTTATAGTCAAAATTAAAAATCATAGCCGTACTAGAGAAAAAAAGAGAAAAAAGAATCAGATCTAACATTATTTTTGACTTGAAAAAATAAAATATTAAAAATACACGCATCCGGGACGCCCAAATACCTCGAGCGTCATTTCTAAAAGTCTGCATAAAAGTGAAGCTTGCAAGAGATTGCACTTGAAATTTACATGCTCTTGTTAACAATTGTGTAAGCTTACATGTAAAAAAGGTCCGATGTTAATTTCGCTTAATCATTTTTTTATAAGCCTTCTCAAAGTTTAAATTCATATAAACATTGCACTATTTGTTCATGGACTAAAAAATGCCTATGACACATATAAATAACTGAAATATACTCCTTTACCTATATAACTGTATGATATAAACACGTATTTTGATGTTCTATAATGAGTAATTAAAACAATTAGATTCACATGAAATTTCATGATTTTGTCTTTGTAATATTATATCTAATCAAAGAATCATCTGGAAAGGGAAAGCTATGCGGATTTAGAAGCTCTAGAGGGTTGTCAATTCATAAAAAAAAAAAATAACATTGTAAAGTTGAAGTTGAGAAATCGAATTTTGGCCACCACCCAGACCACTGTGCATAGGGAAGCTGACACCTTGGCCAGTCACGTTTTAACCGACTTCAAAAAGGAGGAGGTTATAGATTCGACCTGTATGTTCTTTTATGTTTGCATTATTCCTCAGCATATGGACCGATTTTGATAATCCCTTTTTTATTCGAAAGGGGGCGAAGCCCATCTTGTACTGCATTAATATTGATCCAATATTTTGCCAAATAAAAAGTAAAAAATATTTTTTTCTTTTATTTAATGTATAAATCTGGCGCCGACTTAACAAATATGAGAGTCGTGGATTAAATAACGGAAGAAAAATATTTCTTAATTCTAAGTGCATTTTTATTTATTTCAAGTTGGTTTTAATTTTTTTTAAAGTTTAGACTAATCATGCCCCTGCTTATGAGTATATTGCTCGTGCTTAATGGGCACAAGCAGGGAAAGCGAAATTAAAAAAGTTTGGGGCCTGGTAGAAACAATTTTGAGGTAGAATAGGTGCAAGGAATGGAACATATGTGAATATGCGTAGTATAGATACCAATCGTGAGCCACAAAAGTGTCTTAAGTCAGGCGGTCCTTAGTTGGCTATGCGTGATAAGAGTGATAAGAGTTGCAACCGATTCAAATAAATTCTGATTCATTTCTGCTTTCTATAGATACCCATTAATACAACTTCATACATTACTTCTCAACCTGTCCTTTCTTTTTACACCTCTAGCATTCTCAATTCTACCATTCATATCTCAATGACAATCTCCTGACACACCATTAGCTACAATGCAACCTGTTAGTCTAATTGGAATGGAAGTTACGAGACGACAAGGTACTCCACACCAATCACTCAACAACAAGCAAAGTTCAAATTAAAAGAAAAAGGCATTCTTAACCCTCGCCTAGTGGATACATTCTTCATTATAAGAAACTATTATACATACATATATTATCCATTACTCATCAGCGTTACTGTTTCAAGAAAATAAGAATTTTAACTTACAAGTTAAAAAGCTTCTTCCGAGATGCAAGTACCAAATTAATAATTACATCACTCTCAAAGAACTTCCCCTACCTCCCACCCTTCCCACCGCATCACACCTCTAAAATTCACCGAAAACTACCAGACTTTGCGATCCAACATCCATCGACAGAAATCTCTGGCGCGCAACCGACGAAACAGCGAAGAGGGTTCAAGCGCAGCGGGTCCGCGACGAGGCGTGTTTCAAAATCCCGTGCGCGACCTTGCCGACGAGGACGCCGCGTTTCTCTTCGATCGTGTGCTCGATCCCTCGATCACCGGAGAGACCAGCAGCGTCCAGCTGACCGATGACTAAGATTACGTGCCATCGGCCGATTGTAATTGGCCCGCGCAAAACCTATCGCGTGCGCGGACGCTAAACGCAGTAAATCAGCGGCGGGCTAAGGATCGCTTATAAATAACCAATTAGAGACACCTGCGTGTCCGCGCACCGCGCAGAACCGACCTTATCCTCCGCGGAATGCAGATGCGCGACTTTGCTTTGATCTTTATATACACATCTCTGTACAAGTATTCTTTAGCCGTCGCGCACTGTCCTTTGTATCGACAGGCATACACCGACTGGCATTTATAGGCCCAGCCGTTGAAAAATCCCGATACTGATTAATGGGCGATACGCAGGAGGCTTCAGCGCTGTTGTTCCTTGATCTTCGCGGAGAAACCGAGTCGTTCCGCGGGCACACCTCTCGCTGGCGAATATTCGAGGAATCTTACGCTATCCTCAGCGTTCGCAAGTTCGTTTGAGCGAAGGAAATGGGAACGAGGCGAGCAAAGAGGGGTGATTTAAGTATCTATACGCGAAGCTGTGCTTCTGGATGCTGGGGATATTTGATTTGGATTAATCAAGTAAGGGAGATCATTGAGCGCTCGACCGGGGGTGTGTAGGGTGAATAAATGTTTCAGTGTACGTATTTGTAGGAAGGGAAGCATCCGAAGCCTTGTGTTCTCTTGCTTTTCTTGGCTCCCTGCACAGTGGCGAAGACTGAAATACTCAGGCTTAGATGTGGATGAGTTTATCTACATATTCTTTAATGAGAAATTTCAGGAAAACTGTTCCATCAATGAATGTCCTAGAAACGACGAACTTCAATCGAAAGCGACCGACCCTAAACGAGCTGTTCCAACAGACCCAGCCATCAGTTCTGGACTCACTCCAAATGCTTCGTCGCGGAGTCACCTACACGGAGCCATTAGAAATGGCTAGAACTAGGCTACCAAAACACCGAGGCTGTTTTTCACTGTCCCTTACAAGCGGCTCGCAGTCATCTCCAATGATAATGCCACGGCCTGATCCCTGTCGTAATTATCGCTGCAGACGACGCGCTGTCCAGCTCCTCGGCTGTCTCGTCCGCGAGGCAGCAAAAAGCCAGCGCGGAGAACGAGGCGGATCGATCGCGCATCCGCCGACCTAGCAATCGATCTAGCATCCAGGAACCTTCCAGTGGACAGAAAATCTCGATTCCAATCAGAGAGCCAGCGAATTTCAATCGCGAGCTGTTCGTCGCTCGACGGTGGATCTCGCCCAACAAGGAGATCGAACAAAAAGCGACGCGAGAGGAGAACAACGACGGGCTGGCTCGTACGATCACGACCGCACGGAGGAGGGGAGGGGGAGGGAGGGAACAAACCGAACAGAACGAAACAGGGAGGCAGGGGACTCGCGTCACGGTTGTAGACGCGGATCGTTGTTTGTGTTCATCGCGGCGCAACAAGCCGCGACGCGGAGGCACATCTGGCCGCGTGGGAAGATCGCGCTCCCATTACCCGTCGGCCACGGCGATCCACCGGTCCGCGTTTCCTCCGTTCGAGCGAAATAGCGATCGTTACGCTCCGCTGCTCGGTTAATCTGTTATGAAACGATCGTTCTCGTTCACTGCCACAGCGCGTGCCAACTGCGATTCCAAATCGTCCGACCACGCGAGTCCGTGTCCCGTTAGCGGTGGTAAACGATCTTTGGGGAACCTCGAGATCACGCCGCAAGTGCTATCGCTGATTGGGATCACTGAATTCGATCGGAATTTGAGGACTATGGAAATTTAGAAGAATCAGTGGCGGATTTAATTGGCCCGTGCCTGGAAGGCTCCTTAGGGCTCCCTTAAAAAAAACTACCTCTTCATTTCCCCGAAAAGTGAGCCCTTTAGAACGTTTTTTATCTTGGCCTTTTCCTCAAATCTGCTACTGAGAATGATAGTGACAGTGAATTTACGCGATGGTGACTTTGTGGTGCAGAGATTAAATAGATGGAAATTGTAAGCTGGGTTCAGTTCCTCCTTCGAACTCCCGAATACCTGCATCCCCGATATCATACTACGATATTGAAAGCTGATCGTAACGATTTCTCGATCGATCTCTATTCAAATACAGGTGACTGTCGACGATGACAGTAAAGACCAGTTACCTCATCCTTCCAATGTCCAAAGGAACCCCGAATTCTTTCGCACGTGCTTCTCATCATGCAAAAATCACTGCAGAGCTTCGTCACGACTCGTCCAGCTCCTCCGCCGCCGACTCGTTAATTCAATTAGCTCGCCTCGTTATTTCCCCGCGGTAATCCTGATCGTGCGATGGCGGCGGTCCGCGAGGTTGTACCCACTGTCCGTGCCCCTTTGCTTTATTACCCGATACAATTTGTCCATGGGGGCCGGCTTTATTTATCATCGCGGACGCTTCCGAGAAGCTGGGCCAGGCTCGATAAGTCACGGTAAAAAGAAGCAGGCGGACGAGGGACGGGCGAAAAACGGGGGGAGGGGGTTCAGACGTTGCGAAGGCGGCCCCGCTCGGTTTAATTTACACCGTCCCATGATTTATCCCCGCGGCAGCGTCACTTCCGTCTCCGGATCCACCGTCCCCTCTGCTGTTATCCAGCCCCCGCTACCCCCCCGCGGCACCCTTCATCGCTCTTTTTCCTCTCGTTTTCGTCGAGAGTTTTCGGGGAGAGAGAGTCGCGGTTTTTGATTTACGATCCACGGTGCGCGGAGTCGTGCGAGCGCTCGAGGCAGCGGAACGGAAAGACCGAAGGGACCAGCGGAGGAAATGGAGAGGAACGGGCGCCGCCGGAGCGAAAGAGAAAGAGGAGAGCGTGGAGGACCCCAGAGGGGGGACATCCGTGATCGTTTATTTCGAGTCACTTTCGACAGTCGCCTCGTTACTCCGCGGGATTTACGGCGTATTGGATATATATCTCCACGGTGGTAACGCCGCGGACCCAATGGCTTCTCTTCTTCCTGTCGATCCTCGTATTTGAACACGTCGAACCGCCCGGGCCGACGGGCAAAAGAGCGAAATTACGGCGGGGGGATTTAGTTTTAAACGGCTCCCCGGGTACCGATGGTAATGATGATTAATAGATCCCCTCGGCGGCGCTGATGCAACCACCAGTCCGGCGGTGCGCGTCCCCGCGAGACAACTTTCTGCGGCGCGCCTCGACGCGTGTACCGCCGGCCGCATTATCGACGCCGGATGGCTCTTAACTGCGTGTCGACACTTTGAAGCGCGAATCCAGGGCACGGAGGAGAAATAAGAGAATTTCGGCCGGAGGATGAATTCGGGGCGGCGGATGTTGCGCGTTGGGAGGTTTTCGAATTTCAGGTGGAGTTGGAATTACGAGTAAGGTATAGGCTGTGATTTCTTTGAGAATGGTGGGTGAGGACTCTGAGCGGAAGCTGTGACGTTTTGGAAATGTGGTATTGCTAGGGCTCAAATGGGAGTCTCAGATGGTAGAAATTTAAGCTAGGGTAGCTCTAAATGTTTGTGTAAGAGTTCTTCTGTTGAGTTTTGGAAGTATTCTTTACAGCTAATGAATTTCCGAAGTATTGTGGTATTCTCTGCTGTGATTAATCAAGATTGATCAACGTTCCTCAAATTTGATTAATTCAATGAGAACTGAATTATTAAATAACACAGACGATTCATTTTGCTATGCTTTAGCACTGTTAACCCCTTGCATTCTAGGTATAGATATCTCCCAAGCACAATGAAATTTGGAGTACTTCGTTTCCTCAAAGATATAATAAAAAATCTGTGAATTCTACTAACTGAAATCACAAAGGATTCATAAACTGCAATAAAACCTTCAAATCAAACACCCAACAACCAACTACTCCCCAGTACTCCCACAAACCCTACATTTAATACACGAATAACCAAGCCCCAATCAGTGCATAATTGCCACGAAATCGCCAACCCCGAGCAGCGAAAATAACGGATCTACAGAAAGGTACGAAGCTAACCACTGAAAAATAACGCGCACAAGGGGGTTGGGGGGCGAATAATATGCGAGCGACAGATAAGAGGGCTGGCCCCTCGATTTCGCCTTATTTCGAGATCAGATCGGACGTATCGCTCGGGAAGAGCGGCCGAGGTGCCAGAAAGATTGACTTTATCTCGTGGCAGAGCGAACGTTCCCGCCGGGGCCATCCCGATGGTGCCCGTCGTCCCGCGACGGGGCTCCCCTTAAATCCGACAGGAATTACCAACGAAGGCACAATATGTCGAGCCCCATTAAAATTCGGACGATGCAAATGAAACTTTCGGCCACGGCTAACGTCTGACAGCGACTGTCTGCCGTTTGTGGCATCGGTTCGCGCGCGACCAGCTCGCGTGACAGCCGACCAGCTGCAAGCTCGCGGCCGAATAATCGAATCCTCCGACGGAATTAATGGCCCGTCCGCGAATTTGTCGTCCCTCTAGATCTCGATTTACCGGCCACTGGTCCATCGGCGATCGACACTCGAGCTTCCCGAGCTTTTGCACGGATTGCAACGCGAACGATGGACGATCGCGAGAGGAGAACGAGGATTAAAGTTGCTGGGTAGGATCTGCGTTTGATTGAAAAGATACGTTGATATAATTTGGGAAGGAGGTTTTTGAACCGTAGAAGAGATTGCTAAAAATAGTGGCGGTGGAGTGGGATTCCAGGGGCGATTATTATTATTATTACGTCTTTATTACTCATAGATTGTAATAAGATAATAATAATTATAGTAAAGGCGAGGTAGATACTGTTAATTAGCCTAACCATTAAGAGCGTAAAACTAAGAATAAAACTAAATCTAATACAAATAAAATGAACTAGAGTAAGCTACACAAAGTAAAAGTACACACGATAATAATTGAATTCCACTACACATGGGCTTCTTTAGTTTGTAATGTTAAGGGATTTCATTGCGTTTTATCAGTGGAAGAATTTATTATGCGGAGGGACAGGGCGCTAGATGTTGTTCTCTGTTGGAGTTCCCTACACAAAATTGCTCAGTGTATGTTGAAAACGTATGTTTCAATTCATATGTTCACAGTGCATCGTTTACATTTATGCCCTCAATAAAGAACTGAATTAGAGGCAGGCCAGCTATCGCAGAGGTGCGTTTAGAGTCCAGATAAGCTGTAATTTTCGTCTTAAATATGACGGCAGGGCGTGGATAATGATACATCACGGACGTCTGACTAGAGTAGGCTTGCCGACAAGGCAGCCCAAAACAATGGATTATAAAATCGATGTTTCTGCTGGGTCGCCACGATGTAGGAGTACGCTGACTCCCATGGTGCTCAGAGTTGCCATTATTAGGCAAATCGGGGTTATATCATACCCATACTTTCGTAGGACATTCATTTTGCCGCTTCTCATTTGCACAGGAATACGTTTGCTCAGGGCGTCTTTATACAAGAATTTATACGGAGCCCTAGAATCAGGGCTTCTCAAAAAACCCGTTTAATAAAAGTTTAAAAAAAAAAAAAAAAAACAACAGAAGACAGGAGTGCCTCACAGAAAAAAACCCAGAACACCACTGATGTAACTCGTGATGTTTATGAACCTCGGGTCCCCGAAAGAAATGCTCAGTGAAAATTAAAAAATTCTCCTTTTGCGCCCAAGCGACTTCTATTTCTCGCATAACAGCTTGGTGCGTTCTGCCAGCTCTGCATTTTCTCCACGCAAGACTCAGCTTCCCGAATTATTCCATTCCCACCCGTGCAACAGAGAACTTCAATCTTCCAACTGGGAATACCAATATAATTCCATATCAACAATTTCACACGTAGCTACTAACTAACCGCGACGAGTTCGGCGCCATTATTCCCAGCAATTTCTTCCTCTCCTCGCGGTCACGCCGCGTCCACGAGCACCTTCCCAGCCCGGCGAAAATCGTTTCCGCGGGCCAAGAGCCGCGGTCCCGCAAAAACCGTTTCTCGGCCCATTCATTTCTTTGACGAATGATCCCGAAACGGACCGAACGTAGCGTGTGGCCGGCGCGGCGGTGGTGGGGCAGTTACGAATTCAATTACGATTTGCAGAATTACCCGTGCAAATGAGAGGAAGTCGCCGTCAACTCGGCAATTTTACGGCGCGCCGTCTCGCTCGCCACGTTCTTAATTAATTTCCACCGAGATTTACGATCCCATTCGTTACGTTCAATTGCGCCGTATCAATATTCATGGCAAGCCGCGAATAGAAGCCGAAACGGTGATCGCCGATCGATAACAGCGCGGCGAAAAACGCTCGGCTGCGTTTCTCGGCCGGCAGCCGCGGGCCGCCTGGCGGAAACGCGGGCGCGCAAGCGCAGCGAGATTAATCTCAGCGCCGCTGTAAACTGTCCTTTAAGGGGAAGTGACCGTGCTAGCGGGAAACCGACGGGGTCTGGCTAACGAGTCGATTAGAATTCGATTCCAGCCTTTGGAATTTCATATTAGCCGTTTATCGGCATATGGTTTTGGAATTAAACGGAATTCCACGAACCGAGCCAGCGGCTTCCGTCTAATTTCATCGGCCGCCGTTGCCTTCTACGTCACTGCAGGCATTCGAGGAATCGATATCAATTAGCATCGCGCGTTGGTTGGCGAAAATCTCAATTGGCTCTTGCCCGCTCCGCGCGGCAGAGATTTCGCGAACTGGTACCGCGATTGGGAATTTCGATGGTTGGTTGGCTGACAGCCGGAGATCGGGGTGCTCTGCTACAGCTGATGGTGATACTTTAGGAGCTGGGAGGAATTTCTGTGCGTTTGAAGGAACACTTAAGACTTAAGGAATTACGGAGTTCTTATGGATTATGAAATTAAGCAATAGGAGGATATTATGGCGAATAATTAAAATCGCTTAATATTATATTCTCCGCAAGCTGAATTCCTCGAATTGAAGATGCTATAAATCAATTTTCCACTTTCACAAGAAACTTCTAAGTAGACCTACATTTTTTTTTACCCGCACAATCGCCAAAACGAAATTTCTATTTTCTCACACGTTCACGCGTAAAGGCGAAGAAAAAGTAGGAGAATTCTCCGATCACCGAACTTACATCACTAGAGAGAAATATCGCAAAAATTGTGTAACGTTCGAAGCGGAAAAAGTGGTCACTGCTAGGCGAGCAGCGTCGAATTTGGCGCGCGAATTGCACGCATCCAGCGATTCTTCGCGCGAGTCGAAGTTGCACTATAAATTTGCGGGGAACAAATTTTCTTGACGACCCTACCATATCCACTGTCGGAACTCGTTCGGTTGCACGAGCAGGTTGCCTAATCGAGGAACGTCTAACGGGTGTCTAAATAATTCCCGCATAAACGCGTCGCCGTGGGCCGCGCAATAAATTTGCACACAAAGTGCTCTTTGTGCTCCGCGGCCGCCCCCCTTTCGCCCCTTTGCACCTTTCCGCGTGGCTGCTGGGCCCGCTGGCTTCTTCTTTCCATCCGCAGGCGACCTTTTAGCTGTCAGACATTTTATTCTCCTGCACCCGTAATCGAGAGCCTCTGCACCGTGGCACTTTATTGTCACTCGAAGCGGTCCCTGTTTTACATTTCAGCGTTTCGTCGCGTCGGATTCATAATTCCAAACGAGTATGTCGGAATATTAAGTATGCCGGGTAACAGTGTTCTTGCAGGTATCATTGCGAGCGAAAACGCTACGATGGGAATCTATTCTCCTCCTACATACTTCTGCTCCTTTGGATAACGGAGAAACCTAAGATAGGTAGTGTCAATTGAAGTTTGAATTCGAACCGAGGTACCCTAATCTTCGTTCTCCTCAAACTTGATATTCCAAGCATCCATCAAGGCTGGACCAAGGAGGCGGCTGGGGAGAGGAGGAGTACAGTTAATAGGAAGCCCCGTTCTAAGCCTTCCAATTATGTAAAAAAATAATTAAAGGAAATTTTGTTTAGGTAATGCTTCTCTTTTAGAATAATTAGAAATCACGTTAAAAGTTCATTGTGCTATATCTTCTTCGATGTTATTTTCCGTTGTGATTGAATGTTACTAAATTTTATTTAGAATAAAATTGCACTTTTGAAGATGTACGTATTTTATTGTAAAAAAGTGTTAGGTGCATCCTCTCCCCTCCGCTTTTCAGCCAATGGAACCTTCGAAGTTTCGATAACCCCGGCCCCCAAAAATCTTAATTCGGCATCCATCACAATTAAAAGGCAAACTTAAGAAAATATTTATGCGTATTCTGATTATACTACATCCGATATCTACACTCCAACACCAACTGATCACTTTACAAATTAGAAGTATATCCCATTCGTGTTCCCAAAAGAGGACATCTTCTTCCTGTCTCGGGTTAGGTGCTCGAAAACTCGTTTCCCCAACGATTAATCGATGGCGAGGCGGATTCACGCTAGAGAGGAGCGAGGGTACGCGAGGGCGCCCCTCGCCCAGAACGGAATTACGCAGTCAGCGTGAATAAGTTTGGAACGGTGGGCCACGTGGCCGCGGTCGCTAATGATTTAACGAGCCGCTGGCACGCGATGGGCGTGGATTCCGGCAGGAGATTCGGAAATTGAGATGAAACCCGCCACGAACCACGCACGAACCCTCTATCTTCCACGGAATCTCGCTTAATGAGTATCTTGATTGATTCTCGATCCAGGGATAACGTCTAACGCGTTCCCGCATGCGATCCTCGGCTTTCTCGAGGACTCCAAATGCGTTTCGACACGGAATGCCGAAGCGAGTGGGATTTGTTCGCGACAGGGTGTACAACACAGTCGTATCTTCGGTACGTTAAGGTTTGAGCAGTGTTCTCCACGGGTTCTGAACGGATAGGTGAGAAAGGGATGGATGAGGCCCTCGGGAGTGGACGCCGTCTTGGTAGCGAGAATTCTTCGTCTTTCAGGGAGGGTACTAATGAAGCTCTGATGAGTTCATTTGTCTGCGAAGAAGATACGAAGTCTTCTCTATGTGTAAATAAGGAAGAGGTGATGTATCATTTAAAATATGTTTGTGTCGATAGATACAGAAGTCGGATATTCTAATTCTTCTTCTATTACAACATTCTATTTTGTGGATGTCCACATTCAGAGGTGGGCTGGGTCTAAATATATTGGTTGTCAGGTGACAAAGGAGGTCTACCCACAACTACAAGGTTATTACTTTAATATATAAAGTAGAAAGCTTTTATATGTTGGTGTGTTTGTCTGTCGCTCAAAAACTTTGGAAGGATAAACTTTCGGGATCTCGAAATGAGCTTCACCTAACTATGCATAACTAATCTAGATGAATGTGATAATTTTCATAAAAAAAAAAAAAAAAAAAAAATTAAAAAATGTCGAGTAGTAAAACTAGTTATTTAATAGTCGTCATAGTAAACCCGAATCAGAATTATTTTTCAGAGTAATCTTAATATATAAAGCATAGGTAAAGTGTGTGTTTGTCTGTCGCTTAAAAACTTTCGAACGGTAAACTCTGGAGTCACGAAATGTGCCTCAGCTCATTATGCCTAGCTAATCCAGAAGACTGTGACTATTTTCACAATAAAATAAATAAATCATTTTTTTTTACGAATTCAGAATCTAAATTTCAGGCCAAGCCGAGTAGTAAAGCTAGTTTATTATATTTTTAAATATAAAGTATCCCCGAAAAATGATTTTATTCAATTTTTTATTAAAATAGTAATACAGGCTAAATTTTAGTTGCAAAGAGCAATAGTATTGGAATTTCTATTATAATTTCCAGCTACTAAAACATCAGTAAAATTGTAAACATATTATCGAACATATAATCGACTCATACAGCACCAGCAAGAAATCACGGGCTGATTAGAGAAGAGAGTCACGACGCAAAGGAAAGACTCCGAGACCTTGAGACAGCTCGTGGGCAGGTGGTCGGTCCAGTTGCGCGGATCGATTAGTAGGAAATCGAAAACTCCGACGACGGAGATTGTCCGCGCCGCGAGACACGACAGAAATCGCCAGGCCTTGATCTATAACCGAGCCAGAAAAATCTCGATCCTGTTTCCAAACTGGACTCCGTTCACGACACCCAAACAACTAGATAAATCCAACTAGGTACTAAAGCAATCCCCCGACAAACTTCGATACCAAAGAACCAACCGCTTATTTAACCAACCAAATCTTTACCACAGAAGATCATTTCATTCATAGTCCCTGAAAGATCAACGTCCACGAATCGGTGAGACCGAGCAAATGAGCAATCACTATCGATAGACCGAGCCACCAGGAGCCGCCAACGCGCGTCGAAAGAAAAAGAACCGCTCTGAGACGCGAGGGAAAAAAATGGACCCGGGGAAGATCGAAAGGTGCGCTCGCGGTGGCTATCGGGTAAGGTACCTTGTCACCTTGAATCGATTGCCAGTAGGTGTAGGTAGTCGACGGTCCCCTCCAGGCCCCGTAGTCCGATCCCTCGATTGGATGATCCTTCGCGGACCACCGCATGTATTCTTCTCTCTCTCCCTTTCCGACCACTTCTCCCCGTGCTGGTCACCTGGACGCCCCCGAGCCGCGTGGATTTTCAGCGCGTAACCGTGGCCCGCGAGCGTGACGGAAAAATCGGCCAGGAGAAAAGAAATGGCGGCGCGTGGACGGGTGGACCGCGCGAAGAAACGCGGCGGACACGCGCGAGAAACGCGACACTGCCGGCGGACTGAAGGCTTCTCTCTCTTTCCGAGGGACGGAGGAACGGCTGCTGAGAACTGTCGATCGCGTGGCACCTCCCGAGAGGGATCGCGGCTCTCGATTCCTCCGAGGAAGGGCGCGGGCAACCTCTAGCTCGACCCACGCGCCGCGGATGGCTGCCTCCGCGCGCTGCCTCCGCAATCCGCTTCTAACGGATGTCCGCGATCTACGCGACGGAGATGTCGCCTGAACGCGGATCCGGCTCAACGGGATACTGTTGTATCGTTCAAAGAGCTACTTGGGCTCTGAAGTTTTCTTGCGGGGGTGTGGAAACGTTTCGGGGATGAGTTTGCAGTGTAGTATTCTTGCCATCCCATTGAGCACACTTTCTCTTGTAATATCTCGTGTGATACAGGTAATTGCTTCTTCAGTTGCATGTAGAATTTTCTGTACTGGGATTGAGAGGGTACTTTTGTGTGGAGTAAGTACTGTAGTTTGATATTAAGGGTTTATTATAGTATCGTAGGAGAAGAAGAAGCCTCGGTTGAAGGAATTTAAAGGAAACGGATTCGTAGTTACAAATTTTCCTATTCAAGCCGGGCATGAATGCTTCTACCGTTTAAGAATTCAAAGTCTACGGATTGTACTCTTGTAATGTTACCAGTTATTTAAGGAGTATTCACTTTGACTTGCGTCGATGTATATTCACACAGATGAAATTGTATTCACGTTAATTTGAAGAAATATTTCGCTGAACCTTCCGCCACTCAGTGTTAAGCTACTTCCTTTAAATTTTAGTACCTCGAGACCTTTAACAAACTGATCCTAAACTACTATAGGGGAGAGTAGCCTATATTGGACCGGCTCCTTAATTGGACCATTTGTGTATCTCGATAAACAAATATATTTGCAGTGGTTCTTTCGGCTACATTGATTTAGGAACTCGAGATGAAGCATGCGAGAGCAGCTTCCTAAATAATAATAATAATAATAATAATAATAATAATAATTCGTCTTTATTCATCACATAATATTATAAACAACAAAAGAGAGAAAAAAAAAGGAAAAACTTATGTGATAAATAGGCGAGGTTCAGCATACATGCCGTTTTGCAACCTAACCCAAAATCAGTGTAGCCGAAAGAACCACTGCAAATATATTTGTTTATCGAGATACACATATGGTCCAATTAAGGAGCCGGTCCAATATAGGCTACTCTCCCCTAAGTACCTTGATATTCGCCACTATATATCTATGTTCTATTTCAAAACACCAAACGACCCACAAAAAAAAAAAAAAAAAAAAAAAAAAATCAAATACTCCAGTACGATAAGCTCGTCTTCCATGATCGATCCAACTGTCCCGCCTCTTCCACGTCAAACGATCCCAGTTATTCTCGAACCTTCGAGTCACCCGTTGTGTCGCGATATTTTCCCGCGGTGGCTGGACGCAAGGATACCTGTTTATAAGGCGGCAAACCGCGGCCACGTTGTTCGCTGCGCGAGCCCGTGCACGCCGACGCATTCACCTGTATGACGTAGTCCACCAGATCGGAGAGGCTCTAGAGCTGCCGATTAGCGGTCGTGGGCGAGGATCGAGATCCGCGGAGGAGGAAAGGCGCCGTGGAAAAAATCGGACCGCTGCTGCAAAACTAGTTGATGACGTGTGCGCCAAACGCTCCTCTCCTCTGGCCAAACACCAGTTCTTCTTTCTCCTTCCCTGTTTTGCAACAACCACGCGTCGAGTTGCACGATTTCCACGGGAAGCCTAGCCTCCGGGCGGTTGTATAACCGCTCGTCGTGGAAAACGGGACGATGATTGATCGTGAAATTTGCATCGATTAGCGACTGCCGTCGATGACGGTCGTGGACCACTTCGGGGGGTCTTTGTGGACGTTAAGAAACAAGAAAGTAGAAGGATACGTAGTCGGTTGAATTAAATATGATTTATAGAAATGTAGAGATACTTTTCCTCTGGCATTGCACTTTGAGTGTAAGTTAGAGTTGATAAAATAGTAGTCTATATCAATAATATCCATATTCAGTCATACATAAGCAAATTACAGTGGGCACTGTAGCACTTCAACTCCCATAAGCACCACTCGAAAGCTTCCACCTCGATTCAATCACACCTATCCCCAAAAACCTCTTCCCTAACCACCGAATCCCTCGCCAAAAGCTAAAAGCACCCCCTTAGGTGGCATAATCGTATATCAAGCACTCTCGAAACAACAAGAAAATCCAGCCCCGAAACACGAGTATCCTCGCGTCCCGTGTTAACTACCGATAAATCCCCCGTCCTCAACGAGGGTCCCCGACGGACAGGAGGAGGGTAGAGTTTTCGGGGCCGCGACGAATGGCTCGTAAATATCGCGGATTTTATTGCGCCCGGGTCGGAGGAGCAGAGGGAGGGGAGCCAGGTCCCGTGAGTCCCGAGATATCGATATCGTAAAAAGCAGGGGAGAGGCCCAACGAAGGCGGTCGGTCGCGCGGATTCGCGCCGTCTCCTCGTCGCGGACGTTCGTTTATCGAACGGCCACGGCCGTGGCTCGCGACAGGCAGTAAAATCAAGTGCTCCAGTTTTATGGGTGTCGAGTACACCGAGCGAACACGTGTTTACGCTCACGTTACCCGCTCGACGCCGTCCACGGTCCGCCTGCCACGTGACCGTTCCGCGCGATAAATCTCGTAAACCTCGCCGGCCCTTTGGACTTTTCGCCAGATAACGGCCGGCCGGGACACGATCGAGGAGTCCTCGCGAGCGCCGCGACACGCGTCCGCGCGCGATACGCGTCCCTATTCCCCTTTGCGCGCGTTTCCCCCCGCCCCGCGTATAGTTCATCCGCCGCTTTAACTCTCCCGCTAACAACCACTCTCTCGTCATTACGCGCGTCCTCGCGGATACACATTACTCTTGCTCTTTGCGAAACGGTTATCGGGTGGTACGCGAGAATTCTTGGTATTCCTGCGAGTTATCTGAGTGCACTATCCGCGGCTTTAATTCGGGGATAAATCATTACGCCTGGCTGGGGGATTAATATGAAAGGGTTCAGTGGAGTTGGCAGCGTTGACTGGAGAGAGGTGCGGAATGGTGCTGATTTTCTGTGCGAGGTATGGGAGAGATACCGGGAAAAGGTTGGTAGAGCGTTGGTAGAGGTGAGGTGAGGTTGGAAGCGAGGTATGAGAGAAGTCAGGTGTTGGATGTTTAAAACGTTTAGAGAGTTTAAAGCGTAGGCGTATGGTGCGATTGGCACATAGGTGGCGCCTGGTAGTTTTGGCATATGTAGAGTTCGGAAGAGAGTAGCAGCGGAGAGTCGGCATTGGGGAATTGGTATCGTGACTGGCCAGTACGCAGATCAATTATACAACTATGGAGAGTTTAAAGGTTTTCGAAAGGAAATGTCTGAGGGCATACCTAAACTTATATAGAACAAAGTGCTGTAGGATAGAGCTGAGATCTCTAGAATTTACCTGTTCATCATCAAACTAACTCGCGATTATTATAGTAGGCCCCCGCATATCAAGAATAATGTTATTCGTTTGCTTGTGGAACAGCCTGCCTTACTCTCGGAGGGATAAATCCTATCGGGTTACATCCCCCCGCAAGTATTCACATATTGTGATAATGCCGGGATGATCCAAAATGCGGATAATCTTCCGTTGCTGTACCATTGGAGAAGAAACAAAGCGGACGAAAGGATTTTGCTTGTAGAGCAAGACCTCATAACGAATGCAAGCAAGTTTAAATTCTCTGTAGCTAGGGCAATGGAACCAATTACTGACACCTAACCAATTACTGTCACCTTAAGCTATTAATAAATAAACGTAAAGTCACACACAAAAAGAATTATGTAATTCAACCTATAATCTATACCATAGATTATAAACTATAGTTTAATTACCAAGGAGGTTAAAGAAACGTCTACTCAATTCCGAATAAAATTCTATCCCTTGACGATTGACTAACAATAAAAAATTTAAAGAAATCCTGGTCGACGGTCGGTCGACCAACGTCAGGTCACAGTTGGCCCAAAGCAAAATAGATTCCCATTTATCTACCTAGTCCACAGCAGAAGACAGCTGTTCAATTTCTTCAGAGAAATAGTGATAAACACCGCGAGTTGCCCACCATTAGCTGAACCGATAGCGAGAATCCAGGCGTGTTCCGAGAAGGCGCGCTAGCATCGCTGCCACGCGCAATTGCGCAAGCTCGACACGGCGGCGGATCGCATTAAGGAAACTCGCGCGATCCTCGAATCTCACGGCTGTCCGGTGTATTCTGGTACGGGCAGACGGTTGGGAAATTAGCTGGAAAAACGAAAAGGCTCGTGCTCGATGACAAAACTTTCTTAGAAGCCGCTTTCGCGCCAGCTCCGCTCGCGCGCTACTAGCTTGGCGCACACCTGCCGCCGCTCCGAGCGAAACGGCAGCGCCCCGAGCCGATCGTTCCGATCGAATCAGAGAGACTTTTTCTCCTCGACCAGCGTACAGCACGAACAATGCCCGATGGGACGGCGACAAGGCCAGTCTATGACGTGACGAAGTTTGATAAGTCGATTAAACGGCGAATGCCGCCTCGGGAAAAACTGGTTGTACGGTCGACAATGTTGCTCCGCGAAAACGACGTGCCTGGAATCCTGGAAACCATTTCCCAGCGGGAAGTTCGGCTGTTTCAGGCTAACCCAGTACACGGGGAGTAATGTTTGCTCGCGGTTGGGACACAGGGAATGTCGAAGAACAGCTTCGTACCTGTCGTCTCGATTTCTGTCTAAATGGCTTTTTAAATCGTCTCGCGTTCGTAAATCCGAAGCACCCAGTGTGCATTACACATACTGCCATTCATCCCGAAATAATTATCAACTGGATAAACGTTAATTTCTTTCTCTCGATCCGCCAGATTAAATCCTCCAAACCCTTCTTAAAACCACCCCCCATAGATATCTTAAAACAGGATCGATGAAAGATTGTATAAGCAAACAAACTAACGAAGTAAGCAAGCAGTAACCCTCGCCGAAGCAACGAAGAAGGATCACCACACTGAATCATCTCCCAAAACATCTTCCTCCGTGGAACCGAGGTACTCCTCCCTCGAGCCCTCTTAAAAAAGAAGAAATATTGCTATATCTGCGGCGTTCGGACGGTGGCCTGTGCCCAGGGGCTCAATCATTGATCGAGGCAAAAATTTGTCGCGATGGGCATTCCCGAATACAAAAGGAAAGATGGCCCCGATAAGCGGCCAGAGGGGGGGAAGGCATTCTTGCGATCCACGGTTCCAACGTCCACGATCGATCAAAGAGATAAATTCGGTGCCGTTTTTCTTTACCAGCTCGTACATCTTCGCGTGTCCCGGAGCCGTCGCGTCGATCGGTTCGGCGGATACCTTACTCACGGCTGAATCATCCGGCGATCGACCTTGCCTACCTTAATCAGCGATTAATTCCGCGCGACGAAAGTCAGCGCTGCAGCTCGATTGCGCGACCGCTTGTACCTGGAAATCGGCAACGGAGAGGCTGTACGTGAGCGGAATTAATTGGACGCCCCGGACGAGAATCGGCGCTGCTTTGGACGAACTCCCGATTAATTAGAATTATGGACGATTAGACGGAAAAACGATGATATACGCCGAGTATGATCGCCCTTTGTTCTAACGATTTCTATGGCGACTTCGACGAATCGTGGTGCAACGCGTTGAATTCCTGCGATTCGTTCTCTCCTCGCTGCTTTTAGATCTGAACTAAAGGACTATTTCAGCTACTGGAGAATTATTTGCTATTATCGTACATTGTATGGTTTGTATTTTTAAGAAGCTTGAAGGGCTAGAAGACAAACGAAGTCCTTGTAGAAAATACTATAGGGTAAAGGACCCAATTACTGTCACCCTAAGCTGTTTTACATAAAATAACGAAGAAAACTTATAAAATGATGCATAAAAAATTTTAGCATATAATTCAAACTGTTATTTATACGATACAAAAATTTCATATTTCATATTTTTGAAATTGATGAATTTATACATAAAAATTGAAATTTTAAGATCCCCAAATTTCTTTCATTAAGTAAACATATTAATCAATAATAAATAACAAGAACAACATATACTTTTAGTCTATAAGTACATAACTATAAGATAATGTCAGCGTCAACGCTTAATGTGTCAGTAATTGGGTCCTTTAAGCTAAGTGTCAAAATTAAAAAAAAATTGTTATGGAAATGTGTTTTACGTGCCGCTACTAATACTATAATATAAAATTCTATTTTTACCACTTAGTGTTTTTTTGTACAAAGACTCTCCAAATTTTTTTTCCTAATTCCTTAGTCCCCTGTTCGGAGTCTCGTTACCGATTGTCACATCCCCCTACGTTTCGAGCTGATCAGAAAGCTCGACGCGGGAACGGGGTCAGATTCGATCGCGACGATTGCGCAAGCGCCCACGGGTCCGTGGATCGCGCTCTAATTAAGCGTGCCCGCGTTTTACGGTGCCGAAAATCCGCGGACCCCGCTTTAATTTGGCCCGCGATTTCGCCACGGTAATAAAACGAAACGGGCCGATAAAGGAGAGGCAAGAGGTGTCCGTTTGACTGTCCATCGAGACCGTGCTCTTTAATAAAGGCGGCTTCCACCTTTGCCTTTGCCCCATTGTCTTGCCTCTGCCATCTCCCTCTTCGCCCCCTTCCCGCTCTTCCGTGACTCGTTATCCCGTCGTTCTGCCTCGCTTCCCTCTCGCTCCTTCCCTCGAGCTGCGTTCCCGTGTCCCGTGCCACGCGAGAAAAGTTTACTGACACTGTTAAGGGTCATCTTGCAGCATGCTCGGTCGGCAACGTTCGTAAAACGGACCCCGAATCGTCCAAACGGGCGTAAAAATGGTATTCGACGGCGTAATGCGTTCACGATGTGATCTTCGGATAGGAGTCGCTGTTTTTATCGCGGGGTGTCGGAGATTTAAGTTAGAGTTACCTAGAACTTTACAGCTTAGTGCTGCATCGAACAGTGAAGTAGGGGTGTTCGATTCCGATTGGATTCTTTAGAAAATCAATTCTTTTCGTTAAAAGATCGACCTTTTGAATCGTCTCTTTAGTATTCGATTTTTCCCAAAATCGATACTTTGATGTAAGAATCGAAAATCGATTTTTTAAAGACCTCTGGGAGAAATACTTGTCACTGGTGAAAGGGTCAATCAAATTGCTTGATGCGTAGGTTTTCCAGGTCTTATACGTTCTCTGAAATTTATTCGCGATTCCCGTCAAATTTATCTTTCCTGGATCTTACTTTACCATTCTTTCTTGTGGCTTGAAATAGTGCAATGCACATCAAACGAGTTGTAAGTTGTAAGTGATGAAGCATTAAAGTTTTACTGAATGCAATAAAATAATACAGAAGTTAGTGCATATTGAATTATAATTAATCATTGCATAAATATTTCTGTTTGGTGTGGATTTTTTATTTCGATTATTTAGAATAATCGATTGCTTTATGACGATTTTTCCAAAATCTCTTCTAAACGAACAGCCCTGCAGTGAAGCGATAGAGTATTGTGTAGATATAGGAATATTGAGGTCTCCAGTGCGCATGGCAGGTTAGAGGGAGAAGTGGGAGCATCTACCCCCTCCACTCTTCACGCTACAGCTGTGCTAGGATAGTGTAACTACTCAGTTTCGAGGTTTGCCTGGCGATCTAATATCGAAGCATTACTATTAAATGACTACCAAAGACTTTCCACAAAATCCGTTGCTCCTCTCAACCTCCTCGTTGTAATTATAATTTTATTATTCTAAGATTAAGTTAGTAGTTTGAGATTACTATTGCAACAACGTCGAGGAATGCTGGATATTGGAAGACACTCGTGAAAGATAAGCATTTTTACGCGTTGAGGAACAAGGAGCCACCCACTATTCATCGCGGCGTGCAGGGATATCCTCGTCCGCGAGAGGAATCCGGCTGTAGCATTCGGTGGTGGCGCAGGCATCTCTTCAGGCCCCGGTTTCTGGTACTGGATTCTGGTCCGCCGCCGCCGGACAGGGCCCGATTAAAATGGAAACAAATGAAGTTGGACGTAATGAGGTCCCGCGGTGAGGGAGAACCCGTTCTTTAATTTATTCCCCTCCCCCACCACCTCCTCCCCTGCGACCGCACTACGTCGCTCTCCTTTTCTCCCTGCGCGTCCTCCTCCGCCGTTGGGCTGCTCTTTATCCTCCATTCTCTATGTGCTCTATATTTTTTATCCTTTCCACCGCCTTTTGTCATTTCTCTCTTTTGCGGCTTCTTCAGCTTCTTCTGCGATCCTTTGTGCTTCAGCTCGTGACTTTTCGTGCGCGATGAAAGTTTTCTCTGAGGTTTTAAGTTTTTTCTTTGATCATTCTTCCTCCGTCTTAGTGTCCAGAGGTGACATAAATTTGAGTGGAGCTCCACCTCAAAGTACCAGACTTGTTAAAAAGATGAAGAGTTCTTTAATATTTGAAAAATATTAACATCCTCAAAGGAGTGCATCGAAGAAAATAATCTACTATCAAAAGATAAGTAATCAATTTAAATAATTTCCAAGATAAATAACAATTTATTTATCACAACTCTGATACACACTATCCAATAGTTTCTTCCAAAAACTGACGCTAAATTCAAAATGTACCTCAAATCTAAGCGGTCCAGATATTAAAGAACAAAAAATGAAATAAATCAGCCTACCCACTATAAATTGCTTCCCTATTCACAACTTTGGAACCTAGCACAAAATCAACAACACTTACAATCTCAATTATTTCTGCTTTATTTTTTTCCTAAACCAAATCCTCAAATTTTTTAAGAAAATTTGATAAACTCCTGTGACTTTCTTAATTTCATTGCATTTTCGGTGGGTCAGCAAAGAGTTCAGCATATTGGCACAGAAACTGGCGAAATCCCGTCAAAAGGTGAGAGGGGACCAAGATTTACGCATCCCCGCGACGAAACCGAAACCGATCGGCCTGACAATGGGCTACCAGCAGCAGTTGACATTATAAATCGCAATCAGCGGGCCTCTGCTACCGAGCCAGGGGAAGAGGAACGTTCGAGAGGATAAGCGAGAATAAACGCGAAGGGACGCGGGCGTTACGCAACCACCGGATGACGAGGGGTCCAGGGACAGGTTTATGGGGGGCGTTAAAAAATGCCCGTGCCCTTTAAACCGACCGAAACGCCTGAATATACTCAACAACAATGGGACTAAAAACACTTTCGAGAACATCTTTCCTCCCGATGGATATCAGCCTTTTCAGCGTCACAAACAAATTGATATTTGGAGATTGTGGCCACAGAGGATTGTAAATAAACTGACCTACAGAATAATTGAAGACGAACCGGGAAAGTGCTTTAAAATCAAATACAAATACTATTTCCTGTAATGCAATTGAGATTTCTTCAATCAAAATATATATTTATATTATTTTTTTTCAATTAACATATATGAGAAAATAATGTCCATAGAAAATAATATCTATAGAAACTAATATCTTCTTCTTTTGACATATAAAAATGACTCTGGATTTTAAGACGGAGAATTTTGAGAGACTATTGGATTTCTCAGTTTCCGAATGAGTCAAATTTTCTAAATTTTGCGAATTCCTTTGAATTTCTTGGACCTGAAAAAAGTTTCCAGACTTCCATACTGAATCGAGGCATTACGCTGAATTTTTTACCACCTCTAATCTCGCTCCGGGCATCCGAGGAATGTCCGCGTGTACCCACATAAATGCTCGTGACAAGCAGTCGAGGTACCTCGAGGACTCGGCGAAGAACCACTCGTAATAATCGCCAGGAGGTGGTAGAAATTGCGTCACGACCGAGCCAGCTGGACGCAAACGAGTGTGCACTGTGCAGCGAGGTTCCCGCGATAGGAAACAAGGGCGCCGAGCGATTTCTCGAAAATTAAATGCGCGCGGGACGACGTGTATCGCGTGAATCACTTACGGTTTCCCGGGACCCGCCGAAGAGTGGACGTGGATGAAAGTTTGATGCTTACCTGCAACAGAAAGGGAACGACGATTAAATCTTTAGCTCGTTGCGTCAGTTTCGATTGCGATTCCTGAACGCCAATGGCGAGGAACGGGGTGAAGCGGATTTGTAAAGCTGGAAAGAAATCATTAGGAGGACAAGTGTGGCATTTTTCGGTATTAATTGGTTGGGAGTGATAGAAGGGGGAGGACAGTGAGGAGCTTAATTAGCTGGAACTTAGTATGGAAATTATTGGAAGAAAGGAGGATTTAAATGTATTGTATTTTTAGAGATTTCGTGACGTGGTGAAAAGTGTAAAGAGGTGAAGAAATATTCAAGAGGTTCTTATGATTATTTATAGATACGTTGAATTAAGAAAAATTATTAAAGGAACGAGCACCAAATTCGCGAAAAATGCCACGGCGGACTGAATGGAACCAGATCAATGAAAATATGTGTTTCATTCGTGGTAGCCACTCGGAATTCCACAGCACGATATTACACGCACGCAGCAATATCGCACGTGCTTTCTCCGGTGCCCCTTTCGCGTGCTCGCCGCCTAGACCACCGCTGAATCAATTTTAGTCTTCCAGGTAAATAAAGCAAACAGTAGACGATAGCCTGTCGATCAATTGCGCGATGTATCCACGTGTAATTCCGATAGATCAGGAACAGAGCTCGGATCCCATGGGAGGGTGGGTAGAATTAGTTAAGGGAAGATTGAGGGTCGATCCGAATTGAAATTCATTTCTTCTGATAGAGTGTAATGTAGATTCCTTAGTTTTCTATTTATCTGTTGCAACACAATAATCTCGAAATTGAAGAGTTTGCAAGTAGCAAGTAGCATTCGAAATTCACGAACAAAGTAGTTCTAAAAAAACCACATATCTGTTTAAAATAAAACATCCTTTTAAACCACACGTAAAACGCCACACATTTTCAAACCCGCAAAAATGAACACCGAATACTCCGTGCCTACCTCCAATAAAATATCAAGATCTACGTACTAACTCAAATAAAAATATCCAACCCAAAAAGCACCCACTCCACGCCTCTCCAGCTCCCTCCAACCCACGGAGCAATCCTAGAAAAACCACAATATCTACTCTATCCGCAAGCATGTTCCCTCCGCAGCGCCCCGCGATACCGCTCGCGAAATCGTGAGAGAGCGCGTCGGGATCGCGCGCAAAACCCATCGCGTCGCGCGTAATCGCTGGCAGTTATCGATGCCCGTGGATCGCAGGCCCATAAATCGGCTGGATAAAAACGTTGCCGATATTTCGAGTACGCTTGCCAATAAATCGGATTCGACACGGGCATTACGGCCGGGACGTTGGACGGAACGTAACGTAGCACCTACTTAAGCCGCGTATTCTTTCTGCAAACAATCATCGGTGAAGGAGCAGCGAGAGACAGAGAGAGACACAGCGAGGGGCGGAGGCGGGGGGGAGGGGAGGTGGGCGAAAGGGAGAGAGGGAGGGAGGGAGGGGGGACGCGAACGTGCGCGGGTAACCTTCATCATCTGCACGAGATTACAGGGTTCGCGATGCCGATACGATGGAAAAAAAGGCAGCCGTGTGGGGGGGCTCCCCTACCGGATCGGTATCTTATCTGATCTCACACTTGCAGAATGCGAATCACTTTATGATACGGCCGCGTTACATCAAAGCCGCGGACCAGCTACACATTGTAAAAGCTTCGCCCCATCGCTGCGCCGACGCGACGGTTGCTTCTTCTGCCCGTCCGATCGCGGCCGATCGGAATTAATGCTCTTACCCCGCCGTCCACGTCGCCGAGCAGCACCGCGAGCAGGCTGTTTGAATTTTAGAGGTTTCTTTGGGGAGCGCGAGCTCGCCGGGGGATGAGTTTCCGGTGGGAGCGATGGGGAGTATGAGAGGAAACGCTGATTGCGAGTGCGGAGTTGCTTTGATGGCGGCTGGGAAATTGAGGGGAGGAGATGGGAGGTTGTTGGACGCAGGCAGACGTTGATTGGAAGATAACTGGGTAAAATGAGTTTCTTTTAATTCACCGTCTATGATTTTTGTATGAATTCGGATAGTGGGTACACATTTATAAAATATTTGCCACTGATCCATGTGAAATCTGCATTTTTTAAATTAATAAAGGCATTAATAAACATTTTGACACTCTGGGTGTGAACCCCCCATAATTGATTTTATATGCAAAATAAATACCTTTTTTTCATAGCCGACTTACAAACTACTTTTTCTCTCAAAATATTATATCCGACCAACTCTGTAGATTTTTAGCTTCTAATACTGAAATTTGTAAAATGTACAATGTTTTAAAGGTTTTCTTAATTTTTTCTCAACATTTGGCAATCTAATTTTTTTTTTACAAGAACTGTGATAAAATTTCAATAAAAAATACTATTGGAATACATTCTAGAGACCTTGAAAGTCACCCATGATTTTTTTCATAATAATTGGATTCTTTGGATGATCTACCCAGGTGTGTCAAAGTTGATCGAAAAAAGAGGTGTGTCAAGGGTTAAAACTGCTATCCTCTATCTACTAAAAACTACTTGAATTTTTGTAATAAGTGCGTGTACATAACAATAGCAGCCGTTTACTTTCAGCAACTTTTTATGAAACACTCCTTACCTGCGTCTAATAATAACAGCAGTAGTTATGGGGATATATGGTCAGCCAAATATAGATCAGTCGACCTCCACTATTTGATATACCTTGGTAACTCGGCTATACCTATAGTAACTGTCGATTCACGAAAAGAATCAAAATAAATATCACTGTACCTAATATCTCCCATGCTTACATAACTATTACATCGAACATTGATTCGAATTTGAAAGTTGGACGGATTTAAACGCGTCCAAATGAACACCATACGTTCCTCGCACTAATAACTATAATTATAATCACGAATCCGGTCATAATATACCACTGAAACCTATTAGCAAATCCTCGACCCTCAAGAATTTCTGCAAGTTTCACTTTCGACTGAACTAATGCCCATTTCGCACGAGTCCTTTTCTGTCCCTTAACTAGTACCTTTATCTATCCATCCCTATCACCCTCAAATCATTACTGAAAATACACGAAGCACTCTCGCAGTCTCGGTACCGAAGCTGGCTCTTCTCGAGTCGATGCCCACATTTTCCCCTCGCCCTGCCCCTTTTTTCAAATGAATTTAGACCTCCCAGCTAGTAATCCCCCCGAGCGACGTTTCTTGCGCCGTTTGGGCGGAACCACGCCGCGTGGACGCTTAAAAGTAAAGTTTTGGAGGAAAGTTCGACGAGCAAGTTTTTCTCGGCGGCCGATGCCTGCACGTATGCCCGGTTACATCGCGGAACGGCCGCCGGAGAGAGCACGGGGGTCAATTACAAGGGGAACGGCGCGGCTCGCAAGGCGAAATTCAATTACGTTAGAAAAACAGGCCTGATCCGCCCGTCACAAACGAAACGGCTGTCCGCTGTGCGCGGCAGCATTGCTGCCCGGGCCTTTGTGGAGGCGATCGCCCCAGCCAACGGGGGTATCTTTCTTCGTCCGTTAAGCCGCTGTTACACGATCGAACCCGCGGTTACAAATGATTTCCCCGCGGGAAGAAACGGCCACGGGCAAAAGACTCGCCGAGCCGGAGGGACGGCGGGGAAGGAAGATCGTCCGGCGAGTTCCTTTCTTTCGGCCACTGTCGCCGAAACTGGCCGCGTTTAACATCGTTCCTCAAATTAAGTTCGTTAAAGGGACGCTGGATTAAGGCGGATTCACGCGTGTCAGTTACGTGACGGTTGAGTGGCGTCGGTGTGACGGGTAGAAAATATCGTTTCCTTGTTCTCGAATGGAGCAGTTCACACTTGCATTTGTCAATTGCTCATAGTGTCGGAACTGATGTGTGAATCCACCTTTAAGCGTTCGCACAGTGACTGTTCAGTGATGGATCTGGAAATGAGATTTGGGATTTTGAGGGCCCAGCCAGACAATTTACAGCAAATTTGCGTAAAGTTTGTCGAATATCAAATCACGCAATGCAGCAATCTTGTGCGCTTTGTGAGTGCTCACCTTGGCGTTAAATTTAGGACATGTAATGATTCAATTAGAACAGAAAATATTGTAGCAATCTTTATACACTCGATGAGGATATCCGATGAGTTCCCGCGTCAGATCGTCATCTATTTAACTTATATTTGTGCAAAATTTACCTACAGTTGTGCATTGGGATCATATTTGAATCACATTTGCAGCAATCAATGCAGCACACAATGATTGCAAATTGCCATCATCACTTTACATTATATTTACAACATATGTTTTAGTCATATTTAGTAAATTAACATGAGTCTAACGATATAGCAATATTGATCAAAACATGTAGTAAATGTATTGATTCATTGCATGATCAAGAATTTAATTCATGAAAGTCTATCTGGGGGGCTTTTATTACAAGAGTACTGTGTTTTTCTTCTGTTCTTGCAATTTCTCGTGATATTCTTTAGTTGTAAAATTTCCATAGAATGCACAGAATTACTTAGATCCCATTAGACAAAGAGTTTCAACCTTTCCTTCCTTCGAAATATCTCAATACCATGAAAAATAATGGAACCGTGTTCAGTCCCGTAAAATATCAACTCGAACTTCTCTCCGACAGCAAATACTACATGTTTCCTTCCCTCGACACGCCTTAAGGTACCCATTACCCAACAATCTCGAGCAACGCAGGATATTCTTGTGCTTCTACGCGGGTGCTGAGTGGACGCATCAACGAAAATATCCTTGGCACATGGAAATTACCATTTCCCACGGATAATTCGAAGGACAGCCGAGTTATCCGCGACCCGAGGCGACAGAAACGCATGGTCATTCGCGGCTAGATGGGCAGACAGACGGGATTAGGTCATAAGCGCGGCCTTAGGCCTCGGCTGTGCAAGAAATAGGTGTAAATACCTGTGCGATCCGGTGCCGCTTACGCAACCGCGGTAATTATATTTATTAGACAGCGTGTACGGGGCTAGCGAAATCGAAAAGCGGCTGGCTAAACAGTGCCAGGAGGCATCTAATGCGCCTAGCACTATTTCCAGCCGAGACTCACCTGCTCGCCGGCGTTTCGCCGCGAAATGCTCTTAACCCGTCCACAAAAGCTCTTGGTAATTTACAACGTCTGTTCTGTAACGCGTATTCCCTTCTTTCCCGGGGATCACTTGGCCTAATTCATCGTGGATATCGGTGATTCGCACGAGCACTGTGAACTTGGGTCAAGCTTTGGAGTAATTTGGATCCGTGTGGAATGATTCTTTGCGGTTGAGGTTTCTAAACTTAAGGGGTTCTTCCACTGTGACTCCCTAAAAAAGTACCGCTGTAGGAACTTTTTTTGTGTCAAAAAGAATGTGTGTATTAAATTAAAGTTTTTCCTGTTTATTAATACGTGCTTTGAGAATACAAAATTATTTTTTTCATATTTTTTTAATGCCTGCTTGCGCCAAAATAAGTGGGTGTGATATGCGCTGTAAAATAAAAGACTGAAACAAAAAAAAATGAACAGATTTCTAATCCGTATGGCGATCGCTATGACAGGGACTAAGATGAATTAGATTGTTGAAGAATTGGCAAAAATGCGGACGGGCAAAGGTGAAATATCGAAATTAACTCAATTTTTTAATCACTGAGATGAGAAAAAACAACGGAAATGTGTGATTCTAAGTACTTCGGGCCATAGCGACAGTCATGCTGATTACAGACCTCCCTGATACCTCAAAAATCGACCCCGCAGTCGAGTCGTCTCTTTTTTCACAGCGCATATTAATTACACCCCCTATTTTGGGGCAAACGAGCATTAAAAAATATGAAAAAAATTGTTGTCTTCCCAAAACATATATTAATGTAAATAGAAAAAACTTCAATTTAGTAAATACATTCTTCTTGTGATAAAAAAAAATCTAAAAGGCTGTACTTTATCATGGCGTCGCAGTGGAAAGACCCCTTAAGTAATTTTTAGGGAATAGATTTTCATGGATTGTAAAGAAATCTGAGGATTTTAAGTTCCTGTTAGAAGAAAGGTATTTTTAAGGTGACGGAGATCAATGTTCTTCAGATCTGTGTCGATGCAAGAAAGAGGAGGAATATGGGAATACAAAGAAGGTAACATAACTGTTACTTTCTTGTAACTACAAATTACAATCAACGACAAATATAATTCAACAAATTAAAGTCTGCGTTTGAACCGCTTCGACACTCAGCATCCATTCCCAAGTCTGACACTCGCTGCAGCAACACCTCTGATCAATCCGTGACGATCTAAATGCATCGTTCATACATCCCGCATCACCGAAACCTCGCCTCTCTCGAAAAACTTCATCACGCATTCCGTTTCAGAGTACCTCTTCTGTTCTAACGAAGCAACCGACTGCCTCTCGTCGTAACTTCCCAGAAGGCAGCCAAACTTCGGCCTCAATTAAAATACCTACGCCTGAATTCGACGTGTCCCAGAATAAAGATAAAACCTTAACCACTCTCCCTACGGTTCGTTAAGAGAGCAGAGCGACACGTGACATCCACTCGAAAGCGAGAAAAGAAAAAGAAAGGAAAATAGAATTCCCGACGGCGGAGTGGAGCCGTGTGTAACGCGCGCGTGTTGTACGCGTGTAAAGAGATGATAATAATTAATCAGACGGGGGATCGAGGCTGGTCCGCGTCCGATGTAACGAGTAGGCTGTCCCTGCGTCGTTAAATGTAACTGTTACGATCTTTGAAGCTCGGACGCGGTGTTGTGCACGGTTGCGCAATGACAACTTCCATGGCGGCCGCGCACACGCCTCGATCCACGGATCTAGGATCCTGGCATCGACGCACATAGCAACGATCCAGTGAATTTTCCACCTTAAATAGACAACACCGTCTGTCCCGCTATGGCGAAAAACGAAAGGCGTAACCTTCGGGCTCACCTTCCAGCGATTGATCTTCTTTTTCCTGCGAACGAAGAACCGAGCTCGCGGTACAGTCGCCAGAATAAACTCGTCTGATCGCACCTCTTCTCGGAGGCTTCGCGAAAGATGTCTTCCCTTGCAATTCGTAGATTAAACCCGGTTACTAACAAATTGAGAAATGAGAGGAAATTTCGTGGAAGATGGAAACGAAGAAGGGACATTTTGGCTTATCTTAACGCCTAGTGAATACAGCATCCATTCGAACTTATTCTAAATATTAAATTACATACGTTAATTATTACGATTAGCATTACTCTTTGTAAGCCATAAGAATTTTAGATCACGGCACGATTGAAGTATACTACAAAAGTTTACATATTTTGAGACGAGTATGAAAGGAATTTTGGCTCAATGTGGACCTTGCATCTTCGGTAAGTGAATGGAGGTGTAATAGATCAGCTGTGAAATTGCTTGATTGCTTAAATCTCTTCTACCTATATTTTGTATAGTTTAAATTATAATACTCTTCGAAGTTGTCGAATGAAAATGGTCCGTGGAGCAGCTTTCCAGTCTGGCGTACTTTTCTTGTCAGTTTTCAAGCATGTAAATACACGATGGAAACCAGAGTAGAGAAGGGAAATTCAAGTGTGCTTGGCCTACGTTTCGCCGGCTCGTTAGTCCGAATTAATTACGAACCGTTCCACTAACGACTGCCGTTTTCAACGCCTCTTTTTCTCGCGTCGCCCTCCCGGCCTCCCCTTGTCCCTGTCCTCTCGCGCTCGCTTCTTTTTCCCTCTCGCGTCTGCCACGAAAGCAAAAGACACTTGTGGCGAGCCAGTGTTGTTGGCCTCGATTTGTCAATCCACCCGACAAATCCTAAGTAGGAACACCGAGTGTCGGCTGCGTCAGATCGAAGGGACACTGGTTGACCAACGTTCAACTCACTTTCGTGCACAAATGATCTCTGCGAGCGATCGCTGCGAAAACACCGTTTCGTAAACAGAAATCGATATAGGAGACCATTCCTACGAACAATTATATTAACGCGATGATTCTTTGTATTTACAACGTAGATTAATCGTAGAAACATTTAACGCAGAAGGAAAATTTCAAACGGCAAGATAGAATAAACATTTGCAGACTATAAAAATAAAATTCTTCTAAGCATCCGCTACAAATTTCCACGAGCAAAGATTAAATCATCAATTTCCTCTGACGATTCAAAACATTTAACACATATATTCATATTAAGACGCTCTTTTTTAAGTCCAAACTCGTCTGCTGTCGCACATAAATTTTCCCAAAGCAGCAACTTTTTTCAATAGGGTAAACCAACCAGTGAATGACCGAATTGTTGAATGAGAAGCCCAGTAAATGACCGCATACTTTTAATCGTACTTATTAATGCTTGTTTAATACGCATAACTAAAAATATGGGATATTAAACGTGCAACTACACTCCATTTATAAACATATAGTAATTTTTAAATTTTTAATTGACATTACTTTGCCTAATGGTCATTCACTGGTATGCGGTCAATTACTGGTTGGTTTACTCTACCATCTTTTGCTTTATCAAACCTTCCCTCTACGCCACTCAATAACATGAATCTCTTCAGACAAGTCACATCTATATCCATATCACATTCATCGACACAATTACACACCATATTCACTTGTTGATATCAAAGTAACCACGATCGATAACCCATCATCGAAGGATATTTCATTCGAAGGAAGCTGCCCGCGCCAGCACGCGCGATCGATCAGGGGCTGATCGATTTGTCGCGTGCTCGCGTTCGCTCGCCGCGTTACGCTCCCGTAAGCGCTATGAATTATGCTTATTCGTACGCGGCCGCGCAACAGTCGTTCATTCACGGGGACGTAGCGCTCGCGCGATAGAGATTCACCGTCGATTATCGACTTTTACCGCGCGCACGTTCCCGTAATGAAGCCATTGTTCCCGCTGATAAATGATCCGCGTCGTTGGCTGTCGCCGTTTTTCACTCACCCTCGCGGTTTCGGCCCTCCCGCGCTCCTCGCTTCCCCCGCCCAGCTTTCCATTACGTTATCGCCGCTTCGCAACGGAATGGTTCATTATGGAAATCGCGATTACGGCCAGGCCAAGCGTCCGTGGAAGTCTTTATTGCCATCGAGAATCGACGCTTTCGCCGGCACTCCCGATCTCCGTGACGAAACTCGTGCAATTAACGCGCCGTGCGCGCGGTCGCGCCGAGCGAAATGCTGCTGCTCAATATTTATGAATATCGTTTCGTGGGACGAGGATCGTCTTTTGGGTGATTCCTGGGAATATTTGTGGCCGATGGGAGGGTTGCGGAATTTTTCGAGGTCTGGAAAACTGGGGAGGTCCTTCGGTGATTCTTTGGAGCTATGTACTTCGAAGGAACTTTCGAGTAGGTATTCTTCGAGGTTCTTTTGGGCAAGTTTGATGTAAGGTGGAAGGAACATTGGGGTAACTTTGAAGTAACTTCGAAGGAATTTTGTGCTTTGAAAGAACTTTAGAGCCTCCGTAGAAAAATTTTGCAGCGTGGAGTCGTGGGCAACCTACTTAGTCACTAGGATTACTTTTTCCTAAATTCTGTGATTTAAAAGTGGCATCACGAAATTTGCAGAAGTTGCAGAAGAAATTCTCATAAACAGCTCTCTGGGAACCCTGCATTCTTAAAATAAATCCTTCTTTAATTCCAACTCCCAAAGTATTAAAATACCCTCTCAGCTTCTACTCCCACACCCCGAACCAACCACAGGATCACGTATCTTCAAAATACCAACAAATCTTGTATATGAAATCCAACTTCGATCCTCTACTATATTTTACAACACAGTACTTCAACCAAAGTTTCCCTAAAACCCACTAAAAACTACGCCTAACCCCAACAAAAGACCCTTCCACTCTACGTGTTATGGCGAAACGAAACAACCATACCCCGATCCCGCAATAAACACCCTGTATTACCGAGCAATCGCAATAATTATGGTTAAAAATGATCGGCGAAACTCTGCTGTCCCCAGCCATTAAGCGTGAGTAGAACGACGCGATAATCTGCCCGCGATCTCGACGGTAAATCATGTGTAGAGATCAAGCAACGTTGCGCAAGCGAGCGGGGCAAGAGTGAAGCGTGTCGTTTCATTCATGCACGCCGCCGGCTAATTATAATTCGAAAGGCACCGATCGACGTCGCTTTTTACGAGCAGTCGGTGACGGTGAAAAAAGAAAGATAGGAAGCCGGGAAAGGCCGAGGGCGATCGATGCGCCAACTTTCAGAGGCTTCCTCTCGCGGAGATGCACGCGCACAGGCTGCATCGCGACTCGCATCGGGACCGCGTTTAATGCGTTATTGTCGCAACAGCGGTCTACGCTGGCTTCGTACGGTTACTCGTGCTCGTCGTCGTCTACCTGAATCGAGAAACTGTTGTTTTTACCGCAGAACCGGGCTATGTACATGGAACGACGAGCCATCAATCGCGGGCCTCTGAACGCAGCGTCTAGAAAGCTCCAACCCCTTTGGTGAAGATGGAAGATGCATGTCGCAAGAAAGTAGGCGATCGTGGGCTGCTCTTGTGATGGAAGCAGCCTATCGTAGGTTATTTTATTTTAGGCACAAACTTAATTAGGTTCACCTTGGGTATACTGATCATTTATTCTTCATTTGATTTAATTATATAGATATAGGTACTGTAAGACTACAAGGAATATTTTACGTACATATTCAAAGTAAAAGAAGAGTCATTTGTGATGTCATTCGTATTACAGCAAATGACTTTAAATTTTCAACGGAATTTGGACTCGTAACAGTAATTATTCTCGGGAGGCAGAAACTCTCGAGGGCCAATCTCGACCCAAGGCTCAACGAGCGTCAGGGAGGCGACAGGATACCTTGCTTTTCCCCGAAACGCGTTCGATCGATCGCGACAGACGGGCCTCGCAGATCGGACATCTTAATTGCACCGGCGAAATTAATTTCCCCTGGCTCGGCCTTCCGAGATACTGCTGTCAGATTAATCCCCGTGTCTCTCCCCCGGGGGCCGCGTGCTTTCGTAATTATTTTCTCAAGATCGACGCTCCGGCTTCCCTTAATCCCTTGAACCCGGCTCACTCGTCGATCTCGCCTCCTTGTGCCCCCGCGGTCTCTCCTTCGTCACGATCGGAGCGGCGGGTTTTTAACGACCAGCCCCACGAAAAGTCGGGCACAAAGTGCTACCTCTGCTCTTTCGCTCGCGCGGATAATCGATTTGTATGAAACTGAGCGGGGGGGAAACGGGTCGGCCGACATGGATTTTAATGCTGTGCAGCGGCGCGGAAGAAATATGCCGTATGAATTATCGCGCTGCGTTTCGAAACGGCGCGTTACTCCTTTACTATTTATAGTGGAATGAAATAAGCGCGGCTTCGCGCGTGGGAGTCTCGGGGTGGATTGGCGAAATAAGGATGGAGGGTGTAGTAAAGGGAAGGCAATCTTCTTAGGTCGATAATTTCACTGGAAATTTTAGGAATGACATACTAATTCTGTTAAGGGGTCATGCTCAGTCAGGAGGCCGAAAAAGGGTGGTCTTTGGAAATTTTTTACTCAAAAGCTACAACACATTTCTCAAAAAATCTTTTTTCCTTTTAAGGATAGCATCTAGTACCGTGCATCGTAAATTTTTTATTTAAAAATATTTATCAATAACTGAGTTATTGTCCATCACCTGAAGGTTCTCTAAAAAAAAGGCTTCTGCGGATAAAAAAATTCAGAAGAATTTACTTATTATATTATCTAGTCTTTGAACGAAGGATATTTTTATCCGATACTTAGTTTTCTTTTAATTGACGAAAATCAGGCATGATTTATGATAAAAATTGAAACTTTTACTTTAAACATCAGCCATTTTTTCCGAAATCAAAATTTCGAAAAATCCTTCGTTCAAAGACTAGATAATATAATATAATAAGTAAATTCTTTCAAATTTTTTATTTTAGATGATCGACTTTCGAGCAGGAATGGTCACCGAAGAAAGAACATTTTTTAGAGAACCTTCGAGTGATGGACAATAACTTAGTTATTGATAAATATTTTTAAATAAAAAATTTACTATGCACGGTACTAGATGCTATCTTTAGAAGGAAGAAAGATTTTTTGAGAAATGTGTTATAGTTTTTGAGTAAAGAATTTCCAAAGACCACCTTTTTTCTGCCTCCTAACTGACCATCTCGTGATCCAATTTATAGTTCTTCAACGATTGTTGCGCAGAGTTTCGTTGAGAACCTTTCTCTATTACGCTGAGCATCGTCGAAAATGAGTAAGCACGCGGGACATCGTGGCCCCGCGGGTCGACCTTTCCGGTTTCATTTGGTATTCCGTCGAGGGGTCCTGTGACGAAGTCGCGTGCTCATAACGGGCCCCGTTTCGCGGCTTATTGCGCGCGCGCGCTCGCGCGTGATTCCAGGTACAAGCCGGGCCTCGAGGAGGGCACACGAAAACGGGACGATCGCGGATAAAACGCAACCCGCGGCCCTTAATCATGCCGGCCGAGTGAAAATTAAAATTCAGCCCGCGCTCGTCCGTGCACGTCGCGCGGAGCACGCGTATGCAAACCACCTGTCCTCGGCTCCTTTCTGTCTCCGGCATTCGCCATTTCGCCCTGCCTCTGCCCCTTTCTTCTACATCCGTTTACGTACTTCCTCTTTGACTCTTTTCCTCGTGTTTGCTTTTCCGTTTATAGGCATCTCCTTTCATTCCCATCCTTTTTATAGCTTGCGTTTGGAAGCTCTTTGGGAGTTGGGGGTGAAATGGGGTGCTTTTTATGGTAGTGGCAATTTTAGTGAGCGCTGCATTTCCTGATGGATGAAGGAGATTTTTGTGTCGTTTTATTTTAGGAAAATAAGGGGGATGGTGGGGATACCTCTGGAAAATAATTATTATAGGGTTATTGAAGGAAATTTCCCGATAAAAATGTCCTTTTTTCAATTTTGGGACTTACAGTGTTTTCTACCATAACTCTTTGATTCCATTGATATTGCTAGTACCTAGCTATGGAGAAAGTAGCTTGTAACACTTCACGTGGGTACGTTCTATGTACATTCATACTAGAATTAGAGCATACTGGGACAAGGATGACCTAAAACCTCGCAGGTATTCAAACTTCGCAAGATTACTATGTTAGAACGTAATTAATAAAGATAACTGGCGACAAAATTTACCTATGCACTTCCTTTCAGTATTTTCAATTCATTACTGAAGTACCAAACCGCCAACGCCAGTAGAAAAGAGTTACAGGCCTCCAGCTCCAAAATTCTTTACGACTCCCCCGACAGAAACAGAGAAAAGTTTAAAATGGCAACGTTGGAGCAGGCCATAAATAAAAGTGACCGAAACGAGAATAAAAGCGAAGCGAGAAGAAAGTTTTAAAACCCGCGCGCAAAAGTGGCCGTGATATTTATTTCCCTGGCGGATCCTTCCCCTCATTTCTGCTAATGGATAATGCAGCAATATTTAACGCGCTATTTACACGGGCCTGGATGCGCGTGCACGCGCAGAATTAAGACTTAATTTACAAGCATTATCTTCGGCGAGGGCCAGCCGAGAATGGCGCGCGATGGCATTCCCCTTATCTCGCCACTTAACCCCTCATCTTCGTGCTCGGGAACGCGTAAAATGTTGCGCTGCTTTAGTGCCGGCCGCTGCTGCTCGACAATGTCAGCCGTTGCTCGGGCTAATGTAGATTAATAAGCATTATCTCGGGTCGAAGCTCGTCCGCGATTTACGAACCAGTTCCTCTTATCTTGCCACTTAAGACCGTTTAAAGCACAGAGTCGGACACGCTGCCCGCGCACGCGCCCATTCAGAAATTTGAGTGAAAAGACTCGGTGGAAGTCGATCTAATTGTGAGACGAGGAACTCGGTCGTTCTTTCAACGCGCAGCACTTCCTAGGATATGATGGATGTACCAGTAAATGAACAGGTACCAGTGAATGGATATATTTTGTTAAAATGAGTAAAATATATTATTAAAGTAAGCAACTAATTAATTAGAGACTTCTTTTCATTTCTTGCTTCATATCTAAACAATTTTTGCAGCACGTGGAATGAATCGCGCTGCATTCATTAGCCTTAAGTGTTCATTTACTGGTGCGTTTACCTTATATTAATTAATGAATATTGAGCACGACTTGCGTGGTGGTTACAGGTTTGTCGTAGTAGGATAAAAGTGTAGAGTTTGGAGGTGATCGTGTGATCGAAGTGTATTTAATTCTTAATAAACAGAAGACTAATAAAGAAGCTTCATCTACTAATGAATTTGAGGTTTTATCGACGAAATAAATCTTTGACAGGTTGATTGCTAATTGTGATACCAAAGTGCAACGATACCCTAGCAGTCTTTTACTCTACACTCCAACATCCGCAGTATTTCGAACCTTCTGTCCTTTCCCTGGACCAATTCCTAAACACCCAAAACATAAATTTCGCAATTAGCATACCATCACTAGCACCGCTAATTTCTATCTAATTTACTTGCTGCCACGCATACCCCAACCTATAATTTAAAAACAAAGAAGCAACAAGTATCCTACGTCCAAGCAGCGCTCAGTCCTAGAAGCATTACATCGGAAACCTCATCGGAATCGAAGCAATAGTCGGCGGCTCGGTGTAAAGACGCGATTAATCGCGGTACCGGATATCGAACGAAGGCGACCCGGTGAAAGAGGAGGAATTCAAGCGGCGGGTTTCACGTTGGCGAGCGTTTGGACGGTAAGCAGCGAGGCAGGCAGGGTCGTGTGCCGGTTGGCTGCGCTCAGTTACGCATCGGCTACCGGGCTATCAATGAACGCGCCCACGCGACCGAGATCGACAGCCTCTCTCAGCCTGCTCGCCCCTCGAGAACCTGCCGCTCCCCCCTGGTGCCGCGCAAGGTCGTTTAATTCCTGCACGCCTCCAGAAAATAGATTTCACGAATGCAAATCGCCACGGCCTGGCGAAAGTGAACGGCGGTCCCGACGAGACACGTTGCACCGACACCGCGATCCCGCGTTCCCCTGTCTCTTCGTCATCGACGGTTTTGCGCCGAGCACGCTCGCCGCTGATCTTTAATACCTCGTGCAATGCTTGGTCTCGAGAGCTGTGTACAGGTGAGGGGAATATTTTTAGGGTTTTGGAGGATGTATATGGGTGGCTCTGGGGTTTGTTCGCTTTAGGGCGGGGAAAGAGGTTTTTGGTACTCTGAGTGGCGCTAGGTTTTTAGAAATAACGCTTCAAGTCGATCAGAGCTGTCCGTTTGGTAGTTGTTAGGAAGTAGTTTTGAAATTTATGTTAAAGTAAGCTATGGAACTTAGGCATATTTAAAGGAAGATTAAAGGGGGAATAGTATTCTTTGGGCTAAAAATATGGCAAAATTTTGGATTTTTTTTTTAAGAAACTAGCGATTCGATTCAACTGAAATTTGGACCATGGTGTGATGCATCTTTGACGAAGCAGCAGTTTCTGTTTTATTAATTTCGAACCATAAATATAGTAGTTATGTATGATCGACCATCACGCCGCGTAAAATACGCCGTCCGTTGGTGTGCGTGATATTTATCTACCAGTTAATCTGAATCAGAAAAACAAAACAAAGCTACATGTGTAGCTTGAAATTGATACACCAGCAAAAAACAAAAAAATTTATTGAGCCGTGTGGAGGGTTTTCAAACTGAGAGGATTGAACATTTAATTTTTGCTATCCAATTTTGCGCCAATTTTCTTATGTAACAAAAGAATGTAAATGAATGTAACAGTTGTTATTCATTTAGGCTTGTTTAGGTTGGCAACATTGTTTCTGCGTAAAATTTGGATACTCTGACCTTAGTGAAACCGTGATTAGCGATATAAAAAACCTTTAGAAACATTAGTCCAAATTTAAAAATTTTCAATGGCCCTATATAAAGAAATTGCTGGGGTAGAGGGAAATTGAGGAAAAAGAAACTTGTATTCGTTGATTCCTAGAGGGTTGTATCTACAACATACATATTACACTGAAACACTCGAACTCCTTTCAAAATCCCTACTTTCCCAAGCTCATTTTTTCATCTACCTACACCAAGCCCCCTTATCATTCCTAAATTTTCAAACTGCACTCCGAACGTGTCCTTAAATTCCTAAAACATATCCCTCCAACTTCCTAAATATTCACCCCACTTCCACATCACGTTCAGCGCGCCGTTCTGCCCAAGAAAAACACGCTGCTGAACGCACACGCAGAGGGGACGAGCGCGTTATCCTCGCGTCAGCTTGCCCTAATCCGCGTGGCGTTCGGCGAGTCGGTAGGCTGTTACGCGAGGCTGCGTTTCAGTTACGCGTTAGCCGTCAGCCATCGCATTATCAATGAACGCGCCCACGTGCACAGGATCGATAACTCACGGTCCCTCCCCGCTCCCCGTCGCTCTGCTCCTCTCATTATCCGTCTCGCGGCTCATTTACGAAGTCCATTCGAAGCGGCGGGGCGCGCGGCCGATCCGCTCGCAATTACGAGCCTCTCGGCGGCGGCGGATCGTAAAGCGGAATGAAGAAACAGCTGGGAAAGCCTCTTCCGCTCGCCCACGCGTGGAAACCGCCGCGAGGCACAGCATCCTCGCGGATGGACGAAGGAAACGGAGGGACTTGTAATGAATATCTCGTTAAGCGCGAACAACGGCTAGCGAGAATCGAGCTTTAATCGAGGGAGGGTAGATTGCAGCTCGTTCCACGAGTCCTTTCAAGGGTTTCTCGTTATGGTTTAATTCGTGGTCGATGTTTTTAGGAAGGTTGCATGAGACGGCTCTTCCCCCACCATTGAATTCTACTGCGCGTTCCGCGGAACATTAGACCGTTGCTGTGAGAGGGGTTTTGACAGAATCCGGGCTGGGATGAATGATATAAGAGACAACAATCTTAATTGTATTACGATTTCTCTCATACATACAGCCCGGGCAATGATTTCACAAGGAAAAGCGAACAGCACAAGTTTCACTACGATTTACGTAAGTCTCGGTCGTTTTATAGTCCCGCAACACGAGCGCCGATTGAAGGCGAAAGACGGAAAGTCGGGGCGAAAGTGTGAGAGCTTGGAGCTTCGGGAATCGCTCTCCCACACGCTGACACATTAACTCGCGCGCCTCGAACGACGAGCGGACGTATTTACGTACGGAAAATCAACGCGGAGATTCTAGCGTTGATACGTTTATCTGGCGAAAATGGAGTTTATTCGCGCTGGTGGCTTGACGAATACGTCATCGCTGAAAAACTTTATCTGTCATACCTGCGACTTTTAAAAGAGGAGAATTTGGGATAATGTAATCTACTGGTTCCCCTCTACCCGTATATGCATAAATAAGATAAAGAAATATGAGAGAAACTTGAACGTCGAAGTGTCTTTGATTCCATCGCGAGGAGCAGAATTGATTCCGATTAAGTGAATCCGTCGAAAGAGAAGCGACGAATATGAAAGGGTGACCGATCGCTGAAAAGCCCGAACCAGCTCGTAAACGCGTGGCAAGCGTAATATCGCGCGCACATGGTCTGGATGCGATGCCAATGTCCTTTCGAATAATTAATTCTGCAATCACGCCTCTGCAAGCCACGCCGAAGCCAGCGTCGGCCCTGACCTTTTCGCGACCGTTGATGACAAGTAGGCGCCACATCGGTACCATCCTGGACAGTTATGTTTCTGAGAGCTCTTTCTTCCCCTCTTCAAATATACGAGGATCATTAACGCCGGGGTATTAAAAGAAACCATGGCGTTTGATGGATGACCAAGCGTTTGGGCCGACCAGCCCGCGTGTTCTTTCTGAGCCTGGTTATTCATTACGAGCCCGTGCTTTCTCTTTCTTCCCTTTCTTTTCCTCTTGTTCCTATGCTTCTCGCGGTGCTTCCGAAAAGCCTCGACCCTTTTGTGCGAGACATTTGTTAAAGGCAAGTCTAGTGGAGGGCTTGAGAGGAGTAGGCTTTTGTGACTGTGAGCGCTCGAGTTTTATGCGAGTTGAATATATTATTCAGGTATATCTTCAAAGTTTGTCGAAATTACGTTGAGCAAAGTGATTAGGGGATTTAAGGACGTTTCAAATTTTATGTTGGCTGGGAGCATTCTGTGTTCAACGGGAGATGTAGTAGTTTTACTTATGTCAGTGGCAGACTTGCGAAGTATATAGAAACTTTTAAGGCTTCCTCAGACTTGTGAGACTCAACATTGATATTTCGGGTATATTCATTTGCGGAGATACCGCTGGATTAAATAACATCAGGGTGTAACATAAAAAGGTCCTTAATCCCCTTGCAATGTAATAAAATAGAAAAGTGGCTTTCTTGTAGTATTTTCGAAGGTTCAAGTTATCCTCATAAACCACAAGAATAAACATAAAAATGGTCATCTTCTCCTCTTTCAACCGCCAAACTAAGAATGTATCAATAAATCTCCCATTAATAAATCTCTAATACATCCCTAAATTCTCGCATCAACGTTACAAATCTCCACAACTATCGTCAAGAACCAATGAAATCGATCGATAAAACATTCCTCCACCCATAGGTACGCAACATGCGAGAAGTAGAAGCTCGAGCGCGCTGAAACGCACGTGGAAGCGTTGAAACGACGCGTGGGAAGGACGCGTCGCCAGGTGACTCGTGAGCGTTCAGAGCAGGATGGTCGATTTCTCGCGAGCTAATTTTCTCCGGCCGTCAATCCTCGCCGGTGGACCGGCTTTTCATTATTAACGGGCCAGATCACCGATACGAATTAAAATGAGCGAGCGCCACTGCGGTATCCGGCCGATTCTGTCGAGGTAATTGAATACGCGCTGATCCGTCAGGCCTGGCGAAACGTATAAAAGAAGGGGAGGGGGGGACGCAGAGATCGAAGTCGATGGTCCACGGTAAGGACGAGGGGGACAGGACGAGTGGCTCGCTGGCCCGGTTTTCTCTGCGGCGCGACGAGGACGGGTATATAAAATGCATCGCAGCCGAATTATTACCGCGGCATGCAGATGAGGCCCGCAATCGAGATATCGCGTGTACCCTCGGACTCGTACGTGTATGTGCGCCCCCTCCGATAAGATCGCGGTCCGAGAGCATCGAGATTCAAGGGGGAGAGGAGGGGGCAGAGCAAGGAGGAGCACTGGCGCGCGAATCTCTGCTCGCACGGCCCAGCTCGTTCACTCCCACGCGCGCAGCTCCTCTCTAGGCGATCTACGCGGTGATTGAAGAGTGAAATCTCTTGCGTGCCACTCGCCAGGCGGATCGTTGGATCCGAGATGACTGTCTCGAGCGCACGAGTCGAGGGGCTAACGAGCGAGAAGCGTTTCGGATATGCCGATCGTCGGGGAATCTTTTGGGCAATTTGATAATTGGTGGTTTGGAGGGTAGGGGTTGGGAAATATGTGATTGCGGTCGAAATGGGAGTATGTCACGTGGAAACGCGATTTCTTATTGGGAAACTTAGTAGAGGCGTGGCTTAGGTTACAGCGCTGTGGTGGTGAGTTGGCAAACTATTGAAAGTAGGCCCGGGTCCCACCAAACATTCCGAATAAGTATTTATTAATCGAATAAGTAAGAAATTAGTGTTGAAAAAAATTTAAAAACACTCATTTTTCATAACTTGTCTATTGAAACACTGATAATCATATGGATTTCGACCTACTCTCAATAGTTCAATTTTCTGTCACTAGTTGGCGTATCGAAATTCTTGGTTTCCCAATAGCGAATTCGGCAAGCACGCACTGACACTGCACTGGTGCCAGAAAATAACTTGGATTGGTTGATTCTTATAGAGCTTCTTCGTTTCTATTAGAATTAACCAATCCAAGTCATTTTCTGGCACCAGTGCAGCGACAGTGCGTACCTGCCGAATTCGCTATTAGGGAGGGGAGGCGGACGAGGAAGCTTTGTAGTTGAGTTTTAATAGGTCGGCGCAAAAGTTCGTTTGCTCACTGTGAGGTGATGTTGGGTGCAAGGATGTATCTTTTTGTACTTTTACCGAAATAAGGGAAAATTGTCATGGATAGCTAACACAAATAGTTTGATTGAAAAATCTGTGGTATAGGTACATATTTTTTCAATTAAGGGTACTACTCTCCCATCAAATCACTCGAAAATAGGTAATTTTTAGGATTTTATTTAAAAAGAAGTAATCGTCGTAGTGTTAAAAAATTTTGTAGGTAATATAGTATTTTTTTATTATCTTCAATGGTGTACAAATGCAGCATAAAAAGTTTTTTAACACTATGACGTTTACTCCTTTTTTTTAAATAAAATCTTAAAAATGACCTACTGTTAGAGTGATTTGACTGTAGAGTACCTTTAAATGAAGTGTTTCAATACAGCGAACGAACTTTTGCACGGATCTAATACATGGTTGGCGTCTATTTCATGACTATATTACTACTTAGAGGCTGTAGCAATCCCGAAATGTGGTTATTACGCGTGTAACGACACACAGAAGAGGGAATCGAAAGAGAAGTGGAACATGGAATCGTGGGCCGACAGAGGTGCGCACGCGCCACGGAGGAACAGTGGCGGGGAAAGATGACAGACGACAACGGGAGTCGTTATAACGTACAAGATGCCCACGTGTCGCGACGCTACCGCGGTATCGATTTACGATCTCGATAAAATATCGCCCTCCGTGGCCGCGACCGTGTCGTACAGAAGTTATTATTCAAATGTTCCCGATGCGAAACGCTGACTTACGACAATGTTCCACCGTGCACGGGTCCAGCTTCCACATGAAAGACGATGGGTCCCGTTTAAGCGACCGCTGTGGGAATAGCGTTCACCGCGCGTAGGCGGTTGTTTCGTTCTAACACACCGAGTGTAACAATACAAACTATCGATACAAAAATTTAGAATCCTAAACAATTATCTGCAAATATAAAAAGTCTTCCTCGAATGGTCCTCGCTTCTCTGAAACCCTCCAGACCCCTTTAAAACACCAGGAAGATCGTCCTTCCTCAAAAATCTTGTGCAACAGCAATAGATTATACACTCAGAATCCCGTCCCTACTTCAAAAGGACCCTCCACCCTGAAATCTCCCCAGGGTGACAAGAAAAGCCGCCCCAAAAGTCGCTGGAATCGGTCACCGTGGACGAAGGGGAACAAATTACACGGTGGTCGATCAACCAGGGTAAGAATTCACAGCAGAGGAGGCGACAGAGGGGGAAGGTTGCTCGAGGTGCAGGACGAAGCGGGAGCGTTGGTCGTGCGGTGATTCAGCCTGTTGGGTTGCCGCGGGGTTACGTAATCGGGCGAACACCGTGTGCACACACAATATCTGCGTCGGATATCACTTTGTAGTCCGGCCGCGGGGCCGAGGCGCCCTATCTGATCGTTCCCCTGATGCCTTTGTGAGCGGGACGCGCGAAGGGGAGGAACTTTCCTCGGGTTCCTTTTTCCACCTCCCACCAGCGACGCCAGCTTTGCCCCGCGTCCTCCCTGCGAGCGGTGATCTTTCGGGATCGACGTCGAACACGATCCTCTCCGCTGGGTGATCGACGGCCTCGATAGAGAGTTCCGTGGAAGAGCGCTCGATCGGGATTATTGACGCTCGTTATTGGTTTAAAGGGAATGGCCTCTGGCATGATGGTCGGGAGAATTTTGATTCTGTGAATGATAGTTGTGGGGGTGAAGTAGAATATAAAGTGGAGTGTAAATTTTTTAGATGATTAAGAACTAGTTCCTAGTTACCTTATCATTCCATAGCTTATAAATAATTAAATTATAATCACTTCCAACATTTTCAAAGTTTTCCTTAAAGTTTAAACATAAATTTATCTTTTGGAAAATGGGGTGACTTTCTCTATCGAATTCGCGGACCCATCTGTCCCAAAGTGTTACAAAGTATTCTACGGCGATCGGTTTTACGCGCACCCTGAGGCCAACTCGATGGCAATCTCCGCGTATCGAGATCTCTATCAACGATGCCAGCGATCCAGCGGCGAGATTGCGCCTTGTTTCATAATTCGAGAGTCAATCGGCGATTTATCTCGCGGCCAGTGTTTTCGATCGTCTTCACCGCGAGGCCCACGGAGCGTCCAAGATGGCCGTGGATAAGGCGCCAACAATGAGATGATAAAGAAGACAAAGAGGAGGCCCGAGGCGCTGGCGCGTCGAGTGGGCAGCGAATCGCGCGATTAGGATCTGGCGAATTATTATTTGAGGGAAGAAACGGTCGCCTGGAAGAAATGGCACGCGCGAGCGAGCGTGATATACGAGAGACGGGTCGCTCGATTCGATGTTTACGAGCGAAAGTTTATTTAACGTGTCGTTCGGTGGTCCACTCGGCCTAGAGAATACCTCCGCGAGCTGTGCGATTGTAAAAATTGCTATTACCAATCGACTTCGCTTGAACTCCGCTCGAAGGTTAAGAGCATGCGTACTTCTGCATCGAAGGGCGACAGACCTTCAACCGCGAAGATAGATTCGGAATAGACGGAATGAATCGAGGAAGTTGACGAGATTGTTAAGTTTATTTAAAGGTATCGGGGAACCGGGGGTCTCGCGATGAAAGCTCACGCTGGCAGGGATCCACCCGATCGCGATCGGAGAAAAAGATACCGCGAGCTGGGAGCGCGTAACACGGAGCGCCGTCGATTCCCTCATAAATCAGCGTGGTCGGTTAAGCGTTACAACGTTATCCGCGAGCGCGAGGAAGCAGAGGGAAACGGAAGAGGCGGACGTGCGCGAGAGGTACGAGGAGAATTACTCGGAGCTGCTAGGTGGATGTGCATTAACCAGCGCACTCGGCGCTGCGCAAACACTCGTTCCGCTGCCAAGATGCCTGACAAACACTCCTTCTCTAACAACAAACGAATGTTAATTCTTATCCGGTTTGCTCCGGGCGATAGCGACGGCGAGGAACAAACAGATCGATAGTTATCTGTGGGGAAAGCTTCCGAGGGTGTCTTAACTTGGGTTGTTTCCGAGAAAGCTGCAGATTTATACGTGTATTGGAGGTAATATTGTCAATTAAAAATTTGGGGTGATGGTGGTTATTCTGAGGATCTACAGTTTTGAAAGTAGCGTATAGGTTGGTGAGAGATGTGAGAGATTTGAGTTTGTATGCATGAAGTAGAATTGGAGATGGTTGCTACATACCTAGAAGTAATTTTGAGCAATTTTGAATTACTCTTGTCTACTTTTGAGGTAAACTCAAGGTTTATTTCGAGTAATATCATTTTAAAGCCAAATTGAATTTAATTCTGAATTAATTTCAAGCTACTTCAGTTAAATTTGAACTAAATTTCAACCAATTTGGAGAAAGATCTATTCAATGAGTTTTGAACCGAAATTTTTCGTGCAGTAGTAATCAGATAACAGTCACGTAAGATCAGAACACTCACTGTTTACAGAAAGGAGAGAAATTTAAGTAATTATGTTGATTGATCGTAGCGCACACTTGTAGGTACGTTCGAATCCACCACTACTTTCCAGTTTACGTAGGAGTAAAGTGACGTCACCTAACCAGCTGTTTCGTTAGCGAGCTGGATAAAAAGCAACGTCAACGTTGCAATAGGTTGCACGCCGATATTATTAGTGACAACAAGGTCTGCAATTCTATGAAGCAAGGATTTACGCTGACTTTATTAACGCTTTCATTAACGCTTTTACTAGAGTATCTGCATAAATAACAAGTCGTGCGACGGAGATTCTTTAACCGCGCAATTGTTGATTTGTAGCTATGGACTGGATCAACATCTCTTTATTCTATCGCAACTTCCTTTCCTTCAGCCTCGATCTCTCGAGTTCAACTACGTATTTTTATCAAAAGAGATCAATTTTAAGTGACTATTATTATCACAACTTCACGTGTTAAATTTCATTCCATTCCCTAAATAACGGTTGCCCAACATACCTACTTGAATTTCTTATTACACTTCCTCAAACTTCACTTAACTTTCGATTTCTAGAAACAGAAATTAAGACACCAACTTCAAACTACAAATCAACTCATACGACCATTCACACTCTGACAGACACTGTCGCGTTTTCACGTCCAGCGATTTTCTGAAAAGCATCTAAACCTAAACTATTGCCTGAGAGTTCCCTAATATTCACTTCGAAAAGAAACGATATTTTCGAAAACCTTCGCCCTCTCAAAATGTAATTTATTTCATCCAAAAAAGAAAGGTCAGCCCTCATACTACCCTCCGTTTAACTAAAAACATCCCTTAAAGAGCACCAAGACTTGAAACCTAAATATCCCCCTCTCCGCTTGAGAAACGAGCAAAAGAAATTGGCCGACTGGGCCGTGAATGATCCCGTTCGGAGCAACATGATCGCGGGAGGTGTAAATGACGGGCGGCCTGGTCGCGGGCCCAAGGATGAAGGTGGAACGCCTGGCCAAGAGGTGGGAGCGTGTTGTGTCGGTAAATGAGACGCGGTTGCACGCGAAAGGATCGTCTCTAGGTCACTGGCCAACGAAAGTTACGTCAGGTTTGGATATGGTAATACTGCATTCCATCGGCGACACCTTCGCCAGCGTCCCCTCCGCGGCCAGACGCTTAGACCGCGCGATTATCTCGAGGGCCCGCCGTTACGTCACCCGCTTCCGATCCCCCTCGACGACCGTTTCATTAATAACCGCCGGTTTAATAACGGTAATACAGATAATCGCCGCTCGCTTCCGGTACAGATTCAGCCGGGGCGGACCGGCAACAACGGGCAGTGAAAAAAGTCGGGGACTGCTTTTTTTCCTTTTCTCACTGGCTCCGTCCAGTTTGCAAATTGCGTATGCAAATAACAGAGGGAAATTTGTCGAATGAGCTTCGCTTTACACTTTGTCCGCGTTGCTCGTGGCACGGCGTTTTTTTATGAGACAGAAGTGGATTTGTGGATGGCAGAGTGTGGAGATTTTCAAAATAAAAGAACTGGTGACGTTAAAGTTGTTGAAGTTTTAAGTAGAGTGTAAACTTTGTTTTCTTAAAATCTGTATCTTATATTTAATCAAAGATTCTTTGGTTAATCATGATAAACTCGAGGAGGGGTGTTTTTTATGGAGAAGTGAGAGAAGGTGGGATTTATTTAAATCCAGAAACTAAATTGAGAATTGAAACTGTATAGGATAGAAGTTCATAGAAAATCTTGCAGTCTTTTAGGACTGTCAAGAATCGGTGGAAGGTGGCCACAAGAATCTCAGAACGCATGTTTCTCGCGCGCGCCCGTTACTCCTTATCCATTCCATCATCATCTCGCGCGGACCCATAATTTTTCTCGAAACAGTTATTAATATCATCAAGGAACACGAAAAGGTAGACGTGGAAGGCGCGCGCGTTTCGTGTAACCCGAGGCGCGGGAGAATCAAACGCCGAGGCTGTTAAGTGCGCCGGAGCCGTAATTGCCGCTGCCTGGTAGGTCGTCGAAACGAATCGGTCAAGCTATCCGTTATCTAACGATCATCCACGGCATTATTCCGCGCCGGACAACCCGCGCTGGCCCCGTTATGCAACCCTCCGCGAGCGAAATAGCCGTTAAACGCTAGGAAATCGCGGCATCGCGCTCTCGTGGAAATAAACGTCCGCTCTGACGCAGATAAACATCGCGTGAATAACGATTACGCGCGAGCGATGGTCTAACGTTGAATTTCACGGCTCCGTATGCACCGTCCTTTATACAGTTTCAAGTTAGTCCCATCTCGAGCCGGCGAGCACGCGATGCATTACCGAGGGAAAGGAAACACCATTAGAAACGTGAGAACTCTGTATCAAACGAGCCTTGAATTTTGTAGAAACGCTTAATTCCGTGGATCGTTAAATTATCAACTAGAAAAGTATATAGACAGACTCCAAGTGAATGAAATTTCGAAAGTGAAGCAGCCTTTAGTAGACTCTAGCATAAACGGTGATATTAATCACGGTGTGTGTATTATAATCGTTTGATGTCAGCACTATCTAAGCAGAGATCTGCTTTGAATTTTGAACCCACGGGGTTTTCGATTTTTATCAGGCGAATATGTCAGAGTAAAGAATCCCGAGCGAAGGGAAAGGAAACGGCGCCAAAGGGCGTTACAGAGAGGAAAAGGAGCCCGGCGAACTGTGTTCCTTGATCCATAGGATCCGCAAGGTCCAGCGAGGGTCAGCTTCGAAGCGTGGTCTTTTTTCCGCGCGATGGAAACGGCGATCGCTCAAGCGGCGAGCCTGCGAGCTCGAGATCCCCCTGTCTTTTGTCGGCACGCTTTCATTTTCGCGCCATTTTTGGCGAGGCCGCTTTCGCCGGTTATTAGTTTAATTCGAGATATAAAGCTGATGTAACTTGCTTGCAATTAGCTACCGGCTTTATCGATTGCTGTTTACGAGTCGCGCGAAGGCCAGCCGCGCGGGACTTTCGAAAACTCTGATACGCCGCCTCCGTCGGGGCTTTTCGTCGCTGGCCCCTTCGAGTCTCACTGGATTTTACTCCTCGGCCCCCTCCCTCGGTCGTTCGATTAATTACGCCTCTTCTGCGGGCCTCGAGTGACGCGTCCCAAAAATCAGATCGAGGAGGGAAAATCGTTTCTCTCTCCTTTCGCAAATTATGAAAGGAACGAGTAGCTTCTCGCGACGGTAATGACCACCCGTTTCCCTCGATTTTCCAAAGCTAGCATTAAGGATATTAGCAACGAGCGGTTGACGTGATTTATTACGCTGTTTCTCACGGACTCTGTAATTTTCTTTTGCCAAGGTTAACGTTAAGAGATAAAGCGTGGTTTCTTTTGGGTAACAGTTGCAACGAAGTTGTGGCGACTTTAATTATGGATGGTAATCGTGGAATGGCTGAGAACTTGATTTTCATTAGATAATTAGAAAATTACCAATTAACACTTCAGGGGTGCACATTTCGTAAAAGAAAAAAACTTAACCCTGCATTTCGAATTCTTTTGCTGTGAAATCTTCCACTCAAAATAGGAAACCGTCTCTAAAATTCCATCGAAATCTGTAAGCCACCCTCCGCAAGAAGCACAAAAGGTAGCAGCAACATTTACGCGCCAGACTCAATTATCAGCGGGAGAAACCGCGTGTGCGTAAATCAGTCGGTATCTCCGTGCACCTAGCACGTTAAATTACTCCGCGAAGGGGTCCGCGTGTAAAACAATGCGGATAACGAAGGGAGGCGAAGGGGGAGAGGCCTCTCGAAGGATAATTGAGTTGCAGGTAACGACGTTTACAGGCAAACTTCGAGAGGAGTCGTTCAGCCGAGGGAAGATCGGAGCGGATAAGCCGCAGCCCCGAAGCTTGTAAATAAGCGTGATCGTCGAGGAGGCGGGCAGCCGCTCGCGGGACGCGTTTACGCGCGTAAACCCGCGAGGACGTACGCGCAGATGAAATCTGCCTGGTAATTGTTCCGACCAACCGCGTTCAATTAACCAGCCAGACATAACGTACGAGCGAGGCGAGGACTTCAGCTTCAGGAAGCCGCTGAATATTTATTGGCAGATTTAGAAATGCGACGGGAAACTTAGTCTCGATAAGTGAGTACAAAATTAATGGATTCGTGACTAACAAGGGATGTTACCGTACACTCAGATTTTTTTTTTAAACTTTGCAGGTTTGTAGGGGACCTCGAAAGAAATATCAGGCAATTTTTCATTTGTGCCCGTTTAATAATAAATAGATAGGAGCAGAAAATTTGGAAAGGACTAATTTCCCAGTCCCCATACTTCTTCTATGATCTATGCTTCTATGCCTTCAACCTCACCTTGTTTCACTTAAAAGCGATGAAAGACATTCATCCCCCATTCAGTCGCAAATCGCGTAAAAACTTTAGCTCTGGATGTCACAGAGCGAGGACTTGCGCGTCGAGAAAGTCGAACTTCCCTCGAAGCGGTCCCAGGCTCTGCCATCGACGCATCCAGCGGACACATCCTATTCATATATTAATAAAGATTCTATTTTATGCCTTTTAAACGTCAACGACACGTTAAACGTCCAGAAATCCAAGCAGCGACTCCTCCAAGTACCTCGCGACGTGAACGGAGAATTATCTCCGCGATTCGCTCGTAAACGAAGGATCGTCTTTCCACCTCCGTGGATCGAGATCCATCGTTGTCTGGCCTGCATCTCCTCCACCCACGAGCCTTCGCTCCTCTCTTTTGTCCGTCCTCTCCGTCCTTCCTTTTGTACGCGTACCCCTCCCTCGGTCACGGTGCATTCACAGCTGATCACGGGGATCTGATAGCGCGCAGAACAAATGTATTAATAGGCTCGGTTAGGTAGTGCGTTATTACCACGTGTCTCTATGGATCCATAAAGTAGCAGCGGCTGGAGATACAATCGCCGTCGTACGCTTCTGGTATCGATGAACACAGTCGGGGCAGATTAAAATCGCGCACGGTTGCCCCTTCGAGGACTCTCCGTTTGCACGATCGTGGCCGCCTTGTAACTGTAACTCTCGAATCGGCTTTCATACCCTTTTGGACTAATATGCGAGAGATACAGGCTTGGGCATTATTTGAGTAAAATATTTTATTTCGATGATATATCGTGGGCGGAGAAGGAAAATTCTGTAGGTTTATAAATCTACAATAAGTTTTGTGGAAAATCGAGGAAACCCAAAGTGGGTAATAGTTTTGAAAATGTGAACTTACAAGTGTCTGCCTCCGATTGCTTTGAATTTTGGATATGTTTTAGAGGACCGAGAAATAAGAAATACGTGTTTTTTATAGCGAGTCGTTTTCATATTTAGGGGGTGAAACCACCCCTCAAAGTTCATACGGGGTATAAAATTGTGATGATATAAATTTAATTTACGTCATAACTTGCTGTATGGACGATGTTCTTGTCGTCAGTCACCGTTATGAGAGGGTAACTAAGAGGGGTGGGTTGACCCCTTGAACATGCAAGTGGGCCAAAATAGAAAGACAAGCATTTCTTATTTTTCTATCCTCTAAAACATATCCAAAATTCAAAGCAATGGAAGGCGGACACCTGGGAACCTCTCCTCGTTAGTGGTGGTAAAATATGAATTTTAGTGAAAATGGACTTAACCCTTCGTTGACACTCTGGGTGTGAACCACCCGTAAGCTGATTTTGACGCTCTGAACCTTTTATATGCAAAATAAATACCTTTTTTTCAAAGCCGACTTACAAACAATTTTTTCTCTCAAAATATTACATCCGAACGTCAACTCTGTAGATTTTTAGCTTTTAATATTGAAATTTGTAAAAGTTACAATTTTTTTACGATTTTCTTCGTTTTTTCTCGACACGTGGTAATCTAGAATTATTTTACAAAAACTGTGATAAAATTCCAATAAAAAAATTATTGACATACATTCTAGAGACATTGAGAGTGACCCATGATTTTTTTCATAATAATTGGATTCTTTGGATGAGAATGGCACTCGTTCAAAAATTGCTCTGGGTGTGAACCACCCAGGTGTGTCAAAGTTGATCGAAAAAAGAGGTGTGTCAACGAAGGGTTAATGAATTTTCCTTGTAGGTACTTATCTATTCGCAGAATATTATCATATTTGAGTGGAAGTTATTTAGAAATATCTGTAGGTGCGATTAGTTTGCTTTCGTACTTTTTTCTCCACTATAACTGACCAAGTGTATTATGCATCAAATGAAATTAATTAAATTAGCTCTGGGACTTAGTGTAATCTGGAGTGCATTTCCCTCGTTATAAGGTTAAATTACCTACTGTAATTCATGCATCCGCGCTGAGATTTCGTAATGCTGACCTCCATTCCGATCCCTCTGACACTAACATTCAGAATCCCTCATTTTATCGTCCACAAAATACCACTCTCTTCCTTCGTTTCGTATCGCACGATGTAAATACATTACTCGACCGTACATTGCGTCATTTACGAGAGTCCCAATTTACAGATCCCTCCAATGCAAATCACTTTCCGACCAGGTTTACCGAAAACCCGGTATTCTCACGTTCATTTTTTTTAATTACCACCCCGCCCCTTATCTTCCCCCTATCTTAAATGATACTTCTCTGGTTTCTTTTTAACTGGAATTACGACTCTGACAAATTGCAGGGGAAGAAGGGGTGGCTCGTTACTTGTAAACAAAGTGTGCCCCCTCGTCGATACGTTGATCGAGGGCCGCATTAAACGAGACTTGCCGGTCCCCGCCGGTGTCTCGTACGCTCGTGACAGCGAATTAAGAGCAATAACGAACGACGATGGTTTTGGGCCGATCGAGTTTTGATTAATCGAGATCACGGCTGCGCCGATCGGCTGCCAATTTGTCCTGTCGCGGGCCCGAAAAAATTCCCGCGTTATTAACACTGCTCCGCCGAGGCGAGAAGAGAGAAAGCCTCGTTTCGGCGGGTCCGAGGTGCCGAAAGTGCGCTCGGTTCGGAAAGGACACGGCCAGGACGATCCTGAATCGAGATCGTATCTCGACAAGCAGTCACGGACACCTCTATGGCAATCCTTTATCGTTTAAAAAGATACCCGATTCGCGCGAAGCTAAAGGGCTCTTGCCAGGCGAGACAATTATGTGGCTCACGAATGGTATCTCGGGTAGGTATATCTGTGTGATAGATGCGAGTCGCGCGCTCAGGATTTAATGTTAGGTCGGAGCCGGGTTGCACGGATAAAAATATTTTTAAGAAACATTTATTTTATGCAATTTCATTCGATGCAAATTCAATAAAATTCGTTAGGTGATTATAAAAATTTATTTGAGGAATAAAATCCAGTTTTCTTTTCGTTTACAATGTTCATTCTTTGAGGGGTGCCAGGCCCCCTTGCCTCCGCCCCCCCCCCCCCTCTTCTCTGGATGCGTTTGTGTAAAAAGTGTAGAAGAAGTTAGAGAAGGGGAATGTGGAAACAAATGGAAGATTCTTTCACATAAGAATTGTTTGGCATTGACAAGTATTTTTCTTTTAAGCTTCCTCTTTTATTTAAGCACGCCGAGAAGTGGACAGATAAAACAGACGGGAATTTATCGATTCCCTGTTAGTGAGGATCGTTCAACGCCTCCACTGAGAAATGGACGCAGGAAATCATTTTTCAGTTATTTCAGTCCAGCCAAATGTTACGGCATTACGGCGCGCAATATTCAAAGTACACTTTGGCAGTTATAAATTTTGGTGAGGAGAACGATATATATTCTGGTGGATCGCGATCTACTGAGTCAGTTGATTTCGACGACGTGACTTAGGCTCTCGTGCCTTGATATTCCTCGGATTAAAGAATAATTTCGTCGATTTATAGGTAGAGAAATATTCGAAATTTAATTATGATTCGATGGAGATCGATATCGCGAACCCACGCGAATTCTAAATTCGGTGACACGTGAGTATAGACGAAAGCTAACCGCAAGAGTTGTGGTTCGATTTCACTGAAATTAATGAAATGGTTGACTTGAAGATAGAATATATGAGCCGTTTATTTTGAAAGTGGCCTAAGTCCGTTTATCTTCAAATCGCGATATTTAAGGGTTCGCGTTTCGATGAATTTAAAAATATATGTATAGGATACTAATGAGTTATACTGCTTAAGTGTATCTAAGGATGTTAAATTTATAGTTCCTATTAAAATAGCGGCAATTATTAAGTGAATAATATGCGTTTTCTTATCAAGAATGGAGTTAGGTCACTTCCAAAATTAACAACCAGATTCATTATAAAATTTGAAGGTGCCCAAGTCCATTCAACGTAATTTAAGATGCTTCAAATTGAAAAAAAAACAATACTGAATGTATTTTACAATTCATAAAAAATCTCTATGTAAGTAGTTCTATCACGCTTCCCACTTGCGATTCTAAACTTCAAACAACATCCCGAATAAAGAAATTTATGTACTTGTTACCCCCTGGATCTATTTCGACCCATGACCTCAATGTTTCTAATTTATTAAAAAAAAAAAAAAGAACAATCTCCAGAGTTCGAAATATCAATTACCTACTATAAGAAAAGAAACACATTCCAAAGTGACAAAAAGATTCCCACGTTGACGCAGCCACGTTCAAGAGAGACAGTTCACCTCGAAACTGGACAATTGATCCTGCACTAAATTCTGAACATTCGCACCTCCTTTATCCAGAAGTTCGTGGTACAACAGTAAAGATAGGCGCTCAAGCCACCCTCCATCGAAATATCCTCGGCTTGAATGTCGAAACATTCGTCGCGATGAGTTTCCACGATAACGCGACACCGCATACCCGCCTCGGTCCTTCCATCCGCCGCGCGGAGATTCCATCCGACAACGGGCGTCTAGTAAAATAGTAAAATATCACCGTCATGTCTTTTTTATAGTCGTTTTACGAGCCTTAAAAGTTCCCGTGGCCGACGCGGGATCGACAATAACGCACCTATCGCGCGCCGGGACACTTAAACCGTGACAAATGTCACCACCCACGCCGACGATATCCGACCGTGTCTATATTATATTCCACGGCCGATTTCGGGGCCGCGAAATAAATTCCGCCTATTTACAATCGTTCCCGATCAGACGTAAATTTCGCGACAAGAATAGTTTACTTTCTCGCCTCGGGGGAGAAATGTGGATGGCTCCGAGGGCGAGGGTGATAAGGACTTCCTCGTAAACATTATAAAGGCTTCGTGATAGGAAAACTTGAGCGAGTCAGGAGTTTCCTGAAGTGTTCAAAAGGATTTGAAATTGCATCAGGGGGGTGGAAAACGCGAGGGGAAATTTCATTCCTTGGAATTGAGTTATATAGTGGTCCACGATATTTATGAGAAGTGACACTTTCGTTCGAAGGAAACGGTATTTTTCAATTCAGTTTAAAAATTAAAATAAAAGAGAGAGAAGCTGAAATTTTGAAGAATTATAACACAATTAATACTGACACGGGATGTATTAAGAAAAGCACCAAAGACCCAACAAAAGCTACCTCAGACTTCAATTTAAAAAATTCGATCCTCTCCAATGATCTGAAAGAGTCTTTCAGGAAGACATAGGAAATCAAACGAGAGATTGAATCCCTTCAGAAATTCCCCAGTATCGCGCAGGAGCAGCAGTGACCTTAGAAACGCCCTGGAGGAGCGCAGAGTACCCAGCCCGTGACAAATTGATCGCCGGGATAACTAATCGCGGCTCGCTAATTGCCAGCAAGGGGGTTCTAATTAATTAGTCAGTCGCTAAAAGAGCGCTCGCCAGGAGAGAAGGCTATTGGTTCGGTAGCCTAGCGGCGATAATTGCCCTCACCGATCACCCAGCGACCAATGCCGCGTAATTACTAATTATTACTAATTAAGCGGGCCGCCTTGGACCCCGTGGGTGAATCTGCAGTAGCCGAGAGCCTCGGGGGTTGTTCTGGCGCCTCGCCTCCGCTCGCCTCTGTGGAGCAAACCCACGCCTCCTGCCTACGCGCGATCACATTAGCCGTCCTTTTAAAGGAGACCCAACAGCCGTCCACCGCCACCGGCCAGCGACAAGGCTAATTATTCAGCTGGTAAACAAATAAGAGGGATAGAGGATCGGCGTAACCGTGCGCAATTAATAAGGGACGCGGCGCGAGCGCGTGTCGCGTCCTCGGGACGGTGTGCTGTGCTGGGGGGTAATTAACCCCTCGCGCAGTAAATTAATTTGTATTTCTTTTTGGCTGCTCTGTACCGTACTGGGCAACAGGTATTATTTATGTGCTCGCGTGAGTGGCTAACAGTAGCTTCTGACACCGATCCAGGGGGTGGTAGGGGATGAGTAATGGAGGTGCGTGGAGTTGTGCTGGAGGGATGTTGTTCAGTGAAATGGATATGAATGTACCCAAGTGTACTTGAACCGAGGAAACGTTTGCTGTAGTTTTGTAGTAAAATATGAACTGGGTTGCAGTAGACATATTCGAGGTTATAGAATTTAAGGGGGTTTGCGCCTTGTTGGGCCGAAAAGTAGGTAATTCTTTGTGAATTTTTTTGCAAAAATAGTTCGACAAATTAATTTGAGGCTTGGCAGGCTGTTTTATTGTATCTTGAACTATTGTTCTGAATTTTTGTGTGACAGTGAAAGGAAATCATGGCAGATACAAAAAGGAACACAAAAAAGAAAAGAGATTCTTAATCTATATGAATGTGGCTATCAGTGGTAGTATGTTAAATACATTAAGAAAAATAAAAAAATGTTAAAATGGCAGCCTTTTGAAGAAAGTCTGAAACAGGTTTTGTCCCAAAATCGGGAAAACTTCTTTAAATAAAAGAGGAATGGTATCAGATACGGCAATAAATCTACTACCACCGATCGTCACATTCAAATAGATTAAGAATCTCTTTTCTTCTTTGTGTTTCGAATAAACCTTACAGTACTTTTCGTCAACACCAGGACCACCCGATTATTTTTCAACGCTCTTTTTGTATCTGCCATGTTTTTTCACTGTCACACAAAAATTCAGAATAATAATTCAAGATACAATAAAACAGCCTGCCAAACCTCACATTAATATGTCGAACCATTTTTGTAGAATAAAGTCCCAAAGAATTACCTATTTCTCGGGCCAACAAAGCACAAATCCTCCTTAATATATGGAGGGTACCTAATGGGAAAAATTGGGGATTTCACAAACCGATTTATCAAGAACATTAAGTTTTAATACTTTAATCCACCAGTAAAGAAGCTAAATTCAATGAATTTAATTTTCTTTCATAATTTTCGTATTAAATAATTTCTTGTTTTACCTTCAGGGGATATTTGAATTTCACAACCTTTTGTGATTCAACACTTCTGTAGTCTCAACTGCTACCAGAAAAATATGCTATAATTCGCAAAATCACAAAAAACCGGGCATTCCTGTTTTTCCCTTCACCCTTCACTGCAATCTTCTAAATTGAGGTGACAGTCAAGAAAAGTCTCTTTTAATAAGACAAATCAAAATCTAAGTATCTCCAGTAGCTTTTGATGAAACTGATAGAACCTGTACTAGGATGATTGGCACTGTCACTCGAGAAATTCGGAACGACACTCGTTTGATACAGCGAAGCGACTGGGGATGAAATTGGGTCGATTTCTTCTGTTCGTTTTTCAGCTCCGCGGTGTTAATCACCCACGGCGTGCTTGGAATATAATCGAGACACGGTGACGTTCGGTAATCGGATTAGGGACGGAGATTTTTACGAGCCTGTTTACTAGCGTCTCGTCACGCCCACTTTCGATATCTCCGGCCCATGTCGATTCGTGTAAATTATTATTTAAATTAACGCGAACGGTCGTTCGACTTTCGTAACGAATCGACAGGAATTCGACGTGCTCGGTGACTCGTTTTTGTCGAAACTCTGCGACAAGGATTACGGTGTAGATAAAGAAATGATAATGGACTAACATACTATTACCCACTGGCGCAGTTACGCGCGGTTAATTACTTTTACCGCTGATTTCCGCGTTCCTCTCTCCTCATGCGCGTACATGCACACTTTCTTGCGCACTGGTGTGTCCTAACAGTGGTCGATACAGTTTAAGACCCAGGGATGAAACATTTGAATTGAATTCTACTTTGAATTTGATGGAAATGGTAAATTATACTTGCGATCTAGCGAAGAGTCGACTCCCTCTGTTTTCATAGAAGCCACCCCTCCTATCGCGACTTCAATTCACAAATTTGCGACTTCCCTCACCATCCAAAGCCTCAACGCGCGGATTAACCCGTTACGCGGACGAAACAGGCGACGAATTACGGTCTTAATTTCCCTCGTCGCGATCCGGATGTTCGATAAACGGAGGCCATCTTTATCCGAGGGCTGCTGTCGCGGGTCCTCGAAGGTCGACGGAAAGAGAGATACGGAGGGGACGAAGAAAAAAATGATCAAACCAGGGAGATGGAAGGGGAGAAGGATTCCCCGTTCCGAATCTACAACGACGACTGGTCGTACAAATTTCCTTCGCTTCGACCTTAATGCCGCGAACGATTCGGGCCAGTTGAACGAAGGGAGAGGAATGAAGATAGAAGGAAGACGAAGGAATAAGGACAGGGGAGGAGGAGGTTCGGTGGGGGAGAGGGATCGTTATCGAATCCTTGGAATCGAAACGGACGAAAAAGAAAATCGAGCAGGATCTCCCGGGGGCCGTTGAATGGGCCTGGCTTATCGCAGGCTGATCGTCTTAATAAATTGTCAGGATGCCCCTTCCCACCCTCTATTCCGCCGTGCACCACAATCGGGAGTTTATTTCCGCCGCGGAGAGAGAAACGATTTTGGATAGGGATCAACCGGCTTACGTTGCAATTATCCCTGTCAACTGGTCACGTTTCCCTTATCGGCGACTTTTGCCAGGCTCGATCTATCCCGCCGCCCCGATATCGTTGGCCCCTCTGCATACAGCCTATCGATTCCACGATAATCTCTCGCCACTTCCGCCTGGCTGGCCGCATACACGGGTTTCTTTTACCCCCCATAGAGGAGTCGCGGTGGGACACGATGTTCGAACGCGGATCCGCTTGGAGTATTGGAAGTCTAAACGCGGGCATCGTTGGTAACGATCTCCGGGTTTCTAGCTTGTCGAAGGATGCCGAGTATGTGAGTGGTTTTTGCGACGAGTTTGATCGGTGTGCTTTTTGTAAGTTTCTCGGGGTCGAGTCTTTTGCTCGCATTAGTGTCGGCACTTTGCATGTCCAGCTGTGGTTTACATATCATTGTCTAATGTATCTTCTGTACAAGGTGTGTACTTTAGGTATTGGGGCAATTTAGATTTGGACTGGGCATTAGATAAATAAGCATTGAAACTGAAGGCGTCAGAACCCTAAGCAGTGGAATTCTATAATTTAAAAGTTTAAGCCTTGAAATTATATGCGTTAGAACCCTAAGCATTGGACTTCTAGGCATTAGAAATCTAAGCTTTGGAATTGTATGCATTAGAACTCGAAGCACTGAAACAATAAGCATTGACACTCTAAGCATGGGAATTCCTTGCATTAGAAATCTAAGCATTAGAATTCTGAGCAGTAGAATTCTGAGCAGTAGAATTCTGAGCAGTAAAATTCTGAGCAGTAGAATTCTGAGCAGTAGAATTCTGAGCAGTAGAATTCTGAGCAGTAGAATTCTGAGCAGTAGAATTCTGAGCAGTAAAATTCTGAGCAATAAAATTCTGAGTAGTAGAATTCTGAGCAGTAGAATTCTGAGCAGTAGAATTCTGAACAGTAGAATTCTGAGCAGAAGAATTCTGAGCAGAAGAATTCTGAGCAGTAGAATTCTGAGCAGTAGAATTCTGAGCAGTAGAATTCTGAGCAGTAGAATTCTGAGCAGTAAAATTCTGAGCAGTAGAATTCTGAGCAGTAGAATTCTGAGCAGTAGAATTCTGAGCAGTAGAATTCTGAGCAGTAGAATTCTGAGCAGTAGAATTCTGAGCAGTAGAATTCTGAGCAGTAGAATTCTGAGCAGTAGAATCCTGTGTTTTAGAACTCTAAACATCAGAATCTCATGCATTACAATTCCAAGCATTAGAGTTATATAAATAAAAATTCTGAGCACTGGAATTCCATATATTAGAAGTCTAAGCACAGGTATTTTCTATGCATTATAACCCTAGCATTGAAATTCTATATATTACAATTTAAAGCATTGCAATTCCATGCATTAAAATTCCACGCATTAAAACTTTAACCACCGAATTCTACATATTACAATACCCAAAACTACTACCTTCTCAAAGTCTCCCCTCCCCATATCCCCCCGAGCGTCACCTAAATCACCAAATTCACGGTGCCGAAAGAGCTCACCCAAGCTCACCAAGAGTTACAATTCCCCAGTAGCGGCTCCCTTCAAGTTGACGCTTGTCGGTCGAGGGGTAGCTCGCGGAACTGCTCGACCCAGGGTGGATTTTTCGCGCGGACGTAGCTGGAAGGATCGTCGGAGCGGAGGTAGGAATCGGTGCGCGGCCGGTGCAGCAATTGCAGGGCCGCGAAAGGGGTTCTGTTATCTGGACGGCGGCGGCATAAGGACAGGGCTTAAATCTCGCCGGTATCTCCTCCTCGTGGCGGTAACAAGTTTCAATTCCTACCAATTCCACGGCCATACATCACTCCCGGTAGATACAATGGTGACTTCGGGGGGCTCGGGGCCACGGCCTCGGCTTCCATCCACGCGGACGATAAATATCTTATTGTGCGCGAGAAAGAAGTATACTGGACACCCGTGGTAACCGTGGCACGCCGATGCCGATATCGACGGGGCCCCCAGCCAATGAGCGACGATCGCCCTACACGGGAATAAATACACGCGTACGCGGACAAGAGAGGGCCTCTCCTCGATTCAGACGTGATCGTTAATTTTGGGCAGCAACAGAGAAACAGTGACAACGATATCGTTTGCGGACGATAGGAATCGCGCTTTCTCCCTCTTTTATGAATTCTGGGGTTTTCTGTAGTTCCTTGAACCCTCTTCGGGGACTACTGAATTTAGTAAGAGTTTTTCTGAAGGTAAAAGATATCCATCTTCTAGTCATTCTGTTCGAGTGATGAGATTTAGAGGGGTTGCGTTTGAGGAATTCTCTTTTCAGATATTCATCACTGTCGTAGTCCGATTTTTAATGTTTCCCAGTTGGCTATGGTCTTTGAACTACAAACGGTGGATAGATTGATCACAATTTTACTTTAAATTCTGATCTTGTAAAACTCGAACTAGGAAGTAATATTAATAAATAACAGATAAAGTACAACCGGAAGCTTCCAGATATATTTTTATTCCTCTCAGAAGAATATTCCTTCGTCTCCCTAGAATGCAAAAATCCAGGGCTCATACCTCGAAGCTTCCAGTACCAGCCATCCCAGGCATGTTAGCTTAAAAACCTCGGCTCGATGCTGCAAATAAGCAGTAAAAGGTTTAATCAACTTATATAACTCATTTCACCTCGCTCGTCTGACGGAAGAGCTTCATCTTCCCCCGTGTATCACCTCGACATTCCATCATCCGCTTTCTTTTCCCCCCGGACGATATCCTCAAAGCCCACAAGCACATCCCACACGCCCAATTCCTGACCCCCCGAATCTTCGGGTACGTCTCGAGAGAAAAAATAAAGCCGCACGCCGCCCAGGAAGGCGTTTGTCTCCAAAGTGGCCCGGTTGCATCGAGAACGGGCGAGCGTCCGGGCCGTTCGGAGGGGTCGTAACGAATCGGCAATCGCTATAATTAACCGGGAATATGATCGTAAATCGCCTTTGTCGCTCGCGTATACACCGGCTAGCGGGGAGACAGAGAAACGTCCGGCGTACTTGGAGGCCCCGTCGAAATTGCCGGATCGGTCGATCGATGAATCGCGGGAGAGCGTGGCCGATCGATCGGTCGGCTTCCCACAGGCCCACGGGAATATCTCGTCGGGAGAGATAACTAGCTTCCGCGCCGTTAAGACCCCGATCTTTTTCACTGCTCGCCATCCTCTGTCCCTCACCTTTGCCCGCTCGACCGTCTCCCTCGTACCGACGATGGCTCTTTTAAACGCGCACTGTAACGAAGCAGCTTAACGAATCGCAAAGTATAGTTATTAAAAGAGAGGAAGAAGCCCCCCGTCCCTCCCCCCCCCCCTTCTTCTTCGAGGCCCCCTTATTGGCCCGGGGTGTTGTTCGATCGAGGAGCCAGGCGACAGGCACCGACGGTGATTTTCGATTTCGTAAGCTCGCACGGGAGATCCGGATCACTGGGGATCCACGTGAAGGTGTGGCGGAAAATTAAAAGCCCCCTCCCCCCCACCCCCCCTCCACCCTTTCTTCTCGGGGCCTCGATCGACCTGGAATCTGAATATGCATAAAAAGACGCGGCGATTGCGTTTTAAACACGACTTCGCCTCGGCCAGCGATATGGCGGACCGTGTCCTCGCCGCGACAGATTCGCTCGCCCGGGGATTTTTAATTGCCGGATAATAATTTAAAGGAGGCGTCAAAAATTAAAATATAACCCTCGCGGGCTATTACGGCATCGCCCCGGGGCAATTTTGTTGCGCTGCCACGGGAATCGAGCGATCCCTTCGCGCGCCGCTTGATTTATACACCGTGCAATTATCTTGGGCGATGCTGGGGGTAAAGAGTTGCAAATTCGGGGCGTCGCGCGCGGCGGTGGCCAGGCATCGGTGGGATGGCGAGGTGGTTTCTTCCAGGCAGAGACGTGAGGTCGCTTGATTTACGTGGATCTGGGGTTTTTGGGCGGTGCGAACTTGGTAGGTACACGGTGGGAATTTAGTTTCCATGTGAACTTGGAGGTATCTTGGAACTTAGTTTTCAAATAAATTTAGAACTCACTTGAAACTTAGTTTTTAATTGATCTTGGAACTCACTTCGAGCTTAGTTTTTAACGAAACTTGGAACTACCTTGAGCTTAGTTTTCAAATAAATTTGGAACTCACTTGAAACTTAATTTTTAATTGAACTTGGAACTCACTTCAAGCTCAGTTTTTAACGAAACTTGGAACTATATTAGAGCTTAGTTTTCAAATAAATTTAGGACTCACTTGAAACTTAGTTTTTAATTGAACTTGGAACTCACTTCAAGCTCAGTTTTTAACGAAACTTGGAACTATCTTAGAGCTTAGTTTTCAAATAAATTTAGAACTCACTTGAAACTTAGTTTTTAATTGAACTTGAAATTCACTTCAAGCTTAGTTTTTAACGAAACTTGGACCTACCTTGAGCTTAGTTTTCAAATAAATTTGGAACTCACTTGAGGCTTAGTTTTCCATTGCCCTTGAAACTCATGATGCTTACTTTACAACTGAACACAGAACTCACGTGAAGCTTAATTTTTAACGAGACTTAGAATTATCTTGAAGCTTAGATTTCAACTGAACTTGGAACTCACTTGAACCTTAATTATTCACTAAACTCCCAATTGAATTGTGACCCGTGCAAACTAACAAAGAAATTATACAAAATTTTGGAGTAAGTACTGAATAATCTGTTATTCAGTTCACGTAAGAAAAAAAGACCCCCCTTTACCTATCAGAAATCAATACATCAGAACTATAACAAACATTAACGGTAATACTGTTCCTCCGATTCCTCTGAACTCCTCAATGTTACCCTACTCATTACTCCTACACTCAAGTCTTTACGTTTACTACCCATTTAACTTGCACCAAGCGATCCACTTAACGCGCAAGTGTTGATTCACCGATGGCCACTGGAAGCTAGCCGATTTATCATGGAAGATGCACCCGAAGGATAGCTACCGTTTATCCTAAGATCTGGTTCGCGCGCGCTCGCGTCGTCGTGCGGCAGCGAAATCAAATTAATTCCGATGTTACTTTAATCGACGAGCCAGAAAGCGTCGTACTCGAGCCGAGGCGTTTCCAGCGGATCGATAAGATCGTTTCCGCTCGTCTGTACGTTAAATCGAACGAGGTGTTAAATATCGGTGATTTCAGTTGCAAGCTCGTTAAGACGTCGTCGGTACAACTCGCGCGCGGTCGTTAATAAGCCCGGGAACATTGAAGGAAGCTCTCTCGTTTCTCGTTCGAAGCTGAACAACTTAATTTAAAGGGATCTTTACGTTTCGAGGCAACATGATTTTATCGAAACGCGCAGTTCGCTGAATATTCTATTATGTCACGCGAGTGAATCTTCCGTGATTATCGTGAGAATCTTTGAATTGATCAGTGATTCGAAAGTCAATGAACATTCTATTTATTTATGTTCCCTGAATCTAGTTATGCTAAGTGTAAATGGGAGTAGATCGTTCATTTATTTCCTTGTAAATCTTATTTAACGCGGATGCAATTATTTTTATCAAATCAGTGAAGGAAATGTATATAACGATCAATTTGAAATTTAAATAACAATTTGAGGGAATTAACTAATCTCCCGGGATCGTGGCGCGAAAACAATTCCACTCCCATCTTTGCCAAATATTGCTCCTAGACATTCCCTGACAAGATCTTAGAGCTCGGTAGTCCAAATAATTTACAAGAAGGAACCTTGAGCTTAACTAAGACGCCATCCTAACAGTAACAAGACTATTAGGCTACCAGACTGAACAGAAACGCGAGTATACAGCTCGCTTAAACAAAAACTGGAGAAACAGACCACGCTTCCGAGATGAACGTCTTGATCCAGATCGAGATTCGAGCCGAAATCCTTCGTGTATTACACAACTTCAACCTTTCACGGATTCATTCTCCGCTGCCCAATGCCCAACACTGCCGCCCACGCGAGGACGCTGGTAATAAGTCAAGATTTCAAACCAGGAAACAGATTTCCGTCGATCCTGCGGCTAGGCCAACGGAACGGAGTGGCTGGCTGCGAAAACAATCGACGCGATTCCAAAGATAAGGGGATGACGTCACGCGATCAAGGCTGGTAACATTTGCCAGGCGTTCTTTCGCGCGATCGTTTGAAAAAAAAAATAATCGCCACGATTCGCCATAGGTGGCGTGCAAGGTTTGTTTGGAGACCAGTGGCTAGCCGCCCACGCGCGATGACCGCGCAACATCGTTGATTACGAGACGGTAGCAAATATTAATCGGGTAAGCACTGATAGCGGGGCGTGAACTGTTTCGACGTCTCTGAATAAACACCGTGGAACCTTGGAAAAGTTTTGCACTGATAAATTCAAGAATTGGTAAAATTTCTCAGAATACACTTTCGATATTCAATTTTGGGGAGGAGGAGTTTCCTTGAGTGGTTCAACGTTTTGGAAACTGAAAAATTTAGTATCAAGCGTGGGAAGTGAACTCTTAGCTTGCTTTGGTTTCGAAGTAAATATTTTCAATGCTTTCTAAAGAGTTCAGAGTGTTACTAAGAGAGTCTATCCAACTCATAATATTCAAAAGAAGATGCGTGTTAGGGTGTATATTATTTTCTTAATTTACTCGAGCAGGTGTGTTACAATGCTTCGTTAGCTTGTTAAAATAAGTTAATAGTGCAGAATCCTGAAGAGAGGCGGCAACCCCAGCGGTTTTTTCGCCCGGAATAGTCTTTCTCGCACAATTGCAGCCAGGCAGTTCGTATTTCACAGCGACCGTTACGTAAGATCGAGAACTCGACGGGGCCCATTACGAGCCTACGATTCTTACGACGATTTCGCGATACAGGGTGTGAGGGGGGGAGGTATATCGCGACACACCTTGCTGTACGCAGATCGCAGCCAGTAGCGGTACCGGTACTGGTTTACCGGTCTTCGCGATATTAACCTGGTATTTTAATAGTCCCGGCCGCACAATACGTGGTGTAATATCGTTTAACACGAACGATAATAAAAAGCAATGTTCGAGCTTTCACGGGATTGTTGCTTTCGTCCCTGGCACCCGAACTATGCTGGCTGCGCTGTCGATGGACTAGCGTAATTGCTGTTACGCGATCGGGTAGAGCGTCGCTGGGAACGCACGGTGCTGTAATTCCCTCGTTCCATGGGATTCTTGGGAAGGCTCTGTGCTAGGTGCCTGTGTTAGGGGTCTTGGTATTTTTGAAGGTTTGAAGGTTGCTAGGATGGGGGTATTGGAGCATTGTGTTGAGTTTAATAAAGGGAAATTGGAGGAAATGAAATGAGGGGAAATTGGGGAAATAAGAGGAAATGAAATGAGGAGAAATAAGAGGAAATGAAAGGGGGAGAAATAAGAGGAAATGAAATGGAGGGAAATAAGAGGAAATGAAAAGGGGGAAATGGGGATGAAGAGGAAGAGAAATTTATTTCTTAATTCTCCCAGATTCTCAAGATTCACAAAGTTTAGAGGATTGGAGTAATCTAGTTATCCCTCCTGTAGAACAAAGTTCCATTACATCTATCAACTTACATTACATTACATCTATTAACCTGACATTAAAACCCATTAACGGGGTATACCCGTTCGAACCATCGGAAAATGTGTACATTTTGTGGATTTTTTTACAAGTCAATGGCTTGGTACAGATTTCCTGTTTTTTTTTTAATATCTTTACATAGTATTATGAACAGCTTAAAAAAGTTTCAGTTAAAAAACTATTGTTTTTGGGAAGTTATGGATACATATCCGAAAGTCTCCCGATTTTAGACGGTTAAACGGTGGCCCTAAAAGAATCGTAATAAGATTCCACATCGTCCGACAAAGGCCTTTTTTATTCCGATTCCCCGTTTATTATTTATAAAGAAAAAAGGTGGATTTTCTCTTAGAAAAATGTAACTTTACCTTTGATCTTTCACCATTTCTTTATTTTCCAAAATTTTCAAAATCGGCTTCGTTGGACGATAGCTACTGACATACTTTATAAGAAAATTTTATTGTTTTTGATTTCAGATACGACGTACAGCTGTTTTCAGCGCCACCGTTTAGCCATCTAAAATCGAAAGACTTTCGGATGTGTATGCATAACTTCCCAAAAACAATAGTTTCTTAACTGAAACTTTTTTTTGAGTAGTTCATAATACTATATAAAGATAGTAAAAAACGGGAAATCTGCATCAAGGCGTCGACTTGTAAAAAAATCCACAAAATGTAAATACACATTTTTCGAGGGTTCAAACGGATATACCCTCTTAATACCGCAGCAGCTATCAGAGTAGATCTATCCCACCTCAGAATCCTCCACTTCTTACCACTTACAACCAGCAGCCCAAGAATCTTTCCCTTTAAATCGACTGGAACGACACTATTCCCTTCCCTCAACTTCTTCCGCTCTTCCATTAGTATCTTCCTCAACCCCGTCTAGATCAGCTTCCCACTGGATCGTTTCCCCGAACGGGGGGTTCCGGCAAAAAGAGTTTCCATCGTTACGCGTCGGGATAAAACAATAACGAGCGGCGTCGCGATCGAAGGAAATCGCATAGCTGCGAAATTGCGGCTTTGACCCATTTCCGGCCCGGATAATTTCTATGAAGCAGCAAGTGGAAAACCAAGGGGAGGAAAAAACTCACGCCAGGGATACCGCGGCCGTTTCCCCGTAATGAGTCGACAAGAAAACCCGCGAACAATCGATTCCGCGGAACGGATCGGGCTCCGAGAGATCGATACAGCCGGCCCGTCGCCAGACGCGAAACCCTCGACACGCTGCGGGCAACGAGTTTACAAAGTAAACACGATTCGACGCGCGCGTACGCGAGGAGGCCTCCTCCTCGGGGCTTCGAGGTTTTTAACCCTTCGAGTAAGTATACCGCTTTGCCACGGCAAGGTTTAAATTGACGGTGTACACTGCTATTCAAGCTTGTAAAGGAGGAAGACTTTGTGATTTGTGAAATTAAATTGTTTCAGGATGATGTTAGTTATAATGTTCTGTGTTTAAGGTAGTTCCTAAGAAATTATGTTAGTCAAATTAGAGTTGGGTAATAAACGATAAATATAAAGTAGTATGATACTATAGAAATAATAATAATTTTCAAAATCATGTATATATATTTTAAAAAGTTCATTGATAATATAAATTGTTGTAATTCGAAAATAGAATATTAAATTGGTTAGCGTAGTGAATTGAAGCAGCAGATCTGACAACGCCGCATTCATCCGGAGCGTCTTTTATAACCAAAATGAGAGAAAAAAAGTTCATATGAATTTGAATCGAAAGTGTTTATTGTATTCGAAATTAGTTTTGAACGAAACTTGAGAGAATTCTTGAATTTAGTAGATTATTCAGTAACTACCGTAAGAAGAATAGTGCTTGGGGAAACTTGGTAACTGAAACTTTAAATTGTCCAAGATTAAATTGAAATTTGAACTCATCAAAATGACAGAAATTAAACACTTTCTAAGTACTAAGTTTTAATTAGGATTTAGACTCCCAAGAATACTAGGAACCACAAGCTTCCTATAACCTAAGTCCCAATTATAATATTAATTCCCACGAATACTAAAAACCCCAAGTTTCCCAAGTCCCAAGTCCTAATTAGGACATGAATTCTCAAAAACAAGAGACACCTCAAGTGTCCTAAATTCTAAGTCCTAATTAGACCTCCCCCAACCTCACAAGTATACAAAAAACCTTCCACAGCTCCAACGGTAAACCTCAGCTTTCCACCCCACCCCAAACGAACGATGCAAGCCCAAAGCTGTGCAGAAAATCAGCGCGCGAAATTCACCATGTGAGATGCATCACGACGGCCGCGCTCGCATCGCAAACGCAGTCCACGTAGCTATCATTAACACACCCCATTCTTCCACGGCCGTGCTTCTGTAAACACGTACCCGTGGACGACGAACACTTCCGCGGATCCCCAGGTGTTTATCTCGCGCAAATTAACGAGCACTCTGTTCCACGAACGGGAGGAACGTTCAATTAATGGGGCCAGGATGTTCGTCCAGGCCGCCGCCGCTCCCCGACTATTCCCGTTCTGGTTTTTCAGGTTCTACGTTTCACGGATTTGCCGCGAGGCCGTCGATTTGATGAACGACCCGCCGCGGCCGAACGTTATTTACGAGTGGAATAGCTCGCGCCGCTTTTCCACTCGCGATTTTGTTTAACGCTCAACTGTGCCGTGAAGCAGGTACTCTTATCTGGAGCGGTTCCACACGCGGGGAGCAGGTTCCTTGATTCGCAACCTGTTTGGCGGAAAACGCGAGTCCACTGGCGGCTCCAAGAGCTATCTGTAATAGCTGTGACGATTACGCTATTTAAACGACAATATTGAAAAAACAGTCCAACGTGGATCATTCCTAATTTTCCATTCAATTTCTGCGTAACGAAAATGCAATTCTTTCTGTTAACATTTTGATCGTGAGTGACGCAAGGTTTCAAAAAATGCCCACTTAAGTAATCTTTTAGGTATTTGTAACAGAAGAGAAATACTTATCTATAATTTAATTTCTATGAATAAAGTGTATCTACCTTTAAGACTTTAAATTTATTTCTCCAACATGGAAGTTATTTTTTTATATCCTGAATTCTCATTGTCAACTATACTAGTATTCCATTGCGTCTTTTATTATTCACATATAATTCTCATATAAATCGGTTGCTATCTTGATAAATAATCACACCACTCTCAACGCACATACATTTGCTGTGGCGAATGTGTTAGTAGCCGTGATTCGTGTAATAAGAATCTCACCCGAACGGTGGTACAATATATTTACAGTAAGCAGGAAGGGTAATCGCATTCATAAATTGCTCCGTTTAATTCCCCAAATAGGGGCCTTGTAGGCCACGAAATTGCTCCATTTACTCGACAAGCCGGCGTGTAGCGGTGGAGTTACACGTCTCCCAGTAATGGGCCGAATGATCGAGCCAATATCACTGTCCACCGGGCGCGTACCGACAAATTAACGAGGAAGCAAAGCGTAAAAAGGCCGCGGGTGTTTACGCGAAATTGCCGGCCCGATAAGAATCGTCCCGTGGCCCGTAATTACGCGGGGCGCGCGCGTGACATTTCATTAAAGTGATTGGCAAGTTCGGGCGAGAGACGCCCGGAAGCTTAACGCGGAATATGTAATTTGGCGGATGCCCGGCTTTATAAACATCCGCGTAATGATCGGCAATTACGTAATTTTATGTGCTTTTCGTCGGTCCGATTCGCTGGCGGAACGCTGACGAGGCGACTGTTCCTTTTCCGTTGCGTTAACCGCGCGGTCCTCTCGCTTTCCATTTGCATAACGACGCGCGCCTTACAAATGAACTAACGTCGTAAAGCCGAATTAATTGAGGGATATCGAGAGCAGCAAAAAATATCGTCGAAAATGTGTTCCGCCGTGATTTGTGTTTGGTTCGTGCAATCAGGACGGGGTTATGGCGAGATCGAATGGTTTTTTAGACGCTCTTCGAAGATTAATGCGGATGGTTTAAGTGATGTTTATGGTGGGATTGGATGGCGATCGAATAGTGATTAGATCGAGAGATTATTGCGAGAAGTGAGGTTCAGAGGTTTCGTTGGTATTTTGATGATGGTGGTCGTTATGAAGATAGAGTTTCTATATCGTTGAAGAATTTTAATGTCAGCTAGACGGAGGAAATGAAGTTTCATAGGTGAAATAAATTTTTGGGAGATGACAGAGATTATTTTGAAGGGATTTAATTGTAACAGAACAGAAGGTGTTGAACCAATCGAGCCACGGAAGAAGCAGAAGACGAGTAGAAGTAGAAAGAACTACCGTGTAGTCAGACATAAGGTAACTTCGAGCATCGAATATAGATTTTGGTGTAAAGTGACACAATGCAAAAAGCTGTAGAAAGAAACTTTCTGTATATAAATACTAATGTCGTATTCATAATATATGACATTATAGTAGTAGGTACTAAATCGATATTAAATTGGAAATTGGAACTGTTCAAATTCCCTACAATAAGAAAAAATATTACACTCTCCTAATTAAAAATTTCGAACACAGTAAACTACCAGAACGAAAGTCAAAGTAAATATTAAACTACATAATTTCTATTATCATATTTCGCAATATCCGAGAATCTTTGCGTCAGAACACATTTCCGTCACGACTCCGCAGCGTTTCCTTTCCCCTCGAAGCATCAACGTCTCTCGCGATTCGAGTGGATCGTCGCGCGGCCAGCACGGTCTGGATTTCCCTGCCGGCGCGTAATTGCGCCACGAATTAACCGGGAGTTGCAGGCTCATGGTGCACGTAGCCGTTGAAGGGGCCATGGGAAACGACCTCTCGAAGTTAACACCGTTTCCACCGGCTGCAGCTCGCGCTTCGACCTCTCCTGTCCCTCTAACATCGTCACGTGCAGCCCGGTGTTACGGCACTACGCCCACGCAACGCGGACAACTGTGCACGTGCACGTCCATCGAATGAGAGCTATGGAATCCCTTGGCGTGATTGCTTTCGGGTTTTACTTCACGGTACTGAAGTAACCTCTACAGAAGTAACTTCATGCCAGAAAAAAAATAGTTGGTACGTTCAATTTACACTAATACGAAATTAATTCTGGCAGAGATGCTTGCAATTTTCTGATTTGAATTTGTTTTCTTAATTTTTTTGTTTAATGACAGCCTTTCTGCTGTCTTAAATTACTAGAAGTTGGGGAGACCGGGGCTAGTTGATACGTGTATGTACCTTGTCCTTTAATTGAACTTTTTCCTTTTCTTTCTACGAAAATGGTTCGAAATTATATCAAAAAGACAAATCGTGACGAAATATCGCGAGATATTTTTGAAGAAACGTGTGCCGCAGTAGAAAAAGACTCAATATTATTAAGGCAAAGCGCGAAAATATACAATATTGACAAAATGAGTTTATTAAGATATAGTAACAAAGGGAAGAAGACACTTCAAGTTAAAGTGAGATATTCCAGACATAAAAAAGGAAATAAAAATGTTTTTCCTATACGTGCTTGTTCATTTTTAGTCTATATTGTTGGGAATGTATTTAGATTAAAATTATATTTTTCACTTTCGTCACTTTCCTTTGATAAAAGAGAATGGGCCCGATTCCTTTGCAGTGTCAAAATCAGATATTCCCAGCCGAAATATGTAAACGAAGAAGAGATATATTTAGGTTAAGTTGAAAAACAGTCCCTGACTTGTTTACTTTCTTCTGTCGTTATCCGCTGTGTTTGCACTAAAGACGTTTACTACTACTAATAATAATATACAGATCGAGCATCCCCCAACATAACCCCATCATCGAACTCGCAAACACCATACAGGAAGTTCGCAAAAGGTCTCAGAGGAATCCAACAAAATTCCTCGCCCGAAGCAGCACACCGCTCCCCTCCCGGTGCACAATGCGAGCAAGAAACTCGCGCCAGCGAAGTATCCACTTTACCATTATGCAAACTCGTTTCCATTCAAGCCGGGGAACAAACGAACAGATCCGAGCCGATAGAAACTCAGAACGGGAGCGAAGGAAACGCGCGGAACCAGTCAGCGCGACGCTCCTTCCCCTTTTTGCCCGCAAGCTCGTTTCTCAAATACCTCGCGAACCGGGTGCTCAATCAGGCTTCCCGCGCAATCAAAAAAGGGGTTATCGCGCGTTGCGAATCGGCATTTACCGCGGACCGTTCGCGAAATAGACCGCCTGCCCCCTCCCGGCCGCGCCGCGTCGACGAAACTGGGCCCAGTTTCTGGGCGAGGCCCGTCCGCGTCGCCCCGCCGCGCTCCCGTTCGCGCCGACAAAAAGAAAAGCAGCATTCCGCGCGGGATTCCGCGTGAGGTGTACCGATCTCGCGCGTGAAATCGCATCCGCCGGGGCCCGGGCGTGTTATCTGCTGCCACCGATCGGCCGGCGATCGCGGCTGCCGATTTACGATCGTCGTGAATCATAACGCCGATCCTGGACCACCGTCGCGGCCGCGCGAATACGCTTCCCTCTTCCTCTATGAAGATATTGCTCCCCGGGACGCGATACCGATCGCTGCTGTCTTATCCGCTGACGACGTCGCGCGGGAAATGAAGTTGATTGTGCAGGTAATAATAATAATAATAATGACGACTTTATCACCTCACCAATTACAAATTCAGCATTACTTCTGTTTTGGCACCTAATCCAGTGTTTCCCACCTATTTTTCAGTCGCGATCCACTTGTATAATATTCAAATAACTTGTGAACCCCTCCTCATTTAAGGTACAGTAAATATTCCCTTCCTTTCATTCATGAAAAATCAGTGTTACATCAGTATTAGAAGATGGCAATGTAACCATATTAAAAATAAATAAGTGCTAAAATCGCCAAACTAAAAATAACCATGGGGATCCCAGAGAAAACACCGCGCGGCGCACAGGTTGGGAATCACTGAGCTAACCCTATAAGAAAGGGTGGATTGGAGGTAAAAAGGTAGACAGAATCTAGGGCAAGAAAACAGGAAGTATAAGTAAATTAAGGAAGCGAACAAGAATAAAGTTGCGGGCAGCACGCGGAGAGGGATGACAATGAACGAATTTCCAATAATAGGAAGATACATAAGAGAAGGATGCCGTAAATTTAACCGCTTCGATGCGGTGCGTACGTGCATACCGGGTGTCGGAAAAGTATTGCGCGTGAAACGCATTGCTTCATAATGCGAAAGCCGTTTGAAGATTATTGTTCAAGTCGCCTATTGAATTCCGTGAAACTGCAGGTGTTTATTAATACATTAGTATTCAGGCGTGAATGTTCGGGACAGAGGTGCTGCGCACCAGATGTTCCCCGAATCGCCACGCAGACTACGAAATCGCAATCCATCATACCAGTTTGAGGTTGCTCAGTTTCATTAATTTCCAGCAGACAGTAGTTGCCACGATCGCCATCGCGCTCGATCAATTAACCTTTCAGATGCGCACTGTGGCCGGTGTTGAGACCCGAAAGCAGAGCAGGCGTCGATTTGTATGAAATCTTTGGAATATTGAATGTGTTTTAATGTGGTTGTGAATGTTTTTGGAATTTCAATGTATTCTCACTTTATTTTTATGTGCGACTGTTTGGTTCGAAGTTTAAGGTAGCTTTTATTTGAAGTGGGTACTTGTGAAACTTGATTGCTTTATATTGAAACAGTAAGGTTTGATAGAAGAATGAATTAGATTTGACTTTGAAGAGATCTTTTACGCAAAAGTTATCACGGAAAGTAGCTTCAAGTTTTACGATTGGGAAGCTCTTCGTAACAAATGAATTTCCGAGGAACGGCAACGAGGCTCGAATTGATTTCCTATCCGATAGGAAAGGAAAATTCAATTTCCATTTGCTGGCACAGTATTCGAAACGGTTATCGAGCAATCCATCGTCTCACAGTGAGCAGGCTTTCGCTTCGACAGCCTCCATTGTTTTCTCGTCTGCTTAGAAAGTTGCCAAGCGTCGGGCGCAGAGACGAGGAAAAACCACCCGGGAAGGAAACGCCTTTCGACGAACACGCCAACGATTCCCGCATAAATTAAAGCGAACCCGAAGCAAGTGCGAGCAGCACGACAGACGCCCGAGCCGTTTCCCTCGGTTCGTTTTGCAAACACGATCGTCTTTAGCTCTTAAACGGTGCAATAAAACACGATGAGAAAACGTGGAAAGAATGTGCGTTTTTTCACGTTCTAAATTAGCCCATTTGTAACGAGGAAGCGATGGAAACTTGTTTCGCGCGTGTCTTTCCCTTTTCCCTTCCCTCGATTCGTTCGCTGGCTCTGATAAAAGTGTTTGCAGCGTTGCAAGTTTCAGTAAATTTCATTTATAGAGTATTGCATGACAGTTTTTCAGGCTCGCTCTCTTGAATGTCCATATATCATCGCTGAGTAGCGTGGAAAGCAAATATACGGGGGAATGATTGCACTATAATGGCATTTTTTGTGCATAAGGTTGCAGTAGCTATAGTTTATGTATCAATGTAAACAGTGTGTAAGTAGAAGTGTTTTTTTAGGAGCAAAACCAGCAGATTGTCTACCGAGGTTTCAGGAGCACGTGTTTTTGTACTTCATGTGTAATTTTCAAGACTTTCTAACGTAATAAAATGCATATAATATTGAAATTGAAAAGTGCAGAACCACGGAGTTCAGCAAAGAGAGAAAATCAGCAACAGAGAGTGTTTTATGTAAATATTAAGGAAAGTAGTAAATACTTCATAGCAAATTAAAGAAGATAATTATAGAGTCAACATTACCTAGTATTTAAACACCACACAGATATACATACATTCAACACACCCCTGGGTTTATTTTGACCCAGGTCCCCAAGAGCTTAACGAATGAGATATTATTGATAAACGATTTTTGAAGTTAGAAATATTAATCGAGGTCAAAACTGATCCACAATGAAATGAGATATTGCAAACAGAAACGGACTAACTCACACCTCTTGCGAAATTGAGTTAGTATAATATATTCCAACAGACTCTACTAATCATAAAATAGAAAAGATTAATTTTCTGTTCTCAATGTTTCAAATCTGCTCATACGATTAATTAAAGCAGACCCAACACCCTTCCACCACAAATCTCTTCTCCCACCACTCCCACGAAACAATCCAACTGAAACAACTCCATTCCAAGTCCGCGAACAACGGAGACCAGCCCGACAATCAAATTCACAATCACAGAATTCAAAGGCTCGCCGATGGCGAAACGTCCGCGTCCAAGTAGGCGATCCATATTTACCAGCGTGCTCCCGTTTCTAGCTCTCTCGCCGAACCCCCATCAAAGCGTGAAACGAGTCCCACATTGTCCCGCACCCCTTCGCCCCGTGCGCGAGGCGACTTCACACGCGAGCGGATTCGTAAACAGCTCGTCGACGAGACCAACCGGGGATTCGCGTTAACGCGGAGTTATTTTGCATTTACGACGACAGAGGCCAGATTTACGCAACGGCAGAAAACCTCCTCCGTCGGGCAATGGTTCACGGGGGACGGGCTGCCGAGCGCTTTTATCGCTGCTATACCGAGTTCATTACTACGCTTCGTTTACCTGAACATCCGTCTGCTCGTTATAATTACTCCACTGTGCCCTGACCTGGGTAAATGAGAGGAAAAAAGGTCGGATACTTCGGAGCCTTTAAGCCTGGAAAACGCCATTGTACCCTTGATTCGGTTATAATGTAAAAATATTAAAAAACCAAAAAGTGATATCAGCGCGTAGGTTCGGTCATATAAATTTCTTTACGAGAATATCAAGAGAGTTTGGACCGGAATCGGTAAAACAACTTAAGGATCTATCGAAGAACAGATTGAGTCTAATTAAGATAAGTAACAGAAAATTATTCTTGTTAAGGTGCAGAACTAATGGTGTCATCCTTAAATTTATAGCTAATAACATAAAAAACAGATATTAAATGACCGAACCTATGCGCTGATATCACTTTCTGGTTTTTTAATATTCTAAAAATACGGTCGAAATTCTAAATTCTTTATATAATGTAAAAATGTTTATAATGAAGATTCTATGGCTTGCTGGTGAAATGCTCGGACTTTGAATGGACGAGCTGTTTCTTACGATGTCAGAGATGGATTTGTATATCTATAGGCTAACAAAGAGCGCCAAATTTTCAATTCTCGGCGAAAGGAATCGAAAAAGATTTAAACGCAGAGGCTTGATAAAACTTTAAAAACAATTCACTTTACTTCCATCTAACAAATTAATAATTCATATTTGAGTTGTCATATCGAATGTTGTCCTATCCATGAAGGCATTTGCAAAGTTCAGTGTTTTAAGAATCAAGAATTTGCATTCTTCGTGGGTATGACAGCACAGGTGGAACCTGGAAACGGACGTGACGAAGGACGAACCAAACGTCGTCGACAACACGGACTTGTCACTCGTCGACGAGCAGACGTTCGCGCGACGCCGCGAATGAATTTCGCGAGTCGTCCTCTTTCGACGTGGCATGACGGTTGGAATGAGCCGGTTGGCGACAAATATCTATTTTTCCTGGCGAATACGTTAGAAACATGTTTGAACTCCAACCACTGCGAAACGTTACATGATATATCGGTGATCTGTTTGATTAATGCGAGCCTTTGATAAGCAGTAAGAAGCATGAGAAGATTAATTGTTAAATTCAATTGTATAATAAATGAAAAATAGTGAAGGTTAAATAAAAATTTGGTGCTACGTTTGGAATTACATTGGTGGTGCACCTGTAACTAAATTTGCAATACAATATAAAAAGTACATATTCAGTGTTTGAAATTCACTGATTTATGTCTGACCCTATACAGGGCGTTTCTACTTGCCAGCCTTATCTGGCAAGGGACAAATCTACAGTTTTCTAAGAAAGCGTCCTGCATTCAGAAAATGAAAAAGTGTAACTTTAAACCTTTAGATACAGAGGCTGTCAAAATTTCCATGAATTCAGCAGGCAAAATTGAAAAAGAACAAGCAGCATAATCGAACTTCGAGTAAGAATTCCCAGAATCTAAAGGCCCCGCAAAACTTGTCACTATTAAAAGATAAATTCCACAGCAAGCTCGGTAATCAGCAAGCAAAAAGCTCACTTTTCCCGTCCGAAACAGCTCGAGCAGATTTCCATTCGAACCTCCTCGACCGAACCTCATCCAAGCGAGCAATAAACTAGCGCGTTCAATTCCCCAACTATGCAAATCGGTGGCTGCACGCGTAATCACCGATCCTTGTCGTCCCCGGGGAACGCTTGACGCGAGCGTTGCTCGCGTTACAATCACTTTTTCCCCCGGTGGACGCTGGCAAATGCGCGCGTACCGGATCCAGAAGAAACCCGTTCCTAAAAGTGCTGGCCGAGGCACGGCGGAAAAAAGAAGCGCGCGCACGCGAGTACCGCGGAATAATAAGGGGTATAATGGGGAATAAACGAGCCCACGCGGACGCGGCGCGGGAAAAATCAGCGTACGCCGACGAAAACTCGGCGAAACGAGCGCGAAGAAGTCGTTGAAGGGGGCGTAGCGCTGCGACCGTTAAACGTCCGCCGACTATGTTAGCGTTACGAGAGCGGACTGGTCGGCCCGTGCGCAGGGAGAAAAAAACTTTTTATTAGCCCATACCGTGCATAATAACGCGTAAGCTGAATGCGTAATGCCAGGCGGACGCAGCCGGGGCCAACGCCAGGGCCGACTTTATCTTCACCGCGTCTTCTTTATCCTCCCGTTTCCACGTCGAGGCGAATTTGTGAAGACAGCCTCGATGGCTCTCGCTCGTGGGTGAAATGAGTGGCACGAACGTGCAACTCTACCGTCGCGGACTCTACGGGGACCTGTTTCGCGAGAGATATTTTGTGGCGGGTATCGGTAGCGATGCGTGGCGATTTGGTGTCTAAGAGGAAGGTTGGGAGTTTGCGCCTTGAGGCTTTTTGTGGAGAAATTTGCGTGGAAAGCGAAGGTGGTTGGGAAGCGAGGAAGTGAGATGGTTGGGATTCATCTTTGGAGAGGATGGCAGCTCGCATTTTGAGTTTTTGTGGAGAAATGACGGAGGTATTGAGAATATAATTGTTCATTCTTTCATCCTCTCACGGTTTCCTTAGTTAATCTTTTCTTCCTTTCTAAATTCTTTTTATATTCTCCTAAACGCCTCTTTAGGATAAGTTACAGAGCAGCAATTATTCCTCTCACAATTCAATCCTCTGCTCCACGATCAAATCCAAAAAATTCGCAATCGATTCAACAAATCATCCACAAAAACCCTGTATTTCGATTAACCATTCTGCATCGAGCAGCTCCCATAGGACGTTAAAATTTTCCCGACAACTGTACACGTCTGCCATGGAGCAACAGAATTCTCCCTCCATCCCCCAAAGCCAACGAGAACAGAGAGAACCACGAATTTATCGATGCACCGCGCGAAACGTGCGCGGGATCACGATCGAGCCGTGCCAATCAACGATCGAAGACGACGATCTCAAAAGCACACTGTTTTTCTCCCGTGGAAGGACAGAGGGGCGGAGGGACAGGTTCGCGAGCGGCGAGCAAAAACGTGAAATGGTACGGAGAACCGCATGAAAATATTCGGAGCCAGCTGATCGAACTTCCTGATACAAATAGGCGCGATATACGGCGCGGGGAGCGTGGTTTATTTCAATAATTCGGCCGTTAAAATGCTGATGGGGGAAGGGGGGCCGACTGGGCCGACAGACACCGTCTCGCATCTGTCGGCGAGTTCAAGCCGGAATCCTCCTCGAGCGAGCGAGAGAGCCGCGCTCGCATAAGTGAAATAACTGCATGCTGCAGCCTGGCGATCTTCGGTTTCTTGGCACTAGGCCGTGCACACGCGCGCGCTCACGCGATCACGCAGCCCTCCAACCGTTCCTCATCCATGACGAAATAAAACGCACGTCCGCCTCGCGCACCACTGCCGAAAGTCTTTGGTTGACACAGTTCGACGTGTACGAGAGCCTATCTACGTTGCTTATTTATCGCGCTTGCTTGACGACGTTTTCGGGACGGTTGAAAGGAGAAGCTGCGTTGTAGGGGTGTTTAGATTCGAGGGGGAGGAGGGTGGTTGTGATACATCAAGCGGGGATGATCGAATGTTTTCCTTTAAACGGAGCACTTTGATTTATTCGAACGTTAAAATTTACCTCTGCGCGTTAGATTTTACACCGCTCTTCTGCCATTCGATGTAATTTATTAATATTGCTGTCCCTTTAAACATTGCCTTCGAGGAAGTAATTTTTACCACTTTACAACTTTAGCTTCGCACTTTTTGACAGCGGATGGAATTTGAATTATGACTGAAATTCGTGGTAAATTAAAAATACGAAGGGAGAATTGGCGTTCCATTGAAAGGTCGTATCACGAGCGAACGATTAACGACCCCGGTCTGCACGGAAGCACCGGTCGCTGTCGTTTTAATTAATCTCGCCCGTAAATTTCGCCGAATCACCGCGGGGAATTAAATTACCGTGATCGACACGTCGACTGGGCAACGGAGTTCGTAAAACGTCCGCGGTTGAATTAGCGACTCGCTGGTAGATCGCGCGCTTAAACCGCGCGTACAGACGAGGGCGATACTTAAATCATAATTAAAGAATTTATTATCAAGCGCGTCCGCTCGTTAATCGATGCTTCACGCTCGCAACGGTAAAAATCTCTTAATTAACCAGCGACGGGCCGACCACGGAACAACTTCTCACTTGTGCTGCGATTTGCACAATAAAAAACCTTACTGTCGCGTTTATGTTACTGTTGAACCATTCGAATTCGACAGGGAGATCGAAAGTGAAGCGTGGCGTGGAGCAGTCGCCGGGCAGACTTAACATTCCATTTGCAATTCACTGTAACGAGTCCCTTACTAACGGGCCACGACTAGATTCGAGGTTTTTTACTTGACCCATTAGGCGATCTCAGAAATTCACCCCATTCTGCCAAAGAAAAGACACTTACGAAGTAGAATACGTGACTTAAGCCGAAGAATAATAGCTATTCCTTCAAATAAACATCGTCTAAAGTCCCCTAAGACATGTCCCTCCCATAAAACACGCCGAGGCTCCCAATCCATCTTCCCTGCTCTCGAAGAATAACAATCAACAGCGATATATCCTACGCTTTCCCAAAGCTTAGCCTAAAAACAACTAAAATAGTTCAGCATTTCCTGCATCGATTCCCTCAGACCTAGAGCGACAATTATCTCAAACGCACCGTCACAATCCTCACACTCGTTTCCCAAAATAACACAAGAAAACCGCACAAAGGAACTGCTCGACGGCAAGCTACTTTAAACAATGCTGGAAATTACACAACAATGTCCCAAAATCGGTGAGCCCGGGTCTGCTTTCTGCACCGTCACGTGACCCGTCGCGGGTGTGACGAAAACCATCGAAACCTCGCCGCGCGAATTTGCCGAAAGCAGAGAAGAGGCGCGGAGGGGCCCCGTGTGCTCGTTAGCGATTATTATGAGCGCGGCTGAATCACCGTACCGTACGAACTTTCGTGGCCCGGCGAACGCGAGGCGGGGAGGGGGAGGTGGGAGTTTACGATCGCGGCGCAGGGATCGAACAATGAATAAGAAAGAGACGAGCAACGGACCGTGAGATACGCTGGTAATAAGCCAGGCGGGGTTCATTAAGCGCATTGTTGTATCCGAGGCAAACTCTGTCCCTCTTCTGTTCGCCGCCCTTTCTGCCTCGGCCGCGATGCAAACTCGCCTTGTGCTTCGCAGCGCCTTTGACCGATCCTGCCCCACGCAGATCGATCGAAAGGGGTCGCCCTCCACCTTCATTTATCCACGCTCGTCCCGCGAGATCGACGGGATGAAAGGACGCGCGGAAACCGCTGATCGACGGCCACGACACGTCCGCCTCGTCTCGCGAGTTACAGCGACTTTCGGGACGCCCCGGCGCGCGTATCATCACGGCGGAGGGGCACGGAATTGGTGTACGTTGAGGGGAACTGTGGTGGGTCCTGACGGATGCTGAACGTTTTGAAAACTTTGGTAGGAATCGCGGGTTAAAATGGATTCGTTGGGGGATTTTAATTGGTTGGGTAATAGGTGTAGGGGTGTATTTGGATTCGGTATTTAAGCTCTGTAACCGCTTTCGCATCCTTCGAGCATGCAGCGACATTATTTTTAGCTAATCAGCAATAACAATTTAATTCTTAATATTTACTGTTGCTATTGGTCATCTACACGCGTATGATGTTAGTTCTTATTCTAGGTTGCGTTAATTGGTTGTCTTCATTGACTTTCCGTGTACAGTGTTAGTGTTTTAAGTAGCTTGAAATGGTAAGGTTAACAACAGCTGACAGTTGTACCTCGTCTTTTGCACACTTCTATTATAAGTGCTATTCAAGTCTATCTTTTCTTTTTTTTTCGAGTTTAAGGTCACATGCACCTTCTGAGGTTATTAGTGACCACGGTAGAAATCGATGGGGTATGGTGTGTCTAAATCAGGCTATAGAGTCCAATGTCCTTTAGAAAGGTTAACACATTTTCGCAGGAGTCTTCTTCTTGTAAAATATTTGGTGCGTCCTTCTTCCACTTTCTCGCTTTCTTATATGTTTTTTTTTGTAATGTGTGTTGTGCAATAAAGAATTATTATTGTTATTATTATTTAGTAGGTAGGTAGTATGTTAGGTGGACTTTCTTTATATTGTACTTTAATGGAATCACTCTGTACGCTAGAATACTTATTCTTCTTTGTAGATTCCTAGCTCAGTACTAGGTCATTTCCAAAGAGGCTTCAAATCAGAGTTAGTGTAGGGCTAGTTGGAATGAAAGTTCCAGGAGATTCGCATTGAAATTGAAAATTCCTGATTAGGATCGTCCTTCGACTAATTTTCAAAATATTCATTAGATACATATCAGTACTCTGATGAAAATTGTGAAGGACGGGGCGAGATAAGCAAAGCTTGACCGACCCAAGGAGCATCTTTCAAAAGCTCGCGCCCTGAAAGTGTTAATGGCGTTTCGATTGCTACCGATTGGAACTCTCGTTCCAACCACGCGACGTGATAATATTTCGTTAGGCCGTGACTAATCGCCAGCGGGCGTGCACGAGAATTTTAGGAGCGCGTTAAACGTAATTTTAACCTCCGGTTTGACTCGGAGAATAAATGCGAGGACACGGCTAGAGCGGCTGGCTCGTTTGTCACCGATATAATCCCAACAATGGCTTCGGGGAGTAAACAAAATCGTGGGAGGTAACGACAAGAGCTGGTACGCGTACGCCCAAAGTAAATAACCGAAATAAACGACCTCCCGTTATAATTATCGCGGCGATACACCATCGGCCCCGTCGTTCGTCCCCGAGAGCGGAGCATAAGTGGAGCAAAAGTGCGCGCGTTTTGACCGCCTCGAGAACCGGTAACAGAACGGAGCCACATTTTTCTCGGAGATGTCCTTAACGTACGTCGAATTCCTGTTTCGATTTAGCTGCAACCGGAACCGCTGCGCGGTCGGGATCGTTGAGAAAACGGTCCTCTCGTCAGGGGGGCCGCGACGAGGTGTCTTTGAACTTTAGGGCCGATGAATTTTAAAGGATACTTTACAGATTTGTTATTTCAATTTCAGGGGGATCTTAAGGGGATTCAAAGAATTTTGGTATTTTTTTACAGCTTGTGAAAAATTCGTAGCGCGATGACTTTGTGGGCTGAAGTTGAGAACACTATTCGATGAGCTGCTAGATATGTAGATGCTAAATTGGATTACTGAATCGAAAAATATTAAAGACTACTTGGAAGTCCATGTTTAGTGGTGGAGAACTTTGAAATTGATGCATACAATGGGTAACAGTATTTAATGGTGATTTCGTATGGTGGCACTTGGATGTTGTTAATCTCTATCTGTTTATAGGGAAACCAGCAAAACTAAAGATACAAGGGAAAGAAGTCAATACTGAGGCTAGGAACAGATGTAACAGGAATACAGAGAAGGGTTCACAAACAAGGATTAGATATCACTAGATTTAAATTGCTCCTTGCTCTTTAAATTACCTTTACCTATTTAATAGTCTTATTTAAAAAAATCCTATTATCCTTTCCTTGTAAACATTCCTTGTAAATATTCCAGAACCCTTAAAAATACCACCTCCAAACATCCCACCTAACTTCGTCCTACAACTATTACGCGAACCTCAGGCGCAAAGATGAAACACGAAGTTCTAAAAGAAAAGAATCCATTCTGAACAGCTCGATCTGTGGAGCCGTCAAAGGGAAGATGAAGGCTCGACTCCATCCTTTTCCGCCTACAGATTAATTACGCCAAGGGGACGTAGTAAAATTTCAATCAACGGATCAGCTCCGTCGGATCCCTTTAATAATTATGTCAATCGCGCCTAACAGGGGAAAGATAATGGCCGACGAAATGACGAGATAAGGGCGCGCTACCTGGCCGAGTAATTAATATTCCAGCGGTGAGCTAATGGCGTGCATGTAGCGGCATTATGCCGGTTGATTGAGCTCTCTCGAAAATTCGCTGACTCCTCGCGGCTCATTATTTCAAGCAAGCCCCGCAATACAACGCCCCCACACCCTCCCCTTTATTCATGGGGAATTAAACGACCCCTCCCCGTCCCCCATCCCTCCTCGACGAGCAAGATTTCGGTTCTCGTTATTTATTTGGGGGGTGGAGAAAGTTGATTGCGCGGGCGTAAACGCGTCGAAAGCTCAACAGCCGGAATTTGAATCGAACCGCTGCCTGCCGTGGCATGTTCTGGGAGATTTTTTTAGGGTTACAAGGGGAGAAGTGAAGTTGAGGGAATTTGAACAAGAGAATAGAAAAGTGATCGTGGTATAACGAATAGATATAGATTGATAGGTCTGTGTTTTAATGGGTTTGATGCTTTGATGAACTTCTAGCGTGAAGTACCTACTTAGGTGTTTTTTAATATGTGAGTTAAAAGTTGGATGCTGGAGTCCTTTCATGATGTGAGGCTATTACTAGGAATACAAGGAGTAACTGTAGTTATATCCAAAAGTACGTTATCGTACCAGAAAAGTACTATAACCCATTAATCTTTTTATCTCTAATTACTTCAGAATAGTAAAATATCAAACTACGTGCCAGGTGAAATGAAATTTAGAAAGTGAAAGTTTGAAAGTGTATGAAATAATCAATAATATCAGTCAATGCTAATTTAAAATTCACAGAAATCTAGTTCAATTAACAGCCACCACGAAACAAACAGCAGAACCAATTCCAGTCCCCCTGCATTACGAAGGTAAACAAAAAAAGGGGCTAAAATACAGACGAGCTCAAAGATATTCCTCTCCAGAAGCTCAGAATTCCTGACTAAAAACACTCAACGAAGAACCTTCTAATGATACAGCCATCGTCGCGATGGCCCGCTGTCGAGGTATTAAAATGATATTTCGCGCCAGAAAATAGGCTGTGTATTAATACCATCCTTATTAAACCGTGTTCCCAAGTTTGATCCGTAACGTTCAGGCGTGGCCAGGGCTTAATAAGCTCAATTCTGCCAACAACCGTGCGTGCATGATTAAACGTGCAGTGTCCAGGGACATCTCGACGTATTTATACGTCTTTCACGAATACACATCCACCTCCTAACCTACAGATCGTCTCAAAAACTCATCCGTCATCCTTGCATAATAAGAAATCGATGATCCACAATTCCCTATATTGCGGAAGAATATCAAACGGAAGGCAGACAAATAGAAAGCAGAGGAGAGAGAGATTTCTCTACTAGTTTCTAGAGGGATGTAATTATAGAAAGTGGGGTGTAATTTTAGGCGAGCAATTGGGACGATCACGGGGTATTCCGTTCGAATTTCAGCGAAGCGTGTTCGCGCGGTTACGGGCTTGCGAGTCGCAAGCCGAAAAGCTGGTCGCCATACCGGGTGTTAGGAATGCCCGAAGCTCAACATGCCTCGGATGTTTGGTAGTGCAAACCCCGTTTGGGGATTGGTTGCATAACGGCCGGCAGAAACGTGAATAGAAAGGAAGAGAAGATTTGTGCCAGCACTAGACGCGCGCCCGTCAAAAATTGCTTCCCTCCGCTGGCCACGTGGAACGCCTGAGCGAATGCATCGAGAACGGCATGTTGGATGGAACATAAGACGATACATTTTCGTTCGTTCCGAGTTCCAATTTTCTATTTTTCCAGACCTTTACAATGGGAAATAGAATATAGAAGATAATTTGTAGTTTTGAAAGATTGAGAACTCGAATTAATTGAAAAGAAGCTCTTAAGTTTATTCAATTCATGACTTCGCTTCATACATGCAAATAAATAAAAAGAATCCTCAAGATTTTCTACTGCAGTTTGAATGTATTTTGGTATACTGTAGTTCCCCTAATACATAAATTTATGGAACATACTTCAACGCTATAATTTTTCAATTACACCTCAGTGACACCTTCGTAAATATTGCTCTATTTTCTAGCAGCCTTAGCTAACCGCTGAATTCTACGATCTTTCAATGAGTGGTAACTGTTTTTATCCTCACGAATCCCTATAACAGGGATTTTAATTAAAAATTAAGAAAATGTGGAATAATTCAAGTATCGCGACTGTCCTTTAAATTTATCCAAACTCTGAATCAACGGGTATCAAAAGGAGAATCGATCGGAAATAAGTCCCTTTTTCGCCCACAAATAGCCCCGATCGAAAATAAACGTACGGCTCGCCGGCGTTGTTGACGATCGCGAAGGAATTGGGTCGGTGGATTCCCTTCGAACCACGCTCTAACAAGGAAATGCGCGTCAGCTACCCCCTCGCCCGCCATTTTTCCATCCTCGTCGAGTGCTCTTTTACGAGAGCTAACACGGGAGCCCTTCCGTCCACGTGGCTGCTGTCGAATAAAAAGCTGTCCGCGGTAGTTGTCAGCGTGCTCTGTGCCCGTAACCAAAATAGAAAGTGTCGCTCGGATTTAGGGCCGCTAGTTACTTGGTTAATAGCTGCCGAAGTGGCCCGTGTCTACGAACCCTCTCGAGGACCTCCCTCTTCGTGGCGCAGTCTCGCGACAACGAAAATAAAAACGATTTAAGGGGCCTGTGCGATTCACTGTTTTGACATTAAGTGGAAAGTACTATATACTCGTGGCGGCGCTGGGGATTCGATTTTTCCTGGATGGACGGGTGATAAAATTATTTCTGAAATAAGAGGAGGGGGCAAGAAACGCTAAGGAAAGGAATTGTAAAGAGAGGAACGCGGATGTTTTCTGAAAATTTATGAAAGGTTGGCTCGACGAGCCTGGAAGGACGCACTTTGCTTCAAGATATTGAATTTTATATGTAGAGGATATCTGAATTGAATGCCAAGTCGACGAGGCTGAGGGTGAGTCGAGGGAAAATTCAGAAGAAAGAGTAGAGATTGTATCGTGCATTGTAGGATGAATGGTTTTGAATACGATTTAGCTCGGGGTTATCAGAAATTCAGGTTGGAATGTCGTGAATAGAGTTGGCGATAGGTATAAGTATACCAGTACTCGTGTTTCATCTAGAATTTTAGATTCATATGATATTTGCAGTAGATGCTACTGAGGGGAACTCTATGATAGTGGCATAACTAAAAAATGTTAATTTAATCGGTATTCAACTGTTAGTCAAATGCATGGCACTGACAGTGTCAGAACTCGTAACTCAAACAATATAAATTTTACAGGAAAAGCAGTTTGAAAACTTGCATTTGATTAATAGCGGGATACCGATCATATAATTTGTTTAACTTGACATTTTTAGATTTATGCCACTATCAATGCCAAGCAGCGAGGTCATAAAGCATTCAACTGGTCTCGTATCCAGAACAAATCTCGTAAATATCGACGTTTAACTTACTCCTACGTAGAATAAGAAATCCTATGTCTCTGAGACGCCGAAGTGGCCACAGCAGTCAGTGAATTCAAAGCAGAACAAATTATTAACGGACCTTCCAGCAGGTATTCACCGGATGGAACTGAAATGTCAAAACGACGCTGGAAATGTTCTTCAATCATGCCCGATTATTTTCCCCCTTGATCACGCCGCTAGGAAGACGCTTCGCGTTCCCCAGCGAAATATCAGGGAATTAACATTCCTAGCGGAACGATTATAAGGTCGTCGCGGTTTTTCTCTATTCCCTGCTCAAGGACCTTCGACAAGATCGCCTCAATTCTCGAGGAATTCCACCCTTGCGGTTTTCCACCGCGCCCGACAACCACATCCAAGGATGCGCCTTTCTCTAACTTACTGCGCCGGTGTCATCAGCTTCTACTGTGCTATTCTCTCCTCTCCTAGAGGAGTATTGGGAGGTTATCTAGGAGAGGTGGCAGATTCGACTCGATTGTCTATTTAAAATTGGCAATTTGCGCTTTTGGACTTCTGGGAACTCCGTGAATTTTGCTCTTCGCGTTATTGTTCTGCGATTGTAACTTAGATTCTGACGATTACGATACTTTATTGAGTAGTTGTGTTTACTGACGATAGGTGGAGAATAGCAGTAGAATTATGGAGTTCGAGCATTGAGAATTTTTATTCGTGGAGGAGTAAGTATTTGATTTCTTTGATTTTTTTAGGGGATATGCTTAATCTTTGATTGGAGCTATATATCTCATTCTTATTTCTATGTTCCCCCAACATTTCTTTCAAATTCACCTTACCACTAAGCTCTCTTTTTGCACCGCTTCGATCTTCCCGATTCAAAACGCCCCAAAGCAAGCCGCTAACGAAAGAACAGATAACTAATTTACCAAGAATCACCGTCCTCCGTGGATCGAAGGGCAAGAAAGGCGCTGGAAGCTCGCTTACCTGAAACAGAAGAAAGAGAATCGGGTTTAATAACAGGGTTAAGAGGTTGGAGATCGAAGTGGATTCCACGTGGAACCGAGCGTATAAAACGTACGGGTACGGGAATTTCGGGGGCGAAGACGTGTGTGTGTATCCTTGGATCACGAACGTTACACACCCAGTTACGTAAGCATTGTTATTTATCTTGGTGAGGATCGCCAGAATGTTCACGTTAAAATAATAACGCGGCGGCTGCCAATGTCCCCGAGAACGAAACTGCCTGACAGAAATCCGCTTGTTATTTCGTTTAGTGCTTGTAAGAGCGTTTAACGCTAGGCGAGCCGCGATTTATCGATCCTCGGCTCTGTTTTCAGGAAAACAATCGTTAAAATCTAGTCGCCGCGCGGAAAGAACAAAATAGAGTAAAGAGTACAATGGTTGGCCACTTAAGTAAAAGTGTCGCATAAATAATGAATTATAACTGTGAATTTAGTCAATTTGAAATGGAAATTAATACGAGTAAGTACGAAAAACCACTAATAATCTAAAATTAAATAGAGTTTATAAAAAAAATGTGTTTACTGTCTTTGCGTTTTAATTTAACAAGTATAAATTATGCATAAAAAAAGTGATAGGGATTCTTCTAGAATTGATAGGCCTTTTAAAGACACTTGTGACCGATGCACAAATGAATTCAGATATACATTCTCTTGTTAGATATACATACTTCCTTCATCGTGCAAACTTAAAACTGTTTCCATTTGCAGTTGTAGGGTTCAGTTACGATACATCACTTGTGTTGCCACAGGGTTTGATTAATCTTGTAAGACATTCCTCAGGTAACTTATCATAAAAAAGAATTCTGCGATCACCACAAACGTCAAAAATATTGCAAATTACCCTCCCTCGAGTTTCCATTCGACGAGTACAAAAGACCACGCTTCACATGCAACAAAAATGTATACAGAGTGGGCCAATAAGAATTACCACCTTGAATATCTCCGAAATCATTGATGACAAAAATGTATACTTACTCCCTCCAAATCCCCCGAATGAAAGTACAAAGGATTCCTTATTGCACAATTAAAATCCTCGCTGACCAGAAGCAAAATATCATCGTTCGCTTGCGAAACACAAACCTGACGAAACTTCTACCTCCCTCTCATTACACCTCCTCGAATCAGACAAACGCTACCAAACGAAGTCATTAAGGTGCACCTCCTCTTCGTCTCTGTCTCGAGAAAAGAATTCACCAGTGTCCACCCGCGTCCCCCGTGCTCGAATAACGTGCGAAATTTATTCGCGGACAATTTCAGCCGGGGGAACGTTTTAAAGCGCGAGAGGACTGCTCGCCGAGGACTTTCTCGAAGGAGAAAAAGGCGCTCGGCGCGGGTCGAGATCCTTTTGCATAATGCGAGCACGGCTCGTTGCGTAAATTACAACGAAATTTCCCGTTCGATCGTACGATACGGAACCTCGTTAACCGAACCTCGTTATCATCCCGCGTAAATAATCCTACGCGAAGCCACGGTTTACGCATGCAACCCGTATCTCGATGCTGGCGAAGAGGGGGGAGGCTGTGTCGAGGGCATTTTTTAATCCACCCATGGACGAGCAATTGCGTAATGCGTAACGACGCCAGCGGGCGCTCACGTACGGGCCGCGTAGGTGCATATCCGCGGGAGAACGATCTACTTCAGTGGTTCTTGATGCTTTCGGTACTGAAAGACGTACTTGGTCCGCGAAGCGTAAGGCTCCGTGCGGGAAACGCGTTTAGGCGTTTGGTGGGCATGGTGGATGATAGGAATTGCGAGGTTCCCGCACGTGGGGTGAGTATTAGAATCGAAAAGGTCGATTCTTTCAGGTAACTCGATGAATTTAAATTCTTGGATAGTAGGGATACCAAATTTTTATAGTTGACCGTATGTTTATTATTAATTGTCTGTATTATTCAATAGGAATATACAGGAGAAATCTGTAATACTTTGCAGATAATTAATGTAGAGCTCATTAGAGTGAAAGGCGAGGCTGAGGTCTAACCACTGTTACACCACGCTGTATGTTTCAGAGTTGTCGGTATTATGTGTGAACGAGGAATTTTTTTGGATTTTATTAATTATCTTGGGAAAGTATGAGAGTAGGGTGAGTTAAGAACCACTGATGCACGGCAACGTGCTCGAGAGCGCAACGATTTCGCGGAAGCGCAGCGAGCATCAGCAACCGTGTTTCGTGGGCCGTTTGAACGCGCCGCGTGACGAATCTATTCTCATTTCGCCGTGCTTTGTATGAGTTGTGCTGGCCTGGCTGCTTTCGGATCAGTCGTTTCGAAATTCTATGAGGGCAAGTGGATCGTGGAGATTCCACGAATTTTGCTTCAAGTACTAAGAGAGGATGAGAAGATACCGCACTCTGAACCTTATCACTTTTGAGTGGTGGAAAGAATACATTTTAATTCATTTAACTTCTGAATTAGGATTCTTGCCTTTGTAATAAAATGAAACGCAAGTAACTAACAAAGCAACAAGAGATCTACGGTAGATCAACGACTCTGTGGTCCTCCACAAAGGAACAAATGACCCAGAGATGATACAAAAGGGGACCCCGATCGTCGGCCATTGAGAAGCCTATTACCTCCTATTTATTTAACAGCTAAACTATGAACCTAAGTGGTCATTCACTAGAGAACCCTTGAAACTGAGCATCCTATCACTTCCCCCTGGTTAGTTGAAGTCCAGAAGCAACAGAAATATTCACGTGCATCCTGAAACCCCTGACACTTCACTATCTCCGGAAACAATTTGGAAATCTTCCTCATTCCCAAAACCCTTGCCTACTTTCCAAAAAATCCAACTCTCCATTCACTAGAATCCCTTTGCACCTTCCTTACAATTAGCCTCCTAAAAGTCCTAGATCAATCAAGCAGAAAAGTGATCTAGCTGAATGTTAAAACAGCAAATCAAATTCCGCCGACAGTGGACACTCATCCAGAGAATCGTTTACCTCGAAGTCGCTCGAGCGCGTACGGCAAGCGGAGAGATTGATCGCGCGGGCGTAAAAAAAGAAAATGGCCGATCAACGAGTCAGCACGTCGAGGGTGCGTCGTCGAGTCGTGGAAGCACGACTTTCCCACTCGCCACTTTCCTTAATTCAATATTTGCTCTTCTGGCGAGTGTAGGGCTCGAGGAGCCGTGGATCCACGTCCCTGCGAGCTTCCGTTACGGAGGGTCCAGCTGACGACAGCTTTATGAAATCACCACAGCGTCAGCCTCTCCCCGGCAACCCCCGCGCTGGAGAAAGTCGATGTGCTGGGAAAAATTATAGGTTCGACGAAACTTTCTTCGCGTTGCTGAGAAGCATGGACTGGGAACAACGTCGAGACGTGGGGAATAACAACTGCATTTCGGGGGTGCAGATCTTGCGCAGGATTCTGCGAATTTTCATCTCGAGTTCTGCTGCTTTGGATATCTGATATTAATGCAACGAAATTTCAACTTAATTTCATACGTATTCAAAGTTTCAGGTCTAGAATGATTATACTAATAAATCAATATTACCTTCTCTAATTTTTTCTTAAGATTTTGTAGAATTAAGCATTTGTCTGCTTTGGTGTCTCTAGGACCTCGAACAACTAATACCCAAAAACTATATATTATTTACGTCGCTAAATAAGTCACTATATCTCAACGAGACATAAACTAAGAAAAGTCTTTCTAACCATCTAACTCTTTCAATTGGAAAGCACCTAAGTAGAGGAAGCTTTCCCTGACCTTTTATTTAAAGCTAATCTAACCTTGATAAAGGTTTCACTGTTTCTTCCCAGTATTCAAAAGAACTGCACCTGCGATATTTCCTACCGCAACACCTCGGTCCCCAGCAACAGTACCATCGGCCAAATCGACCAGATCTACCAAAGGAGCCTCTCTCCAACGGTACAAAAATTGACGAATCGAGTTTACTCGCGGCAGTAGCGCGAGATAAATGGACGGTGGGACGATAACAGAGCGGTCCGACCTGGAACGAGTTATTCCACTTTACGGGCCCCTGGGCATCCCTGACGTCGCCTGACGGACGGTGTCGTCTCTAAAACGGCGGCGTGAAAGGCAGCGAGCAACGCTATCCGTTTGGTCTATCGAGGGACGTGGACGTGGCGAGATAACGACGGAAGGCGAGTCGGAAACGGGCGTGAAAGGTGTCGGGAAGGAGCCCGGAGAAAGAGGATGAAAGCTACGGGCGAGCGATGAGACGGTTGGTAAGCATGTGCTTGGTCCAACGATCCTCCCCCCCCCTCCTCCTCCTCCTCCTCCTCCGTCCCCCATTCAGCCCCTTTCCACGATCCTTAGCCTCTGGCAAAGCCCGTTAGGCTAACTTGGGAGTTCTATTTGCGTCTTGACTTCTTACGTCTTGCCCCCTCCTCTGCTCCCCCTCGTGTGCGCAGTTTCCCTCTTCAGCATCCCCCCGGAGGAGCCGGTGTTCTATCTAGCTGGCCGGTCAGCAACGCGGTCAGACCTAATCTGAATTGCCGGCGTGGAGGGCTTGGAAGGATTCCCGAACTTTCTGCCTCTGTTTTCCGGTTCGAGCCGCGATAACTAATGATACCGTTTCGCCTCGCCGAAGGGGAACGGCCGTCCCCCTCCCGGCTGGCCGACGAAATACGGTCCAGACCGCGGCGGATTCGACGCGATAGGTCGGGATAATCGGCCACGGAAATTCTGCTCGGAGCTCGTGGAACAGTGTTTTGGAAATTGGATGATTCTTTTTTTAGGAAATTGGAGGCGGGGATTTAGAGTGGGAGGTGTGGGTGCGGAGATAATAGAATGGGGTTGGGAAGATTATAGTTCGATGGGAAAAGACGTTCAAGGGGGTGCAGATGAAGATTTGAATGTTTAGGAGAATTGTTTGCTGTGACCTTAGAGTACTGAGTTTGATATGATTTTGATAATTGAAGAGTGAAATAAAATGATATGAAGGGGCGTAAAAATGTTTATGTATTTCTTTTACTGTCTGAATTATTTGCATTTGCGATGAGAAATGTAGAAGAATGCAGTGCCTGAGTATCTTTAGTAATATATGTACTGTGGGAGGGTTAATTTTGGGCCCTAGAAACGAAAACCTCCACTGTTTTCTTGGGAAGTATAGGAAATTTAGGGACCAGTGGAAAAATGGGGACCGTACGAGATACGGAGGTGGGCGTTGAGGGGTTAACTATAAAGATATGGCACAAATCTAAGACAATATATCTAATAAACATTCTGACGAAACATGCATAATTCCACAAATGTGTTCCGATTATTAATTATCGCAATAACTATTTCATAATTCAACACAGAAATGAATTAAAAATCTCACTTCTGGCAAAAGATTACTATGAAATCATCTAAAAGTTTAAATAAAATGATAATAGTCTCTCAAAACTTATACCTTTTTGTACATGCAGGTACTTGAAGTGTTTTAATAAATTCATTGCAAGTAATATAACTTCTTACTTTCCTCTTGTACGGAATAACGTTAAGATAGAAGGATAGGTGGAACTTGGAATATTTCGACAAAGTGTTGAACCAGATAAAACTTTAAAATTTTTCTGAGTTCTATTTGTTCCAATACGTTATTGAAATATTCCAAGTTCCCATTCTTTGGTGAGGTATTCCAAGTTCTACCTGGTCTTTAAACTATCAAAATGAATGCATTTTCTCAAAAACATGTGACCAGGTAGGACTTGTGATATTTCAGTAAGATAGCTGAGATCAGGTGGAACTTAAAATATTTCGCTAAGGAGTTAAAACAGATGACGACACTGAAAAATCTAAAAATCTTCCCCACGTTAGCACCTTCCTGAAATATTCCAAGTTCCAATTCCTTTCCACTTAAAATTATCCTCCTTCCCGCTATTTCAAGTGGGTGCAGACTCGCGAGTCGCAATGATATCACGAGCGATCCAGATTCCTCGTGATCCTGAAACGTGATCTCATCTTCGAGGGCGGATATGTTGGCCCCGAAGGAATTCGCTCGGCGTTCGAGGATTACGCTCGCGCGTGTCTGCTCCGATGTAAAAGGAAAATGAGGAGCGAGGCAAAAAACGAAGGCAGAGTCTCGCGCAAACATTTCAGTTTGCGGCGTGAACCACGCACCGGTTCACCCGCGATCTTTACATCTGCACTTTATATATTTTTATATCGCGCGGCGAAGCACGTCGACCCGCTGACACAAAGATTTCCCCCATTCCACGTGGACAGTAGCTCGCAAACAGGCGCGAAATAACGCGTTCCACGCCACGAAATTTATAATATATCAGGCAACCTCGACAACTATGCCTCCCTTGCTTTGCACCTGATTACACCCTTATCATTTACCCTAAACTCACATTCTGAATCCCCTACGAAGTGTGATCTCGCACACCTCTGGTCTAATAATTCAAACTACAAATAAATAAATAAAACTAAAATATTAATCACCAGAACTCTCACTTCCAAAACATCCCAACCGCGCCACAAATCTTCCCAGAAAAACTTACAACCCCATATAATATCCAGCAAACATTCAACCTAAAACCTCCCACAGATAAATGTCCCCGAATACTCCAGCGAATTCCTCGCGACACGTAGGTACGTAATTGGGGGGACGATACGACGTTTATTGCAGCCAGCGGGCGTCTCTCGTATCTGACACGAGCGAGGCAGGAAGTGCCAGATCGGCACTTCCACTTTTAAACGCGCGGCCAATTTACTCGCGGCGCGTTTTCAATCGTCGGGCGACATTTTGTCGCGATATGTTCGCGGCCGGCTCTTTCGACGCGGCCTCCCCCCAAATTTTCCGTCGTCGCACGGGACCCGGGATTTTTACAGGGAAAACAACGCGACGGAGCAGCCAGGCTTGAAATGTGTCAGCCTCGGCCTGACACGAGGGGAATTTCACGCCCACGCCGCGACGTTACTCGCGGGGAGGGGAGGGGGGGGGTCGGTGTTTCTGGTTGCACACGAAGCGCAATAACTCTCCCAGCAGTCTTTCGTTCGGCCTAGCAAGGCTCTTTCTCGTTAGCGTGCTTTACTGTATCCGTCTGTCTGTCGGTGATTACCGCGAAATTACCGCCGCGGGGGTGAAAAAAGTCGTGATTAATAGGGAGCAACGGGGCAAGCAGCGCTCACGGAGCGAAGCGTCCACCCCCACTCGCGAGGAATTATGGAAGGCAGGTGCCGCGAAAGAAATGGAAGAGTCCCGATTCGACGATTTCTTTATTCGCCGATTTGCGGCGGCCGCGACAAGTTACGGCTTCGAGGAAACTTCCCCTCGGAGATCTTCTCGTGCGCCGCCTGGAAAAAAGGCTCGCGAGGCCCCTGGAGGAGGCGTTTAATGAACTGGAGGCACCGAGGGCGACATCTTTATTATATGATCGATGCTGTGTTCGAGGATTACTGGTACCAATTATAACTGTGGCGCGAAGAGACTGAAGGAGATTCGAAGGAAGGATTAACGACGGCCATTACGTACCTCTTGCGAGCTAGGGAGATCTCGTATTCATCCTGTACAAGAGAATTTTAGAGCGCTCCGTGTCACCTCGGCGATAAAATTCTTTTTCGATAGCGCTAGGGGTCGGAAATAACTTGAATCGTTCTACAAATAATCTACAAATACTTCTTGCCGTTTCTTTTAAGAGATGGCACTCCGAACACCCTCTCTACTCGCGTTGGATTTTAAGTTACGAGGGAGAAAGCCGTGGATTTGGCAGGGTGGTTTATTATCAATTGATATCAGATTCTATGATTTAATTATCGGAATTATTACTGTTTGTAGTATTAATTTCCAAAGCGAAAGAATACTCAAGTGCAATGCCCTTTTGCACCCTGTATCCCTACCTGTGACAATTTCCAAATCTAACCCCCCAAAAATAGATTTCTTTCTGGCCCTCAATCATCCCTTAAACTGAGGACCCTGAAGAGTCCTTTATTCTCGTTTAGATGTACCATTTATCTCGGCGTCTTCACCGCCAAAATTTGTTTCGATAAAAACAATAACTGCTTGCCGCAACACGTAGAAGGGGATTTTGAGGGGATGTATTTTATTTGGCAAGACAGTCGGTGGTAAAGAAGACCGAAGCTGGGTCCAAGACTCCTCAGCATTATTCAGTCGCGCGAATATTGCGGGGGGAGGACATAGAGCGTGTATAACAAGCATCGACAGACGGTGGGACAGACTAGCCGAATACCCGACCCGCTTATCGTGAGTCATTCTAGAAAATGTGGAGTGGTGCCAGCCGACAAGAGGGCGGATGAGGTCGGTTGGCACTTCGACCCTCGTTGTAATACATCATTCGATGTCTGCTTTCTAGTTTTAATATCTACACTCCGCGTTTTACTCTCGTACGCTTCTTAGTTCCTAGCTGGCTTACGCAGGACGCGGCTGAGAGGGTGGAACAAGCAGGTGATTCCATATGCAAACATATGAAAATCAAAAGTATAGAATGAAAGCTTTTCATTCTAAACTCCGCTTAGATCTAATCCAAATCTAAACACATTTCGTGGCTTTTACCAAGTCTCAAGGTTTCATCTTATCATCCCTTTACAGACCACTGCAGGGGGTCCAAAGTGAGTTACTATATCTCTGAATGGCACAGCACCTACTGCAAGAAGTTTGTCCATGTGGAATACGAGAAAGTTGGTATGTACAGAGTTGGCTAGTTGTACCCTGAATACCTCTTTCCAACCGCTTCTTTTCCCAACTTTTCCCAACCCACGTGACCCAGCCGCGGATCCTCATACCTGCCCGCGACATTCCCACGATAGCGATCAGCTCGATGAGACACGGGGATACAGCGAAAACAACGATTCGAATCGATCGTTGGAGCCTTTTTGCTTCGCTCCGTCCCCGTCGACTTTCTTCCCGTGATCCAAGGATGAGAGGATCGCGTACATCATCGTCCAGTCGATCCACTGTCGTCGCGATTGCGGCGCGGACGGTTTTTCTAGGAGAAGCCAGCCACGGCTCACCCCGGAAGCACGCGTCGAGTCCTCGACAGAAACGGTCCACGGGTTTCTTCTTACGTAAACGCTCGCCGTGTTCGTAAAGCTATCCGCCTTGTTTTTCCTCGGGAGAATGGCGGGAAACGCGGGATGCGCGAGAGCGTCACGTTGGAAAACAAAGTCACGAATTTATGCCGAGCGGCGTCGCTTGTGTATATATAGAGCGAGACGTCCGATTTCTTCTTCGGTCTATTTCAAAAACCGTCCTCCTTATTTCCATTCTCCTCGCATCGCCAATTCCCTTTTGCCCTCCTCTGCGCTGTGACGCAATTCCCGATAAATCGCCGATCGCGTGACGTTTTATTTCGCAGTCCTGCGCGTCACTGCGCGTTACGTCTGTTCCAAAGTTGACTTCCAGAGAACAGGAATAAACGCGGTACTCTGTCGCGGATACAATATCGGGGCTGATAACTTAATCCTGTCTCGATCGAAGACACGGAGACGGTTTCAAAGTCAATGTTACGTTGGCGAGAATAAACTTCTGCGCCGTGAAAATAACTTCATTGTGTCTCGAAGATATTTCGGCTTTTTTACTTCTTCCTGGCGATCTTCGCTGGTATGCCATCTGGTGTTTTATTTTCATTTTCAATTCGCCGTTGCGTAATATTTTATTATTCCGAGTGACAAGAAGCGAGGACAGTTTTCCGTGTCTCGGAATTAAATTGTATAATACACGATAGACGCTACTTCCACTTTTTAAATCGTATCGATAGCATAGTTGTTGGGGAAACAAAGCGACACGGTAGACCCTGCCCCGACTATAGAAGCGAATGACGTTCCTCTTTTCCAAACGCGACGGGACTTTACGTCTTCTCGCGAAGCTGTCTGGTTCGCCCGAGACAATTCTCAGGAAAGCGATTCTATGTTCCCAAAACATTATTCAGGGACCCATAAAGCACGCTTCGAAATCGATTTTGCGCTCGTAAGAATAAACACGCGAGAAATAAACGCGGGAGAAAAAAAAAAGAGAGAAGTCGGTGCCGCGACGGAAAGGAGACAGAGACGAAGCTCGGATGATGTAAAAGAGAAGGTGATCGCGAGAACCTCGGGCTGTCAGTTTCGGCCGCAGCCCGACTTCGGGCTTAAATTACGAGCGCAAAATTGAATTCGCCCCAAGAGAACGCGATAAGAAAAGCGGCGCGGCGGTCGTCGTCGGGACGAGAGGCGGTGCGTTTCGCAACGGCGACTTTTTTTACATGGCCCCGTCAAGATAATGTCTTAACTGACCGTTGCTCCAGTCGTTTGCACATCGATCTGGGACGAGTTTAAGCAGCCGTGGCCGTTTACACCTTCCGCCAAAAAGCTGTCTTGTCTGGAGGGTTCGCGCTGATTACGTGGCACCACTTCTTTCTGCACACGTTGAATTTAAATACGTAAACGCTGGTCTTGTTTCTTCCTGCCCCTTTCCGCGCGAAGGTCGAGGGTAAGGCTGGATTCACAATATGGATTTAGGAAACGGTCGTAATTAAAAAGGAATTAATCTACTGTAACTTCTGCTCCTTCAGATTCATCCACTTGAAATAATTTCTAGGTAATTAAATTATGAACAAAAGTGCACACAGGCTTTATTCCTGCGAAATACAGAGGAAAACTGAGATGTCGTGGCAGTGGGAACCGCTTGTGCTGCGATTTAAAGTGGAGACGCTGAATTTGAGCAGCCAATTGAATTCCCAGACTTCTTATTTTATTTGAAGCAAGTTACCTTAAATACTGTATCAGTCTAGCAAACCCAGCGTTACCAAAAACTGTTCCAAAGCACGGTGTGAATTAAGCTTAAGCCAGCGACCACGTCCCAACATCTGAACGCCTCGTGATCGATAAAAACTTGCAAGTGGACGAAGAATAAATATTAATTTCCCGAAAATACACGTCGCGCGGACGATAATTGCTATAAACGCCGCGGCGTGGATTCGTTAAAATTCGCGGCCGATTACGTCCACGGCGAAAATTACACCGAGAGCAGAAGAAACGTTCGAAAGAAGCCATTACGGCGAGTCCACAGCAACCGCCCGTTCTTCCCCGGACGCGAACAGGCTTTCTCGCTTGATTCTCGGGCTGGTTCCCTTCGATGTTCCATCGACGGGGCTCGATAATGCGCTTTATCGCTGTTGCACCGTTTTAACACCGGTCGATCGGTCGAAAAAGTGCAATTGTAAACGTCAGGTGTATCGATGAACGCGATCGTTAACTTTATGGTGCCCGTGTCCCCTTGGAACGAAAGTGTGCTGAATTCTTGAGGAACGTCAAGGCGACGGCTGCTGGCTCGGGGATCGATAAATCGCTCCTCTTACTTTGGATCCCTTCGCGCAAACATTTCTGGGTCAAATATCAACTGCCATTTCTCTAACGTCCGCGGTCTCGCTTTCCGGAGTCTCGTAGTTGGCTTAAGGGTGGCGATGGATTGCTACGCAATGGATTAAGGATCCCAATAGTCGTCAATTACTGATAAACCACAGAAGAAGCTGGAATAATTATTAATCCGAACGTTAAAGAGGAAGAACGTCGAATCCTTTGAATCCTACCAGCCACGAACGGAGGAAGAAATACGAAAGAAAAACGGTGGTCAAAGCCGACGCGCTTACTCATTAAAAGCTAGTCACTCCGCATGGTATACACGACAGCGTAAATATAGCCTGATATTATAGGTTGCCTTGCATGTTCCTACACGCGAATCGAATATCTTGGCGGCAAGGAACGGACCTTTAACGTCTCAACTGCGTTCTGAAACAGGTTTAGGATCGAGCACAGCTCGGTTCGCACCTTCCACGAAAACGTCTGGCAAAACGATCGCTCTGTGATCGCGGGGGGATGGCTGCTATCGAGGCTCGAGCATCCTTGATATCGAACGCTAACGGAATTCCTGCGTGGCAGAATGGAGCCGTAAATAATCCCAGCCTTGATAACGGCGGGATTCTGGCGGCTGTGGCAAGTGCGCCAGTCGGTTACAGCGATTGTCGAGGAAACGTGGTCAGAAATGGTAAAACGGGGGTTAGCGTTGGGAGCGACAAGATTTGCTGTTGAATTTCGAAGGAATTCAATGAAGAATAAGGGATTAGATATTGCTAGGGAGGCTGCTGGACTTGGGGGACGTTGGAGAGTTTCAAGCGTTGCTCGGAGGTGGGAGTTCTGGGTAATCAGAGTGACCCGTGGGCTAATGTATCTCGAAGGTCTCGGGGTAGAGATTGTATCAACATTTGACGAGTAATATAAACAGCTTGTTATTCGCGGGAAAGATAAACTTAATATAGATCCGGTATTTCAATGACGTTCTATATTTCCACCGCCTTCGGGGCTCCTAGGAAGTTCCAGCGTTTCGGAACTCGGTGTAAAGGTTTTTGAAATATCTTGGTCTCTTGGAAATTCGTAGACAATATGGGGCCTTAGTAGACGCAAAATGTCGCAAAAGTTTATAACAACGATCGGTGTGATCGTTATTAAATTTCAGACACAGATCGTCAACTCTCATTTGTCCTCCACTTCTCTATGCCACTTTCATCACACTTAAGACTCCTACTAATTTACAGAATTTCTAAACTCTTAACCCTCATCCATCCCTCGTGTCAATTTGACACCGTTTTCCCTAATAAGTTATAGGGTAAATTTTTCATTAGCAAACGCAATATTATAATAATTAATCTCGCTTTCCTGAAGAGGGTTCGAATCAAGAACCGAAACGTCGGATTTTCTTTATAATTATTGACAAATAGCTGAGATATTTTATTTTATTTTTAAATAAATAAAATAAACTTTGTATAGTGATCGAATCAGTGCGCCGATACCACCTTATTTTATAGGGTAAATGTATCAGTAACTGGACACGTACCAGTGAATGGACATTTTTTAGTAAAATGGGTAGAATAAATTATTAAAATAAGCAACTAATTAATTAGAGACTTCTTTTAATTTCTTGCTCCATATCCAAACATTTTTTGCAGCACGTGGAATCAAATCTATTATATAATTTTATAATAGTGTTCATTCATTGGCCTTAAGTGTTCGTTTATTGGTGCGCCTGTTCTATTATTTGTAACTCTTATAAACAAGCAGTATGTCCTGCACATAATGTTATTTTATGCGAAAGTCGTGAAAAATCTTAGTAGTAAATGCTAACACATGAATTTGAATAAAAGAATATTGAAAAATAATTATTTACCTTGTTAATTCATGGAGTTTATACCACTCTGTCAATTTCACACCAAGGAACAGATTTAGTTCGTGAAATGAGGAACGGATGAGGGTTAAAAATCCCAAAATTTTGAAGTCTCCCAAGTTCAGCTTAATTTTCCGAAACTCCCATCCCATATACTTTCCAAGTCAATTTAACCTCTGCAGAATACAAAACATGTAAGAAATCCAAACCGAACATTGCCAATCACAAACCGCGGCACTCCCTCATCAATGAATCGTCACCTGATCGTCTGTTTTTTAATTTTTTAAAACTTCACCGGAGAAAAGCGTATCGAAGGGTGTCGCGATGACTCAAGGTTGATTTGGCGCTCGAGCGCACGCACATGCGACGGGCGACGAAAGGGAGGCGGCACCCGTGGTCGTTTAAAGGCAAAAAAGGGGCAGAAAGGTTCGCTCGAGCGCTTTACATAGCGTTTGCCAACGTCTGGCCATGCCGGGAATGGCAGAGGGGAGACACGTTCTGCCTTTATACCGTCTAATACTTCGGACGGAAATATCCGTAATGCAAGGACGGTCTAGTCGAGCCCTCGTGCGCGAAAATCTCGGGCTCGTGGACCGCAGCATAACCGTACGTAGGAAGTCTCGGTGGCGTTCGTCGCTCTGAGATTTCTTGCGTCGAATAAAAGTAGCTAAACTGAGAAATGACCATGAATAATTACAGTTGTAAACCCGGAAACCGAACCTTGTAAATTGCAGCGTTTATAGTAAAACGGAGAACGCAATAACAAAATACGTTTGTTTCGTCTACGTTCTAGTGATAAATCGTGGATCGTTGTGTTTTACGGGAAAACGATTTTAGAAATCAATTGGAGGCAGAAGTTTGAGGTGGAAATGGAGTTTTTTTAACGATTGCGTCTGGAGCCTTTTGTTGTCTGTGGATAATCGATAGGTGTGGAGGAATAAAAGTAGAGGGAACGAAGACAATTTAAAATTGAACGTGTAAGTCAAGCCTGATGCGGAAGGTTTGCTAGTGGAGGTAAGTCTAATAGCCTTGAGCAGCCAACTGATGCTATTCTGACTATAGAATACCCTATACTACACAAAAGCTCAGAATACTAACGAGATTTATGAAAATCGTGGGTGACAGTAACTTCCACGATACAAAGTAATCTAAGAGGAAGTGAATCATATAATCTTCGTAGACATTGCCAAGAACGAGGACCAAAATGGAATTAGAAAATCTGCGTTTCCTCGAAGCAGCCAAACAATGAAGAGCTCGAATGTTTAGCAGAACCGAAGTAAGAAACGATGCAAAACAAGTTACAATGGAGTCTCGGCTTTCTAAGAAGACTTCTGAAGCTGCAACGCTACACAAGCCCAAATGTATTTTCCCAACGGCAATGGACCCGTTTGAAATATCGTTCTTGAACTTGACGTTCGTCACAGGGTGCCTGTAAATTTTCTGGTTACACGTACATCGCGTCGGAAATATCCTGGTTGGATTTCCGGGCTAGGCAGCTGGTCGATTACAATATCGCCTGTACGGCATTTTCGCGAGAAAATCCATTCTGGCACGTTCGATAAACGGCGCCCGCGTGGGTGAAATGTCGAACGGTCCGCGATTACTCGAAACTACTCCTGTGACGTCTGACGGAACCGTAAATGCAGCATCGCTGTTTATCGAGCTGCCAAGTTATCGGCGAATACCGTGCACGTCATCCTGGCTTCGATATATATTGCAGCTGCAACTTGTACTTTTAGAGGATTGAACGCAGTGCAATATAGACATTGGAGTCTGTATAAAATAGGTATAAACTATTGTCCATTTCTAGCTATACTGAACCCTCTGGATTTATGAATAAGACCTCGACTGATATAGTACCTACTCATTTTCAAGAAAGATCTTCACTTCCGCGTATACAGAACATTTCATTTCGGTATAGGGGAGAATTGACAATATCGTACTGGTCACCTAAATCGTACTTTATCAATTTCTCAGTAATTAATGAATATAAACGACATCTGATGATCAAAATATCAAGTAAATAAGAAATAAGAAATAGAAACAAAATCTTTTGAGCTTACACCATATTTTGCGCGTGCTATAAACGTTTAAACAAATCAGGTATGATTGATGTAACTTTTTGCCAGTTTATTTTAGCTGATGATAAACAAACAATGCAATTTTGTCCTGTATTTTTATATTTTTCTAAGAGCGGGTTTAATGTAGAATATTTTACATTCATTATACAGTTTAAATTGACATTTATAAGTAAATTGACCATGTTTCCTGAATCGTACCAGTAGGATTTGACAATTCGTATGTTATATTATATGTAACTATATAATAATCATTACTTTATGTTGAATATTTTGTACTCTATTTGTTATTGATACTATTTTTAGTATCCGGTCTCCTGAATCGTACCTTTTACAGTATGTGACAATCCTATTAATAACAAATTAAATTGATCTGAACAAAAGGTTAAGCGTATAATAGTAAGTGCTTAAAAAATCAAGCTCCAATATCCAATAGTCATTTGCGTTGAATTTCAATCCATAATTATTCCAATCCCCATCGTATATTCCTATAATTAAAAGCCCAACTTCCACCAAATTAATATGCCCCCAGTCAATCTCCCTTTAAACCACCAACTGAACCATTCCAACTCTGTTATACAGTGTAATCGAAAGTTGGAACTTGAAAAGTGACTGATCCTCACGCCGATGCCACTCAGAGTGTTACCCTCGAAAAGTTCGCCTACAAAGGTCACCACCAACGAAGCATCAATGAAAGCATCGTTCCCTAGGCTACCTCAACCAACTTCACGTCAAAGTGCCCCGCGACTTAGCCCCGACGTATTGAGATGAATCGCGGCCGCGTCCCCGCACAATGCCGAATAATAAGGGCGCCAGCAAAAACTGTCACCCACTTGAAGCAACTGTATCCCATCTGATTAAACGGTCGGTGTACGCCCCGGGCTTTTGACAAATTCGCGGCATTAAGCTGTCGCCGTTCGTAATTTTAGTGGCCGAACCGAGCGAGGCCCCGCGCGAGGGAGGACCGCACGCACCTATGCGCCGGAGCGCACACTTTACGCTTCCCTGGCTGATTAATAATACGCCGTCTGCTGCGTGAAATTGAATAAGCTGGCGTGCATTAATCAAGCGCGTTCGCGACCGAATTACTGGCCACGAAACAATCCGCCGTTTTTCATGGGATTTCGACCGCGACGGATCAGACGTTCGCCAGGCTGGGACCGCGCTGGACACGGCGCGAGGACGTCCACCGGTTGCGACACCGGCAACCTTGCCTATTACAAGTACCCTCGATCGATCTAGCCGCCGCTGCGAAGCGAAATCGGTATAGGAGGCTCGGTGGAAGACGGAATCGACGCTGACCAACATGTGGAATTAACGCGATGGCCGCGGCTCACGCGTCGTATTTCGAGAAACGAGGCAATGATGCGTTTGCCAGTATTTATGGTCGAAGCTGTGTTATAAATTCCCACCAAAGTTGCGATCCATTGCTATCTTGTACCTCGTGGATGAATCATAGAGACTCTTGTGCTTTTCGACTGTACACGCAAGAGTTGTGGCTTAGATGTAGCTACGCGTGTCAGCTGCTTCCTTCTTTGGCTCTTTCTACGAATATTCTTCGATATTTGTTAGTTGGAATAAGTAGAGAATTCGGGGTTTAATCTTTGGGAGAGCCGAGTTGGACGGATAAAAATATAAAAATACTTTTAATGCAAAATCAATGAAAATTCGTTAAGTGACTGTAAAAAATTATTTGAAGAATAAAGTTCAGTTTCTTTTTGTTTTACAGAGTTTTTGAATTACTTCGCTCATTGTTATATCTTCGATATTTGTTAGTTGGAATAAGTAGAGAATTCAGGGTTTAATCTTGGGGAGAGCCGAGTTGGACGGATAAAAATACTTTTAATGCAAAATCAATGAAAATTCATTAAGTGACTGTAAAAAATTATTTAAAGAATAAAGTTCAGTTTTCTTTTCGTTTTACAGAGTTTTTGAATTACTTCGCTCATGGTTATATTAATCTAACTTTTCCTTTTTCTTTGCAGGGTGTCAGGAGCACTCCTCTCGGTACGCCACTGCTTGGAATAATTGATGAATTTCAATTAAACGAAGAAAGTGTCGGAAATTTGAAACAGACTGAAGGGAGCAATCAATGTCGAGACCTGTCACCTTTTTCTCGAGCTTAGAATGACAACGACGTACGAAACTAACGAGGCCTCGCGGGAGCAGCTTTGCGAAATCGGGCAATTTACAGCAACAATGTTGTCGGGAGCCAATTCCGAAAGCACGCTGACTTTTAACGGATCCAATGCGTATTACGACCAGGACAAATCGCGCCCGTTATTCTCAAGGTCGCGGATAAATCCGTCGAACCAGTTAGCGGTGCAACGTAAATGTCAACATCGAAACGGGCGTTTTTCGCGGCGACCCGCGCTTCTGATGCGCAAAAACAGCCAATACCGATTTGTACCATGTCCGTATGACGGGCGATATTTATCGCTCGCGACCACTGAGTCTCTTTGACCAATCGAACAACTATCATTCTCCCGAGCTCCACAATGAAAAATGAAAATCTATCTAACACATCCTCAGGGGCGGATTTAGAGATCTGGCAGCCCTAGGCTAAGAAGTGTCTGCCGCACTTTCCGCGAAATATCACTCCATATTTTAATTTAAAGGAGTCGAGGCAATTTTAAAATGAATTCAATATGTCAACTCACGCATGAGTTATTGACGATTCGCTATATGAAAAAAAGTGAATTGATTTGAAACCTGTCTCAAGCCTAAGTAATTAAACATTTTCCAAATTTCTTTCGCTGAAAATTTGTCGCTTCCCAAAATTTGCCACTCCCCAATATTTGTAGCCTACTTGGAGATAAAATCACACTTCGGATGACCGTAAAAAATGTAAATACATCTATTCCTTGATTATCGTCCTACCATAAACGTGTTTTGAGAAGGTACCAATGAGATTAGAAACAATATAATATCGAAGAGCTGTACTTCACGAACCTGGGGTACAGGAGACAGGGATTTCGAGTATTAAAATTTAATATTCAATTTGATCAAATTTAGATGTGTTTAACCCCGCAGCTTAATGCAAGCAGTCGGAATGAAGTACACGAATAAATACACTCGGAAAGCGTAATAATCTGGCTGACTCCTCGCGCGAGATCCTCGGCGTGGTCGTTGCACGATCTGATGCGCAGAGTTATGGAGTCATTAAAGCGAGCACCCCGGCCTGTACGAATCGTGGAACGGCTGTCATCGCGGCGATAATATCGTGGCGCGCACGGCTTCCAATTTTCTCGAGCGACGCGCAACCGTTATGACTCGATAAACTCGCTTGTTTCCAAGCGACAGCGGCGAACGAGCGGGGAACGACGTTAAGCTGTTGTTCTAACAGCCGCATAGTTCAGCATAGTCAGCGGGCAAATTAACGCGTCATCCTGTACGACAGTATCACCCGCGTTAACCATCTAAACTGACCACGCGAACGTTCCTTCGCTATGACTCACTGTCGATCGATTTTCGGGGTGTTCGACCCCGATTTTTCCCCCCGAAATATTTTGTCGAGCACAAAAATCTGAGAGACACGATATTTTTTTATTTTGGGGGCGAAACAACTCTAGTGTACTATATTCTAAAATTCTATAATGTTCACTTATTTTCTTATCCTATGGCAAACTCAAAATTCTAATTTGCGAATTTAAATTTTAACACAGAGAATTTTTGATATAAAGAAGTGTTACAGAATTTAACAACTGCAAAAAGAACACCGGAAGAACTTGGAGGCGAGAGAAATCTGTGGTTTCAACCCTCAAAAATTAAAAATATATGTGTTTTAGATTTGTATGCTTAAGAACATATTTCAAGTAGAGAAAAATCATCGCCGGACACCTCGATAGTGTATCTTCTGTGCGAATTAAAAGCTCAAGTTTCCAGAACACGGAGGTTCTTAGAAGAAAATTTATCACGGAGTATATAGCCGATTTTACGAGAAGTGTAAAATGAAAACGATCGAATTGTCCTTAGGAAATTTATCCGCGAGCGAATCGGGGATGCAGTGTCGTAATGCCTTCGTAACAGCTCCTAATGTACAACTTTCCCCGAATAGCGTGCCATTTGTTCCCCCGCCGGCGCGATATCCGTGACAAACTGCTTGCAGATACACCCGTGCGTGGCGACAGGCCTCGCGTTCATCGCTTAAAAATAAATAACCGTATATTTGCCGGCGTGATTGGTTTGCGACTCGTCGCAGGCGGCCAATTCATCACCGGAGGTGGGCATACGCGAAGGTGCGACAGGAAGCGGATAATGGAAACGGTTTTTGGCAAGATTCGGCGACGCGGGGTGCATTCACGCGCCGGTTAATTTCGTCCTCGGGCAAGAATGCAGCTTTAACATTGGCATTGAAGCATTTCGCGGTGAACGGGCGCCATTATCGATCGTTCGGCGCGATCTGCCCACTTCGCTGTCTGCTCCCGTTGGAAATACACCGTCGCGACGGAGATTGGTAAATATCTAGAGCGTTACGCCGGCCAGAGTCAACAAGTTTAGTTGTCGAATGTACGGTTCGCGAGGTACTACGTCCATCGTTCGAGTTGGAGTTGGAACGTTGGGGTGGCTGAGGGATTTGGAAATAATTAGGCTGGTTTCTTTTAGTTTCAGTGGCCTTATTTGGTCGAGTATCTTCTGTGCGAGCAAATTACTTGTACTCCAGGATAAAAATTCCTATTTTAGGAAGAAAACGTCTCAGAAAATTACATAAAGCTTCTTACACCCTGGGGGTAGAATAGGTTCCTCTTCAACCAAAAGAATTCTCTTCTCAGCTTTCAAATCAAAAAGCCGAAACGATGCTACCGACGGACAAACAACAACGTAGAATCAAGTATACTTATTAAAAAACTGAGAATCTATTACTATCTAATCCCTGATTAATTTCCGACGGTAGGGCGCTGTTTACCCGAGCAACACAGTGGCCGCGCGAAGTGGAGCACCGCGACGACCGGTTCTCCAAAATGGCGCGCGAAAAAGGAAGGAACGATGATGGTATTTCGTTTGGGCACCATCCAGGTCATGCTCCCCGGCCGGGCAATGCAGATGAGGGTGGAGAGGCAGATGAAGGAGAAGAAGAGGAAGAAGACGAAGGAGAAGACGACGACGACGAAGGCAGCGGGGCCGCGAAGCGGACAGAAGCAGTTGACAGAAGAAACAGAGTTAAAGAGGTTGGACTAGTCTCGTGTTGGGCTCATTAAGGGCTACAACGGCGGAGGTGGCTCGCTTCCTAGACCCGACGCCAAGTCCATGCCAGGCGTCGTCATATCTTCTCCGATCGTCGTTTTTCATCTGCTTACCCCTTGTTCCAGGCCGCGTTCTGTAAATCCGTGTTACTTAAGCGCGAGACGCGCCACCTGACACCCCGTCGACGCATGAATTACGGTCATCCTCGAGCACGGCCGAATTCATCACCGTGTCCGAGCACAAAGCTCTGGAATAAGCTGCTCCGCTCGTTCCTCTCGCGCCAGCAAAACGAGAAGCCAAAGGGGAAGCCCAGTTGGGTTTAGGAGGGAAGGTCCACAGTGTCCGACGTAGAAGGTATACGGACCAACAATTAAGCACCAACAAACAAAATGATGAAAACTGTTGCCAGAGGTCAACTCAATTCGGAGTATTCTTAGAAGAAATCTTTATCAGGGAAGAGGAAGCTGTGAAATAAAAATCCAGAAATAAATTTCCCTACCTATTCTTTAATTTCTTTAAGTTATTGTTATTTCCTCAAAGCGATATTCTTGTTGAAAGCTAAAGAACTTGCAGGCGCAGAGGGCATTAAAAGGAATTATGACCAGTGCACGATTCGCTGAAAACAGTTAACGCGGGACGAATATTACGAAACTCACTGTGGAACGAATGGAATATTCCTTTCTTTTTTAATCGTGGTGCACGTGGATTTTTAAAAATTAAAGCCAGCGATACACGGCTCATTGTATACCAGCAGCATCTGCTGTATGACGACGGATTCGATGAATCAATGCCGGTTACAGCGATGCAGCAACATCCGCGGCGATCTAATTTCGTGGACCATCCAGCTCACTGACTCACTTGGCACGTCTCGAGCCGCGTATTCTTTCCTCCGCGGCTCGCCGTCGTTCCCGTGGAAGATTTCTGATCGCTAGACACCGAGGAAGGTCAGGCAATTCAGCCAACCCGCGGGGAAAGGAAGGAAAGGAGCGTAGAAAGTTTATCTTTGTCACTTTTCAACGTCCCCAGCCTCCTGCTATCGAGAACAATGCAGATGCCGCGCGAGGCGCGTCATTGTTTCTTAAATAGCTGGAGCATGACCGAACGGCGGCACCGTAGGCAAGTTTATGAAGCCCCGTGAACAACTTTCCACGGCCAATCGCGTTGCCCTACCATTGGCCGACGGGATTTCGCAGGCTGGTAGAGCCCAGGTCTAAACGAACAGCCCGTTTACATCATCCACTATTCGGCGCCGTTTACGCTGCACTTTTAAATCACTTTTACGAGCGACAGTAAGACTCGACCCAGAACGTCCTAAGCCTGTTCGCAAGGCGAGCAGCAAGGTCAGGGAAGCGTAAAAATCAAGGAGAAGAACGGTGGAGTGAATCAAAACGTTAGTAGTGTTTTTCTATACACGGGAACGGTTACGACTCGATGCTTGGCTATAAATAGCCGCAGAGAGTGAATTGTGAGAGATGTTGGAAATTTATTGAAGAACTCCAACACATTTTACTGCAGGTAATTGATATTTTAAATTGAAGGTTGAAATTAAAAGCTGCGAAAAGTATTCAATCTGTACCAAATATCAGATTTTGTGGAAATACAGAGGGTGTTGTAATAATTATGAAGGGCAGTGTAGGTTCAATTGGAGTAGAAGATGGAGTAGTCTATTGGGGGTGGAATGGATTTAGAGATTTGAACTGGATTTGAAGTGTGAGGTTGGAAATTAGGTAGAAGGTAGGGCAGAAAAGAAGGAAAATGTAGAACGAGAAAGGGTGTTCAAGAGTAGCTCGAATGTCTGAATTTAAAATAAGGTAAAGGACCCAATTACTGACACATTAAGCGCTGACACTGACATTATATCATAGTTATGTAGGGGAGACCGGGGCTAAGTTGTTCCGAACGGTTCTATCTTCAAAATGCAAATAGCTTTGTACTTCAAATAATTTTTTTGTGCGAGTTGATTCCGAAATCTGAACTTTTAGCCCCGGTCTCCCCTACAAAGCTATTTTCATTTTGAAGATAGAACTGTCGGAACAACTTACCCCCCGGAACTTTTAGCTCCGGTCTCCCCTACTTATAGACTAAAAGTTTATTATTGTTTAATATGTTTACTTGGTGGAAAAAATTTGGTGGATCTTAAAACTTCTCTTTCGCTGGTAAGCAAGTCATCGTTTCCATTCTCTTAATATTCGCTTTTAAATTTTTTATCGTTTCATTCAAATTAACGAAGAAAAAATTAAGTACTGCTTTTGTATCGTATAAATAACAGTTTGAATTGTATGCTAATTTTTTTATGCGTCATTTTATAAGATTTATTCGTTATTTTACGTAAAACAGCTTAGGGTGACAGTAATTGGATCCTTTATCCTATACTTGGAGTATCCTTCAAAAATATTGACCGACGTCCAGTTCTTTAGATCTTCTACACATTAGCTGTTTGTTGAAAAATGTGTGCCCTCTTACACTGAATAACAGGATAAGTCAAACTGTGCACGAGTTTAGCTACGACTAATTTTGTATGTAGCTATAGAGTTGCTACAAAACTTTTATCTAAGTGCCCAACACAATACCTACTAAAAAGAAAAAAGATGACCCAAGAAACCCATTCCACAGTATCAGACAGCCCAAGATGTTGATGCCGCGATTCCAAACCAAGCTTCTCGATTACGTAAGGCATTCGCGAACCCAACGATGGCCGATTCAGCTCGACCTTGAGTTTCTTCGCCCTTTCCTCCAGAAGAAGATGAAGCCACGGCGCGCTGGCATTACTATCGAAGCTGTCCCCCCGTTTCCCGTAATTCCTCGGATCGACACGCACCTTTATCTCGCGATGGGGACCAGGTGCAAGGCCTCCGTTTCGCGGTGGAACGGTGCAGGAAGAGAAGCCGCGCAGGGCCTCGGTTCAGCGGTATCGTAAATGAAACGGAGACCTCGGGGACGAGGTGGATACACGCCGTTGGCGATCCGTTTATTTTTACAGCAATGCCAGGGTGAATGCACCGCGGAATGTTTAGCTTCGGCACACATCTTGCTCGCGTATACACACGGGGCCAAGCGGTACCACCTATCCGCGTGTGCTGGTATCGGTGGCCACCTCGATTTCCTCTGGCCAGCACAATAAACGCGATCAATCACCTCGCGATGTCGTTCGCGAAATGTTGCGAGACGTGCTCTGGTCAGGGTTTCCGGGCTTGCTTGTATCTGGGTGTAGGAGGTGTTTTGTTAATGGAGGTCGCGACCCTGGGACTGAAGTCGGTGGGTACCATAAGGTAATAAAAAAATGTATATGTTTTCGCTTTTGTTATTAGAGTACAGAATTAAATGTTAGTGACGGGGATAGGGTGAAAGCACTAGTAGTCGACCAGTTAAAGCTAAACTCGAATGAAAAGTTCTATAAAGAATAAACAATCAATGTTGGAAAATATATGAAATGTATTGAAGTAATTCAAATGTATTTGATGTATCATTAAAAATTTTGTGTTAGTATCAAAGTTCGGGAAATACAAATAATTAGCGTTAAAAATAAAGTGTCAGAATGCTTTAATAATTGACCGATTAACTCTAGAAGTCGACCGGTCGGATAGCTAGTATTGACCACCTTTTTTTAATATGAAATTCAAAATAGGGTATGTGCGCATTAGGAACTAAAGTTTATTTTTAAATATAATGCGCAACAACGGTAAATAATTAATAATGACAGGAATAATAAGTTCTTTTAAAAACTTTATCAAAATTTTAATAAGATAAATTATATAAGAGCGCTTTTTGTCGTATTTTAAAGTTAGAAATTCAAAATATAATATAAAATTGTCATTTAATAAATGCTTCATTTCAGTACTTATTTCTTTAGGTAAGCTAAACAATAAAAGTGGTCGACTTTCAAAGGGTGGCCGACTACTAGTGCTTTCACTCTATAATAATATTGTAAGGCGGCAAGTGTGGGGAATTTGTTTCAGATAGGTTTAAGGTGAAATGCGTGGATTATACCTTCCCATAATTTGATAAATTTGAGAATAACGTAATATCAAAGTCAAATAGGACTCGTCCACCATTATGATATATAGCCACGGGTAACGGAGTATGTATCTGGCCTGCACAGGGTCTGAAGTAGATACAGACGATATGGTCAGACAGTGCACTAGCGAGTACGCTGCAGTAGACAATATTTCATTTCCCATTGTTTCTAGTATTTAATAGGCAATGTATTACGTACTTTGGTAGCAATGCTCGATTGTAAGACTCCTCTTTTGGTTACATCCACCGTCTTAAAGCTTATTTAAACTCAAAACTCCACTGCAAAATAACTCGACTAAAACACCATCCTTCGAAGTTTAAGTATCCTTTGTAGAAGCTTCTAATTAGGAGTACCTACTCCCAACCAGAAACTGCAAGAGATCATCCCGAGAAATTTAAAACACCCTCCACAATCAGAGCAACGATCTTCCTACCACAAGTGTTGAAGTATCCAACACCTAACACGCCAAACCACCAAAGTTCTACTCAGATTCTAGACTAAGCAAAGTCCTCAAGGATCACAATTCCTGATTCTAACCCTAAATTCTAACAACTCTACCACCAACTCTCCCAAAACTTCTTACCCCTTCTACACTTTCTGCATCCACGCTATCCAAGCCACGCTCCCCAAATTCACAAGGAACTCTCGCACAGAGTACTCCAACACAGCATTCGTTTCCCGAAAACCATAGATACTGGGTCTTCCAACTCCCCTGCGATCCAACGGAAGCTGCGGTCCACGGCCGACAGCCCAGGCCAGAGGCAGAGGGAGCGAGAGACGGGACCGTGGAAAGAAAGGGAGAAAGAGAGCCGGCAGCCTCACTATATTTACGCGTAAGCGAGGCTGACTCGGTCGCGGTTGTCGGTCCATTAGCGATGTTTTGCGCGAGCAAAGTGCGTGCGAGCACAGCTGTTGCCGCGTAAACCATGCGCACCGCTGCCAAGAGCAACAGGAGATCGGTCGCCCCCTGTGTTCGCGCGCGCGCCTTAGCGGTCCGAGGGGTACGCGGAAAAAAGAAGCAGAAGGGGAGAGATGGCGAGAGATTATCTTCGATCTCGTTCGATAAAGGCGACCACGCGGCACCAGCACCTGTCCCGATCGTCAACAACTCTCTTTTCCCTCGATCCCTTTCGCTCCTGATCGCCGTCCTCCACCGGGGATCGCTTGATCGAACGCGGTTAAATTTACGGGGGATTGTTCGAAAACGACTAGTGCTTCTTGTCAGAGCTGTCGAGAGATTTAGTGACTTTTGGCTGGTGCTTTTTGCCGCGAGCTCCGTGCGTTGTACTGAAAAGGGGTGATGGACAGTGGTTGAAGGAGTTAGTTATAACGAGGAAGGGGTTGAGTGGTTTGTGATGGATTTTGTAGACGAAGTGGGTTTGACTTGGCTTCGAAAAGGTGTATGTCATGGTTTAATGGAGAGTTAAGTGGGACTGGGAACTTGAAGAAGCAAATATTAGGGACTTGCATAAATTTTGTTCGTTATTCGATTTTTGACAACTGAAAGGTGGGGTAAAACGGAACGCTTAACTTTGGAGGGTGATAACTTAAAATCGGGAGGAGAAAATGACACGAGACTTCAACAGGAGTCTTCAGTGGACCTTAGACTATAAGAAAATCATGGTGATTGATAAGAAAAATCTTTGGGAACGACGGAAAGTGAAATTTACCGGAGGTATCGAAATCTTCGCCTCGCTCAAATCGTGGGGTAAAACGGAACACCCACTCGAACACCGTGTAAACGTACAAAATCTTTATTTTTATGATTTAAAATGTATTAATTTATGTTAAAATCTATAAATATATGTTTTAGGTATAACTATTGCAAATAAAATATAAAAAAATATAACAGTTTGATCGAATGAAAGATGTATCTCATACATCATAATTTTTTATACAAAATCAATTTTCTTGGAAACAAGAATAGTAATCAAAAGTTTAATCTACAATCTAATAATTAAAAGAGATAATAAACACGTACTAAGAGACGTTTCCATTCTTCCCCATGTATAATAGGCGTTCCGTTTTGCCCCACGTGCAGTCATTTAGTAAACATTTAATATTTACACTTCAGCGTGAGGTAAATAACTTTTTATATACGTCAAAATGTAGCGTAAGAAATATAGAATCCAACGATGTACTTGCCGTTATTAATTTTCGAAGTCCAAGTACCGAAAAGTGGTCGAAAGTCCAACGCAATATTGAAACGTCGATACCGGAAATTTTTCAAACTCTCTTAATGGAAAAATAACTTGTGCAGGGGTCTATGGTCTATCATAAAATGCTATGAGGACCCTTTGGTTCCATGTCACGCGGTACCAACCCATTCGCACCTCTTATCTAAGAGAAACATTGGTGTTCCGTTTTACCCACCCGTTCCGTTTTACCCCACTTTCCCCTACAATGTATTTTCAATTCATTATTTATAACAGTTTCCTATCTATGTAAAAGTTGGATCATGCCTCTTTTATAAAAATCTTCGAATTTATCATTAAAAAAGACCTTATTGCACTTTTGTGGCTTTGAAGTCATTCTGTCTGAAGATGCTTCTATCTGTAGTGTCTTGTACTGATCGAAAAGGTAAAAATCTTTGTGTACCAAATCTAGGGAAGGAATACGATGGACGAGAATAGTCTTCGAATTTTCAATTTTTGCTGCAAAATTCCAACCATTAAATAACTAAATCCGTGGATAGTTCCAAAATGCAACCTCACTGAAATCGCGAGGAGTGCAATTTTCCCTCGCCTTTCTAAACCGGAAACGCGCAGCTCCGTGTCCCGTCGATTTCCTTCCCTTCCGGGACCACCCATAAATAAGTCCAATCGCGAGATCGAAAATAGAAATCGGCTCGCGCACCATTCCTTCCCTTTTTTCGTCCATAAACGAAAACACGTCGATCTCCCTCACCATTTAACGAACACGTTCACCATACCCCCTCTCCCCCCATGCCCTCTCACCCCCCTGCGACCAACCTACGAAAACAGAAAAACACGAGGTGAGAGAGAAAGAAATTTCCCTTCTTCCGCGGAGTAATTGAAAGACTGATGAATCTTAGAAAAGTCAGGGGCTTTACGATCTCGTGTGTCAGCGGTCGCGCGCGCGAGCGCACGCGATGCATCACGGTTCTATTTTTACGAGAAATCTATTAATACGCCGTGCATTTTCCTGTTTGACGATTATAGTTCTTCGACGTAATATTCGGGTCCGAGAATACCAGCCTGTCGTCAAGCGTTGACCTCTCGATGAATAAAGAAATTCATTCCCGTCGCTTCTTAATCACCCGCGTATTTCGATCGAGGACAACTCATCGACTCGGGAGCTTCTAAACTCTCCTATGGATATCAAGTGCGTCGATGCGACTTATTGTTAGTATCAGCGGAAAATATTCAAGTGACTAATAAGTCACTTGTTTCCACCTTAGCCTTGAACTCTTGGAAGAAGTTGATAAGATGAAACTGAAACAAGGGTGACAGACGTTCGCTCTCCGAGTTCTCCTTCGAATATCTATCCGGCAATTGTATTTCCTCGAGGGAAACAGCAGACCACGGTCGGGTTCCAGAAAACTAAACATCCCCTTAGGATTCTGCAGTAGCGTCGCCCAATAAATCGACCACGGTTCGGCCCGTCGATCGTAAATATCCTTCGGGCGCGAAGTTACCCCTGCAATAACAAACTCGCGGGCCGACGTTCGGATAGAAGAATAAAAGAACGGCCATTCCGATGGTGGAAAGGAGGAAACACGCTGAAACCAGGGGCGCGCGTAATCGCGGCGACGTAACTCGTACACACGAGGTGTACACGTAAGAGAGCCGAGGGGCAGAGGGGGAGAGAGTGATGCAGCCAACGCGTACAAACGCCAGCGTCCACTCACGCACACGACCGTCGCGCAAAAGGAGCCCGTAGGTGTGAGGGTGTCGCCGTTTGGAAAGCGGCCAGCGAACGAAAAGGAGCGGGAACACGGGGGGAGGGAAGCCTGCCCACGCATCCCGCATACCGTCCCGATAAATAATCAAACTAGGCGTCTCTAGAACCGCGAGCTGCCAAATTCTCGTCCCGCTGGTCCTTTGAAGGTCGCAGGACGGTGGACCTGAGATTCGGTGAAATTTTCAAAGGGATCCCATTGGTCGTTAAGTTTTGTACTGCTTTGGATTTTAGGGGGAGGATGAAATTTGGTAGAACGTAAATTGTGGTTGTTTTTAATTCTTTTTTTCTATTCTTAGTGAATTGATTATTTTTCTGTTGGTAATAGTGGGGTAGAAAATTCGGGAGGTAATGAAATTTACTGGTTTTTGGATCTGTGAAGAGCTCATCTTGAGATTGGAAATATAGAAATCGAAGGAATTTGTAAGGAGATTCGCTTGATGGTAAATGTTTTATGTGTAAACTGTTGAGAAAGGAATGAAATGTCGAATCTTAGACCCACAAAGAATGCATCATAAGATTGGAGATATGGGAATCTTTATAGATCATCACTTTTCCCTTTTTCTACCCATTTGCTATTTTTTTAAATATATCTTAGAACTCAACATATTCTTGCTTTCGAATCTTAAATCCACGAGGAACTACAAACAGCTTTGAGTCTTGAAAACTCCCTGATGCAACAACCAGGAATTTTGCAAAGAAGTCGACTGGTAGCTGAGAAAGGTCTGAATTCCACCGACTATTGTCCAGATTACCAGAATGTATCTCATTGGCCCGGTCAGGCTTAAATTTAGATTCCATTCCTCATCGACAGCTGTTGAGCTCCAAGTTTACGAGCCATTCGCGAGCCTACGAATCACTTTTAATACCAACCCCGTCCGACGATCGTCGTGCGGACTTCGTTTTAGCTGTCCAAAGATGAAACTGGACGCTGCTGGCTCAATCTGCTCTCTTACCAGGCGCACAACTCTCATACAAATTCAAACAATTCCACAAAGTACACGGGAACTTTGACGAGAAATATCATCCCAATTACTAATATTCAAAATGCATCACTAAAATTAAAACTCTCCTGTAACTATTTCAACCAACTATCCAGACTGTCGACGAATTCTTTCCCTGGGAATGTCAGTACTGAAACCAAATGTGACTTAAAATATGAAATCTCAAAAATAATGATAATTTCAGTGACACCATACCGTTCGGAACGTCCAATTCACCCCCCTCAAGTTCCGACTAATAAATCCCCTCGATCCCGCGATAACGAACACGAGGAACGAACATCAGAAGTCGCGTTTCGTCTTCGTTTAACTAACAATAAGCAACGCTCGCTAGAACGGCCATTAAACTGTCCCCAAAGGCGAGGGCTATTCGCCTTCGAGAGTCATCTCTATAAATCACATTAACACCGCCGTAGTTCATATTTTCCAACTAGCGCCGCTCACCGATCGGTGACGGCCTAATCTCGATCGCTGTGATCTCTGGAAAAGAATTGCACGATGTTTTACGATCGCGCCGAGGCGAGCTCACAGATATAGTGTAATATAAATAAAAAGCGAATGAGATATGGATAGAAGCGTGTCGTTCGAACGAGGAAGACAATTTTAGATGGGAAATTTATAGACGCTCGGCGTTGTCCGAGAATTCGTGGATCGCCGCTCTCCTGGATCGTACGATTGTCATCGCCCACGATCCTCCGCGATCTTATAACGTCGCGGCCTTGAGTGGTATCACAAAGCGGCGGGAAAGGTGAAAGGGAGGGCGGGAAAAAGCTAATGCCAGAAATAATTCGGCGCTTATGTAACGGGAGGAATAAAAAGCCGCGGAAATAAAGGCGGGCAACGGTGGAGCGATATTTCACTGTCCTCCGGTAAACGTTGCTCTTTGAAGAACACGCGCGCGATCTCTTTCTCTGTCGTGGAGAAACGAGAGGGTTCCGAAATGGCCGATACCTACCGAGCGTGCCTCGGGGTCGATCGCGAGCCTCGACCATCTGGCGATGACATTTTTCAGCGGTTTCCTGTGATTTACAAATCCGCGATACAGAGGCGCGTGGATATCGAAACGAGAGGGGCGATGGCAGAGACACCGGGGTCCGCTAAAATTCCGATACGATCGCGTATTATTAAGCGTTGATACATCGATGAGGAATTTGCTGCGTAAGCACCCTGTAGTCGAGATTTACAATGAAAATTGCCATTGTAGATCGCGACTTTGATGTCTGCGCGGATGATCTTGAACCGGGGGATGAAGATAGGATGCGGCGCTATTAATTTCTATAAGTAGGTACAGGTTTGACGGGGCTTCTTTTAAGGAGCTTCTTTTTGTCCTGTATTGTCTTATTGGATAGACAAAATATCCCTTGGATAGACAAGAACGGAAGAAACGGAGGGGATAGCGTTCACCTTAGTTCGAAAGAGAAACCCCATCCCAAGCTATGCTATGTGTTGCTATGCTATAAAACATAAAAAAAAACATAACAGAGGTTAGCCTAGCTTTTGGTGGAAACGGTTCCATAAGGATTAAAGCTAATTTTTGCAAACTTAATTTTTCCAAACTCTCTGGCATAAACAGTATTTCATAGCTCAGCTTAGCTTCCAGGTGGATCCCACCCTTATCATCCCCAACGTACCCCGAAAACAATATAGATACCCAGTTGGTGAAACGAGCAGAAACCAGCCACCGATGCCGGACGAGAAACAAATCGCCACGGTGGAAGGGTTCAAAGTTGACTCAACTCGTTGGACAGAGTCCCGACGAGACGGTTAATTAACTCGTGACAGCGTGTTTGCTCCCCCCGAGGGGGACAGTAACCCCTAGCGCGGGGCCACCTCGCTGATTAATGATGAAAGTAATTAAAAGGGGCGGACGTTCGTTAACGAGCAGCCCGTCGAAGGACGACGGAACAGATTCCTCGTAATCATCGGCCACGTCTCTGCACCATACATCACCGTCCCGCCGTCGGCTCGCGATGCGTTTCGGGCCTCTTTTTCGAGTTAGACCCCCATTATCGACCAGACTTCGCGGACACCAGATACGTGTAATTAGTCCCGTGAAAGCCGAAACACGGCCATCAGCTTCATTCGTCACCGGCGCATCTAGACTTCCTGTTGGACACTGCCCTCTGCGGCGGCATTCGCTGGCATCGTCTAGGCGGTGCTCTTTTGATAAACAACCGATCCTAGACATAGTAGCCGAGCATTCGCGAACGCTTGTATTTTGGAGGTTGCTTTTGATCGCGGGCGACACGACTCCAAGCGGAAGAGCGTCATTAGCTGGCTGGGAAACTTGCAAGTTTGATCTTGTAGCTGAATGAAAATGGAATAGGGAGATGTAGGAATGGAATTACGGGCGAGTCCCTTGCCAGAGGGATAGAGTAAAGGAAGAAGAGATACGCTGGCGTGGGACGGTTGTGGGTGATGGACGAGGGAGGTTCAAGCTTGGGTTGGACACCGAAGGTGCTTGGAAATCGTGATTTAAACTTATACTACGTTCAATAAGTGGTAAATAACTTGGAACACATTTTAGAGTTGCGATTTAAACTTACACCGGGTACTTTCGATAAGTGGTAAATAACTTGGAATACATTTTAGATTCGCTTGCCCTTGGGCAGCCACCTAAGCTCGCGTTACCTTGCATATTCCCGGATTCTGAAGTCCGATTGCGATTCTATTCGCGATACGAACCACCTATGTAGTGATTCGTTATGGAGAAGAACGTAAAAAAAAGAAGAGACTGGCTCTGTATTTATAAATTCTGTTTAAGAATTCCCGATGCAAAGGAACATACAGTCGGAGGGAACTGAAGCGTAAGGCGCTCGCGTGATAAAGAGGGAGTAAATCCTTTTTTTAATCGCAGCCATCTGGCCGAATCTCGGGTTCGACGTTTCGAAAAACAAAAAGTGGTACAGCTGCGAAACGACCGGCGAATAAGATCGCACCCGGGGGAAAAATGTAGGCCAATACCCGAAGTGATCGTTACCATCCTGGAATGTTTTCACTGTTTGCATAGACGATCAATCGGGAATGGAAATTCAAATAAACCAGCCCGGCGCTGACTAATCTCGACACTAAACTTGAGCCCGTGAATATTCTCTAGGAAACCCTCTCTCTCGCCGAGGAACACCGAAACTCGGGCCATTACTTCTGTAGCTTACGACGCTACCTCAGACTCTGCCGATTATAAACTTCTATCGGGAAGAATGAACCCTGAACAGCGGCGATTGCGAGCGTTTAAACAGAGAACGAACGCATCTTAGTACGCCGCTATTTACTGGCTGCAAAGGTTAAAAAGATCAGCGAAATTCGACAAGATCGAAGTGAAAAAGCAACAAAAGCGAAGTTGTTGCTGTGGGGAGTAAACGTAATTGACAGTTAAATAATCACTGTTCGGTATCGCGCAATTTATCGGCTTCAAGAATGGAGAAGAAGCAAAAGAAGTGTCTTCGCGAGAATTATTGGCGAACGCGTCCTCTGCACAAGGGAGGGGAACCAGCAGGCGAGACAGAAAGAAGGCATGAATCCAGGTGGATAAGGGGCGCCTCTATTCGCAGATAAGGGGGTGAATAACCGGGGATAAAAATACTGTCGGTGTGGAGCGCGAGAGGCGAAAGAAGAGGGAAGGCGTGACGAGGGTGAAGCGGAGGGGAGCACAGTTGGACGTGGTTGCCATCCGATTGGAATGCGCTATGCGCGCTCGCCTTGGTCTGCCTCAAGCCTGGTCCAAGTGTCCGGCCGCAGCCGCGGAATAAATGACCCACAGATAAAATGGTCTCCTCTACGTTCCTAATTAAGACCGAGATTTCCCTCGGGGATTCTGCCTTTTCGCGCGCTTCATCCCTCGCGAGAGGGTAACATGGCCAGACGATTGTAACTGCGCGTTGGTGTTCCTCGCGATTTGCATGGGAAGAAGATACTTGGCTCTAGTTTCTGTATTAATGATCGTAATAAATTAATTTCTCTATTGATGTTGTTGGTATACTAACTTGGTGGGATGAGGGTGTATTATTTGGTGAGTGCTAATCACTCTTAAAATGGTATTTAAGGTATTTTCTAATGACCAGTCGTATGACTGACATCGTAACTGTGGTTAGTATTTTATTATAAAATATAATAGTTTTCTTATTTAGAAAATAAGGACTAAATCCTCTTCTGACAGAGTTTAATGAAATAGGTTTAAGATGACTTCATTGAGACTGGGAAATGTGAGTTAATCAACTTGAATAATGTCAAGTTTGATAACTCAAACTTATCACAACATAATCGCTCTTCAGCTCCCTTGCACGAATTATAACACGATCTCTGATGAAAACAGGTACAGCTGGCGATGACGTATTGTCCACGAATGAACAAATAAGAAACATAAAATAACTTAACGCGACGCGAAGAATTATTATATGAACGGTATTAACAAATCACTCTCATATGATACTGGCTTAAGAGCCTAATAATTCTAATATACTGCAAGCTAGACTGTGTCAGAATATTGCACGGTCCAAAAGTCGCTGCTGGCATGAGTCTACCTGTCCATACTGTCCTGCAAAAATAAATTGCCAGCAGCTACTTCCAAATCTCTAATTCTTCAAAAGCTAAAACCCTCCATTCCCTCAACTCGTTGCTCAATCCCCATAAACAATACTTTCAACACACCCGTTTCCAGGAAGTCACCTTCCAATTCCTCCAAATAAACCTGCGTCTATCAAAGCCTACCAAAGGGCAGCTACCTTCTGCCTCCTACAAACAGCATCAAACACGAAAAACAAAAGCATGCAGTAACACCCTGGAAGCCTGGTTACGAGTCAGTCGGTCGTTAATGGCGTCACACGGTTCGCACACGTCAACCTCGAGCCTCCTTGTTGGGGCCTCGGAGGCGTTGGGGGTTAATCAGGTGAAAGCAGCGAGAACAAGGAAAGGGTAAGAATCATTTTATTAATCATGGTTAATCTAGGGATGCTTAGAGCTGTCGGCAAAAAAAACTGCTCTGCTGTACAGGCGTAGGTAAGCGCGCACACTCGAGGCCAAGTGGTGTGCCCGTACCGTCACAGTGTTTACAGCGCTTCGCCCTGGGCTCAGGCATTCTGCGGTGACCTCGTGACCTCACCGATATTCCATCGTAGGTTCCTGCACTATACACACATGTACACACAGAGAGGGAGGCACGGGGGCTTGCACGTGCACGCCGCAGGGTAGCTGCAGGCGTGCAAACGACGACGGGAGGATACCCCGAAGCACGCGCTCCTCCTCACCCTCCTCCTCCTCCTCTTCCTCCACTTCTTCTTCCTCTTCCTCTTCCTCTTCCACTTCCTCTTCCTCTTCCCCTTCTTCTTCTTCCTCTTCCTCTTCTTCTTCTTCTTCTTCTTCGTCCCCCTCACACAGGCGGAGTAGAAGCCACCGTTTCGTCGACAGACACATCGGCCTCTCCCCTGAAAGTTCTGGCCGGGCCGCGTCACTGGCCCGACATAACTTGTCCAGTCGGTTGTCGAGCTACGACAGCCGAAACGATCTTGACGGGCGGCCTAGCGGATTACACGCACTGCCCAGCTCGCTCATTGGCGCGGCCCGGGGATCAGCCAGAATCCCGGATAACGTCGATCACCGCCGACCCGCCGACACCCTACAGACCCCTCGACTGACATGTTTATCTCCGAGGGGACGTGCCATTCGATTCGCCGGTCCCTATGCGCGATACCGCTAAAACGATCGCTTCGCGCCGGTGACGGTCTGAGCGTGCAGCGGGACGATCCTTGGGGTGCCCACGAATCCTCCAAGAGTTTACGATACCCTGGGCTAACTTTCTTCCTTCGCGATCACTGGTTCACCACTGTGTCCTTAGCACTGTTCGATTAAGAGGTTAGTTGGTGACTTAGTCTACGAAATGTCCATTAGGCGCATACTTCTGGTCCACGATCCCGTGAGCATTTATTTACAACGTCGAGAGAGACTGGAAATACCGAGTCGGAAGTTTCAACAGTTTCTTTAGGAGGAATGCAACTCTGTCCCGCCGTAGGAATGGTACGTTCAGGTTCGTTTCCACGAGACAAGATCGTCTAGGATCCTTCTCTGGCGACGCGTTGGACACTCGGTTCTCAGCTTCTATCTCGCCATTCTGGTGGCTATTCTCTTCTACTCGTATCCTACATTTTCATCGACGCATCACTTTTAACATCAAGCGTCTAGTGGAACCTTGCGATCTCTTTCTTTCAATCTTCCTCTCCCTCCATGCAAGTGAGACGGAGTTTAAAAGTCTCGAGTGATTCCTTCATCTGGTTCAAGAAGCCTCGAGAGTTGATTCGCAAGTTCCTCGACAGTCCCACTCGCACAGTAATCCCTTCGATTCACCGCGCACCGTTCGCTTCCAATAAACTCCCAAAATAGGTGCTTCCTTCGGATCCACAGCAGTCACTAGTCACCCTACGCGATCACTAGCCCTCCCCAAGCACTCCTATTCGGAATATCAGTCAAAAGGCGGCCTTAGGGAAGCAAACTCTGCTCCCCAGGAAGCTGGAGCCAGCTTTCTCGGAACGTAAACAGAAATCGCGCGGGTTCGATGATTCCCGCGATTCGTTCATCGGCAGTTCGACGAACGTGTCACGGTGACCTCCCACCGCCGATGCTCAACTAGGGTGGCGCACGTTCGCTTCGAGTTTACCGTCGAAGGTCGTCGACGCGACGATCCGGATGTCGCGGATTCGATTGACGTGGAGCGCGGGGGGGTCGTCGCGACGCGACACACCCGGTTTTCGAGAGAGGCGCAGAAGCGAGAGAAGATGCCGCGCGAACGTCGGGGTGAACTTTCTGGATCGTTCAGCGATCTCGGTTCGAGGGCACACGGGAGGTGTGTGTTCACATCGCGAGATGGAGGGCGTCTAGGTCGCCGTAGCGCCTCGCAGCCATGTCGCACACGCACTGACGGACGCTCGACGCCGGGACGCCGTCTTCGGCCGGCCTCGGTCCACCCTCTCGGCAAGCGTCGGGACGCCTGGCTGCGGGCCAACGTCCCATCAGCCCCCTGCCTCGGCCAAGTGCCGTCACGCGGCGCTCCCGATAGCGCGACGAATTCTGTCGATGCTTCGACCTGTGCGAATCTTCGGCTCCTCGACGATCGGTTGGGAATTTGTCGTGTACAGGGGTGGGGGTAACTTGTTGGGGGTGAATATTAATGTGGCGAAAATTCCTGGTGTTTTGGTGTGAAATTTGGAGATGTAGTGTTTAAGGTTTGAGCAATGATCTAGGGAAAGTGAAGGTATGAGGGGAGGAGAAGGAGTGAAATTTATTATTGGGAATGCAGCAGTGCTGGATTAACCAATAAGCAAAATAAACGTTTGATTAGGGCATCAGGAGAAAGGGGACTATATAAATTTTCTGAATTTTGAAATTTAACTTTTCTTAGAAATACCTAAGAAATGATCACCCTGTATAAGGGGGCCTCAAAATCTTTGAACTGCTTGGAGCCTGTAAAGTTCTTAATCCGGTACTGGATAACAGTTAGTATTAGTTTTAAATATCGCATCTACCTTAATGATGCTATTTGTTATTTACCCTTAATGTTGTAGACGTGGCTCACAGGATCAGCGCTAGGCGATGGCTAGCCACACGAAGACGCGTAGCTTCCAGGGGAAAGAAGATTTGTTTGTAAGAAATATTACAGAATAGTAACTTTCTTCCCAAAAGAATGTACTATTTAATAACGAGCGTAAAAAAGGCAAGGGTACCAGCTACAAGGTGGCCTCTCACAAATCGCGGACTGTATTAAAATCACAATTAACCCTTCCTGAACAAATACCTATCTAAACATTTCTAAAAAAAAAACGAATTTGCTCCCAGAGCAATTCGACGTCTGTAAATCGATTAAAAAAAGAAGTAGAGCAGGTGCAAAAACGTGACAGACCGGCTTCAACCCGAGTTCCCATTACGAAACTCGAAGACAGTCACAGACAAGGGTGGTTGCACCCACATTTCGCGAGGCACCCCACGCGAAGGTAGCCCGGCAGTCGAAAATACCCAGCCACGGGTCTCGTAATTGTGGAGCTCGCCCAAACCAGGGTACATTCATTGATTTACGAATGACAATGACGTCCAGCCGCGTTGTTCGTGCCAAATGCGTCTCCAGCCACGCGAAACCCTTTCCTCGAAGCACGGCTCGCGACGATTAGACGGGCGATCGTTAAAGTCCGCTCGTATAATACGGACGCGTCGCTCATTGCAGTCCGGGGGGGGTTAGGGAGGGAGGAATTGGACGCGTATATAGGGAACAAGGTGGAAAATGCGCGACTGGGTCGGCGAGGAGGGCGACGAACAAGAGAAGGAGGGGGGACAAGGTGGCACGATAGCCGACGAGTGGGCGTTCATCTACGTTTATCGTCAGCGCGGGGTGACGTCACCGCGCGGTATAAAAGAGACTCTAAAAGCGAACAGATGGCCTTTATAGTTTGACCATAGACCGTGCCGGCGATCGCTCACCTATGTAAGAGGAATCGCGAAAAGCTGGCGCCATTACACTGGACGTATACTTTTAGTGAGGAGGATTTGATAACGCCATTGCACAATGAACTAGCGATCTTCTCCGCGAAGTCGAGTCACGTTTGTGAGTAGCGCTTTATGGAGCGAATGGTAGAATTCATTTCCAAGTGGTTGGTAGACTTTCTGCTGCATCTTTTTATCGAAATATCACGAGGCAGGTAAAAGAGCTGAGGTGGAATGGAAAGAGGAGTGATTTGTCTTACTGAAATATGCAATGACGTTCGAAGAATGTTGTTGAACGTTTGGATAAGGGAGATGGATGGTGCAGGGTATGAAAAGAGAGGTCGTTAAAGGGAGATGTGGTACTGAGAGTAAGTTTTATATTTTGTGCTTGTCTCTAAGAATAATGTTAGGTATTTCGTAAAAGTTACAGTGAGAAGTTAGAAATAAACAATTAGTGGTTTCGGCGCACTAGTTCGGTCAGTTTAACTGTTAAAAGCTATTTGCAATATTTAAAGGATTTAATTTCCGACGTTTCGGTCTGTGTTTAGACCTTTTTCAAGGAAAGAAATTTTATATCATTTACTGCGGTCGCTTTTAAATAAGTCAACAACGTTTGATACGACGTGTGACGCGCGAGTCGATGGATTATGACTGCTATAAGTCATAATCGATTCAAAGGACTTAATTTCACGTCGGAAATTTAAATATTGCAAATAGCTTTTAACAGTTAAACTGACCGAACTAGTGCGCCGAAACCACTAATTGTTTATTTCAAAAATACGGTCGATAGCATAAATACTTTAGTGAGAAGTTAGAATCGGAGTCAGTCACCTGAGATCTTGCCTTGTGCTCAATTTTACTCCAGGATACCTTGGACACCAGTACGATTTCTTAACCAATTCAATTCACTCTAATTTCGATTCTCAGCTGTCGACGTTTCACTACTCGGATTAGTTCAGCTTTAAATTACTTTTAGATCAAGCTATAGGTAAGATAGGTATCAAACAAACAACCTACCCTGGCTATTTCATAGAACACCCCTCTACTACAAGATCACTGGTCTAAACTATGCCCAATTTCAAACTCCACGCCCTCTAAACTAGCACAACCCCAAAGACTTCGACACAAAGGCCAGCGTCAAGCCCAGTGCTGGTTAATCTGAAAACTGAAACTGCTCGTACCGGTCTCATTAAAATGAGTTACTACTGTAACCACTGTCATCATCATCACACGCCCAGGCCCCCAGAAAAAGTGCATAAACGCGCGAGTAGGTAACGGTGGGAAATTTATAACGGTACTTTAAAAACTTCAAAGTTTCATCAGGAGCGCGCGGAGCAATTCCTGTTGACAGAACGAGCTGGTTAAGAGCGAGTACCGGCTGCTAAAGGTTTCGTATTTATACCGAGGATCGTCGCGATCGCAAATTTCGCGGGCACTCCGCGTGCGCGCGGGCTCGGTTAAGTGCGATCGTTAAAAACGGGGGTATATCTGGTAACCGAAGCGCGGACGGGCTTTTTCCAGCATTATTTCTTACGAGCGGCGGAGGCAGTTTAAATGAAAAGGCGAGGAGGAGCGTGTTGCACCGGCGCAGGATGGGAGGAGCACGGGCCAGAGGAGTTTTATCGCGAGGCTAACAAATAAACGAGCCGACGGAGCAGCGGCGTACAAGGGAGGAGGGAAAAAGAAGAGGAAGGAGGGGGAGGCGGCGTGAAAGTACCGAAAGTACACTTTGTCGTGTCCTGGGTGGCTGTTGCCCGTGCAAGAACGTACCTTACAAGTTAATAAATTCCAAAGTTTTCCTCGTGAACGTCGCCGTGGTCTGCCAGTATCCAAAACAATCCCTGCATCGGTGCTGCGGCGAGGAGGTTTCTCCTGAAACACACGTGACGGGGATCTCAGTACGGCGCTAAAAATACTCGCTTGCAGTTCTAGTCCTGTTCCTTTATCTCTAAGGTAAAGGTGTGTTTAAATATTTCTGGAGGAATCGGTTTAAATGAGAATAATTCAGATGCTGAATGCGTGATTACATCTATGCTACAACTAGTCTAGCTTTTTACTTAATTACGTCATTTGAAAATTCAACACATTTGCAGTTTCTATAAAGTTGTTTGATAAATTGAATTCCACTCGACTAATTAAGGTAATATAAATTGAATTTTGACCGTGAAAATTGTTCTAATTAACGGAGAAATTATTTCGGAGTTTAAATTTTACAATTGCAAAATAGCTTTTATGAACTGTTTAAAATAGACCGAATCATTTCTCCTTTAGCTACTAATTAAGGGTCAATCGTTAATTGGCTATCTACTTCTGAGCACCATACTTTCCCATACAATTTATATGTACATTACAAAAAAATCGAATCCGCCTTCTGCTCCTATCGCTACTGTAGCAACGCAGCTGATTTACTGCCCTGCACTGCCTTCCCAAATTGAGTACCAATTTTTTTTATTTTTAGACAGGTTGTTAATAACGTGCCTCGAGATGGCAGATTTCTAAAGAGTTTTGCAGCGATACGACGCGTTCTCAATCCCCGCAAGGACAAAAGTCGCGTCGAATTAGCTGCGTAAGGTAACCAGCGCGAGAGGCATTGCCTAATGGCAACTACCGAACGACCTAGAACGGCCTTCGACGGCTGCAGCTACGCAATGGCCGACCAACCGCGACGTAGAAGGCGGTTACTACTTAAAACGTTGCCAATCCTCCTGCTATATTTTTTTCCATTGCCCACCGTGGACGCTGTGAGAAAAACGCACGAGACGCAGCAGTGACAGGAGCACTGAAAGATTTACAACTTTTCGCGACAATGCAGAATCACCTACACCAGACTTTTAAAAATTCCGAAAGTGTTTTTTTGCTCGAGATGACTCAGCAACGGTGTCTCTAAAGACGTAAACTTCGATTCATCACACCTTTGTTTCAAACGTAAAAATGTTTACTTCGCAGTAAGCTCGTATTATCATCCACCGTAAACTTGAACATTTATAACGCCCAAGAAATCTGACCGAACTGCAAACGTCACTTACGAGTTCCTGCCAGTCAGCAGAATTATTTGCAAACCGTTTCGTTACTCAAAATGGATTCGCGTCTAAGAAAACGCGTTTTTAACCTTCGAGGCGAAGGAGACGCATTCGCCAGTCTCGCGCCGCCATCTTGGAATCCTCGTGCGCGAAAACAAGCGCCGCGCGTGTACCAGGGGAGAACAACATTGTTACGACAACACCGTGAAGGAGGAACGATGTAAATATGCAATAAATCCCGGCGGAAAGCGGTTCCCCGAAAGCGCGCGAACGCTTAAGGTATAAATCGTGGGGCACGAGTGTACAATACAAGCGCCTCGATTAATGTCCAACAAGGGTTTTCGTCCAAGTGTGTCGCGCGGCCGGATCGGAAGTGGAGGGCCCTCCTCGATCGCAGAAGAGGACCGAGAGCCTTAACCTAATTAAGGAAGACAAGACCGGCGTAAATCACCAGCGACGAGGAGAAAGCGATGACGAGAGATAAAGGCGCGAGGAGAGCCACCACGCTCTCCTCTGAGAATTTATTTCCCCTCTGTCTCTCTCGCTGTCTCGCGTCTTCGCCGCGGAGGCGTCCGCGGAAGGTGAGCTCCAGTTTATGGGAACACGCGGAAGGGAATAACAGTTAACGATTGGGTCCATTGTAAATTCCCGGTGAATTTATTTCTTCCACTTTGACCAATTTTCGCGGCTCAAGTTTGCGACAGAGTTCACGGAGGAAGTCCGATACGTCAGCACGATCTGTGCAAGTGTGGAGAGCAAACTAGGTCATAGTAGCACTCGTTAGGCCTACGTGCTCTCACCTCCGTTCGGTGCATAAATCAGCGCGCGACGACGCACGTGCACCTTAGGGCGGGTACACACCTGGGCGGTGCACGCGGTGTGTCGACACGAACGCGTCGTACGTCGCACGTATTCCAGAATAGACGGTGAATTCGTAATTCCGCGGAGCTGGCGCGCTAGTTCGCGAAAAGTGGATCAGTGTTGATTTTTGAGGATGGATCAGAATCCTTCGCCTAGGATTGTGAGATTGGATCTCTGTGTCTATGGAATTCTACGTTCATTAAGCGAATCAAATAAAAAATTGTCCTTCCCATCGATCCGGGATGGAAATTTCTTTGGATGTAAATATTTTTGGTAGTCTATCTCTGCTGGACGTACCGTCAAGGACCCAGTTCCTGATCAGAACCCAATTCCTGATCAGTTTAGTATATAAATACCAAATAAGTTTATCACGATACAAATTTATTCCAAAAAATTACTAAATAATTATGAAGTATTTTTAAATTTATTACGCAAACATTTGATAGCTCTTACAAGGAGAGTATTTTAGGTGTCCGCCTCCGATCATTTTGATTTTTGGATATGTTATAGAGGACCGAAAAATAAGAAATACGTGTTTTTTTATTTTTCCCCGTTTTCAGATTTGGGGGGTGAAAACTGCGTTCAAAGTTAGGGTTGAAAAATCATTTTTGTGGAATACCTATCTCGAGATCTATTAGAGATAGGGGAATAGTGTTAATGAACGAATTTTGTGACTTTGAATGCGAAATATGACTGACTCATCAGATTTTCAAAAACTCCATTTGTTTAAATAATACATAAAAAAAACCATAACTTTGAACGTAGTTTTCACTGCGAAAAATAAAAAAACACGTATTTCTTATTTTTCGGTCTTCTATAACATATCCAAAAATCAAAATGATCGGAGGCGGACACCTAAAATACTCTCCTTGTTAGTAAAATGTTTTAGGTTGATCAGAAACTGCTCCCTTTGCATCTTAAGTGATCAGGAACTGGGTCCTTGACGGTACCCTGCAAGGGAGATTCAATTCGAAAATTAATATAAAACTTTGTAGAAATGTAGCTCAAGTGATGCTAAATAATGTAACCATTTTTTGTTACGGCAATGAAACGGTGCTAAATTTGAAAACACCCCCTAAAAGGAATTGTGAGTTTTCATATTATCGTGAATATCCGTGAAATCGTAAAAAAAATGAAAAAAGAATTTAATTCAAAGTGTTATACTTTGTGCTATTCTACAACATGCAGATAAACAATTCCCGCCAAAAAAATTCAAAACAGAAATCTATGACCAAACGAAAAGAAAGATAACTAAATTAAGTCAAAACCCTATTATTACATAAAGACACAAGAAAAGTCTCCCATTTCACTTTTCCCCAACAAAACAATTTCCTCCAACCCCTTTCCCCTTCCACCCACAAGAAGATACCTCGAACTATACAACCTCCAGCAACCGTGATCACCCCGCAACCGTTCTGCATCTCCTGCAAATCTCCAGACGCATCGAGGAACGCTGAAATACGTGTCTCGAGCGCACGTGCTCGTCCGCGTAGCCGGCATTACCCTCCACGACAGTCGACGCGTTTCTTTTTTCCCTGAAGCGCGTGGACGACGCTCCGCTGGAAGCCAGGCCCAAAGAAAAGAAGGGAAAGAAACGACAGAGTCGTAAGAAAGTAAGACAGGCCAGCAGATATCGGGGGTTGAGAGGAAAAGCGCGACGGACGCGGGCGGTGGCGAGGAAACGGTGGAGGCGCGAGGACGAAAATACAACGAAATCGGTCGCCGAGCCGCAGGAAACGGTGAATCAAAGCGACAGCCGTTTCGGGGGATGTTTTCGTAACGACTTCATCTCACCCCCCTCCGCGCTGCCTCGCGAAAGCGACACCGAAACCGAAGCGTTCCCGTTTAATAATTTATCGTGTCCACCCATCGCGAACGATAACAAAATTCCACGCTAATCTTTCTCTTGCGTTGACGGTATTGGAGTGTCCTGAAACTTCTGATTGAAAGACTGAAAGAAGATTGATAAGATCCTGTAGCAGGGGGTTTAGTTTCTCGAGATCGATACTTCGTGATACTTTCGTGATGGAGCAGCTGCTGATAGTTCAGCGATGAAATTGCAGGGGGAACTTGAAACCGGGATAGGAGAGTTTGGGAATCGATGTTTCGAAAGAGGCACGCAGAGGGCGTGAGAACGGAGCGTGTGAAAAAGAGGCAAGAGACGGTCTCGTTGTCCCATTGTCGGCTCGGAAATCATTTTATTTGGTAGAGCGACACGCGTCTTCTAACGTAATTACGCGAGACGTCAGTCAGTCGGCGTGAAATGTCCGCTGGCCGGATGATAGCATCTCGTCGGGCTGTCGATGGCGCGGACTTCGACGGGCGACTCGAGGAAAGTGAAAATCACGTTTCAGGTGAATCGATATTACTACTAGGGACGGGGGAATGTTGGTTTTAATGAAATCGTGAACTGGCGAAGATGTCTACTTAGTATGCGAGGAAGAGAGAAGTGAAATGAGACGTGGAGTGAGTTCGCAGAAGAAATTGAGACGAAGTTTGCTTCCTTTATTTCTTCGTTAAGATGAGTGTCTAGTTCTATTAAATATAATAACTACTTAGTATAATGGAACGTTGAAAATACTCGTATTTGAATTAGAATCTTATACGTTTCAGACCCAATAAATCAATTAATAAGGACAAAAGAAATCGAAGTCCCTACTCAATACAAATCACTTAGGTACCTAACCACCAGTAAAAATCCATCAAGAGTTGTCTAATGTGCGTAGAAACATCCAACGAAGTCATAAAATAAGCTAGAAGTTAAAATACATTTCAGATGGCAAGATAAGTCACTCCAACTCCTGAATTCGGTAGTGACAAAAAATGCAGTAAGTCCACTTTAGGCCGCCATTCTTTAACGGGTCAGATGAGAGCTGAACGCGAGGTGAGATATATACACCACACGACCCTAAGCCAGACTCGCGTGTTTACTTTCCCACGTTTTTTTTCGGACCCATTGTTCCGACTTGCTCGGAGCGTGTTTACTTTAACGCCCGGCTGAACTGACCCCACTTCTCTATTTCGCTGACCGTGCATGTGGAGCGAGTGGAAGAGAAATAGGGAAGTGGGTCGAATCATCCAGGCGTGAAGGTAAACATGTTTCGAGCGTCCGAGCAAGGTCGTTGAAAAAAAACGTGGGAAAACAAACAGGCGAGTGTTACTTGGGGTCGAGCGTTGTATTATTATATCTATATCTTATAACTTACTTCCCGCTAATCCCATTGAAGAATATGTAGCTACTTGGAATCTTAAAGTGCGATGTCGTTCACAAGAGACTGGGGGTTTCCGCTTTAAGGCGGATTCACAAGTATCAATGCCGTGGCGGATCAGTGTCAGTGGTCTCTTAAGTCTCTTTATGCGAGTGTCTGTTACTGACGCGAACAAATGTGAACCGCTCCATTTCAAAGCAGAGAAAAGATATTTTTTACCAGGGAACTGATGGGTGTGCATCCGCCTTTAATCGGTGGCACTTTACAACCGAATTTACGTCACTGTATCTGTATTAAAATGCAAGTGTATAATTCATTCCACTTGCAAGCTACGAACGTGCGTTTCGGTTACGAGGACCTTTGATTATGTTCCCATAAAGTGTCGGGCGACGAAGTTGAGTGCTCCAGCAATCGTACGGACGTTCAGAGATTAAAGTGCCCTCGGTGGGATTGATATTAATTGAAAGGGGCAACTTACATCGAATGGTGATTATCGATCGCGTAAATCAGAGGCTTGGGAGCCTAGTGAGCCACTCGAGAATGGAGGTCGGTAGTAGAATCATTTAAGAAGACTAAGTAGATTAGTGGATGAAGGTGGTAACATTAGAGGTCCGGTTTACTTGTAACGAGTGCAGCTAGGTTAGCTTTGCATTAGGGTTACTTTACATAAAATTCGATGAAATTGAGTTGCTTGTAGCAAGTGGGTCTGTGTTGGGGAGAATTTGATAAAATAATCTAGAGCGGCTAGATCGACGATGAAGTGGCGAGAGGTGAAAAGGTGTTAACAGCGCTGGCCAGATTTGCTTGTAACGAGTGGGTCGGGCCACACGTCGAAAATAAAGCGACCACCAAGACGTCGCCGTGGTAATAATGCTAAGATTAATTTCTCACGAGCCGCCCCCTCTGGAAGCTCCGTGCACCGATTATGCCCGCGTGACGTCACGCCACGATCGAACCAGACCACCTCTTGAAACAGCACCCCGTGCAAGAGAGTCGTGTCGTCACTTACATCCCCGAAATTCTGTAGTTTCCATCTGACAAGCTTGCGCTGTCATCACCTTCGTGTCACAATCCATCTAACGTTATCATCGCTATCATTATCATTGTTGCAAGCACCGTAGACGCCAGTCTTACACCCACACTCTTGCTCAATAGGAACCAAATATAAATTAATAATAAATCTTATATAGGAGAGGAAAATTAACAAAAATAAATTAAAATTCTTCTAATATCAATGTAATAAAATCCAAAAAGTGTCTAAGTTTGTAAACAGAAAGTTTAGTTCAATGTCATAACTAATACATCCTGCGACGATATTTAATATTTAAAAATCTCAAAATTTCTATTTTCAAACTTTTAAATTTTCAAGTTACAAATTATTAAATTTCAATGTTTAAATTTTCAAGTTACAAATTATTAAATTCCAGTGTTTAAATTTTCAAGTTACATATTTCAAAATTTCAATTTTAAAATTTTCAAATGTCAAAGTTTCAAAATTTCAAATTTTCAAAATTTCAAATATCAAATGTCAATGTTTCAAAATTTTAAAGGGGTATCTATGGATGTGTACTGGAGATTTTTAAGTTTGACTGGAAATCCAGGAGTTATTGATATTTTAATGCGCAGAAAACTGAGATGGATCTTTCACAACTACGATAACAGTAGCGAGGAGATTTTAAATTGTCATTATGAGGAGCTTGGTAACCTTCCCCTACGATCAATTTTCCTTCGTCCAAAAAGACGCGACCACCGAACGCAGACCTAAACGAAAGAATCCCAACGTTCGGCGATAAATAAAAATCGCACGATCGTGACGCTGAAACGAACCGACACGGAATCCCGAACATTTCGCGCCGATGTTGCCCCGTGGTCGGAGGCAGAAAAAGAAGGGAACAAGGAACGGAAGAGGAGCCGCGAATCGCGTGATCGGGACAGGGGGCTGGCGTCCAAGAATAAAGTCCCTGCAAGAGTAATATCGCTCGATGGAAAAAAGGAGGGCGGAAGGGCCTTCATTCCGCGACCACCCGGTACAGTCGACCGCGCGATACGCTCCAATTTTCCGCGGCGCATCGCGTCGCATCGAGGATGAATTCCGGGACGGTGTCGGGGTGGATTTACGATCGCCGCCCGATTTAGAGCAGCGTCGGCCGCGAACTAATTGCGGCAAAACGATACGTCCGCGGACGATAGCACCGCCTGTGTCGCGCGCGATTAAAAAAACCTGCAAGTGAACGCGATAACAAAAAAGAAAGACGAAGGGGTTGGAGAGTGGGGCAAAGCCTGGGCAATATGTCTGCTTCGAGGGGGCGGTCGCGAGCGCGTTACGCGCGGACCTGCGCGATCTGCGAGCGCGGCGAGGGGTGCTCGTCTTCTCTCGTTGCGGGCAAATTCGATATCGCTTAACTAGGGTAAAGCATCCAATTACTGTCCCCCTAAGCTGTTTTACGTAAAATGACGAATAAATCTTATAAGATAATGCATAAATAACATTTAGCATACAATTTAAACTGTTATTTATACGATACAAGAAACAGTACTTAATTTTTTCTTCGTTAATTTGAATAAAACGGTAACAAATTTTAAGCGAATGCTGTAATTGTAATATTCAAGCTATTAACATAACAAAATATAATGTTTCAGATACCTAACATAAGCATCATAGATAATAAAAAATCCTATTTTGCTTTGGAAGAAGTGTTTTCACTTAATTCTCCTCAAAATAATTAGTATTACTTTCATCCCCCTGGTATGTTACTTTAGTCCTACCCCTGCAGGACAAAAGTAACAATGACAGTCACTTCAAAATTAAATTGGTTTCAGCGCACTGGTTCGGTCAATTTAATTAAATTTAATTACCAGTGCGCTGAAACCAATTTAATTTTGAATTATCTCATATATACGGTCGAAATTCTAATCAATTTATTTTTAAAATGACAGTCACTGCGGAAACTTGCCATAACTCTTTGACTACTTTTCGTTTTTATATCTGTAAGGGGTAATTGGCAGCAATGCTAAATGTGAAAATTGTTACGTTTGTCCCCGCTCCCCCCTACCTCGAACTTGAGCCTTGAAGATTCGAAGCCTATTCGTAGTTCAAAATGCAATCGCTCCTGAAAACCACAACGAAAGATAATAGACCAATGCGTTCCCTAAATTACTCAAAGCAGTCACTTGAAACTTACTCGATAACTGAACAAATATATTGAGTTCCCAATCACGATCCACCTTGAAACTTCCTCTTCGTTTCCCACAACGTCCGCTGCGAGGCACGGTGGGGACGCGTACGCGTGTGTATTCAAGAGCAAATGTGCCGTTCAATAATCGTTTCCAGCGTATTAACCGCTAATGTAGTCGCGCGAAATCCGAGAGATCCGTGTATCCTTAAATACCGCGACGCGAGGCATTAAAAATTGGTCAATTAAGCGGCCGCGCGCCAACAAATGTAGAGCCATTACAAAAGTGCAAGGGCCTTGTACACGGGCGAGCGAACGTCGCCGGGTTGACACGGCGGCGTTAGTCATGAATCCTTCCTAAAATATGGCACCACTTTGTCCAACCGGGCAACCGTCTGTCTCCTGTAATAACCGCCGCTGGTTAAACGATGCTCGCCGCCCAACGAAAAGAAACCTCCACGCGATGGAACCAGACCACCCTCCCCCACCGCCACAGTGCAGATGGAAGATTCGTTTATCGATTTCTCTGTGCTCCATCTGCGTTTATCACGAAACAGATTAATCTCACGAGCTTCTTCGTAGTCATGCCTGTCGGAGAGCGCGGGCTCGTAAATTTGCAGAATGGCACCCTTGGGTGCTAGGTGGGTTCGACAGCGGTTCTTGGAGGAATTTAATACTGATGAGTTCGGATAGCTATTTAGTGACTCCATTGGTGCGAGGTGGTGGAAAGTTTCATATGAATTTTAGAAGGGATTGTGCGAATAGTTGGGCAAAAAGAGGTAGTAATTGGAATAATTCATAATCCAAAAGTTGCACTTGGAAGAGAATTCATATATTTAATAGAACTGACCTTTAACCATTCTAGTTTATAATGAACGTACTTTTCATCGTGCCAAACGAGCGTTGATATGAAAAATGAGTCGAAAGGTACCAAGTTTCTATGTTCCAAGAGGTCTCACGCGGCGCTCCGTCGCGCTACCGACGCCCGGAATCGAGAACGGATTAACGGCGGTGGCTCATCGGGGCGTTGAGAAATTAAGTAATTTTCGCGCGGCATAATTCACCGCCCGGGGGCATCGACTCGTAAATAATCGGCCCCTCGTAAAAGATAATCGTGAGTTGCGTCATTACAAATGGCCCGGAGTCGGGCTGTGCATTACCAGAAGCCGCTTTTACGTCGCTGCCGCGCGAATTTAAAAGCAATCGAGGCGGCGACGCTCGCAGATTAATCGACGCTGAACGCGTCTTCTGCCAGGGGATGGGGAGAAACCAGAGGGAGGCGGGAGAGAAAGAACGCGAAGGGGGCTGATCCGCGATAGAGGGAACGGAGCGGAGAAAAGAGGAGAGAACGAGATCGTCTGCCGCGGCGGATGAGGATGTTTCATTGAGGACCGACGAATCCGAGAGGAGGAGGAAGGCAAAGAGCAGAGATGAAGAAGAAGAAGGAAGAGGAGGAGGAGGAGAGGGAGGCAGGAGCGGGTGGATGCATTCAAGCTATTTCGGGATCGACCCAGATATCCGCCGACATGTTTTCTTGGACGGTGCTTTAAACTGTTTCGGATAATTAACGAATTAAATCGCATCCGCGCGTATCGACTTCGAGCATTGTTCTTGGGCCGGGCACAAGCACTTCTTTCACTTGGGATTTACTGGCGGTTACGGGCTAACTGCGCCTCCTTCCACGCGTAATGGACATTCTCGACGTGCGGGATGAAAAGTGCAAGACCTATTTAGTTGATTTACATTCATCTTACAAGCGGTTTTGGATACTTTATGGAGAGAGGAGCGAGTTTTAAGAGCGACTTGTGATGTAGGGTGACTGTACCTAATATCGCCGCACGCTTTATCTCGCAAAGTAAGCTCTAAAATTTATCGGTTATGCACTGGATTAGTAGGTAAACATATGTAGGAAGGCATACTGTAATTACAGCATCGTGTAATCAACAATTACAGAAAGAGAAGTGTTTTAGTGAATATTAATAGTGTAAAAATTTATTGGACTGCCACAATTTGACATCACATTCGGAGAAGGCAAGTCTAATAATTCCGTGAATTCAAGAATATTTACTAGAAATACCTAATTAATGATCTACTTAAGGAATGAAATCGATTCAAATATTTTCTGTAATGAAAATAATGTTTTTCTTTCAGCACTTACCGGAGAACAATGATTTCGATGAAATGTTTGTGACAGGTGGGGTTACGAAATGTGCCGAGCAACCGAAATAAACTTTATTTGTACAATATGTACATCGGAACGTGAAAAATAAAATATTTTTCTAATAAAAATGAAATCATAGATGCTACGTTTCAATTTTCTTAAGAAAAACAACACGCTTGTCTTCGTTATTACGATAACTATCACGTTTCGGTTTTCACTGCGAAAACTAGTATATTTGAGCGGTTTGCCATGGAAAGTAGCATGTTCCGTTTGTAGAGACGAAAAGCCGCACATTTGGATGATTGGCTACGAAACATCGAGCGCGTCAACTTAAATACCTTCCGCAATTTATTAAATATTAAAATACTGTACTTAAATTAAGTAGATTAAAATTTTCATACGTGTTTCCTTTTAAAGATTAGATGGGGTTATTATTTATCAAACAATATTTTCAACAGTTGAATTCTCCTAGCGCAAAATGCATTTCAACAATTTAAACTAACCACCCGCCAAAACGTGATAGTTTCTGCAGTAGAACCCAAAACGTGTTATTCTTCGTGGCGAAACTGTATAACAAGCTAGTTTTCGTCGCAAAGTAGAAAATGTGTTATTATTCGTGGCTAAGCAGTCAAATATGTTACTTTTCGCCTTTCGGAAGACGTGCTAAAATTCGTCAAAAGCGATAGACTGTGCTCTTTTACGTGGCAAACTGAAACGTGCTGCTTTTCGTAAAAAAAATGAAACGTGCTACTTTATTCCTTAAGTAAATTCTGTAAATAAATTGTTACAATAACCCACTGAATTTTATTCAACTCGCGTTACATAAATATTTCTTAAAAATATATTTATCCATTCAACTCCGCTCTCCCAAGATTAAATCCTGCGTATCAATAAAGCCACGCAACTTTTTCCTGAATTTCAAAAACCACTGCCCACATTCCAACGTACACACCTGCCCGAACCGCACGTACCTACCGGAAAGAAACGGGGGGGAAAAGCAGTGAAATAAAATTCATCTGTCTCGCGGCGCAACCCCACCCTCGCCCCTGCCCCTGTGCAACCGACCCGTGGCACACCTCGCAACCTCGCAGCGTTGCAAAATTGAGCAACTTTCTCTCGGCCGGGACCAATTAACCTCGAATCGTGGCCGTGCGACACGGCCGGCGGGAGAAACACGAGCGAGGCCGCGAGGAGTAAATTTCAATTATGGAGAATTTAAGAAACAATAAGCACTTGGTGCCGGCGATAACGTCAGAGGCTAACGGTGCGATAAATAACCAGCCGCTGTCGCTTCCGTGCAACACGGTGGCACCCCGGGCCCCGGTTCCTTTCGTTCCTTATCTCGCGAAACATTTTCGGGCGATGGTCGGCGAGGCGGTCCACGGCCGATATATCGAAAGTGACGAGTGTCGTTCCCTCGCTCTTTCTCCGGCGACGGGGTGGTACTTAAAGTCGTGGCCGGGGCGATAAATTCGTCGCTCGCAAACGACACGTAGGATGTCGAGGCGCGCGCGACCGTGTGGCCTGGGTCCAGCTGTTTTTAATATCTGCCTGGGGAATCTAGCGACGCTAAGTGCACCGAGGTGGCGAATAAGGGACGACGGGGAGGAGTTCGACGAACCCGGGTGGGAAGTGGCACGGGTCGATTGAAAACTGAAATAATAACGATGTTGCTTCTGGAAACAGTTTCGGGGAACCGCTTCTGACAACGGCTGGGAGGTCGGCGTGGAACGCGGCTACTGGGACTGCGTTTCTTTTGTATGCACGTGACTTTTTTTCTGCAGGTGATAGGATTTTCATAGTGGATCTTTCTTTGCAATTTTCTGCTTTTTGGTGCGGCGATGTTGACGTTTGTGGTAGCTAGGGGTGGGAGAACTTGGAGTTTCTTTGTCGTGTGTGAGAATTGAGGGATTATGAAGCAGGTACTAACCGAATACCCAAGGAAAAAAACTAGCTCAAAAATTTGGAAGCAATACACAATTGAAGGTGTCAATTGTAGGTGTCAAAATTACAGAAAAAATTATCAGAAAATGTTCTACGTCCCAGTGGTAGATAATTCTATACTGTAGACTTTGATTTTTGGCACCTACAGTATTTTTTACAAGAATTCTTCAATTTCTGAGAATTTAGGTGATGAGATTTTGCATACAGTGGCCTCGGAAAATCAGAGCAAAATAACTCCCAAAGGAAAGAATCTTAATTTCTCACATTCTCACTTTAATGCCCCCTCTTCTCGACCACCAAAATAATTTCAGTCCAACCCTTTCGCAGAACACTTTTAAACACCTTGCGCATCCTCAGCAGATCGAATCTCCGGTAACGGAAGCCCGTCGCGAGATAATCGATCCGCGTCACGCGCCTCTACCCCGGGGGACAGATATTTTTCGGCGAAGTTCCGAGGTGCACGCGCGTAGAGGGACCTGATCACGATCATCGGCTGTGGCGAGAATCTGGCCGGATCATTAAAATGTATCACGCAAGCGGGTGACGCGTAATTTTTTTAACATTACAGATTTAACATCTCGCTCGCCACCGCTTATTTTCGTCTTTAATTGGTATCGCGCTGCGCGGCTCGTTTAACGCTTGTTGCACGGTTGATCGATGTATCGTAAATGTTTATTTATAGCAGTCTGTCGCCGCTTATGACACGAACGAACGCTCGTAACTAGTTCCCCATATCGATGATCGAGTTTCCCAGTGCACGGACGAACGGGTTTCTGGTGGATTACGCGCGCCGCGATTTAAATTCGCTGGAAACGCGGGAACGTTCGTTGCGCAACGTGGATTATTTGTGTGGGACAAGAATCCGACAAGTTCGTGGAAATCGAATTAGCGGTATCGCGAGCTTTGATTTTTTTATCACAGTAATTTAGCGTAGAGGAATTCTAAGCTGTTGGAGTATGAAGGACACTTGTGTTAACCTTGAATGATATAGTAGTATGAGTACCCATCTTCCACTTCTGTCGTTCTTTATTATCTAGAATAAAGAAATTGCTTTCCTATACATTTGACTTGTACTACGATCTATCAAAAATATTTTCTGTGTATGGTACACTTGTGAAGCGCTACATTTAATTTTACAAATTATGAATTCTACCCCTGAAAACCAAGCCAAGTACCACTGAAAACATAAGTGGACTTAAATACCCAACGCGTTTCGAGATCAGAAACAGCTTCCAAAAAGAATCTACCCCTTTCAACAGACCAAGCAGCAACGAAGTCACACTAAAAGCATCCCGAGACTTAGACGAGAAGTCGACGACGTGGCGCGACGAGCCAGGAAAATGCAACGATTTCGGCCAGCCTTGGTGAGGACGGTAAAACACTTTCTTCTCGAGTGGCCAGCGCGAATATTGGCATAACGCTCGCGGGGCGGTTGCGTAACCCGCTCGGGGGGAGAAAAAGAACTCGCGTGCACGCGATCGCGGCAAGGTGAGCAGCGTGCTCGCGCGCGCGTCCCGCGCGATTGTGTGTAGAGGCGCGCGCGCGGAGAACGCGTGGGTGGCGAGTGAGTCACCGGCTTCAGAAATACACTCGCCTTCCACCGCGTTCACAACAAACGCGAACGTCACCGTTCCCTGTCTCCGATCAGGCCAGCCGATTTTTTTTCGCGAGCGTGTCGTCATCGAGCCTCAACACTGCCCGTCGGAACACAGACACGTTCCGGCGAGGGTGGCTTGCAAAACAGACGCTGCTCCGTGGATCGAGGAAGACACTCGTTAATTTGGGGAAGGACCGTTGCGCAACGGCAATAACTGTTAGTAAATAACCTCGTAAAACATCGGCTGACCGGTAACTACGGATCGTATTTAATATTTTCGCACTAGGCTGCGAACTAAGAATGATTCTAGCTTGGCGGCTGCGTTGTTGACAAATTACGTAACGGGAAATTAAGTGGATCGCGGTATCGAGAGCTAAAGTCGAATAAAGGCGGATTCGCGGGTGTAAGGGTGAGTGCGGGGTAATCGCGAATGCGATAGTTACGGCGTTTTAATAAATAAAAACGTTGTTCTCTTTCCACTAGTTAATAGTTTAGGTAGTACCCAACGCCGAGCAGAAAGTAATAAATGTAGAACGCTCATGCTATTCAAGATAAACACAGTTTATTATTTTCATCATGTTTCAAGGAATATTTGGTCAATTTTCAATTGTATGTATGTAATTATTAATTACTGCTGAATTATAATGGTACACTTAGTTTTTTTTTTTTTTTAAGTTGAAATAAAGCAATTTTTACCAACATTTTGTGACCAAGGCGTTGCTTGAATCATGATTCTAACCACTGAAATGAATTCTTTTTTATTTTCTCGAACCTTAATCTTGGATTTTTAAATTTTCATTATAGGTTCAGAAAACAAGTTAAAAACGACCTTTACCTACTATTTTTTTTTTTCGATTTTCCGACCAATTGTAAATTTTTTCCAGCGCACAAGGAGAGGAATTTGAAAAATACATTAGGTATAGGTTGTAGCAACATTTTTTATGCCCCCACAGCAGACAAGTAATCACGAACACCAAGGGTTTTGCTTTTTCACTATAAAGTTGATTTGTATTATAATTTTTAAAAAATTCGTCACAGTACCTTATAGATGAATAATTTAAGCATGTTTGTAAATAATTGTTTGCTTTTTTGCTTAGGTGTTCATAATTACCCCACTCTCCCTTAGATATCACCTCTGTGTCGATTCAGTGATGTCAGGAATTGGCTGAGATATGTTTGAACAAGCTCCATTGCAAAACAGGGAACGATATCTTTTGCCAATGACACTGACGGCACTGAACCGTCACGGAACTGATATGTGTGACTCCGCCTTAAAACTCTGGTGAATAGGTGACATGTGTCTTGGTCCCTAGAACTTTATTTTTGATGTTTATAACCTACTTTATTAGAAATATTAATTTTTAAATAGCGAGCAGATTCCTACTTTGATCCTTCGAAGGATCTTGTTTTATTTAATGGTGAATCTTAGATTCCCCAGCTGCTGGTTTCCAACCATTTCCAACTTACGATTAGTTACATCGAATTTAACTAACGCTAATTTGAAGATATCAATCTTCTACTCCTCCCCAACCCGAGTAGACTTCAAACGACAAAGTTTCAGTGCCACCGTTGACGACTGGTAATCGATGACTAAAGATCACGAAAGCCCAGAGGCTTGAACAAGCCTCGCAATTTCTCTAGCACCGTTGCCTCGGAGCGATTTATCGTCGCGTGTCTTCGCGCGCTCATCGAGAGCAGATCGCGCGAGATAATCCGCTCGCTCGCGGATGAGTCACCGTTAAGTGGCAACCTGCGACGTCCAATTACCCGCGGGGTCACGTTGTTCAACCCCGTGGCTCCCCATAAAGCCTCCGCATTAATTCGCGTGGACGCTAACCGGCACGGCATTCTTAATCCTCTCCATTCCATTGTGCGCCGTCTACGTACAAGGTGGCAACGTCGTGAAAAATGGAAACAAATTCACGTCGTATAGGGCTGACAATGGGCCCCGTTTGCCCCCTTATTACGGTGCACGCGACAATCCAGCGGTGAAATTAGCACCTCGCCGGAGAGCCACCTTAGTTGGCCAATCCAGCTCGGTGGTGACAGTCGGTGAATCACGGGGCAGTTACGAAGATCGGTCGTTGAATTAATAATCAGTACTATTGTGTTACGGAGCTCTGCCTCCAACCTCGTTCCGCGAGATAGCAGTGAAGGGAGCGTGTAGGAAGTCTGGGAATATCAGTGGACTTGGTGAAAACGTTTCGACATGTGCCTACACCTTGGTGTTGAATCCATTCCAGTGAAATCCTAGAGGAGATCGGGAAGATCGCGAAGGGATTTAAGCCAACGGGTGTATATACCGATGAGTAATTGCGAGGCAGTGAGTGACAACGTGCATGGTGCAGGAAGTAAAAATACGTGGGCAACGGTGCACCCTGGATTTTCGTTAGCTAAGATCGGAGCGTCGCGTGGAGAAGCTGTCAAGCTCCAAGAAAAATGGGTAGAAGATGGAGCGCACAGCGATGGTGTTGCTCGCGTGGCGCCTAACGCGGAAAGGAGAACGGATACATGCGTGTCGCTCGATAAGCAAGGTATAAAATTAGAGTGTTGTTAACACGCGCAGGGAAATCGATGAGAAAGTATCTTAACTTGATAAATGGGGCACTACTTAACCAAGAACGTTTAAATATTGATAAAGAGAAAATTAACTCCTTTTCCTCGCGGTAAATACCGTGAGCCGCTAAAAGGATGGTTGAATAATTAATTACAAGTTAATACCCTCTTCCTGAATCATTTTTTGCGCGGGCACACAGTCTCCACTATTTTTCGAGGGAACACGAATACAGGGGCTGGAGGGTGGACTTCCGGTTGGGCAGCGCGAACCCCGTATTAATTGCGACGAGCATTAAAGAAACTTGCACGGACCCGGTGGATAAATAATTACCTCTTAATTAAGGCACTCGAGCCGAACATCTGTTTCTGGGGAATATAATCTGCCCGGGACCTGGGCAAGTATCATTCTTCTCTTTTTTCCCCTCTCCCCCGAAAATAAAGTCCTGATTTACGACGCTGATCCCCCCACGACATGCTCGCCGCCGCCACCGCGACGAGGACAAATTGCCCCCGTGTTACTTCCTTTAGCATTATCGCGTGAATTATATTCGAAACGGCTCGCACTGGAAAAAACACGCAAACCTGTGATCTCGGGCGCCCGAACCGCGAAAATATTGTTCGTGGCTCCCGTACAGTTCTCAGCCACTTTAACTTTGTTGAATTATAGCAACAGTAGCGGTGAGTATCAAAAAACAAAGTAGATACTCTGCAAAATAATGTCATAAAATTAAGGGATGAAAAACAAAGTCCCTAAATACCAAAATACTTCGATACTAGATCACCAAGTAACCCCGAATCAAGTCACCTCTATCCTCAGAGAACTCGCGTCTGGAAGTAGGGGGGATGGCTCCGCCCACCGTCCCCACTTCGCGCATGCGCGTTCGAGGCCTCGCTATTGCTTGCAATATCCACGAGACCCTTTCGATCGCTGTTCAACCAACTACCGCTGTACAGGGAAGCGGCAAACGGGGTTCCTTCGAAAAATAGACAAAGCCGTTTCCACGATGACGACATTGGCGGAAATACGCGCGCGTGCAACCGTGGCGGATTCTTGCATTAATCGAACCATGAAAGAGGTTACGTTCGACAGACGCGCGTGGGCGTCGATGTATGAAACCGCGCGTGTGCCCACGTTCCGCCGCGTTATACGATAGAAATGTATCGTAACGTACCGGCGGGGCAATTTGTAAGGGAACGATCTATCGCGATACGCAGGTGTACTTATCGCGGCGTGCAGCGCTGAAATCGCACGGCACATTTCCTCGCTCCTCGCGCGGTGGCGTTTATCATGCGAGAAGTCTCGCGAATTCGCGTGCACATTAATGGAACCGCTCCTCTGGCTCGGAGCATCAGATATAAATTTATATCACACTTACGAGGATTCTCATGGAACGATCCCGGCATCAGCTCTGTCATAAACTGACGCAAGCAACTTCAATTCGACGTTCTGCATACGCGATTTGCGCAACGTGTAATTGGACAGAGTCGTTGCAACGAGGCTCAGCTAGATACAGGCTAACGAGAGAAACTTCCGTCAGAATTGATAACCGTAATATTTTAATCTTCGCCTTTCCTCGATCCGTCAAGCGGTAACGGAAAATTTTCCACGGCTCGGGCGAAAGTCGTTTAGAAAACGCACTCTGGGAACGTGCTACATTTATCTGGGTAATGATACGCGACTCGCCGTTGCTCGATTACCTTTGTCGATCCACCGAATTCTTTTAATCGCGATCAGGTATCATAGTTCACGGCGATGTTACTCAAGACGGCCATCACCATCGCAGGAGGCGATGGCAAAAACGAGAGAAAGCGGCGAAAAAGATGCCAACTATTAATTCCGTTTCTCGTACGACGGATTCTCTATGACCCTAACGGCCGGCGTAATTGGATTTCGTAAGGGTCCTTCGGGCTCGGTACACGAGATCCCGACACGTGATAACGCTAAAGTCGTGTCTCGGTTTCCAGCCGGAGAACGGTTCGCAGGCCGATTATTTCTGGATGACGCGGTGGCGGGGCCTTTAATTTCGTCAGCTCGTACGTCCGGCTGTTTTATTGGACGATTGTACGGCCGATACAGTGGTGGAAACCACGCGAGCCACCGCGGCGAGCACACCGGGGACAATTAATTCGATGGGCTTTTAATTGCGACGAGCCCCTGGCTGGCGCCCATGGACCAGCGGTTTCTCTTCGCCCATGGCTAAGGAAATTTGGTTAAAACTTGTTAAGTGAGCTGTCACGGGGACGCGAACGTATACATTCGAATTACACCCGTTTGATTTATCTGCTCGTACATTAGCTGTATCGCGCTTAATCTCCCGGGCGATATTAAAAAGCTGCGCGCTCGGGGGGTTCCTCGAATCCACAATTACGAAACGGCCGACCGTTGCTTCTTTGCGTGCGTCCGCCGTGACTCGCGATACACGCGAAATTCCGGGCTTTTGCGTAATTTTAATGGGAAGATAAAGTGGCATTTTAAATGTTGGTATTCGGCCGGTGGAATTGTTGAATATTCGTGGAAGAGGTGTTGAGTGCTAGCTGTTAAGTCTGGAAAGTTTTAAGAAGGATGAGTTTCCTCCGGTTTCTGTCGCAAGCTGGGAACCAAGTCTATTCTTTCTACGAATGTTTTGTTCGCCTTGAGGCACACCGAAATAGTGCAGGCCTTGCCGGAGTGGTGAGCACGGCCTCGCGAAAATGAAATACGCGAATAGCGATGGGAGTGACGCTGAATCAAGAGTATCGATGCTCGGCCGTGTTATTCTGATCTTTGCTCGGTACTTCCACAGAGAGGATCAACTTTTGGACCAATTCGATGCCTGGAAACAAATACCGAGGCAGATGAATTATGGCACCACTTCGATAGCCAGTACTATTTCAATATTTCCTGAAGACTAAGAAACCAAAACTCATATACCATTCAGTAACCACTTCGTATACCCAACACTCAATTTACCATTTCAACAACCCGTAACATTACTATAGATACCTCGCTTTAATATCTTCCAATAATCACCAAAACACTCGGGTCTTCGTATCAAAATGCATCGCTACTTTGCATCAAATTTTCACTAAGGATATTCAAACTAAACATCAAATTTATTTGGAAAGAGCAGCGTGATATCTGCTTTATACTTGTGGATCACCAACACTCCCAGGTTCCTACGGAAAGTTTTCAGGAAATATAGGTGCAGTCGAGAAAAGACAGAAGCGCTTTTTGCCACCCCCGGCGAGACAGAACTACCACGGCATCGATCCCATCGCTAACGCGCCGTGAATTCCGCGGGCCACGCCACCCCTGACGGCGGTCGCGAAACAACGGGGGAGGCGGCGCGTGTTTATATGGTCGTTTCAACGCCGACGGAAATTTACAGCCGGCGATCGTAAAAGCCGGGAGATGCATTTATACGCGGCGGATTTATATGTTTACGGCGCGCGCCGAAACCACGGGGCGAGAAGGGACTCCTGTCGAACAAGAAAGACGAGGCAGAATTATGTACGGACCAGCACGGATACCCGGGGTCGAGTTTCGGAACGCGAGCTATGAATCCTCGGCCGGCCGCGCAGTTTCGTGAGAAATCGAAGGTAACGGTACACACCGATGGGATTTCTCGATGGAACCGGCGGCCGGAGCCGCCGTTCCCGAAATACGAGTGGAGAATCGTTTGCGAAAAATTGTATTTGAAGTCGTAGGAGGAGAAGCGAGGTAGTGGTTGATATCGTGGGGTTGCGATATCCTGATTTCATAAAGACTGCTTCGATTTGTTATTTGGTTCAGGGAGTGGGGGTAACTTTACACGAATTATATAAATTTTTAAACTTCCTACTAAACTTTAATATAATCTGTCAAATTATTCAATTTTCAATTAAACTTTACAAAAATTATATCAATTTTTAAGCCTCCAATTAAATTTCAATGTAATCTGTCGAATTATTTAATTTTCAATTATGTACACTTTACACAAATTCTATAAATTTTTAAACTACCGCTTAAATTTTAATATAATCTAGTAAATTATTTCATTTTCAATTAAACTTTATCACCCCCTCCCCCTATAAAAACCCGCGATGACTTTAAGAACTGATTTCACCCCCCTCGGAGTGAATTTCCATAGAAAAAAAATTCATTCTACGTTCACACAGAATTTCATTAAAATCGGAATTTTCGGATTGGGAACGTTTCCTTGTCAGTGTCTATTCAGCATGCTAGCAGAATCTTCCCATAAAGCAATCTCTACGCTACAGTACATCCTACAGCCATCGAGACGCCTCGAGACGACCACGAATAACGTAACAAATTCGACCAGTTGCTAATAGAAGAACCGTCGCAGCGTCGACGGCGATTAAAATAGAATATCAGTGAGACATTAACGCCTGACATCGAGCACAGTCATCCTCAGCACATATTCCGTGCAGTAACGCGCAGAGAAACTTCCATTAAGTTGCCACGGGGCAGCGCAGAATTAAACGGCGGCTGTTTATCGGGACCGCGATGCGAAGAGGACGCTCCACTAAATTTCAGATGCAAATATCATTTAACGACAGGCCCGGCCGACTGATGTAACCGTGTCCGTATTTCATTGCCAAATGATCGTCCCATGGCACCAGAACGAACCGGCTCTCGGGACGCGACAGAACCAAGAGCAAAGCAGAACGAAAGGTCCACGGACAATTAGGATTCTCTTCGACACCTTGACCTAGTCACCGATCCGCTGACGTCATTACGCGGACAGACCAGGCAGCTCGGATGATTTATTTCTCTTTTTTCCCCCGGTCTCGACGTTTTCTCCCGTAAAGCCCCGACCCCACCTTTATTTTTAAGTAATGCGGGGCCACCACGTCCCTAGAAACATAAATTAACTACCACTCTGTTCCTGGGGATCGATTACTGCTCGAAATTTTCAATTTCGGCTGATGTGTATTAGGCCTGCTCCTGAAGCTGACGTTGCTCTTGAAGATTTTTTACTTCACGCTTCATCAAATTCTTCAGAGATACTTTGTCGATAGATGAGGTTACTGGAGGAGGGTTGGGAGACCTAGCGTTGATCTTCATTCCCATCTAGGTATCCCCACGAGATCTTATAGTAGAAGAAGATCTATGGAACGTAGTTTTAATAATTATAGTAGAAGGCTTCTGTTTCTTATGAATATTAAAATGAATAAAAGGAATACGTCGATCAGAGCACCGAATCACGGTTACAGTTTGGCGCTTTCACTCTCCAGCTGATCCACCCAACTAGTCAACCGACTCCTAAGTAAGCCTTGACACTCGTCAGAGTCTGACACCCCACAACTGGCCAGGTCCTAGAATGTAACCTTCAGAAGTACCGTGGACGTGGCAAAGGTCTGATTATCCTCCACAGTATTCGCCAGCAAATTGAACAGAGGTCGTTTAATCCCGGGCAGAAGAAGCGACTGTTAAACCTGGATCCGTGGAAAGGTGGGTGTCGGAGCGAAGAACGACGTTGACACGGGGCAGATTCGAATAGAGGACAGAGACGAGTGGAACAAAAGGGACGTGGTTGGTTCCTGACGGAGGAAGGTAGAGCCCATCGGCACGATGTAGTCTCGATAGTGGTATTTTCGAGCGGCTGGCCCAGTAGATACGCCTTTAAATTGAAACGACCGATGGCATCGGTTCACGGGGCAGGCGACGCGTGGCGCCGTCGTGTAATCAGATTAGTTCGAGGTTATAAATAATGTAATTGGTTTGCCTCCTGGTGCGAGGCGAGCCGTGGGGAGGCGAACGGGGGAGGACAGGGTCTAAGAGAGAGCTGACCGACCCGAGGACAAGGATAAAAAAAGAAAGACCAGGCTACCGACTGTGATAAAGTCTCCTCGTACCAAGCCAAATACCAAGTACATCGCTTAAAAACCGTTCATAGAAGAAACCTAGGTTAGTTGTGACATTCTTCAGTTTTTTATTTTTCTTTTCGCATTCCATATTCGATACTATTAACGCACTTTCCTCTGCAAAAAACCATGACTTTGAAAAAAGGCATTTCGAAGGTCGAGACAACGTTGCAACGTGTCCCGAGTAGGGCACTTGAGAACTTTAATTGCATCCTGAGTCTCTAACTGGGCCACGGAGAGGTAACGATGAAGAAGACTCAAAGATAAAAGGAACAGACGAACGAAGACGGGATTCTAACAATCTGTTGCACCACGTGGCAGCTATATAGCGCACAGGGGAAGTTCAGTGGATTAGGCTTAAGCTCCATCCAGCTCTTTTTCACGGAGACCGATTTTCGGTGAATGGACGGATTAAAATGTCGCCTGAATCGCGACCGTGTGCTCGTAATCCTGCTTTAGGGAGTCGTTCCTCGCGTTAAGGACACCGGCAGTCGCTGACGAGGGATCGCCAGGGAACCTCTGCGACCCCGTATCTCGCCGTGTTCCTTGTTCAAGGGAATTATCGAGCGCGGTTCGTCAGGATTAACAAGACTGTTGCATGCGAGATGCGACATAGTCGGCTGCGTTATTTTTAATTGCGACCGCGTCTGCCGCTTTACGGCTTCATCCGTGTACACCCGACGAAGAATAAGCTGTAGGATGAAGTACTCGAAGAGAAGGGATCCTTTGGACCTGTTTTGACATTGCTCTTGCAACGAATTTGCCGTGATTGATGGAAGACCACCAACTGAGGTGTTTTCAAGGAATGAGTGTTAAATGCACAGTTTCGGAAGGATTATATGAAGTTTCTTAGGGTGTTCTGTGTTTGCAGAATAAAGGAAAGACTTGGGAGTTTGCTTTTATTGAATTCCATTGGCAGAGGGATCGTTCTTGAAGAACTGTTCTCAGTGGAAGCGTAAAGTCCTTGAGGAGGTACTTCGTGTCCCAAGTAACTTCATTTTCTGTATACTGACTTCGAAGAAACTGCTAAAAGGACAATGTTAACTCTGTAGAATGATGTCTGAGGGAAGACTTTGCTAGGACTCCACTGGAAAAGCCTCGTAAAATGAAACCAAATGGTATCATACTTAATTTGAAAATCAGACAACGTACACACCTGCAAAACCCACCTTAATGATCAGCCACTTCAAACGTACGCATACCTAAATCAAACTAACAGTAAATTTCCATCTAATTACAATCAATACACCTCGCCCCTCGTATTGCCTTACACTGCCATCAAAGGCTCCCCATAAAACGCACCACTGGAAACCAGCTTATATAATAAGCGACGAAGAAATTTGCAAGTTACATTCACGAGGGCCCAATCAAACTTCCGCGACAACCCGCCACCGTGCAATAACGATTCCAGCCGTTTGACTTGGCGCAAAAAGAAGAGAATCGTTGCTGGCTGCGGAGCGGGACTGTAACTCGGTCATCATAAATACCAAGGGAATTGCCGCGGTAATTAGAATTCATTGCGACGGACCGCCGCCGCCAGCGTCGTCGTTATTGTCTGACGAGACAAACTGGTCAGCGAATCGGCCTGGCGTTCACTTCCAAAAGGGAAATCATTAGGATCGGTCCGCGTGATGCGTTTACACGGCGTCCCTCCGCCGCCAGGGCGATCGTGAACGCTGTAAAGATCGCCGTTGTCGAGGAATTGGAAACTCGTACGCCACTCACGATCCGGTTTCCCCGCGGACACCCCCACCCAATCGTTTTCGAGTCGTTGAATTATTCGAGTCCAGTGAGTCTTAAGGAGAATTCACACATATCAGCTCCGTCAGGGTTCCGTGCCATCGGTGTCAGTGGTAAAAGATATTTCCCCGTTTCAGAATGGATCTGGTTCTTTTCCCCTAATTTTAATTATTTTCGTGGGTATCGGAAGATTTTATACACAGGGCGACTCTGAAAATATTGCCTCCTTGAGGGAAATACTATGGACAGCGAACAAAGAATCAGAGCAATTATTTATCAAAACCTTCGACACCCCAGTAATTAAATTCTAGATTTATCAACTTCAGGAAAACATAAATAATTATTATTATTATTATTAATTATGCGGGAATCCCTATGGTATACAAAAGCAAATACAAGTGCAATTTACAGAGTCTTAACAATAACTTAAACCAATAATAAATAGATAAGTGAGCATAATAATTATACCTAAAGTACCACCGTTTAGGTACCTAATAATAATCACAATACTTTTATGAATCAAAAAATCATTGAACTATGAATGCAGTATTGCCACAAAAAATGACGGCGCCTATTTTGAGAATTATATTGACACCATTGAACTTTGGAGACATTTTTTATAGAAACCTTTTCACTCCGTTTTATGCTCATCTGTTTCCAAGACACCCTGCACAAACAAATAAAGTTTTCCGCGGAGTACCCTGTCTGCGATAACCTCGCAACTCTCCCGGATTTAACAAGAATTTCGCCGTGTGCGCATCGAAACGGAAGATCGATCGTGCATACCGTCTCGCTGGATAGCTCGCGTGTCTCGGCTTAATCGCGCTACCGCTGCGAGTCTTGAAGTGCCTTTAATCGCCATTACGAAACCGGCCCTAAATCTGCCAGTGAATTCTAATCCAGTCGCGGCGGACGCGTAGGCGTTGTCAAATGGCAACGACGAGCGCCTAAGCCGACGCTGGTCTGAGAATTCGGCTTAACTATTTCGGGTTCTCGTGCCGGCGATGCCTGTTTACGACGACGGTCTCGTGACCGATTTTTAACGCGTTTCGCCGAAACAAAAGGGGCTTGCGTCATACAGAAGTCGTTTCGCTGGCATCCAGAAGAATCATGGAATATTTTATGATCTTGTTGCGGAGTCGCCTTGAACCTGACGAATTTATCTCGGATTACAAAAAGGGACTCGCTATTTAGAACGAGCAGGATACAAAATTCGTCACAGTATGGATTTTAGTTCGAAATTGTTAAAATGAAATAGGAATCTACTTTTTGAAGGCCAGGCGTTCGAGGAATATCTCTACCTTCATTTTTGTAGATTTCTGAAGCGATTAGCAGAGATTTTCATGTTACACAAGTATTGCGAAAGATTCCATAGAATGATACGCGGAGATAATCTGAAATCTCTGTACTTCTCCTTCCTCCACGCTACATTTGAATCAATAAATCAAATTCCTATGATTTCACTTGAATATCAGCAAAGTAGAGAAGAAAGCTGTATTACAATAAACAATAAACGCGTAAACGGATGGCAATACACGTAGGTGATACTAAAGTGTGCGAAATTCGAGTACGCGTGAAATTTATCGTTCCGAAATTCCTGCTTGCTCCAGCTTGCATTCGAAAGGGCGAAACGTCCAGCTGATTGGTTCGCGATAGAGCCGAGTGGCATTCCCGCGTACTCGAAAGGGGCAATTTCCACCTGGCGGGCCAATTTATCTACATACGGGGTGTAAATCGGAGAGGGGGCTCGGCCACTAGGAAGCTAATAATCTGGACTAGCCGTTGACGAAGGCGGACAGGTGCGCAGCCTCTCTAATATAGGCCCGGGAGCATCGCGACTTCAATTTTCGGAAATGCGTTGTCGCGAGGCGAGATTCCCTGCTCCCTGACCGAGACGTCTTTATTTCGAGAATCGCGCCGCTAGAATGCAATAACTCAACCACTCAAAGATAATTCATATAGAGGCGGCCAGCCGTGTTCGCGAAACATACTCTATAGCGAGGAATATATGGGGTGGCTGAATTGTGGGAATTTATTCTCCTAGTCTTCGAGATAACAATAATAATAATGATACCTCTTTTTTGGGATTGAAAATTGGGGTAACAGAAATATGTTCGTCATTTGTTATGTAATTGGAAGTGTAATGTGCGGGGTTCTGTAAGAAGTCTAGTGTTATTAACCCTTTAGGTGCTATATGTATATGTAATCGTTCACTGCAGGTGATCTGTGCGGAGAACGCCTATGGGCGTTGAGCGACTATGGTTAATAGATACGATTAGAGGAATCCCGCACACGAAGTACGTTGACGTTCGAATTGTTTGCGTCCGATGGATTAAAGTAAAAATTACAGGATGGAAAAATGTAGTACCTATGATTATTTGTGTGGAAATGTTTGCTTCCTGAGATATGAATATTTTTTGCTCGGAATAGAGTTTTGCAAGAATATTGAGAGAGATAGGATTCTTATCATTTTCTACGCGCTAATGGTTTACAATGGCGGTACTTGTGTTCGTATAAGGTAACTGGATATTTTGTTGCGTAGCAATGACTGTGGATATCTGAAGAAAAGCATTTTTCTGAAGCTTTGTGGTCATATCTCAGTCTGAGATTCTCAGAATCTGTTTGCAAAACTATAATCGCACGATGTTGTATCAGTTTCAATTGCAGTAGAATAAACGAACAAGGTTTTGGTCATCTATTTCTAAGACACCTTGTACGACAAGTGAAATTCCTGCAACTTGGCGCAACACCGACCCGCAAAGTTGCTAAATTCCTAAATACATCAACCGGTTAAACACTTGCGCTTTGATATCACGCGATGCTACCGAATTGACTATATCTACCTATGCTACTCCATACACGATTACCGAAGAAACTACACCTATTAGTTTACCTTCGTTCGTATCTTTCCACGAACTATGAATAATTATGAAAAACATTAGAAATTTATCGCAGAACTCTAACAAATTTTACTTTATATGTAATTTTAAATTAAAGCCAATGAAGAGTATAGAATCTCTACCAAATGTCACATTTTCTGCAAGCACAGCAGGCGTTCCAAAACCTACTTATAAACGGCAATGTAGTTCCACGGTAATCAGAAGTACTCCCGGTGTTAAAACCACAATAATCCCCCCATTCCGCTTAACTACACAAGCTAAGCACCCTCAAGGGAAACCGCAAAGGGATCCCCGAGCTGCTAAGCGCCTCGAGGCAGTCTAGCCCGATTCAACCGGCGATTGCCCAACGTTGGTTACGAAACGGTCAACCTTCAGCGGTGGCTGTGGATAAACAGGTACTTAAACCGGAGCTAATTCTTGACGCGCGAACGCACGGCCGATTTGACGAGTCATTAAGCGGACGCCCGGTAGGACCGTCCCCGAGGGGGCGGGGAAAAAGGATTTGGCAGCAGGACAGGCTGCCAAGTGGCGGTCTTATGCCCGTTCCTACGGATACTTTTAACATAAACGTTCACGTTTTCTGCTTTAATGATTCGAGACATTTGGCAGAGGATGACAGGTGCGAAGTCCGCCGGCTGGTCCTGAATTAGACACCAACAACTGAACCGAACAAGAGCAAAACCGGCCGAATTCGCCGTTAACGCGCGCCGCTCGCCCCATAAATCCCGCCGTGACGTTCAATTTGCTAATCGGGGATCGACCAATTAAACAATTAACGATCCCGATTAATCACGCCGCTCTAGCCGCGTCAGAGCCACGGGCGCCCCTCGCTACAGTCGCTACTGGCCACCGGACGCCGCCTAACCCGCCAGCGATTCCGAATCCCGCTTATCTCTCGCGCGACTCCCGTTCGAGCTGATCGCTACATGACGCAGCTCGTTATCCGCGCCGCGAAACCACGCTTGTCTCGAGTTGCTCGCCGGAGCGAGCGGCCTGTCTCAATTAAAACCGATTAGAATAATTGCAGCTATCGATCTTATCGGTAATTAGCCGCGACGCCGGGATAATGCACAGCCAGCCGCGATAAGCGGCGTACGTGTGCTTGTCGGCGCGCTGCGAGCGGGGAAAGGACATAGCTTTTAAGAATCCAATGTGTGGAGATATGCTGAATGAATTCAATGGGATTTATGGTTTCCGAGATAAAAATTTATAGGAATAGGTGCAGTCCGGTTTCGTAAAATAGGCAAAAATTGTAAACTTGGAGAATTTGTATATTTTAAATAAATTTGAAACCAGCGGAATAATGACTTAAACCCTCCTTAATTTCACGTGGACTATATTATATTTCATTTAGAACAAAATCCCTGACGTTGAGTGCAAAAAGTGATTTATTTGGCGTGGAAGTAGTCTATAAACTAGTATCACTAATAAACTAATAAACTTCTCAAGCCGACAATTCTGATTTGAAAGAAACTTCGTGTGAATTTTTTCTCTCTGAGGAAATTCACTCTGAAGCCCTTAAGTCAGCCCTTAACGTCATCGGATTTTCTCATTTTTTTCATATAACCTACCTACCTACGGAGAACAGAAATTTATATATAAGAATTGTTCAACCTTTTACGCTCTATCACACCATGAAAATAAGTGTCCATGTCTCTAAGTTACAGATTCCCAGTAAAATCGCACGAAGGGAAAACGAATGGCAAAAATACGAGATGACTTCCATTTCTAAAGATTGCAGAGGATTAAAAGAAACAAATTGAATGATTAGAAAGAGGTTTGAATTTACTCCTTCATTTATTTAATGTACTTACCAATTAAGATATCCATGCTATATAAGAACTCATCCTCCAAGATTCACGAACATTGCCCTTAACTATCCTCCTCTGAACGCGAAAGTCTCTTATTATAGGTTCGATCGTTAGACAAGAGACGGCGTCACCAGAAGGCGATTGCTCGACGATCGCGCGGGGACTTTGACAGCAAAGGGTTAAATTAGCACGAACGGGCTGAAATCACGATCGGGGGACGGCACAAAGCGAGCGGTCGTTACGCGAAGCGACGAGGGGGAAAGGCACGGACCAGCGCATCCGAGCTTAGCGCACTCGAGGTGACTATAACGAAGTTTTGTTAACAACCAGCAGCGCCGAGCCAAGAGCTTTTCCCTCGAGAATTACTAGGGTGCACGAGGCGATGCTCTAATCAAAATGATATACGCGGTGTCGCACCTGTTGCTCGGTGAGGAATGTCTGTTACAGTTGTCCTGATAACGAACCGTGCTAAACATTGTGTTTCGGAATTGCTGGCTGGCGAATCTCGACAACGATGTGTCAGTTTTTTCGTACCTCGATGAATTTATGTTAGCTTTGGCTACGCGCGCGAGACTGCTAATTGTGGTCCATTAGTTCTAAGTGTTTCGACGTGGCACATTCATTTTTTGTAGTTTTGGCAAAAAAGCCAATTTTCGTTTAATTCTACAGTGCGCACGTGGGACATGACAGGTCCAAATAAAGAGTTCTTATGATATTGAGAAAGATACAGATAACGATAACTCGTAGTGTTAAAGAGATATTGGTTCAGTATTTCATTGTGTTATTAAATATTTAATAAAGATTGAGTACTGTAGATTACGTGTAGCTTAAAAATATTTTTTCTCAAAATATTCATGGATTTCTAGATTTGGGAATATAGGCCTGCAGGCCCAACGCGTGCAATGGTATAATTCTAATTTACGTAGGCACTGTTGGGTTAAAGCTACTCTCCTGTTTGGTGGGGAGTAGGTAGTCTCTCGCAATCAGTGTCCTCGAGAAACTAGTTGCTCTTGTTCTCCCTGATTCCTTCTTTTTAAACTTGACATTTAAAATCAGTTACTTTCTACATTTCAAGCAGCTCATAGCTCAAAATTCAATATTCAAGAATTAGATTCCAAGACAAAAAAACAAAACCGTCTTTTAGAAATTCCAAAAAGAAAGATACGTTGATGAACTCTAAATTTGAACTTTTCATCGTTCCCTTTCCACCAAAAAGTCCGCCGGTTTAACTAACCAGGCCATCCAGCTTTCTTTCTCTCCTAGCTCGATACTAAAAAACTGTCTGCCGCCTTGACGAAGCAAATGAAGATTTCCTCGTCGAACGTTTGACGATTTAAAAATAATCTTCCGTCAGCGGGCATTCTTTCAGCCGCCTGAACGTGTGCCAGAAGACGCATCGAGCGTGCGGGGCAAGATTCGCGCGCGTAAATTAAACGTACACATTGATGTCCACGTAGATTCTAGGGGAACAGGATAAACTAGCGAGGCTGAAGCGGGGCGGGCGTATGTGCGTGATGGAAGCGGCACGACGAGCGCAAAAGCTTCGGCCGCGTTATTTCGCCCGCGACTTCAATTTGGCAGTCGCCGGAACTTGGCACCAAAGTACAACTTCATTCTCGTGGTTCGCGGCGGCCGCGAGCTCGGTTCCGCGCCATTCGCGGGCAGCGCTTTTTTACTTTGTCTTTGGAAGCGCCGTTTCAGTCTTCTCTATCAACGTGCACCAAAATGATACTATATTCGCAAGAAATTTGACGTTGATTGGCAGCACGTTCAGCCAAATTGTTCTTCCACCGCTGAGAACTGACAGCGGAGAGTCGGTAGTTTACTGACAGATGTAGTTTACTGGTGTGTCTGTGAGCGAGGAATTCAGTGGGAAGTAGTGAGAATTGTAATACACATGTGCTGGATTGGGTTTTATTGGTAATGAACTAGCAATGAACTCGACTATCATAGGAGTATGCTTGAATTAGGGTGGAATTGTGTAGTAGGTGTTGAAGACTTTCTAGAGCAGAAGCGAGGATGGAAGAATAGTGCAAGGTTGAAAAAATTTCAATACCTAACAACAGATAATGAAGATTTAGGTTTATATCAATTTTGTAAGAATTATATTACTTTTTGAACCTTCAATTAAATTCTAATATGATTAATCAAATAATATATATTTGCAATTAAATTTGACGCAAATTATATTAATTTTATTTATTTATTTATTTATTTAAAATAACGTAAAATAACTAAATAAATAAATAAATAAATTTTCAAACCTCCTATGGTGAGTCAACTAATTTATATTTTCAATTGAATTTAACATAAATTATTCCTAACACAATTGGACAGTCGTCACATGAATTCCATAGAAATCTGTATATACTCTCTTTCAATAAAACTAATTCCGAATTAGGAGTTAGCACTAATAAAATAATCATATCTGAATATGTAGAATAATTATAACACCGAACTTGGTGTTTCTTATATCACGAAAACTACAATAGTCCCTTAAAATAATAAAACTAAATCGCAGCCATGGAACTACAAAAAAAAGAAAAATCATCGATTTAGTCGAGCATCATTCGACGCGAGCGAAGTTCGATTCTTGACTCGTCGCCAGAGAGACGTCCGTACGCGGTTTCGTGGATGGCGAATTACGGTTCGCCCGAGGAAACAGTATTCGGGATGAGGCATTAAAGCCGAAACGGGACTCGTATACATTATCGGTCGGCGGCTGCGACAAACAGCGAGCGGGCGGGCGCAAAGCCCTCGGACATCTCCTCGTCCCGCGTTACGCTTACGTATTTTGAATCTGGCAGTGGCCAGGCGGCTGGCACAGATTACGCTCTGACGCATTATTATGCGAGAACCGTACAAGAAGCAAGAAGACACGTAGGCCGAGTGTGCACCGGCGAGTATTATTGTCGTTTTGGCAGCTCGCGCGATTTTCGTGATTTAATGCACCGTACACCCTGAGGCCCTAGCCGTCGCCAAAACCGCGTACATACGCGCTTCGGCACATGCCCCCTGGACTCTCTGGAACCAAATTCATTCGATGCTTGCCCTGTGCCAACCTTTCTGAGCTATGTACTCTTTAACGATATTAGGTATTAGGACACGTAATCTGTGAGTGGATAATAAATAATTCTGGAAAATGTTGAAAATGCGTTGAAGAACTTTTGAAAATTGTATTCAATTTGGTATTTTAAATTAAAAACAGGGAAAAGTATTCAATCTGTACCAAATATCACAGTTCCTGCAAATGCAGGTGTTTTAATATTTATGAACGATAGTGTACATGACGATATAGAAGGAATTAGTTTTGATCACAAATTGGAGTTTGTCGGGTACATGCAGTCAGGGGCGTCCGAAGACTTTTTCCAGGGGGGGTACCTTTGGAATGATGGTAAAGAAAAATATACTCCTCTTGCTTTTTTAACCCATTTTATAGTGCCATTTTAATTAAAAATTTAAAACTGAAATTTAAAAATATTCCCTTTTTAGAATAAACTTAATAAAGATCAGTTTTGAAAAATAAGTGATTTTTTCTCAAAACCAGGAAGGAAGCAACTGCCCCTTTTGGAATCCTGTTACCACTACTTCCTGGTGGTGGAAGGGTAGAAAAGTTTAAGGGAGGAAGTTTGAAATACAAATATTTCAAAGGGACCTGCAGTTTGATATATTTATGCACTTTGGTGAACATCGCTTAAAGCGACTAGGACTTCGAAGGATTCGAATATGATAAAGATAATATTTTGACACAAGGTTCATTCAACGGATGATATTTTTTTAGACAAAACCTCTGCAGTATCATTCCAATAAAAATACCAGAAGAATCATACTTTAAGCTGCTTTTTAAATAACCACCTATTTTAAATACAGAAGAATATTAAGTTACAGATAATTCATCCCCAATAATTGGCATATTATACCAATTTTAATCCATAAAACAACTCCTAGATCTCTATACACCTCAATAAAATCCCTTCAGTAACCCAAACATAGACACAAAATCCGAACCTAAAAAGATGATAAAAGAATCGAATGACAAATAGAAACTAATTCCGAAAGCGACGTCGATCAGCAGATGATGTGCATTTTCATTCATCAAGCTCGGCGACGACTATCGTCGACGACGAAGCGCGCTGCGGATTGTTGAGTCTCGGGCGCGGACCGAGCGTTACGACGTGCAAATAATAAGCAGTAGCGGTTACAGGACGACGGATGAGATTTATCAGCGTAACGTTTAGCTGGATGAAGGAAACATGTCTGTTCGCGAGCGGACTAGTCAACCTAAATATTACAGAGCACCGGCTGCCCGTTCGCGACGCCGCACCGTTTCAGAAACAATTCTCTTCTGCAGCGGGTCAGCGTCGTTCTCCCGCCGCGCGCCGTCCTCTCTGCCACTGTTTTCGCCGCGACCGGCGCCGCTTGCCAAGCCGCGAAGACCACGACGATTTGTCCGTCTCGGATTTTCCTTGTTACATCGTAAATCCGGCCGCTAATTAACAAAGAGTTCGGTAACGGGTTACACGATGCACACTGATCAACCTGTATTCGAAACATTGTATTCTTTCGAGCACAGTTCGATATACGAACTGGTCAACTCTGCCTAACCTTTTTCCGTTGCTTTTGACAGAATCCTGGATCTATATGATGAACTTATGAACTTATGTAGCTTTGTAAAAAGAAAAGCAAACCGGATTGTATATGTTAAATAAATTTGTATAATCACCTAATGTATTTTATTGAATTTGCAATAAAAATATTTTTATCCCTTCAACTCGGCCCTCCCCAAAATTAAATCCTGATTGCGTGACTGATGTAGGATACTTTTGATATATTCATTTCTTTTTGAAAAATGGGTTGCAGGGTTATTTTAACTTTTATGAGTTAGAATCTGCCGAATTCTGTGGAGAAAATTGATAGAAAAATTGAAGAAGGCTGTATGAAGGTCTATTTTTATTTTCAAGAAAAGATCACTGCCTGCAAATTATTACGATCGAGGAAGGGGAGGAAAATGTCATCTTGACTGAAAGACACTTTCAAAACGTTGAGAATTTCCTATGTACTCTACATACCAGGCTGCAGATATCGGTACGAATTTCGAGAATCACCAGCGGCAAGGTGAATCAGGAAATCGGACAAACGCCAGCAGGCGTAGATTTTATCGTTGACAAGGAAGACGCTCGTGCAGGTGCGAACGCGACCGCGTGGGTAGGGCCATGAATAAATCAGTTCGACTCGCTACGCGAGCGTACACAGATAGGTGCACGTATCTGCCCGAGGATCTCTGTTCCTCGAGCTGACCGCCTAGACTTCCCCGTGGAAATGCAAAACGAGCCGTGCCGGCGATAGTTCCTCGAGGGGTCGGCGGAACGCGTCCGCAAAGACTGCGAAGGATCGTGGACCAACGAGAGTAGTAATATGTGGATACTTTTAAATCAGAGAAGCTGTGAAGGACTCTCACTAAATGATACCGTAAACTGGGGGAACATTGACATCTACTTAATGTCTATTAAAAAGGAAAAGGATAAATTGTTTATACATTTTTGTACTTGTGGTACAATCACAAACGATGCAATGCTATAATAGATACCTAAACTAAATTTAAAAATGTTAATTAAAAAAATTAAAAATACAAAAGAGAGTGAAGATTAAAGATAAAAAGAAACACATTTCAGTGTTAATGTAAGTTCAGATGTGGCAAAACTTTATCTTTTTAAAAATTTAACTAATTAACATGCATTAAGAATGGAAAAGGATAGAATATAAAAGTAAAATAAAAAAGGATAAAAGTGTATTTTGACACTTTTAATACATTCACAAAAGTTGCAAAATTATGATAGGATACTTAAAGCACATTGTAAAAATGTAAATTTTTATTTTATATAGCAAAAAGGTTCCAAAAACATGTCAATGTTCCCCCACTTTACTGTACTTGATAAATTTCATTAACGTTTCCACCTACAGTAGGTACTATACTGTATCGTATCGAGGATTGAAACAATAAAGCTTCTAAAACTAGAGAACACTTCTCCCACTGTTTCATCCAAACACAATTTGCTACAATAATTTTGTTCACCACCCCATCCATCACCCTGCAAGTGCACTCTAAATATTAGGTCGGTGCAAAAGTTCGTTCGCTCACTGTTAAGTGACGTACGGTGTACCGAGATGTATTTTTTTACCACACCTGCTTCCACTTTTACCAGAAAAGTGGCAAAAGAATATCCAAGGAAAATACTTTTTAATTAAAAGAACATGTAACACAGTTTTACTTTTAATAAATACTTTGCTTCGATAAATCAAACGAACTCTTGAATCGATTTAATACAATGCAACGTGAAGATCGATCGACACGGTGAATAGTCCACATACTTTCCCAAGCTAAAAATGCGTGACAGTTTGATCGGATCGAATCGCGAGATTCACAGCTGCATAGCTGCCGCGGTAGCAAAGAAACGACGGGAGCGGAATCGGAGGGGACACTGGTCCCGTTCCAGGAACGGGGATGCGCCGTCGGGGGAGCTCAGAAAAATTTCAAGAAATAAGGAAGACATAAAGAGAGCACGGGAACCGTGCGTCGCGCTACCGTTTAACTCGTTGCCACGTGTGTGGTCCCGTCGAAGCACGTGTCGCCCGAGTTCGGGAGCGTGGCTTTTTGTCGCACGGAGTCGCGTCGCGCGGCTTTTTCGCGGAGGATTCCAAAATTCCGCAGCGCGACGGGCCGAAAAACGGGCGAGATCGCGGCCAACATTCTGCGGGAATTCGTCCAGCGAGGGCCGCAAGAAACGCGCCTGTAATTATCGCGAAACTCCCCCACCCACCCTCCCCGCGACTCCAGCGAATCGATCAATGTCAATTCTTGCTCCTTTCTTTCGTCGAACTATTCGCATCGAACAGTCGAGGGGGGGGAGGTTAAAAAACTGACCAATTAAGCGGGAGACGATTTATCGCGGTATGTAGCCCCGCTTTTTTACGCCTTCAATTACTTTCCTGCGTAGAAGATTTAATTATTCTACGGCGATGGTACTTCGTAGCAAGAGATGGGATGGAGGGTGTACGAGGTGGATGATTGGAGTGCAACGGGGTTGTTTGTGAGGGAAATGGGTGAAATGTGGAGACTGGAGGCAGAGGTGAATGTGAGGAATAATTTTTTAGGGAAACCAATGCTGTTCGTGTAGATTACTTTTTTAACGAGCGGGGGTTAATGACCTGATGGATAGATGACGCGTAAAACAGACTTAAATTAAATTGGAAGTAAGTCTGAATTTGTGTAGATTTGAATTTGATTAGTTGTGTGTAGTTAATTCCAAAATCACATCGTTGAGATCGATTCTAACAAGCAGGGAGATTCTCCTTTAATCGTAACAGGATTTTCGTGCCACCTTGTATAATGAAGATTCGCGTAATTGAAAATTATTGAATTCCAAATATTATGTCTATTCGTTCCTACAAACCGCGCTCTGAATCTTGAAATATCATTTCAATTCAAGTTCTTCTTACAGCTCCTAACAGTGGTTCTCAAACAGTGTCCCTTATTCTCTATCCTTCTATCCAACTTCTACTCCATTCCGTTTAAATGCCTGAACAACGATTCTACTATTCAAATACATCGCGAAGTCGAAGAAGTTGAGAACCTCTGCTCTCCAGACTTCACAAATCGTTGGGCTTGATGAAAGCTATCCGAACGATGGTATTCTTTCGTATTTAAAATAGTTCCGCGTTTCGTAGCTCTGTAACGTTCCCTGCCACAGTGGATCGACGAAAATTTCGTCTAAAAATAATTTCGCCCCGTTTTACGATCGATACGATTTGGACGTGGCTCGGCCGACGGCGGGGTGTCTTCCTTTCGTCAGGAAATTTAAGGGAAACCGCGTATCATTTTCAATGGCTTCGACGCACCGGCCAAGACAAAAGTATTTCATAAATATGAACGGTTGCTGGCACCGGTGCCGCGAAACAAAAATACCGTGTCACGCCTATGTGTGTGCGCGCGCGTGTCGCGCGACATTTCGCTTCTGTAAGTTTGACAGTAAATATCAAAGAATCTCCGCTAACGTTCCACGGAGCGCGTAATATACGAATTCTGAAACGCGTCGTTCAAAGAAGCCTTGCTAAATTGCCCATATGTCACCCGCACAACGCTGGCAAATTGGATTGTTCACGGGCAAGTTAGTGTGCAATTTTGCAACGATTCGGTCACTGCGCAATATCTACTATCTTCCAAAGTAAACGAGGAAACGCTAATGGTATTAAAACAATGTACCTGTATATTTGGTCTACTTCCCACTTCAAATTGGCGAGTGATATTGTGATACCTTAATATGACTGACATAAATTAAAATGACTGGCGTATATTAATTATCAATATTATGTATATTTGCCAATATAAAGTGGATAATGCCGACTCAATGGTATTACATGATAAAAATACTAATTAAATCGGACGTTATCTTTAGCAATTCGATAACAGACAAAAAAGTTAAAGACTGTTCTATCGCAACTGAAAGAATTATGTTAAAATTCGAAAGTACAAGTATATGGCTCAAAGTTGGTGCACGTGGAGTCATCTGACAGCAGACGGAGCAACCACGAGGGTATCGAACGTTATCGATGGTTTCTAGCGAAGTCCAGCGATGTGGGAGGCCCGACTTAACCCCAAAATAGAGTAAACATTTGTGGAAAATCGGCGCCTGGGACAGTTCGATCGTAATCCCGTTTGATTTCTATGGAGACCAAGATGGCGGGCACACGCGCGAAAAAAACCTATTCGGGAAAACTCGTTATCGATGGGAAACAGTGAATGACATAATTGGAGCGAGCGCATGTTCCGGATAGTCTAGAGGCGTCTGTTTACAGCGGACAAGCCCCGATCGTCGGCGGCCGTGAATGTCAATGGACTGGAAGAGATACAGAGTCACGGATGACAGCGTCCAAGAGCAACGGAATCGTTTCGCGAGACCAATGCAAAAAGTCGTGCGTGGGAACAGGGGTGTAAAGTAGCCGCGCGCACTGTTGATTCCTCGCGTGCACGCCGCTCGATTTAAAGAGATCCAAGTACTCACCCAACTGTCGAGGCCCCCAAGGGCCTGTGCCATGTACCCCAGCTAAACGTGTTCGATTCCTTTAACACTGAACGCGAAAAACACCCCTCTAAATCACTTGTCACTAATTAAAGGCCTCGCGATGGCGGCCATAACTGTCGTTTGGCTGTGACTTGCCACGCCGGTCGCGAGATGGCGTCACGATACGGCCGATGCAGCGCAGGCGTAATTACAATCGACGATTAAATGAAATTTTGAATTCGATAGGAATTCTAAATGGTCGAATACTTGAAAGTGACTTGAAATTAAGAGTTCGAACTGAAAGAGCTTCTTTTACTGGAACACTGCACACGAACTGTTATATTTTATAAGAGAATATTTTTAGGAGTGCATTCTTAGGAACACTCCCATTGACAACAGAAATAATCGTTTAATTTAAGGTGGATGAATTATGAAGATGTTTCATTCAACGTTAAAACAGAGTGGAGTATATACTCGATAAAGAAAATGGATAAATCTACCATATTTCATTCATGTATCGTAAGATTTAATACACCGAAGCGTTCTCATTTTCTCGATTTGAAATTCTTCATCAATCTTTTCCCCTGCAACGAACTGCGATTCATTGCTGTTAATGCAAAAGAAAGGCAGTAACATCTTCATCTTAAGTCAAGTAAGGTCTGATCGATTCAGCTGTGTCGATAACAAGAAGTCCGAGTGCCCTTCCTACTGCACACATTTGAATTGCCCGCGCGTTAGATCGAATTGTTAGCTCGCCTCGAGACTCGAGCGAAGACTCAGAAGCTTTTACGTTCTGCTGTGTACAGGTTGCGAACAAGTTAACTAAAAATCCGCAAAAATGAGGATTATGAGAGATATAATACTCAAGAAAGACTTTCAAAAACTATGGGGCGAACCACTGGGTACGTTATCAGAATACAGACGAAATGGAAGAAAATTAATCATAGATCCGACGATATTGCAGGAGTTAAAGTGAAATACTTCTGGCGTAAAAGCTGGGATGAAATCCCAGAAATCATGGCAATCATGCCACTATTTATCGTAGGACTGGGCCTGACGGGATATTCAATATATCAAACGAATATCAATGACATACCGCCGAAGTATTATATGGAAACAACCAGTGAGTAGACCCTCCAATTTCTGTAGAGTTAGGTTATGTTGTTATGCAACCCTATCGATACGAGAGGATTACGTCGATACTGTAACGCATTAAATAAGAATTCATCCAGCATCGTTACATCTCTGTCCAACAGTTTCAAGGAAAACCGATCGTATCTTCTAACGCTTGGTAAATTTCAGTTTTCAGGCCCGACGATCCCAGAGCTGCCACCATTACGAAAGAGGAAACATTGCGTCCAGAGAAGCCATTTACGCATCGTGCACATTTTTAAATGAAATGAACGTATAATACTGCCCAATTTATAAGCTATCGTAATGTATATTGTAAGTGGAACGTTGTAGTCCGAAGATCTTTATGTATGAAAGTTAAAGAGTATAGTACTGTAAATAAACGTTGCTTGGAACGAGACATAATTATGTCTTATCAATTCTCCAGTCAGAAAGAACAAGCAAATTGTACGGCATTAATTTATCAACAACTACTTTCGTTTCTGATATTTGCGAATTGCTTAGAGTCGTACGTAATGATAGAAATTTATAGAACGATGAAACTTAAGATTCTGGTAAGTGCTAGTACAAAGTAACATGTTAAAGTGAACGATTAAGGCATACAATTTGTTTAATCCTTATTCGTGAAGAAGTAAAGTTATTCTATTATGAAAAAGTTCTTTCGTGTAACAATAAAAGGAACAGACAATTTAAGTTTTAATTATGAAAATTTCTAATACCTTCGGTAAGTTCAAACGACCAGGCATAATTGAACGACGTCATTCTCGATCAGGCTGTTGCAGTCAATTATACGTAGACGCATCCACGTGACCGGTACTTATCGTCGTAATAACATAACCATGTATTAATGAATTCAGATCTGTAATAAAAGCACACAAACAAAGCATATAAGTGTATCGAAAGGAGAATAATTTTCTTGAAATTATTGATTAGTTTCTTTATTGCAGAAAACATTTTCGAAAGATTTAAAAATTACAGTTTATCGCGACCTTTGCAATAATGCTCGTTTCAAAGTTTCGTTAGAAAACATCATTCGACGTGTGGTGCACTAAACTCGAGCGTTTAAAAACGAGAGACTCAGTTTAAGCTAGTCTGCACGAAAACATCAGAATTTTCCGTGGATAGATTTTATCGTTACCTAGAGAATTTCGCTTCATTCGAAATACTCGTAACGGCGGGAAGCAATCAGGAATTCATTGTGATTCAATTTGTAGAATGTAACGATAGCAATGAACAATAGCTTTAACTTACTCTTCTTTGCTATGTCGAGGTAAATACAGAAGCTTTCGTGTAATCATTCACTAAATCCGACTGAAACAGTTTAAAAAACGGTGTCATTTGGGCTACACTCTACCGCTGTCCGAACAAAGTGAACCGGCCGCCATGACAGTTTTTCTCCGTTCGAGAGACAGAGAAGGTTTATTTTCGCAAAGGAAGGAGAGAGAAGATTGTCGAAGTGAAGTGGGGAAGTAGGGACAAAGTAGGGATAAATCTTGGGTAGCCTTCAGCAACCAATACCTTTTATCTCGACTGTACTCGAGAACTAGAGCTTCCCAGAAGTTAAAATATTATTCTTACAATCTAACCAGAGCAGAACAACGAATCTAGCACAAATAACCACGAAGAATAACATACTAAATATCCGCAAGACGAAGGATCTATACTTAACCCGCTAATTTACGCCAAATGAAGCGGCAACGTTCTTGTCATGTACCAGGAAGGTGTTTCTGATGGCTGGCTGCACGTGTGCGTATAGCGTTACAATTACGAGGCCTTTGTGGACCAAAACGCCGCCTAATCAATATGCTAAAGAGGCTGTAGAAGGTCAGCTCAAACTCCTACGGCCTGATAGGACGGTTTGCGAAACGGCCGTGTGCACGCGTGAAAGAGACACGTCGAACTCGCCGGGATTTACGATAGTTAACACACGAAAAGGAAACGCGAGGCGTCGAAACGCGGGATATAACGTGAATCGGGTGACATTTATCGAGCGTCTATTGGCCGCTCAGGATGACATTTGGCCCGATACCGTTCGCGCGAATGCCGGGGCTCTTTGCATTTACTGAAACGCCTCGGGAAGTTCGCGCGAGCCGTCAGGCCCAGTGGAGTTGGTCGCCTGCCAACACGGATCACGAGCGTTTCCAAGAGAATTCTCAATTCGAATGCAGGGCCACCGTGGAGATTGTTTAATTGAACGTGACGAGGGATGCGGGGCCGCTGCTTTACATGCCAAACACGAGCAACTACAGACTGAAACTATATCCTATTTCCTCTTCTTTCCTACCTTTTCTTTACCTTCAGAAGTAAAATGGAATTCTGATGTCGACGCGGGGTATAGCGTTTCTGGAACTTTAGGAGCGGTATAAGGTAGAGGCGTCTTACCCTTTACGATCCCGCAAAGCGTTCGAATGGATCGTCAAAGTTTTACTGATCCGCGGCAACAAAGCAGCGACGTCTCGCGTCAGCAATTCCGAGGACTTTATTAATTGGAATTACGAGGGCGTATAAAGGCGAGCAATCCGGTCCCAAACTGTAACATTTACAAAGGCTCTTCCGAATTCCAATTTTAACAAACATCTGCCAGCTCTGTCTCCGAGCGCGAGAGCAAACTTGGGGCACGTATCCAGAGGACCTCGTACGTGGAGGCTGTCTTGCAGGAGCGTTTGCGCGAGTAAAACGTAGCCCCGCGGAACGCTCGTACATTTGGCCGCATGAAATATGTAAAGGCCGGTGTGAGGGTGGCTTAAACCTGCAGGGCGGCACGGCAGCCGGGGATGCACCTGATGGCGGCGCGCAGGATCGCAGGATCGCGGCGGCCTGTGCCTCCTTCTGTAACGTGTGCAGGCCGTTATGCCAACGCCGTGGCGCGGATGAAAGCACCGCGGGTGATGGTGGGGTGGCGATCGAGGAAGACGGAGAAGCAGGGAGGAACGGAGAGACCTACTTAAAGGGACGGAGAGTGGAGCAACAGGAAGGAGGGAGGGTGGCTTGAAAGGGTGAGCGAGGAAGATAGATAGATAGATAGATAGAGAGAGAGAGAGAGAGAGAGGGAGAGCGCCGAGGGTGCAGGATAAAGCGAGAAGGGGCGAGAGCTGGCCCATGAAGGGTGAGCGAAGGAGAGGAAGGCAGACACGAGCGGGCTATAGAGTCGGAGGAAAACGATGGCAGTGGACACGGCGGGGCAGGCAACACACGGGAGAAGAAACGAGGGTGAAGAGAGGGTGGGAAACGGGGGTGCAGGGGGGGGAGAGCAGGAAGGGGCGACGTGGAACGAGGGAATGGGACACGTAGAAAGGGGTGACCGGGTAAAACAGAAATACTAAGGAGGGAGGGTGGAGTAGAGGGGAGAGGAGGCAGAGCGGGAGAGAGAGTAGAGGGACCTCCGCGAACGGACCACCCCTCGGTGGTTTGCCAGTGGTTCAGTCAGCGTTTCGCACCGGCGTCGCTTCTCCGCTGCTCTGGTGGCTCGTCTCGGTTCAGTCTCGTGCAGATAATCGCGTGGCCGATGCCGCGAGATCAGTGACGTTGTGGCCCGCGGGGAACTACACCGAGGAGCCAGGGGCAAGCCGCGAAGGAAGCCGAGAAGCCGAGGCGGCGTCGTTCCCGGCACAGTGCTCCGCCGGAGTTAAAGCCTCGCCACGTCGCTGGCGCACGGAGAAGTGATCCACGGTGTCCCGGCAGGGAAGGTGACTACAGAAACAACACCTCCAGGTGCAACGGCCAACCGCGACGAGGACCTGAACGGGTCCGAGAACGGTGCATGTCTCAGCCCCTGCCCGCCAGCTTTTCATCTTGCGAAGCTCTGCCTACGTCCCTGAGGTAAGCGCCTCTCGATTCTCAACCTCCGAGTTCCACCTCCCCGCCGACCTTCGGCGAAGGACGACGTCCGAGGATTTATTCCACCCGGTCTCCCCTATTCACCGAGATATCGCTCCTCGGAAAAGTAGAAAAAAAAGGGATCCTCGACGATTCGAGCGGGCGTCGTTCGACGGCTTCCTATGTAACCGTTGAAAGAATCCTACGTGCGTGCCTGGCCTTATTCCCTCGCTACAAAATCGGGGACAAGAATGTTAATTTAACGACGCTCGGTGGGAAAGATACTTGGAGCGAAACGAGGGTTCTTGAACCCGGTGGAGGATCCATTATAATTGTCGCTGATACGACCGTCTTTTTACGGAATGGCTCGTCGTAACTCGGGGTATTTCAAGCCGCTGGACCGTTCGTCTTAATTATACATGGTCGACGGAGCTTTTACAATCCGACGTCCTTGCGCGTCTCTCGACCTCACCTTTGCCCGTTAATACTGCACACGGATTCCCAATAAAGGCGCGGGGAGAGAGCGGGGAGATAGCGAGTTCCGCAATTGTGACTTGACTTTCTCACCGATGCATCGATCGCGCGTTCCTCTGCAATCTGATACTGGACTGATCGTTACCGGCGCAATCAGCTTCTGACCCGATCGCGCGTAACTTCGCTCGCGGAATTAACATCGCACGGGGGATCCGCGATGAGATAGAAAACATCAGCCGCTGCGAATACGCTGCTATTCCGGTATCTCCTCCGCCACTTGTGCCCGGCCCTAGGTGCAGAGATACGAGAAGAATTTTCAATCAAACTGAAACCACGGAGCACCGCAATCACGGCGATCGATCTTCCAATCTCCGAACGAGCTCCTTCAAAGAATTCGCCTGGTAAAGTAGCCCTCGGTTGCGGCCAGGTGCCGGTGCCACGTTTCGATGGCAAGGCTGTCTGTTTAGACCCACTTGCCGTTCGATGCAAATCAGTGTCGACCGGTTGTTCTCGCGTGATATCTCTTATCTGCACGGTCTCCGTTATTCACGGGCGGGAGAGACGGCTTCGGCGGGGCATCGCAAAGCGGAGTTGGACGTCGGCCAGGTCGGGGGTGCCATGACTCTGCACGTATAACTACACGCGGCTAGAAACAGCTGTTAACCCGACTTGTTGCACCGTCGAACAAACGGTGGCCACGTTGCACGCCCCCGACCCTGCGGACCGCATCGGCTCTTTGTTATTCAGCAAGATGCAACAAATCTTCGGCACGTGCGCCAGCTCCGGTGTTCTTCTTTTTTTTTTTTCACGCTCTTCCGCCGGTCTGGCTCGGTTAACCGAATCGAAACCGCTGGCGAAGGTTAAGGGCGGAAGATCAAGGTCAATGGATGCTTGCAAATTGAAGCGCCACTTGTTGAAGTTGACGTCTCGCCCTACGTAGTCGCGGCACGATACACGGCTGACGATATAATTGTACTCGCGGAATCCCTTGAATTTAGTAAACATTGAATCCCCGGGGGGCAGGGATTTCGTTGGATTTGTGTAGACCCGTGGATGATGAATACACCGTGGGGATGAATTATTCATTTATTTATTTACCATATAAACGGTTAAAATCATTTGGGAATACAAACGAGTTTAACAAAAGTGGATACAGCAAGGACAGATAGAAAACGAAAGGAGAATAATAATAAATAAAGAATGGTCTCTAATAGTGTTCGAGAGAGCTCTCTGAGCGGTAGTTTATTTGTTTATTTATTTAATTCACGAGAAGTAGTCTAGTATTTTACAATTGGTTAAATTCAACGTCATCGCGGAAGATCAAAAGTAGGTCTGTTGTTACATCGAAATTGCCGTTTGAATTGAATGTTTTTACTGGTTTATAGAGGCAGAAAAAATCAACGCAGTGGCTAAAATTGTTAGCCAAACAACACATGCTAGTTTTAGGGTCACTATATTTGAGAAATAAAAAAATGACGCCGGTTTGAAAGAAAAAGTTCTCCAAAATAGTGTTTCCTCGGATTTTCCCCGAGAAAAATCTCGTTCATTTTTGGATAAAAATGGTTAATTGAGCTATGGGCGATAGCGACACTTATACAGATTAAAAATCTTTTCAAATTTTCGGTTTCAGGGAAACCTAAGCCAGAACGCTGTAAAAAAATTCAAGTTACACAAATTAAAATTATTTTCAATTTTTTTTAAATAATATAAGAACAGCTTAATAAATACCTAAAGGATATATTTCATTAAATGTTGTATTTACTGAAAAACGAAAAACGATTGTTCAAAGTGTAATACCCCCTTAAAGTCTTTACAAAACCTGCAAATAAATCCGAGCAACCTGTTAGCAATATTCGCGATACTGGTAATGTGCTCATTGTAAGATTCACGATTAAATTCGTTCCTTATTTGAATACGATATTTCATTTGTAGAATGTTCCCCACGGGCCCTTTGTAGTTACCGTATCAAATGTTGATGTCGTATTTTAATTAAACACGTTCGCTCTCGCTTAATCCACCGAGTATCCAGGAATCAAATGTTTCCCGCGGCTCGCCGTTTTTCCTCGGCTTTAACTAATTGCCCCCAGGATCTACGTTGCGTTTACCACCGCCAGCGTTTCTCCTTATTTCTGATAATATCCGTAACGACGCAATAGAAGCTCGGCGATCTGTCGAGAGCAGCTTCCCACCCCTTTCCTTCGCCGAACGAAACTCTCGTAATCATCGATTCATCGTCGTTGGACCGATGTCTCCCCATCGGTGCGCCTTCTATTCTTCGCGTTGCCCTCCCTGGGAATATTCGACGTTCGAGACTTCTCAGACTTAAAAATTAAATCCAGACCGTGGCTCCGCGGCCCGAGGGCAGCGTTCCGTTGAAATCCGAGGGATACGCTTCCCGCGTGTTCCCAAGATTGCCGGAGTTTCCGAAGCACGTAGGCGAGCCCCGTGTGCAGTCTACCAGGGGCGAGGGATTTACGATTGTTCGTCAGGATTGGATGCAGGACGGAAGGTATCGTGAATGTTGCACACGGCCAGCGTGCCGCACCGTCGCTACAAGTATCGACGTTACAGCCGCGCTTTCGCGCACGGACAACTGTAATTAACGTCAGTCAGTAACGAATTAACCGTAGCCTAGGCCTCCAGCGTATCCCGGCAAATAATAAATTTCCCCAATAACGCTCGGTTCTCGATTTTCTCTTTCCCTTGCCTCCCTTCGCTCGGTCGAGATTCTCCATTGAAATTCCATCGGATCGATGACGGATATACGTGCCCCGAATTCGATCCACGGAGAGACCTATTCGAGGAGGCAATGAACCATCGCCGTATCCACGAGACACTGTCTCCGACGAGCGCGCAGAGGGCGACAGATATTCCGAAACGCCCGTAGGACATTAAGCGGAATAAGGGCTATAACGGGAACCCATCAAGCTCCCGGTTCCTGTTTCTTCATTGATTAGCCGCTGGTCGAAAGAGCTGATTGGCTGGGCTCCCATCGGTGCTAGTAAACTCAGAAATAAGTACAGCTCCGACGATGGAGACGTTTAACGTCCGCGTCTTCCTGTAATCCGAATGGTACCTGCCAACGATGGCTCGTGAATGATGGATGGGACATTCGGCGGGGAGCTGGCATACATTCAAATATTCATGCGCTAGAAGAGTCATAAAATCATTATCCGTCTCATTGTTTTCGTTCAGTGTGGTGTATATAAAAGCTACCCCTGGTTACTTTTCATTTATGCGTTTAAATATAAAAACGGCAGGGTAGCAAACGAACATTTACATCCGGAATACTCTAATGGGGCTTAAATCGTCGTTTCTGACGCACGATGTTGTAGTTGCTCGTTGAAATCGTTTTAACCTCCACTTCGATAAAAATAGATAGATTTATTCTGTTGAAAGTACGTAGGTGACAGTGAAGATTGCGGTACTCAATCAAATTTTCGAAAACATGGGAATGAAAATCTGTTATTTGAGAGCATACGACTTTCGTTTTCGATGGCTCTTTCTGCTGAAGGGTAATGGAAATATTTTTAGTGGGAAGTAGACCATTTCCCACTGTGATTTTCAGAGAAGCTTAACCGAATCTGAAGGAAAGTCGATATAATCGAATTGGATCGCACATTAGCACTGGGTATTAAGGTGTTGACGCGGTCCGGAGATGTTCCGAGGTCGAAAAGTTACTTAATCCTTATTACCCTCGATCACTTCAGGCAAGAATACCAAAAAAGTGATCGTTGGATGGAAGCAATTGAGGATTTTGCGGCGAAAGGAGTGTAGCTCTATCTTTACCAATTTCAAGTAAATTAGAAAGGAACTGTTTATAAAGTTATTGCCTTGAATTAAGATTGAAAAGGGAACACTAATTGAAAAATATATATTTACTCACAGTAAGTACCTAGTAATTATTGAGTTGACAAGCTTTTATTTCTATTTTTCGCAATTTTTATATCTGAAGCATTCGTGTTGCGTAAGACAGATTTAAAATTTGCAATAAATCGTTCATTTGTTATCGGATTTGGATCACACGCGCATCAAACGATTTAGAATATTCTTTTTAGTAAACGATTTTATTCAGCTTCGATCCTCTGTTTGTTTGTATGGTTCAAATCTGACAATTCAAATTTAACCCATTTCCAACTATCCAATTGTCTTGAAACTTTACAGGCGTGCGTAGTTTGAATGACAATACAATATTTTTAAAAGAAAATTAACCCCGAGCGGGTGAAAAAAATGACCCAGTTATCAATAAATATAATCCATAACCACAAAAACCAAAAGACTTGAAATCAGCTACTCGCATTCTTTACGAAAACGACAAAAATTAACTAAATATGAAATTAAATGCTTGAACTAAAAACCAGAAAATAAAAAATACATAAAAAAAAATTATGTTGAACTATTTTATTAAAATGCAGTAAAAACTAATAAATCATTCGCTTCTCGTACAGTAATTTCGATGGTATTTTTTCACTTTAAATAAAATCGTGGAGCAGGATTTTTCATTACAGTATATGAATCAATTTAATACAGCAAATGAAATGCTCCACGATTTTATTTCCAGTAAAAAAACACCATCAAAATTGCAGTAAAAGAAAACATTTATTTTTTAGTTTTTAGTGTGTTCTTAATAAAACCGTTTAATATAAAAATTTTCTTTTATATATTTGTTTTACATATATCACATGCCATAACTGAAAGTCTCTCTACAGAGCTACACCCCTCTTGCTACAAGTTCCTCAATAATTGGAGGCCCGACTGTTTGTCCGTTATTGGCAGCCGAAATCCGTCAACATAATTCCCTCTTCCCAAGTAGAATCGATAGTTGACGATGCGCCCGCACCTTCTACAGGCGTACCAAGTTCTCCAGGAGTGGAGGTTGCGCTGGAGCTGAATGGACCTCGCGTAAAGTAGGAAAACGTTTAGTAACTTGCGCGTAGGTGAGTGGCGAAGTTCGACAGCCGAAACTTACCAGGTTACTCGGCGCCGTGTTCGCATCTTATCGAATTTTCGTCCGCGCTCGGAAGGTGCGGGGAGGGTCTCCGTTATAAGCGGAACGTAGTTTCCTAAGATCGAACACGGCGGGTAACTATGCAACGCCGAAGAGTTCGGGAACGGTTGCAATTATTCTCGCACGGCCAAGTTTGTCCACGAATCAACTGCGCCATTCGGGCACTTGGAACGCTGATCGCTTTGCGAAGTCAACGCTCCGCGGAGTTTGACCTCTTACCGTGGTCCCACTTCGAAAGCATTAGGAGGGTATAGAAGGAGGAGGTTCCAGAGGGAAGGACTGTTCTTTGTAGAGTTCAAGTAAAAGACAAGTATTAGGACTCGCAGCCTATCTGTTTACGTGGACATGTGAAACCCAGTGCATAGTCACATTATTTATTTGCTACGGAGCCACAGCTCCTATCATACATCAAGTTGCCCAAGGTAGCCACATTCAACTTTTTCTTTTCTACTTTCTGGTAGTCCAGTTATATACGTTGGCGAAACATTCCCATGTTACGTCGCGTGAGCGATAAACTTTGGATATTGCCACGAGCTACGTTTAAGAAAACTCAGCTCCGAGGCTCGTGTGGTTCAGGAAATTAGCTCCCCAAAATTACTGGCCAGAGAAACGACTTGCACGAATCAGATTAACGACATCTCTGTGGTAATCAACTCTCGGCCTGATATCCCGCAAGATACTGGGTAAATAATCGAATGGTCGCTGGCTGTATTACCCTTGTTTGCGAAAGAAATTCCTCGAGCTATATTAGAGACTGTAACTTGTTGTTTAAGAGTGCAATGAACTTGCTTCGTTTCTTCCGCCTCCTAGACTCTAGGACCTAGGGAAATCCCATAGTATGATCCACACGTTAATCACACAGTGTAGAGACGTTCACCATCCATATTCGATTCGATTCGATTCGATGTCTCTGACTACTCGTGCATTCATAGCTTTCACAGACCTTCAGAGGGGTAATTTGCAAATACCAATAGACGTACGTACGAATTTTCTTCAAACTGTAATCGAGCCCCACTTATTATACCAATGCCATTTTTAGATATCGACCAAGGAGTTACTGTCAGGAATAGTTTATGAGGTTTTTTTACTGAAGACGGTTTTTACGTACAGTTTCGGGACAACGCAAAATTTTAATTTGGAATTTTAAGAGACACTGACTGAGACGTGGGTTTTAAGGGATTTTTGCAACAGGAGAGAAGACAAAAAAGGATATAGAACATTTCATGGAAACGAGGGAGGATTACAAAATGTGACGCTGTGTCTGGATTAAAAAGTAAAAGATTTTTTAGTGCCTGGCTACTAACTTTTTTGGGCCCTTTATTTATGATACATTTATTTGAACTTTTTGATGACCTTGCTTTGAATTTGTATTCTTAGCAATTCTGGTAATCACGCCGCAAAATTCAAGTTTTTTTTCTCAGTGAATGCAATGAATAAAAGTGTCAAACTTTTTTCATTTATTAGGTTACTTAGAATGTATACGGAACAATTTTTGAAATACACTTTTAATTGTGTTTTCCAATGTTATCTGGAGTTATAAATCGCGCCTTTGAAAAGACGGCAGGGATGATTTCTGCCCACAGTCTCATCTGAAACAAAAAAAACTGATTCTTAATTATTATGAATACTGCTATCGCAGGTGCCTGAGTTATTCGCGTAAGTCAAAATTTAAAAAAAACTGCGCGCATTTAAACTACAAGTATCGAAACTTTCGAAATTTTGACTTACGTGGCTAATTCTGGCACCTGCGATAGCGGTCCTCATAATGATTAAGAATCAGTTTGATTCTTTTGTTTCAGATGAGTTTGTGAGCTGAAATCACTCCCGCCGTGTTTCCAAAAGGCGCGATATTTAACTCCAGATAACATTGAATAAACATTTAAAAAAATTGTTCCCCATACATTATAAGTAACCTAATAAATGAAAAAAAAAATTGTTCTTCATTGCATTCACTGAGAAAAAACACCTAAATATTGCGGCGTGAATACCAGAATGACCCCTTAAAACATTTGTATACCACAACTCGTGATATTTCATTTAAACCATTATTTGAAGAAATGCTAACTATGAAAAGCCCATTTCGTGCCTCTTGTAAACTTTACGCCCTAAGCAGCTGTCTAATTTTGCCTACAGGGACGAGGCGGACCTGTTCGCCAGTATCTGAAACCCTCTCTCTCCCTAATTAGAATCTCCAAGCTTTCATACTTATAGACAGACGAATGGATAGGAACTCCGAATGTAAAAAGTGACGTGTACATGACTCCCGCGAATCCAACCTCCGTACCGGTCCTCAGCATCCGTAATAGCGTATTTTCCGCATCGAGGCGACGCGACTGGCATTCCCCGGGAGATCCCGCGACCCTCCCTCCCTCTCCCTCCCTAAAGATATTTTGCCGTGACGAAAGAGCACGGATTCCCGTGCCTGCAGATCGCGAGGCATCGTATTGCCCGCGGTACATCGAGCAGCGGCCGAAGCACGCTTTGTGCGCGTCTCCGCTGGCGGCGCATCGACACATCGCGAGCTCGCGGCTCGAATCACAATAATTCAATGGCCCGTGACGTTTATTCCTTCGAGGAGGCGAGATCGCCCGTCTCCTTTGACGCGGGCGTCGGTCACGTTGCTCGTTACGCAACACTTGTCGCTCGATTTGGCGGCAAATTAACGGGCGAGGCGATCCTCTACAATCAAGTTACCTTCCTCCTGCGATCGAGGCTCCGATCGCCTCCCCTCGTTCGGACATTTTAGTGTTTCAGCTATTTCGAGTTTGCTATGGAGTCTTATTCTTGGACAAGGTTTCTGTGTTCTTGGTGTGATTAACTCTAACAGAATATCTGGCAGCTGATCCTCGGGAAACTCGGGGTATATGGAGGTTACCTTGCTTTCTTTAATTGCCACTTACGTGGGTAGCGAGCAGGTGGGCTGGGAATATTGTCAGGCTATTACCCGAGGAGTTAGTTATTTATAGAAAATAATATCCAGCAGTGGATACTACCTCGTGGATCTAATAGAAAGATAATTTTGGAGGTGGACTTGTTGCGTTTGAGTGCACACTTATTACTTCATCACGATGATTACTAAATCATCATTGGAATTATTATTCCCTCGTAAATTCCCTGCGTTCACCCAACTCAAACTTGCTAAAACTTAAACTCTCGCAGAGTTCAAAACCACCCCAAAAGTCAAACTCCGCTAAAACCACCCCACCTTTACCTCGAAAAACTTTTACCATGTCTGATATTCCCACGATCATGGTTCACGTGAAAAAGCCAGGTCTCATTAAATCGAGTTCAATTATCGAAATCGCGTTGTTGCCAAACGCGGTGCAGCGTTTCATCGTCATTAGCGTCGACCATCGAGCCTGCCTCTACACGCACACCCTCGCGTGTAGGATTTTCGACCGCTAATTATCAAATCATCTTCGTACGTTCGTCGCGTCCCTTTATTGTTTCCCCGTAGCACTCGTTTGCGCAGGGTGGAGGGTGCCTAATCGATCGTAGGGGGCTCGATTGACAATTTATACGCGCTAGGGGAAAGGATGAAAATCGTCCCTCGCCGATCGCCGCTCTGGTTATCGAGAACAAATTATTCTAACGTGGGAAGCGGATGAAACGCGATGAACGGACGATTGCCATCGATTATCGATTGATCGAGCCAGGGGCCACGAGATTTGCAGTATTTCGCGTCGAATCGATTCTGATACAGGCTCTTTCGCCCCCCCCCCTCCCCTTTTTCCAGCACGCCAGACAGATTATAAACACGTCGCGCGGTGGACGCGGTTGTTTAACAGCAATTGCCAATCAATCGGGACAATCGCGCGTTTAATTACCAAAAGCTGTACCCCGCTTGACGCCCACTGCCTCATACCCTCGGTACCCTCTTTAAAGGTTATTCTTTTGAGGTAGTCCACATCCGCGTGACGTCGTTGTTCCACGGTTCGGAGGAGACAATGAGGACTTACGTAAAGTCACCTTAGAAATTGAAATAAGGTTGTAGTGACGCAATGCAGTTGAAGCGGGACAGAGAGTGTTCGTTGCTCCATTACCGATACGAATCAAAGCCATAGAAATCCGGGAAGCTCGACGCGCATTGTTTCTTAGACCCCTTTTACGCTCTCCGCGTCCATTTATCATCTAATTCGCCTGGCTAATCAAATTTCTGTTGAGAAATATTGACGCGTACAGCGAAAAGCTCGTTCCAGGCAGGATACCGTATTTTCTCCGCTTTCACGGGGAAAGTTTTCCCCCGGCGTAGACTGTATAGGCAGCTGGGTTTCACAGAGTTCCAGCTTGATTTATACCAATGGTTCATTCAGAGTTCAATCTTCAAATGGACTGCTTCGACGTTCCGACGCACTAAACACTTTCGAATGGGCGGGCTGCGTCTGAAAGGGGCTGGATGAGTAACCTGATTTCGTGCTGCGAGCAGGCCTCTGGAAAGGAATCACGCCTATGGTACCTTCGAACGACAGTGGAGATATAAACAAACCTAGCGTCTAACAACCTAACACAGGACTTTGCCTAACTGAGCGCCGAGCAAAATTTACTTAGGACCTGTTCGAATTTGTTGTAGACCCCAAACCTAAGACAACTTAATCCACGTGGAACCCGTAGCTAACCAAGTCTCGGTTATATTTAGCCAAAGCCAATCTAGGCTGGATACAAGACTGACAAGGAAACGCTGCGAACTCGAAAATTCTGATTTTAATGAAACTTCGTGTAGACGTAGAGCGTATTGGAATATGCAAGGAGCAATTTCTTTTTTCTGCGGAAATTCACTCCGAAGGGGCGAAATCAGCCATTCAAGTTACCCTCTTTTTTTTTCGTTTTTTAATACAACTTTATTTCTCTTTTAGTTGTGCGATGGAGCGTCAAAAGCTGAATAATTCTTATACTGCAAGTTTTGTTCCATCTCGCAGCGTTAGAAACTTATATAAAAAAGAATGAAAAAAACGCGATCACTTTAAAAGCCCTGATTTCACCCCTTCAGAGTGAATTTCCGCGAGAAGAAGAAATTGCTTCTCGCGTATCGCAATATGCTTTACATTTGCACAGAACTTCATTAAAACCAGAATTTTTAAACAAGATATTCTTCGCCATCCTTCTCCTCTATGTATTTATAATTCTCTCTGCAGATTTTTGACGTGACATTCAAATTTCCGTACGACGGTGGACACAAATTAACTTCATCGACTTTACGCTCCCGCGTATCGGATGTGTGTCGAAACAGGCGAGCTTCAATTTTCGAACACCGAATTTTCGTCACGACCTTCGATATTCGATTACACGATGATTCTACAAGTCGCAACAGTGCACGTCCCCAAAGAAGAACTATATTTCACGGTTTACTTCCTTCGCGTTCCCTTGAAACGAAGGTGCCGTCTCCTCTTTCCGCCGTTTCGTTTGTCGAAATTGCGTTTCGCTCTTGCCACGTTAACGGCGCGACGGAATCAATAGAACGGGGGATTCGGACAAACGGCGGGAAAGAATAAAACGACCTTCCAGGAACAAACCAGCGACGCTCAAGGGACGAGATATTCTTTGTACGCGAAAACATTTTCATAGACAAAGGGCAACGATTCGAGGGGCCCCTTTGGAGACACACATTCGGGGAGAGCGCAGAAACAAACACGCGGGCTCTGCAGTGTGTCCAACGTTCACCCCGAAGGGGAGGTTTTAATTAAGCCCGCCACTCCTTGAATTAACGACGCCAGGAGTTCTTCAGCGAGCTCACCGAGTGATTACGCCGTTCAACCGAAATATCGTCCTCGTTAACGTCCTCGCTGTTCGGCGAAGGCCTCTGAATGTCATAAGCTTCTACCCCTCGTGTAGATATATATTCAATGAATATCGTAACACGTGGGACATCGGTGCGAGGGACAAAGAAAACAATAAAAAAATCTTCATGGAAACACGTGCCTTATTCGACCTTGTTCCGAAGTTATAGCCATTTTTATATACCAGTGCCTCTTAATAGCAGCTTTTCGTACTTAAATGATTAACGGGTCGATTTGACGTAAATTTCTTAAGCAATCAATCGAGTGGACTTATTGGAAGCAGGCCACCTCCTCGTGGCAACATCGAGTGCAGGCTTGCATTCAGGCCGAAGGTGGTCATTTCGATCGCTGCACATTGCTGGAATACAGAAGTAGCTATAACTCAGGAACAGGTAGAAATAGCACGATTGTTTATTAAACTTTTTTCATTGATTTTATCCCCTGTCCACCTCCGAAGTGAGTCCCAAGTGTTGCCATACGGCTTGTATAAATAAGTTCCAGTTTCAACTGCTCCGAGGGAATCTGAATTACTCAGAAGTAGAATAACGGAGATCCAAGTTATGTCTGTTACTCACTTTTAGCGGCAGCTCACTTAAACGAAACTGCCTCGGCACACGCGAATCTCCAGCCAGAAGAAAAGTGGAATCCTCTCTAGTCGAGGAGCGAGCCTCGCGTGATACGGTTAGCTCCGTGCAACTCGATCACGCGTAAAAACGTTGGCGTGAAATTACAATGTCTAGGGATGCTCTTTCCCGTGAAGATCCTTTCCCATCGGCCGGAGTCTATTCGATTTATTTGCCACGGCTGCTCCACGCTCGTCACTTTGGCACGGCGGTCTAATAAGTCAGCGAGCTACGGTGAACGTTACTTAAATCGAAGGGGGATGGTTTACGGGGGCGATCGGTTATGCTGTTCCAGAGGAGACCGCTCGCAGCGGCTGGGTTACGGCGAGTAACAGAAGTTAAGGAAGGATTTCGAAAGGGACCGTTCAGTTCGCCTGGAACTCGACAGATCGATGGACTACGGTAATTAAGATCGAGCTGGGGACGAACAGCCGCGTTGATTGGCCCGGCATGCTTAATTTCGACTCGGTTTGCTGCGGTGCTTGGGTAAACGAGCTGGGAAAGTGAGAAACAAATTACAAAAAGACGCGACGAACAATAGCTGGATTGAAGTCGTAGTTGAGCTATGGTTACACCTGACAGCAGTTTGTTCAATCCTTCGCCATTAGGGATGACGAGTTGCAGATGACAGGGAATGATTCCGGTCTTCTTGTTACCTATCGTTATATTTCGTAGCGGCAGCGAGATGCACTGGCTCTCCTGCACCGAAGCTGTCTGCGAAGTTTCCTTTCCGAAGAAGTCTGTATACACAGCTAACGGGAAATTGAAGGCCAGCTTCGTTCGAACGGCACTTGGCCCTTCCATTGACTTCCCCATCTTTTACACGTACAGACACTTTTTACAGAAGAAAAGCTTGTAGAGAAGTTAAAGCGCCGAGAAAAATACAAAGAACGAGAACTGATGAAAAAAGAAATAAGTAAGGGTGAAGTTTCAGGGGAGGTTTTTTGAGTCTACTTGTTCGTGAAAGTGTGAATGTGTGATATGATTTTCTGGTCTTGTGAAGTTTAAATGGTATCGAGTGATAGAGATCGTTCTAGCCTGTAAAATTTTGGAATTGCAGGAATATTGGCTCCTTTACCAATTGTCGACATTATCTGGTATTTTTTTATCTTTCAGTGAGCTTATCTCTGCCTATGAAAATAAAGTAACGCGCGACATCTATCATATCGTGGACGTTCCTAAGCGCCAGTAGAACGCTCAGCGCTTAGTCAGACATCTCAGAAATGCCTTGTACTTTGGCAATAACTTGGTACAAGTATAATGTCGTACAATTTATTACCATTAACAAAAGAATCTTATTAAAAGAACCTCGGCAAGAAACTTTTGTTAAGAAGATTTTTAAAACTTCTTTTCTAAATTATTCCTCTGCTGAGAATCCTACCTACATTGATCACTCCTCTTCCACGTAGTCCTTTTTACACTTCCCAGCCTACACCACTCCGTACCACGCGACTTCCAATTACCAAACAGTATCTACACCTGTCCCCTGGCCAGCAATCTTATATCCAATAAATTCAGCAGACTGTTCCCAGAATCCGAAGGACGAGCAAAGTCTTGTCCGTTATTAAGTTGACCCCGAATTAAGCGCTTCTCGGTATAAGTCAGATTCGCATCAAGCGAAACACGACCCACGGAGGCCCGGAGTTATCGAGACTCTGGCTGTAATTCGCTTGCAGCGACAACTTCGTTTCCTCCGGTTCGACCTTCGTGCACCGTTCCCACAGGATTCATCGGTCATGGAGAGAGGGTAGAAGGGAGACGCGGAAGGAAAACTGCCCTCTATACGAATTTCCCAGCGTCCACGTGTTTCGGTTGGTCGGGCCTGGAGATGCCGAACGGGTAATCGCTAATTCCCGTGGCAGAATTTACGGCGCTCATCCGTTCCCGATACCCCAGATGGATAAGTTCGGCGGGCGAGGAAATTTCGATGAGGGGCGGGGGGGCGGTTGCACGTGCACAGGCGCATAATCGGAACACGAGACGAAGTAACTCAATCAGAGTAACGCTGCTCCTTGCTTCCTGGCTACGAAACGCTTCCAGGTTATTAAACTGCATCCTCCTGTTAAATATACGCCGCGGGGATCGATCGCGCGCTTTATTTATAGGAAAAGTTCTCTATCGCGCAACTGGTGTTCAAGGAACCCATTATCGGGTCAATAGTCTTGGAAACATCGCGACGTTACGCGGGGGGACACGAAAAGGGCAACCTTAGAGAGTGCGCCGAGTTCTTCTTGGCAATAGTTCCCGCGCCACTGCTTGAAGGGTGGGCTTCTTTGGTGGAGGGAACATAGACGTCCATTAACGGACTCCTTTGGTTATTCTTAGAGAGAAGGCACTTATTTCTCTATTTTGGGGGAGCAATTAGGTTAGCGTCGATCAGAAGTTATTCTAAGAGAAAATTCGATATATCGAAAGATCCGAGTGACTCGGAATTCGGCGGAAGCTGATTCCTTTATGCAAAAATGAATCAAAAGTGTATAATAATATATTTCCATCCGTGGCTTAGTTTTGCGGAAAATCGATTTTGAAATTTTAGTGGGCACGCATGCGCCTGACTAAGAACTAGTAGAATGCGACAATAAATATGGCGCAACTGCTGATAAACTGAATCCCTGAGCAGGAATAAGTCAAAATAAAATTGTACAATAACTTATTTAGAACAGACTCTGTTTTCAAGGAAATCGAGTTTGGAGATTTAAAAGTCAGTTCTACCTACCGCGAAATTCATTTTTCCGGGATAGAATCCCATTTGACGAAAGTTATTCTACAATTTCGAATTATATCCGTGCACGAGGATTCATTCCATTCGCAATTGTGCCATATTTCCTGATAAATTCTGTTCCTCTCTAGTGGAGTGCAAGCTCTTGTACTTATTCTACAGTTTTAATTTATTTTTTCCCAAGGAATCGCCTCCCGCCCGCCTGCACCCTCCCTTCGATCGCGCCCCGTATTTCCTGGAGGCGCCGAACTTGTCCAATCTAATTTCCGAGGGGGGGAAGAACAAAAAGTAGGATGGCGGTGATGTAATGCATCTGAAGCATCACGTGTAAGCGTCTGGAGGGTCCATCGCGATTAATTCGCGGAGGGAAAGTTACGCGAGGCGTGTCTTCTCCCCATTAGCGTGGAATTATCGCGTTCCCTTAAGATGCAGCTAATTACAAAACGAGCAGCTTGCTGCCGACGTGCGCGGACCGTCGTCTTAATAAGGCAGCGGTTGAAGTTCAGCCGGGTGGCTGATAAAACAGGGCGTAACGCGAGTGATGAAGACCCCGGTGTAGTCAGCCGGCTATTAAACAGCAAAAGACTTAGTCGAACATGAACGTGGCTCACCCCGCGCCCCATGAACCGTGAAACACGTGCTCTCGCGAACGAGAGCGCAGCTAATCGAGCAGACGATCCACGTAGATCATATCGAGAAATACGTGTACGAGAGAAACGCGGCGAATTTTGTCACGTTTTTTTACTGGCAGAACGCTCGAAAACTTCGATATCCCGGCGAGCTGAGGATATTGAAATTTTTCACTGACAGATTTTTCATTTCACGTTTCGCCAATGGGGAATTTTTTTTTTAATATATCAGGAGTCAGTTGGAAAGATCAATGTTCGCTTTAGATGCGAGGTTGACGATTACTGGTATAATATAAGGATCTACTATAATTTTTCTGAATTAAAAATTGCCTTAGCTGTTTTGCATTACTCGGGTGATTTATTTATTATTTTATAAAGCAGGTGCTTTGGGATTATCTTGTTGTGATAGATTCAAGTTAGATATTTTACAGATTAAAGTGTACCGTGATTCTCCCAAACTGTCATATTCATATTTTTATATTTATCTTTTAGCTGAACAGGCTATAGTAGGCTTGATCCACTGTACCATTTATGAAGTTAACAGCATCCACACTATTTACTTACAAATACTGTAATTGTTATCTTAAAAGTTTACTTCCACATCATCTTTTTCAAGCTGGTATCTTCACCGTCGTTGTTCTAAACTCTAAATATTCGCCTCGAGAAGCCAAATGATTAAAGTCGCAAAAGAATTTGCCGAGATACTTCACACATGGGTCCCTAAAAAACTCATACAACCCCCGGTGAGTGATCGCCTATTCCCACCCCGTAAGCCCTCGAATTCCCAAGCGGACTTTTGGTTCGCAGCAGCACAAGAGGTTCCGCGAAAGAAACAGCCGAGCGTCGTCCCCGGGGAGTCGGCTCTCAGCACCACCCCTCGCCCACCGTGGCGATATCAGAAGGAATGGCTGGAGGCAAAAGGGTTCAGGCTAGGATTAAATAGGGCGAGGTAATCGTCGGTGGCGTAATTATATACACGGCGGCGCTCGAAACAGACGAGACGCTACCATGGATGGAATTCCACCCCGTGTAATATAACGCGCCTGGCCCGAGTGGATTATGAAAAACTAATCCCCCGCGGTAACTTCGTTTTCACTGCTATGAATTAACGGACCCCGCTAGCACTCCGCCACCTTGGAACTCGTCGAGGGAATTCTCAAGCGAAACGATGGTTTCCTGTGTGTTACGAGTAGGACCACGGAGCTTGGAGGATATTTGTAACTGACCTAGCGCTACAAAGCTTGGAAGATATCGGTGGTAACCTTCCACTAACTTGATGGAACTAGGGAGGAGCAGCTACTAGCTATCACTTCCTATTACGACACCCTCTTCAAAACTACCCTGCAATATTAATCTGAAAGCAGGCTATAAGCTCGTGAAACTGTACCTAACTGTGCTCTTTCAAAAGTACCTAAAGCCTAACGAAGATACCGGCTCCGGCCATCTCGGCAAGCTCCTCCACTCTTACCGCAGCGAAATCCAAAGACCCCTGTGGTCGTCCATAGTTGAAAGAGGGCGTCATAAAAGTGACGCTAGGTTGTAAGAATGTTACTCCGCAGAGTATTCTCGAGTGCTGTGGGAAAAGAAGCAGGTTCCTTAAACCGATGGCCTACATCTCCCCATTTGCAACATGGCTCGGCAGGAGTCGGTCGATCGGATTGTTGCACAGGTATTCCTGCATCTTGCCGAATCAGACGACTTTGTGAATTGAGTTGTCCAGGCTTTCGACGAGTCTCTTCTTCTTGAATCTGCTGCTCGGAAGTGTGTCGCGCGCAACAGGGAAACGTCGCTTCGGTTGCTTGCAACTTCTTTGAGCTTGTACCTAAAGGGTTTATAAGTTCCACTCTCCTTTCTCTTCGTGGTTAGGGAATTGTATAAAAAATATAAGCGTAGCTTCAAATATAATAGCTGTCAGGACTTCAGAATATCTTCCAATCTGCTTTCTGATTTTTGTTCTATGTTAGCTTCCTGTGGATAGAAGATGGTACCGATGGGTCAAAGAGCAATGATTGTTACGGTGGTATTACTGCGTCACAGAAACGTGGATCTACGAGAAAGTCTTTCATTATCAAATCGCTATATCCGTGCTTACTAACAACCGATGGACGAATCCGCTTACAGAGATTGTGGCGTGCACCACCGGGGAGATAATAGCCAGCAGAGAGCACCTGGTACCTCGACGATGCTGCCACAATTACTACTGCGAGCATCTTCCGCAAATACATTGATCTTCAGTTTTGCGCTGGAAGAAAGACCACCGCCGACCGAGAAATCCTTCGTGGAAGTCCGGGGAACTGTCACAGAAAGAGAATAGGATCCAGGGCAGACCGGTAAGCTTCGAGCTAACCACCTCGCCACAAATGATCGCCAATCTTCTTTAAAAGGAGGTACAATGGGGAGGCGAATCGCAGAAATTTCTGTTGAACAACACAACGCGTTTGTTCCACGAGGAATTGAAATGTAGGATATCTGAAATCACTTAGTTCCCTCATTATACTCTGCAGACGCATACTCGAGAAGTTCCATGTTGAATTCCCCCCCGAACAGAACTGAACGAGAAACTTTCAAGCCGTGCTGCATCTTCCGAGCTAAATGCCTCGCGAGATTTTAAGCAACCATGAAATTAATGCGTTCTCATTGTTAATATCTAAGTACCAAGGAGCTGGTGTGCCTTTTCTAAAAAGGCAAAAGTTACTCGTGAAAACCTTGAGCTCCTTATCTCTAAGAATTTCGACCACGGAATCCTCGAAATAGAAGCAAAGCAAAGGGGAAGAAGAGTTACCTTCGAAAAGTTTAAAAATGGAAACTTCGACGATGCTTCGAAATCAAAGCAAAATGAAGAAGGGGGAGGGGGAGAGATACCTCGAAGAATTTGAAATATGGAAATCTTGAAGACCCTCGAAGATAAAAGAAAATCTAAAGGGAGGGAGACTTACCTTCAAGAATTTCTAACATGAAAACCTCGATGATCCTTGAAAATAAAAGCAGAACGAAAAGGGGCGGGGAGTTATCTTCAAGAATTTGGAACGCGGAAACGCCGAGGATCCTTGAAAATGAAAGCAAATCGAAAGGCTGGAAGATCAAACAGGTTCCCGAAAGGAGTGACAAGTCCCAGAATCGAGTAGAGCAAGCGGAACAACCGAAATCTCCTCTGAGGGTATCGAATATATTGGGGCAACCGAGCGTACAATCGACGATGCCATTATAATCCGATTGTCGATGTTATGGACATGGCCGAAGAACGGTATCGCGCTGGTACTCCCGTTTCCATCGATTCTGTCATCCGCCCCTCTCCTCCGCCTCCGCCAACCCCTGGTTTCGATGTATCGTTGGCTCTCTCGCGTTAACGCAAGAACAATTTTTCCGACACGCCGGCGTGTCGACAACCCGCTCTTTATTCGGCCGTGTCATCGCGGAATCGATAACTCGAACAGCTCTTATTTATTATTCGTTTTTCCCCCGTGTCGCGTTGTAACGTACCGCCCAGCGTCGAATCGATGAAATCGCAAACAGAGAGGCTGTCTGCCTTGCTTTCGACAGCCACTGGACGTTTCGTGTTGTTTCCTTGTCCGTGCACCTGCTCCTGGCCTCTCGTGCAACGGGCATAGTAATTAATTGATCGATTCGGTAAATCGTTGGCTCGTTGGTAAAATTGATCGAGTTTATATTTCTTCAATTCTTCGCTTTTCATAGATGCGAATTTAAAAGTCTATTCAACAGGATAAATCTGGTAATAATGGAAAACTATTGCAAAACAGAAGTCTTCTTTATATGGATTTTTTATAATAATTTTATTGTTGCAAAGAGCTTAGTGCTTCCGTTAATCCTTGAGTATTTTAGTATGAAATTTTTAGCAACAAGCCAGTGAAACGGTTCTTGCTGAATTTCAGTTTTATTCGGACAGTTGGTTGTTAATGGGGAAACTTGATCTTCGGAGTGATTTCAAGCTTGCTGATTATTCTTTGCGAGGTGAAAGGAAATGAAATGGGAAGATTGGAATTAAGGATTTTAGTAATGAGAGTTGAAGCTGGAAGCATTGGAGTGGAAGAAGGATTATGAGATTAAGGCAATAATAATTTAGTATTATACATGCCGTACTGTTTGAATTAATTAAATGGATCACTCCACATTGACGCAACAAAGTTCCAAAATTCTAAATCATTTTCCAGTAGGTAAACATACCGTACGAGTTATCGTATTAAATATTAAAGCTTGCACAATGAAAGCTTACCAGCGATCGCGGAACAGTCACGCGACTTATATTAGAAATTCATTCGAAATGGAAAAATATTACAATGCAACGTAACTCAGCAGCGTGTCGTAATTTCGAGAGCAGGCTGCCACTCCTGTACTTTCATTCTTTACGGGAAAAGGCGTTCTCAAAGGGGCAACTGCCTCCTTTCCACCACCATTACTCTTCTCCTCGTTATTCTTCATCCTGCATACAAGCACGACACGAAAGAAGATCTTTCAACAGAAGAACCATGTCCTCTAAACGACTGAACGGAATACTTTCCATCTCCGATCCTTCTTTCGCCTCCGTTTCATCATTCGTATTTAAAAAAAAAAAGAAGAGAAGATCGATTTACAGAGCTCGAATGAAATTCGGAAATTAAACGCTCCCCTAAAATGACAGGCACGATTAATTAACTGGATGCGTGTTTCGTTGAAACAACAAGCGGCTCGTATAATACGAGCCTCGTCGTTCCGAGAGCAGAAGTGATGGATAAAAGTGCAGAGAGGCAACTGCTGGCTTTTCATCTGTTAAGCGAGCAGCCCGGATGTGATCCATCGGGATAATGAACCCAGCGCAGGAAAACAATCGTTATCGTTATCGTGCTTTCAGCTTTCCTCGTTGCCAGGCACCCTTGAATTTCTGCGTCACGGAAAAGAAGGAAACTAGAGAAACGGGTTGACTCCTTTCGCTGAATGGCGCTCACGTTTTGAATCAGAGCCGTCGACGGTGTCTAACACGCTGGTGTGAAAAACACGAGACAACGGCCCTGTCGCAACGCGGTAAATTGAAATCCTCCATTGACATCGACGTCACGAAGGTTCCAACCGTGAAATCTCTTCTTTGACATCGCGAAATTAATAACTGCGCCGGATACGATGGCTGGCAGGTGTGCAGCGTCGAATGAAATTGCAGTAACAATTAATATTTAGTAATTGCGCGCTGGTAGCCGAGGCTCGTTTCGCTTGATGGAAATACAGGGCGTTTCAGAATTGTTACGAAGGGAAACGGTGCGGTCTTGCGCATTGGAGACTTCGTGGTTGCTTGGTACACCTGTTGCGGTATGAACGTTATTGGTTTAGTAGTTGACAGACTGAATTTTAAAAGTCTTGGTTGTTTTATAGGACCAGTAATCGTGGATACAAAAGATTATTGATTTGTGAATATTTCAGGAATGATTTGGTTGTAGATTTGTGGTTTTTTAGAATTTTGATGTTTCTTTTTGAGAGTTTTGTATCGGTAGATCTTAGACACCCTGTAGAGTCAGGTGGCATAATTGGATTGGCGTTAATGCGGTGGTAAAGTGTCGGCAAATTGCGTTACCTTCAGTTTTAACTGGCCACCGAAATATTATGATAAACCGTCGCTCTGTTTACTCCTTCCATTTTGGGATTTACTTTGATTGGAAATTTGCGGAGCTAATGGACGAGTGTCATTCAGCAGCATTATGTATATTGACCCATTTGTCGGGGCAAGTGTCAGCAAGCTTTTCATATAATGGTATTTCTGATGATCGCGTTTGCTTTAAAAATCATCGAACTCCAGCGAAATGTCTCTGCTGAATGCACGTAATCTTTGTTTAAATCTGATTTACAGCTGAAATGCGGCTAATTCTGAGTTTCGGTTGATGCATGAAACTTCGTTTTCGGTATGAATAACAGTCACTATTATTTATTGAAAATACCCAGCTTAATAGAAAATAGATGGCCCTTGGTGCTTTAAAGTAATCTCGTTAATTCTTTGATGCTTCATTCTTGAGTATGAGAGACCGGGGATAATTGACTAACGAGGTTTAGTTGACTAATTCCATTTAATTGTTGCATTATGGGATAAATTATGCTGCGATTCGCGATATTGAAGCATATGAATGACCAGCTTGCCATTTAATGTATCGCCGTGACAAAAACTTGCGTGTTCTGTCAGTGAGAATTTTTGTCCACTAAGTACTGCTTGGTTTTTCTTTTCGTGAATATCATATTTTTAACTTTTTGTTCTTTAATTTATCTGAAAAATTGAATAAAACTGTCGCTTTAACTCGAACCTTTACTATTCCCAGTATTCCGCTTTTCTACGAATTCAATGCAGGGTTCGAAAGAGTTCTGGAACTTTTCAATAGGTTCTATTTGAAACATGGACCGTGGAACTTTTTTTAAAAATGTTCCCACATTATAAGTTCCCATGAGAACTAATAAAGTAAAAGTTCTTGTAAATAAAAGTTCTAGTTGGAATGGAACTTACAAAATATAAAAATAAAAATTTCTCTTTAACAGGAACAGATATTTTGTTAATCAATATTAAAAAAAGTTCTCAATCGTTGAAACAAATACTGAATACTATTCGACGAATAGTACTACAACAATAATAAATAATTATTACGGTTCAATTAATATATTGAATATGTTATTATATAGAATTTTTGTGTAGTTTGGTGCAAGTAAGCTATATTCTTGACAAGTTTTCTTTTCTGTTCAATACTTCTTATGAAACTATTAATTACTTATGTTATGATTTTCATACTTTTTATTAAATAAACACAATGAATATGATATTATATTGTTAAATAAAATTATTACCTAATAGTTTAGTACTTTTCTTTATTTTATGGACCTTTTTTAATAAATGTTCTAATATAACTATTTCCATGGAACTTTTATTAAGTTCGTTCTAAAATATTTGTTCCGTGAGAACGCTTTCTAAAGAAGTTTCTAAGTTTCTTTCAACAAGGAACCGATATTTTCTTAAACGAAACATATAAAGTTCTAACAGATTTTTTTTAAAAATAAGAGTTCCAGAACTTTTTCGATCCCTGACTCACAGTTCAACTTCCTATCCTTTCGAAATAAAATTTCCAAGCCTTCGACACATGAAGATCGAGAGAACACGAATTTTCTGTATTGGCGAAGCCTAGTAGAGCTGTACTATCGAACTATTAGATCACGTAGCATTGAAGGCGATAAAGAAAGTCAAAGGCAGCATTCAGCCCCCGTGAACAGCGAAGCTGACAATCTGCGGTGGTAGGGGGCGACGTTGAAGCAGCAAGTTGCGTCCAAGTAATGGGAGAAAACTTCTGCGGGTTAACAAAGTTGTAGCTCACCTGCGAAAGTTGCGAAGCCAATTTCACAGGGCGCTGAACAGTCTCAAGTGGACATGCTTTGCCAGCTTTATATTACAGCGCCAGCAAAACCGCGCCGCAGCAAATTATTTCCTTATATCGTTTCGAAGCACCATGCTGCTGGCTGCGCTTATAACGAGCTTCCAGATCTTCAGAATTCTTGGAATTTTTAGCGGATTCCTCATCGAAACTTGCATTCTTCTCCGAAACGTGGAATATCCATTAATAACACCCACGTCGATACTTTGGAAGTTCGATAATACCAAAGAAGAACTTCATTTTCGAATCTAGAGACCATAAAACTTGTAAATTATACTCCAATATCAAAAATAGCCAGAAGGACGTTCCCACTACGTAGATTAACAGTTCTATAGAATTCTTTAAGGGGTTAGGACACAGTAATGGGAAAAGAAAGCAGATGATTTTTAGACGACAATAATAAAAAAAGTAAACAATCGATTAATATAAGGTTTTGTGTTTTATATTATAAACTATAAGAAAAACATATAATATTTAAAAAAATAGCATTTGTACGCCGGGCAATGTCTCCATTTAAAGTCTCCTTTTTTCCCGGATGGCCAACTGGTGGGCCGTATTCCGGGAAATCGTATGAACTGTAACAAAAACCCCAAAAGTGTCATTAACTATAATATATTTCCTAGGCATTGACGATCCAAAATTTGAAATTTTTTAATTATTGTACAAAATATAGACAGAAAGATTCACACACTTCTGTCGAAATTTGATCATTATTTTTCGAACATCGGCCATTTTGTCAATTTTTTCAAAAATTGAAATGTTGGATCATCAATGCCTAGGAAATATATTATAGTTTATGACATTTTTGGGGTTTTTAATACACCCCATTCGATTTCGCGAAATCCGGCCCACCAGTTGGCCATCCGGAAAAAAGGATATTTTAAATGGAGACACTATTTTGTAAATATTATGTTTTTCTTATAGTTCGAAATATAGTGAACTAAAACACGAAACCTTATATTAATTGATTGTTTACTTTTCTTATTATCGTCGTCTAAAAATCGTCTGCTTTCTTGGCCCGTTACTGTGTCCTAACCCCTTAATATCCCTCGTTCTATTCCCAATTCCACTCTCGACGTACACCAGCCCGGTACACAGATCCTCAAATTTTCTCTACCAGAGATAAAAGTGTCATCGATCGGAATTAATTAAACTCATACTCGCTCGAATTGTCAATAATCGGGTCAGCGCTGCACGAATCTTCGTCAAAGGGGGTGGCGCCACTGTTCTCCGAGTCGTTGACGAAACCGATTCCATCCCCATTGAACGATCACGCCCGAATGAACGGATAACAGAGAGGATTCCGCCTAGGAGATTTTCACTTCACCTCCTTTGAACATCCAACTGAAAATATCCATCTGGCAATAAAAGCACCCCCGAACAAGCACTGCCGCCACTTAGCAAATACGCATCGAAGCAGTTATCTTGGTGCACCTGGTTCGCGTTGCCGGAACAAATGTCCTTTGCTAGATATTAGGAAGCTAGGGTGAACAGAAAATATTTTCATACCGGTCCTAGGCGAGTCGGTACAGCTAAGGCTAGATTATTAAGGCGGAGGGTGTGTAAACACGCGTCCCGAGGGACGCGCTTACGGTTTAGCCATGAATAGGCGCTACAAATGGTAATGGCCTGCCTTTGCCAGCAACATAGTGGGAGTTCCGTAGACGGAGTGGCGGCTATGCAAATGGCAACTGCTCGTACAGCTACCGCTCGTTACCTCTTACCTTGCTGACATCCTGGCCGAGGGATGATCGCGGGGCCATGGAATCCGCGAGGATCCCTCGGCGGATTCCTCGAGGAGGACTTAACAGCCGCGACGTGATTGACGGTCTCCGTGATTGCTGCTTTCAATGGAAAAACGCGGGGAAATGGGAAGAAGAACGCTGCTCCCTCTAATGTGAGTGGCAAGGCTGATTCGAGGGCGATTCAATAAAACTTTGGGATGGAACTGAGCTCGGGGATGATGGAATAATCTGTCTCTTCTTTCAATACTAAGACTTTACGAGGAAGTTTCCAGTTTTTCTTAAAAAGTCAACAGTAGTATTTGGATGGTTCAAAGTTATTACGTTACCTACATAAAAATTGAGACACCTGGAAATATGACAATAAAGATTGCGACAGTGTATTAATATTTTAGATTTGTCTCAATTTTTGGGGGATAAGGAAAGTGGGTATTGGGCAACTGTAGTGGAATTACAGAATTAATCTTCCATGGTCACACGTTTTTACAATCACAAATTCATCACACGGGCTTCACTGCATGCCAGCGTCATTTTTGAGTTACTAAAATTTGATACGTTGCTATGTTGAAATTTGAGAAAGTAGTTGTGGATAATTTTTATGAAATTCACCAAATTTTTCAATTTTATTATTAAGGTCTCAAAATTTACAGAAATATTGGCAAATACATATCCCGGAGTGCGACACACCCCATGTGGCCCAAGGTTAAATCACACTCCCTCTGGTTTCCTTATTTATGCGTGCAAACATTGGACAAAGTCAAGAAGTATCGTTCAGTGTACCTACCTTTATTTACTTGAGATGCATCCCTCTCCATGGTAGGAACGTGAATTCAAGTACAAGCTCCTTATGACGTTTACATTCTTCTTACCTCGTAAGCGCAGCCAACCATATCAGTGGCCCCGCTGAAACTCGGAAGCAAAACACGTCCTCGGTGATCACCAGCTTTCCAAACAGTCCACCCGGTCGTCCTCGTTTCGCGCGCAATATCATAGAGGTTCGTGCAACGTTAGCGGGTAATAACTCCCTGAAATGTGGCGCGATTACAAGAAACTGTTGTCGAGACTTTAACAACCCGTGGCCTGTGTTTTTTCGCGCGTTAATCGGCGCGCGGGCGCGGTATGCAAAATGAAAGCTGGACATGGGCGCGGAAAATGTGAAAAATGCACGCACCCAATTTGCATTCCGTCGACGTGCGAAAGCGTGCATCGAAAACAGCTGACCAGCCGAGGGTGGCGAGAGCGTTTGATGGTAAATGCTAAACACTTTATCTCGCGTAAGCTGGGTAACATTCATCGACTCTGATCCATAACGCAATCCAGTGTGTATTAAATGTTTGGAGGGATAGAAACTCGGATCAAATTCTGGTAAAATTCTTCAGCGATTTAAAATTAAAAAAAAAACAGATGGTGGTTAAAGAGGACTTAAGGGATTCAATTCAATCCAATTCGAAGTACGACGAAATGAATTAACAGTGAGGTCGTCTGAAATCCCTTTTCAATCACTTTGAAAATTTTAAATTGTATGGAGCCTTATTTGAATTTAGCAAGTCTTAAAAATTTTGAAAAATTTTCAACGACTTGGATATCTTGAAATTGTATTTTGTTAATATTTTCAAATATTTTTAACCTCGAATAAGTTTCAAAATAAAATGTACGAGGGGCAGAAAACCGGAAGATATCCGGAAAAACGAATTCGATTATCGACATTGGACCGTGTGGTGAGAATTCTATTGAATTTCGCTGTTTAGAAGTGGTTCTTTTGTCTCTTTGTGTGCAGACTGGGGCATCAACTAAAAATTTCGATGTTTTTCACTGCCGCATCTATGAGGAAACAAACTGTCTCCTGAACACGTTATTCTACACAAGCCTAAATACGCAAATTTATATTAAAATTCTACACACTGACAAACTTTTAATTCAATCACACCACTCCATAGTGCGTTGAATCAATGGGAAGTCGGGACAGAAATCATAACTTCTGAACTAATCAGTTTTCGACCTGTATACCGCAATACTTTTTTTACCAGAATATATAGGTGCATCGATTGGTGTAGAAAAAATATACAGTTTAATTAAGAAAAATTGAGGTGATCTCGATTTTTTATTGAATAAAAAGTTATTTTCAATATTTACTTTTGCAATTTGTTATCAACTGAATACTGACTAACTTTTCTTGAAACAATTTTTTTAAATAACATCGTAAACAACTACGGTAACCCAGCAACCATAATGGAACTCGATTCCTGAACATCTTGATGTAAATATTAGATGATAAATATCACCCTGCAAAATATTTGATTTTTCAATTATTGTCCATGTATCAACGCATTGTGCACTCCCATCACTTAACCCTCCATCTTCCCCCACATTCCAACACACCACGCAGCTTCATTCAATAACCAAAAACAACCAACGAAATTTAAAAAAATATTTCCGTCAAAACAATCATCCTTCAGTCACAACATTCACCTCCTCGATTCTCTCCCATCGTAAAAGACAACACGGATGTTTTGAGCGATAATATTTGTTACAGCCCGCGTGTACGAACAGAGAAGTCGCCGTCTAAATAAAATGAGACCACCCTGACAATAGCGAAAAAAAAGAACGGGGTGGGAGTTCGTTCAACTCTTATTTGCCGGGTTCGTCGCTAAAGGAGGTGAAATAAAAGTAGAAGCTCGGAAAACAGTGCAAGCTGCGCTGCCGCTTCTGCACACGCGTTTCCCGTGGAAACTAAACCACGCGGGGCTATAACGAGGATCCCTCGAATTTTCGGAACGAAGGATCTCCAGAGAGCACGAGATCCGCGGATTACGTCAGACTCGCAAAAATGAAAGACTTCGTGCGCGCTGCGACCAATTACGAGTGAACAATAGCGCGGCGATAGTTGAATGCGTTTAATTATTGATAATTCCAGCGGGGTTCATACCGATGCCAGAAACTGTGTAACACGTAGGTATCAGTGAAAGGTAATTAAAGCGTGCTGACTGTTATGGTAGCTTTGTGCCATTAGCGTTATTAGTGATCACATATTCGTTATTAAGGTGCTCTCTGGGTACATCGTAACTGCAACATCGATTTGGGTTGCTTCTTTCCTATCTGTTACCAAATTTGTGGAAAATTGTTTTCAGCTTTCAATGGCTTACTTAAAGGCCATCTTACCCCTCCCCCTCCATTTTATATTCCAACCCTCTCCCTTACATTGCATTTTTTCTGTTATTAAAATCCTTTTAAAGATTTGTATAATTCATTTAATACGGTTTCGGATCATTTAAGGGGGGATTCTACCTTGTGGGACCGAAAATAGATGAGTATTTGTGAATTTTTTGCACGAAAATTATTCTGCAAATTAATTTGAAATTTGGCAGGCTGTTTTGTAGTATCTTGAACTATTGTTCTGATTTTTTTTGTGATGGTAAACGTAAAAGCTTGGCAGATACAGTGTGATGATTGAGAGCGTTGAGAAAAGCTTGGCGTTGATCGAAAGTACCCTAAGGATTATCTGAAACCCAAAAGTGAAAATAAATTTTTAATCTATTTGAATGTGGCTACCTGTGGTAGTAGATTTGTTGTCGCATCGGTTACAGTTCCTTTTTTATTTAAAAAAGTTTTTCCCGATTTCTGGGTGGAATTCGATTCATCTTTTTCAGAAGATGCGATTTTAACATTTTTTTATTTTCCTTAATGCATCTACTGCCATAGATAGCCATATTCGTGTAGATTAAGAATCTTTTTTCCTTTTTGCGTTTCTGATAATCCTTGGGATACTTTCCATCAACGCCAGTATCACCCGATTTTTTCCAACGCTCTCAATCAAAATTCTATATATATCTGCTATATTTTTTTATCATCGCACTGAAATGCAGAATAATAGTTTAAGATACTATAAAACAGCCTGCCAAACTTCAGATTAATTTGTCGAACAGTCTTTGTACAAAAAATTCACAAGGAATCACCAACTTTTCTGCATTAAAGGTATAATCTCCCCTTAAACTGAAATTACCTTTCTGAAGCATTAATAATATAATTTTTATCTATTGAAAATTAGGTTTAAAAATCCCCTGTAAGAAAACGTAAGAAATTCGCGACCCCCTCCCCCACCAAAAAGCCTTACGTAATTTAAGTACGATCCCTAGGTTGGTGTTCCCCTGGAATCCCTTGGGGGAACACATTTTCACCGCAATTTCGGAAATGGAGGAAACAGTCCTCTGTCGATCTTCGTGCGACCCCTTGTGTCGAAATCCAAGAAGGTACCTTTCACTGATTTATGATCATCTGTCGCAGGATTTGTGACTCTGAAGACTAGAACGGAGACTCTGTCACCTCTTTTAGATGTGAAAGGAAAGTACTATTAAATCATTACCCGTTACTGGAATACAGGCCACGGTAATTTTTCCGTTTAGCGACGATCTGGGCCACCGAGAGGCGAAACAGTCGCGACAGTCGTGTTAAGGGTCCTCGAAGGGAGCAGCGAGACGCGCGAGAACGGCGAGGAAGGAAGAAGTGATAGGCGGGTGGGGAAAGGCCCGGGGCAATCCTGAAGACTTGGCAGGGGATAAAAACAAATTTATTTAGGAACCCCTGGTGCAAGGGCTGCCCCTGTAAACTTTCATTCCCTCCTCTTTAAGCAAACGTATCCCCTTAGACGACGTCTGTTCCGGGGCTATTCTCTTCGTCTGCCTCGACGCTCGACGACAAGCCTCGCGTCTCGCCGGGCCGGCGGCTGACGATCCTTCGAGATTAAATTTCGGGGAAAAAGTTGATCGTCCGGCGCAGTTTCCGCGCTGAAATCGAGCAACCCTCCCCGAGAACACCCGCCCCCATTTCCACGAAAACATTGTTATCTTTTATTGCATAGATTGCCGGGATATCGGGGAGTTCCTCAGTGACTCGGTTACGAGTGTCCTATTAATTTTCGAACAGCCCGGCTGGCTGGAAAATTGGTGCAGAGGTTCTTTTGTCGGATTAAAGTTTGCCGGGACTTTAACAAGGCAGCTACTGGCGAAGCCTTTCCAAAGGAGGCATAAAGAATGGTCTGGGGAAAGTGTTAGAGGCCATTCTTACCGACGCTGTTAAAGATGGCGGCTATTTTTTTCACCCGTGTAATAGTTTCGGGATCACTGGGGGACTATTTCCGAGACATGTGTTATATACTGCGAGTGAATGGGGGAGATCCTGAACGTTTAATGAAATACGATTCGCAGGACAGAGATGTATCGAGCTTATTTTCTACTATTTCACGCCTGACCCTTTTAATCTTCATACAGTCTCCGTATAGCAATGGCGTCAAGTCTAGTTCCCACCTCACACATTCTACACTCTCTCATTTTAAATGGACACATTTCTCCGGCACGTTTTCTGGAGTTACGCGAAGACCTCGAGTGAACCTTCGAATACACGAAAATAATTTGTCACAGCTTTAATACTCTCGCTGAGAGCAGCTTGTAACGCTTCGCTCGAATTACCCAGAGCTCTTCCTTCCTGGGAGGGAGTAAGAAACTCATGAAACTTTTATAACAAAAAGCAGCTCATAGCTGTCCACTGAAATTAATTAACATGTCTCGCAGCCACTGCGGGCACGGTACTTCACCCCCAACGTCGTCGCAAGACGTGGAATCCATTAATCATCGAGAGCACGAGGAAACTGCATGATACAAGGCGAAAGGTGGGCCCCTGTTTCTAAATAATTCTCCAACGCGTAGGCCGTAAATTCTACGGCTGTACGTTCACCATAAAATTCCTCGGCGTAGGAACGAAATTACTGGGGGAAGCCGCGATCGCTCGGGAATCGCAATAACCGCCGATTGCGTTCGTAATGGTAATAAATCCGCGCGCATCTGGCGTACATCCGACGCCAGTGCATTCAAGATTCGCCAGGCTATTAAATATTTAGAGCGCAAAAGTGCCTCGTGCGCTAACATGTCCGACTTAAGTCGTGTTTACAGCGGAGGGGGAGTAAAAACACAAGCACCGGGAGCAGCTTAATGGAACTTTCAATGATGTTAATTCTTCCTCCACGCCTAACATCGTCAAGTATAATTTTTACTTTTAAGATCACAAAATTTCTTACCCCGATTGTGCCTCTCTCAAGAAAAGTAGAGAATCGAGCCTGCACTTCACCGCAGCTGCAAGCCAGTCAACAGAAGCTTCCAGGAGAGCTGGTTTAAGTTTATAAAATATTCCTGCAGACTGTTTTTGCTTCTCGCCAGCCTCTCCGGATACAGTTTTCATCTGGGAGAAAGTAACACCTAGTTTCGCTGTTTACGCGTTAGCAAAGCAAATGCAGAAACTGCTGCCAAAGGAGCTTGCCTCTTTTTTGGCCTGCACTTCGCAGGATATCGCGTATAAAGCAATGGGTTTTAAGTACATCTTTTTATTTATATAATACTGTTACTCGATCTTCAAACACTTTTTTTTTATGGCGGCCGTGATAGAAAGGCCAAGAGAATTGAATAAGGAAATACTACTGGGAAATGATGCTAAATCAATTCAGTTATGCGTCTGTATTCCAGCTTCAACGAGGCCATAAGTTTGAGGTCCGCTGGAAACTCACCCCGTCTCCGCTGTGTACTCGATGCGCTTAAGTTTGCAGCGAAAGGAAACGCAGAGAATTTGTGACAGTTCTATTATTTGCCCGCGAGGCATAAGTAGGTCACCTCCGCGAATACCTGACCCTGAAGTGAACTTTTGACTCAATAGTACCGTAACCGTGCCATGATCGGCGTACCAAATTTGATACTCATCGTGGAAAATTCATACGGTGGGATCGATATCGAGTAATTTGTCGTCGACCACCCTCATTGCATGCAAATTATCCTCCGCAAACTTGTCTGCTACCAGCAACCATCGCCAATCAAAACCTAACGACTTTGCACACGATAGACCAACGGTGAAAAGCAACCGAAGCCAACCGTTTCTAAATTAAACCCCATTTCCAAAGATTCCATTTCGTTCCATAGGCATGCCCCATTTTCAGGATCCAATCTATGGAAACGCCGGACAAGTTCCGCGAAAACAACGCCGACTCTTATCGACCGGCCTTTGCATTTTTCCGTGATAACGGGGCCGATGTTGGATCACGCATGATTTGAATTATTTATAGCAGCGGTTGGTTCCACTCCGCGGCAGAAACGTCTGGTTTGAATCGATGGCCGTGGTCGCGCCCAAAGCGTCCCTTCCACGAGGGTGTCGGTGACAAAATCGGCCTTGACCGTTCGAAAAAACCCTAGCCAGGGACTATTTTCTCGCCGCGTTTTCAGTTTTACACTTTGTTCGAGTGGATTTCTTGCGCGGCGTAATTGGACCCCGCGTCAATCGACTTAATCAAGTTTTCTTCGTTCATCCCTCCCGTCCATTTGCCCCGCGACCCGGCTGTCCCGCCATTAATTAATGGAGTCGCAGCCGATTAAGGAATCACAGCCGCGGCGCAGTCCGTTTTTATTTGCATGTTACATACTCGACGGAGCAAGTTTATCGTGCTCGTTACGAGAACTGGGACGAATTTTGCGTACTTTTCCAGCTTGCTCGGCGAATTGATAACGAGGACGCCGTTTCGATTGACCGCAGAATGCTTTTTAGATGAGAAGCTCGATAACACGGCAGTGCAGGCAGGACAAACAAATTGGAACGGCTCTATCGTGTGTAAGAGGGTGAAAAAGTGCTCCCTTGTTTGACTAACGTCGTTGCGCAATGGTGGTTGGAGCGTGTGGACGTTGGTCGACCTCCGATGCGTGTCACTGAAGTTGGGCAATGCTGGTTCTAGTCGATGCTGCGAACCCCGATGGGTGATGCAAGGGTTGTGCAATGGTGGTTGGGTTACCTCGATGTTGGTCCAGCCTTAATTGTTCCGTTATGAAAACTTGATACTGCGCAAAGCGCTGTTAAAGAAAACAATTCAATTGAGAGACACGTGTTGCTGTACCAAAGTACAAATTACAAGGGAGGAGCTTTTTATTTTGTAGAGAAACCGTGCGGCAACGTCCTAATTGGTTTGTACCTAACCTAATTATATACAAAAAAGGAATTTTGAATTCTACAACACTAACGCACGTCGACTCGACCCTTTTCAGCCTCCGCCTAACAGGAAGATTTAATTTCAGACAAGTTTAGCTTCCAAAGTAGGCCCTCCATTTCTGCAGCAACCTGTACAGTTTTATTTATATATTTCCTAAGTGCGAATTTTCTCCAGTCAAATTAAAGATAGAATTATTACTTTCAAACGCGAGGTTCCATGTACCTACTCAGCATTGTTTAAACACCTTTTCCAAGGAGCTAGAAGCTTCTCAACTTTAACCTGATCAGCAACACGCGTGACACGAAGTAGGACAGCTTACGAAATTGATATATGTACGTTTCGTGCCGCGACGTGGTGCCTGGAAAAACGACGAAGGCTCATCACATATTTCACATGGTCGCTGGGTATAACATGGGAAGCGACGCGATGGGTTGAAAGCTGAGCCTAAAAGCAGCCTCCCTCAAACGTTTCAGCTTTAAAAGATCGCTAGGACGTTCCTGATGCCTTTAAACCGATGATTAATAACGTCCCTGTGCCCTTTCACTTTTCCCTCCGCTTCTTTTTTTTTAAGTGCAAAGACCTATCGTTTTTTCCTACGATCACACGGGGTTTAGGTTTATCGCGTAGTAATCCTCTTTTATAAAAGATTCCACGTTTGGAGAGCATGGACAATTGTGTTGCCGCGTTACAGAAGACATTAGAAAGGTCGCTGTAAAGGGAAGGGACAAAGGTTGAAGGAGAATTGGCTGTTTCGTTTTAAACGATAGCATATTCGTTTCACTTTTCATCATTTAGTGTTTTTACCGAGGTCGTTGTGCGATATTACGACACTGTTACATTTTTAACGACGCTCTTATGGTTCTTTTGCCTTCCCAGAGGTGGACGTAGAAGGTAATAGAAGAATGGCTAATAGGAGAAGTTAGTAATGGAAAATAGAAGATTCGGTAAATCTCCATATTTTACAACTGATGCGAGGGATTCTCATAAAATTGAAGTATGGCATAGTTTATGTATAATTAGGGGGGGTTTGAGTCATCATTTCGCTGGTTTCAAATTTGTTTATAAAATACAGCCCGTCAAAGTTTTTAATTTTTAACCGCATACGCATAAAAACGGATTCTATAAGTCAATTTATATCCTCAAAATATATATCAATCGCGCGGAGTTTATTTCAATCCCTTTTTTTATTTCAATTTAGAGTCTCACGGGGAAATCGTTCCTACAACACGAGATTCATAAACAGTTTCGTGTTTAACTGAACAGGTTTATACATCCAAAATAACGGCCACGAATGAAAGACCGAATTCGGGCATTGTTCGAATCGGTTTGCATCAGGACGCCCCAAATCGGGTAATTATTGAAATTGACGGAGGCGATGTTTGGCTGGTGTGTGGATAAATTCGCCTCCAGATTAGCGAGCTACGAATAAAACGGAATTATTTCAACGTGTCGGCCCGTTCACGTTAATTGTGCCATCCAGATTAATAATAGAACACGTCGTGGTGGATTACGAGGGGAAACCGAGACGAGCAGCGAGCAAACTCGATCCGTAGTATTTTAATTTTAATTTTTAAATGAAATCGAACGAAATGCGCAAAATGACTCGAAACTGAATGCGAGCTATATTCCTGGCCAATTGCGAAGAAATTTTTGCCGAACTAATTTTCAGTCGCCCGTGCAGATTGCAATTTTGATTGTCACTTCCTTTCTGTGTTATTTAAATCAAAATATTTTAAATTAAAGTATTACCGGCGGATCGTTGCGGACAGTCCGGGCGAAACGAAGTGCATTTTATGATATAAAAAACGTTCCTTCGGGCGCGACGACTTCCGCCCGATCACGTCGCAATACCACGTGATCGATCGTTTATTGTAAAATGTCCAATCAAGATTTAACGAACGTATATTCCGCGCTTTAATTTGCAGGTGGGCATAGAGTTTTATCAATTAATTAGTCGACTTGACAATCATGCCGGGCTTCGCTAACGAGAACCGAAAACCGGGTCGGACAGTTAGAGGCAAAAAGTTCATCCACTGGAGAAATCTCTAATTAATGAGTGTCAAATAAGCATTGACTTTTAAATACGCAACGGCGAGATGAAACTTTGTTCCGAATTCATGGTCTGTTGGTCAAGTTATGCATGTTGGTGAGTCAAAGGCATGGCGATTCATATTTTTTTTATATTTTCCGGAAAGTTATCAGAAAGTAAAACGATTTATTGAACATCTTTATGTGCATAATAAACTATTGACAAAAATTTGTTCAAGAACATATAATTCTTGAGGCATAGAAAAATGGTAACTTTTCTCAAGTTCACCTATATTTCTTAAAAATATTCTGTAGTGGCCTTCACTACTCCAAATACTTATTGCATTACTGGAATAAAGACATTATAATTTATCTCTTATTATTAGTACTAGAAAAATATTATTGCGAAATTTATTTATTGCAGAACTGTGAAGCTCATTAGTTTTACCAAAATATCATATTGCTTTGACAATTTTACAGTAGTGGACAAAAAAGTTACAACTTTTTCGAAACACCCTGCTTCAATATCAACTCAAAACTGCAGTATGTGCCTAATATACATATTCTGAAAGAGAATTAAAAGCTGCACAAAACCCAGTTACAGTTGAATTTATTTAACTAACAAACAAAAATCCTACGTTACATTAAACAAGACAACACACTTTTAAAGCCAACAAAGAGTTACCACTTTTAAACATTAATAAAAAAATTTAACATTTTGTGGGGGCACCTTTTTCTTTTAGGACAACCTAAAAAGTTACTAAACGTGGTAACTTGTTAAACGTAGAAATGTGTTACCCCATTCGATGTCATATAACACTTTTATTTGTCAGTTAAATAAGTTCAATTGCAACTGGATTTTATACAGCTTTAAATTCTCCATCAGAATATGCATATTAAATATACCACAGTCCCAAATGTGTGCTAACAAATAAAAAAATAGAACAAATCTAAAAAGTGGTGAACGTGCAACCTAAATTTCAAAGTAATGCAATCAATATTTCCAGTAAATACTGTAAATCTGAGGTACATATGCATTAGTTTCAGATTATAATAAAATGAAACAAACTAAAATAAAACACAATAATACCTCGAGATAAGAACGACTGAATCACACAAATCGATACATCACCTGCAATCCCATTCATTAATAACTACGATCGTTTCCGTCTTTTAACAACTTATTGTTATTGATAAAATTAAAATTGAAAGTCCCTCGTTCAACTCAGACCATATTCACAGCCTATACCTTACAAGAAACCTTTTAGAAGAACCTGGCCCCGGAGAATCGAATTTCATTGAATTCCTCTCGGTTGCCAGTAGTATAGGTATACGATTTCTGCCACGCACGCTGCCTCGCGTGCGAACAACGCATAAGAATCGCTCCGCGTCGAGTCCGCCGAGAACGCAGCCCCGTGAATTTATTCCCACGGCGCGGATATCCGGCAGACAGCCAGAGATCACGTTCACCAGAAAGAAATCGTGTCACCGGCATGCATTAATATTCGAACTCGAAATGGTTGTTTCTAGAAATCAGGACACCCGCAAACACGGGGCAAACAATCGCGTTGATTTTTACTGGGAACGTGCAGGGAAAACACTATCGACCGAAGTTTAATTGTACAAAAGCATCCCGCAGAAAGAAACTCTTCCATCACATGAGCACGCTTCGCTTTTAAACCCGCAGAAGAGACAATAAAATATGCGTGCAAAAACGCCACGTATATTGTTCCCTGCAATTGCCTTAACGAACCACAAATATTCGGTGGAAAAATGCGTGGATCCGATAAATCTAATCCGTGGCTGGAGAAATAAACTGCTTCGAACATCGCGCGGTTAAATGTACCGCTTCGAATATATTTGCAATAAAAAGAGCGGGCAGCTCGATGAACAGAAAAGCGAGTTTCCAAGTACGGGAAGACTGGATTAAACGGAGCGCGCTCGTAGAAGAGTCGAAGAGTGTCGTATTTTACTTTATTTTCGGCTTGGCAAACCACTTCCGCGATATTTCTCGTCTACGAGCTGTTTATCCGCGGCGTGCCGGGATAAGTCCGTGGAGTGTTATAACTCGAAGGGATATTCGTTTGGTAAATAATTTTTTCAACCGGCTTTATTCTCCGGGACGTTGTTACGCGGTAGGAAAGCACTCGCGTTTTCACTGAGAAACTTTATTTTAATTACGAAATACGCTTTACTCTTTGCAGGAGAGGTAATAGAATTATGATGCAGTGCATTCGAAAATCGGAATCTAAGGGCCCTTCGGGGATTTATTTATATACTCGAAATGGTGGTTCCGTGTGCTCTAGGAAATTCTAGAAACTCTGCATCTAGTGGATGCAGATGTAGAGGAAAATGACCAAAGTCGGACACCCAGTTACTTTTTCTTGCGCCTATATGTTTCTTAATATTAACGTTAAAATTAATTTTTCAACGGCAAAAGATTCTTAAAAACCAAAAAGTGATATCAGCGCATAGGTTCGATCATATAAACATTAATATTAATGTTTTGGGTTATTTATATTATTATAAAATACAACCGACTAACAAGGTGCACGTCTTTAGATAACGTGTTTTAACATATAAAAGCAAACGCAGTAGTTTCAGTTTCTTTCTTGAAAAGGGTCTAAATCATAGACCGAAACGTCGAATACATAATTGCAAAATAGCTTTTACTAATTGTTTATATGACCGAACCTATGCGCTGATATCACTTTTTGGTTTTTAATATTCTAAAAATACGGTCGAAATTATAAATTCTTTATTTAGGCAAAAGATTCTCTGATTAATTATCAAAGAAAAAATCTGCCTCGACAGAATTCATATAAAAAATTACAGTGAATAGCTATTTCGAATTTACGAATAGGTGTCAAAAGTGTCCGAATTTTATTCGAATAATTTCGAATAAGATTTGCGAATAAAAATTTATGTCCAACTCTGATAGGTAGATAGTGATGGGCTTGCACATAACAAGCAGCGAAGATGGAATTCGTGACACGAAAAAGTTACGAGACCATCGGGGAAGGGGTGGAATATTTACTCGGCACGCAATTATATCTGTTTTGCCGTTAATGAGCTTCAAGTAATTATTTGCGAACGAGATTGTGTAAGAGGCTTATTGCACTTTGAACGGTACACATTCTCCTCCCGTGGAATCGCGCTTCGGTTAAGTAGGATTCCAACGAATCCAGGCGTAAACAAACGAAACTCTGTTTTGTTTAATATTCATTCTGAACGAGTTAATAATTAATCCGGCGTGAAGTAATTCCGCTGCTCTCCTTTCCACGCCGCTCGCCAAGTAGGTATTCGATTTATTCGAGCATTCCGCTGCTCAACCGGTAGCTTCAGTTAGGTATTTCGACTGAAATAAATGCAGCTTTTCTTTGACAGCGAAACACTTTGTCGCGATGTTTTTTAGTTGCCTGCGTTCCCCGATTGTTTGGCAAGCGTGCACGAGGCAAAAATTAAATCGAGGATCGGAGACAGCTTCGAAATCCTGTCGCGAACCGTAAATAAACCCCGAACGATTTGAAAACACTGTTGCTCGAGGAGTTAAATACCGATTCGAGGTTCCATGCTCGAGATCTGGGATTTTGCTTCAATTCTGAAAAACTGTTGGAATGTGTATCGTCAATTTCGTGGAAGAAGGACTCTCTAGAAATTCTCTTAACATGACTGATTCATTTTAATCTTACCAATTATCAAGCATCAACAAACTTCCAGCAGAACCTTCCCTCATTCATTACTTTCTCTAAAGTTGAGAGTCTAAACACTTCAAAAGCTCTGTGAATCTCCTAAACTCCACGTTCAAAATACTCTGCTCCTCTGATTCTTATTTTCAAACCACAAGGACTCCTTGACGGCCTCTAAAGTATTGACCTAAACTACTTGCCGTCAATAAAATTTCATTTTGATAGGGAAGATGAAATATACATGAATATCTCTCAGGAAGCACTTCACTTGAAATTAGTAGCAATGATTGTTGTTACCTATTAGAAGGGATTTGGACCTATTGCTAAGGAAGCGTAACGTCTGTTGCAGCTGGAGGCGTGCGGCCGACTTCTGTGCTGCGTGCAGAGGCTCTGCAGAAGCGGAAGTGCGACGGAAGAGGCCGAGCAGAGGATCAATCGAGGCAGAAGGGGCGCACAGGCGGGCCCCGAGGTGGAGGGGCCCACAGGCTCGGAGGATGGCATCCTCCCGATACCAGTCAGCCCGAGCCCTGCGTCCACGTCCTCGCAGGAGGACGCCTGCAGGCCTCCGCCACGGAATTGCTATCGCCTCGTCATGTTGGGCAGCGCTCGAGTTGGCAAAACTGCGATTGTAGCACGGTATGTATACCTACGATCTTTCACGCGGTAGCTGCCTTTATCTTTGCGTATAGCGGAGGTAGTCTTTTGCTTGAGAAATGGTGGTGAGTTGGTGGATTCTGTATAAGATATGGATTTATCAAATGAAACAGAGATAAGATGACAGGAAGCGTTGGATGTCAGCTAAATGCATCATACAAATATCCGCAGTTCATTCCCTTCGCCCTTATCCTCCTTTTCAAAACTTTTGTCTATGCAGTGGTGGACCAAAGAAAGTTTACATCTTTTAAAATCGGATAACTTTTTTAGAATTGGTCCAAACGACTTAAGTTTTTTTTTTTTTTTTGAGAAGCTAGAGAAGGATTAGTTTGCTAAATAACGGGTTCGTCGGTTTGAACAAAAATGCAATTGGTCGGAATAGCGAAAAAAATAGTAAAAGTCGTTTCTTAAACTTCTTCTCTGTGCCTGTAATGGAGATTGATCATTTCCCCCGATTCCGGAAGTTTCGCGATTTTCTACCTTATTCTGCGATCATTAAGCTTTTGTAGTTCAGAGCAACGTTGACCGATTTTTATGAATTTATGACTCCACAAACGGGACTTCTGAATTTTCATTACAGGCTCAAAAAAAAGTTTAAAAACGACGTTTACTATTTTTTTTCGCTATTCCGATTAATTGCGTTTCTGTCAAAACGACGAAACACGTCATGTAGCAAACTTCTCCAAAAAAACTCAAGTCGTTTGGACCAATTCTAAAAAAGTTATGCGATTTTAAAATATGTAAACTTTCTTTCGTCCGCCACTGAAATTCTTCCAACAGACCAGATCTTTGTCAAACGCCGAAACTGAATTTCTTAAAATTATAAAAGTGTTGCACTCGACTCCCTGACTCGGAATCCAACAGAAGGTCAATAATAAGTATGCAAAGAGATTTTCATTGAAAAATTGGAAACCTCTTGACAAGGCGAGTCGAATGTTAACATCTTTTTTTCTCAGAAAATCGGGTGGAAACGAGCTACTTTGGTAATCAGTAATAAAAGTATCTTAGACTCGACTACTAGCAGCACTAATATTAGATTACTATGAAAGTAATCAGTAGAGTGGAGGACATTTGGTGGGTTAATCTACAGGAGTATCGTTTACGTACCACATGTGCTTAAGTGCCCCTTTACAGTCTTCCCAAATGCCTCCTCCATCATTCCCTTCGTCGACTAAACAGTATAGCATCGAAATTGAGAAGTTTAAGTCCATTTTAACGACGGAGACTATAAACCTTCAAGCATCGAATTGCTGTGATGAATACAGGTCGCCAGTTGAGATTCTGCAATCTGCATACAAGTGGCAACGATTCTTTCGCGAACAGCTCCAGGTAGAAACGTACTCGCTTCTGAAAGCTAGTTGATATTCTTCTCTTAAGCAGAGGGAAACATGTTAGGATGTTTCCCCTGGGCACTAGCAATGCTGATAGTACTGTACACTAGGATTGTTTTATTCCTTCAGGGAGTGGGTGGAATATATGGAAGAGTGGGGGAATTTAAATGGCGACATCTGCATATGTACAATAACTCGCTTCCTCCTGTGTGTAGGAAAGTACCTGTGCTTTTCGAAAGAGGTTACACTGTTTCGAAGGGAAAAATACGATGATCCGAACAGAATTTCCCTCGGGATCATTTTTTTAACCTTCAAAGTCACGATTCTTTTATTACACTCTTGTGGAGTACGCTTCTAATCTTTTTACTTGAAAACGCGTCGGGTTAGAGGCTGGAATACGTTTCCAAATTTTTAAAATGGTGCCCGCTGACCATCATTACCATAATTTTTACCGCAGTCGCTCAGTTTTAGCTTTTCCAGTAAAAAAGCTACCTTCTTTTTGTATGACGTTGGCATACTAATTACAGCAGTGCACGCGTTGCTTGTAATAAAGTGTTCCTTCTAGTGGTCCCACCAATATCCGCCCACATAATTTTTAAAATAGCGATTCAGTGCTTTGCCATGAACTCAAAGTCTCTCCACAAAAAACGAGGCGGGAGATTTGTTCTTTGACCTAGTAAACATCCACTTCTATACCGGTGTTGCCTTAATTGCACGAATTGGTGGTCGTTCAGTACAGAATTTTTGGAAACCTGCAGTCTGCTTTTAAAAATGGAGCACGTGAATTGATCGTACATTTTTATTCCTGCGTAAAAATGTATCGGGGGAATAGAAAGTCTCCTCGGCATCGAGACGGAAGAAAGGTTCGAAGAATCTTCGATATTCTTGAATCGATTTAAACGCATCTCATCCCCTGCTCTGTTTTTCGAAATTCGAAACAAGCTAAGTAATTGCTTAACGTCACACTTCAGATGCCAGGCAAAAAACATCTGTCCCAGTTTCTTCAGATCCTCCCCGGACGTTGATTGCATCGTCCTGTCAGACGTCCAGCTGAATGAAGGTGGATTCACACCGAGGGTTCGATCGTCGACCAGCAAATGCCAACTTATTTCATATGCATGTAGATTCTCGGTGGTTGAAATTTTAGAATTTATTCAATTAGACCCGCGTGTGCTATGGGCGCGTGTAGATATTCTAGAATTATGAACAACACATCAGAACCACGGGTGTGTTCGCAATGACTATAGTTTTAGCACTATAGGGAATTAAAACAAGGTAGTCACGCCACGTATTACGCCGCTCCTTTAATTAAAGCTATTGAAATGGCGAGAAATTGTAGAAACAAAGGTAGAATGTCTTGTTAAGCACTGTATTCACAGACACTACCTGTGCATCCAACTGAAAGATGTAATATACCTGGTACGCTGCCTCCGCTTCTGTATTCACAACTCTGTATTAATAATTCTGAGTTTCTTAATGATCCGTTTATCTACTAAAAAGGAAAACCTGATTCGAGGGAATATAATTCCAAAGTTCTCTACCAAAATCTACTTTAGCTAACGTCGATACATGTCCCATTTATGGAGCTCCTATGAAAATTAAAGGGCGAATGGTCGAACGTCATAGGGGGCCTATAAGGAGAATTACATCACCGATAGGGCAATTCATTTACCCCTAGCAGTTACGTGCTCGCTCCCGCCACGAAAAAAAAGGACAGAAATACGTAAAAACTTCCATAGTACATTGTTTAATACTCTGTCGAACCAGGAACGGTCGATTGCTCGTGGTCGACTGAACGCCCGCTGTGAACTGACCCTGAATGTATCGGTTCGCTTCCGCCCCAAAACCAGAAAGCTTTTAGCTGGGGTGATATTTTTAACTCGGCGGAGAGGGGGAAGGGCGAAAATGGACGTGTCACTGATTTGCCGGAATGCACCGTTTCTGTATTCGAGTTTCGTCGAAAAATTCCGATTCATTCGATCAAACATACCACGGTGCTTGTAGTGTTCACTCCCCTTCAATTGATATTAAATTGGCTGCCACGTGTCTGATTGAAATCTGATCTAAATACCTTGCGTCACTGAGAAAGGATTCCGAATCGTCCTCGGCTGGTTTAAAAGTTCATTGACAAGGTATTTAACCGTGGTGTATCGTTCGCATTGAGCTGATGGGGAAATTTAATAAGTCAAATTCTGCCACTGATCGTCATCCAATTCGTAGTGTTAATTCTATAGACACAGAAATTGATTTGTGACTTTCACAGGGGTGGGATGATCAGTCTTAAGGTGATACATCGAATTATATAACGCAGACAGGTGTGAAGTTCTCCATTACAAAATAGGGAAACGATATTTTTAACTCTGACACTGACAGCACTGAACCGTCACAGAACTGATATATGTGCGTAGACCTTTACTAATCCCTGTATAAATAATCCCTATTCTCCCATTTTCACGCAGAAGAAACACACGATTACTATATAAATCTTCGCTCCTTGCACACCCCTTTTATCTAAGAAGCACTTTTCCCGGAAGAATCTCCAATATCATACCACTTAACATATTTTTCTTTATGATTCCTATTTGGCACTAATTTCTACGCAATTTAGTATTAAACTAATCTATGCTATGCGATGCTATGTTTTACCGTAGCTTTTGGTGGAAACAGTTCCGTAAGAATCTATCGAAGCTAATTTTTTTAAAACATAGCATATAGCATAGAATAGCATCGCAGAGCATAGTTTAGCTTCCCGGTAGATTCCCTGCTTAATGCTCAAGGCACCTACTATCACACTATGTTGAACCTTTTGTCAAGAAGATTTACCATTATATTAGATATCGTTTATATTAATTATTTCCAAGGAAATTGAAGAACAATATGATATTGCCAAATCTTCCCGCTCAACATTTAAAACAGCCTACCGCACTGAGTGCATTACGAGATATCGAGTTCTACTTATGGAATTCGATTGAACCGATTCCTTTGCACGATCGCGACAAGCCACCAGCCAAACAAGTACGCGCCACCACGCAGCTGATACCCACTCTTTCCCTTTGTCGCTCCCGCCCGTCTTCGAATTCGATTCAGTTGGAAACGAGTTGCCGGCCCGGCCGCGAGCAAGCTTTTAATGGATAAAGCGGCTATCGCGTTGCGCTCCACGGTTCATCAAGCGGCACGTGTGTCGAAGTTGGTAATGGACTGCCGGATCCTCCCATAATTTCGCGTTCAATTTGCCCCGCGGCGTGTCTAATTCTTGTTGGAAAGTTGGCTGCGCCGGATACCGTCCATTGTCAGCGGTTGTAACCGGGCGAAAAACATCCCCCGCTCTGCCTACAACCGGATCGCTCTGACGAAACACTAATTGCGTTCCTCGGCCCTGTCGAGCGGCTTTTCAAACGTCCACCGGGCCGAGCAGCCCCGACGCAACCGGAGGAAACTCTGTTGCAATTATTGATGGGGGGGGAAATTTTCTACACGACCCCGCGGTGGAAAAGTTCGCCGTGATATCGGGCAACGGGGGCGGCAGGAGCCGATCGAATTTGGCGGCAGCTGGTTTTCGACCAGCTCGCTCCCAATCGCTGCTAATGGGACAAACAATTTAATTCCACGCGAAATCCGATCTGCGTGGCTGGAGGTGGACAGGGTCGCGCAGGCACGCCGAACGTGATGTTCGGCTGGCTCGGTTAAGTTGGGTTAAAGGCGAGGGACCACAGGGCCATTTGTGGTGGGAATGATAGAAGAAATGAATGGTAGATGAGGTTTTTTATAGATAACTTAAGTAGATTAAAGTAAAACTTAAATTATAATAGTCTCAAAGGGATGAACGCAGAGGGAGAAGTGGGGTGTACAGATTTAATGCTGGCTTATATTCTCTTCAGAGTCTTAGAGAGTAACTGTGCAAAATTGGGCCCTGATACATCAAAGGGTTTGGAAGTTAATAGGGAACGTACAGATAGATATTCTATTTTATATTAGTATGAGGAGATTAAAGTGGTAAATGATGTAAGTGGCAAAGAAATCAAAAATTCTTTTTTTAGTGGAAAAAGATATGAAGAATATCGCTAAGTACTGGAATCATTTACGTTAATATCTATGGTTGTTACAAAGAGCTGGGATTCTAAGTACCGACAACGCTGTGGTTGAAAAGAAAATAGGAAAACTAAAAATATTGAAAATACTGAAAATTCTGTTAACTGTTTCGAGCTTCCTGGGAATATTTTTTTTACGAACATGACGCTGGTCGCGATTTGAGCCGAGTGGTGTCCAAGAGCAGCAGGGTACGGTTGCCTAAATTCAGGGGTTGAAACAATCGCGCGCGTCGCGGTGATACTTTGCCTAAAGGTTCTCAGTATTCCTGGAAAAAAATCAAGTATTCAAAAAATTCGTGAAGTATTCAACGAGATACATTCACCTGACTATAAATTTTGTTCCACCAACTTTTAGTGACTTTGAAAGGGTTCCGTGGCAAAATTTAATTGGAAAACCCTGTTCGAGAAAAAGGGTACTACATGTTACGATATGTGAAAGTAAAGTGCAATCATCACCCTGCCAAGTATCTATCTTTGAGTAAATAAAAGCGAGACTGAATAGGAATTTCATTACCGATTTATTCAGAGAACAAAGTTAACTGACGGCCGGTGGATTTTTTCGAGCGGCGAATTGAATGTTGGTTTAAATTATTCCCTCTTCCGTGACGTTGAACTGGGTCACCTGTAAATCGCCCTGTACATCGAGTTCATTAAAATACATTCACTTTAATGTATGCTGTTCAAACGTTCGTATGTTTGTTGTCTTTATGGAAATCATTTTGTTAGCGATCACGTGTTTAGATGACCTTCTGTTCTCGTAGATAGGCTGTGGATGATGACTAATGGCACAACGTTACTTACTATCAACGTTATAGGAATTTGAAACTCGTAAATCAGCACAGAAATAATGAGAGGCACGTATTCACATTAGGATCAGGTTATTCAAGATAAGAATAAAGGAGAAAGCGCCCGAGGCCCTACTTAAAATCGCACGAAGCAACCCTATTCTAAATTAGGTTCCATTCATCAGTTTGACGCAGAGGCAGAAAATATCTGATTAAAAATCACCCCACACTGCCTACGACTTCGTTAACTACCTATCACTCACAATAGCTATTGATCGTACCCCAATATTATTTACAGCAAGAAATTGAAAAATATCAAGTGACTCGACGTTGTATAAATAACGAATAGCAACTTTATACTTAAAGGATCTAGCCTCGAAGTAAGAAAGTCAAGGTTCTCTTCTAGCATGAGGTCCACGATAAATCGCACACGACATTTGCCCCAGATCCTCGCGTCCACAAGCCAACCTTCTCCAAAGTCTGCTCTCGTTTGTAATCAAATCTAAGAGATAGCAATCCTATTCCACGAAATCGCGCGGTGAAACGTGTAAAACAGTGCCCTCTGTCCCCAGGTTTCTGTCCAACAAATTCGAGGAAAGTTATACACCGACGATCGAGGACTTCCACCGGAAGCTGTACAGGATTAGGGGGGAGGTCCATCAGCTTGATCTTCTGGACACCAGCGGGAACCATCCGTTTCCCGCGATGCGACGATTATCCTTCCTAACTGGTAAGTCTGTCAGCTTACATCCACAGAAACAATTGCTACAGGCATGCTTCGGCGATTCAAGGAAGAGGAAAAGAAATGGGAGAAATTCTGCGTCTCGGTTTAGAATTTTAGAACGGCGGTGGGAGGGAAGGCAGGATTAAGGAAGGTTCACACATTAGGGTGGCCATGAGTTGGACAAAATGTAATCTTACTATAAATTACAAATTAAGATTAACATGTAATTGTGTAGTTATTATTTACATTATTTCATGTAAGCGTTAATTTAAGTAGTTTACAAAATTGTGGTGAACTACCTAATGTAACAATTGCAGAAAGTAATGTGTAATCAACTACACAATTACATTTTAATCTAATATGTAAGTTGTAGTTAGATTACATTTTGTCCAACTCTGGGTGTCGAAATTTTGTTTTATTTCTTTTCTCTCGCCTCCTAGAACGGTGCCATTTGAAAAAAAAATAGTCCCTGAAAAAGTTTAATGCAATCGGACCACAGGAAAGGGTGCCGACCAGGGCTTACTGTTTAAAATTCATTAATAGTTTGTATTTAAAGGTTATCTAAAAAATGGAAAGCTCTATCGAAATTTTGTTCAAATAATATTAAAAGATCATTCAATTTCCTACGATTCCTGTACATATAAGTTTTTCGTGCTTCCAACCATTTTTTAGATAATTGCGTTTGAATATAGAGAGATCCGCGCTGCGCGCGGACGGACAATACGTCACACCGTACCTCTCTATATTCAAACGTTATTATCTAAAAAATGGTTGGAAGCACAAAAAACCTACATATACAGTAATTGTAGAAAATTGAATGCTCTTTTAATATTGTTTGGACAAAATTTCGATAGGGCTTACTATTTTTGAGAAATTCTTCAAATTCAACCTATCGATGAATTCTAAACTTTAAGGACTTCTCGACACCCTCCAATACTTACAATAATCTTTTTCAGGGACAATTTTTTTATGAAATGGAACAATATTAGGGTGTGAAAGCGATAAAAATCGCAGGTTGAAAATAAAGACGATCCCCACAATGAAGTAGATTCTAATAAGTAGATTCCCACTTATTAGCAAAGTCAGTGTTAATGGTCTCTTCGTTACTCTAGTATACACATAGTCTCTCATCCCTCATCATACATCCCTCTCAGTTACTGGCACCGAAACAGGGAGATCGTTGCCACCCACGCCTCCGAACCGCCACGCAGCTGGTACGTGTACGTAGACCTTGAGTCAACGCGAGCAAATGTGTCTCCAAATCTCTTGCGACGTTTACAAATTCGAGTCGGTTAACGCTCGACGTCGTCGAGCTCCTATGGGAATCTTATTCCTCGAGACAGGAGCTACGGGGTCGCGAGAGGATCGCGCAATAACCGTCGAACGGGGAATGTAAGCAAATGGCTTTCACCCCGCGCAAAGACGCGGCTTGCAGGTGCACCGAGGGTTGGCCATTTTCGACGACTGCGGCTTCGGCTCGCGGGATTACGGTTGACGTATCCACGACGATGGGTGAAGTATCGCGAACTGTGGACGAGAAGACTGGAGGTAAAAGGGAGTGCAGAGAATTCCTTCGAGGAAGAAATGTCAAATAGGATGGAGGAGTGAGAATCACTCGGAATTATTTAAGGGAACCCTTCGGTCAAAATGCTGGAATAATACGGAATTTTTTTCAAGGAGTTTTTATAACATATCCTTGAAAATGTTTTTGGCTTTTATTAGTACACTCGTCACGGTAGAAAATAATATTGTTGCTTGTTTGTTTCATTTGTTTAAATAGATATTTCCTAGTGAAGTTGAATTTAACCCCTTGGTGCAGGTGGTTGATATTTCGGATGAGTGGTTCATCTGAAATAAAAAACCCAAATATATGTGTTTCTAGTATGTTACTTGTTTTAATATTTTCACAGTTTTTTTATATCGATTAAATATACAAAAGAAATGCCCTTTTTGGTACTTTCAACTTTGAATTTTAACGATTTTAATAATTTTTGTCCAAAAGCATACTCCTGTAAATTACATTTGTTATCTAAATGAATGAAACAAACAAGCAACAAATATTTTTTCCTCGTATTTCAAGAGTGGTAGAATTTTCCCCTAAAAGTTTGAAAACGATAATAAAAATTTTTAGTAAAAGTTAAAATTAAAACAGAATTATTAAATTGATGACCGAAAAATAGCGATTATTTTAAGAATAATTCGGTCATATCTGTGCATTACTAAAAATCCACGACTTTTTAATTTTTTGATAAAAGTAGCACAATTTCCTTAAAATAGCGCATATTTTACACCTCCTGTAATTTTTTCAAGTCAATCTAAACCACCACTCGTTCACACCTACCCAAAAACCAAGAGAAAAAAAGATTCTAGAAAAACGCGTTTAAAGTTTCCGAACTAAGACGACTCTACAACTCACCTTCGACCTCTTTATCTGTCAAATCAACAATTTTGCGAATTTTAATACAAACCAAGCGGCATTTTACTCAAAAAAGCTAGTCCTCTCGAAAAATGCAATAAAAAAATCAATTTTCCGACTGCCTGCTCCCCTTAAGCACGATTCACAAACATTACACCGCGTGACACTGCGAAGCCAGTGATAGTAATATTTCTCAAGCGAAGTAATCGTAAAACACACCCGTACGGTCCATTTACTCCCCTAAACTTGCCAAGACATTTAGAAACTTCCAGGAAATTTGTTCGCCGCGCAAAATTCGTAATTCCGTTAGAGCGATCCTAGCGGGCTGATCCCGTTCGGAATCATGGGCCACGCTTCATCGACGTGACGCCAATTTTCCACGAAGCGACGTCGGCGTCCGTGGAGTGGGGGGGGGGGGGGGGTCGCGTGAATCACGTCTTCGACGAGTAAACACGTCTCCGCACCGTGGGTTCGCGCGGTATCGCTCCTTCGATCCTGTCTGCCCTCTCTCCCTTTCAGCCGACACCTCCTTCCACAACTTGTTGAGTATCCTTTCTTCGATCCAGCTGCGCCGTCCCCGAAGCTTCCGGCCACGCTCGATCGACCCCCGATATATTCGCGCCGAAATATGTACACGTTGCTCGTAAACTCCAGCCCGACTGAACAGTGCATCATCATCGGAGGGGGGGAAGTTAGTAGTTCTCGAGTGGATTCCTTTCAGCGCGCGGCAGCCGTACGAAAATCCACGGGCAATGTCGACCTCCGCGGTACTCGGGGCGCACTTACCGATGCACGCCACGCTCTCGCCGATTCCCCGCAATTTTGCGAAACGCGCAGAGTCAATATTTGCGGCCGGCTTCCCGCGGCAGATATGCGTCGAGGAGAACGGATAGAAGCGAGTAGCGCGGTCGAAATTTACGAAAAGGGTCCACCTGTCGTTCCACCGTGGAGATCCCGGGAAACGCTAGCGTTTCGGGGCGCGGAATTAATAACGGCACTTAGCCGCGACCGGTTAAATCGGGTTCATATATTCTCAGCCGTCCCGCTTTTCTATTTCCTGCTGTAGCTGGGAATGTTCCACGTCGGGGCTCATAGCGAAATCGTAGAGCCATTACTCGTGCCTCGGTGTTCGATTTCGTTCGGCAGTCGAAGGGAATCTCTGCAAGGTTAATGTAATACGAGGAATTGGAGTTACACCGCTGTTTCCCTGCTATTTTTAGACTGCCATGCTACTTCGAGTCTCTACATAGCTGTGCAAGAATCCCTGACTTACGTCAGCGGCGATAAAGTAATTTCTAGGCCTTCGTGATGGCCTCCATTCGTCGAAGTATACGCCGCGACACGTAACGATGCAGATTCGATAGTACAGGTGTTTTCAGTTATCACGCTCCCCTTACCCATTGCCGATGCAAATTGCTGCTTGGCCGCGCTGGCCCGCGACACGCGATATCGGGGGAAAAAAAAATCGTTAGCGAACGGCGGATAGATCCGCGATCCTGGCCGTCTCGCTTTCCACCAGCGGAAAAATGCATTTGCATCACGCATGTCGCACGTGACGTGGCCACGTACGTGCTCACGGCGGTGCTGGTGTGCGTGCGCGTATTGATCATTCGGGTTTTGAACCACACGCACGCGTCACGTGCCCTACGTGCACCGTACGGCCGCCACGTGAACCCGCCACGCGCATCGCATCCACGAATTATTGAATTGACGTGCACCGCAGCGGAAAAACGAGAAACGTCGGCCAGTCCCCGGCGAAACTGTCCCCGAAATTCACCCGATTACGCTTGTCACGCGGAGGCCGAGCTAGATTTCTGGCCCTTCTCCTGTTACGCTTAGAGCTTTCCTTTGTCCTTGTAATTGCCGTTCCTGAGAATGGCGCGAGAAGTCGCGCGGAGAAGCGCTGGGATCGGGGACGATTCCTTTGACCACCGTTGTTCTTTTATTTTATAGAGGAAACTCTTCGAAAGAATACAGTGGCTAAAGTAAATTGGAACATTTTGAATTTTATTTATTGCCGATAAATTCAACAATTTTCAAGAATTTATTGCGACGAAATATAATTATAGTAATGGAATAAAACTTTTGTGTATTTATTAAAACACGTTGAATGCCATGATAATTTTACATGGATTGCTTGTGGCGCCAACGTGAATTTCTTATTCTGTGATACGTGTTATTTTGAAATATTATCAGAACAGATATGTTGAGGTGTATAATTGTGTTTAATGAATTTATGTTACTGGGGGTCACCGGTGGGCCCCGTAATGTGATCTCGGTGATAGTATTGAAAAATTCATAAGTATTGATATTTATTCTAATAATGTGTTTTTTATAAATTTTGGCGTCGCCGGTTACCGATAACCCCCACAGCACTACCGACAAATTGAGTGCCGGTCATTGGTGACTCCCATGGCATTCAACGTGTTAAACTGCATTTCCACAGTAAATAAAAAATATAAAAGTAATAAAATTATTGCTTTTAGAATGCTTTTGAAAGCGGTCTTGGTGTCGTGTTTAAGAACTAAGGCGGTTTCAGCTGTTAGACTTATCTGAAGGTAAAAATCCAGTATGACTGTCGCTATCGCTCGGACTATAATTAGTGATTCATCTTTAAAATTAGCAAAATGGTGGGCAAAGTGCAAAACAATTTTAAAAGTAGGTTAGGCTCAATGAAAATACTTGGTGTTGTCCCTGCGAGAGTCATATGTGTGCAGAATACGCAGTAAAAATTATAATGCCATACATAAGATAAGAATTATTTTTATAAAATCAGAATCTAAATTTCACGGGAAGCCGAGTAGTAAAGCTAGTTCGATATAGAAATACCCGTGTATTTATACAGTCTCTAAGAGTTCGCGTGCATTAACGTGTTTGTAGATAGTTTCCGCTCCGTCAACTTGAATCTTGTTCACTCACAAATCCATAACATTTTTTTCTCAAGTGGTCCAAGTAATTCGTAGAACTTTCAGTTAATAAAACATTCGTTAAAAGTCATGAAGCTCTCTCTCGATCAAATTTATCAGAATTATTCAAGTATCCTTCTCCTTCTCCCAACTCTGTCACCAAGCATCTTACTAAACACACAAACACCACGATACACTTTCAAAGGATCATCGAAAGAATCTCGAGTCGTCGATGCGCACCCCAAAATACAAGCTCCACCCCTCCAAACGGCCACATTCTCACTGATTAATGATCACACATTGCAGCAGCTCGTTTATCTCCCAGTAAAATATCACTCAAGAAGTCGAGCGCCTTGTTTCGCTCTGAATTTGCGTAATTATTGCGCCCGACTAATTACAGGCATCAGCGTTCGCGGGCCGTGCGATAAATAACAACGCCGAGCAAACGCGCGAACGGCCGTGCAGTTTGTCCCTCGATTCGCGCGTAGATTAAAGCGTATCGCGCGGCGCCAATGTTTTCCAACCCTGGGATACCTCTGGAAAATTGTGGAATCTGCGGCAGCGTCCGTAATCACCCATGAAAATCAGAGGATTACAGCGGACACCTCGCTGCCAGCCAGATAACACTATTTCGCGTATCGAAGTGGATCGAGCTTCTCAGCAACTTCTCAACTTCCCCCCCGTCGTTTCTACGAGCGATGAAGATCAGCAGCTTCAACTCCGGAAACGCGAAACTTGTATAAAACTCCTGCTACTAAGGTATTTACCGTGTAACGACCCTATTCCCGCTACACTGGCGCGGGTTGAAAAATTCGCCGTGGTCCACGTACTAACGAGTGAAACTTGTAAGCCCGCGGAATCCCCGGGGACTTCGAACTACATGAATCCTAAGTGTGCTCCCAGCTCTGCGTGCTTCGACCGTGCAACTTTGGCGGAGTCCACGCTGTTCATTTGCAACCCGAGTCGTTAGAAACGATCGTTGTCCAGAGAGACAGGGAAGACGTTGTTAGGAACGGCCTGGAATAACTATAATACATAACTAGATATCGAGGAACATTAATTATAAGCCTCGATGGCCTATAGGACCAGAGTCACTCAGAAGGAGAGGTTTTTAGCTGTCCTTCGCTATATTCGAACGTTGTTATCTAAGAAATGGTTGGAAGCACGAAAAAATTGTATAAGCAGTAATTGTAGAAAATTGAATAGTCTGTTAATATTATTTGAACGAAATTTCAGTATTTCAATGGAGTTCGATATTTTTGGGGAATTTAAATTCCACGGCCTGGTCAAGGTCACTTTTTCAGGGATTATTTTTTTATGAAATTCACGACAGCGAGGGAAATTTGATGGCGAAAAATAAGAGCCGAAAAATATCGCCGAGTAATAAATACTCGGCGATATTTCATCACCTATTTAAAATGACCACAGATTCCAGCTCTTGGGAGGCCCACGTGACTCCCTTCATTCATCCCACCATTAGTTTTAATATAAATATCTCTGCAATTATTCCCAAGGAAATCAGTAAAACCTCCACATAACACCACACCGAATATCTATCCACCACGCAACACTCTGTTCATTGTTTTAATTCTGCTTGCAAAAGGCATATCTTACAATAAACTCTAGTCGCGAATTTCACTCGGGAGTCTGTGGATTCATACGTGACAGCGAACCCAGCCGCGTGTCCCGCGTGGAGGGAAGTTCCAGGTCTCTTAGCTCCGAAACTGGAAGTGCAATTCTCTGCCATGGGACGCGGACCACCCACGTCCGCTACACACTCTTCGTAATTTCAATTAACCGAATACATCGGAGGCGTGCAACGGTGGCGAGACTATTCGGAGTATCTTGCAATAAACCGCCGGGCTGTAAACCGTGGACGGTGCGAGGACAGTGGTTCCAGCTGCGAAGCGGGACGAACCAATATGGAGAACGCCACGAGGCTCTAACGACCTGCGGAACGACCCTGGCCAACACTGTCCCTGGCCAGCTTTGCACTCACTCTTCATTTCGCAGGCCGTTCTGCAGGCCGGGGCGCGAGATGGCCGTAAGGCTGCACGCGATCCTCTCTCAATAGGGAGAGGCAGCTCGATTCGATAAAGTGACACTGCCACACAACCGCTGGCAATAATGTCCTCTTGCCAATCCCGCTGAATGGTTTTCTAGATATCGCACGGAGGGCGAGGGGAAAAGTTATCGGGAGCTTGCAGGACGCGTGAAATATCGTTGCGAGCACCGTGTATATCTCCACGGCCTGCCGACGCGAGCAGCGGAAGTTGGACGGTGTTGGAAAGCCCACCACTACTTATGGACGGGACCCTCGCTTGTGTCGACAAGGATGGGCTGTCTTCAATCGCGTTAACCCAAAGAGGGGTGAAAAACCGCAACATAGCCACAGATTTTACTAAAAGCTTATATCTGCTGGTTAATGTAGGAAAATTAAATTTATTTTAAATTTCATATTTAAAATAAAGTTCTTGTTGAAGGGTCCGGTAAAAGCGCTCGAAAAATAGGTGATCTTTAGGAATTTTTTTATCAAAAAAGTATACAACTTGCAGTAAAAAAAGCTTTGTGGTGTTTCTTTATTCTAAACCTTTTTTTTAATTTTCTTATGTGGTTCGAATTTTACGTGGTGCTCAATGCACTGTTGCCATAAAAGAGGCGTAAACGGTAGACAGTAGAACTCGATGTAAAATTGTTTAAAATCAAAAATCTAAAAGCTATTCTTATAGGTTGTATCAATCACTATCTTATCAGCCTTTAAGAAGGAAAATAAAGCAAAATGGCGATGTTTGCTACACGTTTGAACGCAAACATGCGAAAAATATTAATAACGAAGAACTTATGACCTCTAAAATTGATGGTCAAAGGGTGATGCGATAGTGAATTCAATTACAAAGAAAATGCCACCAAGTTTTATAGAATCGGTTAATAATTTCTTTTGTTACGCTGTCTACCTTTTGTAAAAATCATGATTCGAGAAAAACACTCAAATACTCAAATGCCTATAACATCGGGAATTTTACGAATTTCAAAAATCATTTTAAACACGTATTCTTAAAAGGTTTAACATTCGAAAAATGAAATAAAACAAGAATCAATTTTTAGACCAGACGGTCCCCTTAAATAATTGTGTTGGTGTTGATTTATAAAAATATGTTTGACGAGGAAGGACCAGAAGACAACGTTGGTGTCAGAAGTGAGAAGAAGAAGATTTGTATCGAAGTAATGGTTGCAGTGAACTCGGCGATTGCTGATGTAGAAGTTGTTAAAGGAAGTTTTCGAAATTTCATACTTGGAGTGTATGGAACGTGTGTGGTTTTTTGGAAAAGTATGGATGAAAGGTGTGGACGGAGTGTAGGTGTTTAAAATCGAGTGGTTGGTGGAGGTTCTGAGGGAAAGATGAAATTTGTGAGGATGCTTGGGTTGTAAATCTGTATTTCGAGAGATACCTACGCTCAGATTTTGTAGGTTGTAAGGGAGGGGAACGAAATTGGTGTTTGCTGAGTTCGGTGTGTTTAATCTTCGTAGTTTTAGGCGTTCGGATAATTTATGTATGGAGGTGCAAACGATATGGCGAAAGTTCAAGAAAATTTCAGACCGGGGTCTTTTTCTCCCTTCATTTTATAATCTTAATATACCAAATGACTATATTTTAGCTTAAATATACAGTACCTACAAGGAAAATGTTATTGCAAAAATTTAGCTCGTGATCTTCACAAAAATAAATTGAATAGGAGTCATTTTATCAATAATAAGGGAGAGTAGGGTAAACACGAACACGAGGTAATCGCGAATGCGATGTTACGGCGTTTTAATAAATAAAAACAATGTTCCCTCTCCACTAGCTAATAGTTTAGGTCGTATCCAACGCCGGGCAGAAAGTAATAAATACAGAACGCTCATGCTATTCAAGATAAATAGAATTTATTATTTTCATCATGTTTCAAGTAATATTTTGTCCATTTTCAATTGCATGTAATTAGTTTTCAATTAATGAGACAATTGGGATTTTTTTAAGTTGAAATAAAGCACATTTTTACCAACATCTTGTGACCAAGGCGTTGATTGAATTATAATTCTAGCCTCTGAAATAAATTCTTTTGTATTTTAATGAAATTTTCAGAATATATAAAACTTACTTAAATCTACAAAAGGGATTTTTAAATTTTCATTACAGGCTCAGAAAAATGTTTCAAAAACGACTTTTACTATTTTTTTCGATATTCCGGCCAATTGCATTTTTCTGCTAACGCACAAGAAGATGAATTTGAAAAATACATTGAGTATAGGTTGTAGAAACATTTTTTATCGGTTGACCATTGAAGTCGCGCTTTCTGTGCGACTTCTGCGATATTTAGCACTCTGTTCGTGATTAGCCCACGGCAGTCGAGTAATCACGAGCACCAAGGGTTTTGCTTTTTTACTATAGAGCTGATTTTTATTATAATTTTTCAAGAATTCGTCACGGTACTTTATAGGTGAATAGTTTAAGTATATTTGTAAATAATAAACAAATTCATTTCTCATACAGTTTTCGTTTTGTTTGCTTTTTTCCTCAGGTGTTCGCAATTACCCTACTCCCCCTTACTGCTATGGAAATTCTACTACGTAAATTTCAGAATTCTGCAATAAATATTTCCCGTAGCGTAGGATGGTTAGTCTGATAAACATCTTTGACTCCAAATCCTCAGCGAAAAAGAAACTTAAAATTCAGAAGAACGCGTGCACGAAACGCGAAAGCACAAGTACGTGTCACTTATGAAGGCCCCAGGGGGAAGAGAAAAAAATCGAACTACCCCAGCCAGTCGACGTACATATTTCTTGCCCCTAAATCTAATATTCTGAATGGCGGTAGTCCATATAAGATATTCGTCCTTCGTTTGAATTTTAATAATAAACTCCGAATGGGGAAGCAGGCAGAAAATTGGATTATTAAAAAAGAATGAGGCCATGAGTGTACGAGAAGAAAAAAGAATTTTAATAATAAATACGTTGTAAAATTGTTGTTTGAAGGTTCAATAAGTGGTGGTATCAGTAATTGACCCTCTCTCGGTTTATTGCCGCGTCGCGAGTGGCGGTAACGGTAAAATAGGTACTTTATATCAGCAACTTTGTTTCTGTCTATATTTATACCTCGATGTATTACACATAGTGACCATAGTGGCCAACGAATTTCAACCCTTTCTGCTTCAACTTATTCAGCAGTCGATCGATCGGAGTCACTTTTTGGTCCGCGCTGCGCTTATTAAATATAGAACTTTGAATTTCCACATCAGTGCTTCATTTAATAACGTTTAACCGGCGGACAGTTCGGACGACCGCACAGTAGTCGATTAGGGGTCCATTTGGGCCCATAATTCCTAGCCTATTATACACAAAGGGTACTACTTGGGCAGACGTTAATTAAAAAATCTCTTATTTCTTTATAAAAAGAAACTAAACCGTCATTGATGAGTGTTACCATCCCCAAAGCCCCAAGACATGAGGTGTTAGTTTCTAAAATTTAGGTAAGGTTCAAAACTACACATTTTGTGAACGTGCTCGAATTTGATTTGAATCGGTTGGAACATCCGTTTTTGAGTTATCATTGCAAAACGAAAGAATCATTTTTCAAAAGCCTCTTTAATGATCCATCTTTACAGTCATATATAATGCATATTTTTCACTAAACAAACATGTTTTTTTCAAGTTCCAGTTTCGATTTGTTTCTTTGTTATTAATTGTAACAGACATTCTTCATTTAGTACCCTTAATACAGCAATTCATCTTTTATATTTTCAGAGTTTCTCTTTATTACAGCAACTCATATTTCATATTTCTAAAGCTTTCTATAATATATTATACCTAGAGTAACCTGTCCAGTGAATGAACGTTGCTGATATATAAAGCAAAAAATTAATTTACACCAAAAACAATGATAACCAAAGTAACGATTTGTGAATACTAATTCTAACAGACACGCAGCTGAAGTGTACAATTCACTGAACAGGTCACCCTACTAAGAAGAATGAGGTAATATTTCAATACCTAGCCTCTGAAAAATCTAATTTCCCTTCGTTGCCAAATATTTTTCTGAACAAAGTCTTTAATCCTCTTACATAGTCTAACGTCTACTTAAAACTCCTAGCGAAGTCCCATTTCTTTTTACCCTTCAGATGTTTCGTTATCACACTCCAAAGTTAGACGTCCCATTTTTCCCCACACTCCCCTATTCACTATTTCATCCGACTGCATTATACTTGGGTCCAAGAAGACCCGGGCACCGCCAACCGAACATTAATTACACAAATTACAAGTCCCATTATTACTAAAAAATTTAATAAAATCGACCCGCGAGGAGTACCATGAGAAATGTTAGGTAATACAGCGAGGGGTTGTCGGAAAGCTGGTCAGCCAACAAAACAATCCCGGTACAACGCAGAGCGGATTCATACCGTCGAAATATCCCTTGGAACGAGGAAACGCTTTGTCCTGGACCTGGTTTTTCCCATGAAGAATTTGATCCAGGCCAGTTATACGCGCGGGTACATGCCTCGCGAGCCATAGTCCCTCGGACGCTGGACGATGCGAATATTCCCGGAGCGACGCACGAACACGCCCGCTATGCAAAATAGGGGGAAAAAAACGGCGGGCCGGTTATTAAGTTGGCTGAGTCCCTTTACCCAGCATCAAGATTACGCCGTTGCACGAGAAGCCGTTATTAAAGCCGGCTTCGAGACCATGATCCGAAACTTTGTAGACGACCGATAACGGATAACCGAGAGGGGGTTCGCTTGGTTGCCCCGCTGGCCAGTAATGCGCGTTAATCACTGAATATGTACAATCCGTCCGCACGCGACAACGTCACACTAACAGAGTTTATAATGTACGAATACAGTGTCCCCAGCAGATGATTAATTTTCCATTCGGAAAGCAGGTGGTGGGAATTAACGTGGCGTGCCAAGCTTTCACCCGGCCGGGTGATAAGGATTCTTAAATTACCTGTTGTCGGATCTGATGGGCAAAGTTCGCGGTACCCGAAAGGGTACTTTTGTATATAGGTACTCACCTCGCCCTGCGAATGAATTTCCTTCCCCTTTCCCTTTCATCTGGATGTAAGGTTATCCGGAGTTGGTCCCTCGGAATTACCTGGAATTTCTAAATAATAAATTCGACAAAGAGGCCCAAGAATTCCTACTTAAGCGACTATCCATCCCCGAGCACTATTCACTCTGGGAATCAATGCGGCTCGACTTTAACGCCCGCCGACTGGAAGGCCGTTATGAGTTCGACGATTCCGAGGGAGGATGGATGAATACTAAGGGGCGGATTTGCATGGAGGGGTACAACAGCCCGCGAATTCGGGCCAGAGAGATTCCGAGGGGCTACGCCGTGCGGAGCAACGTCACCGAGAAACTGTTCGCGCGAGGAGCGTATAATGCGAACGATCTCGCGCCTCGAAGACGGCGACCCGAATTCAAAGACAATGAAGGTCTAGACATCTCTCGGCGCAAGAAAAGGAGATTCCTTTCGATTCAGGGACAGGGGCTTCGAGGCACAATGGTTGGCATATATTCCACGGACGAAACAATGGCCAACCATGCTGATGGTCCCCGGCGGAGGAAAATATCCTCCCGGGGAAAGTACGTGGTCGTAAAAGCGTTTGGTGGTAACAGTATACTTCTCCGGGGACGAAGCGAGGCCCGGCAAAGGGATCCACGTTCGAAAAGAAACAACCGAAGTCCCCCAGCGCTAATTACTTTACCATTTACCTTCGACGTGTCCTCTGTTCGCGCCTGATAGAACAATTCAGCGCGATTGATCGTCCCGGTCGCAATTAATCGCGATAAGATTCCGTTGTAATTAATTGGAGAGCGCGGTGTTTCGTTAAACGGATTTCTTTCGGGCCGCGGCCTCTCTGTTTCGCTCCGTCTCCCCTTTCATCTGTAAACGAATTACATTCCGTGCCGTTAATCCCCATCCAATTCACTCGGACACCGCGACCACGTTAGAGTTATCTCTTACGTAAAAATCTGCCGGAAAAATCGGGAGGTCTTCGGGCGCAAGAAGTTGTTGACTTCTAGCGAGCGGTTCTTCTCGAGCTCGTCTAACATCTTTGCACGCTTTGCTTATTTTTCAACCCGCGCTGAAGTTTCTCGGTTTTTAGCCGGCTCTCCAAGCGTGTCACGTGATGTTTGTCTCGAGATGGGACATACTGGATCTCGGGATTCTTCTGCTTTCGCTTTGCAGCTATCGAGGGGAACGCTATCCTTGCTAGACATGCAGGCTCCAGCGGGAGCTTTGGTAGTTGTTTTTCGGAAAAGGAAAATGACTTTTAGGTGACTCGGTGGTTTCTTGGGAGATGTCTACCTCGGGCTTACTTAGTTATTCATTTTTCAGTAGAATTTTTATTATTAGGTGCACTCTGTTTTTCTTGATATACGTTCTCTGTCGACGTTTACTTCCTTTAAAGTATTGTTCGTTCTTTTAGCTTCTTTAAGGCTTCCTCGATCTTTCCTTTCTACCTCCTTTATTATTTTATTATCTACTCTTAACTTTCTACCTTATTTATTATCTTAAACATCTTATTGAGTTAGGTGGGGTGTTAGAAACATTTTTTAATGAAATTATATCACCCTGTATAAGGGGCTCTCAAAAACTTTAAATGCTTTGGGCCTTTAAAGATCTCATTTTGACTCTGCCCTAGCCTAAATATCTCTATAAAAAAAAGAGTTTCTTGAGAACCCTTTTCCAAAAACTCAGTGCAATTGGACGTACAATATTAGACAAAAGTATATTTGAAATTTGAGATACTTGAATATCTACGCATAGTAAATTTGGGTATAAGGAATTTGAAAGACAGTTGGAGTCTTATTTTTACTCCTAGAAAGGTATTTTCCACTTTACAAATGCTTTTTCAAGCATTACTTGCTAAACTTTTGGCAGTGAAAATACCCTGAATACACAATTTTCTCAAGTTATAATTTATTTCTTCAAAACGGTGTAGTGAAAATAATTGAAACTCGGCACATTTTTTCATCTATCCATATACTACATGTATAAAAAAAATTGAAAACATTAGTACCATTTCTTCAACATTTTTTCAGCTGTCTTATCTGTCAAGATCGTCTCTTTCCATAAGATTAAGGTACAGTAATGCCTCGTTAGAATCACGACGATCGGGGCTGGCGGCAGGACACTAACGCGATGCGGACGCTATTTCCTTAGAGTAGTATATGCTCTAAAACTATTCCGTGCGGCCGATGCCGCGAGTGAGAAAACCCCAGAGCCGAGCGAGACGGAACGAAACAGTTGACACGAAGTTGCCGTCGTCTCTTTCGTTCTCTCACTTTCGACTGAAGGATTCCAAGAAATGGTGGGGATAGTGAGCGTGATTATAACGCATGGTAAAAACGGGACACTAACGAGTCATTACTGTAATCACATCTTGAAATAATATCTTTCCTAAATAGTTCTCGAATTAGTTGATTTATTATTAAAGAATTAATCAATTACGCTATAACTTTTAATCACAAACAAATTTCTTACACCTTCTTTGTGACGAGTAACCTCTTAAATGTGCAGAAATTGGGACATTCGCCTTACATGTAAATCAGTGAAACTTAAAGTCATTATAACCCAGCAAACGTTTAATGAATTCATTAAAAAAAAATTTGCATCACATCAGAAAGATTAAAAACTAATTCACCAACTTGGTACCATTTTAAAGATAGCTCCGATACATTCTCAAGTAACTAACAACTGAAGCACAGAGACCCCTCCGCCACCCCGAGCATCATCAACCCCTAACATCGCCAGCTCCGTGCACCTTGTTGCGCCATTCCACCATTCCAACCGCGGCAAGTTCCCAGCGGCCGCGAGCGCAGCCCGCTGGACGCGATAACGATTTCCTCCGCGGGCGCAACCGGTGGTCCATTCAAGCCGTGCATCGGGCGTCCGTCACGGGGGCGGCTTGCGTGGACGTTCCATATCGGTTCGCGCGCGATATCGACCCGAATCGAGGCGGCTTTCGCGTCGATTTCACCGCGCGCGATTGTTCTTAGCGCGGCTATGGATATCGCGAAAAAACAGGGTAGGGATCGAGCACCCCCGCCGCTGATACCGCTAGCAGGACAAGTGGCGGATTCATTTTTGCACAGCGGAGCGGGCGACAGGGGAATTGGCATCGAAAGCAACCGGGGCGAACAATGCCTCGGAACAATAACCCAGGCCGGCGCTGCTCCGCCCGATTATTTCGGGGATAAACATGCCTCGGAGTAGCTCGTTCGACATGGTGGCCGCGGATCGCGCACCACAGCGAAATTAGCGAGCTCCTGCGGCGGTAACTTTGTTTGCAAACGGTTGCCACGGCGGTGTTCGGAGGAGCGGTGATTACATCTGGCTCGGGGAGCAGCTGCAGTTTTGTCTCGCGGATATTCCACTACGCAGTGACGTGGACGTCGTTAACGCTGATATCATTATCGAGCAACGGGAATCGTTAACGAGGCCGGAGACACGGGAGCGGGCGCTATCATGTCGCTTTATTGCGCGCTTATTCAAAGTGCACGCTGTATTCAATGAGAATGTTTGTCCCGTCGCTGTGGGGGTGATATAATGAATGGGCAGTCAGCGAAGGTGGGGCTAGGACGCTGGGCGATTCGAAGCACGCGCCAAATCGAATTGTCGTTTGCGATGGGACAAGGGCGATCTTGGGGCGGTTACTTACCGCTGTGGGATATTTGCGGTGGGCCGGGGAAGGTTTAGAGCGTTTTATTCTGCACTCCGTGGTGGAGGCAGCCTAATTCCTGAATAAACTTACCGCCGCGTAACGGGAACTACTGATTGCTTCAATCTACTAAGAAAACGAGCTGCGATGTTCTTACGGGGAAAAATTCACGAGAGGAGGTGAAGTTTTCAAGCAGGGTGGGGTGTTCCCTGGCTTGTTGCAACGCCACTGTGGCAACAGTACTGTAATTGCTTTCTAGATCGTGTTACAGCTGGTTTCTTTCCGATCTTTGACAGCAGGGAGAGAAGTGCGCTGGTGCCGTATGGCGGGGAGTAATTCTTGGGTCGTTGTAACATGTTTTGTAGAGGTTTAGGTTCGATCGGGTAGAACTATACGATACGACCCACTTTTAAAGAAGTATTTATAAAACCAATATTTTTTAATTATTCTTTAAAGTTTTCGTGTAAACGTATTAAGTGTTCATTACTCTTCGTAACTATGTCGGAATTGTGAAGAAAACATAACTGGAAATAACTGGAAATAATCATTTTTCTGAACCTTACGTGGGACGTTTTGTAACACAGTCAGGTTTTATTATTTTTATCAAAATGTTATAGAATATATATTATAAAAAATATTATTAACGCAAATAGAATAGTCTTGAATAAAGTTACTACATTATTTTTCATTTACATTTTCTCTTCATGGTCGTTTCCGGACCATGATGCCCGTAATGTACTCCTCACATATTTACGTGACATACTGTTGTCCACGAAAAAGAAAATGAATGGGTTATTCGTGAACAATATGAATTTGAGGTGGGGCATATTGTAAATTCTGGGATACAAAACGTCCCGGCTTCGATTTAGCAACAACGTAGTGGAGAAATATTTGGGTAATAACGATTTAAAGAGTTTAGTTTGCCTACTTTCGACATATATATATGTGTGAATTTATCGATAAAACAACAGTGACTTAGAAAAATGAATTTCTCACATACTCGCAGCAATTTATCTGAAGGCGGAAAATATAAATTCTTGTATATTTTTGTAAAAGCCGTCATATTTGCTCGTATTATTATTGCAGCAATTGTGGGCGACTGAGGCAACTTCGAATCTGATGCATCCTTGTTTGTGTTCGTAAAATAATAGAGGAGCGTTTTGTCAGATGGGGCGTATTGTATAGTTTTACCCTAAGAGCATTCGATGCTGTTTCTACGTTTTCATTCTGGGCGGAACGGGAAAGCTACTTTCCTTTAGTATCCTAGTTAAGATAAATTCAGGAGAGACGGCACTCTTTTCGGGTGAGAGCCAATGACAAATTCGGTTTCGTACTAATTAAAAAGATTTATTTTTAATTAAAATGACACACTTATATACTACGAAAATTAAAAACAATTCTAAACTTTTCTCATGCAAAATTGACAAAATTTAAAAATATGTTAAGTTCCACATCTTACGGGAGAGATGTCACATCCATGGGGTGAGATGCCAATTGCACTAATTTCTCATTTTTATATTTTTTTCTCTTATATTTTCTCTTCTACGAAGCCATTTTTGGCACGCTGCTTTGATATTCCACATTTCTGTACTATTTCTTTAGGTATCTTTAGATTTTCCTCAGTCCACTAACACCTTGTCACTTTACTTTGACGGGTATATTTCCGCAACATTGCAAAATGAAAAGAATTCGATCATCATAAGTCAATTAAAACACCTGTCACTTCACGAAGCGTCTCTTCTTATTTTCTGGGAGAGATGCCACATCTCCGAAAAACAAAGTGAAAATATATAATCTAAAGAATACAGTTTATATGTTAATAAGAAACCACATTAAATAATGAAATAGGTAGTTACTTTGTCCTGTCCCCGTTACGCTTGTAAGGGGTCGTCCTTAAATTACGTAAGGCATTTGGGAGGGAGGGAGGGAGGGAGGTCGCAAATTTCTTACATTTTCGTACAAAGGTGGAGAAGGAGGCCGTTAGCATCTCTAAAATCCGACGTTTCATCGCACACACGAAACCGAGTTAAATGAATTAAATAAATCTTTAAAAGAATTTTAATATCTGAAAAATGCAATGTAAAAAATAATACGTAAGGAAGGGGGAGAAAGGGTTGAGATAGAAAATCTTACGAATTCTTATATTTAGGGAGGGAGGGGGTAAGGAATCTACAAAATTGCCCTTAATTAATCACGTAATTTAAGAACGGCCCCTAATAGGCATTAATGTCTCGCATACATAAACTTTTCACATAATTTTTCGCACACTTGTTGTTTTATTGCTTCAAGGACGCGACACGCGCGGCGACAGCCGAACAGGCACTAATTTGTTTTCCTACTTAGGTAAACAAGCGGCGATATAAAAAGACACAACACACTACCTATGTAATTTTCTTTTACCGATCAGAAGATATTAAAAGTGTGGCGTCTCTCCTGAATTTCCACTTCCAATAATTGAAAACTGCAGACTTTGTTGTGCAGATTATTTCAAGATCGAACTACGTATTGCCATTTCTCACAAAGCTTTACTAAACAAAAGTAAGAAGAACAGCAACTAATAGTTGCCTCGATTTTCTTTAAAGAAGAGAGCCAGAGAGAGGATGTCCTTTGAATAACAGATTCGAGGGAGACACGAAACAGGAATCCCGCGTTACGTATTCGGATCGCGTTCTCAACGATCCATCCGCCGCTGCGTTACCTTTTCCTTCCCTTTCATTCCGCGCGCACTTCCGGCAGAAGAAACTCTTGGAAACAAGGCAGCTGACGTCTCGGAAAAACGTTTCGTTGCTGTGAAACAGAATTCAGCGGAAAAACCGTGGAGAAGCAGGGCTTTCGCCCGGTCTATTCGCCGGTCCGCGGAATCATGTAAAAAGGAAACGTAGGTAGCAATGGCTATATGCTGAAGCCTTAACCCTACTATAATATTCAATTCATTATATTAACGTCACGTCAAGAAAGGAAAAACTCATTAGGTACCAGCAACTTCCTTAACCGAAGGTGGGTTAATTATTCTGACCCGTATTCTGTCTCTCTTTATACACTGTTCACAGAATATGACGAATATTTACAGCACAGTTGTATTTATATTGTATATTCTTTATAAAAAAAATTCATTCACATTTTTACTCCACAAATATGTGTACTTTAATATTTTTCATTGGATAACAAAAATATTTTTCATTAGGTGATTATTTAAGAAGTCATTCTGATAATTACCTACACTGCAAAATTCGACGACATTCAGGTTTTTTTCTCAGTGAATACAACGAGTAACAATGTCTAAATTTTTTTTATTTATTAAGCTACTTAGAGCGTATGCGGAACAATTTTTTGAATACACTTTTAATTGTGATTTTTCAATGTTATTTGGAGTTACAAATCGCGCCTTTGAAAAGACGCCGGGAGTGGTTTCGGCTCACAGACTCATCTGAAACAAAAAGCCAAAGTGATCCTTAATTATTATGAGTACTGCTACCGCAGGTGCCAGAATTAGCCACGCAAGTCGAAGTTTAACAAAATTGCGCGCATTCGCGCTGACCGCTTAAAGAATAAAATTGAGTTTTCATCTCTTTTTACAAAGCTGTTAAATTACTTCAGTCGTAGTTACATTAATCTCCTTTCTCCTCTTTTTTTAGAGGATGCCGGGGTCCACGCCCCTCTCCTTTGAATGCCTCACTGCTCTACTGTATTAATATAAAAATTTGAGCAATTAACAATTCTCTGATGTATCCAGATAAACAAAGTTTACTGTGAATCAGAAGTGACCCAGTTCCGCCCTTCACCTCAGCGTCGGCCCTTCCGCCACCTACCCGTTAAACTTCTGCCTAAGTAGATTTGATAACAGCGAATGCTGAACCTTGCCCTTCGCTGTTAATTTAATATAAATTCTCCCGTACCAAGAATTATTCATTGCTACCAGTATTATCGTAATACCTATTCCTCTCAAAAGCTAGGAGTCCTTAGAAGACTGGAAACTTAATGACTCAAAGAAGACCCTCGGCCTCTCTACGACCATCCGCGTTCATTAACCGCCACGAAAGAAAATAGCGCCGCAACGCGTTCGCGTCCCTTTATTACTCGCATTCATCGACCATGCGCATTATGGCACCGCTTATCTGCGAATAAGAGAAACTTCCAAATAGAACGGAGACAAAGGCCTAGGCCCGATTACTTTGTCTCTCCCCTGCAAGCCATTGGGATATAAATATTTTCCAACAAACGGCCCGCGAACTTAGCCGCAGCTCGCGTGGGTAGCCGGAGCATGAAGAACGACGTCGATGGGACTCCATTCTGCGGGGAATGGAAATCACTGAGGCAGTCGGCTCCGGTGTACCGGCTCCGTAAAATAGAATAGAAGTGGCAAGACGGGATAGATCGAAGTCTAATCAAGTGGATAGCGATGCTCCGGTGTATCGGAGCAGCGGCTAGTCTCGAAAGAAAATGGAAAGTGGGGGTGGTTAACCCCCATCGCTCCGGGACGCTGTAGCAACGGACCAGATGAATTGGATCGGAGTTAACCGTCCCGACCTCGAATTGCGACAAAAAGCGTGGCTGCGCGGGAAACCAGCGTCTGCTCGCGTAATGGATCGCCACGGGGGGAAGTTGTTGCAGCAACAGTGATTTAAAAAGCGGAGGTCCGAGGGTGTGTTTGTCATTTCAGTGACACCACCGACGGGGTTGCAATCTACTATCGCTGCCAGCAAACTTCCGCCCGACTTGTCCCGCAGACTCGAAAACCAGCGGATCGAGTCCTCGCCTCGACGAGAAACGTTGTCGATCGATTTCCTCGCTTCTTTTCTTTCGCGGGTATTTCACGCGCAGTGGGGGTGGGCAGGGGGAGGACCACGGCAGAGTATAAATGTAGAGATCCCGTTCGGAAGGATGGAACTCGGATGAATATTCATAAATCTTGTTAACCTTTCTGCGTTATTTAAATGACCAACGATAATGCTAAAGGGCAGGAGATCCTAGAGGCTTTCTTGTGAGGAACCAGCGGGCTTTGATTTCTTTTTGTCGGGTGTCGATTAGAGAGCGCGCGGGAACAAAAAACTGTGAGACAAAAAAGAAGTCTCGCAGGTAGTCTACCGTGGAGACGGTAACTGACAGATGATGTAGATCATGTTGATTCCTTTCGTGGAAACTTGTCTTCATTTAAATATATTTGCATAAAATTAGGTCTCAACATAAGAGCAGTCCGTAAAAAAAACGTCCTATATATCCTTTATGGTGAAATAATAATTTTATGCATACAGGTGCTGGGCGATGGCCGGGGACGAATTTGTATATATATATTGTATAGGCTAACAATAACTAAGTAGGATACAGCCTAGGGCTGTAAGTTTTTGGGGGCGGCAACTTTTGGGTGGTGGCAAATTTTGGGCGAAACAAGTTGGAGAAGTTTTAAACACGGAGGCTCGAGGCAACGTTAAAAATAATTCACTCTACTTCATGTAGAAAATTACCAATAATTTAGCAAACAATTTTCAAATTAAAATATTTATATTTCACGAAAGGGGCGGCAGACGCTTGTTAACCTAGAGCGTGCCAAAAATTTGTAAATAATAATTATCGAATTGCTGACACGCCGGGCAGTTTTTAATATTAACATAGAATTTTATAAGAATGAATTCATGACTTGGCATACACATTGTCGTACAGTAAAAGCTAGTCAAAAGTATTTTAGTATATCTAACCATACACCTGATAATTATTTTAGATTAATATACAGATATTAATATCACCTGTAAATCATTGAAGTGCCAGCACATATTTGGGCATTATTCGAATAAATTTTCGAATCAAAATTTCAAATAAAATGAAGTTATTTAAAAACAACAAAGAATTTTTTATTCGAATAAATTTTCATTCAAAAGCCAGTAAATCTCTGGCACGCGTGCTATAAGTTCGCCATGACCTTTCCTGGAGGTGTCAAATCTCCAGATCCCACTTTGACGACGGCCCATTTACAAAAATGATAATAATATTGTGCTTTTTTTACAAAAATCTCATTATACTAGAAAAACGCAATCCAGGGAAATTTATTTAAATATTCTGTCACATAGAACGTTTCACGCGAGCGGACGGCATTAAAAGATGTAATAAGAACTTCCTTTGATCTGCGCACAGCTCCGGCATATATAAATGTTTATAAACAGACCTGCCCTCGCTTACAACAACTTGCAAACGAGTCGTCGTGTAAAAAAGTCCAGCTGTGTGCAGGCCTTAACAAGATTCTGAATAATTTGCATGCGAACGGATACCGTGTGAAGATAAACGATCCTTACGAGAAACTTAACGCCGCCGTTCCACGGTCGAAAGTGCAGCACTTTAAAATTCAAATACCCAGAAGCCTCTATTTCGTTAACAAAGTTATGTCGAATTTATACACCACTGTGAAAGCAGTTATTACGATTAGTGAGGAATATTCTTTAACACGAGCTACATAGGATTGCTGAGCAAACCCTTCGTGAGAAATCGTTGACAGTTTAAACTGTGCGTGTTTCTTCGAATAAGGAGAATCGCGATTGAACTCTGGCCGCAGTTTAAGCGGCATAATTTTGAACAGGTAAACACCCCTTTGTTATCTCATGGTGATTCTTTCGCGGCTCGATTAATAGCCTGCAATAAATCGTTTATGACTCTTTTACGATTCAGGCGCGAAGCACTTTGCATACTCGACAATAATAAGACGATTATAATAGAAGTTTCACCTGTTTTTGGCAAGATTCTGGTTTCTTTTCAACCCGTCCATCAATAAATCACGTTTCCATTGTGATCTAATTATTATTATTATTATTATTATGTGTCTTTATTGCGCAAAGATACAAAGGAGAATTTCAGTCGTAAACCTGTTTCCCAAACTAATTTTAATTGTGGCTAGATCGGAGGATCCAGCTCTTGATCGTTATTTTTTTATAAGAAGTCCGTAACTAATCCACGACTCGCCGATGAATAAAGATTCTCGTTCATTAAGCCGATTAGTTTCGGCAAGTTTTTTATTTTAAAGAACCTCGGAACTTTTTCCCACCGAATCGTGAATGTTTTTGGTAATGTTGCGACGCAGGGGACCTGTTCGTGGTGGTGTTCAGCCTGGACTGTCGGGAGTCCTTCGAAGAGGCCATCAGGCTGCGAGAATCGATCCTGGAAACTAAAGTGAGCGCGACCCAGAGCGCCACGAAGAGCAGAAGCAAGAGTCACTTCAATTTGAAGGTTCCCATGGTCATCGTCGGGAATAAATGCGATAAGGACGTGAAGTACGTGCGGCCGTGCATGCAGCCCCGTTCAAACTTAATTTACGTTTAATCAACAATCCCGTGCTCCACTTTCGAATGCTCCCAACGCTAATGAATGAGAGCACTACCTGCGACGTAGTACCATGCTTTTGTCGAGCAGTCACTTTTTTTCCGCGAGCGCCGAAAATAGCAGCGGCGTTTACGCGAGTCGACTTTTCATCAGGGCCTGATCTGACAGCGGGGCGAAATTCTTAGAAAGAGAAAATTAAAATCAATAAGAAGCAATAGTGGAGTAAAATTTTTGGAAAAAGTGGTAGGAAAGTGGGTAATGCATGTTCGAATTTAGTATCAAACCTATGAATTATTTTTATATCGATCATATAATTACTTTTTTACTAGGGAATGGTGCTTGTCTATTTTAAAAATCTTGGATTTTCCCCCATTTCTTATATTTCTTTTGTTTTATTTGATAAATTCTCTTTTTCAAGATTTAAAAAATGGATACCTATCTCCCACTTATATATTTTATTTTGTTCTGTTACTGTTTCTTTTTTGTGAATATTAAATCTTCGTTGACACTCTGGGTGTGAGCCACTCATAAACTGATTTTGACAGTCTGTACCTTCTATATTCAAAATAAATACCTTTTTTCCCAAGCCCGCTTACAGATTATTTTCTCTCTCAAAATATTATATCCGAACATCAAGATTTTTAGCTTGTAATATTCAAATTTGTAAAATTTACAACTTTTTAAAGATTTTCTTCATTTTTTCTCAACATTTGGTAATCTAAATTTTTTTTACAAATACTGTGATGGAAGTTTCAATAAAAAACGATAGAAGTAGATTCTAGAGACCTTGAAATTGACTCATGATTTTTATCATAATAATTGGATTCTTTAGATGAGACTGACAGTCGTTCAAAAATTGCTCTGGGTGTGATCCACCCAGGTATGTCACAGTCTATCAATAAATGAAGTGTGTCAACGAAGGGTTAAATTTTTTATAGAACAAAAGGCTTTTGTTACTCCACAAATATTACCTATAAAAAAATTCACTCACGGTCAAAAATTATATTTTAAAACAATTATTTATAATTAAATATAAGGAGCAGCAAAAATTATTTTTGCCCAGAACGGCAGAAGAGTTTAATCGCAACTGTTAAATTGGCGATATATTTGACAACATTAGAAGTCTTTCACTGTTCGAATTCTAAGAAACGTTTACGCTATCTTTGTTTGTAAACAGCTTCGTTAAATTTCTATCTTCAATTTCTATTGCTATCTTCAATCTTACGATAAAATGTGTACCGGGCGATTTGCATAATTAGTTGTTGATGCGTTCCCCTGTCCTTTGAACCACCTACCTCATACACGCGTAATTAGCTGAAACGACGTTTCGAGGTGTAATAACGTGGTTGAATGAAATTGCTCGATCGATGTTTCATGAATTACACAAGCAAACCGAGTTACAAACACGTCGCGCGTGCCTCCACAGAACAGTTACCGTGGAGGAAGCCGAAGAGTACTGCAACAGCCAGGACGACTGCTGCGTGTTCGTCGAGGCCTCCGCCAAGAGGAACTTCCACGTGGAGGAGCTTTTTTACCAACTTTTCGTAGTGGCTGGCTTACCCCTGGAAATGGCACCCAATCACCACAGGAAGGTCCCCCTCACTTTTGGCTCTCCCACTATGTTACCACCGTCGCAGGTACGCAAGTTTCATCTTATCCTTCTTTTTCGATTTCATCTTGCCACTATATTTATTTCACCAATTTTGCCTGAAATGGTTGGAAACTAATAGACTAACAAGGAGAGTATTTTAGGTGTCCGCCTCCGATCATTTTGATTTTTGGATATGTTATAGAGGACCGAAAAATAAGAAATACTTGTTTTTTTATTTTAGGGTTGAAAAATCATTTTTGTGGAATATCTCGAGAACTATTAGAGATAGGGGAATAGTGTCAATGGACGAATTTTGTGTCTTTGAATGCAAAATATGACTGACTCACCAGATTGTCAAAAACTCCATTTGTTTCAATAATACATAAAAAACCTAACTTTGAACGCAGTTTTCACCCCCCAAATCTGAAAACGGGGAAAAATAAAAAAACACGTATTTCTTATTTTTCGGTCCTCTATAACATATCCAAAAATCAAAATGATCGGAGGTGGACACCTAAAATACTCTCCTTGTAAGCAGTCTATAGAGAGTAATAAGTAGACTAACAAGGGAAGGTAATTAAAAAAATTTTGAAACTGAAGATATGTCGAGGATATATCTGTATTTATAATGCAATTTTTTTGTTGCCCAAATTCACTCTAAGGGGTTGAAATTGACCCGTGAAAATCCGAAAATTCAATTAGAATTAGAACCCTCTGCTGCAATCTGCAATTAGAATCTCTTGTTTGAAGAATATTTAACACCGCACAAAGCAGACTTCTTTTAAATAAAAACGAAAGTGCAGTAAATTTCACCCCGAGAAGAAATCTTCAATTTTAAACGCTTCCTCGATTAATCTAACCCTCCCAAAAAATGAATAACCGAAAAATCGAAGCATTCAAGAAACGCCTTACAAATTTCCACAGCTGAGGTTAAAACGAGCGGAAAGCCGGGAACTTCGGTTAAACGTAAATAGAGCTCGAATTCGGAAACGCGTGAAATTGGACGATTCGCAGTGCGCCGCGAGGCAATTACGCTCTCCTCTGAGCGGAGTACGAGCGTGGCCCTTTCCTGGAGTTAAAAAAAAACAGTCGAGAGAGAGAGAGAGAGAGAGAGAGAGAGAGAGAGAGAGAGAGAGAAGGAAAAAGAGCGGTCTCAAAGAGCGACAATTTGTTTTCAGCCGAAGCACAAAGCCACCCTGAGCATAAAGCGGCGGTTGAGCGACGCCTGCGGCGTCGTGGCGCCCAACGTGCGCCGGCCCAGCATCAGGACGGATCTGATGATCATGAGGACGAAAACGTGCTCGCTGGCCGCCGGCAACGAGAACAACGCGCCGGGATCCAGGATCACCCTTCGCTCCTCCGACGCCAGGAAGACCTGCTCCATCCAGTGATACCCCTGGACGTACTCGCGAACCTGATTTCGTAACGAACGGGTCTCTAGGCCCGAGGACGATCTTCGCGAGCGATACGCGTTCACGGCGGATGATTAACGACGATCACTGTCATCCCGGGGAAGGAGATCCTCCGCTTCGGTCGGCGCCGACTGACGGAGAACGGAGTCGAGAACGTTTGGACGACGTTGTTCGCGAGGAACGGTCGCACGTGAAACGGCAAGCTGTGCGCCGCATCGGCTAATCAACCCTCCGCGGGCCGCCTCGCGGAGGCGTGAATTATCGTCGGGTTTCTTTTTATGCCGCTAGCCGGACTGTCGCGATCGAACCGAGGCGCGGCAGGCGCGACGGGTCGCGAGCGAAGATCGCCGGGGGGGAAGGGAGCGTTTCAAACCGACCATGCTGCTCGCCTTAATTAATTAAAGGAATAGCTCTAGCATAGCGTCCCGGAAGTAAAATTGTACTATTTAAATAAGGTGTAATCGTGGATCGAGTTGTTTGATTAATTAATCGACGACGAGCAAACCGGGAAACTTGGGTATAATTAGCGGAAGCGAAGGTGGCGGGCGTTCTTTTTTTTTTTTTCTTTTTCCTTTTTGCGATGGCTTCCGGCGCTGCCGGAGTGCCGCCGGAACAGTCGGCCATTCGTGGCTGCGAGGTCCTTTTCTACCCTTTTCGTACCGAATTCTAATGCTGCGAGCACCGTTCGGTTGGCATCCCGATATCCTTCAAGGTATTCCAAACTCGCGACGGACGTTGGTCCTTTGATATTAAGCGAATAACGCGGACGAAATTCCTCGTCCACTCGCGGCTAATATTATTTCTCGTAGAGGTTCGTAATACTTTTCTTGTAGATAGATTTAAGAGAATGATTTCCATAGATTCCAGTTAACGGTAGTTGATCGATGGAGATGAATCTGATAGCCGATATCGGTACGGTCCTACAGAGGCTAGCATAATGGCCGGCTGGTCGCGATTATTGGAGTTTGTTTAAGCACGATTGTCGAACCGATACGAGCCAAACATCGTATACGTGTATGTAAATAGTTAATTTATTCATACGGAGCTGGAAGGTGCGCCATTGTTTCCACCGTGTACGAGCTTTCGATGCGTTGATCGATTATCGCGAAGCTTTCAGTCGCCTCGAATATCTTTCGAACGTGGAAGTCCCCGAGAGTTATTAAAATTCATACTTCCTTCGTGGTTTCATTAATCCTATTTAACTGTATCGACATCGCGTCACCAAAAACGTACCTTGTTCAATATTCTATTTCTATGGCAAGGTACCTCGAGCTCCCCATTGTTCCACGACTTTAAAACTCGGTGCAGCTACCCTAGGAGCTTTCGAAGCTTCCCACTTTCGAATCGTATTCGACTCGTTCAGAGCCTCTCGTCGCAGGTACAGAGCGCTTCGGACAGTGTCGCCGCGTCACTGCGCATACGTGCTGCGTTGCAATTAAATAATCATCACTGTAATAATCAAAGCGCAATGGAGACAGAACTCAAAAAGTCACGTGTCTTTTCGTAATGCTCGTCCCTGATTTTCGGACCAAATCCGTTTTTCTTGTAATAAATGCGTAAACGATATCGACTTGGTGTCTGAAATACCACGAAACACTAGGTACCCTTTCCATCGGTGCTTTTCCTTCAAGGAGTCACTGAAAGCCTGCTCCAGTATCGGAAGGAAAATTACTAGACAGTAATTGCCTCTTTGTAGAAACTATTAATAGCATTCGGTACACTGTCCCTCAATAATTTCTAACACCAGTGACATAGAAAAGATTTAGCTTTATTCGTCTGCGTGGCCACGTGGACGAGATTACAAGAACAAAGTAATTATGCTTCCAACACGAACGGACGCGAGGTACTTAAAACGTTGGACAATTTGAATCGCGACCGTCTGTCTATGCGATTGCTTTGGAAGTCTATTTTCAGGCCAACGCCCCCGCAGGATAATGAAAAGACATTTCCACCGGCAGATTTTCCTAGGGCGAGGCCAATTACTCGTTTAATACGTTAATTAACTTTTCTGACTGCTGTACTTCTGTCCCAGTCTATAAGTCCACTATGTTTTTTTACGACCCAAAGTGCGGATTACAGATGGTACAGTCGCAAGTTAAATTGCCATTTTTAAGAGAAAGAAAGAAGGGAAAGCTGGTCGTAAGTGCACTTGATATTGGGTTTAATTTAATGGCTGGGTGGATTCAATGTACATCCGTGCCTTGAATTTTTCATCCTCGGAAAGTGTATTGAGAAACTACTGTTAAGAAATCTGTGGACGTAGCGTCATTGAGGTATTAAGGGAATCGTTTCATACCTAGTCAGACTATCTTTCTCTTTTTACAAATGATTAATGCGCTGCGACGATAATTCGCGAGCTATCTTCGTTCAGAAATAAAACAGCATATGGGGCCATTTTATGTTTCAAGAACAAAGTAATTAATTACACCGAGGATTGATTAGTCCCTGGGGTGTGCGAGACAACGTGCTATTTGTCCTGGAATTAAATGCATTACGTGCTGGGAAATAAAATTATCGTAGAGACCAAGACAAAAAGGAAGCACAGTAGAAATATACATATACTCTGAAATTTCTATTTATCCAAGGTGTAACTAAAGGAAGCGTCTTCAAGTGATTACAATCTTCTTTAAGGGGAGTTTGCGCTCTGTTGGCCCGAAAATAGGTAATTCTTTGTGATTTTTTTCTACAAAAATGGTTCGACAAATTAATTTGAGGTTTGGCAGGCTGTTTTATTGTATCTTGAACTATTGCTCTGAATTTTTGTGTGATAGTGAAAATAAACATGGCAGATACAAAAAAGCGTTGAAAAATAATCGCGTGCTTCTGGCGTTGACGTAAAGTACTGTAAGGTATATCCGAAACACCAAAAGGAAGAGAGATTCTTAATCTATGTGGTAGTAAATTTATTGATGTATCTGTTACCCTTCCTATTTTATTTAAAGAATTTTTCCCGATTTTGGGGCAAAACCTATTTCAGACTCAAATCAGGACACTTCGCCTTCTTCAAAAGACTGCCATTTTAACATTTATTTTATTTTTCTTAATGCATCTACTACCACCGATAGCCAAATTCACATAGATTAAGAATCCCTTTCCCGATTATTTTCAAGATACAATAAAACAGCCTGCCAAACCTCAAATTAATTTGTCGAACCGTTTTTGTAGAAAAAATTCACAAAGAAAATTCTTTCAGAAAAAATTCTAGTCGTTCATATTCCCTGTTATATTCATAGTCCCCAAAAAAAACTGACCAGTGAAATATTCTCACCTCCTCGACGCTGAAATATTTATACCTCGTTTTCTAGGGCCATTTAATGGCTAATTGAATTCCATCGTTCGATAGACTCTCGTTCCACTGTCTTATACACTCGGTAGCCGCTTCACCCAGCCTCTCCCTCGCGATATTTCTTCCCCCGACAGCTCTTGCCTACTTCGATTCGATCTGCCCGCAGGAAATCACTCGCGGAAGCCGCGATTGAAATTTATTTAAATCGACCTCCGCAGCCAGCCGTCCCGCCAGATCCGCGCCTCCCCCGACTCGCCCGATCTAACACGATTTTTCCAACGGAATCAGAGCTCGCCCGCCGTTCATCCCCGCCCGCGCATAAAGGGATATTACCCCGGACCGTCGTCCGAAGGCGAATGACATTTTAATCCACTTTAACCAACCCGATTTAACGGGCGTAATCGTCGCCGGCGTCATCCGCGGAAGAAAGTCCCGCTTCTCGAATTCAGAGCTCCTCTGTCACGACTTAATGCATTCAGCGCGGACGCGCAAATTGACCCTTCTTTCATCGCGAATTCGTCGGGAAACGCCTGCTAATTGAAAGTACCCGCCAGTGTCCGCGGGTTTGCTTTCGGGCGCGCTGCATTCAGCAGGCACGAATCCCGCGAAGAAGACTTGAAGACTTGAAAAACCTCCGAACGACGTAGAGGCCCCCCGGAGACGGGGGAACTCTTCTTCCCGCGCTCGCAGTGCTCGGATATTATTCATAAATCCTCGGAGCCGAAAGCGCGCCGAACCTGTGGATAGAACCTATCTTCCTACGCTACATTTTATAACAGCAGCAATTACGTTCGCCGCGGATTCTTCAAACAAAACGACTCCCACGGTGGCACGTTCGCTGAGAAACGAGTGGAGAACACTTGCCGGTGGAATCGTGGCTGAAGCGGCGCGACCCCTTATCCGCGCCGCTAATGGCGACCCGTTTTCTTTGTTCTTGGCCAGTTTCCCCGACTATTTATTCAGAAAGCGTCGCCGCCGCGCAGTAATCGCCCAGGGAGATCCGTCAGACGGAATCTGGCACGCAAATGAGACGGGCTCGCGCGCGCGGGCGACGCGATCGTCGGGGGGGGGGGGGGGGGGGGGTTGCAGACGCTCGGCAACATCTGGGTGCCGCGACGCAGACCAATATCGGGGAAAGTGCTGCGAGGGGTAGGGCGGCGCGCGTAAGAAAATGCCAATCTCTGGCGACAAAGGAGGGCCGGGGGTGAAGCTCCGCCGTAGGGGGTTTAGACCCCGACGCCGAGTCGGCTCAAGTATCGAGGCCCGAGTCGGCGGAACTCATTAGAGGGAGTTTCAGTACGGGAGACTAGGTGACCACGAAATTCCGCGCGCGCGGAATGTTCAATTAAACTCCGCGAAGAACTCCGGGAATTTCGGGCGAGGCGTGGCCGAGGCTCGTGCATCATGCGTGCGTCCCTTTTATCGGCCGGGCGTTAACGCGAGCGTTACGGGTCCTCTTTCTTTTCTACCCTTTCTAATTAATAGCGGTTTCCCAGTCGCTCGCTTTTAATTAAAGGCCGGCCGTTCCTTTTGAAAGGGACGCGCGCGCGCTCGCTCCCCCGCCTTTTGTTTCGCGCTCACGGGGTCGCTGGCCGCTCGGCGCGCGTGTATCGCTGTCGTTGCTTATAATGCAACGCAATTTATCACGGGCCAGACATAAATTAGCGGGCTTCGACGGAGGAAAGTGTATTATTCGCGCCCCGCGCACGACGCCACTTGGAGAGCTGAGTCATCGACAACGGGGAAAGTGGACCCGCGTCAATGTTCATACAGCACACTTCGTGGCGGCAACGTTGCGGAATGGTTGCTGTAATCGTGCGGTGTTGCATGGTTGCAGCGCAATGTCGATGCAACGTTGCACCGAGCGGACATAGAATTATTACTGCGTAGTTGCATCAATGTTGCGTTGCAATATTACACGGCAACGATCCTGCAATATTTATGCAACGTTACGGCAATGTTTGGCAACGTTTCTACAATGTTGCTGCAACCTTTGGCAACGTTTCCACAATGTTGCTGCAACCTTTGGCAACGTTTCCACAATGTTGCTGCAACCTTTGGCAACGTTTCCACAATGTTATTACAAGTATTGCGGTCAACGTTCCTACAATGTTGCTGCAACGTTGCAACAACGCTGCCTGAAACATTGCAACCTTGCACTGCAACCATCCTGCAACTTTGCTGCAACGAGACCGTGCTGTATGGGTGGAAGACTGCAGCAAGGGGCGCAGGAGTTGAAAAGGGTTGCGTTCGTCAGGAGCACAGGCAGCTGAAGGATCATGTATAGGGACACTTTCACGCTTCTTCTGATATTCAAGGTCGTTAGCTTAAAAGAATCGAAGCTTCTTTCTCGGGTACTTTCTACTGTCAGTTGAAAGAAGAGATGTACTTAATGGGACCAAACTGAATGGAGCAGTTTTTTGCTGTAGATAAAATGGGAACTGGAAACTCTACCAAATTACTTTAGAAGACAAGTGAAAGCCTCAGAGACACTAGTGTAAGCCTCGTCGAAACCTCAGAATTAATGATGACCTCGTGGAACAACATCTTAAGGAGTTGTATACCATTGACAGGTCGGAAAGTAAGGTCATTTTTGTGATTATTGTTTTGGGAATAATAAAACGTCTTATTTAAAAATCAGGATGTACATTTTGTTGTGTATAAATTAAGCGGTATTCTCTTCAAAAAGAAATATGGTATCTTAAGAAATTGTGCCATAGCAGATCCTTCTTCCAAGGCCTGTTCGTAGTTACAGAATTTGCGGTACTAAAAATGTCTCAAAGATGGGTGGACCGATTTGAATAAAATTTCGCACGACGATTTTCGACTAGTATCTTGTTTTGTTTCTTAATAATGAAAGAAGATTGAAGTATCTGCGAGATTTCAAAAATAAATTTTGTCAAAATCGACGCCGACAAAGACTAGATTATAAAAAAAAGAAAAATCACCCTATTTTCCGACTTGCCGAGGGTATGTAACCTTTAAGGAGACTTTCTCATCAAATCGGTCAAACGATAGGTGACCTTTGGGATTTTTTTTTTACAAAAACTGTGCAACATGCAGCAAAAAAGAATTTTGCTTTTATTTTTCCTTTTTTAGCGATTTGATGAGCAAATCCCCTTAAATAAGAAAGGAGGGAAGAATCTTTTCCCGTTTCCTCGCAAGAAAGTGAATTCTTGTGTCTCCCGGTAAACTTCTTCCGGCAGAGAAACTTCGCGCACCGTCGATATTGCAGGCCGAAATATATATTTGGAAAGTTGCCGAGGAATTTCAACTTGTTCCGTACGGAGTTTTCGAGGCGTGCAACCGATCGCTGGAATATTCCCGGCCGCGGGAGAAAAACATAAGGCGAAGAGGGTGCGAGGCGGAAATCACTTCTGGACCGATCGCGAGGCTCGTGGGAGCCGTGGAACGAGTTCAGTCGTTAAACAGAAAGGGTGGATTTCATTTTAACGGCGGAGAGAGGCGGGGAGGAAATTCGAGACCCGTCTGCGGCTCTAACGAACCGTTGGCAAAGGGGCAATTCCCTGCGGTGAAATAAATAGGAGGTTATCTTGAAGCGGGCCGACGATAACCGCGAACGAGCTGCGAAATTTCGCCTCGCCGGGGGGGCCCGCGCATCTAAAATTCCCTGCTTTCGACGGAAATCGGCTGAATTATCGCTGCTCCGCTAAGGAAGAAGCTTCTGCTTACAGAAGAAGATGTGGATTTCTGCGGCGGCAATTTATAACCGCACGATCGCAATAACTGGGCTTTTATTTATGAGGGACTTGGTCCCGGCCACTCGTTTAATCTTTTCCTTATCTTCGTCTTCCTTTCGTCCACTTCTCCATTTCGCGTGCCTTACTTCGTGCTTTTAGTGGGCAGGTACAGGTAGACGGGGTCGTGATTCGAAGCAAGGAGCTTAAGAATCATGGGAGATCAGTTTGCAAGCAGTCTCAAGGCAGAGATTAAAATCTTGTCGACTGTTTTTATAACAGCACTGATTCGATCAGAATCACATTCTGACGTTTAAGAGTTTAACTGAACGTCTTGACTCGCTGGACTAGGAACTTTTCTCCCGCGGGCAATCTTTGAAAAAAAGTCAAGTTGACAAGCGGCGATTGGTTGCCTCTTTGAATTCATTTTGTAGCGCCAATTTAATTAGAAACTTAATCATATATAAAAATAAACGATTGCCCCCAGTCGCAGACGCACCTGCTTGGATAATTTAGTTTTTCTGATTTATTATGCCATGTGTATGCTTGTGAAAACAACAAACACTGAATATGCATGGCACAATATAAAAACATACATCTGTTTACTACGTTCAGGCGATTTGTTGTATAACCGCAACAGATTATTATCTTTTGTATTAGCCAGGTTTGAATTATGTTCATCGACAACCGAGAATATGTAAAAATAGGAGAAACTATGTAGATGAGGCAGAATTGAGTTTGGAGTCTTTGGTACGATGAAGTATTCGATGTATTGGAGTATTAGAATATTCGGTTATTTGGGTAACGATGTATCATAGAAATTGATCTACTAAATTGATAAACTAAATTAACTATTAATTCGATGAACCCATAAATAATCCATATATTATCAAGATTTATTTATAGATAATGATATCCAGAAAATTAATTTTGATTATTAAAGTACTTAGAAATTGTAGCGTTGGAGTGTGAAAGTATTGCAGTATTAAAATATACCGTGATATTTGCGGTATGAGGTATTAAAATTTGAAGCGTGAAAATATTATAATATTCCCACGTTAACGTATCGCACTGTTCAGCGTACGAAAGTATCGATATATCACGGAAATAATGTCCTCGGAACACTATCTTTTTAAACTGCTTCCATTTATTTATTTCAAGGCATGTATTGAATTCGAAACACATATTTATCTTTACCTTCGATTCAAATTAAAAAACGCCAGATAAAAGCTGATAACCGCGCATGCCCACGTACCGTATGCGCTAGGTACGCCATCGACCTCGCCAGCTATCATTATAACCGCAAGAAACGCGCAAGCGTATTATCCGCGGTGCACTGTCATGGCCGAGGTAATTTCATCGGGCGCGACTACACCGATCCACCAACAATACCGCATCGAGCTTAGCCCGAGGGCCACGAGACGTGCCGCGTCGCTTCTCCCATCGACTCGCGAATGCTCGCGTGTGCATAGAAAAAAAAAAAACGAAACACCAGAAACGAAGCGGCCGAGTGTAGACACAAGCCTCGTTCCGCATAACCACGTTACACGCGGGCCGACACATGGGTTTCTCTTTTACCAGTGACGACATTTAGAAATCCTATCCTCGGCAGTGTCAGCGTGCCGCTCGTCCAGCGAGCAAGTAATCGCTCGGCGAGCAGATCGTGAACGCGACGAGCTGTGCTCGTGAAAGTACGGCGACGTAACGGCCTCGAAACTTTTTTCTGTTTCTCTTACTACTCGCAGCAATTGTCTTTGCGGTTAGTCGCGACGCGTGTCGCACTTATCGACAGTGGTAATTGAATTACAGGTCTCGGGATTATTTCGATTCACGGCTTTGACGGTTGAAAGATTGAAACCAGAGATAGGAAAAGAATTATTTGACATAAAAATTTGTGTACGAAATCTTTATTTCGAATAATTTTTTGCCCAACTCTGATTGAAACTATGTGCACGGTGTGGGGATAGGATTTTGAAAATGTGATCTATGATCGTTATAGATTTCAATAAGCTTGATCCTCGATCTTTAAATAGTAATTTTTATCGATCGCCGTTGATTCGCAGGTTTGATCGATTATGCTGTTCGGTCTGTGATAATCGCTGATTGCGAGTAGAACCACACGAGTCCAAAGTTGATTTGTGTACCGTGCTGAGTCAGAATTGTAGTGCTGCCGTAATATCAGTGTTGTAACTAATTCGACTCGTACCCTGGTCGAAATCTGTGTTCGATGTCACGCTTGTGGAGCGCCTATTGATCTTCAATCGCTATGGGGCCCGGTGAGATTGTCGGCTGACGGGATTTCAGTGCTCTGTGCAGCGCAAGTACTCTTTTGTTTCCGAATTTTAAATTTCTCGAACGAGATGGGTGGTGGGGGACACGATACGAATCTTTTGACGTACGAGACGCTGGTGCACGCGATATCTGGTGCAGCCGTAAGTATATACACGTGGTTTAGAAACACTTTGGGAATTGGATACAGCGGTATTGGTTCGTGCATTATTTTGTATCAATCATATCTATTGTATTACAGGGCAGCGTCGTCTCCATGGCAACGTTCTTTCCGTTGGACACTGTGCGGAGCCGATTGCAACGTGAGTCTATTCAAAATATATCTATTGTGTAGAAATAAAAGACACGGTCTGCAAAAAGGGAACAATTTTAAAAAAATATATCTCCACGTGTTTACGGTAGAAAATATTCGGTATAAAAATTCATACGAAATACAGACAAATCGCTTTTAAATCGCTCGGTCGGTAAGAAAGTTTTGGTAAATATTTACATTAGGGGAGGATTCTCCGATTTCAATGACCTTCACATGTGTTGCCAAGGTTATCATACTCAACAACATTTCCCTCTAAAATCTTCGGCGCTCGGCTTTGGTTTACGAGATATTTGGAAAATAATTTACTTAACACTAGAACTGCCGACGGTTTCACAGCTGACGGTATTAGTATTGGTTTGGGCTAGATTAGGGCGGGGAGCGTGTAAAGCAAGGAGACAATTCACTTTCAAGTCACCCACAGTTAACACTAGAATTACCGAGTTTAACACGTACTCACATCGGTTCGCTACCATGCTTTACGAGCGGGCGCGCGCCTCCCCGCCGTAATCTAGCCCAAACCAATACTAATACCGTCAATTATGAAACTGATTTCAATATATTACGCCGAAAGTTTTTTTTAATATCTCTGAAACTAAGGCGAACCGCAAAAAGTTTAGATGGAAATGTCGACAACGTATGTCAAGGTCATTGAAATCGGTATTTTATAAATATTTATCATATAATCAACAATTAGAGACATTAATATAGAGACCCCTTAGCCTAGCCCCAAACAATACTAATACCGTCGGCTGTGAAACAGTCTTCTGTATAGACAGATTTCAATGTACAATTATGCTAAGTTTTTTGCAAATATCTCGTAAACCAAAGCCGTGCGCCGAAAATTTTAGAGTGAAATGTTGTTTAGCATGATGACCTTGACAACATATGTGAAGGTCATTGTGATCGGAGAATCCTCCCCTAATGTAAACATTTACCGAAAGTTTCTACCTAATTACGTATTATCTTAAATATGTCCGAACTCATTAAACTTAATTTACTAACAACGATTTAATAGCTTGAAGGTGTAGAATAACATTTATGAATACATGGAACGACCAATAAATTTGGAGATAATGGCGAAGATGACCTCAACTTTTTTTAATTAAAAAAAAAAGATTCTTGTTCTTATTAGTTTACGAAATCATCTCTGACAGCGAATTTATATTTAACCCATGACAGACTAATGTTCGAAGTTGCGTAAATGTAAAAAAATGTTGGGGGAATCGTGTTAAAAATATACTTAAATGGTGACCGGACACTATCCATCACAAAATAATGACCCTTTTTTCATATTTTATTTCCAGTGGAAGAAGGCCGAGTTTCGAAGAGCACGCTCGCAACTATTCGCGAGCTCGTCGCCAAGGAAGGACCGTACGTTGGATTTCGTCATAAATACCCGCACGTCAAATACGCCGAGGAGCGAGAATTGTTTAAACGCTAAATGCACTAAGCTTGAATTTGCTTTTCACATAAGTGGTTGTAGGAAATAATGTTTGCTAGCGGCTCTAACACCTCTTCATGGGAAGCGATTTTCTTCTCATTATCTTCATTAGTCCCTCGTCTCCATATTCTTAAACCTATTACAAAGTATGACAAATTCATAGCGCAAACTTTGCACGCTTCTACTGTCTTCCTTAATTAAAATGTCCTACCTAGCATTTGTCCAGTTTTCAAGAAACGTTGAAATATTTGAAGTTCCACACGTTCTTTTATCTCTTAAGTTAGAAAACCCTACGTGCTTCGTAGAAATCTAAAAATAGTCTAATTTGTTTATTTTTAGAAGTACGGCACAAGAAATAATAAAATTTCAGTTTTCTCGGATGTTTCGAAATTCTAGTTGGGACATTTTAACTAACAAGGAGGGCAGTTTGTACTCGCCAATAAAAACAAAAAATGATGTTGGTAAAGATGAGTTTAAGAAAATTTGTACCACTAATTTGAAAAAACCCTGTACCTCTTTAAAAAAAAAAAACCCTCTTTATTTCTCTCCTAATTTCTTTCTGCACCAAATATTTCCTTTCAAGGTTGACCTTGTACAGAGGAATAGTACCAGTTCTGCAGAGTCTATGTGCCAGCAATTTTGTTTACTTCTACACATTCCACGGCTTGAAGACGCTCCGGAATAGAAGAAATCAAACGGCTGGAAACGATCTACTGGTTGCGTCGATCGCAGGTATTATTTAACTCGTACGCTAAACTATGAGTTTACACGGTGTTCGGCCGAGTGAGCACACTGGGGCCTGCCCAGTCTGAACGCATATCCTAGTTATACTCGGTCGAGTACTCCGGCGGGCAAATTGTCCGGCGTAAACCGAGCTTAAATCATTCCTTTGAAAACTCAAGTCGTTTCATTATTTCCTGCTTCTTTAATCAATTTGTGTTCTTTAATCAATTAATCCCGCTATTAAATTTGATTGTTTTAGGTATAATCAACGTTCTCACGACAACGCCGCTGTGGGTGGTAAACACGAAACTGAAAATGAGGGGCATCGATCAGGTCCGGGAGCCGAACAACAACGAATACAATACGTTGTACGGTACGTCCCGACTATCAAGAACGAATAAATCAGCATTTCATGAGAACCCGCGCATCGAGTGCCATTAATTACCAGGCTGCATTAACGCTTCCTGTCGCGTGTTCATACAAGGTGCAACGTCCAACTTCTCAAACAAAAACGGCACATATTGAATCTCACTTTCAACGGCTCCGATATTCCTTACGCGTGTATTATGTAGGGTACAAGTTTCTCTCACTTTTAATTCAATCTTGACATTAAAACCTGCCAGCAGATTATGTAGGGACGTATTTATTCAATTCCTCGTGTGTTTGTTTGTCCCCTCTCGCTTCGTTGCAGCACGGTGACGTTAAATACAAGCACCGGTCTACGGCAATCACGCACTGTAATCACTCATGCCGTGCTCTTTTCCAGACGGCCTCGTTCACATGTGGAAATACGAAGGTATAAAGAAACTTTGGGCGGGAACTTTGCCAAGCTTAGCGCTGGTCGCGAACCCGGCCATTCAGTTCATGACTTACGAGTCCCTCAAGCGGAGAGTCCTCACGTCCTTCAACGGGCTACAACCTCCCGCGTGGGCGTTCTTCCTCATGGGCGCCGTGGCGAAGGCAGTCGCCACAGCGTTAACTTATCCGCTGCAGTTGGTTCAGGCACAACTTAGAGTGAGTACTTTGGTTGAAATGATCCCTTCATTTTTATGGCGATTTCAATGTTGTTTATTATCTCCAGCATGGCCACAAGTTCCAGAATCTTCCGCCAAATGCTGGCACGTTGCAAATTCTCTTCTACATATTGAAGTGAGTATATCGCTCTTTTATTACTCCCTCGTGAAGGTAAATGAATTCTGTATATATCTATTTTCCTGCAGGAAGCAAGGAATAATGGGATTGTACAAGGGAATGGAGGCCAAGTTGCTGCAAACCGTTCTAACAGCAGCGCTGATGTTCTTGTCTTACGAGAAGATCTCTAGATTTATTTTCCGCATTCTTTTGCATAGACCGCAACTCAGATAATAACCCTTTGCAGTCTGAACGGTATTGCTCTGTCTATTGTGACGGAGTAATGGTACAGAGAATAATTTGTAATTTATATCGCAGGAAATATTAAGGAAGGCGTTTCTACTTAGTGTAACTGATGAGTGCGAGATAAATAAATTAGGCGGGGAAGACGTGTGCAGGCTACGTTATTGCTTAAAACCGTCTCATAAACTTGAAATAATTTATTCTTAAAATAATGGCTCCTTAAATTCTCCAGCTGGTCAGCGATCGAGGTAGCTTTGGAGCTTGGAAGCGACACGCTTCTGTTTAACCAAACGCGTGAAACTGTCGAGTAGGAAGCTATAGCCCGCGTTCCAGCGTGTATCTGGAAAATGTGAGCTCCATAGACGGGAATACTGGCGAATCTCAGGAAAACGCGTTTCCGATTTCAGTCGCATCCCCGCCGCAAATCGAATCGCTCGACATCGCCCGTGGCGCAGACGCGTGAGACCGCCTCAGAATGGAACGATAAGCTGGCCGAACGCTGCAGCTCCGTGGATCGGCACAGCTTGACGTTGAAGAAGATCGAGAGCAGGTCCTCGAAGGCGATTCTGAGGTTGTGGAACAAATTGAGGCCGCGCAAAGACACAAGAAAGCAAGTGGAGCCGGACACACGCGACTCGGTGGTTTCCGTGTAGGTTGCAACATGCAAATCGGTGCGGCATAACTTTACATTAAATTGAATTTTACAAGCGTGATGTCATTCTGCTTAAAGCAAACATTCAGGGAGCCTGCGACAATATTCAATATTGCACAGAATAAATATAGATATGAATTTTTGATGATCCTTTTCAGGAAGACAGAAGTCTGACAAGCTAACAGCTATCGTAGCTTTAAATTTCTAAAGCTCTTCCATTTAGAAAGACTCAATTTCATCCATCTTAAAATCCTCTGGAAATGATGGCTGTAATTACAACTACCTCACCTTGCGTAATTAATTCTTGCGAAACGATTTCGTAAACATCATAGTGTAAAGTAAACGTCTCATACACTTCAGTTAATGGCGGTATACCATTACTTGAAGTCAGAGCGAGCTACTACAATTGTACTGAATGTTAAGTACACGTTTTAGAAGCAGCGAACAAAGAAGCAATCATAATCTCACCTAAAGTTGCGAAACGTGTTCTCAGGTGTGATCCCAGTCATGCCGAAGAAACGATGAGCGCTAGATCGCAACGTGGGATCCATGAAACGTCGAAGACGAAACGATACTATAGCCCGCGCGCGGGCGTGAAGAATCGCTGCGTGAAGGAACAGATAACGTACGATTATGACGCCGCCGTCAGCCAGCCGGACGTGCCACATTTCCTCGAACTTAAGAAGAACGGTCGCTACCCGATGGTTAGTGGAGCTCTCCTTAGAAAGAGAACCCTAAGGACTCGCATAAGAAGCCGGGTTATGTCAAAGAAGAATTTTCAGAAAAGATCTCAGGCACGCGGGCTGAAGTCGCGCTGCAAAAGAGACGCGAACTCGCGCCCGCCCGATGGCAACGGTGCGTGCTGCGCCCACGGCGGGGTAGCGTCCTCGGGCGTCTCTGACGAAGAGAGGGACGTCGGTGAGAAAGAGAATGCTACCAGCAATGGTACTGTCGACGTCGACACTGCGTCGAATTTCTTCAAGGTTCACCTTTCTTTAGAAAATCTGCTTTCCTTCTTTCATGCAGAAGCTGGATCAGTAACTGTGATAGTTGGAATATCTTGGGTGTTGTTTGAGAAAATTGTAAAGTATCGAAGGGAATAGAATGTGGTAGAAATAGTTGTTTCGTTGATGAAGGTGTAGAGGAAATCTTAAGGTAGATACTGCTCTATCTTGTGCCTCTATTAATCTAACTTTATAGAAGATAAATAAGTCTCATTTAAGGTGGAACGTAGAGCAATTTTCTTGGCCTTCATTGAAAGGGAATTATTGTTATTAGTTCTGAACTCTGAATAATGGAATTTAAGTACTTTCGAATACCTTCGACTGTGTGACTTATTAACCCTTGTACGGCCCCAAAATCAAGTTACAAATCCTCACTCAATCCTCCTTCATATATTTAAATAACTAATAACCATCGATTATAAGATTTTTTATTTTTTTATTGTAGAAAATTAGAAATTTAATAAGTTCTTCAAATATTAAACCGTATTAATTAAATAAAGAGAGTTTTATTTTTCTATGTTTTTTTCTTGTAAATATATGATATGAGGTCAATTTGTCAATTTCACCCAAATTTACTTATCCCTGTAACTTTACAAATTCCGTATAAGGGTTAAATAAATTCTGCTTAGCATCGTGTAGTATATCCAATCTTCGCGCCCTCTTATCAAGGCTTAAAGTAGAATTTGTTGCCTATAGAAAAATATGACAGGGGATGGGCAAAACGCTTCGTGTAAAGATGCGACTTTAGAGGTAGTCGAGACTAGCGATAAAAGTCCAGTTGCAGAGAAGAAAGTGAAAATCGAGAGCCCGAACGACTGTGAAAATGCCGCAGCAAAGTCGCCAGTCCTTCAGATCAAAGGCAGCAGAATTCCGAGGGCGAAGCTCGCGGCTGTCCCCGTTCATACTCCTCAAGAATGTCCTCCGGTACTTTGTTTAAAACGAAACATTAAAACTACGCTGTTCAAATCACAAGTAACAATAATAATACACACAATAGGCTAAGAAAGTGACAATATGTAACGCAAAAGATCCCACGCAACGGAAATCCTCCACCACAACTTGCACCCCCAACAAGTTAGTTAAAAATCGATCAACCTTCCTTCCTTTTCCTAAGCATACATTATAATTACTAACTCCAATTTAAAGTGCCGACACAAAACAGCTACAAACAGTAAAAGGATCATGTGACGAAGTTCAGGAACAGAGGATTTACAATCAAGAAATTGTTCATTTCAAAGCGATCCGGCGGGATTCGAAGTTAGTTGTAGCATTCTTATGGTCACAAACAAAGGTTTAAAAGGATGTTAATTTAATTACAAATTTCGTGTTCCACGCAGAACAGTTTGGAGGGCTTCAGAAACAGACGGGGACGAAGAGGTGGAGAGCGATCGTGGGTTGGCGTCCGCCGATGAATGCACAGCTATTATTGGTAACGTCGACGATCCACGTGTTCTGACGATCCTGCGAAGTCTAAAATTAAACTGTCCCTGCAAATCGTGCACCGATCACGAGCCACCTCCCAACAACCAGCGCGAGGACGACAGCGACTTGAAGAGTTCTTCTCCAGAAGAAGACAGAAGGAAGAAGTGGTTCAAGTACTGACACAGAGCACTTTTTAAATCCTGCTTTACTGAACTGTCTTCAAGCTCAATCGACAGTCGTCACTGCCATTATCATCTGGTTTAGTAGGTCACTGAAGCATCGCAAGTACTCGAGGACGAGTTCAGAAGACGTGTGCGCTTCTTTCGACGCAAACAGCGAGAAGAGTAAAAGGAAAAAAAGGAGTCGGTTCAGAGTAAAGAGCCCTTTAAGTCAGCGTGCCAAAACGAGTTCAATAGTGCACGCAACGTCGAATATTTCAAGCCATCGACGGACGAGCTTCTCCTTCTTCAACACCCTCTTCGACATCGTCTTCTGGCCTTATGTATTCTTAAAAGCGAATCGTTGATTCATCGGTCGATTTGCGCTTGTAGCTTCATTCATTCTTTAATAGAGAAATAGCGACACAACGAGATGCCATTGCAAATGATGGATGGTTAGAAGGTTTGTTTGGTGAAAAAAGGAGGAACTTCAGTTTGCGGGGTTCTTGAATCTCTCATTTCTCACATTTTATACACGCGTTGTACCACCTTTTCCGAAAATTGTACAACCTTTGCAACTATTGGTAAAGTATTTAAGCTCCTCGCAGAGTGTTCGCAAAGCATTTCAGATAATATATTAAGTGGAGCTTGTATATCCCAAAAAAATGTATTTTTAATCATACACGGTGGAAGCATGAGTCACGAGGGTATAAATATCGACATATATTTACAAGGTGTTAATAATGAAATACTCCTGCGACAAACGTTAACATTCTCGGTAAAGTGTTTCCTTTTTCAGCACACACTGATCCCACGGTCGAGAATAGTTCCTCCAGAATTTTACAACACGCCGATTGCTGGAATTATTAAATAATATTAATACCATTCACGTTGTATTTCATAAAACTATTATACCTTTTTTCATGGGTGTTGAAGCACTTCTTCGGAGTTTCCTCGAGAAAAACGACAACGTTAGCTTATCGTAGAGTTTGTCGATCTCGTTCACGGTATCTTCCAAAATTTGCGACAGAGCATTTTCGTCCTGCACCAAAGCTTTATCAGCGACCATAGTTAGGTGCAAGTATCCCCGGTAAGTTAACAAAGAGCATCCAATTCCTGTGTAGCTCCTAGAAAAAATTCTATCAGCAAACCGAACGATGATCACAATTTTTGCAGAAGAAATTTTTAAAAAATAAGAGCCCTGCCTATTGGGAATCCAGAAGGCGATATTCTTTAACGAATGACCTAGAACTTTGACTTCCTGAGGGCCAACCAAGTTGCTGAACACCATGGTGCTGTGACTCTTGAGAATAGGTCGCAGAAGCTTCTCTGGAAGTATGGCTGAGAGATACTTCATCACCAAGAAATTCACCCTGTAATCAGGACTACTCCTGAGTGCATCGTTCGCGCTTTTCACGTCCCCAAGGCGTTCTAGAATTTGCGAATTTTCTACAGGGTCCGTGCATTCCTTCCCGTTTATCTGCGAAATGCAGAGGGGCAGTATTCCGACCGAGAAAGTGTTCTTCAGTGGGAGATCGTCGCTCCATTCCTCGATCTTCATTGGCAGAACGACGCTCAATGTAGTCGGAATAGCTTCGTTCACCTGTATCATCGATATTGTTCAACGAAAGGATAGAGGGCGGTTTAGAGGATCGGTTTTAAAATAGCTTCGGTTGCTTACACGAAGGAAGTATTTCTGCAAGCTCACAGACATAGCAGCCAGAAGAACGTCCCCGAACCTAGCACCTGTGATACTTTTTATATTCTGGATCTTCGTGAAGAGCTTCTGATCGCCTGGGTTCTTGAAGTCGTCCTCCAGCCAGTAGGAGACCAGCTTCTCGCCTGTCAACTCTGCTCCGTGGAGTGCGCTAAAATCAGAAGACAGGTTACGAACATAGAAGACCATAGAACACCAAGTGAAGAAAAATGTGAAAAATTGAGAACAGTAGAAACCTTTTGTCCATGCTACGAAAAGCTTGTTGAATCAAACAAGCAGGCGCGCCAGCAACGATCTTCGCCATCCACAGCCACCTCTTCGTCTTCTTAAAAATGTTCTCCAAGATGAAATTCGCCAACTTCTCCTTCTCCCTCTTCACGAACGCCTTCATTTCCCACCTCAAATCATCTAAACTGACGTTCTGGAGGAACCTCAAACGAGCATCGAACTGTCCCCTCGCCAGCTTAATGAGCTGCGAGAAGACCATGAAATGGATGAACGGCATGGAGGCAGACATTACTTCCTTTGGAAAAGAACACTCCACACTTCTGTCTCCTATCAAGCAAGGTTTCGGTAAATTCGCCTCAGCTTTCACTACGTCGACCTTCTTCAGATCCTCGCTCTTCGTCCCCAAGCTCGTGCCCTCCAGCTGCAGACAGGTCTCCTGAATCGGTTCTTTATCCACGATCACTTCCCTGAAGAACTTCAGAAGGGACATACCGTCGCCCAAGGAATGATGAACACGGAACAAAACTGGGATCTTGATTCTGCTGGTCAGACGCTCCTCCATTCGTCGAAGGTAATGGTGACTGGACCTGGGACAACACTTGCCGATCAAGATCTCCCAGGACGCAGTGTGGTTTTCAGGCAGAGGCTGGTTGCAGACGTTCGACAGGACCCTCTTCAAATGGCCGTTGTAAACATTGTCGCAGGACCCGTCGCAATTGGTGCGCTCGTACTCCAGCCACCTGACACGCTCCTTCAAATTAATCTCCTCGCTTCTCTCCCAGTAATAGTACCCAAGCATCTTCTTCCTTTTATAAAGGAGCTTCTCGAAGGGCGAGGCCAGCAGGCGGCGCTTCGCCAGGTCGCGGAAGCTCTCCAGGAAATTAACGTTCGAGTGGCGAGCGTCCTTCTCCAGTATCAGCAGGATGTTATTCACGGACAGAGCTGCGGAATCTTCCACGGACCAAACGCAGTCCATGCCGTCGAGGAGGCCAGCGTATTTGTCCCTTAGCCGTATCCTCAGGACTACGTCCACCGCGCGGCGGCACATGTACGAGCATACTAGCGCTAGCACGATAAACGGGGCGAAAATAAAGGAGTAGATCGCGAGGAGCACTTGGTGTATCTTCGGCATAATGCTGTCGAGAGAGTTTACAGTTGTCGAATCCTTCTGAGGCCTGGCGTCGTTCCGTCTTGACGCCTGCGAAACAGGGATGAATAATTGCACTTGGCATCATTCGCGGGAATGGTAATAGGGTCGAATCGTTAAACTCGCTTACATCGTGGTCGGAAGTAGCCGTGCTCGGGAGTGGTCGCGATGCTGTCCAGCACCAAATAAGACGACTCTCAGCAGAGTTGCTGGTTTTATAGTGAAGCACTAGCCATCGATCGCCGCTAACTCGATTTAACGTGACTCTCTTATCCGGTTATTACCTCCAGTTGCATAATTACGATATCCTTAAACATTGGCCCCGGCGAGGGGAAACATGACCCCCACGACTGATCTAGTTCTTAAGTGACTGAAAACGGACAATCATATGGCTTTGCACAGCTGCTACTTCGCGTTCTTGGTACTTTGGAATCCTCGATTAGAATAATGTGCTGGGTGAACGAAGATTGAAAATGTACGTAGGGAAGCTACGTTGGTTTCTCGAAGGAGATGGTGGTGCTGCTCCCGCTGGTTTTGCAGCAGCTCCTCGCTTCCTGAAGGAGGACCCTTAAACGAGAATTCTCGTAGGCCAAACGGTCGCTGCGGCGAGTCTCTCGAGCCAACAACGCGTCTTTGCTGGGCAGCAAAGACACCCCGGAGATTCCTTTCGTGACTTCGTTGCTTGCTTTCTTAAGAGCGTCCTACAATCGATAAATCGTTCCAAGGATTCGAAGGGGCAATAGGAAGATTATCGAGTTTTTGATAGGTATTTAAACCTGTAGCGTCTCGATAGAACCCTTCAGCAAGGCTTCTTCCTCATCCTTCCGTTTCTTCAGCCTCAAATACTTCCTGCAGATATTTTCAACAGCTTCGTTACGCTCCGCGAGTCTGCCACCCAGGGTCAACATCTTCTGTTGGAGGTCATCGATCTGGAATCCGTTGGATAATATTGAAACACCGTCTGGAATGATGGTAAGAGTTCTTTGATAAAGAACATTACCTCTTTGCTTCTTTCTTTGAGAAGACAGTTCGACGCTGTGACTTCTTTCTTCAGCTGTTCATTTCGGGTCAACAGCGCATCGTACCTGATGAACAGTTTGGATTAAAAGACACCATTTACCATGGTTTATTAATGTATGAAGTTTACTTTTGGTGCCAGGTTCTCTGCACTTCCCTCTTCAAAGATTCCGGCAACGAGATCTCGGCTCCAAGGCGAATGTCTGTGACGCTCTGGCGAAACAGATCTAGAAGAATTGAGTCCTCGTGATACGATCCCTTTTTCGAATTGAATTTCTACGTACTCAGCATGTTCTTGTTGCGTTTATTCGCTTTCCTAAGATCATCTATAACTATTTTGTTCTTGGCCTTCAACGTCGAATATCTTAGCCACCGTTCCGCCTCCAAGCTTCGCGAAATCGTCAGGCTTTCTTCCAGAGCCGTCACGGTATCGTGAATACCATTTATCTTCGTGACGTACTCTTCTATTGATATAAAAATTTTCTTTGCACCGGCGCCTTCCATAGAGTCCTCGTTGCGTCCCATTGATTGATACTTATTAATTGAATGCTGGTACGGGTGAAAAAGAATTGAACGATGCTGATCGATCTTAAAATGATGGAAGAAAATATATTTCAACTTCGGTTAAGTTTTTTATTAAATTACACATGTACAGTTTCAATAAATATTATCGCAACCTTAACACATATGATACAGATTTTTTTCTGTATTTACAGTCTCACATTGATACGCATATCGTGTTCAACACGTTCGCTCCCCTTATGCTTCAGAACACTTCTGAATTTCGTGGGATTGTAAAGTAAAAAAAATGGAGATTAATTTTACAATATCCGCACGAGTGCAGACAGCGTTCGTTGAAAATTCGATGAAAGTTCGTCTATTTTTTCGACAATGGGCACGGCTCTGACGCGTATTTCTTAAAACTTTCGTGAACGCAACACAGAAAATTACGACAGGAATCCCTAGTATGCACCAAAACATCGAATACATCGGGCCCGGACTTCCTGTCTATTGCGTCGTTGAATTTCTGCAAAAGCGTCAAATCTAGCTCGGGTACGCCCTCCAAATCTTCCACCATTTCTCTGACCGTTTCGGCATTCTCGATAAGTGGCTCCAGGGAGTGGCTAATAATTAGAAACACATCGTAATTGTCAATTCTATCTTAATTATAGAAAGGCAGAATTGATCAAATTTTGCTTAACCAGGACGCAAACCCAGATTATTTATTTAACAGAGAACTACTACATCGACCGAGCGAATAAATTGACAATAAATTCCTTGTTTCTACGCCTATGCACTATTTGAAAATGGCTACCGCCCAGAATATAAGTCTCGAAAATAACTTAAGAAAACGAGTATTTGGAGGAATTGTCAAGATTAATTAACGATAACAGAAGTTTCTAATCATTACATCTCGATTTGTACTTACGAGCAACGTTTTGCCTCGTCGATAGAATAACAACAGGTCTCGTACAAATTCAGACACTCGAGACTGTCCTCGAGGTCGCGTCTTTTCAAGTATTTTCGGAAAATCTCCCTACCACGTGGATGGGCTAGAGTCTTATTTATATTATCTGTGATCTGATCTAATTCGTCGCGGCTCAGACCGGTCGTGCACTTTCCGATGCAGCCGATCGCTTGCTTCGACGAGGAGGTCTGCATACTTCGTATCACCTGCCAACAGATCTAGTCAAAAACACAAACTCTAAACCTAATTCCGTGAATTTAACTCGTAAGATATGCATTGATGCGTTAGAAATAATTATCAATACATCGATATTTAGTACCGTTTTACTGGGGTAAATAGGGTGGCGGTGATTTTCAACTGTTCAATTTAATCACATTGCACAATTATCGCGGTATGCATCAAGTATATTTTAGGACATATATGAAACGTCTGACTTTAACTGCCATTGGATATCAAAGAATTTGTCACGGAACAATCGTAAGCCTGTGGGTACTCTTATCTAAACTAGCGGTCACGCGAAGTTATCGCACGGTAATAAGAAGTTCCCATGGACGGAAAAGGAAACAGTAAACAATAGACTGTACCAACCACACTTCGTAATATACCTAAGTTTCTGGAAAATGGTGGGCCAGCAGGATTGTTTTTAAAATCAAATTAACGCCTAGGAAAGGTGTGCCTGACGCGCATGCCCGCTCCCAACGATGTAGTCACCTGGCAGAATTTAGCATTCCTAGTCGGTGCATGTCTTACTTCGTATACTTGATAAATTCATTCAGTTTCAGAGTCGAAAGGTTTCAAGCCGAACGTCGTGTATTAGGTGCGCGTTTATTTAGGTTATTACTTTACGAACGTTCTAAATACTGCGAACTTTAATACTGCGAATTTGGTTAGTGATTCAATTGTCACCTTCTCAGAGCACGTGACACTTAGACCAGGCTTACTTACGGACGGGGAACCGTATCGCCCAGGAGACCCAAACAGAGTTATCGATCGCAACTTAGCGAAACCGGATTCACGGTGGCTGGCGATCTTAATTCCGTAGGGCTGCTCGTCTCACGCAAACAAATAATGCGAACTTTCGTCAAGCAAATGTTCAGTCCATGTTCTTACACTGTTGTAAACTGCATTACTTAATTGTTTCCTCGGCTCGACATTTGGTTCTCGGTCGACAATGCATGCTTAACAGGTGACAGCTAACCCTCGATAATAGTCATAGAAAAACGATGTAGAAAAGAAGTGACACGTTACCTAATTTCACAGAGATTGGGTTCTAACAGTTCGTTGAAGAATTAACGCCACCTGCATATTCGACCCACTGGATGTTTGTTTACGTACATGTTATTTTTAAACGAAACAGAAAACCCACCCCACGAGGTTACTCACGCAGCGCTGCGTACCGACTGACGCGATCTCCACGCGCCGAAAATATATTACACGCTACTGTTAGGTTGGCGCGCATGAAACATCGGTTTTTCGAGTGACGTTTAAAAGTATGTAACTTTTTTGGAATACAGACTTTTCTCGAAGGGACCAAATGTCACCTTCGTTTAAAATAGGTAGTCTCTTCGGCTTGACTTTATTACATTATCGCGTAGAATCAGGAAGACTATGCAGGGACGACTCATTCATCGCGGCAAGAATAAAAGAAGTGGAGGGGATAGGGTTCACCTTAGTTCGAGGCAGAACCCCGTCTTTAGTTCGAGACAATACTGTACCGTATATTTAACTAAAGTAGCTTTCGTGTAAGTTTTTAGGCTTTTACTCGTTATAATGCTGGAGTTTGTTATACATTGAATTATTTATATGATATGCATACCAATGTATGATATAACGTTTGAAAAAACGATGCAATTTGTAGAAAGACAATGCCACGTTTAGTCGAATTCATCCAGCATACCCAAGATGGTCTTTGTTATTCTAAGCACCGTCTGCGAAATAACTACACGTTACTTCGAATGCAAGGCACATACTTGACGAGACAAGGCAGTTCATAGTAGGGCGATGATGTAAGAATGTTTCAGATACTGTTAAAACTACTTCAACTATTTCTTTTTTACTACAGAATTAAAATTCTTCGATATAGAGGGTGTTTGATATAAAAAAAAAGATGGTAAAAAAAAGACATATTGAAATAAATTCTATCATATGTTCCATAAACTTGTTAGGAAATTTATAATGTAAAATATATTTATTGCTGCATTTAAGAGAGCCCAAACTCGCAAGGCGAATGCTCTCCGTTTTTCAAACAGGAAAGACTTATCACACTTTGCAGTTTCGAATATAAATTGATGGATGAGTTTCATTTTCGAAAAATATGATTGACATTAGAATGTTATTGATATTTCTGTTTAAAAGATCATCACTTCCACTGTACGACAATCGCCTTTAATTTATACTCTTTTTCAGAAAATTATTTTGTTAAGTGGTTTAAGTTATCTACCACATCAACGAATAACTTTTATAATAATACGTCAAATTTATTTACTCTAATGATGATTCAAATTTGCCGCCAAAAAATGAGCGGGAAAATGTAATAAACGCGGCGAAAGTATCATACGTCAGAAATTAAGTTTGAGTATTGTTATTAAAATATTCGTAACTTTAAATGTTTTAATGTAAATTTTAATTATGGATACCGAATTCCCCGATCCAGACGAAGAATTTGATTTAGTTCACGAAGATGAATACGAACTGTTACGAGAAATCGAAGGTAAACTAACTATAACCTTATTACAAGCATTCCATTTGACACTTCTTAATGGAATCAACAATTGAATTTGTCATTTAACTTTAATTGATACGTTTTAGACATCGAAAGGAAGAAAACACTGCCATCCCAGAAACTTGAAACCTCGCAAGAAAGACATAAAAAGAAAGATGAAATAAATACTCTTACACCTAATACGGAATCACTTACTCCAGCACCTAATAATAATCTGTATAAAGAATTAAACTCTCCGATTCATACTATACATGAGAAATTGAGTACTCCCACAACTAGTCACCTTGACGAATTCAGTATTCCGAGTACTAGCAGAGACACTAGCAGATTTATCGATAACATAGATGTAGAAAACACAGCAAAGCGTACTTATGATGAGCTATTCGGTGACATTTCAGATATAGATGATATAAATGGATTTGGTAGGTGTCTTATAATTTTACACGCCAGTTTCGCTAATAGTTATGTCCGAGTATGATTTTCATTTATATTTGGCATTTAAGAACCAAGGGATAAGAAACCAAGATGGGATCAGCCTCAAGAAATTATCAGAGCATTACTGGATGCCAGGAAAATGTTTCACGACCACAACAGCGGAGTTTCTGTTAAAACAATACATAGCGACGAGTAAGTTGATGAAAAGCAGCTTCTTTGTGTGTAAAAGAAGCCTAATACTTTTGATTCTTCTTCAGGAAAAGGGAGACGATATCTTTGCGAGTTCCTCGTTGGAATTTTCTAGCTGTAACCAGACCACACGACGCGCAGCGTATATATGTTAGGGTGAGAAGCGAACGGGCCAATATAAAGCCAAGTAAACATTCGTACTCTAATCTACTATCAGTACCGTACAATGAATTGAAAGCAGAAGCCGAAGAAATTGTAGGTGAACCTAGCGTTGCATTATCCACAGTCTTGAGTAACTAATCTGATCAATTCTAATATCATTTCACAGATAGTGGAAAATACTAAGCGTGCCAGTCGTGAAACTCCCGATTCGTTGGTCATGGAAGTGGTAGAGAATAACGAACTATGGGTTGACAAGTACAGACCCAAGTCTTACTTGGAATTACTTTCAGACGAAAGTGTAAACAGACACTTGTTACATTGGATAAAGCTTTGGGATAAGGTGGTGTTCAATCGCAATTATGTTGAAAAAAGAAAGAAGAAACCACAGTATTCTACATTCAGGAGCAAGAAATTTACGATCGAAGAACCTGTCGAAGAAGTGGATAAGCAAGGTTTCCCGATTCAGAGAATAGTGCTGCTTAGTGGGCCGCCTGGATTAGGGAAAACTACGTTAGCTCACTTAGCGGCTAAACATGCCGGTTATAACGTCGTAGAGATTAATGCAAGCGACGAAAGAAGTCCGGATGCTTTTAGGTGGTATAAAATTTTGCGGGTGAAATTGATTCTCAACCTAATTCGTTAATTCGCACTGTATTCCTAAACGTAGACAAGTCCTTCTCGCATCGACACAAATGAAAGCTGTGATGGGAAGCGACCCACGACCGAATTGTCTAGTTCTAGATGAAATTGATGGGGCACCGGCACCGTCCATCGATCTCTTGCTCAAGTTTGTGCAAGGCAAATTAGTTGCAAAAGGTAAAAAGGAGAAGGGGAAAGGTGGTAAGCAGTCGAATATTTGCCACCGTCCTGTGATATGCATCTGTAATGAACCGTATACTCCTTCGTTAAGGTAAACTTTTGCGCTCTCGATCTATTGGCACGATAAATTCATATATATAGAAAACTACATTTTACAGAGCCCTTCGATTAGCTGCCCTTGTCGTACCAGTCCCTGAAGTGAGTCCTGCGAGACTGGTAGACAGATTACTGCAAGTAGCACGAAAAGAGCGTATAAAAGTAAATCACGACGCTCTTTTGAGATTAGCAGAAATATCTGGCTGCGACATTAGGTCATGCTTGGGAGCTCTGCAATACATGGGCAGTGTGAAGTTGGGAGACAATTTATCATTTGCGTCAAAAGATACTCGAAAGGGATTATTCGACTCGTGGAGACAAATATTTAAAATACCAATAAACAGAAGTGGAATACTTCCCCTTCCTGAAAGAGTTCGTCTTGTTCTGAAAACCGTACAATACGGTAAAACATTTTATGCAATTACAGGAATAATCCTATGAAATGTATTCGGTCAGTTAATAACGTAATTGTCTTTTGTCTTAGGGGAGTCGGAGAAACTAGCGCAGGGCATATTCCATAACTACCCAGAAATTTGTAGCGAAAAGCTGAATCATGTGGTCCAGTGTTTGCAGTGGTTTCAATTCTTCGACGAAATTACATCGCTGATTGCAAGTCTTCAAGTTTGGTCTGTTATGCCTTACACGAACTACGCATTCGTTACATGGCACTTATATTTTGCCAAACCACTAAGTGTTAAGGTGTCTTATCCTTCTGTTATATACGAAGTAAGAGTAACTACTATTGAATGTAAAAGAAATGCTCAATTATGATTACGAATTTAAATGTGAAAGTCTGTTTTTCATAGATGAGACAAAAGCAAACAAGAAGCACAGGGATACTGACAACTATTCATCGGAGCAGTGGTCGTGATAGTACAGTCTTGGCTGTCGATATTGCTCCCTATCTACCAGATTTACTGTGCCCGCAATTACGAACAGTTTCTGGACACTTATATTCGGCTAAAGAAAGAGTCGACATTGCTCGATTGGTGAACGTTCTAATCGAATATGGGCTCACGTTCATGCAAGAAAAGAATTTCGACGGAACTTATGACTACAAGCTAGATCCGTAAGTTGAAAGCTACAGCGTGAAGCATTAGGCAAGAATCGCATTAATCCTACTTCTTCCAGTAACATATTCGAAGTCGGTATTTTCCCCGAGTGTAAGCAGCGTCGGGAGCCGGCATACGCAGTGAAACAAATAATTGTTCAGGAGCTGGAAGCCGAGCGCTTGCGACGCGCCGCAAATGTAATACACAACAGGAAGAATCCGGAGAAAATTAATAATACGACGAAACAGACAGAGTCGGGAACGGACGCGAAAATACAGAATGGTACATTTAAGACACCTAATTCTACCGCTACGGAAAATCCTAAAAAATTTATACCCGAAGTGAAAGAAATCGTAAGTTTCGCATATTCATTGATTTCGTATTTAATCTGTTTAGCATTGAATACTGTAATATAATAATAATGAAATTACAGACGTACAAAGATTTCTTTGGAAGAATTATTACGGTAAGTCCTGATAAACAGATGTCGGATAAAGAATCTAACAATTCGCGCAACTTGCTAACAAAACATGGTGTATGGTATAAGTATAAAGAAGGATTTAGCAATGCTGTTCGACGAAAGGTCATAATGAAAGATCTTCTTTGAACTGTAACATATTTTTACGAGGAAGCTAGACAATAAAGATATTTATTTTACTAAAAAAACTTACGAAGTCTAATTTATTTCAAAGTCTAAAGTTATACAATATGTGGATGAAAAACGGTATTTTATTAGAGAAAAAAAATATATTCTCGTTCATTTCCTTTAAAGCCATCGCGGATTTTGGCGAAGGGCGGCGAAACGTATCAAAAACATTAACCCTTCGTTGACACTCTGCGTATGAGCCACCCATAAGATGATTTTTACGCTTTGTACCTTCTCCAATACGTAGATTCTAAATAGAATATCGAGGATATTCGTGGAATATTTCTATTTTTTCACTTACCGAAATAGCCTACCTTGTATATGCAAAATAAATACCTTTTTCCACAGGTATTTTTATGCCGACTTACAAACTGTTTTTTCCCTCAAAATATTATATTTGAGCAACAACTCTGTAGATTTTTAGCTTTTAATATTGAAATTTGTAAAAGTTACAATTTTTTTAAGATTTTCTTCGTTTTTTATCGACATATGACAATCTAGATTTTTTCTACATTAACTGTGGTAAAATTTCAATTAAGAAAACTATTGGAATACATTCTAGAGACCTTGAAATTGATCCATGATATTTTTCATAACGATTGGATTCTTCAGATGAGAATGGCAGTCGTTCAAAAATTGCTCTGGATGTGAGCCACCCAGTATGTCAAATTTGATCGAAGAAAGAGGTGTGTCAACGAAGAATTTATAATAATTAATTGTCACTGCGCTTCGGTCATTAATTATTCATAAACTTTTCTCTTCGTATCGCTACGCTTCGCCAAAATGCACGATAGCCTTTATAAACTTCAAAGCCGAAGGATTATTTTCATATTATTTCTGCGTTATTATTTTATATTTGTTTATGTTTGAAATTCCCGCACCAGCATAAAACTAGTATCCAACCAAGATTATTAGCTACATATATAGGTATTTCATTTTAGGACTGCGTATGACGCGGATCGGTGTGTGGTGTGTTGCCGCTTGCCGGTGTGCTGTTTTGATTACAACCACTATTTCAATTTCACGTGGGTATAGTCCGGTATACTAAGGTCAATCGTTATAAACAGGAGCAAGCAAGAAATTGTACTGAAAGTAAAACTAATTCCTAGTTTTACATTATTGTACGACAATTAACGTTCCGTAGACAGTGTAAGTAATTACTGAAGTAATTATTTAAGTAAGATTAACTACACAAACATTTGTATTATTGCATGGATGTGATGCAATCTCCAATAATAAAATTTCGGTTAAATGTGGCCATATGGACGTTGTTAATATTTATTACATTAAATGGGATTCAATTCTTTCAGACATATGTTCATTTTTCACAGTTTAAGTAAATAAAGTTCATAAGCGTGTTTTCTTCTGTACAAACATGTAGGATTTGTGACGGACCCTTGGTCTACGATAAACATGGACATTCAAAAACGAAAGAAGAACTACTATCAGAATAATAGTAGGGATCAGAAGAAACGTAAACAATTTAATTTGGAACCTGGTATGATGGGCTTCTTATGCACGTGCAATTTCCGTGAGAAAGATTGCGTACGCGATGCATATAAGTTACTCAATGAGTTTGCCGATCAGATTTATGGATCAGATACCAAGAAGGTACAATCGACTTGAAAGATATTATGTAATGTTTGAGGCACGAGGACATCAATTTTCTTTTTAATTCAAGGACTCTGATAATCATAATACCAAAGTGTCCACAGTAAAGAAAGATGACTCTGTCAGTGACACGGAACAGGACGACGAAGAGGAAGATATATCGACTGCTTTAAATAAAGAAATTCATGAACTGCGGGCAGAATATTCAAAACCAATATCCGCCAGAAGGTTTCAGGTATATTTTATCGAGTATCGTCTATATAATTTGAGAAATTGAACGCAAATGGATATAGGACATGTTTATAATGCTTTTATTAGGTAGTCGACACTGGTGTGAAGAATGTAATTTTTATAAAAAGTACCTTGACGAATCCTTTGGAACTAGTCAACAAAATTGTTACAGAATTGGATAAGACTAAACAACAGCGGACACGATTCATATTAAGATTACTTCCGATCGAAGTTGTGTGTAAAGCGTACATGAATGAGATAAAACTGGCAGCAAATTCGATGCTTGAAAAGTATTTCGCGCAAGAGCCGAAAACCTTCAGTATTGTATTTAAGTAAGTTTCTGAGTAATGAAATTGAGTATCATTATTTAATTGCTATTTTAACACAGATGTTAATATGTAATATATTTACAGTCGTCACAGTAACAGTAACATACAACGAGATGTGATTATCGAGGATCTGGCGGAAATAATAAGCAAGAAGAATTCTGGAAACAAAGCGGATTTAAAGAATCCAGAACTTGCTGTGATAGTCGAAGTGATACGTGGGATGTGTCTTATGTGTGTCGCTCCGCTTTATTATAGATTTAAAAAATACAATTTGCTAGAAATATGCAACACAAAGGAAGTTTCAAATACTACAAAGGTAATAACAAAGAATGTTCGTATATTTAAAAGTTTAGTACATAAAGATGAGAATGTAATTGCAATTTCCAGAAAACAAATTCTGAAAGTAATAAAAATTCAGAATTGAACGAGGAAGATTCGAAATTGAATGAAAAAGATTCAAAATTGAACGAGGAAGATTCAAAATTGAACGAGAAAGATTCAAAATTGAACGAAGAAGATTCAAAATTGAACGAGAAAGATTCAAAATTGAACGAAGAAGATTCAAAATTGAACGAGGAAGATTCAAAATTGAACGAAGAAGATTCAAAATTGAATGAGAAAGATTCAAAATTGAACGAGGAAGATTCAAAATTGAACGAGAAAGATTCGAAATTGAAGGAGGAAGATTCAAAATTGAATGAAAAAGATTCAAAGGAAGATGCAGATTAATTCAACAACAAAAATTTGACATTAAAGAACCAAATTAATTGACAAACAATACTGATTTCAGTTGTTAGATAACAAAAAGCAAACACTATATCATTTTTTTGTAAATGAGTCTCAATCTACAGTTACGTGGACAATAAGTTTTATACTTCAACACATTTTGTTAATATTTATGAGTTCATTATAACATTTATGTTCTACATCAGTAAAGAAATCATTACCTAGTTGTAAAAAAGCCTGTAAAATATAGTTCTTATATTAATAAACGCTTTATATTTTAGAATGTTTAGCATTCCATGAGAAGATCGAAATTGATAGAAAATCATTCAAAACGAAAAATTTTATGAAATTAATAATAGCATTTTTGAAACTATTATCAAACGTGCCTTAAATAATTTATATCAAAGCTAAATGTACAAGGTCCCATGGTGTAATGGTTAGCACTCTGGACTCTGAATCCAGCGATCCGAGTTCAAATCTCGGTGGGACCTTAACTTTTTTTTCATTCTTCTTAGTCTCTATTTTCCATTTTATAATCAAACAAACTAATAATGAACGGATTTCCTTAATTCAAAACTAAGAAACATCATCGAGTTGAATTAATAGCACTCAATAACAGCCATTTAGCAGCTTCTCAAATATTTATTTAAGTCACGAACTATGAAACATAGCCATCCAACGGCAATACCAACAATTAACGTCAATCTTATAAAAGAACGCACCTCAGACCACATTTCCAACGGTCGCATCGATAGACTTTATTTCATTTCCAATGATAACCTAACCAACGATGTCATGAACATCTGACGTCACTTTTTTTTTGAAAATTGTTACTTAGACCGGTACTAAGTAATTAAGTAATCGCGACACACGAGGAGACCGTAAGGATGTCTGCAAGAAAAAACGTCCAATCTGGATTCCAACCGGTGAATTCGAATATGAAATTACTTTCCTTCTACGCTCTGTATCGTTACAATTCGTATCTAACCTCTATCTACCATTACAGGATTCCGATGTTTATATCACGTACGAGGATCAACAGAAGATTAACAAATTTGCCAGGCATAACGCTAAAATGGAAGACTTGAAAGAAGAATTAAAAATCAAACAGGCATGGACGAATCTACCGTTAATAAATCGCTCGTATTTCCTCATAACCTTATTTGGCTATGTACAGTGTTGAATTCATTACGTTCTAATGCTTCTTACAGAATGACTTAAAGAATTTGGAAGATGCCTGCGACGAAATAACGCTGCTAGATGACGACGCGAAAATACCGTATTATATTGGTGAAGTTTTCATTTACGAAGATTTGGAAAAGACACAGGTTCGAGATTCCTATATTTACTGACCCCTGTAATGCAGGTGTTTCAGAAGAAAAATGAATAGTTCGCTCTATTTACGAATTGAAGAGGCACTTTGTATATATATTGCTTTGGAAAAGCTGTATATAATATTTATAGAATAGGAAATCAAATACAAATGTAGCATTCGGATTCAACGATCTTTTAGGAGTTAAAATGTAAATCACGCTCGTTTTTAATTCATTTTTCTGATAACAGATTTTATACTTCTAGAATTACTTAGACGAGATCAAAGACAAAAAGAAAAAGGAGATCGCAAATTTGGAGAGCAAATGTGCGGACTTAAAGACCGTTATAAGCGATTTGAAAACTCAACTGTATGCAAAGTTTGGTAGCCGCATAAATCTGGAAGCAGATGAAGATTAATCTAGTCAGATGTGCATATAATTCCTTTATAAAGTGGAATAAATTTTCCATACAATTACTGCTTCATAAAATTTCCTGAAACCTAACATATTCTGCCCAACGTGCAGCCGCATTTCACGTTCTAATAGCATTGAATCATTAGCATTTGCAGATGTTAAAAACTAATTGTTACTGTGTGATAAACTCTTAATAAAACTATTATACTTTTTCCATATATTATTCCTCAATTTTATTCTACCCTTTAATAAAATTACTTTTATCACAAGATAGCTCTAACAGATATCTTTATAACGCCTAGAAAGTATAAATAAATTTTATCATTTATTTTGTGTTAAACTTTATTCATCTATTGTTTTCATGAAAGTCAGCGATCATACTGGTGTATGTATGCATTCATTTGATTAAAGGTTGAATTCACGACTGTAGAGACTTTACTGTTAAATTTGGATGCCTGCCAAATTGTTCTCATTACAAAGTGCTCATGCAACAAGACTGAAAAAACTACATCCAAGATCTATATTTATTGGACATTTTTAAGCTTTACATATGCTTATATTTTATTTCAACGTTCACAGTATACTTCGTGATTGTTTAATTACAGTATTATTTATAGTTATATTTTCGTAAAACATAGATACGAAAATATTTATGTAATAAATTTAATATCTAGAACAGTAGGGAAAAAATTGAACTACGTATTAAAAGCACATTGCAGCACATTTGCTTTTTTAAGAGGCTTCAATTTTCTACTTTTTTTTCACGAATTCAAGAATTATATAAATTGTAATATTTACAGTAGCAAGTGTTGGGAAAGTACGTGTGCTCATACACCTGTCGTCTAGATTGTAATTTAACTATTTAATGAATGTTTTCAAGCTTGGCTACATAGTCAAGCAGTTTCTGCTTCCCTCTATCATCTTACTTGAGGTAATTTTAGTTTCACCTCTCGGTTTTGCTTCAGCCAGTACATAGTTAACTACACTCCATTCAGTCTCTTCTTATCTACTGCCCAAGAAGTACGTGAATACTCATTCTTGTCCTAATTGTTGGAAACGCTCGATATATGTGCGCAAAATCTTAGTGCAATCAACTGAATAAGGTACCTTTACATTCTGTATACAAACGTGTTTAATAGTTTTCTAATAAAGTGTAAGAGTTCAAAATTTTTTTTTAATAATATCTCTTCGGGAGAGACAGCTTGCACAAGACATGGACACAGCAAGGGAGCTTGTACTGACTTTAAGACAACGTGATCAGTCGAACGTGGGATATGGTTTACAGACAGAGTGTGAATCCCTTATTGGTCACATTTTGGAAAATATGGTGAAAACCCAGTTACCCACTTTAGTTCCTGAAACGAAAAATGAAGAAGATTCCATCAGATACAGGGAGGAAGGTAACATCTATTCATTAGACATTGAAATTTAATTTCTACGATTCAGTATTATATATAAGAAAACTACAGGAAACCAACACTTTGTAATGGGCGATGACGTTGAAGCTATAAAATGTTATACAATGAGCTTAGCGTATGCGAATGACAGAGAGCTTATGTCGTATGCCTATGCCAATCGTTCAGCGGCTTTGTATAGAAAACAGATGTACAAGCAGTGTTTAATAGACATCGATGCGGCTTTAAATCTAGGATATCCCGAAGAGAAGAGAAAGAATTTGAGAGAAAGAGGGGCCAAAGCTTGCGACGAGATTAAGAAGGAATTAAAGCTTAAGGAAAATGATACCGTTGACGTAGAAAAGGTATTGGACATGTGTTTGTCAGAGAAGATCACTGATACACCTGTAACTGTAAAGTATAGAAACAGCAACGCTGAACTCAATGGCGAGATAAAGAAAAACTCTAAAGATAACAAGGAGAAACAAGAGTCGATTAATGGTAGCAATGAAGCGTCCGCGAATGATCAGGATAAATCGCCAAGATACTTAGCACACGAAGGCCCCTTAAAGTTAGCTCGTGGTCCTAGTAAAGAGGCTCCAGCTGTTAGCGATGGTATCAACATTACGTGTTCTGAAAAGTATGGACGTCACTTAGCAGCCACCAAAGAATTCAAGCCAGGAGACGTAGTTAGCTTTGAGGATCCATATACACACGTTATCTATACGCACAGGTAACGAATCCCTTAAAATTAATTTATCTAGCGACACATAATGATCCTACATGTTGCAGATATTATACACATTGCCATCAATGTTTATCGAGGAGCTACAACTTAATTCCATGCCTGAAATGTCCAATGGCAGTATATTGTTCTGAGAAATGCAGAGCGTCGGCTTGGAAAATAGCTCATCGAATAGAATGCCCAATTCTGTCGATACTAGGAAATTTGTTCGATGTTGATAAAGATAAGGTGCGAATGCTTACCAAGATTGTTCGCTTTGTGATCGTGGTAACAGCGAAGGGGAAGAAAATTGCAGAATTGCGGGAAGACATGAAAATAGCTGAGCGCAATCCAGGTAAACAATAGCTTTCATGCTTTGCTGCTAGAATAAAATATACAAAAGTAGAAAAATTATATGCGTAATGATATGGAAGACTGGCGAAATGAATCGTAGGAAACATTCGATTGTAACTTACTGGGTGATGAAAAATTTTATACCCCACTTTTGCTCCGTAGATAAGAGAACCGCAGGATTTACAGACGAGGGTATACTGGACAGTCATAGTGCACGATCCGCTCTGAGTCTCGCTACCAACATGTCAACAAGGCCGCTCCTTGGAATCAGCGCTTTCGCTTGCATCTCAGCTCTCGCAGCTATCCTTTTAGCCACACAGACTAACTTCTTCTGCAAGAAATACGAAATGGAACAATTAAAAGACCTCTGTAATTTCTCTGATCTCACATTTTGTGGCAGCATCATGTTTCGTGCCTGTCTTATAACGTCCGCCAATTGCTTCACAGTAATGTGTTTAATAGATACTATAGAATACACGTTACGCTTACAGAAAAACAATAACAATCTTTACTCTACTAGTTACACGTTTATAACACTTATACAGAATTAAATGATATGAAAGATAATTGTTACAGAAACGATTCTATATTACATCAGATTTATTTTCTAGGTGCAACAAGAACCTGGAATTCAAACAGGCTCAGGTCTATACGTAACGCACAGCTTGTACAATCATTCTTGCGCACCGAACACATTTCGCCACTTCGAGGGACTGACAATGATCACTCGTGCCCTGGAACCAATATACCCCGGGGATCAAATATTCACAGGGTATGGCCCTGCGTATGCACATCTGCCAAGATCTGAAAGAAGGGAGAAGATAACGCAGGACTACTTCTTCGAGTGCGATTGCCCTGCGTGTGCTGCCGACTGGCCAATGTACAACGAAATCCTTGAGAACCACATTGGCTCCATTAGTAACAATAAGGAGCTAGTAGAGAAATTGAAACCCTATAAGAACAGATTAAAGAAAAATATGTATGACATCGATGCTGTAAAATCTGTCCTCGGTATACTGTACAAGGAAGTGTCCCAGCCTTGCGAAGAAATTGTACACGCGGAGCAATACCTGAAGAGTTATTATTTAGGTAAATTTCATTTGCAGTGAATTCTTAAGAAATATCTAAGCTTATTTATATTTATATGCTTTGCTTACCTGCCGACGCTGCTAACAATACGCTAACTTATATCTTGCGAACCACTTTAACTTGTATACTTCACTTGGTGCACTGAATTTCTTTGTCGCTTATTAATATAATAAAGCTGCTTTTAAATCCACGGCTTAGATTGCTTCGTGAAAATGAATGTACATTTAATCACTTTGCTGCAAAGGTATGTAAACGATTAATGCACTACTCGCTGAAAATTCAAGCCCAATTCTATAGATATGTATCTTCTTCTTTCTAGACCCGTGAGAAAGAGGACCACACCGTCAACATTGTACTCAGTTATCAATAAAAGACAAAGTATTCCTAAAAATGTTTTATTGAAGTTATACATGATTATTTATTTAATCCTTAAAAAAAATGTGCATAGCTTCCTTTGCGTAGCATGTTTGTACGGATACTCAAACCAATTGCAGTTTAGGTATTCGTACAAATTTGAAAGGAGGAACAATTAACACGTATAAGTTTCTTTAATCTCTATTTTCCTTGAAAGAAAAAATCTTCACTCTCGTAGATGGATCTTCAGCAAAAAATCTTCAATTAACATCCTTACACGATTTGATTGATTTATTGTAAAAATGAAATGCTTCGTATTTAATATGTATATTGTATTTTTACATTGGACAAAGTTTACAAGATTCATAAATTCATTCAAATGTTTCTTACTAATCCCAATTAAAGTCATAATTACATGTTGCATTATAGTCGCAGGTAATATGATATCATGAGACTAAGAAAAGTTACAAAAGTGACAGAAGCAGCAGCTCGTTGAAACGATATTTTGATTCTACTCGCTAACACGAGAACAACGTATAATTACAACAAACGGTGGAATTATTTAATCAAACTGTTGATTACTAAGTCAATACATTACATATTGAAATACTTTTCATCTTGATTACTCAGGTTCTAATAAAGTATAACGATATAATACTTTAAACCCGTTTTGTAATATCCAAGATGCTTCGAAACTTAGATTAAACCTTACAGCAACAGGAAGAAGCAAATAGGAATAAAAGAAGTATAGAGCTTGTTCGGGAAATCCATTGGATATGCATCCAACATTTTCATTGTCGTATACGTTGCTATACGATCTGCACTAAAGCTAAAATATCCCTGTCCTAGGAACGAAACGATTAAACAAACGTGTAGACGAATACCAAGTGTATATCTATCATTGTGAATGGTATGAATACGAACTATAGAACTTACAAATCGTTATAAACCCTACATTCAAGAGTGTACTATTTTATACACATAAAAGCATGCTAAACACTTCATTGGAGACAAATATCAAAATCACTTTGCTGGATTCGATTTAGACTAATGCGTTGATTTCGCTATCGGCTATCATTGCGGGTATTTTACCTCGAAGAAACGAAAAGTTGTTCTTTCTCTTTTGTCTTTCTTCGGTGACTGAAGTAGAAGGAGGACCGACCTGATAAAAAGGAATAACATAGAAATGAATTAGAACCGACCGATATTAGAAAATGCGGCAAACAGAGGTGCTGCGGTTGGAGGTGGTTGCTGGTCGCCGATGCTTTTGAGCAAATTGCCTTGTAACAGACTGTCAAGTGCCTTTTGTACAGTCGGATCGTTTAGCAGAGGCGACGGTGAAACTCCTGTACTGGTAGTTGTTGTGGCTGTTGTGGCAGTTGATGCTGCTGGCATAACATGATGTACTCATGTAGTTAGCGGTCGTGACACCGGCAATATATATATTCGAAGTTCGTTCGCTTTGATCACTGGCATCGTGTGGAAACAGGCACAACAAACACTACACGCGCGGGGAACTCGACAAACAAAACAACCCAAAGCGTACGAAGTTCGTTTTATGTTCAAGCACTCGTGCCCAACGTTATCAACATTATTACCTCGATCTATAGCGTCTAAAATAAAATTCTTTACAGAGAATTTGTGTCTTTTCTCTGGCTCGTGAAGTAAAAAAAAAAAGAAATACAAAATCCCTACTGAAATGCAAGAGGAATAGGTGATCCAAAATCCGTAAGATGCACCTAATAAAACACCCCTTCGAATACGCACAACAGCGCGACAGACCTGTGGAACATTTTGCCACGTCGGAAATGTCCCACGCCCCGGATACCGCTCTTCCAGTGCTTTCGACAATAGACAGGAATAATACGTAGTTATGGTATATAACTGTAACGCGGTGCAGTGAGGAGAACTTCAAAATGCTGCAGTTATGACGCGCACGTTTTCTGCGTTCCTCGTTGTAGGATCGGCTTGTAAATTTAAGGGAAAGTTCCGGTCTAGAACTCCAAAAAGTAGGCGATCTTTAGGAATTAATTAAAGGAAAACTATTATATATAATTTAATGGGAGTTTTTGCATTGTATTAAGGATGTCTTAAATTATAGAAATATATTTTTTGTTTTATAATTAATCATTGCAGATGGCATTGGGGAATCGTTAAAATCGAGGCGTCAAAAACATCATTCAAATCGGTGGGACCTGTATCTCCAAAAGTTATTATCCGATTTGACTGGAACTTATTCTATTTTGGAGAATATACTTCCGGCCTAGGAATGAAACCAGAAAAAATTACAAAAATGACATTTTGTTAGAAAATAACACTTGAAGTTTGAAATCACTTTTTCCCTATATTTTTCGTCCTTTCAACGCCTTTGAAAATTATAAATATTCAATTTTTTGTACTTTTTTCTGGTTTCCCTCACAGCCAGAAGTATATTCTTCAAAATAAAAGAAGCTTCAGTCGAATCGGATAATAACTTTTTGAGATACAGGTTCCACCGTTTTGAGAACACTGTTGCGCGAAAAACAAATCCATGCAGTTGCCGCTACTCAAATGTCTATAATTTCGTGAATTTTACGAATTTCAACAAATCCTTTTAACCACGTATTCCTAAAAGGTTGAACATTCGAAAAATGAAATAAAACAAATCGACTTTTAGACCGGAACTTCCCCTTAATTGCTTCCGAACCAAAACCAAAAGTCCATGGCAAACTCGTTTCTAAATCTACGCTGTCCTGATTTATTAATGAAATGTTATACTTTACCTGCTCCCCAAGTAGCTGGTGGGACAGGAGTCGGTGCTGGAGTCGGTGCCGGCACTGGGCTAGGCGCTGGTACAGATGAAGTCGTTTTATTACTATTCAGAATATTAAGTATCCTCGACTGCAACTCAGCTTGCTTCGGGTCGTTGACTGTTATCGCCGTCGTCGGCAAATCCTTCACGTCCCCTAGTTCTACCTGCACTTGCTCTTCGCGCTTGATCTCGAGATACTTTATAACACGATCGTATTGTAATACTGTCAGTTGATGATTATCGGCCAACATGTTTAATAGTACTTGAATGGCGTCAGGGTGTTTCTCGTTGGCGAAAGGTGTGTTTATTGGAACAGATCGCCCTCCAGCTTTGTAGTTAGCAAAGTCGCGTGATATTAAATTAATAGCGTCGTCCACGAGCATATTCCTGTGTTCTGTGGAAAATTATCAGATCGTTTAAACATTAAAATCGCTGAGGCTTTCGTGGTACTGTCCAGACAAATACCTTGTGGCAAACCATGAAGAATATTTAACGTTAGGGAATGATGTTCCTGGTTGATAGGCATGACTACAACTGCATACAAGCATCCTCGACTTGCTATATTTCCAAGAACTCGACTCAGAAGTACATCCTCGTTTGGGAATAGCAAGTCCACTGTCAGCCCCATTTTCTTCAACCGTGCCTCGATACTCTCAGCGTATTCCCTATTTAGATACACAATAGTTACAAGAATATTCAGTTGTCTCAGAGAAGTGTAAAGTACTTTTGTACATACGTTAATGTCTTGTTAACGACAATGATTTCACAGTCGTTCTTCTCAGTGGCTGCATTTGAGTAATCACTCCCTGCGCTTGTGTTGCTAATAATGGAACATGACATAGAATTGCACTAATACGAATAATCAACAGTAGAAAAGAGAAAGGTCGAAAAGATAGTAGTTTCGCTTACTTAAAACTCATGTTCATGTCTCTGGGCCCGGAACCCTTGAAATCTTCGTAGCGATTGTTGGTATTATCATTGAACGGCTCTCTAGCGAAGTTATTGCCTTTTGCTCTATCGCCTTGTTTATGATCCCACTCCCGACCACCTGTGTCATCTAATCGGCCGCTTCTGTTGATAGGGCTACGATCTCTGAAATTGTTCCCACCCGCGGAGCCGTCTCTGTTTTTATTTCGATTCTTCCCACCCCGAGTGCCCCTGTGTCTACCGCCTCCGCCATTGTTCGCTCCCCCAGCTCCTCCGCCAGTTTGATTATGATTATTCTGATTATTTCCATTACGATTTTGATTCCCACCAGGCCTATTCTGATTCCCGCCTGGAACAAATTGACTACCTCTGTTCTGATTAGCGGGATTAAACTGGTTATTTCCTTTATTCTGCATCAAGTTATTGAACTGATCGTTTCCATTGTTTCGATTCTGATTTCCAAATGGCTCGTTATCTCTGGGCTGATTTCCATCGCCGAATTGATCGCCTCCTCTGTTCGGCATGTTATTCCCTTTCTGGCTATCGTTCGACTGCGAATCGCAGGCGAAACTTTGGCTCGGATTGAAACTGGAGTTTCCTCCGAAACTTTGATTGCCGCTACTGAAAGAATCATTTCCACTGCTGAAGTGGTTATTGCCAGGATTAAACTGATTGTTGGGTCCTCCTTGCGGCTTCCCTAGAATTCCACCACCTCCGCCTCCTCCAACTCCTCCACCTACTCCGCCTCCTCCGGCGGCCTGATTATCCTTCTTCGCTGGTCTAACATCTGTTCGAAGAAGTATATAATGCAAGACTTGAATCCACGCCGATGTAACGTGAGAAATTAATTCGAACTAAATGGAAGCGAGATTTAAGTGAAATGAAAATCGGATGGAAGATGATACCTATTCGTCTGCCTTTGAACATCGAGCCATCCTCATTTTGAATAGCTTTCTGGGCAGCCTGATCGTCTTCGAACTGAACGAAACCGAAGCCTCGGTTTATCGCTGAGCCAACAACAGTTCCATATTTCGAGAAATGTTCCTCCAACTCATGTTTCGTCATATCGTCTGTTTGTAAATGCCCGACAAATATGCGGCTACCCACGGTAGCAGGATCTTTTAAAAGCCTCACGCTCATGTTGATGCGGCTCGCTTTTAGAGAACGCTTCTCAAATCTGATTATTTATCGAACAGGTTTTCATTCAACTAACAAAAACAATGTAGGTTATATTACTGTGACGTTCCCGTCGCGCCACCCTTGGATTTTCGGCGATAGTGCGCGGGTAGCGCCACCAGAGGTCTTTTAACTTCTATTAATTCTCACAAGCTCTTGCTCAACAACTAAATTGTATAAATACACGTTCCAAACAAACCCCTCCACGATAAGCATTTGGGCCAGCTCTGTGTTAGTCCCACAGACGAAGTTCGCAGGTGGCTCCGAGGGCAAAAACCTCGTCCATCGAGCCGGGGCGGCCCCTTCCTTTTTGCCTCTATCCCAACAGCCCCTTCACTTTCTGGATAGGCAAAATCAAAACCGTCGGCCTAAGCTCGGTGGGCCCAGCAGACGGAGCGAAAGATAAGATAAATCTGACTTTTCGATTTCTTCTAGGAGCATATACCTAAGTACTTACGTTTTACTTCCTACGATCTAATTCTTATCGATCTTAGTTTATAGAGATAAAAAACGCTTTCTAAGTTCTTCGTATATTTACAGTACCTGGGGGGGATATAGCGAAATTGTAAAAGCTGCGAGAAATCCCAAAGTTTTATAGCTTTAAGGTTTCGGAACAAGAGGCCTGGAAACACTTTACAGAGAATTTAATACCTTACCTTTCCCCCAAAATACCAAACCTCAAAGCTGTAAACATTGGGGTCCCCGCAGCTTTTACGACCTTGCTATATGCCTTTCAGGTATTATACCTCTGATTATTATGAGACACCATTATGAGTCATAAAATAACGTTCGCTTCAAAACAGAAGCTTTCGAAACAAGAGATGTTAGCCAACAAAATTGAAAGCTAAATGGATCAGGTTTATGATTAGCGTGCGAGAATTACGCGCTACACTCCTATCCTCGATTTAGGGGCATTATTCCTTCCGCATAGTTTTTTTCACGCGTTTGAGAATCCTGCCAGTCCAAAGAAAAGATACGAAAGAGAAAACCTAACCCGTGTATGTGATAAAAATATTTATTTCACATATTTGCATGAGAACAATAATAATGTGCAAAGAAACAAATTTCAATTTTATTCTTGGTCGCTGTCAGTACTGCACTCCGAATCAGTCCCTTTTTTTTTACTTGGTTTCAAGTTACTGTACACATCACTACAATTATTTTGCACATCTATTCCAGTTTACGAAGTAAACAAAGCAATTATTTACCGTGTAAAAAAATCGCGAGTGTATGTATAAATGCGTTCTGTTTTAATATTCCCGCGGAAATATTACACCTATTCTATGTTTACAATGAACTACGTTTTCCTAATACACAGAGTGTCCCAAACGACGCTCTCTGTTTCGCGAAAAGTAAGCAAATTTTATTTGGAATAAAAATAAGAACTACAAGAGATTTATTAAACCAACATTTCAACCCATTACTTAGAACAATACTACCCGCAATTAAACAGACTATTAGTTCATTAAAAATACTTACTTCAACGATAAACGGAATCATACTTTCCAGGTAATTGGATCGTAAGTACGAAGGCTTTTCGAACACCCTGTACTCCGAATACCCTCAACTCCGAAATTTGCGGGCTTGTAAACGCGCCTTAAGATTACATAAAGAGAGGCCAGCCTTCATTGACAAATTCCTTGTTTGAATAAAAAGAAAAAGTCACGCAGTACGTTGCTCGCGTAAGATATATGCGGAAAAGCGGAGCGTGGACTTTTTAAGAGGCAGCCTCGCGTTATCTACGTCCCCACAGAACGAAACTGAATGCTCTATCTTCCTCGGTAGCACCGCGGGCGGCGAAACAGAGGAGGAAGGAATACTTTTCAGCGCCATCTTGCCTCGTAGCTCCTAATTCGTCAGTGTCTGTGAATGGACTTGTCATAAGTGTTTTGTGTTATTTTGCCCCCTTGTTTCGGTCGAAAAGTTCCGTGTATTAAATTCCAAGTACACGCCACGGTGAGTAGAAGGTTTGCACGCTGAATCGCGGCCAGATTTACGGAGACGTGCGGTCGGTACGCGGCAGTCTACGAGTGGTACAGTCCGTAGAATAAAAAAAAAGTGTGCAGGCTCGGTTCCGTTCCGACGATATAGAGCAGTACCACCGGGGAGTATTCTAATCGCGACGGGCTTCTCTTTTTTTACTCGCAAACTCCACCCCTCCGATCCGGTTCGCGTTAACGTCTGCCCGAAACGGATCGAGAGGAGCGCAGGATTACGAGAAGTCACGCCCGAGCATGGGAGAACAGTGGGCAGAGTTTCGAAATTGACATATCACGTATTTTCATGGACTAGCCTTGCGGCCGAGTCGAGCTGCGCCTGTATGAGTGCGTGTGTACAACCGCTGTGTCGGACGGCCACTGAAAGGTAGTATACAGAGTGATACAGAGCGTGCATGCCCGGACGGCATTGTTCTTTTAAATCCATCGGGAGAGGATCGCCGTTCCGTATTCGCACCGCGTATGATTGTCGTTAAATGCACCGTAGGCACTCTCGTGCATCCCCGCTCGTGCCGAACTTTCGAATGATAGGAGGAAGTACACAGTAACGTGTTTTTCACGCGTGACGAAGGAACGATGTGTGCTCGATGTTCAGACTGAAAATGTGCTGAGCTGTCACACCGAGTGTACGTAAGGTTAATAGTTAAAGGAATCGAAGACAATTACAATTCGTATATAGTTCCGAACAGACAAATTCGAGCAGTCTTGATGAATTTCTTCCGTGTAATTTAATCGGCGATAATATCGCGACCTTTGGCTATCAGCTGTTCTAAATTTATTGAATGAAGAGGTGATTGGGAAAACAAGATAGGTGTCAATAGTTTCATGGACATTACTAGGTATAATACACGTTATGTGTATCTGAAAGAAACCGTACAATGGCAATTCTAAGCGGAGTTAATCTATAAATCTTTTGATGTAGTTTGAATTTTAGTAGTAAGCTAGTATATCACAGGTATAGTTTCTTGGAAAAATATAATACTATGGTAATTCTGTGCCTGACGTATCTGTTTGAACAAATATTTAAGTTAGACGTCAAACAACCACTTATTCTTATATTATCTTTGGCAGGTGACTAGTAAGGTCAAGGAGAAACTTATGAAACTTAATTTTAAAGATATTTCATTAAGAATTGGCACTATAAATCGATCTAATTAGTGATAAATAACACAGATAAAAAACGGAGTAAAGTAATGATCGCAACATTCGAACAAAATAATTCTATTGTTATAAACTAAATTAATCGAACTAGGTATTAAAGTTTCATTTGCCATCATGTGCTTTCTGTTTCGTCGTGTTGGCACGTGGAAAAGTTTCACTAGATTTAAAGGAGTTCTAGAATGTACATGTTATTGAAACTTTTTAGTGCAAAGTTATATTGTATATGCATCATGATAAGATAAGATCCAAGCGTAATGTCTCTAAGTGGCAGATAATAAAAGTTTCCTTCGCTTTTCAGTTTAATAACGCGGCTTTCTCGAGGAAAAATTTAACTCCTCCAATTTGTCAACGTAAGTAATTTCGATTCTCCACATCATTGCATGCTGCCTATTGATTTTAAAAGTAGTAGTTTGGTTCATATTCCTTTTCTTTTAATATAAAAACTTCTTCTTCTTCTTCTTCTTTGTTTTCTAATTAAATTTCTTTTATTAAAAATGCTTGCGACAGATTCTACAATGAATAAAAGTAGTTCGAACGATTAATCCAGTATTTTACGTTCCCGAAGTAATTCAAATAATTCTAGAGAGTTAATTATACCGCCGAAATAAAGCATAATATTACACGAAAGCTGCAACTTTGATTTCTCGATTACTTTAGAGCCATGATTCTTTTATAATCGCATTTACTTGTAAAGGAATTAAGTAAATTCATAGGTTTCTTAGCCTTTTACACGTTTCTTTTTACAAAGTTGCTTTCCACGAAATGAGATTCGTAACTACACGGTGTAAAAGTTCATGGACGGTAACATTTTTCTCCCCCGTTGAAGATATTCGATGTAAATGTATTTCATTCGTTCAGAAATGGTTCGTGCGTATTTGAAATTGTCGGTAGTAACGAGCGATTGAACTTTGAATAACTCGCGGAGCAAAATGTTATTATTGTGGAGCTAATATTTTTGTAAAACATCAGCCAAACGCCTTGTACATACTACTTTAAAGCAGGTATTCGCAGCTAAAATAATAGTACATGTTATCCGTCGATAAAATATGAGTTGTGCCTATTTATTTTTTAAGTACTATCCAAATGAGATGTCTTTGCAACGTGAAACGCGGCAGATAACCGTTACACGGTATTCTGTGCAATATTTATTTGCATAATATACAGTAGAATTATCGATGTTACACGCAAAATACCCTCAGTTGGTTACATCATCATTTACGCATTACATAAAGAATCATTCATCGTCAACAGGTACATGTAACAAAATGTTTCTTGCTTATTTAGCGAACCGTCTAATAGTTTAGGATTTTATTCTGATTTGAAGAGTGTTCGGGAGTTTTCTATATTTCTGGACAAGAAGTAGCTTCATCAACGCCGCCAGCGATAGTTCGTATGCCAACAATGGCGATGCAGAAGGTAAATTTTATAATTGGCCACGGTCAACAAAATAACAAGTCTTATTACCTTACTAATCAATGACATTACCAGAAATTATTTAAACAACGAACGATGTAGATAAATGTTCTGCAAGTCACCTTACCGAATAGTATACAGGGTGTGACTGAAAGTCACACTGTTCTCTCATAGAGAAAGGCAAATCTGAAATGAACGCAGAGGGCGATAAAAGTCTCTAACGTTATCTAATCTAATCTGCCCATTCGATTTTAAAATAATTAAACACGTCGAACCAGTATAACATCCTGTATACCTATAAAGATACATGAATTATAGTTTCTTAGTAATCAAGTTTTTGCACATACTTTAAAATCATTCGTGTTTTATTTTTGCAAATTTCTAAAATAACGATAAGTTGTGCACATTATGCAAGTCAGTATTGCAGCAAATGTTGCTGTTAAGGAAATCTTTGATATTAATTTCTTCGTAGAAAGACTTTGAATATTACGAAGCTCGGCAGGCTGTGGTGAAAAAGAATTCTCTCTTAACGGAGATTACAGTGATAGAATGAATTATAATCTAATGTCTACACATTCGAATTGTGTACAATGTCGAAGACATTGGTTTGGTTGAAATTCTTTATCCGGGGTGTATATATAGGCACATCTCAAAAGAAATTATTACGCTCTGACGCTTTGTGTATCACACATGTGAAGTAATCTTATTTATCCTATTCGCATTAACTTACTGCGTTTCTGTTTGCCGTACAATAGTTTTAATTTGCAATTTATGCAGTAACGTCACGTATAGGACAGAAGGATACTATTATAAGTGGGGTTTCTTTACTTTTGTATTAATCGCACTTACTTTAGCTACTTTCATTCATCTTATTACTAACCACATAGAGAGTAGTAGTAACGCATTGATTTGGTAAAAGTAGACAGGCGTGAGAAGTTCACGAGGAGTTTCTGACTAACCGCTTTCTTACTAACGCGTATTTAGACGCATGGCTTTGGTATGAAACGACCGCCCATATTTATTACCAGCGTTTATTTACCTTACTCATTTCTAAGTAAATGCGACTGAACCGAACGTTCCAGTCTCGTTGGAAATTATAGCGTATCTAATTGACACAAGCGTGAATGTATGTGATGATAAGTATGGGCTTGTAAGAGAAACAGGAATGTTACTACCTGCTTGTAATATACAGTGGTAATCTTTTAGATGAGACGACAAAGTCAAGACGTTATGCAGGTGAATTTGGCAGGTATCAGGCGAGATATAATTAATCTTGCCCACAACTATAGCAATGCACAGGTAATTAAATGCTGATTCTAAGGCGTTTTACACGCTTGAAACTGAGGTGCGACATTCTTGTATAAACAGAAAGCTGTACGGAAAGCAACCAGCAACGACCCTTGGGGTCCGAGCAGTACGCTTATGGCAGAGATTGCTGATTTAACATATAACGTTGTGGCATTTACCGAGATTATGCAAATGTTATGGAAGAGATTGAACGATCACGGTAAAAACTGGCGGCACGTGTACAAAGCATTAGTCCTCTTAGAATATCTCATTAAGACGGGATCGGAAAAGGTTGCGCAGCACTGTAAAGAGAATATTTTTGCCATCCGCACATTAAAAGGTACGCTGTCATATAGAATTTTAGTTTAATATTTAATATAAAACTTTCTTCTCGTCGCTTTTAGATTTCCAGTATTTGGAAGGGTCTAAAGATCAGGGAGTGAACGTACGAGAGAAAGCGAAGCAACTAGTGGCCTTATTAAAAGACGAAGAAAGATTAAGAAACGAAAGAGCTAGAGCGCTGAAAGCGAAAGAAAGATTTGCGCAATCTGTTAGCGGATTTGGGAGCGACGGACTAGATACCATGTCACCTGTGAGCAGTGACGTAAGTACCTCTGGAATTGATAGAAGCATTGAAATGTTCTTACAAAATGATGCTTCTTCTTTTGACGCAGTTCCAAGATTGGGAACCATGCCGTTTGGGATCTGAATCTACAGCTAGGCGCGCCAGTGAGTGTCCATTAAATGCCTATGTTGCGATCCTATATATTCTGTTCAATGTTACTAATTATAATTTGTGCATCGCCAAGCTGAATTGGAAGCTGCGAGGCCACAAACAGTGGGAGAGGAGGAATTGCAGCTGCAATTGGCTCTCGCGATGTCTAGGGAGGAGGCAGAGCAAGAAGAGCAGAGACGGCGTAGCGACGACGTTAGATTGCAATTAGCCCTTAGCCAAAGTCAGCAAGATTTTAAGTTAGTGCCAGTGACTTTTATACTCTCGGGCTTCGCGGTTATTGCACGCCGCAGTGACTAGAACGATACCGTCTCAGCTCGTTTCTCCCCTAAGGCACCAAATGAATTTCAGGACGCCGCAGACCGAGAAGCAAAGCCACATGTTAGATTTACTGGACGTAACCTTAGGAGAAGCAAGCGGATCTAATGCGCAGACTGATCCCTGGGGTATACCAATCGCGGCGCCTCCGCCCAGACCACAGGTACGCAGACTTAAATCAAACGCGACTCGCATATTCGCTTATTGCATGATAATACGGCATTGCATACTCTTTGCATGTTGCACAACAGTCTTTGGATTTGTCTCAATTTTATGTGTACAAGGTACGTCTGATCGTCGCAGCAAAGAACCACAAAGCGTTGTTTCATTGTTCCTTCAAACACTTGGATGATTATAGTCGAGCCTTACACACTGACCTTCGATTTACAGGCACAGAACGACCCCTGGAGTGTTCCCACAACGAGCAGTACGTCGCCAGTAATCGATCCATGGACTCCCGTCCCGCCACAAAGACCAAGTAAAATTTCTCACCTGATATTTCGTACGAAATGTCGTCTCTCGTTCCGAGCAATCGATTTGATTTCGAATCTGCTTTAGCTGCTGCGGTGGATCCATGGCAAGCACCTGCACCATCACCCGTGCCGGTTACGTCTCCTCCTACAGCGGACCCTTGGTCACCAGTACCTCCTGCCAATGAAGCCGATACAAATAAGAAACAGGTGAGAAATAAAGCTTACTTTACCTACATTTACGCTGAGATAATACGAGTATTTTTATTTTATTATCTAGGTTGCTCGAGAAGGCGCGACATCTGTCTCCCCGACTTTTAACAACCCTACTGTAACGCAGAATATCGGTTTTGCGCCGCAAACACCGCAAAATGTTGGATTGAATTTGCCCGCTGCTTCGAGTGCTACTTTCAATACTACCAGCAACGGCTTCAACGGTACCGGGCCTAGTTTCAATAATTTCCCCATAGGGAATCAGAACAGTTCTGCAGGCAGTCCACTGAGCGATTTAGACGATTTCGATCTGATCACAAACAGAAATAAGCCTGGATCTAGTCCACAAACCACAAATAATGGTACGTGCGAGTGACTACTTTATTGGCGCGGCTACGGCATTCAGAATCTATTGTTACTTTATTGCTTTATGGTTCCAGGGGGTACGCTATCGCCAGATCCGTTCGATTTGGGAGGTATAGCGGACAATCTTCCTTCGAGTACAGGCGCTGTTAAGAAAACACCGCAGTCGTTCCTCGGGGAGAACTCTGCTCTGGTTAATCTTGATAATCTTGTCAGTACGTCGACGGTGAAACCAACAACGCCCACACCCGCAGGTAATCATTCACTTAAACTACAACGTCAGGTGTATCACGAGAGACTTGGAAATTACAATTTCAAAAGCCAAGTACCAGCCTCCGTGAACTCCACACGTACGATTTCGATCGATTAAAAGTGTGACCACGAAACGGTCTAATCTAAAATGCCTCGAGCCAAATGCGAACGTTCCTCTGTAACATATTTTGTCTGCAAAATAGCATTTCATTGGAAGTAAATTCGTGAGTACCTACAAATTGAATAACAATACTGCATGGATGCATGATTCGAATATATTCGAGGAGAATATCAAAATTCTATTTCTACGAATCTTCTTTTACAGCGAAGACTGCGAATGCTTTAGAAAAATTAATATCGATTGTATACATAAACGTATAAATATGTTTAACGTGCTTTTCTTGCAGTGTAATGAATGCCTTGCTCCCGAATCTTTAATCTGTAATTCTAGCTTAAGATTTCATAGAGACGTGACTCTTGAGCGGGTGAATTAATATGAACGGAACTTTTCCAGCAACCGTGTCATACTCAGCAAACCCGTTCGCGACGGCAACACCACCACCACCCCGTCCTACGATTAATCAGATCCGACAGGACCCTTGGGCAGCGAACACGACTACTACAGCGAATCCGTTCCTCTCGTAGCTTGGTGATAGTCGTTGAAGGCGTCAGTCGAAAATCAAGAGCACTGTGGTCTAAAAAGTATTCGAGGATTTTAGCGGTAACCCTGTACGGTATAAGTTTCTTGCTCGCTATAAAATAGCTTTATTTCAAGAAGACATAGACGACACACCGGCCGACAGAGAAAACGTGCTTTCAAACCTAAAATGCTCGGGCACGCAACCTTCGTTCCCAACATCTGAGAGTAGCAATAACTGAAGAACGTGACTTCTCCGATCATGGTAGAAACGAAAGAGCGGGAAGCAGACACGTGGATGATATGCAATAGTAGGTTCTAAAAGACACGGCTAACATCGACAATTTATTTCTACGTACCATAGTAACTAAAGTAAAGTCTAGTGAACACTTGTTTCTGATTCTCGTTGTCGCGCAGAAGTGTTTTGTGTCCGCCACGATTCGGTCGCTTGTATTTTATCGCTTGACGATGAAGACGAGCGGGGGAAACTATCTCGGGGGAAGGTGACGTTATGGACATACGGAATAAACAGAGAAAAAGAAAAGGTGTGATATCGTGTTTCAACTTCGAACGCGCTTACGCGGTCCCAAGGTGTAACTAGATTTTCTAAGCACTTTTTTCATATATATATACATATATAGTATATTTTTTAAGCGCGACTCGATTTGGTAATAGGAATAGAGATCATTGGACGATATTTTCAGTGGGCTATAGTGTTAAAAAAAAAAGGAAAAGAAAGAAGTGAAAAAGCAAACGGTTTCGGCGTCAGAATCAACTTTTCTTTCCCCCTATTTATAAATTATACACGCGTTTTTCTACAGCTAACGAGATCGTGAGACTGTAATCGTGATTTGCAAAAAAAAAAAAGGAAGAAAGAAGATATATTTATATCGAACAGGGTTCTTCGGTTTAAGTTATTACGCTTAATGTGACGTGCATCGATTTGTCGTTCGTGAAAAGTGTTTCGTGTAATGGCATGCTTTTTCAATCGGATGGACCGTACGACAATGCGACGTAACATGCTCGATCTTGGTCGGGAGAGATGTGTACGTTAGGTAAGAACGATCGTAACGTCGTTTGCTGATCTACTGGACGTTTGTATTATTAACACCTCGGGGGGTACTTGCGGACGAGAGAGACGGTTAAGCGATCTCGCGGTTGCAACGGCAACGTCCGATCAACCTATGGCACCCGCGGAAGTCAACGACGCGTATATGCGCAGGTCGAATTTCATTTCGAAATTTCACGCATACTTGGTTTCGGCGCGACCGTTCGACATACTCGCATAGGGGCTTCGTGCACTGCTGAGAACCAAACATAGGCATTAGCTAATATGCATTTTTTCCTATCGGCGAAAGGAGTCGCTGTTTAAGACGACGCGTTCTATTATTTCTACGGAAGCTCGCAGTCAACGCGACGGTTGTGTTGGTTTCTGTGGGAGGCCTCAGAGCATTCAGAGGGAATCACCCGGCCCACAAGATTTATAATAAACCAACACGATCTGAAGAAGGCTGCCGCGAGAGGCGTCGGCCTTCTTTGTACGCGAAACAATTTACAATTGTACCTTGATTTATATAAAGGAGAAGATGAAGAATTGTAAATATGTTACAGCATATCCGTTCCCCAATTGTCAAAGTCTTTTGCTCTATACTTGTTCAACGTATAGAATACTCTAACGAAGCCTGAAAGTGTTTTTTAACCTCGTACTCGGTATTTCCTGTCTCCTTTATATCTTCTGTTTCTCTCTTTTTTTTATATCGTATATATAGAAGAGAACGTTGCTGAGCTCGGCATTTTACATCCCAATGATCATTGTGTATGAAACAGGAATACGGCGTTCAGAATTCCAAGGCGGTAGTCGATAATCAAAATGTATTTATTAGCGAACTTTTTTCAAAGTGCTACTTTGCAGAAAGCGTCGACGTACCGGCTCAGCATTTACTTTTCTTTTTAGGGACACCAACGCATTTTACAATTTTATACGAGAACGCGCTTTCGTGCGTTTAGCGATTGGCAAACGGGGAACTGTATTTGCCTGGCTTAAATCCTAAGTGCGATCACAGGCATCAGTTGGCACGATTAAAAATTCTGTTACAAGTGAATATCGCTTAAATGATTCCATTGTATTATTCTTCGTTAAATTAATGATTTCTGTTTCCTTATGCATTCTTTCAATGTACTTTGCTTATATCAATTGAAATTTGTATATTTAACGCGTATTTATCCATGGTGTTCGCGGAAAAATATGAAGTTGGGCGTTGCGCGTACATGCACATATCACTCGGCGCGCCCGAGCTCGGAATTGCCCTGCAATTCAACTACCTTGGCCATTTCTATTCACTGCTTTCGATAGGGAAGTCACTGTATTTAATCGTCATGCCTATCGGGCGTACGGCACGATGTTGTAACACGCTATCGATTTCTTTCTTCGGTCCGTTAAACGGCTCACGCATTTGTTATTTGTTCCTCGTAACCGTGCATTGGGTTACCTGCGAACAAAACTTATATGTTGTTATTCCTCTGTACGTATATGACGCGATGCGCGAGCTTCATTTTTACGCGAACGATGGAACACTGTTTAGTTCTTAGAATTGGTGTAAGTGCAGAGAAAATTCAGAGGACATTTATGAATGAATATTATATATTTTAGTAGATTATATTATATTATTATTATTAATAATATTATACAAATAAATGTAAAAATTTTTAATTTTTCTGATTAAATATTTAATTTGAAACTGATTTGTACGAGTTTCTTTTACAATCAATTTTAATAGAGATTCTAGAAAAATCGATGTTTATAAAATTCGAAAAATTCTTACGCAGGGTAACGACGGATGATCGAAGCAGATGACGAGTGAAACGACACGGTATTAGTTGTCAGTCATTTTATTTTAAAGAGACGCTTCGGTCGAAGAACTTATAGTAACTGGTGGGAGGAAGTACGAACGAACTTGACTGTGCAATTGTGCTACTTCCGGGTCCTCTCTTTCTAGAGCTCTGAGTAATTGCGCAAATTGAACTGTACCTGTAACGAACAAGAAGATAATAAATTATCTGTACAGAGGAACGTAATACATAGAACTTTGATCAACGCCGTAGACGAGTTAAAAATTGAACCTTCTCGACCCTCCGAGAATCCATAGTTCTTTATAACATCCATTTGAATTTGTACTACGATTGGAAAGACGAACTGCATCATCTTCAGCATTTCGTTCCCAGAGTTCTCCTTCGCCTCCGCAAGTTTCTGAATGTTCTCAGGTGTGTTTAACGCTGTTAGTATGTCTGCCAAAACAGCTGAAAAGAATCGTCGGATTTATTATCACTAATAAATCTATAATTTGTTATAACAATTAAATACCTTTCGCAATTTCTGAAGTAAAATTGGGCATCGTGGTCATTGCAGAAACAAATGTGTTACAATGTGGTAAGAAAGTAAACCAATCTGAAAGGTTACAAATACAAAATCTTCCTTTCGTGAGATTCTTTACGATCTTAAAACCGATTCATTTTATAAAACTGAACACACTCGAGGTCTTTTCATAACAATAATCATTCTTATTCTTTACAGATTTAAGTTACTTAAGCTTCCCTGTCAACAGTCTCAAGCACGTCAAACATGTAAACATTACGTTTAATTACTATTCATTCAAGAGGGCGCTCGATGTAAACAAAGCTCCATTTGTCATTTAGTTGAATGACGTTGATAAGATGAAAACCGTAACGTAAAGTTGAATGAAAATGGAATATAATTTCGTAGTATCAGAACAACAGAAGAATACATCGTCAAGATTTAATTTGCAACATCCGAAGACAAATGAAATTTGTTTAATGAAGTAGGTTTGACCTGATTTTATTCCTCGCAAGCAGTGTTTTTTAAAACAGTTTGTTGTTGCATAATCTTTTCACGAATCAAATTGTAAACAAAGAACACCATTGCGAAAGAACAGCTTGAAATTCAGTTGTCAACAATTCCAATGCGACATTTCATCGCCAAGTGCGAAGAAGCGTAAAAAGAAGCAAAGTTTACGATGGGTTCTGATAACGATCAGGCATTTCTACAAATTTTACGAGAAGAGAAGAACATTACCAACTTCCTAGATGCATTCTTTGGGTTTCTGTACAGATGGTATGTCATCCTGTAGTGTGCAAATATATTTATCAGAAAACAGAGAAAATTTGTAATTTATAATTCAATTACAGTACAGACTTTTATGTGGAATCGGATCCAGATCACAACCTAGGATTTGCTCCTGGTGTAACGGAGAAGCTTGTTTTGAGTAGCTTATGCAAGTGGAAGAATATTTCTAAACTTCCTAAACGAACGGAGCAACTGAAAAGGCACAATGCTGATACGCAAACTAAAGCTAACGTCCAAGACGATTCTATAATAATAGAAGATTCTACTGTTCCACAAGTTGTACACGAACTTGAAATAGAAGCATGCACGGACAGTCGAGTCACAGATGCAACGATTCAATCGTTGCGGGAGGATCGGACATCGGATAGTTATAATGGGGCAGTAAGGGAGAATTATACGTGGTCACAAACTATTAGCGATTTGGATGTGCTGGTTAAGCTACCCAGTTGTGTACAGACAGCGAAAGAACTTAGGGTTAATATAGATTCCAGTGAAATTAGAATCGAAGCAAGAAGCTCGACGCTTGCGCAGAATCAGGAAGCAATGGAAGCTTGCGATTCTGAGTGGACGAGAATCTTTATGGGCGAGCTGTGCTTTAAAATTCGGAAAGACGAATCAGTGTGGAGCATAGTTCCTGGACAACACATTAGCGTGCGTTGAGGCAGGATAAGAAACAGGGGATTCAATATTATGAAACTCTCTTTGATATGAGCACTGTATTACAGTGTCTTGCTTTGTTATAGATTCATCTGGAGAAGGCTTCTCATAGATGGTGGGAAGCACTGATTGTTGGCGAACCAAAGATCGAGCTGAGTAAGATCGACTGCTCTAGACACTTGGATGATATGGGGTCGGCGGAGCAAATGAAAGTGCAAGAGCTGATGTGGAATCATCAACAGAAACTTCTTGGCAAGCCAACTTCTGAGCAAATTGTAAGCGTATAGACAAAAATTGAGGAAACATTAGAACGAGTTTCAGGGGTAGCTGGTTCTTTAAAAATAAAGTTCTTATTGTTTACCAGTGCAACGTCAGGTCGCTTGCCATTCCCAAAATTTCTGACTCCAATGCATATCATGTTATTTCTAATAGCTACGTGACTTTAAGTCATTGACTATCATCCGCTTTCCATTTCCAAAGATGCATAGCTCCCTTTTGTATGTTAAGGCTCCATAATGGTTTCGACCAACCCTTAAAAGCGAAAAATTTTATTTACAGAAAATGGAGAAGATCTTGAAGAAGGCATGGGATGCAAAAGGATCCCCCTTTGAAGGGACGCCATACGATCCCTCGATAGTGCAGTTCCCTTAACATTATTCCATTCTACAGCTTCCATTCGACTGTCAAATCTGAATAAACAAATCTGTACATTGAGCTACGAAATCCTGTAAATACACGATTCTTGCTGTTAAATCGCGATTGTGCGTTAACAATTGTAACGTGTGCAGGTACATCTGGCCACGCTAAATTATTCGTGTACACGAATCCATTATAATACAAGCTTTTATAAGACGACAGTGTTCTCTTTTACTTGCGAGGCACGCAACTAAATTCCATTCGACTACTCATTCACGATACTATCGGGGAGCGGGTATAAAACAAACGGAAATAACGGAACCGCGCCACGATGTAATATTTTATCGTCATTAGAGGCGCGCATATTAAACGAACGTCGTAACGATTCTTTCAGGCGTAGCATTGCAGCAAAACGTATCACTTTGTAACAGCTGTTTCTCAGCAATATAAATTTCAAGCCCTAACTACTCAATCATCATCTGATGAAGACCTCTTCATTGTTAAAGCTTGCAGTTGATAAATTAATCAAGTCACTGCTTTCATGCGTAAGCAATGAATGGCGGTGCTTATATTGACAACGGAATTGCTAGGCAAAATTATTCAGAGGAAAAACAGTGTAAAGCTAAAGGACTTACGCTTTTTGGCTTTCCGCCGCGCAGAGTAAAAAGATTTTTGTCGCTCTTTATATTTAAGTATAGATAATTACTTTAAAATATAATTCTTAACAGTGAGTGAATTTTTTTGTTCTTAGGTATTTGCTGGATAACAAAAGCCTTTTGTTTCATAAAAAAATTTAATATTCATAAATTACTAATTAATTGCCCTGCTTGCACTTCCCTCGATCGAACCTTGGCTGCAGAGTTCTCCATACATACTATAAATTACTCTAAATTCTGTCAATATACAGTCACTGTTGACATGGCTTACTTAATACGTTAATCACTGCTGGCCTTTTAAACTCCCAGACAAACGATTCAGCCGAAAGTCCCAATGAACGCTTGAAGATACCTGGTACCTGCATGTGTCCGCGATTTCACGAGCCCGCAGGTACGCAGGTGTTTCTCACGTTTGCTGGTAATCTATCACCGACAGGTATCCAACGGATTACTCCGCGGGTCAGAATTAATCAATCCAGTAAAAAGAAAAAGCCAGAATCTCCCTGCCAAGGTTGCAGCGCAAAGTGACCAGGGGTAGGGTGCGCAGAATGCAAGGAATTCCTCGCTTTTCCCCGGCGTTTGCATCGGCTTTATCTCGCCAGTGGTGGGATTGTTTGGTAAAGGAACAAGGAAGGGACGCTTTATGGAAGCAGGTAGACAGCTACGGCGAAACTGTTCTCATTTCTTCTGAGATCCTCCTAGACTCTTTACCTTCTCGCCCTTATCTAGCCGCTTACAGGCTACCACAGAGACTCCAAGTACCCTGAGTACTTATCGCAACGTGTTTTACTAATTAATCTCAACGAATTGGCTAGAATAGCCGAAGCATGCGCGCATCGAAGTCTCCAATTGAACATGGCGGAGGCTTCGAAATACGTATTTCACGCTGTCTACCGACAAAGGTATCTTCGTTTCTAGGAACCCACGCCCAGAATTCTCGTTATCCCAAGGGAATATCGTAATTCACGGCCCAAGTTGATCCTCCAAAATCACTCCGAGTACAAGCAGCGAGAAGGGGGGCGTTGAGCACCGCTGAAGGTAAAACACAGGTAATATACCTGCCCGGGGCTACGTCCATCCCCACCTGGGGTCCGGTTCTCTCTCCTTGGTCGACTCTCAGCTTTCCTCCGAGGTGAGTCGGGCCGTTAGTGTCGTTGTCGTAGGAGAGAATGGTGGTAATGTGTATCGCGGCGTATCGCGCACCCTGAAGGACGTCGTCACCGTCGAGACCGTCGCGTCAGCGTTCGCCCTCTTCTTCCTCCACGGACCCCGTTCCCCGGGTGACCCCCGTGATCGCCAGGGAGTCGTCGCTGGATCGAGAACTGGCCGCCGAGACTACGCCATCGATCCACGGTCCCTGGACCGATCCGCGGAACAGTTCGTGACCTGTTTCGTGGCCGCGTGATCCTCCTTTTTTTTTCTTCCTCTCCGCGGATGCTCGAGAGCCCCCGAGGACGACGGCGACCTGTTCCTCCTTCAGTAACGCAAGGCTCGTAGCGGCGGTGCCGGCGCGAGGTGAACGTAACGGAGACGAGAGTGGAGACGACCGGGAAAATCGGGAAATAGAGGTGACGGAGAAGAGGATACAAAGATGCCCTGCTCCGCGGTGACGCTGTCCCTCGCGACCATAACCGGTATCATTGCCACCGGCCTCCTGGCGATCGCCTTTTCCACGGACAACTGGCTCTACACCGAGGTCAAGCGCGCCCAAATCCAGGTTCGTACGTCGTCACGCCTTCAGCGATTCAGCCGCCAGCGGGGCTTCCTCCCGGCGAGAATTCAGGGTGCCACGTTGTGCTCGCGATCCTCGATACCTCGCCGGATAACCCCGTTACTTCTCGGATATCGCGTGTCGCTTTCGGGACGTTGCTTCTGGTCCTTGGCACTCGTTGCCACCGATTCCAAGGCTTTTTGATGGGTGCAAGTGTGGGTGAGGATCGCTGGGGAACGTGCATCGGCCAGGGAATGCTCGGTGATATTTTCGTAGTAGAAAAACTGGTTTCCTCGTATACAGGATTGTGTCATCCCGGATCTGTGGAGCGAGCTTGTGCACGCAGCGAATTTTCATGGGGTTGAAGCGTGGAACGCGGTTTCTTCAGAATGGCGGTGCAACCTGTTGCTTTTGAGTTTTGGGAATAGGCTTCGTGAGTGTGCGAGGAGTTAGCATAGTCTGTGGAGTAGTTTAGTTTGAAATTATTGGAACGTTCATCTTCCTAGTTTCAGTTCCCAAGTAGATTTCAAGGTTGAAAGATGAGGACGTAGGATTGGAGTGTGATACTTGAGGGAAGACTGGCCATCGTGTGTCTTTATTCTTCGAGCGCTATGCTATTAATAATACGTTACTAAATTACGGTTAAATGCGTTGGAAAGTTCGTTGCATGGTCAGTGCTCCTTTGCTCGCGTGTTCTTCCGATCTTCCAACTTCTTCGACAAATATAACCGAGGAACAGGAATCGATGCTATAAATTCGTTTCACTGTTCCAAGTTTATATAATTTTCAACAGAGTTAGGTACTTCTTTTCGTTTTGAAGATAGAATATTTTAGGCACCTTTGCTACGTTCATTTAAAGGGACAAGGAGGATGTACCTATAAAGAGTTTCGTTTCGGGTTTCGAGAAAACGGATCTGTTCTCGCAGGAGCCAGACCGGAAGCGGTATCTCGACGGCTTCCGTCGTCCTTGTCGCAGGTGAACGTTCGGGTCGAAGGTCAAGTTCACCCACGAGGGCGTCGAGAGCCTCCCGAGCGGAAGAAGTTCTCACGGAGAAGCTAGCATGAAATATTCCACGAAGCCTTGTTGCGTTTACAACGGCCGATACCGTTCGTCCGTGCCAGCTAACTGGATGAGAGCTCCATTAATCCTGAGTCTCGTGAAATTTTCAACGGAGCTGATTTTCGAGATCAACTCGAGGATCTTGTACGTTATAATTCCCGATTCGTTACAGGCTATGAGCAATCTCTTTCTTGCGCTTCCATAGTCTTCCTCGTGCACCTCGAGTCGCGTTTATGACAACACTGGGAGGCGTTTCTTGAAAATTCCTTCCATTTTCAGTGGAATTATTCTTCAGCGGCGGCTTGCAATCTTGGCTTGAGTATATAGTGATTCAAGTATCGAGGAATTTTAGCTGAGATCAGGATTTAATACAGGTTGTCTTAAATGACATCATGCTAGGAATAAATTCTTTACTAATATCGTTAGGATTATAGCTGAAGGAAATTCGACGTTGCTTTGGAGTACATGATTTGATTAGGAATTTTTAGATAACATTTTAATTTGATAAGGAATTTTTTAGGTAGCATTTCAATTTCATTGGGAATTTTCCAGGTACCATTGTAATTTGAGCAGGAATTTTTCAGATAGCATTTTAATTTGATCAGGAATTATCCAGGTAGCATTTTTATTTTAACAGGAATTCTTTATGTAGCATTTTTATTTTAACAGGAATTCTTTATGTAGCATTTTTATTTTAACAGGAATTCTTTATGTAGCATTTTAATTTGGTCAGGAATTTTTTATGTAGCATTTTAATTTGGTCAGGAATTTTTTATGTAGCATTTTAATTTGATGAGAAATTTTCTAGGTAGTATTTTAATTTTATCAGGAATTTTCTATGTAGCATTTTAATTTGATCAGTAATTTTTCGGGTAGCATTTTAATTTTAACAGGAATTCTTTATGTAGCATTTTAATTTGGTCAGGAATTTTCCAGGTAGCATTTTTATTTGATCAGGTAGTATTTCAGTTATTCAATTATTCAGGCGGCTAAGAATTTGGAATTTAGTATGCATTCCTTCGTACTTGGTTAACAATTCTGTGGGTGTGTTCGAGAAGAGATAATATCAATATTTGGCTCTTTTGAGTTAAAAAGTATAAAAAAAGAATACCTATACAAAGCTTTTGCAAAATTTCTAACTCCAATTAGTCAAAAGTGTCAATTTTGCCATTTACCCTTTTTTGACCTCACCCACAGAACTTTGAATACACCAAATGTTACCTAACTTCGCAATAATCAAAGTAACACACAATAAAAACAGCGAAGCTGGTACTAATAAAAGCGCAAACATGAAATTATTATATTGAGTCGAATAATTCGCACGCGTCTCTACATTTGACTCTTTAATTCTTCTTCAATAGTTTCCCTGTTCACTAAAAGTCTATAAAATCCGCTACTCGAAGCTGAATTTCCTCGAAAAATGTTAAATAGCACGCTCCATGCCTCCAGCACATTATTACACATATTATTCGCTAACTGTATGCAAAACTTGTACCAAATCAATGACCCGAACCTCGTGCACGCCCCTGTAGTGTGCTGGACGGAATACGGGACGCTGGAAAGCGGGCAAAAGCTGCGGAAAAATTTCTGCGCCATCAGGAGTAACTACGTGGTGGATCAAGGGACCCGACTTCGCCCCGAGTCCTTTTCATTTCGGACGTGCCTCTGGCCACTCTGCTCTAAGGAGCCCGCGGAACGATCGACATTCCGAGCCGCGCCCATTTTGCAGCGCGTTGACTCGACGAGTTTTGCGTTTAGCGTTCACGGTGCAACGCAATCGTATGCGCTCGCCTTTATGGGAATCGACGTGAACGCGGGACTTTTCTCTTAAACGTGCCTCTGGTTTCGTCGCGCGCAGCTTTCCTTCGCCTCTGTATTTGGCCAGCCGAGGGAAAACGACCGAAAAGCCACGTCGCCGCGGAGAACTTTCTTGTCGATTGGCTCGCGAAGTAGAATCCAGATCGTTATTGTTGGATGACGAGGAACAATGGGGCGCTTGATTTTCAATCTTGGGGCGAGCCGAGCTGAGCCGATAAAATTGATAAGAATATTTTTAATGCGAATCCAATGGAATTAGGGAGTTACAAGAATTTATTTAAAGAATAAAATCAAGTTTTCTTTTCTTTTGCAAAGCTCTTGAATTACTTTGGTCGTGGTTACATTAATCTCCATTTTTCTTTGGGGCCTGGCAGGGCTGCTTGCGCTTGGAGCAACCATGACGTTTTTAAATGTGTGTTCGGTGTTGTATTTGAAAGTTATTTTTGAAAGGGGTATATTAATCTCTGGAGATGTAGATATGTATCTTAATTCAGGTGGGATGGAGTATTGTAGTTGGATAATTGAATTTTTTGGGGATATTGGGGGTGAGTCAGATTTCTTGGTTTTGCTTTTGGATTGGATTGAGAAGTGACGTGCATTCTCTTTTTTGATGTTTCTTTGATATATTATGGGGATCTTTGATAGGTTTGTTGAGAAAGTAATGAGATTCTCTGCTTTTTTTTCTGAAGTCAAGGTAATAGAGAATTGCTGGTGCAGGGAGATTGGTCGATGGAAATTGTGAATAAATTCCATCGCGTATAGACAGCGGAATAATCAAAGTATTCATAAATTGAGGACGTTGAAGAAAAGCTTGTCGCGATCAATCATTTCCCAGGGATATCCCTCGGATAACCCATTCATTCACAATTACACACTTCTCGAGGTGGCCATCGGAGCACATTACTTTATTTGTAATCCTGAGGCCGATCGGGTGTTTAATCATAATTCCGATGGATCTACATCTACAAGGTCGTCGTGGCTGGTAGCAATGGCATCCACATCTTCTCAAGCTTTATTCAAGCAAGGAATTTCGCTTTTCTGAAGCCTTAGAAAAAGAATAAGAATATTCATGCACAATATTGGAGAAATTTATTTAATACTTAATTTATTTTCTTCACGAATTCAAGATAGACAATAAAACTAAAAGAATATCGTTTGTTGATTCCCAAAATTGAAAGTTTGACACTAAAAATTCATCCAAGACTAAGAAAACATTAAATAAAAATTGTGGAAATAAATTCATCAAGCTAATCCACATCTAATTAATCACATGCAGATCTGAAGCTCCCAAACGAATCTTAATCTGAACCATTCCACGATCATTTACCCACACAGTGAAGGGAGAGTGGGTGAATTACGTACACCTAAGAGAAAAATGGAATAAACCAAAATATTAGAAAGGTAATAAATCCTTTACTACTCATATTCAAAAACATATAACGTATTTATTCCCTTAAATAAAATTTGAAAATTAAATCAATTTTTACTAAAGAATAGCAAACCGTTGGTGATCGTGATTTCCCAACTATTGGCGGATAATCGGAAACACAGAGTGGGGCAATCCCGAGCACTACTTATTTCTTACAAAAGTCGCATAAATAGCCTCCAGAGCGGTCACGTGGCAAGAGGAGGAGTTGCTCGTGCTTTTCTAACACGATTAATATTCATATTCGCAATCACCCCGCGCTGGTAATTCCCCCACCGTTTATACAAATTAGTTTCCCACGAATTGAGCAACTTTCTACAATTCCATCGATGGGAAACGTCTCGCGTATTCCCTCCGCTTATCCGTTTTCCTCGAAACAGGAGTCGCTCCTTCATCGCTAAGCGATCGAGCCATTTTCGATCGAAGGTCGCCTGGGAGAGGAGAGAGAAATAAGACGAAGGGGCAGTGGATCTTACGAAAGGGTACAAAGGTCGACGGGATTCCTGTGTGCCAAATAAGCTCGAAAGACGAGGCATTCCGCGGTGTAACGCGCTCGCGGAATTACTTGCTCTCGTCCTACTCGCGGCTGGTATTCGTTCGCGATTGCCCGGCGCAGACACGTCGGCCAAGTATGATCGTACCTTGACTGGGAGATGGTGCAAGTAACATAACTGTATACGTACGAGGATCCTCTGCGCGGATCGACAGCGAACGGGGGGAGCGGACATTTTTATTCTAATAGGTGAGCACTGGCTGCCATCGTCAAGGCAAACGCGCTCTGAAGGCTCGTGCTTGGGAAAATAACAGAGCAGAGTACATATTCTGCTTTGTGTAGATGTGGTGACTGAATGGAGACACATTTGATTGGTTTTTAAAATTTTATAGCAATACTCTTGGGGGTGTAAGACACTAGATGTGGTATTGGTCAATAAACTTGTTAGAGGTGCAGTTTGCAGATTTTCAGGAATTTATTGCGACGAAAATAATTATATTAATGGAATAAAAGTGTCTTTAATTTATTAAACTACATTTCTGTAGTAAATAAAAAATATAAAAGTAATAAAATTGTTGCTTTTCAAATGATTTTGAAAGCGGTTTTGATGACATGTTTAGAAATTCATGCCTCGCTCGTGAAGGTGATTTTAGTTGATAGATTTATCTGAACCTAAAAATCTAAAAAATTCTTGATCAGTATGGCTGTTGCTATCGCTGGGACTATAATTAGTAATTTGTCTTGGAAATTAGCAAAGTGGCGGGTAAAATGCAAGAAAACTGTTTTTCGGATTTTTGCTTTTGCTATTTTCGATTTAAAAGTAGGTCAGACGCAATGAAGATACCTGGTTGTAGTCCCTGCGAGTGTCATAGGTGTGCAGAATAGGCAGTAAAATTTATAAAGCAGTCGGTTCGATAGATTTTGAGATTTTATCTTCCCGATGTGAAAAAATGACGTTTCGAGAAAACCCCTTTAAAGTTTTCATCTATAAAGGCTGAGCCTCTGCGTTCCCAACAAAATTCTTCTGTAGAAGCTAAAATAATCGAAATTTAACAGTACATTCTTGAGGATATGTACTTTCGAAAAATGTTTTAAAAAGAAATCAATTTTTTCAACCCGTCTAACTAAAATGACCCTTTAATGTCCATAGTGAATATTTTTTTGAACTTCTGAGTTGATTGGTCTTCTAGAGAAATAGGAACTAATATAAGATTCACTTGAGTGGTGTGCGGTATAATATTCTTGGGGATGCAAACCACCAAATGTATTCTTCACCATTTATTACAGAGCTATTATTATTTCTACTCATTCCAAGGTCTTTAACTACGAATATGTGGAAGTTTACTAAATAGAAAACTGAGTCCTCGACTTGTCCCATATTGGGTCTTCCAGAGGAATAAAGACCACTCGAGTGGTGTACAAAATATATAACATTCCTGAGAGTGCATACAAATAGCATAAACAAAATTAAACGTCTCAATCCACCTTATACCTGTTCCCCAAAACATATAACTCAGTAATTCACAACTAAATTTAGCAGAGACAGAAAAGTTAAAACGAGGTGAAATGAAAGTAAAAAAACCGTGTTAACGCGTTGAAAACAAAAGAATAGCGTAGGCGTGACGCGTCTACGGCTAGAAACCTTGAATCCTGAGAACGAACGTTGCTTTTCGATGGTTTGTTACTCGTCTACAGCCACGTTGTCACGCTCCAGAGTATCTCGGGATGTCCAAACGCCTCTGCGAGCACCTAGTGATCGTGACCGGACCGCTCGCGTCGCTCGAACACAATCGATCTACGTGCTCTTTAGTCGTTTCAACGACTGAAATGTTCTTCCCTCGAAAATGTATCAAGCTGTGGTCAGGAAACAGTCAATTCGTCTATCGAAGGTTTTGTTCGTCTTTCGCTTGCTTCGCGTTGCCCAAGAGCACCAGTGTCATTAGTCGGCACACGAAACAGGAATTGCGATGCTCGTCGATAAAAAGGTCGCTGTGACACGGATTTAACTGTTGCGAAACCGACTGACCTCGGTAGCAACGTATTGGTATCGTGTCCTGCGATTTGTTCAGAGCATTGTTATGCCACCACGTGCATTCGGAGAGAAATCATTGCCACAGTACATTTAAAATAGTTTTCGCTACCTATCTCGGTTATTTATATTAAAAAGAAACCTACATGGAGCAGCTGAAGTCGTTTCAAGCAAGGAAGTGGAGGAATTAGGGTCCGGTTATAAAAAGGAACATAGACACCTTTAGATTTTTTATTAAAACTAAGCATTGTTAAGAAATGACGAGAAATCACTTCTTAAAAAATACTTATAATATTTTTCTGTGTAAGCAATAAATGTAACCGTATATTTCTAGTATACTAAACGAACTATTTATGATGTGAAATTCTCCACGTAATAATAATCTGCAAGGAATTTAAAATTAAAATAATTACGCACATAGCCAACAACAGTGCAATTGCCACAGACGGTACATCTACCTTATTCAGATCATCTGCCAAGAAACGTCATCAGAATTTGCTTAATCCAGTCCTTACTCTTCATTCTCTCTATTTTATATTTAACTATACTACAACCCTCGTCTATTTATCAATCTAACTCCGTCCTCGTTTCCCTGAAAGCTTTTCTAATCGCAAGAAAAACACAAGGAAGTTATCACTGGCACGTACCCCCCCCCCCCCCCCCCCCAGCTCCCCGGCATTATCTTAAACGTACAACGAAACAGAAGGCCGCAGTATTTACAAGAAAGAAATTCAAGTGGTAGAGTTTCGACGTGGGCGCAGGGAGAAAAATGGGTGGCTCACGGTTCCGTTAGGAAAGGAAACACCTTAGAATCTCCGCTAGGAGTTCCCAACATCTGTGCATCGGAGTTCGTGGGACCGTGAATGTTTAGGAAACGGCAGATATTTCTGTGTACGCAAGTGGTGTCCTACGCAGTCACGTTTTTAAACGGCGATACGGTATCTGGGCGAGCATGAAGTTGCAGGGGCACCAGAAGCGCGATAGGAACGATTGGAACGTCGTTTTCCAAGACAAACATTTATGCAGCTACTTTCGTTATTGCGCAAACCGCCTGTCTCTTGGTTGTTGAAACGAGACTGGCCCTTGGACGTCGACCTCTCGCGTATTTATCATCCATTTCTCGCGGCTAGGCGCGAAATAATGTCGCGCGTGGGCTAGCGTTCCAAGTCCATGGATCATCCTTGCGAGTTGTAGAGATCTTCCGGTATGGAGGCTCCGATGTGGGAACCGTTGTTAAAAGGACCAATACTAGGCTTGGCGCGTTCTTCCAAGGTGTAAAAACGTAGTTCATATTTAAAATAAAGTTTGTTATTTAAAAGAAGTGTTCGGAAACTCCAGAATTCAAAATTTTTTGAATCTTTCCAGAAACGTAATTCAAGTGCTGCTATTTATATTTTCTTTCTCGAATCTTGTCTTCGTGCAAAATTGACGATTCTACGATTTATTTGAAATTTATGTGGACATAACTTGCTGTGGACATCAACTTCAATATGTATCTACTTATGAATATTAATCAGTTCAATGTCTCAACGTTTGTGCGACCTTCTTTACTCGTGTGAAGCTTTTAATATAATTTAACGTCTACTTATATTCTACTAGTGCTGTCACTATTTTCTCAGGAATTCGAATAAAGTCCAATCACATCTTACTACATTTCGAAAATGAACTATTTCTATTTCCTCAAGTCTCCCCGCAAACTGATTTAGAAATCAGTGATACCACTATCAGTGGCAATAAACTAAGAAATTCTTCCAATACTGTCGATTCTTCGTACTCATAAAAAGATCATTAAATCCACCTCGTCGTCTCTCGATACCACTTGCAACACATTTGCTCTCTTTGGCCCCACTAATTAATACAAGCCTACCTAAAACATTCCAATCGTTCCGGCTATCGCGAAATTCCTAGACTCGAGTGAACGTCTGCTGAAACTAGGACACGTCTTTAGTCAGATCCCACAGTCTGGGAAGGTGACAATCATTCTATCCATTGACGCGCACGAGAACAGGTTAACGACAGGTGAATCCTGCGGCGTTACACAAGTGGATTGCGCCTCGCATAATTCGTACGAGCCTGCGTGCGCTTATTATGTCGACAACGGGGCAGGCGGAATTGCAGCGGCCAGGTATATAATTGCGTTTCCATTGAGGAAATCGTGACATAACCGGAAGATCGATTCAGGGCACGAATCGTGAAGGAACGGGTAGCGCGCTACGCGTCCTTGGTGTATGCGGTTTATTATAATACAAAGCTGACTGAAGCTTCCCTTTCCTGTTTGGCAAGGTAGTCTTTCAGTTAACACCCTGAGCGTCGTGTGGGTCACTGATGACCCATGACATTTGGCAAATAGAGGAATCTCGAGGCAAAACTTGAAAGTAGGGACGAATTCGATGGAACGATACTTTCTCGTGATTAAATATTGGAATTTGGCATTCCGACTCGTTTCTAACTCTAGAACGACAGAAAATTTTAATCTTCTCTAGAAATGTGTCCATAGGCGCTAGAATATCAGCTTTGACCACGAAATTTAGAATTTCTTAGTGTAAACAAAAATCATATGCGTCTCTAAAGATACCTAAAGTTCAGTGAATTTGAAAATTTGAAATTTGAAATTTTGAAATTCTCAAATTTTGAAATTTTGAAATTTTCAAAATTTCAAAATTTCAAATTTCAAATTTTCAAAATTTAAAACTCTTAAAATCTCAAAATTTCAATTTTCAAATTTTCAAGTTACACATTTCAAATTTTCAAATTTCAAATTTTCAAATGTCAAAGTTTCAAAATTTAAAAATTCTGAAAATATCAAATTTCGAATGACAAATGTCAGTTTAAAAATTTCAAAATTTGAAAGGGATTTCTAGGGAGTACTGGAGATTTTGAAGTTTTTCTGGAAATCTAGAAGGAGATATTGATATTTTAGTACGCAGAAAATTGTGATGGATCTTTCACAGTTCTACGATAACGATAGCGCTGAGATTTTATGTGAATACTTCGTTTATTTCCTTTCGTAGCATGATTTAGTTTCTTGAAAGTGTTTGTAATAAAGAATTGTCAGGGCCTCGATGCCTCGATTACCGACTCGCGATGGAAGTCGCTGCACTCTTGCTTCAGCGTGGATAGATTTGCAGAGGAACTGAAATTTCCCAGGAAGACTGTAGCATTACTGAAATATCCGGTCGCGTGAGCCCTAAACAACCACAGCAGGCGATTAAACCAGAGGAATGCTAGAAACAGCTGAGAAATTACATCCCTCGTGTTCCCCTGCTGGATGTGCGAAATTATATTCCTTGGAGTAACGGAACCGTTCCGTTGCACGTCTTAAAGACCCTGCGGAATGAAGTTTGTTGGGACTTCATGTAGAACGAACTTCATAAGCCAAATTATACAGACGAATTTTATGACTTCCATAAAACTGGTTCTGCCGACAATTATCAAGATTTCGACAAATATCAGAGTGTAGATCGAAAACACTGGCAATTAACTAATTTGCTCCATTTTGATCCAAGCTATACAATACAAATCACTTGTCAGTCACTACTTTTATATCTTCAAAAATTGCAGATCATAAAAGCTCGAAACCTACTACATAAAGTTATTCTGAGATGTTCACAAAATAAATTATAAACGAAAATGGTGTTCCCATCCGTTCGTTCAAGGGTTATGCGGTTAAAGGACGAGGAAGCTATTGTTGAAGCGGAACGTTGCGCAACGGACGCCGCACGGAAAATACAACCCGCTGGAAACTCGATAGTTGGTTCGCTGCGCAAGGGTGTCGAAAAATCCAAATGAAAGTTGCTCGCGCGTGCTCGCCGTTTATAAATCTCAAATGTTACTTAGAAACGAGTTACCGCGGTGAACGGTCCCGCGATGCCTTTTCTTTTCTTACAAATTCGCCACCGATAAGTGGTATTAATTAATGACACGAACTCTCCAGGACATTGAACCGCGTTCACCACTTTTTAGAGGCCTGTCGGCCTCGAATTACCGGTTACTGAAAAAGCGAGACTAAAAAAGTTACATTGATTTCCTTTGAAAATGTACGAACTTGATTTGGACCGATAGCGATTGATTTACGTCGTTCTAGGAAGAGGAAAGACTACGTAACTACACCGAGCAGTATTGATGTCTCCAGCGCGCATGACCTAAGCAAAATGGGAAAGTGGGCGTAGCCACAGGCCTCTCCACTATATACCACCGCTTCTGTGGCGATAACGGCGATTAAATTTTTCAAATTGGAAACTTTCATTTGTAAATCTATCGCAATTTCTACTCTGCAATGCTCGCGTTTGCAATCTTCTCGCAGGTAATATGTAATAATTCTTTATTGCACCAGTAGACGTTGCGAAAGAAACCAGAAGATAAAAAGCAAATACATATAAGAAAACAAGAAAGAGAAAAATAGTGGCGTTAGAAATTATATGGTATATGTCAAAGTATCATAGAACTAGAGATCAAAGGTTGTTATTGATCTCCAGCCACGTTGCCCTCATAAGTTTTTGCACCTCTGAAGTGATCTCTGACGCAGCAATAGTGTTCCTTCTTAAGAAGTTTTATAATTCCTTATTTTTCATTTCTCGAGAAATTACAGTATTTCTCGAGAAACTTAAGTGTAGGAAAATTATTATAAATCCCATTTGTTTTCAGAAATGAATGTATTCACTAATAAATGTTAGCAATACTTACGAAGAATTGCGCGATTCTTTATAAACTTTTCTCTTCGTAACGCCGGTGCTCTAAACATCCACTCAAAATGACAGAAATTTTTCTACAGCCACAAATTTTGTCGGAAAAAAAGGAAGTAGATTAGCTGACGCGACATTAGACGCATTGTGCTTTATAAAAAACTATTTTAAAACAAAAAAGTAATGTTTCGCCTTGCTCACATTGTGTATTAAATAAATTAATTTATCAATTATATTTAATATCAGCTTTTTTTCATTTACAAAAGTTTTGCCTAAGTTAGACGCGAATAAAAATTTAGATAAATATTGCCAACATTATTCCAAAAATATAAGTTTTGTAATATTGTCTTAAATTCTTAAGAATTCTCGAGAAATATAATCTGATTTCTCATTTCTCGAGATGCGAAAAAAATCGAGAATTCAGGAACACTACGCAGCAAGTGCCGGAGGTTGCCCCATGTTAATTTTGGTTCATTGATGCGTTAAAATTCACGCAGCACGATGTGAAACGCAACTGAATGCATTCGATGCATCTCAACCACGCATCGTTCGTTTTTCGCGATGGCGAACGGATTAAAAAGAAACCAAGTGCGTTTTCTCCTATCAAGATACGACCTTTACCGAATCATGTCGAAATCGTATTGTAGCCGATTTTTCACGCTGAAACTTCGCTATCGATTATTCTACCAAGCGTTGGCGTATAGGAATTACGCGTTGTCGCCCACGCGCGCATATTTCGCGCTTTATCGCGCGCAAGGTTGTTAACATTACAGAACGCTGCGCGTGTCCGTCGCGTCGGCTGCAGACGCAAGTGTATAAATCGCTTGAAACCTAGCTGGCCACGCTCGCTGCGTTATATTTCACTGTGCGTTATGAGTGGGAGCGGGGATATGACAGGAACGCGACGAGAGGAATTTCATGTACAGAGTATGCTGTTCCGATGGATCTGTTATTCATTTCAGATATTGAATTTAAGTTTCATAGGTGGGGGAAGCGTTGAACTTTTCCTTAGGAAAAAGTGTGCTCTTGCGGTTACACGTGGCGGTGTACCTTCATGAAAGTCAAAAACAATCATGAGATTTCTACTCTAGCGATACCTCCGCACTCGCCGCAAGAGGGCATTTCAAGTGATCTCGTTCTCTCGCTAGTGCTCCCTCGACTACTCATTGCTATATATACCTGCTGCGTCCTACCTCGTATTATTCCCGCGTTTGAGGTATGGTCTGATAGATGAACCTTGGCATTTTACTGATGAAAATTCTTCTTCATGATATTTCTCTATTATATTTTTCAGTTCTACTTTGAGCTCTCGTGCCTCCTACCCCGCGTTCTGACTACTTAACAGTTTATAAGTCCCAAATATCCCTCGATTTTACCCCTAAAACCTTAAATATTATCCATCAAGAAAACAAGCTCCTGGCTCCCCAAAACGATTATTATTTGAGTACCCACAGTAAAGTGAAAATATTAAAATTAGACATAATCCCCCAAATCTCTCTTATCTTTGTGTTGCTTCTTAGGTAGCACCACCGAAGTACCATATATTATTTTCTACTCTTCAAACTAAAAACCAAAAGCGAAAAGTAAAACTCCGCAGCCAATTAACGCACTTTCATCGCGATACCAGGTTTCTCCGCGAAAAGACGGAAGAAAGGAGGAAGATTTAATCACGGTGGGATCGTTTCACCGCGAGTTTAAGACGAGTAGAGTCTCGCCAGGGACCCATGGCGGTTATAGGATTGCTTCGTTTAATCACAATTGGCGGCTCCTGGAAGAAGACGTACATACACCCCTCTTCTATCTTACTATACGATATTCCCATTGAGCCCGGCGCGCGCGCGCGCGTGCACCGCGTTTTCCTTTCTATGTCAAAGAAATCGCCTGGGCCCGGCCGATGTTCCCGCGCTTGAGGCGAACGACGGTGGCGAAACAACGATGTGAAAGCAGATTGTAACGACCTGGACAGGCCCCAGCGGCCCTCCGCGGGGCCTCTTTCCCCCCGTTTTTCCACGCACGTGACGAGCGATTAAGGACCGTGCACACACGACCGTCACGCTCACGTGTCACCTGCACGCGTGCCTCCGTTTCTTTCTTTCCTTCGACCGATCGGACACGACGCGTACACGCTGGCTAATTGCGCCTGGAAACCTGCTTCATTTTGTCGCGTTAGGGGTCGTTTCCAATGTCACGGGTCCCTGGGAAAGCGGCATCGCGTGCGCGTCTGTACGCTAGGTTTCGATGGCACCTTTAACAGCTCCTGCTACTTCATTCTTTATCACTTAACCCAAGTAACCGGTGTCTGCGCCTTCCTTGACCCCAAGCATAAGGCCCCTGAACTAAGCAACGAATAGTAAAAACTTCAGTTATCGATAATATGAATTACTTTAACAAAAAAAGAAACATCTAAATTCTAGGGTGTGTATAATGGGACTAATACTACTGGGCCCATACGGACCCAAGCGTCAACTTCAGTGCAATCGGTAGAAACCGTTCGAGGGTTGAAATAAAATTAAATGGTCACTTTTGCTTTTTCTCGTTAATCAAATCCTCCCAAGGGGGGCAGTCGATGTTAATTCTCTAGAAAGTCGATTTTCTGATACACCGTATCTCTCTCTCGTAGAAAGTGCAGGCCCCAGGGTCGCGCGGGAAATCCTCGGCCGTACGAATCGTGCGTAAACGGGAAGAAAGGTTTCCACGGGACGTTTCAGATGCACAATTCAAATGGGCAGCACGCAACGCTCGTTCACATGCAAGCTCTCTCGATCTGTTTCCCATTCTAACGAACAGTGGTTTCACTGTTTCACGGCCATCAGGATCAGGGCCTTCTCTCCCTTGAGCGTTCTCATAAGGCGACGATCAGGGGACCGCGGTAGCTAATAATTAGTGTCGTTCGAGTAATGGAGATGGATTTTATTGTAACGTTGTCTCAAAGACAATAGCTTATCGCTGTTTCGAAGCGAATTTGCATCCTTTTACGTGCAATCACCATATGATCAAATATTTTAATTTGAAAGAGTTGAGATAATTTTAAATCTTAAAATGTCACATATGAGTTATTCCTAATTTATTAGGTGATGAAAAAAGTGAATTGTTTTTAAAGTTATCTCAAGCCTCTCTGTTTAAATCTTTTTCAACTTCTTTCGCCCAAAATTTACCGTCCCAACTTATTATGTAGCCTTTGTCCAAATCCACCCCTGGGAATAACTTCGATGGAATTTGTTTACAGTTGTTTTTGCTATACCTCTGAATTTATATTCAGTTTTGACTAATAGCAGCATACACATTGAAAATTTTAAATATCTAAATGGTTAGTAAATATTGATTTTGTCAATTAAATATATAAATGCAAATACGTGAGACTCTCAGACCACAGAAATTAAAGAGTATGTCATTACACGTTGAATTTTCTTAACAAGTCACAAAGATCGCTGATCTCGATGCTTCGAACGTCGTATTTCACAAACTAAAATCAAGTAATATACTCCGTCATCACACTTCAACACCCACGCCTTTAACTTAGGTATAATTAAGCCTCCCCAAAGAATCAATTTTCTTCTTTTCGCGACCACTTCAACCCTCTTCTATTTTTATCATTTCTCTCCAAATACTGCTCGAAAACTACGAGAACATTTCCAGCTCTCATTGCTACGCGATCGCCGAAAGCACGATTGTGTATCAATTCCAAAGAGATTTCCAGAGAAGACAGAAGAGCCAGGTTCGCCACGTAGGAAACTCGAGGAATTCCACGTCCCACGTTTTCCCTCGATTACACCGCGATAATCCGACGCTGAATACACGCTGGTTGCAAGATCTTCTTAACCTTGACGAACACCCATGCCTCCTGCAGCATTCTTTCCAAGCAACGGTGCAATAGGCGTGACGAACATTCGCGACACTGCATCGGTTACGCGACTTTTAATCCCTTACCGGATACCTACATACATACGTTTCTCACAAATTCGATTGGTGTATCTCATTCTGCACGTTCAGCCATGCATACTATACCTGCTATCGTTTCATTGAAGCTGGCTTTTTATAGAAAAATAGCACAGCCTGGTAATCGCGGATGAATCATGTTGTTAATGTCCTTTCTTTTTCCACCTACTTTCATGATCATTGCTCCACGAATTGCGTTACGACTAGAGATGCATATGAAGCGAGTGAGAACTTACTTTCTCAGGTTCGTTGCTGTACGCCTAGTAAAAAACTGCGATCGTAAAATTAGGTAGAGCTATATAATACACCGTGGTTCGTAAATTCTTCAATTCTTGGAATACCAAGCAAAAGGAGCAAAGTGTTCTATCACGAAATTGCTTCGATTGAAGTTATTGAATACTATGTAGACAAGCAACTTTCTTCTGGCCTTAGATTTCAATCTATAAGTCTGAGTAAACGAAAGGTGTTTCATTGAAATATGTGCCACAGGTGTCGATTATCAAATTATGTATCTAGTAGTTATGTATCTCTACTGATGAATAAGAAGGTCTTTCAAGTCTATTCTTTCTTCTATCCATGAATACACAAATGCAGTGGCGCACCCATAGGTGGGGGCCAAGGGGCATCCACCAAAGAAGGGGATTTGTAAAAAGAAAACTGGATTTTATTCTTTAAATAAATTTTCACAATCACCTAACTGAATTTTCCTAAATTTGCATTAAAAATATTTCCATCTTCTCAACTCGCATCCCTCCAACATTATTAATAAACACCATTTTATGCGGGCGATTCCTTGTGAATAATAAATAAAAAAGAAGGGATATTTTGTTGAGCGAAAGTTGATTCTGCAGGAAGCCAACTTCGAAAAGTAGAGCTAAAAGAATTGAATAGAACCAGAAACCTAGTTTTATAGCTTACACTTACACAATAGTGATCTAGTAAACGAGACTTCCTGCTCCCTGATCACAAATTTGAATACTTTTTATTCGATAATTCCTCGCGAACAACTGAAACTTACGCGTACCAATTGCCACTGCGTATTATTATACTTTCTGCGTTCCACTACGATGCTCCTTCCGTAACTTACCAGTCGCTGCCCCCCAGGGAAGTACGTATTACTCGATGGTTCGACTTTTCTTTTTAAAATTGTCGACGCTTAAAGTCATCGAAACCGCGAGACGGACACGTTAGATACTCCTTTCTGTCATTGCGATCTTCCGAGTCCACAGAGTGGTGAGACGAAGAGGAGCGCGCTATAGAGACTTGTTACCATGTAGTAGCTCGGTTGTAAGAGGATCCTCGCGCGTGATCGACGATGCAGAAGAGCGATTTTGCTATTCATTGGGCCGGTGCCGGCTGTCATAAGATCTGAAATTACATTTAATTTCGAGGGCGGCATGCGAGGCGCATCCTCGATAGCAAGAAAGTCCGGAACTCTAGCCGTCACGGCTGAGTGAGCTCGCTCTCTAAGCCTCCTTCTTGGATCACGCGTTGTCCGTTTCTTCAGGAAACGAGTCAGACACTTGCTCGTGTCTAAGGCTGGAAAATCCGTAACACGCGCGCCGTTTCCTTCTTTCCGGGATTTCCTACGTGTTTCCATATTTCCGGGACTGAGAGATTTAGGGGGAAGAATTATGGGGAAACGAGCCGCGAAATTTTGTTACAAGGACGAGAAGGGGAAGCACGAATGGAGCAGTTAGAACGGATTAACCCTTCTTGGTCACACAGACAATTTTTTTTCTTCGTCGATACTTCTGCAAATTTTCAAACCTTAATATTAAAATTTAAAAGTTTGACGAATTTTAACAAAAATAACCGCTTTTCCACAACTACTTTTTCAACTACAAATTTTATCATATCGAAATTTACATTTCTAGAAAAAGACTATTAGAGCATTACGACGAAAAGTTAAAGGATTCAAAAATACGGAAATGATAACTGAAAAATGAAGCTGCAATGGACCAATTTGTGATTATAAGAAGGTGCGACCACGGAGGGTTATCTTCAAAATACCATAGAACGATTACCAGGGAATTATGCTCGAGAAGTTGGGAAACAGCTTCCTGATAGCGGCCGATCACGTTTCACGAACAATTTCCTGCAATTTACTCGCCCGTGCTTTTCTATCTCCTTTCGAAGGCGCCTGGCGAAGGTCTGTTCCTCGACTTCGCAAAGGTGGAAGAATCTATACTTTCTTACTTTCTAACGATCCCGATATTACCATACAACGAGCTGGCTCATCTGCATTCGAATTCAACGACCGTTCACTTTACTCCATCGACGGTATCCAATTTCGTAAATACACCTCCTTTCGTAGGGTCCCCCATCGACTCCGTTCCTGTCGAATCGATTCAGCGTCACAGTGTCGAATGGTTAATTAATAAAGCAGCGGTTGCGTAAATAGCGAAAGGAAAGGGAGTCGTGGATAACGTGAATCATTCGGTTAAATTGTTCTTGTTGCAGCAATATGCAGCCAAGCATGCCGAGCAGAGCCATTTGGTGGAGCAAATGAACACGAAGTACTATTACTACACGAGGACGCAGGGTCTCTTCAGGATATGCTACCCGAAAGAAAGGCCGCCGACTGGTAAGCATAAGAATAGCTCCTCGTTAGAGGATTTTCAGGATACTGTCGTGAAACACGTTGCCCCGGAGGATAAGTGTTAAGGATAAGCTAAGCGGACTCTTAGTTCAGTCGGGACATTTACACATTTATAGTACAAACTTTGCATATGTGAGGCAGTGATGGGTTACACGTGGGCTCGAGAAAGAAACTTCATTGAGTCAGGAAGCCTGGAGGTGTTCACCCTCCCACTTGGATGCATATAATTCAACAGGTGACTTTATAGAAAATGGAAGAGTAATAATATAGTTTCCCTTTTATTATTCGATAAAAATACCGAAGTAGTGTAAGTTCATAATTCAAAATTAAATTGGTTTCAGCGCACTGGTTCGGTCAATTTTTAAATTTTTAAATTGACCGAACCAGTGCGCTGAAACCAATTTAATTTTGAATTATCTCATATATACGGTCGAAATTCTAATCAATTTATTTGTAGTGTAAGTTCACTTGAATTAGGAAGTGATGTCTTCCGATTGTCCCTCGAGATACGAGGCACAGGAAATTGGGATGGCAAGTGAAATATAAGGAATGTTCATTCACTTGTACACAGTACTTTGCTTAGCGAGTGACGTCGCAATTAAAATGTGCTAGCTACTTAGGTGCAATTGCACTTCTGTGCGTACTACGTAATTTCATAATACTATCAGGGATTCATAAATCTACTAAATCCTACAAAAAGTTCTATTATTCCACACAGATACCAAGAAATATACAGGGTGTCCCATAACGGGTGGTACAAGCCGAGTATTGTTGCTTCTACGTGAAATAATAAGTCAGAAATATAGAATAAAATTTTGCAATAACTCCTTTAATTTTCTCAAGAATGAAAGGCGATATTAAAAAATTTATTCTATATTTCCCACTTACTTTTTTATGTGGAACAGCCTTACCCTTTCGCTTCTACCAGTTACGGGTCACCCTGTAGAATTTGAGTGCCCGTAATAAACAATTTTAAGCGTTATCTAATTAAAATCGACTCTGATAGGCATAGATCTACTCAGAAATATAGTATAAAATTTTGCAATAACTCCCTTAAGTTTCTCAAGAATGAAAGGCGATATTAAAAAATTTATTCTATATTTCCCACTTAGTTTTTTTATGTGAAACAGCCTTACCCTTTCGCTTCTACCAGTTACGGGTCACCCTGTAGAATTCGAGTGGCCGTAATAAACAATTTTAAGCGTTATCTAATTAAAATCGACTCGGATAAGCATAGATCTACTCCATTGACCGTACCAGATGCAACTCTCCGCCTAAAGTTTCCCCTTTAATCGCGTTTCGTTGCGCGTCTGACTTTCAGAAATCCATCATCGCGAAACGCGCGACCGAGATGCTTGACGCTCGAGTGTCTCTGCTAATCTCCCTCGAAATCGCGGAATCGCTCGGTAAAAAGCGTACGGGCGCGTTCCGCGGCGGGATTAATCGCGAGTTTTTGGGGTCGAAAGCAGCTGGGAGTGGATTTCTCGCCTGTTTCTGGCGCCAGTATGGGCTCCTCTCGGCCGCAGCCTCCGCGAGGACTTTCTACGTTACGATGCCGTGATGTCGTGGGTTACCCGATCCCACGTAATAGGTTAAGAGTTTAGAATCGTCCGTGGCTCCGCTGCACGCAGTCCACGGAGAAAGGAAACCGTTTCACGGATAGCGGGCTCGTGAAATTGCTCGAGCACGGAACGGTCCAGGGGTGTCTTCCAAGTTTCTACGCGCGCTGTTAATAGTGACCGAGGTAGCTTTCGTTTTTTTTTATTCACGTGGTGTGCTGAGCATGAAACTGCGGGCGATGTAGGTAGTAATAAATTGGAAGGTTATTTATTTGCTCGATGGAGTGGACAAAAATTTGGGCAGCTGAGTAATCAGAGGTGAAATTGAAAAGGGAAATGATTCTTTGCGTAATAATGAGTCAGAAGTCTAAAGTATCTGGGGGGTTTCTTAGGGGAGAGTTTGATGAAGCGTGAAATCAATCGTGAAATAGTTCTTGGCCCTCTAAAGAAATTATTGATTGGTCCAGTTGCTGGATATTTTTGGTGAAAAGTTTAGAGTTTAGTAATTTGAGGTGCAACGGAAAAGAGGGTGGGTGCTAATACAATAATAAGTTAATAGTGCAGAATTTCTATAAAGTTTTCTCGGGTGAACCATCATTGTTTAAATTATTCCGGTAAAGAGTACAATGGGTGGCCATTTAAATAAGAGTGTCATATAAATAGTGACTTATAAATTCGAATTTAGTGAATTTGAAATGAAAATCTATGTAAATAGTACGAAAAAATGTAAGAATCTGTAAATAAATGCAATTTATCAAAAAGAATCAAGAATTTATAAAAATTTACAAAATCGGATTCTTCCTACTCTACTTTTTTGTTTCTCAAAATAGGGTCATTCACTGTTAGATGACCAAGCATTGTGCTCTTTACCCCTCTATCAGTTCGAAGACACGTGAAGTGTTTCATCATTTCATGGAACACAAAATCGATTGACAAGTTATTTATTTATTTATTCCTCTGCCAAACGAATGGAGTAGAAATTCGAGGAATAAAGAAAATGGAAAGTCGGACACATGGCAGGAATGTACAGTGCGCGCAAAATCTCTATAAATTGTAATAAAATAGACAGGAGAATTAATCCTCGTCCAGCGATAAATTATAAGTGTAGAATAAAATCACCTCAGGCCTGCCTTCATTTTTCAAATAATTGAGTTTAAAAACGCGCGGAGCTCGCGTGAGCCTAATTGACAAGCCACTAATAAGAGAAACCTCGATCCTAAACACTGTTTCTAATCATCGCCGGGGGGGTGTCCAGGCTCTGTTTACGTGCATTTCTTTCGTTCCACTGTTTGGAAAACGGGGTAACCATGCTATCGATTTGCAGACGCAAGAAAACACTATAAGTGTATCCCATACAGTAACCAGATTATCCATTCTTTTTGCTGGCATCCAAGTTCAGGCACATTAAAATCGCATTTACCCGAGGCTCCGCAACCGTTAGACCGTAAACGCTCTGAAATACTTAATTCGCGACAGGACTGCTCGGCTGAAGAACGCCTGTGCGTTTTTTTCAGAGCGAAACCCAACGCCTCGACGAGGCTGTCGTCAGCATTAGTTCGAGAAGTGGACCGTTACAATTGTAATTGCAGTTCTAACGGCTAATCGAGCTGGAGTCCCTTTGTAGCTCGACAGCTATCGACAGAATCTGACGAGAATTTACTGCTAAGCTACTTCTCTGTGGAAATAGCCATTAGTATTAAACTTTCTACGATTCACTGATACATAGTAGATACTCATTGGTGTTTACGTTTTAAGCTCGTGTCAGTTTCATTCAGAAAGCAGAGACCAGTTCAATTCAATTGGAAATTTTGAGGTGTGATTAATTGAAATTCAATGTTTTAATTACTTTTATATTTTTCACTGAATAATGTCTAACTAAATTTATTATTATTATTAATCGTCTTTATTATTCCGAAAGGAGGAGCCTGGGTATTTACAGCTAGCATAGTGAATAAGGTATGATAGTCAAGAATAATTTAGATTTCATCAATTGCTATTTTCTAAGAAGATATATAAATTAGAATATTAAGTGTGCAGTAAAAGTATTGATTACCTACGTCTCGATTTTTTTTTTCAAATTTAGTAGAAATTACGGCTTTCGTTTGCAAATTGAGTTTATATAGACACAGCTGGGAATTCTATTAATATTTGCATAAGCTTGAAAGGTGTCATGACTGACGCGTCAATCTCTTTATGAGTATAGTTTGAGAAAATGCAGATTTAAGTGGCTAGCAAAGTAGCCACGTTAATTCAAGCACTGTGAAATTGTTCCCCGCGTGAAATCAGACGAGTGAAGGAAAGATCGAAGGCGATACATAATTCAGCAACCGTCTATTAAACCGCGACGCATCGAGATACGATGCAAATCTGTCGTGAAAGATTCCTGGATAATTTCGCGGGATAATATCCGCCAGTTGCAACGCCTTTTCTTCCGTTCAACTTTCTACGGTAATGATGCGTGATAGAGCCCACTCTACCTGCTTTCAATGGCGTAATGGGAAAGCTTAAAAGCAACGAAAACGATATAAAAGATCGAACTCTACACGCACAAAAAGAATCTGCAGAAATCGAAAACATATTTTGATTTATTCAATTCACAAACCTGTGAGGCAAGAATTGAAAGAATCCTCGTAAATTAAGGGGTTATATATACCCGTTTAATAATAACAATACAGGTACGAGTAATAAATATCTGAAATTGATCGTGTAATACAGGAATTAGTTCTAATTTAAAGGAAATATACAATAAACAATTTTAAATATACCTTTTCATACTCAGGTTATTCAATTATAATGTCATAAACGTGTTTATTATTTTTATAAATTATTTTGACAGAATTGATCTCACTTTATTCTGCTTCTTCGTATCTTTATATATGTGGTGATAAACCCGCAGTACTTTGTCCAAGTTAAAAGAAGACTAATTGTTTCCACAGTTGTACCGAATGAAAGAAGTCTCGCGAACCTCTCATTAACTGAATTTTTGACCTGGTATCAAATACATAATCCGCACCAAATTGAATATCGCACTAATCACGACCTAACTGTAATAATAATAATGTCTCAAAATCTTGTAAATTCAGCTAATATTTAATCCCTACGCGATAAATCAAGGAATTCTTGCAAATTCTTCATCTCACTTTGATATAAAACAGAGATGAAACGTCGAATCGTTTCATCTACCAATTGCCTTCCATTCCCTGGGAAATTCTCGCACAATGGTTGGACAAATGGAAAGTTCGTTTGCATAATAACAGAAAACACGGTTGTGAAGGGGAGCCAAGTGCAGTAGCACAGGGAACTCACGAGTTTCCCAGTCCTCGTCGATCTGAGTAATTACTAATTATAGAAGAATACTGAGCAATATTGAAGTTTGCAGGAGCGAAGAGAAAGGGGATGGGAAACAAAGGAGTCTGTGTGGGATCTTTGGTTATCAAGCACCCAGAAAAGAGTCGCTGTGGAGGTCTCTTCTGTTTGGGCATGCGCGCTGGAGACCTCTCCACTGCGCGGTACACTTACAGAATTATCAATCCGTAGCAAGAGGATTTAATCAGGTCCGTCGCACGAAAATTGCCGACACCATAAGTGCTCGGAGACAATACGATGACCATGGGAGTTATGCTAGCCACGTGACGCGAATGATCGAATCGATTGACCGCACCTGGCGTGTGCAATCAGCCTGTGCTTAGGTATTCATGCGTATTCATGGCTATTGTAAATAAAGACGGGGAACTTTAATTATGTAGCTGACGTACATTGCTATTCTATACTTTGTTCTCTCAAGGTATTGTGTACCTGTTCTGCGGGTGGAAAAATTCAGAGGAATATGCTGCGGGGAGTACTTGGAAGATTCTATGACTGTTATGGTTGCTGACATTTGAATTGTAAAGAAGAAATCGAATTTTAGGAACAAAGAAAACCACTAAAATAGGGTAAACGCACCAATAAATGAACACTTAAGGCTAGTGAATGAACACTATTATCAAATTATGATTGTAGCGCGATTGATTCCACGTGCTGTAAAACTTGTTTAAATACGAAGCAAGAAATTAAAAGAAGTCTCTAATTAATTAGTTGCTTATTTTAATAACTTGTTTTACTCATTTTAATAAAAAATGGCCATTTACTGGTACGTGTTCATTTACTGGTACATCCACCCTATTTTACTGACTTGAGTTTTTAACGAAAGCTTTCCACAATGTTATTGACTCTTCTAGAGTACGTGAAACTGATTGACTAAACTTTGGAAAACTTTAGAATTAGCTGCATCGTACGACAAATATTCTTCAAATTCGATATTAACACTTTCAGCAATAATTGTAATATTTCTAAACCCAATGAATTTTAATATCTCATCACGCAGAGTAGGTATACTTAATTGAAGAGTCCTCGTAGAAAGCGCTGTAAGTGCCAAAATTAAGTTTGATTTCATCAGAAAACGTTCCACGAGCTAATGATAATACTATAGTAGGTATAGAATTTGATTTCTGGCACTTACAGTGTTTTCTACAGAGACTCTTCAATTCTTCAACAACAAAACCCTGCTACCTTACTTCACGAAGTGAGCCCAAACATTTGGCCAGTAGGTATTATACTCTAAATCCGCAGCACCCAAAGGATTAATAACGTCAACAGAGTCTAAGCACCTGATTACCCGCAATTAACCGCAATGTAATTATACATCTTAATACGTAAAGCAGAAAGTGTTTGTGTTAGTCTATCGCCTAAAAACGGAATCAAGAAATGTGTCTCAGCTCATTATGTCTAGCTAATCCAGAGGAATATGACTATTTCCACAAAAACAAATAAATAAAAGAAATTTGTTTGCATAAAATCAGAATCTAAATTTTAAGCGAAGCCGCGTAGTAAATCTAAGCATATTGTCCTTGATCAGAAGCCACCACTTCTATCTCCCAAAACAAATATAGCGCAAAATTGCAGCGGCTACCGTTCGCCCGCATCTATCGGCACAAGCAGCATTCGCTCGCGGAGCAGGCTGCCTTTGAATATTCTACAGGCTCGTTATTCGAAAAGGTACGCGTTTTCTCACGAGCAAAGAGGCACGCATTTTCTAAAACTACGCCGCGGCGTAACGGCGATTCCAGTTTGCCCGGAAGTCTCGTGTTTCACGAAGAACCTGTATCCTTTAGATGAAGAGCTGCCCTGCCCAGAGGGCCCAGCTAGAAGCGCCCTGCCCGAGCTCATCTTTATCACTCGAAGCGCGATCGAATTACAAAAAGTGGAGGGGAAGTGATGCGCGCCCAACTGCTTCGATTTTCCTTGCGCGGAGTTTTAGGATGCCAGAAGCGGCCCGCGAAACGAAACGTTGCCGAATAGAAAGTACCGAGAAACTCCTGGGGAATTGGAACAACGTCGTGTACGTCGTTCCCATCGTTTGGGGCGGGAAACAATCGAAATGATCGATGGATGGTGTGCGGAGGCTTGTACCGTTCCTCGACCGCGAGCTCCTTATCGGTCCCAATGTTCCGTTCGCTTCCGTCGTTCCACTTCCGGAACCGTGTTTGATTTACTTGTCGTACGTGAGGCTGGCGCAGTGGAAGGGGGAGTGTGCCGCAGTTATGAGAATAATAGGTATTGAATCATCGATTCTATGAATCGTAATGCGCGAGACTGTTGACGGCAGTATTCTGATATTTGGATTTAGGTGCGGAGCTGGGACTGGCGTAGAGCGTTATGCTGTTAAATGTAGCTGCATTGAAGTATTTGGACAAAGTCTAGTTACGGAAGTTGTCAAGTAATTGGACGGAATTCGTGGAACAATGAATGAATGGAATTCCTGCTGGAGAGAAACCGTTCGTTACTGCGACACTGGCGGAAAGGAGCCTGTGCGAAGTTGGAGAATGTTGATGCAATATATCTACGTGGATTATGTAAAGTGTAAAGTAATCTGGGGGCCTCTTTCAATTCTCTGAATATTCCGCACGGTAGATATATTCGTAGCTATTGCAACAGGAGGTGTAGTTAATTAACCCTCGGTTGTCACACCTATTTTTTCTAACGTAGTTGTCACACTGCTGTGTAAAAAATAACGGCTAAATTGAGTCGCAAAAATTCTGAGATAGAGTTTGAATATTGTAGGATGTAATATGGTCATTGTTGGAAATTAATATTTAATGTATCATGGTGTTTAAAAAAAATTGGAATAAAAAGGTTGTTTTGCTTTAAAAAAATCATAACTTTTTAAATTTCATTGTTTTTAGCTAAATATTTGTGAGTATACTCTGGAGACATGTTATTTTATTTATAAAAAATATAAAATTAATAAATAAAATTCGCCTCACTCGGGAAATGTCTCTAACTGAAGAGAACACATGAAATGGGCAAAAAATTATTTGAAATAAACATTTCGTACACAAATTTTTATTTCAAATACTTCTTTGCTCATCTCTGCATGAAATTAATACTACATGGCGCCAGTAGTGTCATTTTCAATGATGCCTCAAAGATATATTACCTCAAATTTAATTTCTGGGTCATTTTGACCTAATTTATCTAACAACCGAGGGTTAAGGACAGGGTAAACCGAGGAGAGAAGGTATATTCGCTATATTTCACAGTCTGTTCCTAAGAGTGTGTTATTGTGCAGTAGAAATACCTATTGGTCACTTTTTCTGAATCAGCATACAATTTTAAAAATATCAGGTTTATTCTGATAAAATAAACAATAACAGTTTCAAATTTTATGTTCGGTGGGCCAAGTGTCCCAGACTTACCCTATTTTAGATATTCTAACGAGGGAAGTTCGGCAACTCTAAAATTCAAAGAAATCTGAAACTTTGCAGAAATGAAGCTCAGGTGATGCTAATAACGCAACTATTTTTTTATTGTATCTGCAAAACTATAAAAGATATCAAAAGAGATAAATTCACAGTTCCATGGATTTTTCTGTCCTACAAAGTGGTGATAAAGAATTTGCAAAAAATATTACTTTTTCAAAATTTATCCCCACCACCTTTTTTCGACAATTCTTTATTTTCATATTGTAGGATATCAAAAGCAATAAAACTTTATAATAAACTTTTTGATACCTTATACAGTTTCTAAGATATTCGCGATAAAATGAAAAATCACAACTTCTTCAAAGGGGTGTTTTCACCCTCCGGATTGTTTATGCAAAGTTTAAATTTTATTTTAATTCTCGAGTTACCAAACTTCCCTTGGAAGCTGCACGAGATCATTCTCGCTAAATAAATGACCGCTTAAGCGCGATGAAGATTTAAGATTTAAGGTCGCGGCTCGACAGCTCAGCGAAATATTCGTCGATATTCCCACCTTCCGGCAGAAATCGTCCTACAAAATAGAGGTCAGGTGTACGCGCCGCGACTGCCGTCGGTGCAGGCGTGAAAAATTTCGAAGAAACCAGTCAACGACCGGTTTCGGTACGGAATTCTTATTTCGTCCCACGTTTCCGTCCCTCTTCCTTCCTTTCCGCATGCGTTCCACCTTCTTCCCTTTATCTCGTCGCAACTACGCCGGCGCGTCGACGGGAAGCAGCGTGTCCTACGACCGGCCGCGGTTCCTCTTCCTGAACGACGATGTGCCGTCTTAACTGCTGTACAGTTAGCCACGAGTCAACGATCTTGGCATGGCGCCTCGTTTAGGCGAAACTAGATTCGAAGAAGGTCGAGGAAACGGCCCCGTCACCGGCTGAATTTCAAACACCTCAAACGGTACGCGCGTCTGCGCGACGCATCCCTTACGCACGCGCCGTCTTCGACGCCTCGCGGGGGCCTCGATTCGCGAGGTGAATGCGTCTCTGCTTTTGCTGCGTTCCAATTTAGGAATGTGTCGAATTAAGGATTTTCTATTGAAAGGGCTGATGTCTTGGGTTTCTTTTTTTTTTGTGGAAAATGGAGCGTAGAATTTTCATCTGAAGATGAAAACTCTTTTTAGTAGGGGTGAAGATCCCTCAGAAGATCGCAGAAAAGTTTGACACGAAGAACAGAAGTGAGAAGATTACCAAGGGAATTAGTTTTCATTCTGGGACTGTATGAAAGTAATTCAAGTGTTACAGGAAAATCCAAAATTGCAGAAACGTTTGACTGTGAATTTAGGGTCGAAAGGAAGGGAAGAATTCCCTTGAAAATTAAATCACCTTTCAGTACACCCGGTAATTCAGAAACCATCAGAATTTTTTATAAAACACAGAAGAGTGATAGAATTCTTTCAGATGACAGACGAGCCGAGAAATTTCAAGTCCAACGGTAAAGTAGAAGGTCCCAGATATCTTCCTCGGTCGTTCTGATTACTGTGGACGCATAGAGCAGAAGAATAGCCTTGGAAGCACCGTGGAAGGGTTTAATGCGTCGCAATTAATCCGATTGCACTTTTCACCGCGGGGATTCCTGGAAAGACAGGAAACCGTGAAAGCATCGCGGGCCTGTTTCTTTCTCGCGACGCGAAATGTGTTTCGAAAGTAGTATTTCGTGGGTTAGGAATGGCCAAGGAGTACCGTTGCCTATGAAAGAGAAGCCAGCTGCTCGGAGGGGACGCGCGAGCCTGCTGCAAAAGTGTGTATGCACACAGACGCCGTATTACTTTGCAGCCGGTGATAGCGCGTTGCATTCTGGGTCACGTGCTTTTCGATACGCGTGTGCACGATATGCCAGGGCTGTATCAAAGCCGACACCTTCTACGATCTAGCACAGGAATTCCTTCGGTTTACTTGAAACCATCCACGCGACCATTAGGGTCACCTACTGAATCGCGCGAAGCTACCCTAAATGCTGGGGTATTCAGTTTTCCCAACATCACGGACATTCCTATTTTACTGGAATAATTATTCCAGTCGGATGCAATAAATTATTGTCCAACCGCTAAGAAAAAAATGGTAAATTATTGTTAAACTGCATTTTAAAAAATATAGTGTAATAAAGATCGCCACGACACACATTTTTTCTATTTACAGTTTGTTTAACCAATCGTTACTATTCGAAGTAAAAATTATAAACGAAAAATTTTTCATTGTCTAAAGTCATTATTTCTTTAAACTTAAATTGCGATAGCTTCGGTACATATTAACGGATCGTTATGAGACTTAAAACATAACTTCAGAAAACTCTAGCGAAGCAGTAAAATGTATGCGCAAAACCCTTATGCTAAAAAATTTAATAATATTTAATTAAAAAGTAATGCTGGACATAACCCATGTTTTTCAACGTTTACCGTTAAAAAGTATCGAAGCAATTTTGAGGAACATATAACTTGCAGCGATAAAGTGTTTCCTTAATATATAAGGAAGATTTTCACCAATTTTTACACTGATTAATAAATAATTGTAGAAGATATGACGTACGACGTATATAATGCGCAAGTTAGCAGTTTTAGCACTCGCGTTGACTGTTGGTGGCGCGCTATATATATTTATCTTCATATCGTTTGCACTAAGCCGCAATTAATGTTTAAAGAAATAATGATTTCGGACGGTGAAAAATTTTTTGTTAAAATTTTTAGCTGGAATAGTAATAATTGGATAAAGAAACTGTAAATAGAAAAAATGTGTGTCGTAACAAGCTTTACTAACACTACATTTTTAAAATGCAGTTTAACAATAGTTTCCTGGAACACTCACTTTTGCCAATTTTCTCGCTATTCCCATTACTAAAATATTATTTACTAATTCTTATCTATTTAATTACGGATCACTATTAAGCCACTAGAATTCCAATTCCTTTGGTCGAGTTACTCAACGTTGCTAAATACATCTACTTAATACCGTGAAGCTATCCTAAACACTGGAAAACTCACTTTCCACTTACTAGTCCTTACCTATTTAATTACAGATCACTATTAAATCACTTTAATTCCAATCTCTTCCCTTAAGTTACTCGGTGTTCCCGAACACATTTACTAAACCGCAACGAGCTACCCTCGTTACTCAAATACTTAACTCCAGCACCGTTAACCCTTCTTTCGTTACCAATTAAGCACGGATTGCCACTCGTTCCAACGAAATCTCATTTCTCTCACTCCACATGCTGCACCGTTCCACGGCCACTTTGCATTCGTTTCCCGCGGCGCGCAAGAATTCGACGCTCGCTCGTTTCGCAATCGACGCTCGCAGCGCGTTTCAGCTGGCTGGAATTAGAGCGTCTTCGTGGAAAATCTCCATGACCGGGCAATTAGTCGCCAGCAGCCGTGAAACTTCCTAAATCGGCCGCGCCGATTTTTCGCAACTTACGCGCGTCGGTTAAGCAACCGTATAATTAATCTCTGTTCCTCATCGTCTGTTGCAGTTCAAACGTACCTGAGTCCAGTGGAGACCCACTGTATGAACGTCAACTACTTCATCCCCGACGAGGAGAATCTGACGAGGGGCTTCTCCGACGATGCCATGACTCGACTTCGTACGTAGAACGAGTGGATTGAAAGTTTTATTTATACGAATTGTCTCAGGGATTGTTGGACTGTATTATTTCTCTTGTGTTTCAGACATGGGCAGATCTGTGATTGCTCTGTTTATAGTGGGATTCGTTGCGATATTCACCGCATTTTGGACGGGGGTGGTGGGCTGCTGGAAGAGGTCACCAGGGAACATCACTGCCACAGCCATTTTGATGCTGCTAGCGTGTCAGTATACCTCGTGGATTTAAATACTTTTAAGTGAAGAGTGCTTTGGAGTACTCGAAATGGTTGATAATTACTTCACAGAACTTAGAAGGGTTAAATATTACTTTTGAATATTCGAAAGGGTTGATAATTACTTCAGAGAACTTAGAAGGGTTAAATATTACTTTTGAATACTCAAAAGGGTTGATAATTACTTCAGAGAACTTAGAAGGGTTAAATATTACTCTGAAATACTCGAAAGGGTTGATAATTACTTCAGAGAACTTAGAAGGGTTAAATATTACTTTTGAATACTCGAAAGGGTTGATAATTACTTCAGAGAACTTAAAAGCGTTAAATACTACTTTGGAATACTCGAAAGACTTAATAATTACTTCAGGGAACTAAAAGTGGTTAAATATTACTTTGGAATACTCGAAAGGGTTAACATTACTTTGGACTACTCGAAACATCGAATTATGGAAAATCGATGGTATATTTATCGAAAACCAGGTTCCCATTTACTTAACTTTTCTTGTTAAAAATTACAAAGTATGGATCTAAAGAATTAGAAAACTAAATAGGGACTTCGACTTGAAGTCACCAGAACTATATTAATTTCTTTATAACCAGTTGTCGCTTTTCTATACCCTCATTAAATGGAAATTCTTCGCAAAATTCAGGCCTGCTGAGCGCCAGTGCCATGGGACTCTGGCACGGAGTAGAGTACTATGAGAAAGAGAAGATCGTCGGTGAGGAATACTTCCAACAATGGAGCAATGTGAGTAACTCTCTAGCAAACCCTTCTAGCCACTTGCTGTCGTTTAACAATTTGCCATACGCTGTTCAACACGGAAACGTTCGATTCCCAACGATTCTAGGTACTTTGCCATGGTAAACTTGTTTGCAACACGGAAGAACCTGCCGTTGACATTCACTGACATTTCCACTCGGCGGTAACTATAGGTTTCCATTCAGCCATCTATCGTATATGCATATGAAAATTAGTTACGTGATTGTCCGTGAATTTCCGGTGTCGATAGGCAGTATTCATTAATCTGTGTATTAAGACACAACAAGCGCTTGCAATCGCGACATGCTTGTGTAATGTAGAAAGTCCCGGGTCGCTTTAAATACCAGACGAAAAGCTTGCTATCTCTATGGTGGCGAGATTTCAATCGAACAATCTTGATGGAAGATAAATCAAATTAAATCTTTGGGACTGGAACGTTATCGTGCTATGAGCGATTGGTACAGTTTACTGTTGAAAATTTGAGTAGAAGCAAGATGAATTGCTGTGATCTATGCGGTAATTGCTAATTTATAATTGCTTCCATTAGTCCGGGATGTTATTACTAGATTCTCGGATCAAACTTGTGTTATTGACAGTTTAAGATAACGTGCAATCATTCATCTTGCTTTTTAGTCAATACGAAGTCTCTATAAAGATTTTTAATATATTTAATGTGTCAAAGCCTGTATATCTATGACGAAGATGTTACAATAGAAAAGAAGACGCAGAAGGGATGAATTATAATTGTTTATAGAATATACTTAAGATGTTTTAAGAGTAGACTTCAAAGCTGGGAGGAGCAATCTAAGGTACTTGAGCAGAGAAAAGGACTCTAGGAATGTGAGAAAACCGACACAGCGAGGGTTGCAAACGTGTATAGAAATGACTTGAGCTGTTTCAGGAGAGAGAAAGACTTCAGCAGCACGAGGAAGGCTTCGCAAAAGGGATTACGAATGTTTGCAAATTCAACTGAAGGGTGTACCAGAAGAGCAAAAGAGCCTAGAAACCTGAGAGACGCTTGTAGCATTTCAGAAAGAAACTATGAATATTTACAGATCCTAATGGAAGTGTTCCAGAAGAACAGAGCACTCCAGAGATGAATAAGAGCATCTACCAGAGCCCAAGAAACTATAAATATTTCCAGAGACCGTTTAGACTGTTCCAGAGAAGGACACTCCACAGCAGAGACTTGGAGCATTCGCAGAGCTCCTCCAGGGCAGCCAGAGACACAGAGGAGGAACCGAGGGAGCTATAAATGTTTACAGAGCCGTTTGCCCGCAGGTTTTAAGGGACAACGCGGTGCAGTGGTACGGCTGGTCGTTTTACCTCGCCTGGCTCGGCGTGGCGACGTGCTTAGGCACGATGACGCTGTTCCTGATCGCGGCGTCCTGCCTGCGGCGGGAGCATGCCCGCGAGCAGGCACAGAACGTTCAGTACATCATGCCAGGTGACACGATAACCCTGATACGGCCGGACTAACCTCCCCCGTGTCTCTCTCTTTTTTTTTCTCGGAACTGGGCTCTAGGTCCTAAAGGACAACTCACTAATCTCGTACGACTGGTCGTACGTGGTCGCTTGGGTCGGCGTCGGTTGGTCGTTGGTCAGCGCGATCTTGTTTAGCGCCGCGGCGATTTGCTTGAGGGGCGAGAGAATGCGCGAGGAGGCGATGAACATGCAGTACCTCATGCCTGGTACAGAATTTAACACCATTTGCTTTGGCCGCGAACGCCACGCGTAAACGCAGACTCCGATACTGAGGCGGGCGAACTTTCAGCTTCTAACCAGTGTGATCGAGGAGTGAGTGGTTAGGAGTATCGTGGTGCAAGTGAAGAGTCGAGTGGGTTTGGAAAGTGGGACCGAGGTTTAATCCGTGGAGCCTGTTCCTGAAGAAATGCGAAGTGATCGGTGGTAGTCTAGGCTGTTTTAAATGCGCTGTTCAAAAGGGTTTCAGTAGAGAAGTCTGCGCGTACGCCGCGTTCCACTAACTGTAATTCATTATTACTGGGTTGACCCCGAAAATGATGTTCCACTAACTTCAGTCAATTCGGACGATGATAGGGGATCCGAAGAGGAAAAGTTGATATGGAAGCAACAGGTTTCAGTGGCATGGAAGAACCGTTATTATAGGCTTTTAAGTTAATACTTGTTATAGCCTTTAGTTTAAGTATACCTACATTTATCATAATGCCAGGGAAGTAGAAACACGAAGAGATATTTCTGTTACAAGGGAACACTGCGAACCCGGATTCACCGATTGCAAAGGAACTTTGTGGGTTTTCAGAGTGACTCGAGACAAGAACCACGGTGTGTTTCATTTGGGCCCTATCGTTCTTTATAGGAGTGAAAACTAACCTCAAAGTCAAATTGGCACTTCCACTTTTTCGCGTATAACTCTCAAAGTACGACAGATAGAAAAAAATGTTTTAAACAAAAGTTTAATGGTGCAATGAGCACTGCAAACTTGCGTTAGCAAAATTTTGAAAAAAAGTTTTTTTCATTCAGGTAAATTTTTTTTTAAAGTCTTTTCAAAATTTTGTTAACGCAAGTTTGCAGTGCTCATTGCACCATTAAACTTTTGTTTGAAACGTTTTTTCTGTCTGTTGTAGTTTGAGAGTTATATGCGAAAAAGTGGAAGTGCCAATTTGAGTTTGAGGTTAGTTTTCCCCTCCTTAAAAGGCAAGATTCTTATTTTGAGTCGCTCTAAAAACTCACAAAGTTCCGTTCCAATCGGTGAATCCGGGTGCTCCCTTGTTACTGTTGCAAGAGTTTCTGAAGAATTGAGAACACTATTGGGTTAAAACATATCGTTGGCTTATACAGTTAGACCTGCAATGGTACATATGTAAGATTCAGGGGCATAGATTGAAGAAAAATATCAGTTTTGACAAATTTATGAAGTAGATATAAATGTGATTTTTATACCGCATAAAGAAACAGTGAAAAACTATTTGTTGCATATAAAAACTCCAATTTCACTAAAAGTGGACGTACAATATTTGTGCACTAAGCCATCGATATCCTTAACATTGCTATCAACTGAATATTAAGGGGTATTATAGACCACAGCAAAGTTATGCTTCCAAAATCACAAAGAAAGTTTTCAATACCTTCATTCGACAATCATGAAACTCGAATCCCTGATTGCTTCTGTGTCAACGAGTTCAGTATCCCATTATCCACCATAAGGTTACTATTCCATTATCAGTAGCCGACGTACATAAACTCAAACCGAGTCAAGTAATTATAGACTTAATAAACGAATCCCAAACTAATCGATAATCGTATGAAACGAGGGTACTGATGCCAAGAAACGTGACAAGTTATTATCAGCTTCTTTAACATCTTAATTAGAGGAACAGCCCCCGTACGAAAGTAACGATTTGTGTTATGGAGTCACGGTCGATTTTAACGTTCAGGTGGAGTAGAGTCTTTCGCTTGTTAGTCAAAAAGTGACCTCGATGAGATCGATTCTTGGACACCGGCAATGTCGTGGGAAGAATAATGCTCGATATTCGTTCTCGTGAAACTCTTACTGCCCCGGCTCACGCTCTGTTTACACCGTGGATTAGAACGACTCTGTCACGCTCTGATCCTGAAGAAAACTTTCTAGACTAAATGCTCGCCATCGATGATCAATAATCTCTTTTTACGTCTTCTGTAAACGATCTTTTATGCATCGTCCCCTGAATAGGGCTTTTAATCCCTTTGCACTCTAATTTGTTTAATCGACCAGAGATATTTTGCTCATTGTTGCATTTATTGAATGGGGAACTTTAGAATCTTAGATTAAACTTTTAAGGTTCCAAAAGTCGAAACAGATGGCTCCTTTGAAAGAGACGATTTGAAGTAAAGTTTTGAATAGGCAAATTCTTTTATAATTTAAAAACTTATGGACGTTACAATAAATTTTCAATGTGACCACGATTTTCTCTTACACAGCGTTCAATTCATACCACTTCTACTCGCTGCTTAGTAATTCTCTCCATTTTCGAATGTTCTGTATAAACTAATCTCTGTAATCGCGATATCCGTGGAGTTTATCAGAGTTTAGATAACGTGAATACTGCTACAATTTAATTCCCCTGAGAGTTTCTCAAACAACATATATCTGATTAAATGTCCGTTCTCGACACTACGTTGATAGGATATTTTTTATTTCATCCTAGGTACCTTCGCTACTACCTTCTTCATTCTACCATCATTTCAATTTTTTTTTATTTTTTGAGATAAAAACATGGCAAAATCGTGAATTTTTTTATAAAATCAGCAATTCATAACTCCCATATTTATTATTAAAAATTAATTTAAAAAGAACTATAACTTCCTCAAAGATGCATAAAGGCGTGGTCCAAATTTCAGTTAAATCGGATCGCTAGTTTTTCAAAAAAAAAAAAATCCCGAACCTTGCTAAGCTTTTTGCGGAAAAGATAGAATTCTCCTTTATTTGCCGGTCAATTAAAATTCTTCGTAGCAAGGAAGACGTTTGCCCGTTAATTTCCACGACAGAACTACTAAAAACCGGAAAGCACGTGGTGTCGCGAGGTCTCCACAGGTGCGTTTTAAACGACCTCATGGAAAGCGACACACTTGCCTAATTTTACGCGTCGATTACGCCGTGGATCTCCCGCGTTTGCGTATTCAACGGAGCGTACAGCCGTGGCTTGGACAATATCGAATCCGATTTACGTTCACCCCTGCGAGCACGAATATCCGAGCACGCCTCGCGGAATCCAATATCAGTTTCTCTCGATTGTCTCGAAGGCCCGCTGAAAGAGATCGGTCTATTTTTAAGTCTCCTCAAGCTGTGTTGCGGAGCCGATCGATCAGTCGAGAACGATACCCGCGATGGAGGAAGTTATTAGCGATCGGGGGCGACAAAGCGCGGATTTGAATGCCAAAGAGCAGCATCCACTTCGAAGGAAATAAAGTCACCCTCGTTTCTCTGTAATCCACCGCGAAATCAATTGGAAGAGAGTTTTACTCGAGACGAATGAAAATGGAGATTAAAACATTCTACGATTAGTATTATAGCGCGTGAAAGTGGTTCTTAGCCTCCCCTTTGACCTTCCACGTTAAAAATCAAGAGGATGTCCCACATTTTCTAGTTTTAGCTCCTTTAATGGGTGAATTTTAGGAACTCGATACGTTGAATTGAAAAGATGATTGTGAGTACGAAAGCTAAAGGAGTTGACAGAATTTTATGTAGAGAAATCACTGGATGAAGCGTCAAGGTTATTTGAAGGTCACTTGTTAGTATTAGTAATATTATTCTAATTATTTTACAATCGTTATTCGAACAAATTATTGAAATATTGAAATATTCGAAGATATTACCTATTTGTATTCCAAATTATTATTACAGTTGGTGGCCAAATTATTATACTCAAACAAAAAGGTTCAAGATTTTGTAAGTTTAAGGTTTAAGCGAAAAATGTTCACAAAAAAATATTTAAAAAAGCGCGTTTCAACGCTTGAAGTTTCTAGTTTTTGAATCAAGTACTCGATTTTTTTCATCCATTATGATATGGTTTTATCAAGATGAAGCGCAGGAAACGAAGTTTCAGTCAATTTTGCCTAGTATCCAATGAAGAGCTCTTATAGAGCAATCTTTTATTCAATTCTTCTTCAATTTTTTGGTTTTGTTGTATGATTTTTATTGACTGAGTTATTTACGATCAAAACAAGAAAGATACTTTTCACTTTGAACACCTATAACTTGCGAAATCATGATCGTAGACAAAGTTTCATGAGTATTTTGGAAAGCTTCGAAAATTTCCTTTCAGAACCATTAGTTGCCAATTTCAGATGTTTTTTAATCGTATTAAATCCATTTTAAAATGATCCAAAAATTGACGAAAATGTCTTGAGTATAATAATTTGGCCACCCTCTGTATTATTATTATTATTATTATTATCTACGGGAAACCCTTTAGGTAACTGCCTATCTCTGCCCTTGACGCTTCCACCTGCTAATTTTATTCTGCACCTTCCTTAGCCCTAAGATATTCAATTCAAACTTACTTCGCCAATCAAATCCATTCATATACAAGACACCCAGTGTATCCAAAGACTTCAAGTTCTAAAACCTCCATTTCCTGGACGCACTAAAGCATTCCACGAATAATAATTCAGCCCCCTCCACCTTAATTACCCGCGAAAGGGATAATCACCCGCAGGCTAAGAACCACCGCCAGAACGATCCAGCCGCTGTAACGTCTGTTTCTCTGCGTTTCCAGTGTACCCGCAGAAGCAGCAGTACGCGTACGCCGGATATCCTGCGCCCGCGGCCTATCCAGGCCCATACTACCACGGGTCGCAGTACGGGCCGTACAACTATTGACGCAGCAGCATCGACAGGGGAAGGAATCTCTTTGAGCGCGAACCGTGACCGTGCTCGCGACGAACGATACGGAATCTGGCACACGACGTCCCCCAGTGGGACGATTACAAAAAAAAAACGAGGAAAAAAGAAAAAGGAAAAAATACATGGAAGGATGCGAGAGGACTTCGAGGTCGATCGTAAATCCGAACGGTGCCTGCGCGGGCAGAGAGGCAAAGGAGCGGACGAAGGACGACCTTGGGACCCGCCCTAGACATAATTTATCATTTATTTTAGGCTTAGCTACGTTACAGACGTTCTGGTGCACAACCCGCCGGCCCCAAGATCTCCCATACCCGTTTCTCGTCCCGCAGACAGCCGTTTGGTCACGTGACCGTTCCGACAGGGATTCAGTTCGACCCGCGAGAGAGACAGTTGCTCAAAAAGCCCCGCGTATTTACCTAGAACCGATGATCTTATACGAGGGGCTCTGGTAGTTCGTGGCGACGACCGTAGTGGCCTGATTCCTCGCCCAAAAATCAGTCGAGACTGGCCAGCAATAGCTATTCGTACGAGGCTTCGTCTTTTAATAAATCGATTTCGAAGATTGCAAGTGTATATACTTGATCTTAGTATCAACTTTTTTAATGTAAATTTTTGTAGGGCAGAAGCACTTTATTTTAGATTTTTTACTGTTTTTGGATTAGGAATCATCCTGCTTAGATTGTGCCCCGAATTACGGGACACCCTGTATATGTACATTTCCCCAATCTTTTAACTGTATTCGCGTTATCCTTCGTACGTGCTGACCGTGCTAGGACAATAATGGTAGTAATAATAATACTGATAATGACAATAATAATAACGTGTATGGAGCGTGGGAGAGTTATTTGGTCGTTTGTTGAGCGTTCGATTGGCTGCGTGATGTTTCTCAGACGATAAAGGACGTGTGACGTTCTTGTCCGTAATTTACTTTTAAAAAAACATTGAACCCGAAGTTTAAAGTACGAACGAACGAATGTATGAATGAAACTTTCGTTCGTTCGCGTCCCGATCGAATAAAATGCCCACTCGAGATTGTTAAAAAAATTTAGCGACATGGTGCGAGAGAAATATCCGCCAGTCAAATCGATGTAAATGGCAGAAAGCGTAAAACGGGTGCATTGTTTCATTCGCAAATATCTCGGTCTCGTAATGACGAGTCGCGTCGTCGACTCGCTAGACTTTCTAACGCATAGATTATCTCTTTCTCTCTCTCTCTCTCTATTTTTTTAATAACGTCGATTTGTAAGACCCTTTATTGTGGTATCTTTTTACGTAAGGTATTAAGAAGTAAACGATATTTCAGTTACTTTATATATACACTTCTTTGAGCAAATAAATTAAGTCCGACTCACACCAGCCTCTACCTTCCCTCTACTGTTCGTTCGTGTTACTGTAATTGTTGAAACGAACTACGGAACGTAGCGTAAGTATAATTCTCCTGGTTTGAACAAATTCCATTATTTTACGAAAAGGACGTTGACGAAATTGTGTAATGTTTTTAAAGAAGGACGAAATATCTAACGCTTTATGTACTATGAGTGGCACGACGTATCGTTAAAACTTGTTTAATATATTCGATACGTAGTAAACATATATGGTCTTCTTCCACTTACCCACCAGCTTCGCCTCGGTTCTTCTGTTCCTCCCTTCACTGTATACGAGACGTCCATGAAATTAAACCGGTTTCAAACTAAAGAATATTCTACAGTTACTGTTAACGACACTGTACGTTAGTCCTACAGTGAAAGGAGCCAAGTACGACGTATAATTACAAGAACGCGAAGAGCACTTAACGTAACGCGTGTACTAATAATTCTGCATTTGCAATTGTTACCTACTTGTTTGGAAGATTTTAAAGACAGCAGAAGAATTACCAATGAAAACGTCATTTGCTGCCTCTGACCAATAGCATCGGGATTCCCACCATCGATCACGTGGACGGTGTTTCAACATGGCGGCGATTTAACACGCACAATAGGATGTCTCGCGGCACTTCACGTGCGCAGTTCGGCAGAAGTTTCCCGTAGCATGCAATCATGTTCGATCTATTTTTTAAATTTTTCCTGCTCTCTGTTGGACCTTTCGTAGCCAATGGAAATGATTTAGCACAAACGTTCTTTCGAAACGAGAAAGTGGGTAACAAACACACATTTCTACGTGTATTTTTCTATTATAAACTACTTTCACTCTTCCCTCGTCTATTCATCTTTCCTCATATAACGTGTCTCATTGACAACCATTGACATATGTCAGTTACAGTCATGAAATGATTCCAGTACCATCACACGCCCGTTACACTATCGAGAAATCAGATACGCGGCTTTTCCGATCTGTCGAACGTCGATCATATGAACGAGGTTTTAGACAACATATGCGTAGTGAGAATCGTTGGCACACCGGAGCACAAGAAAGTCAAAGACGTAAGTGAAAATCATAAGTAAGCAGTAGTAATAGAATTATAAAGAAAACTGTGCATTTTTATTGCTAGTACATCAAGACGTCGATGCGAGATCTTGGATGGGCAGTGGAATCGAACGTTTTCGAAGACGAGACGCCAAACTTTGGCCGATTAAAGTTTGAGAATGTAATCGCGAAGTTAAATCCTAACGCACGAAGGTATTTGGCGCTGGCTTGCCATTACGACTCGAAATATACAAGGGAAAGAAACTTCGTTGGCGCCACGGATAGCGCTGTGCCTTGCGCTCAGATGATAAATCTAGCTAAAGTTATGAAGGATCATTTAAACTCCGTAAAGAATGTTAGTAATAGATTCGTAAAGATCTTTGTTTAGTTCTCTGTGATAACAATCTTTTGTTCTCAGAATGACGTTAGTCTAATGCTGATATTTTTCGACGGAGAAGAAGCGTTTAAGGAATGGGGTCCGAAGGATTCTATCTACGGCGCGAGACACTTAGCCAAAACTTGGCATAGCAATTATACCGCGTACGACAAGGGAGAGAATATTTCTGAATTAGATAGACTGGTAAGTGTTCTTCGATTCCGATTGTATTTATACGAACACTAATTGTTTCCTTATCGCAGGACATGTTGGTTCTGTTAGATTTAATAGGCGCACCTGATCCAACGTTTTATAACTACTTCAGTAATACAGAAAAATGGTACTCGTTATTGATAACTATAGAAAATAAGTTAGCGGCCTTAAGGAAGTTTGAGTCGTACTCTTATGGACAACCTACGCAAAAGTATTTTCAACCATATTCCATGGAAGCCCACATAGAAGACGATCACATTCCATTTTTACAAAGAGGTGAGTATCGATTTTTGCGGGGTTTTGACTTTCTTGTTTTATGTCTGTGTTATAAATTATTGTATGTATATTTCAGATACTCCTGTTATGCATATAATACCGCACCCTTTTCCAACTGTTTGGCACAAAACAAGTGACAATCGTAATAACATAGACTTGAAAACTACGGAAAATATTAATAAAATCCTACGGATCTTTGTAGCTTCGTACTTGCACATTGATATTTAACTATCAAGTGGGTAATGTTTTTACTACCGTGAAAGGTATTACGAGGGCGGCGGAGTATCGAGAAAATACTCTATACATACATTCAATCGCGACATTTTGATATGCAAAAGCTTTTTATACAATTGATTGATGAAACTTGATTAATGTAATATGTATCTCTGTAATATATGTAACATTTGTAAGATAAATTATTTTTTCACAAAACAGGGTGATTTTGATTATACTGCAATCAGTTTAATGTAAATATATCGGAGAACAGAAATATATGTGTATTTTGATATCCACTGTGATGTATCATTATCCTTTGCGAGTGATGCATTGTGTAACGAGGAAAATAGAATTTTAACAAAAGACACAAATACCGCGTATATGTACTCGTAATTACAAACGTTCTTCTAAATGAACGTGTGTAAATCAAAATAACACGGGAAAAGTATGCTGCGCAGGAAGTCACATTGACGCGTGACTTCCGGATACATGCACGGAATAAGGATTTTAATTAATACCTAGATAAATACCACGTGGAATCATGTTTCTCGACGTTCAAATTTTGTAAATAAATTCCCAAAATTTTTCCGAACCTCGTACTCAATTTCGATTTAATGTAACTAAAAAAGTTTATTTTTCTTTCATCAACTCGTAAATATCTTTATCTGTCACTATTTCTCAATCATAACGTCTGATATAAAAAAAACTATTTCATCCGCGCAAATTTTTTCAAATTATCAAATTACGGTTACTCGAAAGCGCGGCTAAATTCAAACGTACCCCATATATACCCACCGTTAATTCGCTCGATCCGAAATTTGTATCTTTCATTCAAAAAATCGTTATCATAAAACTACATCCGACACCCACGCACGAATCCATTTCCATTACAATCCATGATCCGCGTAACGTCCTCCTCGAAGACTTTCATTGTGTCCGAGCGCAAACGATCCAAGGAAATAGAGCACCGTGTCGGAATATTATATCCACGAGCTACGGCGGAGCCAGCGATCGAATCGAGTGAAAGTGGGTATTCGATCGTAACGTTTGGCAGGCCTGATCGAGGTCATTGTTCGTGCGGGCGCGCCCGAGCGGGCTGTCGCGGCCCGAGCCGAGCCGAGGGAGGTCGGCGCCGGCCGACCATGGTCGAGGGGAGCCGATGCCCGTGATTGGCGGAGAGCCGACGCGACGGGCAAAAGACACGAGAGACGCGAGCGACGGACGTGGAGTGACTTCACGCCTCTGTCGGGGCATTTCAATGGTTTTTACGTGCCCGTTCGTACCGTGAGCCGGGTAGCACGCCAGACGTTCGTGCGATCCGTCGTTCGGCATCGTTCCCGTCCAGGACCGTAACGATTTTCGCGGTACGTCGGTGAAAAACGCGCAGCGGCTGACACATCGTTCCGACTGGATAGACGGCGAGCGGAGTGAACGGTCGAGTGAGAGAGATACATGGTGCCGTGCGCGTGAAGGGGCGAAAGAGAGACGAAAGAAAGGAAGGAAGGAAGGAAGGAAGGAAGGAGGATACGCGGCGTGAAAGACAGAAGGACTGACGTGTTGCAGGCGTATCGGACAGTGGACGTGTGGCGGTCGAGGTTGCCGACGAAATACGGTTATTGTGCGGTGTTAGGCGCGCGCGCGCTCTCCCCCAGCGGGGCAGTATCGCCGTTCCATTCAAGAATGTTTTAATTACGGGAGGTGCCGCGGTCCTAGCCGAGCCCTTCGCGCGATACGGCAGTGGATGAAAACGCGTCGCGTAGTGCCTTACACCCGGCCCCGAGAGGATTAACCGTCCCTTCAACGGACCTGTGTCGCGCCGCTCTAGAACAAGCAAACGCCTGACAGAGATGCTGAAGTTCATCAGGGGGAAGGGCCAGCAACCCACCGCCGAGCGGCAGAAACTGCAAAAGGATCTCTTCGCCTTTCGAAAGGTGAGTAGTGCCTACCGATCGGAAAAAGCTTCGCCCACATCCCCGGCCGGCGAAACGCCGTGCCGCCCGACCGCTCTCTTCCGCCTCCTCCACCGTCGCCACCGAGAGCACCGCTTTTTCCTTTTATTTCCTTCTTTTCTCCTGACACGAACGTCTCCAGATAGAGATTAGATTCGCGCCTGCCGAGAAAACAACGTTATCGTACGGGTAACGTTTGAACGATAACGTCGTTGTTCCCGTTCCGAGCGTTAAAGGTAACCCGGGGATCAAGCAGAATAATGCTCCCGTGGTGTTTTAAGCGTGACGGAGGAAAGTGAGAGTGAAAATCGCTGTACACGACGTTGCCTTCGTCCTGTTCTACATACTTTTAAGAGAGTATGCATTCGGTTGGCTTCGAAGTCGCGAGGGGTCGTGTTCGGGGATTATCGAAGAAGTACCGTTTTCGACGATTTAGCGTTAACCTCTCCGATACGTGCTTAATGGTCGGATCGAAACGGTGGGACGGTGTGTGGCAGATAAAAGGCAGACGGTTAGCTTTATCAGCGGTATCGACTCCGCGGATCCGTCTTTTTCCCTGCGTTTTATTTACACTTTCATTATTTAGAAGACGACTGGCTCGCGGTCGTGAGTTTATTCTGTTACCAGACCAGATAGCGATCTGTTGCTTCGCGATATCGCGATGTTGACACGCGATGCGTTTTACGGAACACGGATTTCCCCGCGTACGTACGTTTTCTCGATCGCCTCGCGGATAAGTCCCCGATCGGAGTGGAACGGTAGGAGAGAAGAACGGTCTAGTGTCGAGGCACGGGGAGGTCTGTAAATACGAGTCGCGCGCGATACGATTCCGTGCATAATCGGAGGAATAACTTGTCCCAAATTAACTGGCGATAAAGGGGAATCGAACGAGCCAGCGAGTCCGTCTCCCTTCGATTGCTCCTTTATCGCTCACGCACGGCCAACGATACGCGATAACGCGTACCTCGGCCCGTCATTTTTCATGATTCGCCGAAGGTTACGGGAGGGCGTGTGCACCGTTACATGTACATATTTGTAATTGATATAAGTAAAAGTGTTGTATGATTATATACTGCCAGCTTTGGTTTCAAAGATACAACGAATTAAAGAGTCTCTGTGCAGACTTAGATTTATAGCGTACTGTTTTTGTTTACTACTACTTAGTATGATTGACTTTCTTCCAAACACAACACGAGTAGATACAATAGCTCCTCGAAGCTCAGTCATTTGTTTCTGAGACACCCCGTATTATTCCTTCATTTTACTACGTTATATGGGAGTAATAAACGTTATGCAGTTATAGAGTGGCTGATGTTTCACATTGTCGCGAATACAACGGGGAATATACTGTCAGTGCAGATTAGGTTAGGTTGAACCGCGACGTAGCACGCGTTCTTCGATTCGTTCTAATTCAGAAAGTAAAGCCAATGCATTCTATGTCTACATAATATTTGCTTCTCCATCTGTGCTCTGAATTTACCAATCTAAGTGGCAGGCAATTAACCTTCTCGGAAGCCAAACTGATCCACCCCACTTCCTGTATATTTCTAGATATTGATACCTAAGTATATAATTAGTGTATTTAGTTACTTTCGCGCCAGCACGTTTATTATACTATATACACGTGAATTGAATGGAAATTTCAGCGTATACCACCGATGATATACGCGGTACGGAATGTGTTAACACATTGAGTGGCGCGCAAGGTTAGGCGAAATACCGTTTCAAGTCGATCAGGCCTCTCCGAGTGATAGCTAGGTACTACCGAGTGTAACTTTAACTAACTAAACTCGGACTTGCCTATATCGACGTGAAACACAGAATGTAGATCTCTGTAAACACGCGGACGCGATACAAAGCGTCAGCTCTGTCCACTTTGTATTTCACAGAGCTGAGCAGTTCGGTTTCTGGAAGGTTGAGTTGTGAGCGGTTCTGTATAATGAAATCGGTGCTCGCGGAGAACACGATACAGCGTGCGTTAAGAAACGAACCGACGCGGAATCAACAGGTCGATACCCGAACGTAATCGATACCGAAAGTCTAGACGGCGACTGGCCCCGAGATACACGGTCTGTGCACAGTCAGGATTATTGTGGTCGCGTCGTGCGGTGTGTGGCGGCGCGTTTCTTCAGCGTCCCTGCTGTCATCGTCGACCATTCTAGGTACACCGTCGCGAAACCTTATCGCGATTTAATTCCCCCGCCCCGTGGATTCGAAGTTTGACGACACAAGGATTGCGAAAACACTCGCCCGCGCGAATCAGGTCGTACCGGCTGCTCGATCGATCGGTCCACAATTTTTCAGTCGACGGACCGTTGCGAACTGGAATTGCATCTCCCCCTCCTACCTTTCTGCCCCCATCGGTATTTCGATCAATCTTTTCGGTGTTATCACCCCATATACGCGCTGGAACAATCGAGCCGTGCGGAGACCGCCCATGGGCGTTCGGTTGGTATGGTTAATAAATGAGGCTGGAGTATTTCCGCACGGGTCGTGTAATAAGCGGTTGTGTCAATGTCGATGGGGTTAATGACGAAGGTTACTAGAAATGTTTTATCGCGTGCTGGTATAAATAAACAATGTGACATTCCCAGCTATTTTTTTTATTAAAAGAATTCTGTATATAATTGTAGTAAAGTATACTGGTCGTTCAAAACTACTTTATTCACGATGGATTCTTTTCACAGATGGGTAATATTTTTATTTAAGTAAAATTTCGTAGTAACGAATAGAAGTTAAAAAGTTACTCGTCATGTGTGGAATAAAGCTCACTCTGGTTAACGAACGACTAACGAATAATTTTTTTAACTTTCATTCGTTATTCGAAATTTTATCTAAATAAAAAATTTTCCCATCTCTGGTCCTTTTCTCTTCTCGTCCTTAATTTCTATATATGTTTCTAATCTTTGACGATTGCTCTTGATATTTATTTTATATCAGAGTATACAAACTTGTGATTTATAGCGAAAATATTTTGAAGAATTATGTGAGATTTTTATATCGCCCTAAGTGGTTTCCAAGGCAATACAAAATTCATGGGGTTCCGTGATCGACGATGGGAACGCGTGTATCGCTCGTGGACGCGCTGTGCCTTCCATTAAGTCAGAAAATGGAATAGGAAATGTGGGTTAATCTCTTTGTCGGGCAATTAGAAACGGAAGTAGCGCGCTCCGAGCGTCAAGACGTACGTGCGTGTAAAAAGGCTAGAAAGCCCTCAGGTCGAGGGAGCGCTGTTGACGTTAATTACACTCGCCGTTTTTCTAAAACTCGCGATCTTCGTGGCCCAGTTCGAAGTGATGGAGAATGACACACAGTTACATCATTAATTGTTGCTATTTCACCGTTGAACCGGAAAGAGGCGTGTGGAGTGTTCATTTGAAAAACTTCAAAGCTTGGTGACTTTAAGGGCGGGTCCACACTGGTGCCGAGCCCCGAGCCTGGCACGCCTAAAGCCGGGTTTCTACGGCGCGCGACTCTGTCTATACTGCTGAGCACTATTTTTTATTGCGAAATTCACATAAACAGTGTATCATCTGATAAATAGATGGAAATTTTAAATTATCAATTATTAATTAGAAGAAGATGGCGTATTGTTTCAATTTTAAAAATTAGTAAATAAGTGACTATTCAAAGCGACAAACTTTATCACCAGAACAATGTGAGATGGTCAAAATCTTTATTTTAAATAAAAATTTCGAATAACGAATAGAAGTGAAAAAAATTAGAATCAAAGTTACTAAAGTTACACCGGGTTAACTTCATTCGACACATGACGAATCATTTTTTAACTTTTATTCATTATTCCAAATTTGCATCTATATACAAATCTTGCCTCTTTCTGTTCTAAAGTTTTATGTAAATTTCGTGTATTCAAATTCCTTTCTCTATCTTATTTACTTCTTACACGATTTTTAAGAAGATTGTATCTGCCATTTCTTGGGCATTTATTTTCAGTTAATGTATACATAATCATATATTCGGCAAAATATAGTGTCGAGCAGTATAAAAGCGGCAGAAATGAGCGTTGCGCGCGCAGGAACGCGGCATTATAGGATCCAAAGTGGCGTTCTAGTCTGGACCCTCTACAAGAGGTGGTAGAAGTTTTCTAGATTGATACTTATACCTTGATAGTCCATCCAATTACGTAGTAAGAAACAAATAAACATTTGCTCGAAGTGATAAAGCTCTAGAGAGAAGTGTTTCTTTTGCTATGGTTTCCTGTTTGCACAGAACTAGATACAGCTGTACGAAGTGTGTCGAGTTATACACTAATCTCGTTTCTGGATTATTCCCAGATTCCACACGTCCCGCCTCAGCCGTGGATCCCATCGATAAATCCACGAACTACCCGTGTCACAAAGGAAAAAAAAAGATACCAGGAACGATACTATCGGTTTTCCGTGCAAACAAAAATACGATAAGGTGCCCAGCCCTTTTTACGTTCGTTTTAATGTTACTCGCGAGGATTTACCGTTGGATTCTACGAGCCGTAACTACCTGCGCCGACAACTACGCCACTTGTCCCGAAACTTTTATCGTAACCCACCATCGGGGACAAGAATAATCGTTGAATTCGTAATAGAATTACTAACTTCCCAGCTCTCTTTTTCCGCGTATGCGATTTGAATAGCGAATGGACTGGAACTTTTAGCAATTATTGACATAAAACACATCTGCTTATTTATAAAAGATAAGGCGGGCTCAATAGTGCCTAGGAGATTCTAGAAAGCCAACTACGGCACTAACGTAAATATTTTACGTTAGATTACTTTAGCGATATACGGTGTCATCGATCGGGGGACCATTTTTAACGGTTCCGAGAATAGAGTCGGATCATTGTACCCGATACAGTGTATTGAAATTGTTTATTTAAGAACACATGCGTAATTTCTCAGACAAAGATTAATTCCACTGAAAATCTTGTTTAACGTTACGATTATTTTCTCGTGGAACTTGCAAGCTGGCAAGAGGTCGCCGGTTGATCGATGTTACCACGCGACTTTGCTCGCGAGGGTAGGTTAATCGAGATTAAGCTAAGGCCAGTCCAGATTAAGTCTTAATTGGGAATCCTTTGTTGTGCCTCTGTCGCCGGCTCGTGCACCTCTTTCTCGTTTTAATTCCCGCGGTCGGGCCTCCTGAAACTTGGAAGCGGTGACACCCTTTCTCATGGAAATTACCTGGGCCAAGGTCTCACCCCTCTTGCCCCCTCGCCGCCGCACCCCTTGTTGCGGCAGCGGTGAGCAACCGTTTTTCTAATCGCGTGGTGGAAACGCGCGCCAATCGATATTGCGGAACAGCCCTAAATCTTGGGGCTTGCACTGTGCAACTATGCCTCTGGCTGCGGATCTTTTTCGATCCAGGTAGAAAGGTGCGTCAAGGATTCTTTCTTCTCGCGACTCCTCAGCTGTCCCTGAATTTTTGATCATCTCGGTTAACGAGATGTATTTTTCGAAGTGAAAAATAAAATACCTGTTTTGCTACTAACCAGCTACTTAGTCTTATTTTTTTTTTTATAAATAAAAGAATATATTACTACTCGTCTTTATAGGAAGATTCTGTTTTATATATTAAGATACATGTAAATTCACTAATATAGTAAAAGTTGGGATTAAAGACGAGAATGAACATGCCATTATAGAATTAAATAAAAGACTAAACAGAATCGAAGTGTCAAAAATCAAATTCTATACTACAGTATTACTATTGGCACGTTGAACATTTTTCGATAAAAGAAAATTTAATTTTGACAGTTACAGTATTTCCTATGAGGGTGAAACACGAATTGAACGAGAATTTATTTCAGCTTAGTGAAGTTTAAGGACACAGTAGAAGCTGTAAGAACATATATAACTTTATTTTGAAAAGATAGTTCCTGTAATTAGATCTCGAGTGTGAACAAGCGTTTCTCAATGGATTTTATTTTCTATACCTATGTAGATAATAATATAAAGGAAATTCGATAATCTATATTAATAAACCGCGCCGATCGTGCTATCTATGAACGTAAGTGCTTGAGTCATATCGGTTTTACAGTTACGAAACAGACACATGGACGAATCATCAAGGTTTCGACATCGTGTCAATATCGAGGTTAAATATTTTAAATACCGTCCGTTACGATTGTTTTAATCAAAAAGAAGTATTACACGTGTCCATTAAACCATCGATATTTTTAACCTGATGTTTGTGAAATGGAGGCTGGAAGACAGATCTTCACATCTCGATATTTGATCATTCGATGGAAAGAAGAACTTACTTATTCGTTCTTTGATAGAATTTAGATTGTTTCGAGGGGGACAAAGTAGATTCAGCGAACTTTGCCAGGAGCCTCGCCCCTGTGTAACAGGATGCAAGTTGTTGCACAGAGTATCACAGAAATGTTTTAATTGCCGCTCGTAAACGAGATGGGCCCTGTTTGCCGGGCATCGAGCGAGTACGCGCGCACCATCGACCGATAAAACCGCTCGATTAACGGGGCACTGGGAGAATCTGACTCATCGATGACTAATACCGTGCGACTTTCGCCGAAAATTGCCGTGACGGGCAATAGCTACCAACCGAGAAAGCCGGAAACGGTTGACGCGCGTAATTACCGTTAATTGCATTCGAACACGGGCAAGGGAAGAGTAGGATCGTTAACCCGTCCCTTTCTGTTTGTCTTAATTATGTTTCCCTCGTATCCCATTTAAATGCCACGTTATAGCTCAACTTTTATCTCTAGTCTAATTGCATTCTTTGAGAAATACAGTTACAGACACTCGCAGAAGTATCTGTCCACCCTATATGTAACATATTTCATATATCAAGTCGACTTTGAAGTAAGAATTCGCTATTCTAGTTGACATTAAGTAATTAGGAATACATTTTTGCTTTGAGTTCCTCCGATTTTATGATGAGCTTTAATCTATTGTGCATAGATTCAACTAATTTTCTGTGAAATTCGGGTATACCTTGTTTTATTCTTTTTTTTTTTCGTTTTTTGAAAATTTCTTTAAGCATTTCTTTGGTAGATGGTACGAACTAAAAATATATTAATTAAGGTTTACACTAATTTAATTGTAATGGGTAATTCTGAATTTAACATTACTAAAATAAGTAAAATGTATGGTGTGGGCGGATACTTTTGTGAGTAGCTGTGTATACCATCACATACCAAATGTCTGTTTATAAAACAATTAAGTACTCATAAAGCAGCGTAATATTTTACACTGTTATTTCGATTTCTGGTATTCAAAATGACACTTAATTGTCATTAGAATACTGATTATCCCCTTTTCTATACTAAAATATAAAAGTAATGAATGTAATCCGGTGTTAATTATACTCGAATAATTTGGTAACTTAAGTGATTGCGCAGAAGGTGACGCCCAAATGTGAAACTCGCGTAAATATTTATTAGCAGAGAGGCTGCGTGTTTGCTTAAAAATTCATGTCGACCAACATCTTTATTTCGCACTGCATTCTCACGTGTGTCGATGTTTCACGTAAATTCATACGTAGCGCGGATGAAACTTCTCTTGAGTGCGCGCGGGCGATTTATCTTTAATGACTTTCTCGTATAAATAATTAGCTGATTACGATGCTCGGCACAATAATTGCGAGCAAGACTCGATTCGTGTATCGAGTAACGCGATATCACTTAACCAATTGCTCGGAGAAGGGACATGTGTATTCTGACAAAATTTGTTGTACCCTATAAATAGACCCCTGAAAATAGTCCAGTAAAAAAAAAGGCACATGTCACCGTTTTATGATTTTTTTTATGATTCTTTTACCTAAAAATGTTCGTATTTGTCGTTTTCATATATTATTCAAAATATCACTGTTAATAGTTTAATGTTCATAGATTTATATAAAATAAAAAGTTCTCAAAAATAGGTATAATTCTTCTCGAAAAAAATTATGGATCCTTAAGAAACGAAAATTATACGTAAATTATGTAAACGAAGATATTTCAAAATATAATTCTAACTTAATAATATTTAATTATATTAATACATATATTGAATATATTTAATTATCTTATTTACTATAATGGTTGTGCTTGCATCTGGGTAACTAACTTTTCCTTTTTTCTCATTTATGAAAAATCTGTGTTACATCTTTAATGGAATATGGCGATGTAACCATATTTGAATAAATAAGTGCTAAGAATCGTCAACTAAAAATAACCGCGGCGACCTACAGGTTGGAGACCACTGCATTACATATTTGCCCAAGACCCCAACAATAATTAATCAATTAAATTCATATTTTCTCTTCTAAAATATAATTTCTAGCTGAAATTTCTCTCTAATCAATCCTATGGATTATTCTTCCAATTCGAGAAGAAGGGACACGGGGAGAATAAAATAGAAATTATAAACAAACTACTTTAAATCAGAACCTGAATACTACCTTATACATCCCAGAAATATTATTGTCAAACCCAACAAAATAAGATTCATCCCGCAGATAGGTACTACGTAGGTACATAGTATATTGTCAAAACAATCAAGTACCCTTCGATTACATCGATCTTACGTCTAGCTGTTACCATCATCCGGCTTCGCTAATAATCGTTTCCTGTTCTTTGCAGACGGTGCAGCATGGGTTCCCAAACAAACCCACGGCCCTCGCATGGGATCCCAGTCTACGGCTGATGATCATCGGCACGGCATCCGGCGCCATCAAGGTGTATCCTTTTGCTTCTCTCGCTCCGTCTTTCGCCTTCTTTCGCCTCTCTCTCTCCCAGCCTCTCTTTTTTCATCAGGTATTTATAATCTGGTCTCAAGGCACCTCGCGACGGTGCTCGATGACGTTCGTATCTGCCAATAAATCCTCGAAAAAGCCAGACTCCCCAACACATCGAAACGAGAAAAAGTAATTGACGCCAGTTCCCACCCCTCTGTACCAGGATACTAATTTTAGAGTTACGCGATACCCGATATTTCGCGATCCAATGAAGCTAATCCAGCGCCTTGACTCTTTCGCCGATGGATTATCTTTATCGAGTGACTGCGGGTTTCATTGAAAGCTCTTGAAAGATACTATACTTCAAAGCATCGCGTGGGACGTTTTTTCCTTCTCGCGTGCATCGACGAGGTTTCCGTAATGGGCATGCGTTATGCAGGTACGAAGTGGGAGCCTGATTTTTCCTGGTTCCAGTTTGGAGGGGCTTTTCCGCGGCCGGTGATAAAATCAAGACGGAGGTGCCCCGATCAGGAGTAAAAGTATCAGGAGATGTGGACGTGTAGGAGGAAGGTGGAGGTGTGTTAATCGGAAGTGGCTCTACCAGGGGATGTAAAAGTGAAGGAACTTGGAAGCGTTTAGCGTAGGCACGTTAGGTGGAGGTATCCTGATCGGAGCTGGGGATATCAGGAGATTTGAGCGTGGAGGAAGAACTCGGAGGTATTCTGACTAAATAGAAGCGTGGAGATATCAGGAGCCGCGAGGTGTAGGAATTATTAGAATGCCATGCGTGGAAGTGTTGAATGGAGGTATTCCGAATTGGTCTGAAAATACCAGGAGGCTCAGAGGTGTAGGAGTATCGAAGTATCGGTGGCAGAAGTGTAACAAGTCGGTTGTCCTACTGGGGCGAAGGATATCAGGAAATGGAGGAGCATAGGGGCAAGGAGGTATTCTGATCAGGCACATCTGAAGTAGGAGATTAGAAGCTGTAGGAGCGTGGATGTGAGTTCTAAGGATTCTGATCAGGGGAGTAATAGCAGGAAGGGTAAAAGAGTCTATTCTGTTTGCGAGTGATACAAACACCAGGAGCTAGGGAGTTGCACTGTTGGATGCAAGGGCTCTGTGCCAAAAGTCAGTTTCGAGAAAAGTATCTGCAAACGTTACGAAGCTAGATATTTCTTATAGGGGAAAGTTGCCAATATCGTACTGGTCACCTAAATCGTACCTCGTCAATTTTTCAGTAATTAATGAATATAAACGACATCTGATGATAAAAATATCAAGCAAATGCGAAATAAGACAGAAACAAAACCTTTTGAGCTTACACCTTATTTTGTGCGTCCTATAAACATTTAAAAAAATCAGGTATGATTGGTGTAACTTTTTACCACTTTATTTTAGCTGATAATAATCAAACAATGCAATTTTGTCCTGTATTTTTGTACTTCTCTAAAAAGCGTTGTAAAACTGTCTACATTGAAAATTTTGATATATCTCTTTTGTAGTTGCATTAATCAATTAATCAGCGAAATTAAATTTAAGGTCCATCTTGCATAAAATTTTTTAACATTATGTTAGAATATTTAAAAATATAGTCATTATCTACTTATATTTAGTTTAGCTACGAATTAATCAACATCGATTTACAAGATTTACCATATTTCTATCAATATTAAATCCACGGCAATGAAATCATGGAAAAAGGGCTTGAATGTCCTGAGGCCGTTCTTGCATCCAACGGTACAATTGTAGCTGTAAACATCAAAACTTGTGAAACTACATCAGAAATACCTCCTCGAATCTAGATCCTGGACTTAGAATTCACATCACGTTGCCCACCGAAATTCCCGGAAGCTGGGAAAAGTCGATGGCAGCGTAAGTTTAAACAGTTACCCAGAGCCAGGCTCATTTCCCAAGAATATAAAGCCACCATCAAACAGTTTTATACCAGTTTACCCCTGCTGGAAGGAGACAGAAAGCTGGACATTTTAATGCACTTCCTCGCCGTCCTGATAACCGGTCGCAGCAAACTGAGACCCATTAAATCATTCTCAGAACACGTAGAAGGTATTAATATAACGTCACGCAAACGTCTTCGTTATTTATTGGGCTCGTCGAGTTTTCCACAGACGGCAAACGGAAGTGCATGAAATACAGTGGCTGTAATCTAAATCCGGCAGCTGCTGAACCTTTTACCAAATCGCTGAATAAATGTTTGGAAAGTCGATTGACGTTGCAGAAACACTCCGGAGACTTGGAGTACGCCCGTACTTGTTGGGAACGTGTTGCTGTTACCTCGTTACCCAGTTTGTGCCTGGTCAGCTATCGATTTAGTGGGTGGACTCCACTCGGAGGATATCCTCGTTAACGTGGGCTGAAACCCGTCAAGCGTCCATTCGAAAATACGGGTTGTTGCTTAAAATGGGGAGTTGCAAATTTGAGAATATTTATGTGGTAGGAAGTTACAAATTTGAGAATATTTATGTGGTAAGGAGTTACAAATTTGGGAATATTTATGTGGTAGGGAGTTACAAAGAGAATATTTATGTAGTAGATTTCTTCGGCACAGTGCACATTACTTTAACCCTTTAGCGCCCCAGGTGTCATACATCCCTTTGCTATTTCGCAGTTTGCATCAGATTAAGTACCTACTTTTATTAATTGAAGAAGTATGAACCTACCTGAACCCTGTATTCATTTGTTACATGCATTTCAACCACTGAAAAAAAAAGCAATTTATATAATTATATAAAAATTCAGTCTATTTTTAACGATGAAAAGAAAACGGAATATTTTTCCCTTCGCGCGTTCTAGGTGCCGGCGCTAAAGGGTTAAGTGGCGCAAGGTTTTGCAAAGTGCCATTTTAAGTTGATTAAAAAACTTTTACACGAAGTGATTTCGAAACTCGTTTTTTTTTTTTAAAGTCAACGTTCAAGGAATCTCTGATGGCACTTCCGACGCTGTGCACACCATGCAAATTAAATACACGTGCACTTGAATTTTTTAATTGCCTATCGACGTGATAAAACAGTCAAATCCTAGGGGATACTTTAACGTAGAGTTTTATCGGCAGAAAGTCGATACTATTCGCTAGGTCTTGTAGATACGCTGGCAAGGTTCATCGATTCTATGCTGGGCGCCTCATGCACACAATTGGACGTCTGAAAAATGCTAATTACCAGCGTGCAAAAGGTCTGGTTCTCCATGTGCCGTGGCGCGTTTCATTGGCCTGCTGCTCATTTTACTCAAGCAATGGGCACCGATGGCAGATGTTCCAGCGACTACGTAATCAGTAGATCATTATCATTTCGCGAGGCGAATGGTAAAGGTCTTTACCGCGCGTTGAGGAAAATTCTGCTGGATATTACGAAGGCACTTCGAATCGATCAATGCGTTTTTCTAGCGGAAATTGGGTGACGAGACTTCCACTTCTGAATTCTTGCTGCATTTCAAAAGCTTATCTAGTTTATGTTGATGAGGTTTGAATCGAGAAGCTTCGGAATTATTCAAGAGAATTACGAAAGCCGATAACTTAAGAGCACTTTTCCATCAAATCACTCCAAAAATGGGCCACTTTTAGAATTTTATTTAAAGAATAAACGGACGTCGTAGGATTAAATAACTTTTTAGGTTGAATTTGTACATCATTGACGATAATAAAAAAAAAAACAAATTGTATCCCTTAATATTAAATAGGTTTTTGTAGCTTAATGTATCTTTAAGAATCAGGTGTTCACACTCCAAAATTCTCATTCTCAATTTTCTAGAAACTTTTCTCCAAAACCACAGATGGTGACAGTAATAATATTAGAGGCCTGTTAGCTATCGAAGGATCTCCAAGAATCAGTGAAACTTTCCTCTAAGCTAGTTTATCTCCAGCCCCCTGCTGCTTCAGCTCCGTGACACGAATGTGATTCGAAGTAATTCAGAACCGCGGCGTACACGCGGACGATCTTTACAGAATTTGACGACGATGCAAGAACTATGTATGTGTACATTCCTCAGCACGCTGGCCGAGCACGATCGTTCTTGGTCAGCGTGTTAAGTCGGTCATTTTCGAAACAAGGGCATCGTTTGTTCGTTAGAAACGTGTGCATCTATCAATTAGAACTAAGTAAATGTTCGCACCTTCGGCATTTGTTTTCCTTCACTGACCCACGATCGCAGATTCGGCAGACCAGGTGTCGAGTTCTACGGACAACACTCTATTGACAGCGGAGAAAATGCTGTCACGAAGATCGTCGCCCTGCCCAACGAGGTAAGATTGTCATTCTTTCAATGAAAAATTTTATTATCCAACGTTATAATACTAGTATAAGTCAGTGATTGTCATTCTTAAGTCGCGAAGTATTTTCTGGGGTTCGCCACATTTTTAAAAAATATTACTAAGTTAGAATTATATTCCAAAATACCTATTCTTAATGAGTTTTCTTTGCCTTATTAAATTTACCTTAACTTATATCGGGGGAGATTGTAAAATATGAAAAAAAAATATATTTATCTTGTGTTTTATTCTAAATAAATTTCCACGATAGATAGAATACCGATTCGAATACAAATGCAGTGATATACTTTGACCATAGTCACTCAGCTGTGATGGAGTTATACTATACTTGCTACGATCTCGTGAAAAATTGCACCCCGCGGCGATAGCGTTGCAAAGCACAAGTAACATTGTAATCAAAGGTACGGGAGGCGCGAATTTATGGTTGTTTCAAAAGTCACACGCGTTGTAGGTAACGCGACACCCTGTTCGGCTTATACGGTCGCTGTTGCTGAGTTGTTGCATAACTGTGTGCGCGACACGCGCAACGTTCTTTCGCGCGTGTGCTCACGAATAAATAATATACACGCCACGCCACGGTGAACACCATCGTCGCCAGCCGTAAAGGTCTTTTCTGTCTCCTCGTGTCCTTTACGCCAACTTCTTCGCCAATCAAATTTTATTACGAAATGCGCGCACGTCACCGCAAAGTATTCCACGGGAATCGCGAAATCACGTTAGGAACATTACTTTACTCCACGCTCGTTCCGCGGGTCGCGAAGCTGAACGGTACTTCCACGAAAATGATTCATGCGGGATTGTTTAAAGTATGTGACGTAATGTCTTTGAAGCAAGGCGATTGAGCTTCGAAAAAGTGAATCGAACTCGCGGTGTGACGTTTTTTTCGTAGAGACCTTGGTTGCGGAGATATTCCAAGACGGTCGATTCTACGGTGACCTCGAAGCATTTGCATGCAAATGGTGTAAAGTTACCGTGTAATTTAATCTTTGATTGGCTCTTTGTTCGGTTAATTGGTCCACAGAGTCAGTCGAGTATCCCACCTGTTTTTTAAATTAATCATATTTAAATCGAAGGCTTGTGTAACGATGCTTTATTTTGAATTTTGGGTTCTTTTCAGTTCTTATGTAGGAATAATTAATTTCTCCTGGTTTTGAAACATGTGTTTTGGAAAATTCCTGTACAAAATGTAAGGGAATACTAGTTGGAACGTTATAGGATCAAGATTCTTTTTTTTTCTTTTTTTTTTCACTTGTCAAATAATCAAACTTGCAAAAGAAACCGTACTTCGCAAACTTCCACCAATCAGATCGCGTGCAGCTGCCTCCCCCACTCTGAGTACCTCTGTTCTCAAACCCCACAGATTATTAACCAAAACTTCGACAATAAAATCGAGGGGCTCGTGTCAGTGGAAAACAGGCACGTATCACATATGCATAAATTTTGGCTCCTTTGTACCATTAATTCATTCCTGCAAAGTAATCTAATTTCACCACCTCTTAATATAAGAGCATATAGGTTTTCACCGAGCAGAATCATATTAAATTTTCTTCGCGATAATAAAAAGAAATGCGTAATGGAAAAAAAACATTACGTGGCTTTATTAGGCCACGTGGGTACACGTGACCTAATAAAGTTATTTTTGTCAGCTAAAATTTAACAATAGTTGTTATTTACCATCTAATTCAAGTACCGTTTAAAATAATTACAATTTCGCATTACCACGTTTCTTATGAAAATAATTATCCCTTCTACTCTCTTTCCTCTAAAATCACAAAACAATAGCAAGTGCCTATCTTCCACTGGGCCCCGCAATTCATTAAAAAGACACTCAATTAACTTGCAATAAACTCTCCCTTCTCAAGTAGAACACTTATTATAAACAAAGAAGAAAATAACCTCAAGTTTCATAGCGAGTACAATTTTCTAGATATGTACTCTCTTTCCAGTGAGTGCACACCTATTCAGACACGTAGATTAATTCAAGATACTCATGGCCATATTCTTTTACACACCCTTGTACCCGAAGGAATAAGAATTATTCAGAAGCGGCGTGTATGAACTCGCGCGCGCGCATAGCAGCACGCGAGCCTCGAGGACTCCAGAGATAATTAATTACCGGCGCGGAAGGAACGAGGAGAGTAATGGGGAAAAGCGGTGTATAATTACCAGGGGAATAATGCGTGATTACTTCATCGCGTAAATAACGACGATTCTTTTCACGTTCATTTACCTATAGCGGTAGACCATTTTTTTAATAACGTCTTTCCGTCCACGGGATAAGTGATACCCGGCGACGATGATTATCGCGGTGGCATGTACGCGGTGAGCGCGCGGAACGGGGCGTGCCGATTCTTAAATTGTATCTAGAGAAGCGGGCACCCGACGCCGCGAACCGTCAGCTCGCGTTATCGCGGCAGTTTCTCAAACGAATCCAGAAACCGATAAGATAGCAGGCCCACGATCGTAATCTCGTCATGATTCTATCGAACCGCGATGTTTTTTCTTTTCATATTCCCCGTGTTTGTCGACCCAAGAACGGACGTTACGCAATCAGATTTTGAAGCTGGAATCGAGGACTCGTTATTAGGACGAGACTTAATCGGAAATTAATGTAAAGCAAATTGAGAGAAATCGTCGAAATTCAGCGACCACTTGTGTACCAGAGTTGAGCATTAAGTAAATTAAAAATTATTTACATAACGGATCGAATAAAAGATAGTTTCACTTCAGTTTATTCGAAGAGTAAAGTTAACTTTATTCGACGCGTGATGAATAATTTTTTTTATTTTTATTCGTGATTCGCAATTTTTTATTTAAATACAAATTGGTGATCTAGTATCGAAACATTAGTTGATTACGTGGCATCGATGGAACCCTCAAAACTCTAAGTCATACTTTGAAAATCTCAATAATAGACTCAAAACAACCCTTGGGGTCCGTTACTTAGATTTTAAGCGATGTTACACAGGTTCGTTTTCGGATTGGAAAGTTTAGACGCTAGAAATGGGATTGGAAAGCAGGTTGAGCAATACGACAGCCCGCGAGGGATATGGCACTAGTGTAACAATACCAATTATTCAACTGCACACGTTAATAACACGCTCTCGATTGCACGGAACGCGTTTTCCACGAAACGGGCGCCAGGCTCGTGAAAAAAACACGTTACGAGCAAGCTGGATCCGCGTGAAAGTAAGGAGCGAGACGCGAGCCGACTCAACCTTGCGTTTTCCTCGAGTTTTCACTTCGCCCGATGCGGAGAAGCGTCGCTAGGAGGAAAAAAGGGGCGCGGGAGCTGCCCCGTGAGAGACGTCGCAATTGCGAAAACTCGCTGTACAATGCTTATTATTTTGTTATCTATATGGTGACCTAGAGACGTTACGAAATTTCAGATCCTATTCATAGACTTTTATATTCAGGAAAAACTTCTATGCAAAGTAATTATAAACTCGTAGTTAGTAGTATGATCCTTAGTAGATAATAAAGAGGAAGATATACCTACAGTTTCCAAGTTGTGAAATAAAAAGGAAAACATAATTCCTCTCCCTTTGACTCTCCACTAGGGGATGATGAAGAAATGAAAACTTCAGGATATTAACAAATTTCCTCATTAAATAGTATGAACTTCACAGAATTTTAATTCGATTTATGCAAATAACAAGATTTCTCTTAAAAATCTTGAAAACCTTAACTCTTGTAAATCTTAAATGTTGTAAACCTTAAATCTTGAAAATCTTAAATCTTGAAAATCTTAAATCTTGAAAATCTTAAATCTTGAAAATCTTAAATCTTGATAATCTTAAATCTTGAAAATCTTAAATCTTGGAAGTCTTAAATCTTAGAAATCTTATATCTTAAAAATCTTAAATCTTGAAAATCTTAAATCTTGAAAATCTTAAATCTTGAAAGTCTTAAATCTTGAAAATCTTAAATCTTGAAAATATTATTATATAACAATTTTGATTACATTGAAAATCTTAAATCTGAAATCTTGAAAATCGTGATAATCTTGATAATCTTGAAAATTTTAAAAATCTTAAAAATCATTAAAATTAACTTTTGAACTAAAAACCATTCGCCTGAATTACTTTTCGTTCGACTCAATGTCTACAAAGTAATGAACCTCTGATTCTAAATTCCGATCACGTGGGGTGTGGAAGTATCGATTATAGGGGTAGTTAAAGAAGGTAGAGACGATGTTTACTGTTTAACGTTTGTCGAGCAGGGTCGCCTGGTGTCCCTGTGCGACGACAACTCCCTTCACCTGTGGGAGATCAACGAGAGCTCGGTGGTGGAGACTAAGTCGCTCTCGCTGGAGGGTAAGCTGAAGAAGATCTCGGCGATGTGCCTCGAGTCTAACGGCGAGCACCTTCTTCTGGGCACGGAGGGCGGCAACATTTACCTCCTAAACCTCAAGACGTTCGTGATGCCCGACAACATCATCTACCAGGACGTCGTGATGCAGAAGTAAGAATACCCGGGCTCTGTTCAACAAACTCGAGGCAATCGGGCTTATCCAGGACATTCGACAACAAAACGTAGATAAACTTCTTCGAAAACCGCTTAAAGGGATTTACTCTCCCAGCAACTTATCACGAATCCGTGATAGCGAACGGCTGAACGCACTGGCTGTAGCGAAAGAACGAGATATTCCTCACTTTTCCAGGAGAAGTCATTGAAAGAGCTCCATAGCTTATTTTCATGGATTTCTACCACTTAACTAATGCCTTAATTGACAAGGCGATTATGTAGATATGAATACATATTAGTTGAGTAATGCAACGTAACTCTAGCATATTAAGAAATTACTTGTAGAAAAGATAAATGATTGCCTTCCCCTTACATTTTAACAAATGTAAAAACCTCAGACTGCAATATTCTCATAGAAATGTTCTGTGAAATTTTTCAGAATTTAAATTTCTCTGTATTAAGGATATTTAAATTCCTCTATTTTCTGAATTTAAATTTCTCTTTACTCCAGGTATTGAATTGAAGAATACACTTGTCCCTTCCTTGAAAGTTTACAGTTTAAATTCACAAAGATCTGTACTTACAATTAGTAACTAAATCTTTGAGTAAAAAGATCTCTGGCGAGTAAATAAATTAAACTACTAAGGCTTGGCGAATACCATAGGTCACTGATGACCCACAGTTGCACATAAACCTGCAAGGTTCCTCTTTATATGTAAATTATTATTATCTTCTGTCCTCGAGGGTTTAGTATAGATGTTCAAAGATTTCTATGTTCTTACCAATGTGATTATGTCGTGACAGTGTGCCAGACGATTACAAGAAAAATCCAGGAGCGGTCGAGGCGATAGCGGAACAACCAGGTCACCCAGACAATATTCTGATAGGCTACAATCGCGGTTTAATGGTACTATGGAACAAAGCGACTCCTGGAGCTCAACAGGTGAGCCTTCGGCTTATTGTTCTTTCTTACACTCGCCTCTGTGTACACGATACTCCGGGCGGACGCGACGACACGCTTACAGAACACTCGAAAACAGACATGCTTATTACATATATGTACATAATATATATCTATATATTATATCTCTGTGAGAAAACGCTTAACCCATCGGTGTGAGAAAAACGATTAATCGGAGCAGTCTGGTGGCTTATCATTAACATTGTTCATTAAAAGATGACAGCGAGAACTGAATGCGATATTCGAGTACCTTTGTTCGAAGTAATTAGGTAATCACGGTTGCAGAGACTGTAGCATTACAGAGGAGTATGTGTCGCGTATCTTCGTGCATTTGCGACACCGTGTTCAGTAATCAATGATGTGTAAAACGTTTCAGGGCGAATGTGAGAGACTGGCTGTGCGTGGAAGAGGTCATTTTGATTGAGGAATGTCAGAGGAAACGTTGGGTCCATTGCTAATAATTGTGTGGTTAGAACAGTTCAAGGGGTTATTACTGTGGTAATAAAATTACAAGCTTGATAATTATGGTGTGGTAAATAATATCCCAAATGAGATTCTATTCACGCTCGAAGAGTAGATTTTTAATTCTGATGAGAGTAAGGTGGATGTACCAGTAAATGAATACGTACCAGTGAATGAACATTTTTTATTAAAACGAGTAAAATCAGTTATTAAAATAAACAACTAATTAGAGACTTCTTTCCAGTTTTCGCTTCATACCCAAACAATTTTCGCAGCACGTGGAAATCGCGCTGCAAACGTAATTTTATAATAGTCTTCATTCATTACTCTTAAAGTGTTATACCTAGTTAGAAGGCCGAAAAGATGGGAATGTTTGTGAATCTTTTTGAAAAAGCGGAAGCATATATTTTTAGCAACATTTAAAGAATATTTGGTAATATTCTTGTAGAAAAATATTTACGTTTATAATAAAATTACAACCGACATTCGAGAAAATTTTTTAAAAAGTTGTTTTGGGACGAGCACTGCCATTCGGAGCCAGATTATCTAAACTCAAAAAAACAAACAAGATTTCGTTAGTATATTAATGTATCTCCTGATTCACGGAGTGAATTCCCAAAATATTAATTTAAAACAAAATTGCGGCTATTTAAAGTTGAAGTCCTGATTTTTACGCGAAAAATTTTATTTAAACCCTGCGTTTAACCCCTTAAGTGTTCATTCATAGGTGCGTTTACCCTGAATTAATCTTGAGATTCCATTGCGACAGTAATAAAACTTTGAACTAACTGCTTGGCACTGTTAACGACTTTTAATTCGAGATACTTCGCTGGATTCGTTAAGCGAATCGAACAGGTGATCACCTATTTATTCCGGGCAGAAGTGTCGAGCGTGGCGCGCATCGATGGGTTAAGGAAAGAAAATTTGTGCGATATGGTACCCGCTCGTTCTGATTGTTGTTTGTGTCTTTGGTGGTTTTGGCGGACGTGTACGTGCAGCTGATGGGTTTGTTTTCGCGTACGCAGACATTCATCTCCACGCAACAGCTGGAGTCGGTCCACTGGGTCTCCGAGACCCGTTTCGTTTCGTCTCACAACGACGGATCGTACGCGTTCTGGAGTCCAGGCAGCGATAGCATGCTGGAATCGACCACCCTCTATGGTCCCTTCCCCTGTAAAGCGGTCTCTAAGATTCTAGTGTACCCAACCGCCGAGTAAGTTGACAACCGAAATAGCCGGGAATCCTAGTTTCGCCCCGGCATCGACAGCTGTCGTCACCGGAGCCATCGAGCTCTAAAACCGCTCGTTTTATAGGCACGGAGAGTTGGTGTTATTTTCTGGCGGGATGCAGCGCGCCAGCTACGGCGACCGCCACACGATCACCGTCATGACGAAGGAGAAGCACGTGGTGTTCGATTTCACGTCAAAGGTGATCGACTTCTTCACGGTATTCCCGAAGCTAGAAGACGGCAGGGACGCCGCAGACAGTCCAGAGGCCCTCGTGGTACTAGCCGAGGAAGAAGTGGTGGCTATCGATTTGACCAATCCCGAATGGAAGATGATGGCCTTGCCTTACCTAGTTTCCCTCCACGCAAGCGCGGTAAGTGTCCCTAATAAAACAATCATGCAAAAACACAGAGTCTTCATTGCGTCCACTAATATTCACGCAACGCATCGGCAGGTCACCTGTTCCCAGCACGTTCCGAACGTTCCCGAAGAGCTTTGGGACAACATCGTGGCGGCTGGAAAGGCGCAGACGGAGCACCTGTACTCTGAGAAACCGTGGCCTATAGACGGCGGGCTAATTCTCTGTCAGAAGCCGGGGAGCGACAAGCCGAAGGCCAAGGAGCTGTTGCTCACCGGTCACGAGGACGGCACTGTTAGATTCTGGAACGCTTCGGACGTCGCGCTGACGCCTCTGTACAAGTACAACTCGTCGATTCTGTTCACTGGCGAGCACCTGGACGTTCTCGAGCAGCCGCCGGAGGACGACGAAGACGAGTGGCCGCCGTTCAGGAAAGTTGGCACCTTCGATCCTTACTCGGATGACCCGCGACTCGCGGTGAAGAAGGTGCTGCTATGTCCTTTGTCGTCGACGATAGTCGTGGCCGGGACTGCCGGTCACGTGATCACCGCGGTTATATCGTCCGAGCCAGTGAACAAGGAGATCAAAGCTGTCACGATGAACATCGTGAACGATCGGGACGGGTTCGTTTGGAAGGGTCACGATCATCTGCCAGCGAGGACGTCTAGTATATCGTTCGCTGTGGGCTTCCAACCGCAGAGTCTCCTTCAGCTGTATCCGCCAGCCGCGGCCACTGCACTGGCCATACACAGCGAGTGGGGGCTGCTGGCTGCTGGCACTGCTCACGGCTTGGCTGTTTTCGATTACACGAGGTCGAAGGCCGTCAACGTCAAGTGCACGCTCAATCCGAATGGTACTTGCTGCTTTCTTTGCCGTCCGTTCACCCCTTTCAATAATACTTGCTTCCTATTCGCTGTACATAACTGTTTAATAATATTCAGACGTTGCTAGGAGGATCTGATCGTATTTATTGGGATGCAATTAGAGCTAGTGGACTTTGACTTGTACTAGTATTCCTCAGTGTATCGTCTTCCGCAGATCTTTCCGGGTCAGGCGACACGCCCATTTCCAGAAGGAAGTCTTTCAAGAAATCGCTGAGGGAGTCCTTCAGGAGATTAAGGAAAGGGAGGTCACAGCGTCGGACGAACGCTAGCAGCCCGCCGAGGAACGCAGCGCCAGAGAAGAAGAAAGAGACGTGAGTGCTCCTCAAATTCTACCTACATACATTTCGGGATATACAGGTGACAAGAAATTCTCTTATCGAATTGAACAGCTCCAGCATCGCTTCGTCTCCCAGCGGCGACCTTTCGCCGGCAGATGTAAAACCCGTGGAGAGGCAAGTGGAAGCTAGACCCGTGGACGATGCGCTGGGATCTATGGTTCGCTGTTTATATTTCGCTAGGAGTTACATTATCAGCAGTAAGCATACGATTCGATGAAACTATGAACCTTGAGAACCGCGTTGTAACAATTCCCTTTCGTTCCAGTGCAAAACACCACGCCCACGCTTTGGGCGGGCACCAACAACGGCACAGTGTATGTTTTCACGTTAGCGATACCGGCGGGCGTCAGGCGGACAGAGGAGGATGTAAATTGTACATTAGGGAAAGAGATTCAATTGAAGCACAGAGCGCCGGTGATCGCGATAACGATCCTCGACGGGTCCAGCGTGCCGCTGCCAGAGCCGTTCGAGGCTGAGAAGGGCGTGGCCCCCGGTCCCGACATGGCGTCCCCGCACAGGGTCGTGATCGCCAGCGAGGAACAGTTCAAAATCTTCAATCTTCCGTCGTTGAAACCGTACTGTAAATACAAGCTCACCGCGCACGAGGGCTCTCGCGTGCGGAAGACAGGTTTCGCGAAGTTCACGTGTCCCATGGAACCCGCCGGCACCCACGAGGAGACTTGTTTACTGTGCCTGACCAACCTCGGGGATTGCTTAGTGCTGAGTATACCGGAATTGAGAAGGCAGCTGAACGCAGCCGCCATCAAAAGGGAGGACATCAAGTGAGCATTTCAGGTTTACTCGCTTGACGTTTCAACTGTTTGGGAACTGTTCGGTAACTCCTTCTTTCAGTGGCATCTCTTCGTTGACGTTCACGAAAGCCGGCGAAGCTTTGTACTTACACTCGAGTTCAGAGCTTCAGCGGATCTCACTGTCGGCCAGCAAAGTGACGGGGGCGAATTGCGCCCTGAATTTACCGCCCAACGCCAGATCCGCGGAAGTTAACAACGAGGAAACTCAGGAGCAAGGTATCGTCGAGGGCACCGCTGAGGCGGGAGAGACGCAGGCGAGTCAACCGAATACTATACAGAGGATGATCACGGAGAACGGCGTGGTGGGTTCCAGTGAGTATACCGTCCCTCCTTTATGGTGAATTCTTTTAATCTCTTATTCAATAGACCTACCGGAGAATCGTTGAAACTTAAGAGTCATCGTTGGGTGTTTAAACGCGCTATCATCGAGATATGCGTAATCGCTTGGCATATTTTGTGACCCGTGTATATACATTTAAGTGTCGCTTCGCTATCGATCATCTGTGATTCATTAAACGAGCTAGCCGCTGAATCGTAATTTACGCCAATTAACAAAACGTCATCGGGAAACCGCCTGTGTTCTAACAAGACCCTCCACTACCGATTCCTGAATACGTGTCTTTTAGCCAGTGGCGAAGAGTCCCCGAAAGAATCTTCCCTGCGACCAGCAGCCAGCAGCAGCGACGTGAACGGGGACGACGATCGCCAAGACTTGAGCTCTATCGGAGATATCACGATCGATAGTGTCAAGGACCATTTACTGTAAGTGAAGACGCTGCCGTCGTTGCCCAGCTTCTTATTGTTTTATTTCGTACACGCTCCCTCTCGCTTAACGTGTTCACAATTAATTCTACGATAGCGCGAGCGCTACACCAGCTAATATTTAGTGATGGGACTAAGCGCGCGGCGAATAGCATCGTTTATATCGAATGTACGAGCAGGCTTGGAGCTTGGTCCCACCACGAATAAATTCCCGAGCAAACAGTGAAATTAACTTACGACGCGGAAGGTGGCTTTGTAACCAGTTTTATTTTGCCGTGCTAATGGACGTGTTTCGGTGTACTGTCCATGCTCTTGGCAGTAACAGTTCACTTTTCAGAAATGCCACGTCTTCCGAAGATCTTCACAATCGTCTTGCAGGGCTTAAAATGGAGGTGACCTCGCGAACCTCGGAGATATCCACTCAGAATCAGTCCATGGTCGTAAAGACCACGACCGTTGTCTCGCAAACGACGAACAACACCACCGTTAACGGGGAGGTTGAAACGAGTCAGACAAATGAAACGCAACAAATGAACAGTGAGTGAAAAGCTATTACTAATCCGAGTCAACGTGACGATTATTATATGGTGTTGTTACACAGAGTTCACTTCTCAACAAGAAGGCTCTATCCTTTCCACGTTTTTAATTGGATATTTTCTAGGTGGTCCGAAGTACACAGTTTCTTGCGGATTGTAAATAATCAAAGTATCCCGGCAATATATTTTTCACGATAGATTACAAGTTCATCGCTTACGATATATACCTACTCTCTGTGTTCGTCTTTCATCGCTTTGTAATTCTCGTATCTTTTCTTCCCCCTTCAATCCCCCCTTGTATCATCTGTATCTCTTTTGTTATTGTTTTGTTTTGTGCTATTTATTATTGCGCAGGCACTACGGTAGAGAGAGAGATACGCAGCGGTACTGAGACAACAACGACACACGCTACCATCACTCTGCCCGCAAACGTCGAGGTCAGCAAACGGCACTGAGCGTATTGTGAAATAATTTGGTGTCGGACCCTTACCTCGATAATCAGCCCACTATTAATGCTTAGCATATTGTACGCTACTAACACACTAACCAACGCGATGCCGAGCAGTTCTGTTCGTTAAAGGATCCGCGAGCAACGGATCATTCTTTACATTATACCATCGATCCGTACGACGTACTAACAGTTCCTTTTTGTGTAGACGCGAGGCTTGTTCTAACCGAATCTCGTCGGTAGTTATTCGCAAAATGTCGCTGACGTGGCAGGCTAAGTGTTAGACCGTTAATACATCTGTATATTACAGATTAGTTCAGCTGACTTGGCGAATCTGGAGGTGACAACCACCACGGTGACCACCGAGAAGTCCAAAGCTCCATTGGCTAGGCCTGAAGAAGTTGGTTCTTAGGAATAATCCGAAACGTCCCCCCATGCCCCGATCACCGATTTTTTCTTGCTCCGAGCACGGAGCACGCGGATAATTAGATGTTTTTACTTAACGGAGTCACGTGTACACAGCGGCGATAGGTAGAGTTTATATATCGTAGATTTTTTAAAAAATCTAGATTTGTACGCGGCATTAGCGTTAGCCATATAAACGATAAGCGAGAGTTAAAGTACGAGCACTGGGAATCGGCGTACCGCTCTTCAGTTATAAAAACTGCCCCAGGATCGTCGACCGTGTTTCATCATCTGTCGAAGCATCGTCGCTGCATTCAACTCGCATCCAACCCATTCGAGGGGCACGCAAGTTCCACGGTTTAGCAGAACCTAGGCCTAGACGGATTCAACCAGAAATGCATTTTACTCGCAGAACGTAACGCGGAGGAATCTTTCTAAACAAAATTGGAAACGTTTCATATCGTTTTACCCGGAAATCAATTCTCTAAGATAACTTTTAGTCTGTATGAATAGAATTTTAAATATAATTTACGTGGATACGATGGATTTACTAAACCGGCGAGAGGAGTTTCTAACGGCACAGCAATCTGCGAAACGCGGGGGATTTGGGATAATTGCGAAATTCTAGTTTGTTGTACAGAAAAAAAAGGCAAGATACATCACACGGATCGCGAGCATGGCAGCCATATTGTAACGTGACGCGTGTGTTGCGCGGTAATATCGTATTTCTAAATGATAAAAGTAATAAAGAGGCGACTTAAACCATCTATAGTATTTCGATTGTTACGGGCGTGTCGTGGAGGAAGATGAAGACGGAAAGTAAAGTGTAAAATTGATACGCCTAACGAATACAAAAAAAAATAGCTACTTAAGTAGTATTACGTTATAAGAAACGTTACAGAGATTAAGCAAGGGAAACTTAAGACGCGACTATCGATGGCCATGACGTACAGAAGAGAGCCGTTGAAAAAAAATATATATATTTTTTATTGACGTTGGTTAATCGTTAAGTTTCCATTTTCTTTTATCCACAAGCGACCATGGTACAATGAGAAACCTTTCTCTATCGAAAAGCATCGAAAAAACGTCGTCGAACCGTATTAATCTAGTACACGAGGAATAAACTAATAACTACGTTTTAGCATCGCACGTATGTTCGATCTTTTAGATAAAGAAACTGCTACTGTTGATTACTTTCTCTTCTCTCTCTCTCACTTTTTATTTTTTTTTTTTTTTTCTTTGGTGGAGGACAATTGCTACATATTACTCTTTTTACGCGGATAATTCGTAAAATCCCACGGATCTACTACTATATCCATTATGTAGTGATGTACTACGTAGCTTTGACTTGCGTTGCGAGAGTACGTATTGTATTTTAGAGCACCGCCATCTTGGATCTCACCGAAGTTCTAACCGAACGTGACTCCACTAAACTGGGGTAACCTTTCGTATTTAGATTCGTATTTTATAAAACATCGTATCAACGATTTTTTTACGAGAACAATCGACGGGCGAAGCTATCATTAAAAATATTTCTATCGAAAACCGACAGACTGACGCGCGAAAGCGGCATATCCGTTTCGTTTGCATTTAAGCAATAGAAAACTCACGGGAATCCGAACAAAGCTCTTTCCTAATCGTTAATCAACATGTCTCTGGAGACTTACGTACGCGTCGAGGCAACTGTCGATTTCATTATTATTCATTAACACGATTAAACGCGAGGCCTTTGTAGATAGATTTTAATCTCCCTCTAATTTCGTTATCTCCTATGGACATTTTTTACTCCTTTTAATCGACCGCCTCGCGGCGAGTATGTTTCTTGTACGCGGTTGTCACGAATAAATGTTATACAAGGTGTTCCAAGGATTCAGAGTGCATGCTTCCTTTTCTGTTTTAGCGAGAACGTAATATGAAATAATTGGGACGATATTTCTGTCCGAATTCAACCGATTTGCGTTACAATTCTTATATTTTAATGTTTTAGGAGAGCTACTGCAGTAGTATGTGTACCGTGCTTCTGGAGCACCCTGTACGTTAATTTTATTGTAATTGTAAACTACATTAACGAGGTGAAGTCATTGCGCTAAATAAGATAAAAATGTACGAGAGCGAACGTGCTTCTGCTATTGTAAAATTATTGGTTTTTTACCTTGATAAAATATTACACACTGTACACACAGTGAACTGTCCAAACACTGCCCCCCCCCCCCCCCCCTCCATACTTTCCCAACTTGTTACTTTGTCAGATATCGATTATAGTGATACTTATACACAGAAATATCTATTTCTTAAATATATACAAATGATCATTAACGTTTCTGTTTTGTGGCGAAATATATTCATACTGAAACTTTATAGGGGAACGTAACGTGTGTTTAACATGCTTTCGAACGAATAACATTTATATTTACAAGAAAAGATTGATGCATTGATAGATGAAGTAATAAATGTGGAATAGAAAGTACTAAAAATGTATTCAATTACGTAACTTTTGCACATTTCCGGTAAATTGCTCGCAGTTACGGACGAGCCCCTTCGTTTTCAAGTTTAATGCAACGTAAATAGAGGTATCATAGCCAAACATAGCTAACCACTTGAAGTACAATTTTAAATTACCTCCACTTTGGTGCGTCACTTGTCGATACTCGATCGTAATAATTATGCATCGCGGACAAATGAATTTTATTAAAATATAACAGCCTGAAGTTCCATTTCGGTATATCATTTACATCATACTATACCAAATTAAACGAACTATCCGTTTATTCCAAATAAATTCCTTTATAATTTAATGATTGGATCGCGCAGGGCTAGGAAACATACGACCACAAGAGTGTCCACGCATGTCCAGCGCAGCAAGACTGAAACGTAAACATTCCAATAATTTGAATCATTGTTTTGAGAGTACATCGTCTCGATGCCACCCTCAGAATTCCCCGAATCATCACAATGATATTAGAGACGTTATCCAAATAACAATTTTGAAGAATGTTTCGTACGGGGAACGCAGCCAGGGGTCGGGTATCGGGAGCATGATTTAACCAGTGTTCGCCAGATGACGCGGAAGATTTCAGGCGTGTCGAAACACGCTTGGCGCTCGCGTTCGTGCGTCTCCGCCGTGAGTCGTTGTTCGTCGCGGTGGCTGCGGTCGGGAGGTGGTGAGCGTGCGAGACACCAGAACGGGACTTATCCGAGTAACGGCGTCGTAGAAAGTGAGCGAAAGTGATACGGTGTGATGATAAATTCGCGCGAACGTCCAGCGATCGATTGCACGATCTTGTAACTGGTGGGAAACGGCGGGTCTCGGTGCAAGAACGGGCGCTCGGGATACACATACGAGCCAGCGATCGTGCACGGGAGAGTGGACGTTAGTATCGTTGGATCGTAGACGGCCATAACTGTTGCCTGGCATTCGATCTTCGGTGGACATCGGCGGAGCGAAAGGGCAGATGCCCTTACGCGGCTCGAGCTACCATTGGCGGGTACTTGGCGCTACTCTGTCCGGATCTACGTGCTCGGCAAGATCCGGCGGTGTTCGCAGCGGCGCGTTCTCGGGCTCACTAAACCCGCGGGATACAAGGACGAGCGGTCAGCCGCCCCCCGTGGGGGGCTCGCCTTTCGGTGGTTACAGTCTCCTGCTGGTCGGTGGTAGCCGTGATCTCTGTCTGGCAGCAACAGCAGCGGTGGCAGCGCCGTCAACAACAACGGCGACAACGGGAACGACAGCAGCGCCATCAGCAGCGCGGCCGCCATCGCAGCAAGACGGGGCAGCAGCTATTCCTTCGCCGAGGAGAGAAAGAAGAGATGCCCGTAGGTCCGCGAACGGCGACGCGATCAAAGATGGAGGCCCCGTCCAGTTTCTAACACGGCGGCCAGGTCTCGTTTAAACCGCACCACCAAACGGAGCCACCGAGCGCTACCTCGGGCTCGGCTGCCGTAAAAGTCGTCTCTCCTTGCCCCCGTGCCACTTTTCTTCGCGAGGCCCGCGAGCCTGGAGGATGGAGCTCCGCGTTGGTAATAAGTACCGGCTCGGACGGAAAATCGGGAGCGGCTCCTTCGGCGACATTTACCTAGGTAACGCTCTTTCCATACTTCCTTTTCGACGTTCACCTTCTACTTCTCACTTCTGGCCGTCCCCGCTGCTCCTCTACCCCCCCTCGTGCACGCACACACGTACGCAACGCAGCGTATATACACGATACGTATATATATGCACACATGGCAAACACGTTATCCACCCACCTACCCGTACACAGTAGTCAGTTACATATTTGCCCTAAGATACGCATGAACGCGCCCCCCGTCTGTACACGCACACGTCTCCCTTTTAATTCCTTCGTTTTTACCCCACCTCTTCCCTCCCTTCTGTTTGTTTTGTTCGGCGACCGCGTGACCCGGGCCACTGGCCCTATTTCTTTCTGCCCTTTACCTAGGTACCAACATCTCCACCGGCGAGGAAGTCGCCATCAAGCTAGAATGCATAAAAACGCGGCATCCGCAGCTACACATAGAGTCCAAGTTCTACAAAATGATGCAAGGAGGAGGTGAGTTGACTTTCGTTTCCCTTGCGTCCCGCTACGAACTGTCGGCCGTCCGTCGAACCTTTCGAAACTTCGCTTGTCGGCCGAGAACTGTCAGAATTTTGTGTTTGTTTGTTGTACAGCTGGTCGAGGTCTGGCCACTGAACCTTCTCTCTCTCTCGCGCGCGGCGCGCGCGCGCGCGAACGCGGACCCCCTGTCCCCCCTCCTCCCTCTCCCCGTGTAACTCCTTTCCTCCCTTCTCTCATTTTATGGTCTTTGTGACAATATTATATACAAACTTTGCCATATCGACAATTACGTATTTGTATTATTGTTTTATCAGCCAAATTGTGTGTTTGCTATTTGTATACACATGGATCTTAACAGATTCTGCGGCTGAAGCAACAAATACACAAATAAAATCACCTTGCGTCTACTAATTTCAACATTCGTGTTGTTTCCAATCGTTCCTTCGTTAATTGTCAACATTCTGTTACTAATCTGTCCTTGTTCCCACTTTACTTTCAACTTGCCAATTACGATATCCTCCGTACTTTAATATGCTTTTTAGTTCGTAATGAACCATTTAGTATTATCAGCGGTGTTAAGTTACGTAGGATGTCACTGTAGTTAGCTACCGAAGAAGTTTCACGTTTCGCTTGTGAATTTTTACAATAATGCAGTTCTCAGCCGTTTCGCCACCAAAATTTAATTTATTGTAACGTTTCAGTTGGTATACCTACTATAAAATGGTGTGGGTCAGAAGGTGACTACAATGTAATGGTAATGGAGCTACTTGGCCCGTCGCTGGAGGATCTCTTCAATTTTTGTTCACGAAGATTTTCTTTGAAAACAGTTCTGCTCCTCGCCGATCAGTTGGTAAATAATGGTTTTCATTCAAATACAATTGCCAATAGTATTTTCGCAATAGTAAACTTCTGATCTTCATTTGTATTCTTAGTGTTTATCGTGCTAGTCTTTTGTGTACGTAGATCATCTTTGTTTAATCTTGACTCTGAGTTTGTTTTAAGATAACCGAATAACAGATTTCTTACACCACTGTGCTCTACTTAGATAGCTTTCAAATAAATCATCCTAATGTTTGCCAAATTAATGCTAGCAAAGTTTTTTGTATCTCGCATTGAAAGTTTAGATAAAGTACTTGTATTCCGATATATTCTGAGGTATTCTTTAAGACTAGAATGTTATGTTATTCATGACACAGGCACACCTCATAGGTTTCGATTATATATGTTGAAAGAATTAAATTAGTTTACCCTCTAACGGAAGATAAAAGATTTCGTTTAACTGGATCGCGGATTCTGCCCGTGTCTCTGTATCAGTATAAGCACAAAGCATATGCCGTGCTGTACAAAGTTCATATTGTGATTGTGTGCAAGTAGTTGTTATTCTATTTTCTGTTGGCGAAATAAATTACAATATGAGTAACATGCTTATCTGCCAACGACCGTGTTGGCTGATAATAGCGCTTTACGATCTCAACAAAAACAGTGTTTTAAGAGAAGCTAAAGCTGGTATATAAAGCTGCAGTTGTAAGCAAAATGCATTGGGCAAAGAACTATTTTGGGAATCAGTCTAAATGTGGAGCAAACACAGAGAAAAACAAGCGCATCCCTCAAGTTTTTTCTTCGCCCCCTGCATTTATCGCGGATCTTTCTCAAATTTCATTGTTTGCCAGTTGTTGTATATTAGTGAACAATTTTATGGTCCAATAAACTTTGCCAGCCCAATACCATTTGTCTCGTAGAGACGCGACAATTACTAGAGGCGATGACCTTAAAAATCTATCAAATGGAGCGTAACTTCCTTTCTTTCATTCATCGTGTCAAGCTCTATTCATCTTCGATGTTAGAAACTGTTTTCCAAATGGTATAATCTCTTCTCTTTTATACTGTTCCTGCCTGTAGATATCCAGAACGGATTATATTCATAGTCGCAACTTTATCCATCGGGACATCAAGCCGGATAACTTTTTGATGGGGCTGGGGAAGAAAGGAAATCTCGTGTATATCATAGATTTCGGGTTGGCCAAGAAGTATCGCGATGGTCGTACTCACAAGCACATACCTTATCGAGAGAACAAGAATCTAACGGGAACAGCCAGGTTTGTTGATCAATAGGTACCATAGTCTTCCACCTTCGACGTATTTTTCTTCACACGCCTCTCACGTGCCCGTTTGTCCCCGTGCAAACAGATACGCGAGCATTAATACACATTTGGGGATCGAGCAATCTCGGCGAGACGACCTTGAGTCCTTAGGGTACGTCCTGATGTACTTCAACAGAGGCAGCTTGCCGTGGCAGGGCCTGAAGGCGGCGACTAAGAGGCAGAAGTACGAGCGTATCTCCGAGAAGAAGATGTCCACGCCCGTCGAGGAATTGTGCAAGGGTTACCCTGGTAAATTTTCTCTTACACGCGTACATGCATGCTCGTGCCTCCCCTCCCTTTCACCCCCGTCATTCGAATAAGAACATCGAGAAATCGTGACATCGTGTCAGTGCTTCGTGTTCAAATGAAAATCTTGTTATTGTAGTAGAGTTTGCGTCGTACCTAAGGTATTGTCGGGCACTGCGTTTCGAGGAGAGGCCGGATTACTCGTATCTCCGCCAGCTGTTCCGGACGCTGTTCCACGGGCAGGGCTTCACGTACGACTACGTCTTCGATTGGAATATGTTGAAGTTCGGTAACGTGAGGCAGCCGACCCTACCATCGACGCAACAGACGCCGATGCACTCGCAGCAGACTAACGCGGCGCTGCCATCCGGGACCAACAACGATCAGGAACATCGATCAAGGTTGGTGTTCGAGCGGTTCGAATCGAGCAGGACATCCGCGCCAGCACCCTGCATACGAAATCGGACGTGAAAATGTTTGCGATAGCGCGTGTCTCCGCCATGCTTCCTTTCATGTGTATAAATAGCATGGTCATTTCATTACCCAGTACGTTCTATTCTCGGCGGCTGGGTCAATGAATCGGGAAACATACGCGTTCAACAACAGGAAAAATCAAACACAATTCCTTTCTTTGAAACCTTTGTTTCCTTCGTTTTTCTACGCTTTCTTTGTCGAACCCTCAGTTGTTCGGTTACTTGAGAAGGAAACGTTAACGCTTAATACGCTTCTATGAGTAATTAGAGGATCACTTGATCGATTGGCGAGGATATTTGATGCTTAACTCTTTCATTAAGTTCGCCTATTAACGTACGAGGAGACATTGGCTTACAAACTAGAGAAACTGAATGCCTTAGACAAATGACAGCTAGCTTTCAATTAATTCCATTAATCCGGCAAGCTTCTAGTTACGTAGAATATACTTTTGATAAACTCAAAGTACATGTTGTAGAACCAGGCATATTCTACCCAGTCTCCTGTATATTTAATGAAGATATCAGTAACTGAAACAATATCACTTTACCTAATGATAACGTTCTTTAAATGATCCTCTAGTTGCTCCCAGAGCTTGGTTAAACATATTCCACCGTCCGTTAGCTTCGCTTGAGCAATGACACCTCTATTACGCCCGCATACCGTTATCACAACAATGCGTTATCGTTGCAGGCCCTACACACGGCAGTGTCTGGCGAACACGTCCGTGGCGACGATGGGCCCGACCGTGGGAACTACCTCGAACCTGAGAAGCTTGCGGCAGAAACGCGAGGCGATAGACTCTCTCCGCGATCAGGACAATCAGGAGAAGAGCGATCTTCAAGGTACAATCGCGTTCTACCAAAAATTATGTTTTATCCAGCGGCAGTTCGTTATCGCGTACATGCAGGCGGGCGGCAGCGAGACGCCGCGCTCTAATCCGTGTCAGTTCAGTACGTTCAAATCGTCCCCGTCGGGTAGGGCAGCGTCGGACCCCGCGTCCCTCGACCTGGCCGGCCTGAACCTAGGGCATCGCGAGACGGTGGCGCCGAGTCGCGCCGCCGAGTTCAATTCCAGCACGTCCCGTGACTATTATCAGCCTATCAGCAGGCTCCGCGAAAGGAGTCCGAACGCGTCGTCTCGTCAGCTGGACAAGCTGAGTTATTTTTTTCATGGGCATAAAACTGAGAAAGACATAGATCGCGAGGCGGGGGTGTTCGTCAGCAATAGGCCCGATTATCCGCTGAGGAGTTACTTCGGCCGCCTGGTGAAGGATGTGGGTGGCGCGGAGCACGAGGAGAAGAAGCGGAAGGGCTCGATGCTTGGCGTCCAACGTCTGGCCGACGAGCGCGACGCTCGCCGCGACTCCGGCAACGTAGAGTTCCTCGAGAAGGAGGGCGAGATCTTCAAGAAGAGCAGCAACGAGCTGCTGCAAGAGGCGTCCACTAAAAAGAAACGGAACATCTCGTTCAACAACAAGGAGAGGACACACAGAAGCCTGGAATCGTTGGAGAAAAGCGTGGATCTGTCGGTGGCGGATTGGAAGAGGAGCCTGGATATGTTCGACTACTGGCCAGCGACGGTATTCTACGATAAACCGAGGACCGTGGACTTCTCACAGAAGTCGAAGAAATCCCGCAAGCGGCCGAACTTCTTGCAACGCATTCGCAGGATCTGGCATTCGGTGCTCAAGCGGCGACGGATCCGGCGGCAGATCAAATACGAGCGGTCCCAGAGCGCGCAGGAGAAGTGCGAGTATTTTTTACAGAAGTTCATGGAGAATGATTTTTTTGAACGTTTCCCTAGCCTGCCCGTCGCTCGTCCACCGGCCGAGACGAACGTATTTTTGTTCTGCAAGCGCGACGCCGGCAAAGACGATCCGGACTCGGGCGATCGGAAGGAGGTCACCGCTCAATTAGAGGAGAATACGTTTCTCGCGAAAGACGAGGAGGACGGTTCGTTGAACGTGAACACGGATGAGTCGGTGAAACAGCAGGAAGCATCTTCCCCGAGCGCCGAGAGCCAGTCGGCCCGCAATTCGGAGGAGAACACTGCTAACAACGTCGAGTCGATAGAGGCGAAGCTCTTGGACACTGTGCCAAACGTCGTCGCTCAAGACCCAGCGTGTAGCAATAAAGATAGCATGGAGGTCGGCTACTCCGTCAGCCACCTTGGCAAGCTGTGCTTGCAGAACCTGCAGACCCCGAGTCGCACGGATGAACTGCACCCTCCCGAGGTCGACGGCGCTGACTGGATAGTCAAAGCCGATATGGACGCTTTGAGCCACGGCGCGACCTCGAGCGCCTCTTTGGGCTACGAAAAGCTGCAGGGTAACTTCGATATCCTGATGGGTATCCTGCTGGACATGTTCGTCTGCACTTGCATGTAAGCCCCGTTCTCTGTACTCGTAGGACGTTTGTATTTATGGAGCACTCTCGCATCACCCGCCGAGCGATCTCTGTTCCGCGGGATGTTTCTGTTTGTATGTTGCTATGCCGGGGAATTTCTCGCGATCAAAGCCGTCTTCGTTTGAGATTAATATCACATACTTTATTAGGTTGAACTTATCAAGGATCATGAGTTCACTGCTCCTTTCTCCTTTGTGTTTGTTTAGGATCGAGCCTAATCCCACGTTCTTTTATGACTCGGCCTAACGCAGCCCAAATATTTAAAGATCCTTACCAGTTTTATGGTACCCTTGCTTCTTTCAGTAAACATAATCTTGTTCTAATTATATAAGTACATTATGCGGCGAAGCATTGCTAATGCATTGTGCAAGCTGGAAAACAGTATAACAATTTCTGTTATGTTTTCAAATCTTCTAAAGGCTGTTCTGTGATTACATTAAGGTTTTATTAGAGTTGGATGATATTCCATTGTTAAATCAAAGTCTGAAAGCTATTTCAAATTTCCTACGTGATAAATAGAAGATACATAAGAGTTCATAAGTCTGTTAAGTAACTTCGTTTCGTAGTAGCTGTTCAAGGCCACTTCCCTCCACTGTCCCCCCTCTGTTAAACAATACAGACAGCTTGCACCTAGAGACTTGCGCAGACAAGAGGTGGACTAATGGCGGGGGTAGCCCCCTATCAGTGACCTTGAGCGCCCAATTGATTTCATTCTCAGTCTACAGAACGCTACTCTGAGTTCCTGACTCCCGGAAACTTAATTTCAATTTCCACTATTTCTATAAACCTGTTGTATTTCTCCAATGTACAGTCTATGGCATAACAACGTACAATACTGATCAAGGTTCCGATATTCAATCACATCGACAATATTAAAAACAAGACTCTGGCTAACGAGACACGCGTATTTTCATAAAATCACCGAGCTACCCTGGTTTTGAAAGCACAGAAGGGAACGCGGGTTCCTTTAAACTATACTCAGAAGCTGACGCTAGCTCGGGTGGAATCTGATCGTGCGCTTGCCCCACGTAACGCAGCAGTTCGATCCTTTCTTCTGCCCGCACGCATCTATCCGCCTATACGTAACATACGCACACATACGCGTGTGCACGCGCTCGTCCGCCGTGCACCGCGCATAACAAACATATTGCACTCCGTAATACCATGGCCACGCTGTTCTATCGTGGCCGACGGAGCTGGAAAATCGTGTTCTATTAAGCTGGATGTACGACTATTCGATAAGAGCCGAGTTGCCCGAGAAATATTCGACGACCGTCGAATGCTTGGGGCGTTACTCTAGCAATACCAAACCACAGTAACCATCGTATATTAAGAAGCTACCAGTGTATATATAGTATATATATAAAAGAGGAATGGGACGTTCAACGATACCGCGACGATTGTCTCTATCAGCGGGACTCGCGACCGACGGTAATGGCAACGGTAACGTTAATTCGTCCACACGAGCGGACGCGTACTCAGCGTCTCGCCTCGTGAATCGCTCTAATTTTTTTTACCTTTTTTCATACGAGAACCGTCATTGCCTTCACCCGTGGCGTTTTCATAACTTCTTTTTATACTTAATTTTTGAGGTAGAATTATAACGAGGAGGGTGTCGATCGGACCGCAAGGCATTTATCGTTCGGAGGGGCCTCTTAGTCGCAGATCCTGCGACATCGGTCGATCGAGTGATAAGAATCGAGTGAAACTTACACGAGAGTTCCTTCTATTTCGCTTTGCGCGAGTCGATGAACTGATATACACACTTCTCAGACTGATTTTTATATATCGCACGGAAATTCGGAACGGGAACCGATCGAGCGAATACGTTACACGTTGAATCGTTAAGTAAGCTTCTACGCTCGTAGAATACGAGAGAGGCCCGCGTCACGGAACTTCCAGGCGTTCGAGGCGTTCCTCGACGAGCGACGACTATCCTCCGCGAATTCTAAGAAATTCTTTATAAGGATATTCGCGCGGGAGTGTGGGAACAGTTACGGTAGCTGGAAAAGGTACAACGATATTGTAAATTTACTCTCGGAGGACAGACGCTGCTTTGGGAGCCTGTGGCTGTGTCATTGTTGACTCTTGTTTATCTTCCTTTCTCTGTCACTAAGAAGCTTGATTTTTTACAGCAGTTGATACTTCGAACTCTAAAGAATCGCTTAAAAGAATCAATTTAATTTCCAATTCAGCAATTAAACCTTGACGATTGATCGAAGAATGCATTTCTTGGAGATACTCTAATGTAAATATTTGCCCATTTAAGTCAGTCAAGGTGAACTAAGGAGTTTTCCGAGATTCTCGAGAGTGTAGGTCAATGTTGACCCAGCCGCAACTGTCCGAGGGTTGACCGAAAATCAATCTGCAGTTTCGAGCGATGTAGCGGCTCTGATTGAGGCTCGTTATCTTCTCATATGTCTGTTAATGAATTTGTGCAGACGCTAGAAACAAGTGCACTTTAACGCGCCACCGATTTTTGCGACCTTGTTACATGAACGCACCTCTTTCAGCTACTGTACCGAGTCGCGTTTTGTGTTAAGGTGCGCCTCGAACGCGCCGGAAGTAGGAACGAGGGTCGAGAGGATTTGTATCACGTACAGGGTGGTCCTTAATTCCACTGCGATACTATAGGGGTGAATCTAGGTATTCTAGATCATGGAGTAGCGAGAACAATGTTACACGAACGTACGTCCATGGAGCTTTGTTTTTGAAGCTAATTTTATTTATGTTCCACGTAGAGTTTTGTTTTTTCCGGTAAATTCAATAGTAATTGATGCGTATTTTTAATTGCAAATATTCCATTGATATGAGAAGAGGAATTATAATTCTATAGTAGGAAGTGAATTAGTTGGTGGCTCGAGGCCCACCCCCCTCCACTGTGAATTGTATTAGCTGTGAGAGGTGGTGGGGGTGGTCAGAGGCAGAGAGGGGGTAGCTCATCCCTCGGAGTTTCTTAAATAATTATATTAGCATACCTCTTCACCATTCGTTAACACTCGGAAAAATGAAGCCGCAGTGTTCCACGTTCGCATAATATTCCTCTGTTCCATGCTTTAGAATTCAGATCCCCTTACTCGAAGCACTGCCAAGCAATCATGAATCTCCCCGTGCTATCCTGATACGTTTCACGCATCAAGTTTTACTCAGAAACACGCGAGCAGCGGTTTCAATCTAACTTTTATAATCGTCGAGAGTTAGTTTCCTAAGGTATCGTTTTTCTCATTAACGCATCGACGTTACACGGCTGTCATCGAAGCCTCGGGGTTCGCGTTCGTCGCCTCTAGGACGCCATTGTCCGTCCCGATCACGCAAACAATGAACCATTGGAATCGTGTTTCTTGGGTCCGGAACAGTCTGATAGATAAAAACAGTGTTCTATAGTGAGTCCAACGTGAATATAACAAGGTCAACTTCCCCTTCCCTTGCACAAGTGTGTCCATTCTGTGGGCTTATCTTTGCGTTGACACCAATTCACGAGTCATTACATAACAGAGTAAAAGGAAAATCCCTATACTCCTAACTAAGCTGACGATATGTAACACTGCTTTGCAGCGTGTTACGTTATTCTCTTCTGTAATAGACAACAATCTACAGGTCTACGTAAACAATGGTAGGGTTGGTGGAGGGCAGAGTTGCCAAGCAGTTCCTTACGCGTAGTAGAAGAGGAACACTTACAGCAATAATTGTATAATTGAGGTGATGACATTGGTGTGATATTAGTGTGTATAGGTCTATGTGACGTCACGCGTAAGGAATTGCTTGGCAACTCTGGTGGGGGTAGTGACCTCGGTGGCCTGCGACCAACAGGGTTGCCGGAAGACTGTCTCATATGACGTAGTAGGGACCAGTAGAAGGGAAACAGATGTAGGAACTCCGTAATGTACCTAGTAGAGGGGGAATCCTCGGATACATAGAGCTATATATATTAATGCGACTCGTGTATAGCATGCGACGATTCCCCCTCTACTACTCCCTACTATGGCAGGCGGTTTTCTGATGACCAGGGTTGCCAGGAAAATCCCTACCATAGTGGAAGGGGAACATACGAGTAGTGGAGGGGGAACATGCCACGGAGGCGCGTGATGACGTCGTAACGTCAACCAATCGACGCCAAGGTGGATGTTCCCTCTTCACTATTGTAGGGATTTTCCTGGCAACCCTGCTGGTGACCAGGGACTTTCGGACTGACTATAAACACTCGAGCGCGTACCGCGAGGCTGACTTCACACGTTTTACACATGCCGAACTCGCTTCGTGAGATTCACAAGGAATAAGTTCGTTAGCTTTACAAGATAACAATGTCATATTCGTCTTTATTTAATCGCTGACGGTTTCGATTGTTTCGCCGCGATACTTATAGAACATTGTAATTATCCCTCCATCAGCAGCGCTTCGTAGACGCCTTCACCGAGCTCTCCTCTCGCGTTGTTCCGTCGACTCGTTCACCGTCGAACGCCAATTTCACTGTCGGCTTTATTGGCAAAAATCAGTGATTAATCAGAGGATCTCAGAGAAAGAATTTTTTCTAATTACACGCCGGTCAACGGGTCGATAGAACCTAGGAAGTGACCGCCGTGGCGTGTCGAACTCTTTGAGGTAGTACCGAACAAAGGTACGGCCAAGCTTCGGAAAGGCGCGCGGTTTAGTCGAGAAGGGAGCGTTCGAGGCCTCGAAGCGTCAGCCAAGCGTGTGTTTCTTCGCGTTTGTTTTTAGGGATTCAGGTGCGACGGAAGAAGCGGGAATCACGCGAGAGGATTAGGCGCAGAGGAACCGCCAGATCTTTCGGTACCTCGTCGCCGCTGGGCAACGTCAATTCGTCCTTTGTCGCGTGGTTGTTGCAAAACGGGCGCACCTCTACGTTCCGATAATTCACACGCGGAACTAAACTGCATTTCGTGTCGATCTCGAAGTCACGATACTGAGAATTAAGCCTGGCGCATAAAATCGATTTTTCATCGACAAAATAATTGCGAAAACACGCTGCGCATACTATTCACATAGAAAGGTTCTTATTTGTTCTGTAATGGAAGAAAAAGGGGATAATTGCTTGACATTTTTATGAAAAATTTATCATTTTCCCTAAACGCCTAAGGCGACGCGTCTAAAAAACCTAAAAAAAATGAGATAAATTTTTAAGCAACCCAAATTTGTATAAGCAGAACTGAGGAATAAGTAAGATCATATTACTGAGGGTTCTCATTTGCTTTTCATTCCCTGTTCTTTTTATTCACAATTAATTTCAAACAAAATTTGTTTGGAAAGGTGCCACACATTTATCGCCGCACACTCTTCCATATTAGCGCATACCATTTACGGCAATTAAACTATCGATCGCCAAAAAGTCGATAGTGTGCGCCAGGCTTTAACGTGCAAGTTTCGAGAGAACAGTCTCGGTGAGTGTTTAATTTTTGCAACAAACCCATCGCGATTCGAATTATTTTCTGCGAGCACAGTGTTCCACCGGTGCACTCTGTGCTCGCAGAGAAATCGGAACGTCCCTCGACGAACGAAAGATCGCTGTTCACTCTGTTCGCGACGATTTCGATCACGAACAGAAGCTCCCCGAGATCCAGAAAGGTTACCAAAGCTTAGATAGAAACGATAAAGCATAGTTTTCTACTTTTTCTCCGCGCGATTTTTAGTCTCAGGGGCTTCATTCGTCCATCAACCAACGCATCCAGATCGATCTTGCCAGATCGCAGAGGAATCTCTCCGCTTCTTCCTGAACGCTGGATCCTTGTAATTAGCATCGTCGTTACTCCCCCATTCGCGCATATTTTTCCTCCCACGTTTCTTCTTTCTCTCGCTCTCTATTTCTCTGGCAGGGAGTCTTCGCAATTTTGCATCTATTTGTAATCATCCTGTTTTTTTTATTGATAGCGACGATGGTGATGATGATGATGATGATGATGATGAAGAGAAAGTAGCAAATAAATGTTTTTCCATTCAAGGACTGGTCTCTTTATTTATTTCACCACACGACATTGTCGATTATCCTTGTCAAAATTTGTTTCTCACTTGGCTTGAATGGAAAAACCAAAATCGCGCGCGCGGCTCCTCGAAATTCTCACTCGATCCAAGTGACGAGGAGCCGATGACGAGTCATCGCGTTCCTTATTTTTTTTTTCAATTCTATCGCATCATCTGTCGTCACGAAGGCGCATCATATATTTTTTGTCTTTGGTCTTTTTGGATTCCGAGCGTGGAGAACTTTTCTTTTTCCATTTCAATTGCCAAGCGTGAAAGATCTCGTCCATCGTTCCTGCCACGTCGTCTGATCGATTATGTCATCCTCGAGTTCGAAATAACTCGGTCAGTGTTCAACCTTTTGCACTAAAAAAAAAGAACAAAAAAACGTGAAGTTTATTTGATTAATTTAAAACACTGAGTAGGTAACGCGAAGGATTGTAATTCCATCGATCTGGCGACGATTCCTCCTCGAACATTTCGATCCTCGAGGTGCACCGACGTTCTGGTCCTCCGATTTTATTTCACAGAATTTCAGAAACCGCTGCAAATACCAAACACTGGTGAAATTACTCTGTAGAGGCTGTAGAACGTCGGAATACCCGATCGTCGATTTTTCATCATTCATACGATTAGAAAAGAAATAGTGTTTAAGTATCGTGGAAAAACGATCGGTAGAGTTTAAGAAATCGCGGTGGAATCTGCTCGAACCTCAACCGTTTTCGAAATTTGGAGGAGAAGGTGGAAAATTTCTCGGTAAATAAATGAAAGCGCGGTGATTCCTTGGAGAGCACTCGAACGATCTCACCTCGTCGGTGGTCGACACGGTTCTCAGGCAAACGGTGTGAAATCGTCTCGAAACTCGACTTACCAGTGCTCGCGTATGGTGGGTATATTATCCCTAACATACGTACTGTAGTCATTTAAGACGCGTGATCTTGCAACGCGAGTGCTGGTCGCCTCTGCCTACGACACTCCATTCTTCTTGTTTCGCGTGTCGCTTTTTTTCTGGGTCGAGCTACTGCGCAGACCGCCACTGAGCTTGTAACCATTGCGACAGCACCCCTTTGCATTCCGCAACCAGAACGTTATTAGAGATTGCAGTTTCTCAAGATTTATAATTTTATTTATATTCAGCACAACACTGTTAATGATACATTTTTTGCGGGTAGAATCAAGGAGCTGAAATCTGAAAATACTTTTCAGTGTTGCGAGTATTATATTTTTGATATATTCACAGATTTTTTTAGATTGTATATTTCTGTTTCTATTTTAAATTCAGGTGCTCTGTGTCAGGTAGAAAGGATATTTGAAACACGAATAGTGGGCCACAGAAGTGTCTCGTGTAAAGGGGCATGAGGCCCCAAGGGCACACTTCTGTAACTCAGGACTGGTATTTTGAATATATTCACCTGACAGAGATAGTAAGAGTTAAAACGAAAAAATAGAGAAAGAAAATGTGTGAATATGTCCCAAAATGGTCCCACATAAAAAACACTTAATTAGATCACCGATGCAAACGGATTATATCGCATAGACAGCCCAGTAATGACCATTTTCGCGGTATTGATGCATTGTTTGTTTTCTACTGGTCTATTTCAGCGTCGGGTGCAGGTGGTCAAGAACGAAGGGTCAGTATGAGGTTGCACCGTAGGGATGTGGCTGCCGCTGCAGGGGAAATGCAGCCCAAGTCCAAGTGAGTTGCTATACCGCATTAAACATTAAACGAAAGCACCTAAGTATAACTCGCTCTGCTACACAGCATCCGCAGGGTGTGGTTCCTCGCTGACATGCTATAATTTTATTAACGTTGCTCGAACCTGACGCCTTAACGACGTATTTCTCGGTAATAAGTCGAGTGACAATGACGCGTCGGCTCGTTAAACGAGTAGAATTGGTTCAATTCTTTCTCTGTTGTAGATTGTCTTCTATATACTTATGGGTACAGTGAGCAATAGTGAGATTTCTAGAAATTAAAAGGAGAGGTTGGGAAGTAAAGAAGATCGTGAAAGGTCTTCAGTTTTGTCACCCATCGCATTGTAAAGCTTCGATACTGTATCAAATTCTAAACCTTGATACTAGATTAAAAGCTAAACCTCGATACTAGATCAAATGCTGAACCTCGATACTAGATCAAATGCTAAACCTCGACACTAAAGCAAATTTTAAACTTCGAAACTAGATCAAATGTTAAACCTCAAAAGTATTTCAAATGCTAAATCTCGAAACTAGGTCAAATGCTAAACCTCGATACTAGATCAATAGCTAAACCTCGATACTAGATCAAATTTTAAACTTCGAAACTAGATCAAATTTTAAACTTCGAAACTAGATCAAATGTTAAACCTTGCAAGTACTTCAAATTCTAAATCTCGAAACTAGATCAAATGCTAAACCTCGAAACTAGATCAAATGCTAAACCTCGAAACTAGTCATAGCAATCCCCACAGAGGTTATATTTTACAGAGGTCTCGCTATTGCTTGGTACACCTATATCAGTCAGCAAATTGTCAATTTTCCTATTGGAGGACCGAGTATCTAATTTACTTCCATTTAATTATCACTTCCCCTATTACATATAACTACCTTATGGAAAGGCAATAAGCTTCGTCGTTAAGGCGTTAACATCTGGTGTCTCATTACACGGTAGCTTCTCCACAATTAACGTTCGACTCCCAATTCTATCCATAAACCGTAGACCTGGTGACGTTGTACACTCGACATTTCTTCCATTGCCCATTCTCATTCGAGTGTACAGGGTTCACCTCGACGGTTGAACAAATCTTTCTATTCATCGCAGTCGGTTTCTAGATTAACATAAAGCTCTTTTAACCAACATCTGCGTAAAATTTGCCTAACCTCGATCGAGCTGGTTACACTTGGTGCTGTCATTAGAGATTGCATGGAACATCCCACACTAGGGGCCAGACATTCAATCACCAGCCAATTCACGAGATTCCCCAGATCGAAGCTGAAGTCAATCGCGTCGCTCATTCCTTTCGTTCTTACTTTACCGAAAAAGCATTCTTTTGTTCTTTTCTCAGTAGATCTCGCTTATTTCCATCGTCGATGATTTCTCACACGTCTACCAAGCAGTACTGACATCTCCATTGCGCATGCTCAGACGTAAAACAAAGAAAATCGATCCCCTTCGCTCCGCTGCTTGAATTCTATAAAAACTACTGACTATATTCGAGATTTACTATTCAACCTCCCTACTTTTTCATCTTCAATTTGCGCATGCGCGTTTGGGGACCTCGCTATTACTCGGTAAACCTTGTTCATTCGTCGCGTTCCTTTCGTTTCTGTTTCCATCCTCGACTTACGATATCCGTTAAGTGTAAGAGTACGTTTGTTCGATTTCTATGGGGCAAATGACTAGCAAGTAGAGCGCGTTGAATATTTATAAGAACCGTACTCGAACAGCCGCGCGGCACGGATCAACCTACGACCTCTTTCTCGTCGACAACAGACACTCTTGCTTGCGTGCTCGATCTCGACGCGTGGATGTCGCTGTTAGTTGCATTCAGCTCTAATTCGGCAGGCCACTTCTTGGTAGATTGGTGTCTTGATTACCGTGGCATGGTTCCCCCTCGATCGCTCCCGATCCAGGGGGAAATTGAGAGGGGTGAGGGAGCGCACTTTGTCATTTGGAAAGAACATCGATTCCACTCAATTCCACCTACTAGATATTTAACATAAACACTCCTATCCCTCAACTAATCACCACACTTTTACTCTAACTTATCTAAAATCCACCCTTATTCTCCCCACCACTATTCAGCACAGTGATTCTCAACCGGTGGATCGGGAAGTGTTTTGTAGGGGGGTGTCATTTTTTTAAAAATATTAAGTTAATGTGCTTTCTTTATCTTATTAAATCTACCGTCTTTGAATATTATAAAAGGGGACCACCACTCAAAAAGGGTTGGGAAACACTGATTTAGCAGATAAGAAGACAAATCCCTCTTCCACGAATCGAAATCGGGAAAATTGCATGAACTTTGGTAACAACTTACACTCTCTAATCTTCAAACCCTTTCGAAGGCTTGCTGCCTTTTGCAAAGCAAAGGAGAGTCTTTCCAAATGCGAAACGTCTGTTTGCCTGCTACTGGGTGCACTGGGATGGTCTTTCCTTCAAACACTTATACAAGCATCCGTAGATCTTTGCATAACCAATAGGGGGCGAGGCAGACAGAGAACAGCTTTTGTCTCTTTCGCTAACGAGTCGAGTACCTACTTTCGTAATTTTTCCTGTTCACCTTTCTACCACAACGGCGGTGTGGGACTCCGAATGTGCCAAGCGAGCGATCCTCGACGATCGAGATTCACCGTGACACGATGAGATCTATTTCCTTTGTTATTGCTCGAGAAATTCGATCTCGATCGTCGGGTATACGAATCGCCCGAGATTGTCGGGATGCCCAATGCTCGAGTAGGAAGTCTGCAGCTCGACTATAGCGCAGCTCTCGTTACGAAAGCGCTTTCACGTTCGGGTTTCAAAGGCACGCTCGCCGTTACGTTTCACGCATAGAAGCGTAACGGAGGGGGAGGAGGAAGCTGGATTACGAAACTCCTGCCTGGCAACTGGTTTGTCGTCCAACGCCTTGTAAATTCTCCGTGGAAAATGGCCCGCGACTTTTCTGCCGCGCTCTGAGGCGTTGCACTCCAGGCGATTCTAATTTAAATACGTGGAGGCTTAAGCGAGCGCTTTGCAAATGAAACTGGAATGCTAAGAGAATGCAAGGTTGCAATTGAAAGTTTTTTGTTTATCAAATTTAAAGGCTACTGCTTCGACTTGCTGAGCGAGTGGAGGAAAACTTTTAAGCGCAGGGGTTTATTAATTTCAGCACAGAATATTATCGTGAAATTTATTTCTTTAAAAAGTTTGCATTTTCATCGAAGGGGGATTAAAATTGGGAAGGCGACTTTGGGATTTGAAATATGTCCGCTCCACAGAGTTTTGATTTTTAATTTTCTTGATTTCACTTTTTGGGGGAGGTAAAATGTCAGCTTTGTAATTTCAAGCATTGGGCAGACCGCACTTTTGGCCATTCGAGGACGGCGCATGCGCGTATGCACGTTTCTTCTCTACTTCTGTTCGCTCGATCGTCTCGCTACATCTCGGGAGCTACAAAAAAAAGGGACAGTCGCACTTTGAGCGTTTTTGAAATAAAAAAAAGCAAGTCCTAGACACCGTTAATCCGGCATCGAGAATCCAACCGGAATCCCGCTTTATGTTCTTTCGTTGACTTCTTTTTCAGGTAGCCGAAAGCTAAGACACTAATTCTAAGTCGCAAAAGTAGGCAAAGAGGGGGCGATATAATCTCCTGTGCCACGGTAGCGGACGCCGCCGTCGAAAAACTGATACCGTGGATAGACGTTGTTCGCCTAACGATCCTTCTCTCTGACCTCGTTGCCCTCGCCGCTCTCCGATCTCTTGCTTTCGTCTTTGCAGCCCCTCGGGGACATCACGACGCCCCGTTCCGCCCTCTCGATACTCCGCTCGCCTCGACTTCGTTCCCAGAATTGACCCTTTGCAAGCTACTGGCGCGCCTAAGCGTTCAGTGTACGCGGCGCGTGCGGGGAACGCTCATGGGCGTTCAGCGGTTATGGTTAAGAGATGGAAGCAGAGGAGTTCCGCACGCCGGAGTACGCTGAGCGTTCACACTGTCCGCGCGCAAAGGGTTAATGAAACCACTTGAAGGAGTCCCATGGCGGACCACCTAAGCGCGACTCTACGTGTGATAAAACCGCCTCTAAGTATCTCCATAGGAACTAGACGTGGAGGGTGAAAGGATCCTCTGGAAAAAAAAAAGTAGATTCACTCGGACGAATGAAGTCGTCACGAAGGGTAGAGAGGTCAGAGGGATGGGCTCTGAACGAAATAGAGAGGAGAGGCGGAGAACGAATGGGGAGGGAGAGTAAGGGAAGAGAGAGAGAGAGAGAGAGAGAGAGAGAGAGAGAGAGAGAGAGAGAGAGAGAGAGAGAGAAAGTGAGTGAGTGAAAGAGAGAAGGAGGATTAAGAGCGAGAAGTGTGGTGAACATATGGTGAGGACGGTGGCGCGCTAATGTCGCTGTTTTGTGTGTCTTTTGTTTTGGAAGCGCCAAAGCGACACCAATGGCCCCACCCATCCTGATGGGCAGGCTGGCAGGCGTACAGCACAAGTGAATCAGCACCAGCAATAGCAGGCTCATCGTCGTCGTCGTCTTCTTCAGCAACCCCATCGCCACCATCATCGACAAGGTCACCGGTGTCGTCGAGCCCCCGAACATCCTCGATTAGCCGCCCCCATAAGCCAGCAGTGAATCTCGCGAGCGACCAGCCTCCCCGAGGCCGAGCGATCCCCTAGCTTCGCACCGCTCTCTCGACTATCTCCACGTTCCTCGCGAACACGCGCCCCATCGTCGTCAGCACGGAGTGTCCGCGCGAATCCCCCAAGAGGATCCACCAACCTCGTCTGGTCGTCCTGGACCGCCCACCTCGTCTGCGGTGTCCCCGAAGATCCGCTGCAAGCAACGGAACAGGACAGAGGGGATCGAAGAGTCGAAGGATGAGCACTACGACTCTCGAAGGACGAGCGGGAACCCGGGTCGATAGCGGCTTTTCCACGCGGTGCTCGCGCACGGACTCGATTACCTCTGGATGGGTCCTTCGCGCAAAGGTCGGTCTCGCAAGGACCACACGTGTCTACACGCATACATATACATATACATATACACACACGGTCCGTGGTGTCTCGACGAAGGACGCTCCGCAGAGGCGCGATCATTTTTAGGATGCAATCGCGAGTGTACAGTACGCGGCTTCGATATTGGTCCTCATAGTCGTTGCTGCGATCTTGCCGAACGATGCGAGGCCCCGCGTCTTTGTCCCGTCACGCGTTTAAGGGCCCTGTAGTAATTGGAAACCTAAGGCCCACGCGTGTAACTTGGATACAGCAGGGAAAAAGTGGGCGTTTCTATGAAAACACAAGCGAATTTTGACTTTCCCTGCGTCGCGTTTTACTCGTTTAATGATTCTTTTCGGAGGAATTTTGGGGTTGATGGATTCGCGATGACTGATTCGAAAGACGGAATGCGACAAGACATTCTATAACTGTTCAAACAAGAGGATGCTTGTGTCCCTTCTGACGTTGGTCGTTCCACGTTATCTGTGGAACGATTCTAAAAAGGACTTTCTTTAAATTCGTGGGTCTCGAGTGTAACTATGAGGCTGTAGTTACGTAGAGCCTCGCCTGACCTCGATGGATACTTTGTTAATTTCGACGCCATTAAATCGCGACTCTTTCGACGCAGCTACTTTCACATCCTCGTCGCATTCAGATTGTTTAATCGTGTGCTCCATTTGTACAACTAACACTACACGCCTCTGCTTTAATTGCGCCACGATCACGAATTAGATAAGGTTCCTGTAACTGCACAGTGGGAAGTATCAAAGACACAATAATTACAAGTATCAAGCATTTGATTTCTATTCCTGATCTGTAGGGTCATTCAAAGTAACTCGTAGTACTTAATTATAAAAGAAGTCTCCCAGTCTCCCTAATTCGTACAATGGCCCCTTGATCCTTCCACTGTGCGATCGCAGAAGCTGCTTCCGCTGCCAGAGGCGAGGCCCCGCGACTCTCATTCCTTTCACACAACAGAACAATAACGGCGGTCGGATTAAACGACGGAGATGTCTGCTGTGTAGCAATCGAGACGCGTCAGGAACACTGTATAAATATGTAGCATACCTTGCCCGAGCCACGATCCTGTACATAGAGAAGAAGAAAAAGAAAAAAAAACGAAAATCGCCAGCACCGATGGCTGGAGGTTATCGGGGCGTTCGCTCGCGCGTTCGTGCGCGCGAGTATCCCAAGCTTTCTCGACCGGACGGCCGCGGGGGTCGCGCCCGGACCTCGCTCCGAGGCCGATCCCGGGGACAGACCCCGGTCGACGGTCGAACGTTGTCCATTTCACCGATCATACAGAGCGTAGTACAACGGTCCACCGAGATGAGAGTTCAAACGACTAAATAGAGAAGCGTAGCTGGTAAGGTAACTAATGTCCGTTCGGTTGTGCTAGTGGTTAAGGAACACCGCGAGACGCGCCAACATCGATCGAGCGTACTGTACAATTCGTGTCCCCGCGACCTTCCCGCACCCCTCTCCGACCTGTGTGGGAAATCGATCTCTTCGGTTGCGGTGCACGGGGGTCGATCGAAGCTTCCCGTCGAGCACCTCCACCTCGGCCACGCCGCCTCGCCGTCTTCTCTTTTATACGATACGATTCTGGGTGGAGAGTCGGGGTACGACGAGGAGCGTTTTGGTCCTGTTCACGAGCAATTTCAAGGGGGAGTCCTGTGGTTTGCTTTTATGGTACAGTAGGGAGTTGAAGATTGAGAGTACAAGGGGTGATTGTTGTTGGTGAACGGTACCAAATCGTATCCTCCGCTTATCGTGTGTCCTGTGTGCGTGTCCCTCGCTGTCCTGTGTGCTTGTATCTCGTCTTACGTGTACGTGCGAACTTTCGTGTGTCCCGACGAGGGTGGCTTGGGTGGAGGGGGACCGTGGGAATTTTAAGGAAAACCCATTTCCTTTTGCTACTGTTGTCTTGGAATTGTTCTCTGTTTATTTGAAGTCTGTGGTGTTTTGGAAATTTCAAGGGGGAATAGTGGGCGAGGGGTTCGAAGGTCAAGGCAATCGGTGGAAGGAGATTTGTTAGCAGGGTTAGTGTACAGAGTAGTGGTGGAATTGAAATGATGTGGATTTTTGTTCGAAAAGATAGTGGAATATGTAGAATTATACATTTCTGAGAAGGTTTTTTCAAGGATTTTTGTTGTTCGAAGAGGGTTCACGAGGGTTGGTGTTCTAATTAAGGACTTTATCATCCCTTCTTCTGATACATTTATTTAGATATATTGATGTAAGAATTGTTGTAAATGACCTTGCACATTGCAAAGTACAGGATTCTATTTTTGTATTGTTTTTAAGTAAAAGAGAGTCTTGATCTTCAATCTCCAATATTTTATGTTGACTCTCGAACAGACGCTCATGTGTTGCCACCTTTAGATTATTTAATGGCTACATACAGAAGATTCTGCAGGGGACCTTTCTTTCAAAAGATACTAAAGCTTCAAGCGTTTGGTAACTCCACCAGAAAAGTTCCACATTTCTCCACCCTCTAAACAAAGTCACGCGCGATAATATTACCTTCCATATTTCCGACCTACTTTTTGTACACCATACGCATCCACTTTCCATTTTTATCACGAATTACAAGGAACACATCGACCCCTCCATCGATTGCCTTGATTCTCCGAAACCTGCGCGCGTAGTAAATTCAAATAAGGGGGAACAGAAAACCAAGAACAAGATGTGAAGTTGATCGAAACAGAATTTTTTCAAGATCAGCTGTCCTCGCGCGGGAAACGTACCCGTTTCGAAAGAAAAAACGAAGCTGCAACGATCGACCCAGCCGACCCGATCTAAAACACTCCATGGGAGTCCAAAATTAACGTCCCCTTTTTCATCCTTCCGCGTCCACTTCCGCCCTTAATCTTCGCGTGGCCCATCCCGGTCCCTCGTCACTCCCTGTTTCGCCCACACCCCCTTTTCTCCATCCCCTCCCTTCCGCCCTAATCAACGTCTTGTATAAAAAGTATACCGTCGACGCGTTGCATACAAAAGGAAACAAGAAAGAGGTGGAAAGCAAGAGAACGTGATAAAAAAAAAGGTTACATATAAATATATATTATACCGACACGTGTTTTTCTATGTATTTTTTTTGTCATAGGGTACTACTACCGCTACTATTATTACTATTACCATTAACTATTAACTAATTAACTACTACCACCTATTACTATTACCATTAATACCGCTGCTGCTACCGCTAATTACGCTATTTACTATGTTGTAACTTGTATAGAGACGGCGACTTGAATCGCAACGATCCACTCGGGGACGGGACGGGTATCTCGTTAGCCGATCGGGAAAGGAAACGACGGGCCCGACGGAACATCCGTTTCCCGTCCTCTGCACGCGTTCGGAATGGAAAAAAGGGGGGCGGGTTACAGAATTTTGAAGGTTTAAGATTCGAAGCTTTTTTAACGAAGATTAAAAGATTGGGGTGGATTTTAAAGGCGCCAGGCTGTTTATGGGGAAAGCAGATATGTCAATTTAAGTATCTTTATATTCCACAGGGTGTTTGAAAGTGCGAGGCACGATTGGGTGATGCATCTCGGAAAAATGAAGGCAAAGTGTAGAGTAAGACTTTTCATGGAAGCCTTGGTTTTGGAGGAAATCAAAATTCAAAGTGTAAGATAGCGTTGTTGAAGGAAACGTAACTTCTTATTGGAATTTTTAATCGTAACTACTCGTGTTTGCAATATAAATTGCCCTGAAAACAAATATTCAAGGGAACTCTCATTCTACACTTTTTATCTTTTCAAAACAGGTCACCTCCAGAAATTTATATTTACCATAAACTTTCTGACACCCTGTATTCTTACGTCTCTTATTTAAGTCTGATGCATATCTGCTTTTATGTTACGAGAGAAATTATGACTTCAAACAAACAATCTTCCACTACTTCCGAACAGACCCACTGATATTTTTTATTTTAGCCACCCGGGAGTGGTGGGAACTTGGATCTTAGAAGACTATCGGTAGAATCTTTTCCAATACAGTCATAGAAGCCGACGAGTGCAGAGGACTGACACTGCTATTGTTTATCGGTGGAAGGTGTCGAAACGTTTCACGAGTAAGACTTACATTCGATCGACCTTTGTACTGAACAATTATTATAAACATTGCGTGACAATTTACCCTTACGACTTCCTTGGCTTCGTATAAAATGGTGCCGGTCGTATAGTCGTCCTACAATAATTACTTTTTACAATTATCCGATGTCTCGACACGTTCCACCGTATTCTTTCTGACTCCTCTTTCTCGATTAACACGCGCCATTTTCCAACCCCGAGGAGCTTCTTCGATTCAACGGGCCTCCACGATATTTTATTTACAAATCGTTAGGAGTAGCTGAATTTATGTTTCGATCGAACTACCTCAAATTCGAAGAACGATATCACAATATCGTTTTATTATAAATCGCGGATCTTCGAAGCACTCGGGGACACTTGGGACCGTGAACTATAGTTCCCTAAATTCTTCGTCACGAAACCATTCGGTACCGGAACCGGGGTTGACTTTGCGAAGCTATCCCCTCAATGCGGGGTGGTTTTGTAACGACTTCAAATTTTACTTCTCAGTTAACTATAAAAGTAATCACTGGCTTGTCTTAACACTAAACCAGAGTTGGATAAAATGTAATCTAATTACAAGTTACAAATTACGATTAAAATGTAATTGTATAATTGATTACACATTATTTTCTGTAATCGTTCATTTAGGTAGTTGACGAAACCAAATGGTCAACTACCTAAATTAAGAATTACAGAAAATAATGTGTAATCAACTACACAATTACATTTCAATCGTAATTTGTAAGTTGTAATAAGATTACATTTTGCCCAACTCTGCGCTAAACATACCTATTCCTACCGTTATTTTTTTAATGAAGTTCAAAGTTCAGTCGAATTTTAAAACCGGTTGTTCAACCGGGCATGCTATGCTTAATATTAAACTAGTGTATTGGTTCGAGATGAAATTTGAATAATATTAAAAAGTGTCGCAAAGTCACCCACGCTTGCGGTACGAATTTTTGATTATCGCAAAGCCACCCCATTACATTGCATTCCATATAATAGCATACCGAAGCCCCTACCGATTTGCGACCGATCTGCGCAGCCTCTCTAGGATCTGACACACGCGATTGGTCGTAGCATTTTCCCTGACGGTTTACTACCAATCAACAGTGTATCCCTGCGCGAAAGCAACATGCTCTAATGTGGAATGCAGTGTAGTCACAAAATCACACACGTTTATGGATCTCGTGAATCGAATTGCTTGGCCAGCGAACGAAGGAGCTTCCTCGCGTCATCAACATGGAGGGAACAAACACTGCCAGCGCGAGCTGAAACACGTTCGCGTTCTCCGTCACGACTGAACGACCCACGGAAACCGTTCCTGTCCAGATCCGTCGTTTCCCAGCTCGTAGATCGCCACGATATCGCTCTCGAAGCTCTCGCGTGAAAGAGACGATTCTCGAGGTGATCGATGCCGTTGCAAAGAGGGAGTGAAGCGTCAGCATCAACCCCCTGTGATTTCGTTCCGCCGTTTGCATTTCTTTTTTTCACGGAGCACAGTTTGCGAGACGCTTTAGAATCGATTCAATTTTTAATGGTAAATCAACCAGCTGAGAGGTTCATTTAAATTTGGGAATTTGAATCTGTGTGTTTAAAGGAAAGGGAAGAAATAGGGTATCAAGATGAAGGCTGTTGAAAGCTATCCAAGAAGTTACCATTCTGGTGTCTTTAACTCAAAATTTGCATTCCTGATCGATCGTAACTACTAGCAGGTATTTTAATTTAAAGATCTCTGCTTTGTCAGAAATCGAGGGAAACGGCGTAAAAGTTGTGATCGTCTATGCGATGTCGCGAGAGATTTAAATTCGCGAGTAACAGACCTCGTTGGCGGAAACTGAGCGAGAGGAAGCGGAAAGCTGTGAGGACGCGTTTTGCCTTGGAATCGCGTGGAGGTGAAGAAAAAGGGGAGGGCAAGATACAAATTTCCTTCTCTACGAATTTTTCTTTCCCCACGAAAAAAAAGAGCAGCATTAAAGAAAAACAGAAATAAATTGATCGCGCGTGCTTGATTTCGCTCGGGTCAAAATAGGCAAAATTGTATTTAAATATAATTTCGACCAACGAATAAAAGTTAAAAAAGAAAGAATTATTCGTCATTGTTTCGTTGACCGAGTTAACTTTATTCGACGCGTGACGAATAATTTTCTTAACTGTTATTCGTCATTCAAAGTTTTATTTAAATCTTTGCGCTCAGTCTAGAGGAGCTTCCTCGTTTTTTCGCGACCGAGGAGCTCATCGAGCCACGAGACTTAAACGGAGAAGAAGCGCGGAAAGATACCGAGAGAAAGGGAAGAATGAGAAATAGCTGGGTCTGCAGGTCCGAGTAGCGAGGACTCGTCTGCGAAGACGTTCATCGACGAGGCGTCACGACGATCCCCAGCATCGAGGTATAACGAATCCGCGATCAATTGTATTTTACCTACATATGCTAATCGTAATTGTACCGCGGCGACACCGTTTGTATATGTATGTACAATTACTATGCGATACGTTAAGGTTATCACCACAGCGACAACAGGAACAAAAAAATACACTATATTAAACATACGAGAGGCGAGTGTTTTGCGTGCGAGCGTGGCGAAGGGTGGTTATGACTGCCACCCTCGCCACCATCTGATTCGAATCGAGTGTCGTGTGCGTGTGCGTGAGTGACGAAAGAGAATGGGGAACGACTAAGTAGTTAGAGTTAGAGTGTTAGAGGGACGATAAAAAAAGAGACGAAATGAGAATGTCAGGGGAAACGGAGAATAGAGTGCTCTGTGAAATGGTCCTCTTTCTGTACGAAACCGGCCGTCGCTAATTTTAGCGAAGTGCCTCGAAGAATTAATTCATTAATTGTCGCTGCGCTTTAGTCCTCAATCATTTATAACCTGTTCTCTGCGCTGCGCTTCACCAAAATGCGCGACGGCCTCAATGCGCGCAGGAACAGCTGCGGCGAAGTTTCCTTATTTTTAAGGCGTCGCGAGTCGATCTACCGCCAGCCTGCCTTCTCGTTTCGTTTAGTCACGATTATCTCTGCGACGGATACTATTGTTCCCTCGATTCTGGGAAGAGATGTCCGAGGGGGGAAAGAGAGCGAGAGAGAGAGAGGAAGGGAGAAAGTGAGGTAGAACGGGTGCGTGGAAGGGAGTCGCGTGCGTGACGCGTGTTGCCGAGGAAACGCGGAGGAAAACATGATACTCGTGGCTTCCGTTTGCACTCTAGTACGAATTTCCGTCTTGTTCTTTGTTTCTTCTTCTTCTTTTATCATCGCACAACCACCTCTTGCCATCCTCGAGACACACCACCGCCCCCCCCCCCCCCCTTCCGGAGCTTCTTTCCCTGCATTCACGTTTTCTTTCTTTGTAGGTTGATGAAAAGCACGAGCGGCTAAAGCGATCGGCTAAGCGTCTCCTATGTAACCTATGGATTTAATCGTCCAAGTTAATCCGCTTTTCTGGTCAGGAGGAGACTCGCCCTGGCTCGGACGGGACGACGAGCCGAGACCCCCCTTCTACTCGTTTCCAAGGACTTCCATTTTTAATTGCTCTTTCAACATCGAGCCCTCCACTGTCTACCACCCCCCACTTTCTCTTTCATTCTTCTTCTTTTTTTTTCTTTTTTTGTTCTTCCTCGTTATTTCTTCTTGTTCAAGATCGTCGAGGATGGCAAGGGGGCGCAGGTCGAGAGGAAGCAGCCCCGCGCTGATCGATCTACGGTAGTTTTGTCGAGGTGACGCGATATTAGCAGCGTTCAAGGAGGAATGAATCAAGTATAAATTGCTGGTATCTAATCTATTGTTCACGGCCAGACGGCCGACCTGCTGGGCCCCGAGCGATTTCTCTTCACCGGAAGAACCCTGACGAATGGGAGTCCCCCCTCCTTCCGTTATTGTTGTTGACTAATGGCGCCGATCCCCTCCCCTCTCCTCGCTCTGACACGCGTGCCCTGCCCAGGGGCCAGCAGGTCGGGCCCGGAAATTAAGCTTGCATTGTCTTGACATTCTTGGTGTGAGTTCGTTAAACTCCTAACTGAAGTGCAATTGTAAGATTACGATCATCGTTGTACGTTTGCTTCTCCTTCAATTCTCGGTGCGCAGACGCGTGGGCTCGTCGGCGCACGAGGGCGTCGAGTCGCGCGCGAACGTTTCTGTTCTGTTATCCTTCGTCCTCTTGTTCTTTTAGGCATTCGACCTAAAATTAATCGTTTATGTGCGAAACGCGAGCGAGCGAGCGAGGCGAGCACCGGAGACGAACGAAATCAAAATAAAGGGCAGCTGTCGTAACGCCGAGCGCAACCGGTTCGTACCGGCGAACCCGTAGGATACCCGATTTCTGATCTGAAACCGCAACTGTCTGTTCCCGAGGCCGGCGATGGCTAGGTTGGAATTAATTTCTGTTAAGGGACTAGTAATTCTTAAGCGACTTCTCGTTATTAAGGATCGCTGGGCGTGAAGGGCTAATTCTGCGCGAGCCGCGCGGCTCGTGGCGTTCAATTCTGTTGTAAAAAAGATACATGGAGAAACGAGTTGTTCGTGCAGGCAGGTCGGATTTCGCGTTTTTCTCCGCCATTCTTTATGTTCGACGTAGGGGTAAATAATGCCGATTAGGAGCCGGAAAACGAAACGTTTGTTTTAGATCGGGAACAGCGGCGGCAGCAGGCGGCCGGGCTCGCGAAACGAGGCGTCCAAGTAAAATATTTTCGGAAATAAATACGAGTCTCTTCTTCGACGTGCGCGATCGCCTCGCGGCCCGCCCGCACCTGCCGGCCGCTCGCCGAATTCTAGTTGAATAATAAAAAGAAGAAACGAAGCATTTTTTAAATTAAACGAGATAAACGAATGACCACGTTCGCCTTTCTCTGCATTTATCCCGAGTCTCGATCGTCTGGCTTCCTTCCTTTCTCTTTTTATTTTCTTTTGTAGCGTCTTGCCGCGGAGAAAGTGTTTCCGCCGCGCGTGAATCATGGACCGGATTGTCGGAGCAACGGGCCCAGGGCTCTTCGAGGCAGACTGTTTTTATTTAACCCATTCAGCTGTAATATAAATGTTTTTTGATATTCTGTTAACGATGTCGATAATCTGTAATTGTACAGTCATTTTTAAATCGAATAATTACAAACAGTTTATTATAAATATGAGAATCTATTTAGAGCGCCAAGAATCCACCGTCGACGGGCAGAGTGACGCCGTTGATCATGGAGCTGCGATCGCTCAATAGATACGCGATCGCGTCCACCACCTCGTCCACTTCTGCAAAACGGTAGAAAAAATTGATATTACTTACAGAGCATGTTAAAAGGGCGACAAGGTAATCTTTCTATTATGGAAAGATGGGTGCATGGGCGTCCGGAGGGGGGTGCAAAAGTGGCAGTTGTTCCCCTCCCCTGGCTTTTGAAAAAAGATCGCTTATTTTTAAAAACTGATCTTTATCAAGTTTATACTAAAAAAGTGAATATTTCTGAATTTCGGATTTAAATTTTTAATTAATTTGGAACTACAAAATGAGTTCAAAGAAACAAGCGGGCTACTCGTTTTTTCATTACTATATTTTACTTCACCGTCACCTCAAAGTTGCCCTCTCATGGAAAAAAGTCTATGGACGCCCTTGGATGGATGATGTTTACTTGTTTATGAATGACCTTTTTTTAAACGAATACCTACCGCCGAATCGACCCAATGGTATTTTACTGAGCATCGCTTGTGCTTTCTCGGGCTCGCTCCAGCCCAGCTTCCCCATTTCCGTCATGATCACCGTAGGGTTCACCGTGTTCACTCGAATATTGTGGGGGCCAAGTTCGAGGGCCATTGTTCTAGAAACATCGACGATTACTTTTCGTGTTTAACGAAGCATTTTTTTACCGACTAATGTTAAGCTAGAAACGCGTCGGTAAAACGAAATGAATATGCAATGTTATTAGATTTCTATAAGTTTTTAGTGTTTTTAGGGTTGCCTAGCATGATCCTTCTTAAGCCTCTTTTCACTGCTGACTATAATTTTGACAAGATTCTGCAAGTGTACATATATTCACCAACTGATCTGGACACAAATTTTCGAAATCTTTTTCTCGTGTCGATTTCTTACTTGGACAGCAAATCCACGGCTGCTTTAGAGGCGCAGTAAACGGCATGGTCCTTCAAGGCAGCCTGGCTGGCCTGCGAAGATACGTTCACGATGCTACCAGGGACATTTCTCTGGATCATGTCTCTCGCGACCACCTGAGAGACATTCATCATCGCCTTGACATTTATGTTAAAACTCAGGTCGAATTCTTCCTCAGTGGCGTCCAAGAAGGGCTGCAGCTTTGCAACGGCAGCATTGTTCACCAGAAGATCGACAGGCAGAACGCTTTGAACTGCCTTCTTAGCAGCGTCCCAGTCACTAAGGTCGACGCAGACGGTCTGGATACTGGAATCTTGTGCGCGGAGCTTGTCCAGGTTCTCCTTTGTCTTGGACAATCCTATCACTTGTCCCTTAAACTTGGACAGGCGGAGTGCCAACTCTCTGCCGATGCCTGCAATTCGTTAACGTTTGACATGTTCGGGAGGGATCCTATATTTTGGTGTAAAAACATAGCAAAATTTGGGATGTTTTTTACGAAATTAGCGATTCGATTGAAAGTTGCACTATGCATGTTGTTATGCATCTTTGAAGAAGTTGCAGTTTTTTTTATTAATTTTTAATAATGAATATAGGAGTTATGGGCTGTTATTCGTTCATTTTTTAATATTTTCGTATAACAAAATTACTGAGAGTTTCTGAATATATGTACTTCTAAAATAAGGAAATAGTTGTAAGAAATATACATCACATTTTTCACAAATAAATTCCCGAAAATGACACGCTGGTGCCAGTGATTCTAACTTCCTCCGTGATCCTTAATTACCTTCAACACATTCTTATGGAACCGTTTCCACCAAACTCTAATTTAAAACATAGCATCACATAGCATAGCTCAGCTTCGGTGGTTTCCCGGCTTTATAACTATTCGGCTTCGCCCGAAATTTAGATTCTGATATTATAAAAAATATATTTTCAGTTTTTTTTCTGTGAAAATGATCACATTCATCTGGATTATTCAGGCATAATAAGCTGAGGCACAATCCGGGATCCCACATTTTTATCGATCGAAAGTATTTAGATAACAGACAAACACACAAATATGTAGGAGCTTTCTGCTTTATACATATATTAAGATACGCAGAATATTTGGAACACGTTTTATTTTCAAACTTTTCAATAAATCATTCTACTATATAGCAGTATCCTTTAATTCGACTGCTCTTCACTGTTTTAATGCTATTCTGTTTCATTTACAAACGCGCGTATGACTAACTTTTTTAGACCTGAAATCTCGGGAGAAAGTAGTTTTATGATCGTTTTACTTGCACCTAACAACGCTCCTCTATAGCCCAACGTCTTCCCACTTGCGAAATGGACCGTGAAATGGTATTGACTAATTCGATTCAATTTACGGAGCAACTGTACTTGTTAAAAAGATATCAGACGGTCGGCAAAAGATTCCAATAGTATTTATTCAACGGCATAAGACGCCTGAGATTTTTTCATTATTTTCCTCGAACACATCAAACCTTAAGAAACATCTCGAACATTTTTTTCAAATTATCTCGAATTCTTGCAGCATAAAAGTCATTTTTAACGAAGGTTGCGACTTTTAAGATAAGCATTATCGTGATTTATATCTGTCTATTAAAAAGTCTAAAGCTAGATTAAAAGCTAGTTTCTGATTGGCTAGATTCAAACTCTTGGCCAATGAACGAGTTCTTGGTTTGGTGCAGAACGCGCAGGATCGAAGGAAAAACTCGGTGGATTTTGAAAAGTGGTATTCAATTACCAAATTATTGAGTCAGATTCATGGGCATACCTTGTCCAACACCTGTCACCAGAATCCGTTTCCCCTCGAAGCTGATGTTCATGGCTACTAACGACTGCGTAATGTTTCGAGCCCAATGTGGTATTACTACAGATGTAACTCGTCTCTGGTATTACTCTGTCTGACCCCACCAACGACCATTAACTATGCTATTGGTATCTGCGCAACTCGTTCATTCGTTTTCTAACCTAGAGGGCGGATAAATCTTTGGCGCTGATTTAAATTCGTCTCAACTCCGTTGGCAATATTTATCAGCTGAAAGTAAGATACTTATTCCTCTTACAAAACAGAATCAGCGCTTCAAGTTTCGAGAGTTTCGAGCTTTGAAAGTTTCAAAATCTTGATTCGAATTTCGGGAATTTAAAAATTAGCTTCGAACCCACTCCTAATAAAGATACTAAATTACTTCGAGCATTTGCTAGTTAATTGTACTGATAAGCGTATTAACTTTCTTTGAATATCTTAAACGAAGTTTCAGCAATTTTGGATTCAATCCCTATTAATTAAAAAGAACTGTTATTCGGGTAATACGGAACTAGGAAAATGATTTCGAAGAATAGAATTATAAACAAATTTCTAAGAACACTTACGTTTTTATCGCGAACTTTTGAAATTTGAAAAGTCGTATCGAATGATCGATCGCGTATCGATATTACGATTCGTAATTTACGAATGAACATTCATTAGGCCCATAAATGTCTAACTGTCAAGTTTGGATAATCAAGATATCCTACTCTCGAAAGTGTTGATAAGCGGAGAGAATAACCTTCGATAAATATTCTAAGAATCTCGAACATTATAAATATCGAGACTGCGAAGTATTACCGAAGTCATATAAAAGTTAACCTCACCGAAGCAACATATCATCGAACGAAACCTCCAGAAAGTACTGTATCACACTTTCGTTATTACTTTCCACTAGTACATCACGAATTTTAAATCCTGCTAATCAAAGCCGTTAATCTCGAACTTTGAAAAGCCATCATTCAGCCATCGTTCGTTTCTTCGAACGAGAGTTGTCGACACCCCGAAAGATTCGATACAATTCGTATTTTTAACACCAAGACACAACTTACTCGTCAAACAGTCAACGAAGTAGCTGCAGAGTACTCTGCATGATTACTGCGATCATGAACAAAGTAGCATCAAAGGTTTTCCTCGGAAGTGGTGGAATATTCCATCGCGCCTTAATCTTCATGATCAAACTTGGATGGCAGTCGCGCTTTCGTCTGCCGATGCTTCTGATCATCGTCTTCGCCGCCATGGACTACAGACTCCAGTTGGAAATAGAGTTCGATAGCAACGTGGAACAATACAATCACTTGTGATTAAGGATATGAATCGATGTCTCCGCAGCCGTAACCAGAAGCGTTAGAGCGACGCGAAATATGTAAACAGCTGATTATTTTCCATTGTATATACAGTAGGGACTTTAGGAGCGATGTACGTTGAAATTTCTATTCGACCCTATTATAGTTCAGTTGTTACAGACTGGCGTTGCACTGGAATTGCATAGAATAAGGAAACGATCGAACAACATTGGTACGCGTAGTGTATAAAGATTCGTTGGAGTCACGAATGCACACGTAAATCGATGTTTAGAATTAATCCACTACTGATAGCGTTTCACAGTAACGCGTACTGTGTTGCTGTTTTCTGTGATGTATTGGAAACATATTAATCCTACGCTTACAGAGTTGTACCGTGTTGCGAAGTTGCTTGCGTTAAATGTTATTATATTACTTCGTGGATTCGAGACTGATGTATGTGTAAATAGTTTTGATTAAATAGGTAGTTACTGGGATTCAGTGATGTTGAATATAATTATGAAGATTCTGGGTGTTTGTAACTATCGTTTAATTATAGGGAATGTATATATAAATTATATAGATATATGTATATTTACAATATTAATACATACATGTATATGTTTGCTAAATCTGTTCGATGGGTATTCTAGCTTATCATGACACGTAAGCGTTTATGAAAGGCTGGTGATATGTTGATAGAGTTTTAGTACCATTTTCTTCTTTATATTTTAATATTAAATTTGAAGGACGTACAGTTCGTAAGATTTTAGTAGCTCTTAAGGGAAAGGAAACGAAGGGTAATAAGAAACAACTGACAATTTTATTGTAAATAGGTAGGATAGACTTTATAGCGAAAGTGTAATTCCAAGTATTTTGTAAGCCTGAACTTCTCGAGGATACTTTTTGGGAACAGAAGGTGTCTCGTAGTTAACTGTGAACTTGAAATGAAATTGTTTGGCATTGAATTTATTACTCTATACAGTTTATTAATTCTTGTATTAGCAAAGTAGCATTGTTATATCCGTGGACCACCATTTTATATTATCTACTACTGTGTTCTAAAAATGTTTCGTTACGTACGTTATCCTTTATTGTAAACAGCACATAATAGCGATTCCATATCATGGAATGATAGGCTTTAGTGAATGTAAGTGGTTGTACTCGATGTTATCAAATGAATAAAGCGGAAAGCCATTATTTTTATAAACTGCCTTTTTATTATGCGTGGGCCACGTGACGAAGTCCACGATAGCTTTCCTTATTTAAGGGGTCTTGCTAAGTCAGGAGGTCGAGAAAAGGGTGGTCTTTGGAATTTTTTTTCTCAACAGCTATAACACATTTCTCAAAAATCTTTTTTTCCTTTTAAGGATTGCATCTAGTACCGCATCGTATTTTTTTTTTTATTAACGGTTCTTTTGCTCTTATTTCTCTGCTTTTGTTTGTTTTAATTATTTTTCTTTTGTAGTTCCTAATTTTGTAGTTACTTCCTATAACAAAGGGTTTATCCCGCTGATATACTTAAAAGAATAATAATAATATTATTTCAAACTAACATCGATCGAGTTGAAGGAATGGAAAATTTCAAACCTATTTCAAAAATAATTAGAACTCGTTCGTGGGATGAAATCCTTTTGTAATCGAAGGGGAATTTGTTGGCTTCTCGGTGAATATAAAAGATCTCCGTAGATAGGGAAGCAGTAGTACGGCGTTTGCTTCTGGAAGATTACGATCCTCGTAGAAGTGGAAAATTCGGGGTTGTTTAAGATGTGAGCATTTTCTTAGCTAAGTAAGAATTTACTTAGAAAAATTTCTTTGCTAATTGTTTTAATTTTACCAAGGAAGTTAGGCAATCCGGAACTTTGGAAAATTATGCAACTTTGTGTGCAAGTAGAGTAGTATTTTTTGTTGGTGCCATAGTGCGGTTTAAGGGGGTGAAAGGCACCCTTTGAGCAAAATGCAGAATTTTCTTTTTCGTGGAATATCTCGAGAACGGTGAGAGATTTCGAAAAGAAGTTTAAACAAAATTTGCATCTTTTCTTTACATCTACAAAACTGCGAAAAAATAATTATCGAATTAGAGATTGGTGGTGGGGGTAATTTAAAAAGTATGAATTTTTCAATAAATTATGTTTACACAGTTTTGTAGATATAAAAAAGATGTAACTTTTGTTTAAATTTCTTTTCGATATCTTTCACCGTTCTCGAGATATTCTACAAAAAAGGGAAGTAGGTTTGTGGTACGGATGAACTACTCTACTTGCACAGAAAATTACGTAATTTTCTGAATTCCCATTGTTAGAATCAATTTTTAAAATCAGTTTGATTCTTTATTACTTCGAGTTGTGTAATATTTTCGTGGAATGCTTTTAAGGTTTATTCACGATTTTATACAAAGGTCATCGAACCTCGCCTACCTAGTCATTTTAACAACACTTTTGGCCCTCGCTCCGAGGATTTCTTCGAGAACAGTAGAACCAGCGAAATTGAACAGCATTCAAATTCCTATGATCATGGCGCACAATTTCCCTAATATGGTAAACAGTTCAATCAATTGAAGAGTTCTTCTAGAAAGCACTATAAACACCAAAAATCAACTTCTATACTACAGTATTACCATTAAGATTTTGCAATAAAAAAAAATAATAATTTTGGCACAGTGCTTTCTACAAGGACTCTTCGATTATAGAAACCATAAATTATTTCTCTTAATAAACTAGTGATCTCCTGCCTCTTTCCCTCAATTATTTTAGATGAAATCCATGAGGGACGATTCGAACGACAGTGGAGATAGATTATGCCAGATAGAGTACCAAGTCGTAAGTTGCACTATAACATTTAGCCTTCTAATAGGATTGATCCTTCCACAGCAAATGAGTGTCGAGAAATGGGAAATTTTTGATTCCAGACGAGGAAGAGAACAGGAAACTGTGTGAAGATAGGTCACGGACTAGTTGGATGCGTTGCCGAAGAGTACATAAACCCATTCCACCCTGACTGCTTTTAAATATCTATTAAAAGCCCTCTGTATTCATTCTAAAACCAATTGCCTCGAACGATCGTATAAATCGTGATCCAGCGTTGTATAAACTTTGTCAATAAAAGTGTTTGAAAATAAAGGCCGTATCCTCTAGTGTTCTCAACCCAAGGAATTGCTCCTCCATTCACTTGTACGTTGATGAAACTCCCACGAGTGAATAGTAAAGCCAGCTTGATACTAGAAACTCACCCTCGAGAGACGAATGGCCAGGATTCGAGCCGTCGAACTCATGAAGAAATAGTGGCCATTGTCATTTCCGGTGTACGTGACAAAGAGGAACCGTTCAGTTCTGTCGAAATGTTGGCTTGGTGGGGCGATTGGTATAAACGTTGAGGAAATCGAGGAGCAGCTTCTTCAGGATCAGGATCCAGCCACATGGAGGGACTTGGAATGGTTTGGAGCGCTTGGTTCATGTTGCTTCTCTGTGGCTGCTCGCCAGGGACTTACGGGAAGTTTGTTGCTGAAGATTTCGGTGAGAGTATTGAAAATTTTCAGTGATCCATAGATCCCCCAGAAGTGATCCTTGATTGAAGTAGGCTCCCTTAAACATCAGATAGTATTACTAAAAATATTACTAAAAAATATACATTTATTCACAAAAATTGGAATTATATTTTTTTGCCACTTAGGTATGTATCTTTTGAAATTTTTATTTATTTCTTATAAAAATGAAATGACAGAATTTTCTTTCTTCTATGAAAAGAACTTGTTACGTGGGAGGATTATACAAATAAGAAAGATTTTAGTTTCGAATGTTTACGTATTGCAGAAGAAAAGTTAATAGCGCTTTCCAAGGTGGTCGATTACATTGGCCAAAGACCTCATCAAATGAACGCTGATGCCACTTTCTCTATCACCATTGTCGAAGGTAAATATTGAACACTCAAATTTACATCTCCGACGTATATCACTGTTTCAAGATTATTAAAGACTAAGTTGCAAAACAGTTTTACGACTGAACCTCGCCTTTGCGCTATTTCTCTCTTTCTCTCTCATTATTCCTTATTTTTGTATCTCGTGCAATAACGACGTTTAATAATAATAATTAAAATGTGATACAAGAATTGTTAAAAATAGATGCCAGCTTCTGCAATTAGCCGACAATAATTTTCATCCAGTACTCAGATAATTATACTATTTAAGATTTCTTTTCAACAACAGCCAACATAGCCGCCACGCTGTTGCACAAAAACGCAAGATACTTAGAAGATAAATACTGGAAAACACTGGTGGGAATTTTGAAACTTTGCGATTCGACTCGACGCTACCTGGTCGACACTATCGATCCAGGGAACACAGATGTTCATCTACGTAAGTGGCTGAAAAATATTAGTAACGATTTAATGTCCTTTTATTCCCCAACATAAGGTAATTTAATCGCAGTGCACAAAGCACTGAACAACCCTGCTCTGTGGATGAGACCTATATCTTGGAAGAATGGTCTCTTGGATAAAGGAAGCTCCGCTTCCAACAATCTAATCCGTCAAGATATCCGCGACTTGATAATGCAAGGGACGCCCAAGGAAAATGAAAGCGATCGATGTCTCGCTGAGATCGTTAGAAATAAATTGAATTTGGATGACCAAATTCCTGAAGTGTGCGTGGTAATATTGAAAAGGCGCGGTCCCACAAGAGGATATCCTCTTACCCACAGATTGCTGATCGTTCAAGTTGCCAGAGCGGTTCGAAACACACTTGGCATATTTTTAAAAAATATTGGGTGTTTCAAGACTGCCTGACTTTTAATCAACTTCTTTGGTTGCTTTAATTAGCTTCGAACAGCTTTAATTATAATCATACCAAGCAATAGGAAAGTCTTCCTTGTGTACACCCCAACAGAAGACAGAAAAGTGGAAGGAGAATAGCTTTGAACTAGTTTCGAGGTTTAGACAGCGATCTAGTATCGAAGCATTACTATTGGATAAAGGATTTAGAATTTCGACCGTATTTTTACAGAATATAAAAACCATAGAGTGATGTCAGCGCGTAGGTTCGGTCACATAAATATTTATGACCGAACCTACGCGCTGATACCACTCTATGGTTTTTATATTACTATTGGATGACTAAGTAGCATTAGTCTTGCACAAACTTCTTTCTCCTGTACTCCAAGCGGTGTGAGTTGGTTGGAATGTGTGAAGTATTCCACACTTGAGATGTTGCTGTGTGTGGAATTCCACATTCGGGAATTTGGAAGGCATTTTACCATTTTTTATTTTTTATTTGCGCTTTTTAGGCTGTTGAAATTTGATCTTTTAGTTTGTACTTCACCCGAATTTCTTCACAGAAATCTCCTAATTCGTCGGTATACCTATACAGTATTACAAATCTATTTTTTTATTTAATTAAATATTTGTGTTAGATACTCTTGAACCGCCCCGTACTTTCAGGCACTTCTTTGAATATTTTTAATAACCATTCTGATCGATTTCAGATGAAGTGTGAACGTGGATTGTTAAGACGACCCTCTGATTTGATAGCCTCCTACTGTTCCGCGATCTTTCGAGATCTAGCGGACATTGAAGCTGCTGGGTTCCCTTACAACGCGGCGGATTTGATGATGGAACAAGGTACAGGGAAAACAGCGATAACTTTTACGTGAAACCAATCGAGATTACTTTAAAATTCTTTGACATTGGAAACACTTTTCTATCGTTCTTCAAGTCCTTCTGTGCGGCATGGAAGGCTTCGTCGAGTTCGTTGACCAGCACTATGAAAGATTGGTGTTGAATTTTCCACGTTCTAGCGGTTGCTTCAGTTCTTTCGGGTACGTATTCTCGAAAGGACACGATCTTATTTACTTTTCATTATATTTACCTGTATATATGCAGCTACAAGGCTGATTGTAGAAGATATTAATATAAAATACGAGTTGGGTGGACCGAGGCGAATCGGATCAAAATAAGAATGAACAATTAACAAATGATGTAACAAACATGGACTGAATTCTTATTTTGATCTCATTCGCCTGGGTCTACCCTACAGAAAGTAGGCGGTCAAATTTAAATGGATAGACGATTGTACTCTAATCAGAATTGTCCAGAGTTACAATTGAATTACTCTGTGAATTATAATTACAAAATAATTCAATTTCATTGTAATTCATAATTCAGATTTCTCATTCAATTAAATTACATCGCAATTCGTAATTGCAATTGAAGTACAATTGCTTAGTACAGTGTAATTTAATTAGAATTACGAATTAAGAGGTAACCAAATTGAGAGGTAATAAGAGGTGAGAAAGAAATGTGTATATAGGTAAAGGTTTCAAACAGGAAAAATTATTAAGACTAATGAATATGGTATTATTCATAAATTTATAATATATAAAGATATAAAAACTCCTTTGTTACATTTTTTCCATATACAAATATAAATGTAAAAAAGAAACGTGTAAATACCTGCTGTACCTAACTTACAATACACATTAAAGGTAGAAAATAACGGCAATCCTCTAATACGTCACATGTATAAAAATGAATACAAAAATACAGTGAAATGCATCACCTAATAGCGCAGTTCTGCCAATTGAATTACACTGTAATTTAAATTGAATTACACTGTAATTTAATTACGTAATTTAATTATATTGTATTTCGTTTACACCGTAATTCAATTACTCGCATGATTACAATAATTAGGAATTGAGTTAATTGATAAGTTTGAATTACGTAATTTAATTACGTTGTATTGTATTGCTAAAGTGGCAATTTAAATATGTGCCACAGTCCATTGACACAACTATTATTTCTTTCTTTTCTTTTTTTTTCTTTCTTCAAGAGCTGCAACTTGCATAGACTTCAATATCGATTCTACGTCATAGTTTATACTTTCCACGAGTTTGTTAAAGTAACGAAATCAAATTCTTGTTGCAGAAATGGATCTCTGAAGAGCCAATTGCGCGTGGCTCGCAGATCTTCGACAGCTACAGATTTCGGCTGCGACAGCCACGCTACGGGAATGGCCGCCGCATCCCTCTCGTTATTCATTCGCCAGAACGTGGAGAACGCATTCGAGTAAAGATTAAAAGTATAACAACAGGTTCCAAGATTATTTTGATATACCTATTCCAATTTCCACTTTACTTATTGAGCACTTACCTAGTCCCCAGATATTTCGTTATTCCTTTTAATACTGATGGATCACGATTTGCCTCGCGCAACCTTTGAGGAATTATCTCTAAAATTCAAAATTAAATTGGTTTCAGCGCACTGGTTCGGTCAATTTAAGCTCTTGAAGAAAGAAAAAAAAAGAAAAGAAAGAAATAATAGTTGTGTCCATGGACTGTGGCACATATTTAAATTGCCACTTTAGCAATACAATACAACGTAATTAAATTACGTAATTCAAACTTTTCAATTAACTCATATCCTAATTACTGTAATCATGCGAGTAATTGAATTACGGTGTAATCGAAATACAATATAATTAAATTACAGTGTAATTCAATTTAAATTGACCGAACCAGTGCGCTGAAACCAACTTAATTTTGAATTATCTCATATATACGGTCGAAATTCTAATCAATTTATTTTTAAAATGAATGGCGAATATCTCTAAAATTAACAAAAGAAGGAAGGGGCATTAAGGTGGAATCCCACGCGCCGTCTGATCAGTCATGGCTCGCCAAGCCGACTTGCCTGGCCTGGACGAGCCGAGTAAGCTTACAGATTCACGTTCCGTCTGATTCCACATTTAGGCACGCAATGTATTACGCAACATTCAAGCGGTGGGTCAAAATTGATCCAGGCACAGGATACGGAGGGTTAAATATAACAACTCATATATGAGTTACTGATAATTTGCTAAATAGAAAAAAAAGAATTGTTTTTAAAGTTGGCTGAAGCCTCTGTGTTTAAACATGTTTCAATTTCTTTCGCTCCAAATTTTCCACCTCTCAAAATTTGCTGCCCTAGGCTGCAGCCTCCTTAGCTTATATGTATACAAATCCGTCTCTGCCGCTGAAGAATACCGATTATCGAAAGGTGGAGCATCCCACTGCCAATAAAACAAGGTCACGTGGTTTTCGAAAAATCTGCTTCGATGGATGTTCGACTGCTTTGGTGTGTTCGCGCTAATTGAAGCTTAAGTGGGCACATTTTCCGATCAATACCTAGGTCCTTGTTATAGAGGATCACTATCCTCTGTGGTGAGAGGCGCGCGGCGCGCCCCAACCACCGAAGTGGGGAGAGAAGCGACGAAGCCGTCTGCGCACGGATTCTGATCATCTCCGGTCGCAAGCCGGCTCCTCTTCTCGGCCTCACTCAACCGGCTCCTAGGATTTTCGCCGACGCCACGATCCTTCTCACCGTTTTCGTCGATCGCAAAAATGTGAGTAGATCGCGAAATAATGATCGGCAGCCACCAGTGAAAAGGCAGAATAGTGTTCTACGATGTATTTTATAATAATAAAATATAATGCGTTGAACGAAATTCAAAGTTTAAGGAAATTCGAAAAAATAATGACGGTGGGCGATACTTACATACATTTTTCGCATACAATTTTTTTTCGATAAATATGTTAATGTTTCATAAAACAACAAACGTTTTTTAAACTCTAGTTGTTTCAATATTAACGATTAACCAACGATTCGAATGAGTTGGTATCGCGTGACATGGGACCAAGAGGTAATCAGTTTTATGACAGATCATAGCACACGTTACTTTTCCGTTAAGAGAGTTGGAAAATTTTCCGGTATCGACGTTTCAATATTGTGTTGTACTTTTAATCACTTTTCGGCATTTAAATTTCGGAAATTATTAACGGTAAGTACATCGTGGGATTCTATAGTCCTTACTGTACATTTTGACGTATTAAAAAGTTCTTTACCTCACACTTAAGTGTAAATATTATCAAATGTTATCATATTAACATTTAATATTTATTAAATGTTAATATGATAACATTTGATAATATTTTTGATAATATTAAATGTTAAATGTTAAATATTAAATGTGTAAACGGAACACATATTTAACCCAATTCGACCAATCTAGGTAATTGTCTTGAAACTTTGCATGCGTGCGTAGTTATGATGACAATACTAAATTATAAGAAGAAGCGGGACGGGTGAAAAATTACAGTCATCAATAAATATAACCCATAACCACAAATCCAAAGTCCAAACCACTTAAAATCAGTCTGTAACCACAAATGAAATCAATTCAGACGATATGCAATCAGCATATAACCACAAATCAAAACACTAAAAAGTAAATAATACAAAATATGCGAAAAAGAATTTTAAGTTAAACAATTTTATTTAACATGCACTGAAAACTGAGAAATTCTCCATGCACGTATTTAACCGGAACCCAATAATTTCAGAATGAACTTCAATCGTCTCTTCCTGAATCTCCAGTAGATGTTCTGACACTACAGCTTGCACCCCCGCCGCAATTAAAACTGGCGGAATAAACGGAAACACCAACGTTGCTCTTCATTAACAGAAATTTGAGTGTTTCCTACCTTTTGGACATTTCCTTCTTACTTTTTATAATTTATGCGCTTATAGCGAACGCTTTTTTGCCGAGAAGTAGGAGCCGATTGTCGATCAGCTTTAAAAATGCGCGAGCAACAGTAGAGATTCTAAATCTACTCGGGATCTGAGTTCTATCGGAGCGTCTATTTGTGCACACCTCGCGGCAAACGTATCCATGAAACAATCGGGAAAGCAAAATACGACATTGGGCCCTCTGCCCCCTTCAAAGTTTTCACGCTACTGACATTTTCTTTCAGGTTTGAGGTAAAGTCGTGTTGTGTCTGCTGCTCCCTGAGGACGGGTACGATAATTATCGGAACGCTCCAGATAGTGAGTACAGTTTTACAGTATTTTTCGTGGCGATGAGGGGCAGGCCCAAAGGGGAGTCTGAGTATTAGGGTGGAACGAAAAATAGGGGCAAAATATTTTTTTATTATTCATGAGTTCTAATAGTGGGCAAAAGTTGTTTTTTATAATGGTATTTAAGGTGCCAAAGTTTGAACGTGATCAACAAATTTTTTGAGGTGCCGCAAGCCCTTCAAATATTAATATTTACTGAAATATTACTTTTTGAAAGGCTTGCGGCACCTCAAAAAATTTGTTGATCACATTCAAACTTTGGAAGCTTAAATACCATTATATAAGGCAACTTTTGCCCACTATTAGAAGTCATGAATAATAAAAAAATACTTTTCCCCTATATTTCGTTCCACCCTACTGAGTATCTTTTTTACCATCACCTCCCCATCCCCTGCGCTGTTCAACCGCGGGGGACCCTCGAGGGTTTGATAGCCCCGGGCTCCAAAAACCTTAATCCAGGCCTGATGCGGGAATTAATTGTTTAATCGGGCCTGAAGTACATTTAACGATCTCTCTTGTATCGCTACTTAGATATTCTCGATCATAATGGTGGTCTTGGGCCTGAACATCAGATGGGAGTTAGTGACCAGCGTGGACCCAGACACCGTCAAGATCTTTTACACCATATCTTTCTGCATAACAATCATCATAGCGATCTTGCTTTTGGTTGGTGTCTTTAACGTGAGTTATCCTCCAATCTTTAAGAAGTCGAGTGGTGCAAGGTTTTGAGAGATGCCTAGTCGGTTAGGCCTAGTAGAGAGGAAATATTAAATCGGTGCAAAAGTTCGTTCGCTTTATTGAATCAAAGATCTATTAAAAGTTTTTCTACTCAAACTATTTTCCTCGGCTATCTACGACCTTTCGCCTCTTTTCTGGTGAAAGTACAAGTAGGTGCAGTAAAGAAAGACATTACTTCGCACCTACATTATAGGCAAATAAAAAAATGTCCTCCAATGCCAAAATATCCTTCGACGAAGTATTAGCTGTGTGACCGTCACAGATAGCACACGAAGTCTTTAAGACGTCCTTCAGAAAATATCAGACGTCTTGAAAGTTTGAAACAGAGACGTCTACAGGGCGTTTAAAAGACGTCTCGCGGACGTCTTACAAGACGTCTAGAAACTGTTCAAAAGTTGTCTATGAAACTCCGGTATTATCACTCTATTATTTTGACATATCTTATATTGGTATGTATCGTTATTGGCCCTATTACACCTATGAGATGATACATTTGACCACATATGTTTGATACTGGTTTTTGCCTGACAGTTCAGATTTAAAATCCCGGTTGGCTCGATGTTTTGAAACGGTCAACGGCTTTTTCGGCCACAAGTCGTGTTCACCTCTAGTATGTTTGGTTTGTCCGCTGTGTTCTTCAGTCTTCTTCCAACCGACTGGCGTGTCGTTTGCTTATATAACGCTTCGACATATTTTTCATTAGCAAACGCAATATTATAATAATTAATCTCGCTTTCCTGAAGGGGGTTCAAATCAAGAACCGAAACGTCGGATTTTCTTTATAATTATTGACAAATAGCTGATATATTTTATTTTATTTTTAAATAAATAAAATAAACTTTGTATAGTGACCGAATCAGTGCGCCGATACCATCTTATTTAATGTTACATAAATTTTACATATGTAATTTTGCCTTTTTACATCTTGAATGTTGCTTTACCACATTATAATAATTGGTGGTATGATTTGCGTGGTGTTGTCTGGGTTAAAATTTCTTTTCTTGTAAAATTAAAAAGCTTTAAATTATTTACCTTCTTTTTAATTAAATTAAAACAAACAAATTTTAAATTAATTCATTACCAACAAATAGTGCTTAAAAGTCGATTCAAACAATAATTATTAACAGTTTCACTTTTGACTACGTTTATGACCGTTATTCTTCTATACCCTTCGGATGTTCTCGCTTTGTATACTATTTACCTCAGTCACTCTCCAACCGACTAACAAGGTGCACGTCTTTAGATAACGTGTTTAACGTATAAAAGCAAACGCAGTAGTTTAAAATTCTTTCTTGAAAATGGTCTAAATCATAGACCAAAACGTCGAATAAATTAATTGCAAAAAAACTTTTATTAAATGTTTATATGACCGAACCTACGCACTGATATCACTCTATGGTTTTTTAATATAAAGTAGACGTCTCTAAGACGAGGTGTGCTATCTGGGATTTGGTTATCTTCTACTGACCGAAAAGAAAAATCCATCAGTCGCTTCTGACAATAAAATCTTACACGATGACCTTTAAAAGTCCTCTTCGTTTGAATACTCGAATTTAAGAAATCGAAGGGTGAGTCCTACGTCCCCTAGCGAAGCCAATCTGCAATAATTGTTCTTTTTCTCCCACAGAGGAACACTTGTATGATATTGTCATGGTTGATACAAGGGCAAATTGGGGCAGTGTCTGGGCTACTTAACACCATTTGCAAGGTCATCGTATGCATCGTGAACGACGACTGGAGAGCTTGCTTCGCTTCTTTCTTTGGCAGCTTCGTAGTGCTCAGTGAGTACATCGCCCGCTTCCTTTACACCCCCACTTTCGATCTATCATTATACTGCGAGATTTTCTACTTTATTCAGATTCGTGGTTAAAGGTGGATCTAGCGGTATAGCATTAAGGCGGAACCACAGATTCGTCATTCGGCAACTATTCACTATTATACATTTGTGGATCTAGTGATGTAGGCAAATCTTCTCTATCAGCCGAGTATCAAATGGGTGGTTGAGAATCATAGTGGTATAAGTCCAAGTTTTGATAATTTTAGTTAATAACAGTTTTGAGGCGGGTACTAGGGACAGATGGGTGACCACCTTCCCATCGGTACACCGCGCTCGCTGCTCTGGGACACCCGTAGGAGAAGGGAGGATGGATAAAAGATAGAATTAATAAGTTCGTTGGGCAATATAAGCGATATGCTTGAAACGCCAGCCTGATAAACACGGGAAAAAATATATACAATACAATAACAGTTTTGAAGTCTCAAACGCTCTATCTGTTTACATACTTTCATAGTGAATTGAGCTACAACTTCATTTTTAACTGAGAAATAAGAACATTTCTCTTTAGCACTCAAGTAACAAAAGTATTGCGTTTCGAAACATACTGGCATAAGTCACTCGATAAGTCTTCCGCGTAAAGTAATATTTTGCGCTTTCTGTTATAAAAAAAACTGTACGTATATATTACAGTTGTGGGTACACATCTAAAGGCTCAAAATACTACCATTATAAATATGTATATACTTAAAAAGAACTTTCATCACTATTATGTTTATAAGCATGTAATTTCTGGCCTTAATGAATACAGTTTTACCAAAATAACATTCTCAGATCGTTAACTCTTTGAGAGCTCATTTAAAGCGAAGAAATAGTAAATTAATGTAGTAAGAAGTGCACAGTTGTCCCCTTTCTGTTTGAGCATGCGCATTAGAGACCTCGCTATTGCTCGGTACACCTACAAATCCGTTATCGCAAGGAATGTCTCCAAGATAGTTTAGATAGTTAAAGGTTTAAAGACTCCTCCATTCCTCGAAAGCTTGTCAATAATTTATCCTGTTTTAGCAGTGATTTACATACACTTGTTACAAGTTACGTATATCTTTCCAGTGATTTACACGTACTTATGGCTAGTCGTGTACAGCTACTTCAAGCAGGTGAAGAGCGAGACAATGAACAATTATCAACAACAACCTTGAAGCTGGTCAAAACTGAATGGCTGACCTCATCACAGAAGAACGGTGGAGAAGTTTCGTGTATTTTGTTTCTCGCCAAGGAATTGGACTGCTACATCCACGTGGAAACTTCACCACCAAGGAACAGTCTAATTAGCTTCCAACGAAGTCGCTTAAGCTTCAATTAGCGCGAACACACCAAAGCAGTCGAACATCCATCGAAGCAGATTTTTCGAAAACCGCGTGACCTTGTTTTATTGGCAGTGGGATGCTCCACCTTTCGATAATCGGTATTCTTCAGCGGCAGAGACGGATTTGTATACATATAAGCTAAGGAGGCTGCAGCCTAGGGCAGCAAATTTTGAGAGGTGGAAAATTTGGGGCGAAAGAAATTGAAAAACACAGAGGCTTGAGACAACTTTAAAAACGAATCACTTCTCATTCTTCTAGAATATTATTAATAACTCATGTGAGTTGTTATAATTGTTGTTGTTATACGTCATTTTTAACAGAAGATGTCCCTCTTATAAAAGTTTTTGTGTCAACTACAGGCCTCTCGCCCGCTAATTCCTTAAAACCGAAGCTGAAAATCCGAGCTCTGAATTGATTCGTGGCCAATAAAGGAATGTCAAGTATAAAAAGTGACAGAGGAATCAGTGTTCGAGCGGAGAATGAGAATACAATTGGAATTAGCAAAGTTCATTTCACAATCTTTGCGTGTGAACTTTTTTAATGTTTTTCGTGAATTAAAGGTACAATTGGAATTAGCAAAGATGATTTCACAATCTTTGCTGGTAAACTTTTTTAGTGAATGAAAGGGAATTAGCTTCTTTCATACATGAGTCATGTTCTTTTGGGGGAGGGGCGGGGGGGGGGGGGGATTTCATCACTTTTTTCATAATTTGTTATCAATTACTAAGTGCCCTATTTCATAACGGTCTTCATCCTCAAAGCGGTTCATATTCATGCAAGTATTGAAGTCATATTCATGCGAGTTTTATATAGAAATGTATTGTTAACGACAAAATTAATCAAACGAAATGTCCCCAAACGCTAAAAATGTGGATATTCTTTTTTGTATCGTCAAATTTGAAAATAAATCGTGTTTTTTAAACGAATTTCTTTAGCTTCGATTCCTTTCTTTCCTTCTTGTACGTCTGCTACATATCTGTAAACTCAAATTTTTACCAATTTCACTAATCCAATTCTCTTGAAACTTTGGAGGCGTGTGTAGTTCGGATGACAATATGCTATTTTAAAAACCAGATAACCCCGAGGGGGTAAAAATTGTACCCAATCAGCAATAATCAATAAATATAACCCATAACCACAAATCCAAACGACTTGAAATCTCTCTCTCGCGGTTTCTGATAATGTATTGTCGATTTACCTTATTTGACAAGTTTCTAGAAACTTGCACGTAAGAAAATGTACGTCTCCTTCATTTCTATCAGCTCTACATAAAAAGTCTATTAAATAATTTGGGTTCTATAAGCTGAACAAAAAAAGTCTATTAAAAAATTTTACCGACTTACCTTGTTAATTCCGGCAATTAATAATTGAGGCAGTGTCCTATATGGTCAAAAAACTCGTGATCGTGATATTTCTAAAATTTTGATAACTGTCACTTGGCATGTTATAATTGAGTGACAGCTAGGTGACTTTTTGCATTTTTGGTCAACTGCGCAACCGCATTTTCAGCAAAACCATTCCTGATTGGTTGTAATAAATTCTGCTTTCGAACGGTGACATCTACTGGTGTCAATTCTAGAAGTAAAACGAGAATGGCGACATCTACTGGCGTCAAGTGTAGAAGTAAAACGTGACGTCACGAAACGTCTGACTGAAAAAAGTATCATTTTTTAAATTTTAGTTATTTATTAAATCTGTTATCTTTTAGAAAAACAGCTTGATACATTAAGTTAAACGACAAGTGGGTTCGAAAAAAAAATAATTATTCGTTTAATCATGTAAAAACACCGGGACTATGACATAAAATAAGATAACAAGGCTAAAATAGCTCCGACGACCTGTCAATTTCGTTATCTTTCGTGTATAGAGACATGGTCGCTCAGTCTGCCTATGGGTAGAGGGGGAAGGGAAATTAACTTCCAGACGCGACCGCGTCTGTTGATTACTGACCTAAACCGGAAATTGAGACAGCAAGTAAATAAATAGAAAAAGAAAGAGAAAATTTTGCGATTTTATGGCCTAAACCACAAAAATAAATTTTTAAATTTGACAAAATAAATGCAAATGTCAATCGAAGAACTTTACTGTTAAATGTTTTGATACAAAGCTCGTGTAGAATCTCAAATACTTATGTTCATGTGAGCTTAGAACGATTGCAAAAAATTAATCTAGATTTTCGAGTTACATCAAACATTTATATTATATTATCCAAAGTTCTGAATATAATTTGAAGGGTTGGATTCAATTCCTGATGGTGCGTAAGATATCTTTTTGTCCTCAAAATAATTATGTTTCGGTTTTTAATACGTAATTTATACAATTTTTGAAGTAGTGTTTTAGAAAGAAACTTTTCATATAAGCTAGTTAAGTATCTTCGGCGCGGAGCGCTCACGCCGTCCCTCGGATTTTTTTTTAAATATCGGGGGTAGGCATACGTCCAGTGAATTTCACACAGAGTTTGTCCTTTAACTAATTTCAAACATTTAAAACTTCCGCTAATTTCACCCTCGTTCCTTTCCCTACTACATTCAATCACGTTCGATTAATCATCCCACTTTTTAAAAAAGTGACCGCGAGGCGGCGCCCTCCGCCGATAAGAATCCTGATAAGAATCAATTTTCATTATATAATATATTTATAAATCCCATAATATCCTGCAATTATTTTCATTCCTATTTTACGTTGAACTATTTTGATTCTATAAATGCAATTATTAATTGCTAATAGTTTCTAATCTTTTAATTATATGATTTTTTTAAAACGATGCTAAGTCATGGTTGTGACGAATGGAATAAAGTTTGTATGTCAAGGCAACTCCAGAGAAATATTTCCAGATGCAAAGGAAACTAAATCTAAGCCAACCTTATATAAAGAAAAAGTGGATGATATATAAAATATATTTAAGTGGATGCCTACAGTGGACGCTGATTGTTATAAAACAATTTTAAAACAAAGAACCCTTTGGAAATAAGGGAGAGTCATGTTCCACTATCAAAAGGTTCTATGTGAATGTAACAAATTAATAAAAAATGTTTTGTAAAATGTTGTGTTAACCTTTTTAACACAAAGCTGTCATATTCTAATATAGAAATAAGGTACGTTTATTTTGCTTGCGTTTACTTCCCTTTTTTTTATTATCTGATGCGTATAGAGAAAGTTTTAAACTTTAAAAATGTTACCCTGACGAATTTCCTAAAAATCATAGAACCCTCTGGTTTTCACGTCGCGATTGATAGATCACGACTTGCCTTGTGTTTCTGCATTCACTTTGCTTCGCTCCTTACTTAAACCTTTGAAAAATCATCTCTAAAGTTCGCAAAAGAAGGAATGGACATTAGGAACGTGGGACACGCAATGTATTACGCAATATTACTTAAAAGACAAGTCACGAATTCTTCCATCTTCACTTCTCTTAAAGTAACATGATCCGGTGATTACGAAAGTGGTGTAAGTTATTTTTCTTCGTTTCGCGATATTTAGATTTAAAATACAGCATAAAGTAAAATTTGTTAAAGTTCTTCGACAAATTTGCAACCTTTTTTCTAGGTGTTTCAAAACTTATGAACAGCAATGTACATTCCTTCTAATTTATACCTATCCACTTCATTAATCAAGCCAGAAAATGTGACTTCTTCGAGCGAAATTATTAGAAATCGCGGTGCTGTCTTTTAGGTATGAACAAATAATCGCAAAAGAGGACGGATTAGAAACTAGAATAATTTATTGTTCGTTGTGTAACAGCAGTCACGACCCATTGATCGCGCGCGTTACAAAAAGGCGTTGACGAGTACAAGTGAGTAAAAGAAGGGGTGAGGGGGAAATAAATAAGTCAGTCGTTAACCTTGCGTAGGAGAGACTGGTTCTCGACGGTGAGGCAACGCGTATATTTTTGCATACGCTTAACATTTTCGTTATCCTTGAAAATGGAATCTATTCTCGTCGAGGATCACCCTCGCCTTTTCGATATCGCGACCGGCAGTGCGCTGGCCTCCTCCACGAAAGCTTTGTGGCATAAAAATGGCTTCGATTCGCGAACAGGTATGAGTATTAAGCTCTAAAAAAGAATTTACAACATTCTTCGTACTGTTGAATAACAATCATGTTTCATCTGAACGTCCCGCGATAATAATCTCGCATAACGAAACTTATGAATGTTCTGCGGTTCAGTTTCAATGAATCGGGAGAATACGGTGGCCCCTTTAATCAAAGAGATAAATGATTTACGATCCAAAATTTCAAAATATGGAAAGTGACGCTGGGGGCTAAACAGGGGCGGATTTTGAGATTCGAAGACTTTGAAAATTGGAGACTTGGAGATTTGGAGATTCGGGAATTTGAGAATTTTGAAATTTGAAAATTTTGAAATTTGGTGTATCTACATTAACAAACGTCTGTTGCGCTTTCCATGAAATATCACCAAATACTTTGATTATAAGAGTTGAGAGAATTTCAAATTAATTCAATATAACAACTCACATGAGTTATTAATAATATTCTAGAAGAATAAGAAGTGATTCGTTTTTAAAGTTGTCTCAAGCCTCTGTGTTTTTCAATTTCTTTCGCCCCAAATTTTCCACCTCTCAAAATTTGCTGCCCTAGGCTGCAGCCTCCTTAGCTTATATGTATACAAATCCGTCTCTGCCGCTGAAGAATACCGATTATCGAAAGGTGGAGCATCCCACTGCCAATAAAACAAGGTCACACGGTTTTCGAAAAATCTGCTTCGATGGATGTTCGACTGCTTTGGTGTGTTCGCGCTAATTGAAGCTTAAGCGACTTCGTTGGAAGCTAATTAGACTGTTCCTTGGTGGTGAAGTTTCCACGTGGATGTAGCAGTCCAATTCCTTGGCGAGAAACAAAATACACGAAACTTCTCCACCGTTCTTCTGTGATGAGGTCAGCCATTCAGTTTTGACCAGCTTCAAGGTTGTCGATAATTATACGGCCTTCCATACGGGCCAATTCTGCTGTTCATTTTGTCGAACCTCAGCTGTTGGAAGTGGCTGTACACGACTAGCCATAAGTACGTGTAAATCACTGGAAAGATATACGTAACTTGTAACAAGTGTATGTAAATCACTGCTAAAATAAGATAAATCATGGGCAAGCATTCCGGGAATGGAGGAGTCTTTAACCCTTTAATTATTATCCCTTAATTATCTATCTTGGAGACATTCGTTGTGATACCGGGCTCGTAGGTGTACCGAGCGATAGTGAAGTCTCTAATGGACATGCTCAAGCAGAAAAAGGAGAACTGTGCACTTCTGAGTATATTAATTTACTACTTTTTCGCTGTAAATGACCTGTTAAAGAGTTAACGAAAACGATTGAAGATCTATTGAAACTAGAATTTAGAATTCAGATCGTTAGAAGTTCTAAATACTAAAGGCGGTATTACAGATTCGATATTCAGCAGTCGGCACATTCCGAATATTGCCGAATCTGCGGTTCCACCTTAAGGGGTCATGCTCAGTCAGGAGGCTGAAAAAAGAGTGGTATGTGGAAATTTTTTACTCAAAAGCTATAACACATTTCTCAAAAAATCTTTTTTTCTTTTAAGGATTGCATCTAGTACCGAGCATCGGAATTTTTTTATTTAAAAATATTTATCAATAATTAAGTTATTGTCCATCACTCGAAGGTTCTCTAAAAAACGGCTCCTGCGGTGACCAGTGCTGGTCGAATGTCGATCATCTAAAATAAAAAATTCAATAGAATTTACTTATTATATTATATTATATTATCTAGTCTTTGAACGGAGGACTTTTTTATCCGATGCTTAGTTTTCTTTTAATTGACGAAAATCAGGCACGATTTATGTTAAAATTTGAAACTTTCACTTTAAACATCAACCATTTTTTCTCAAATCGATATTTCGAAAAATCCTTCGTTCTAATACTAGATAATATAATATAATAAGTAAATTCTTTTGAAATTTTTATTTTAGATGATCGACTTCCAAGCAGCAGTGGTCACCGCAGAAGCTTTTTTTTAGAGAACCTTCGAGTGATGTACAATAACTCAGTTATTAATAAATATTTTTAAATAAAAAAATTCCGATGCACGGTACTAGATGCAATCCTTGAAAGGAAAAAAGATTTTTTGAAAAATGTCTTATAGCTTTTGAGTAAAAATTTCCAAATACCACCCTTTTTCAGCCTCCTGACTGAGCATGACTCCTTAATGCTACACCGCCAGATTCACCTTTAACCATGAATCTGAATAAGGTAGAAAATCTCAGAGTATAACGATAGATCGGAAGTCGAGGTGGAAAGGATGCGGACAATGTACTCACCGAGGCCTATGAAGCCGCCAACGAGCCAAACGACGCCACTTATCACGTCGTGGTTCACGAAGAACATGATGGCCGTGTAAATGATGCTAATTAGCAGAGCCAGTTCCAAAATCAGCCCCAGTACCACCCATGGCAACATCATAAAAGTGTTTCTCTGTGGGAGAAGAAAAACAATTATTGCAGATTAGCTTAGCTAGGGGACGTTGGAGACGTCCTTCGACTTTTTAAATACGAGTATTCAAATGAAGAGGACTTTTAAAGGACATCGTATAAAATTTTATTGTCAGAAGTGATTGCTCGGATGAACCTGATGGATTTTTCTTTTCGTTCAGCAGAACCAAACTTTCACCCCCACTCGACATATTAAAGATTGGAGGATAACTCACCTTGAAGACACCAATCAAAAGCAAGATCGCTATGAAGATCGCCATGACGAGATTTATGGCGTAAATGATCTTGACGACATCTTGGTCCACGTTGATAATTATCGTCTTCCACTCGACGTTCAGGACGAAGATCAAGACCAACGTGATGATCGCGCATATCTAAGTAGCGGTACAAAAAGGATCGTTAAATATGCTTCTGGCTCTTTTAAATAATATTCCCGAATCGTCACGAAAGGCACTGTACTCACTATGTCGAGTATCCCGATTATTATCGTACCCGCCCTCAAGGAGTAGCACCCACAACACGACGTCAGCTGCATCCTGAAAAAAACGTGAAAACTGTGAAAACTTTGAAGAGGGCAGAGGGACCAATATCGTTTCTGTTTTTCCCATTGTTTCACGGATAGGTACGTTTGCCGCGAGGTGCGCACGAATAGACGCCCCGATAGAATTCAGATCACGAGTAGATTTAGAATCTCAACTGTTGCTCGCGTATTTTTAAAGCTGTTCGACAATCGGCTCCTGCTTCTCAGCGAAAAGGCGTTCCACATTCATTCATCAATTGTACGACAGGAAGAAACTATAAATTATTAAAAAAATCAGGAAAGAGACACTGAAATTTCTGTTAATGAGGATTAACGTTGGTATTTCCGTATATTCCACCAGTTTTAATTGTGACGAAGATACAAACTGTTAGATCAGAAGATCTACTGGAGATTCAAGACGAAACGATGTAAGTTCATCTTGAAATTATTGAGTTCCGATTAAATTTCAATCTCAGTTAGGTTACTCCTATCCCTGCATCTTTAATTGCTGTGAGGTTGCGAAGAACAAAGTCGTAAAGGCCACTTAGAATTCAGGGAGACACGGTTTAAGCTACTCTTGAATCCATTGTGTGGAAATAGAAATTACTGAATGAGTAAAGTGACGCGAGAAATTTTCACTTCCTTCCATCAAATCGTCATCATCTTCGGCCGCAATGTTTGCACAGCGACGTGTCGTAATCGTCCCATTAACATCTCGCTGCGTTACGTCGGGGCTGACGCCTCCGTCGTTCATCTTACTCATTTGTATTTCAGGCGGAACGCGGCGCAGAGATTTCTAAAAATTACTCGTATGCAAAACGGAACGCTCGGCGCCGCCAGCTCAATCTTAATCGCGTACGACCAGTACGCAACAAAACTTTCCAATAGGTACAAATTGCAAACCACCGATTTTAAAAACCCGAGACGCAATATTCGAAATTTCACGAGAAAATCAAGTTTAAAGACCTTGACTTCTATATTGTCACTCGTTGGACCTGTGCTGGGTCAAAATAGACCCACCCGCTATTATTTATCAGCAACACTAATTTAATAAAGTAAGTATTTCAAAATATAATAAGTTCAGAATCTACCGCGAAAGTTTATTTTGAAAATTGAAGGAACAAAATTCTGTTATGAGTCAAAATGGACCCATGGTCCGCTATGAATGGCTAAGCTAGCTGTTTGTTGGGGGATGGAAAAGAGAGAATCTTTCGAAGAGGGGGTTTGCAAAGTGGAGCAAGGATCAGGGTGAAAAGCAAAGAAGGAACCAAAGGTTGCCGCGATCTCAACATTCGTGATCTCGAGCGCGTGGCATTAAACAGCAAAGTTTAATTCGCGGCGGGCCGAGAATAGAGGAAATATGGGTCATTGGCATAGGTGGGCAGCGTCTATTTTAGCTTCTTCAGCGGTTTGTGTCTCCCCGTTGCTGACCTTCCTTTCCGCGTTTGTTGTTCCTCTAGACGGCGCATCCGGTGTTGAAAGCCCGAGAAGAAACCCTTCGTCGCGAAGGGAACTGGGTGTATTATTTTATTTAGACGCTGCTAATGCTGTTGAAAATTTCGCGGCAGAGTCAACTTTGCCTTCAGGATCATATGGTCTGGGCAAATCTTCCTCTTGTACAACTTGTCAAGAGGGAACACTCACCTTCAGTTCTCTTGAGAGTAAAAGCTGAAGGGGACTACTCAGGCAGTCGAAAAATCTATTTTTTATTGCATTTTCCGAAAGTACTATCTTTTCTGAATAAAATGCCGCTTGGTTCATAGAAAAATTCGTAAAATTGTAGATTTGGCAGCTAAAAACGTCAAGCCTCAACCTGTAGCGTCGACTTTGCCCAGAAACTTTAAACGCGTTTTTCTCGAATATTCTTTTCCTCTTCATTTGTTTTCCTGATTGCGAACGATCGACTTGGAAAGAATTACTCTACGTGTAAAACATGTATCTACCATTTCGGCGCAAACCTCCGATATGGTCCGTAAAAATTCGAGATTTTCATAAAAAAAATTAAGATGTCACCGGATTTTGATAGCGCACCATTATTATTTGCGAGGAAAACGCGTTTAAAGTTTCTGGGCAAAAGCGAAGCTATAGGTTGCCATTTGACGGTTTTAGTTCTCAAATCTACAATTTTGCGAATTTTATTCAGAAAAGATAGTACTTTCGGAAAATGCAATACCAAAAATCTATTTTTCGACTGCCTAGCCCTTAAAGTAACCCTCCGGTCAAAACGCTTGAAGAATAGGTGATTATTATAATTTTTTTACAGGAACGGGTTATAACATATCCTAGAAAATGTTTTTGTCTTTTATTAATACACTTGTTGGAGTACAAAAAAATTTTTGTTTCATGTTTTCGGTCTTGATGCATTTTCTTTTTAAGCGGCGCTTAGTGCAGCGCTGCCAGAAGATCTAATGAACCATTTCATTCGTAATTGAACCTCTTACATAATTTTTTGAAATAAGATTCTTTTACGAAAACATGAAACAAAACTATAACGAGTGTATTAATAAAAGCTAAAAACATTTATTGATATAAGGTAATTCCGGGAGACGCAGCCGGGTTGGAGAGTTGGTCGAGTTGCTATATTCAGACTCTACATCTGTGTATATGTAAAAATGTGTTAAGGTTCAGAATAATTAATTCTCTAGAAATCAACTGTTTCGACCTTGTCATAACCTTTTCTAGTGAAGAATGCATAAAACTCATTTATTTTTCGACCGGAAGGTCCCTTTAAGTGAAGGAATGGCGAAAGAGTAAATTGTGATGGTAGTGTGGTTTTAAGACCCGTTAATTTTATGCTGTCTGTAGTCGACAGAGAGTTGGAAAATTGAGGTGTGAGCCTTAGAAGGAGACAGAATAATGTGGTGGAGCTTTCACGGAGGAAAGCAAAGTTTAATGACCAAACTTCATAATTAATTCGCTGAAACGGTATAATAGACATTTCAACTAGTGACCTCGACTAACTAACTAACTACAGCAGCTACCTCAGCCCGTTCTCAAACCTCAACTTCATCAACTAGGTGCCATCTACACTCTCCGCAACAAGAACCCCAATCAAATCCAACGGAACAATCCCAATACAAACGTAAAATAAATTTTACTTTCAAAAATACCACATCTCCCGACTGTAACGCACACCTCTACCCCAATTAACTTAACCGAGAACGAACTATGTTGCAAAAACGGTCATGTCTCACGGTGTAATAGCACGATCCCACGTTTTGTCTCGCCGAGAAACGTGTCGTTTAACAACCTCCGCAAACTCCACGGTGGTTACTAGTTTTTCATCGATCGCGATCCAAGGGACAACGGGCTCATTGATCGAAACGATACAGCGTCGATTAAGCAGCTGGTAATTAATCGACAGCCGCGGCTAAAGCGAGATCTGGAGCGAGGCTGGGAACGAAACGCAGTCACGGTTAATTCACCTTCCGCGATTGGCTGTTGTGTCACACGTAGCCTGGATCGCCGAGCCTTACATGGCTCGTAGAGGAACGGAGGAAGCGAGCTCCTTTGCCCACTCATGTTTCTTATTCGCCATGGTCAACCGTGCTTCTGCTTCCTTTCGTTTTCGGATATAAGCTGGCGATTCCTTTTAGAAAGCTTGCAGGTGAAACGAGCTATAGGGTGGCTTGTAAGAGTTCACCCTTAATCGGTGACGCGGTGTCTGGAAGACTGCTGCAGAATTATTTTTCCTATATTTTCCATATCTTCGTTCGGCCTTGTTCTACAATATGTCGTTACACGAAGACAACTGTCAGTGGTTTTGAACCAAAATATACTAATAAATTCACTAGTAAATAACTTTAGTATAGGTATGTTAAAAATAAATGTAGGCTTGGCAATGTTAAAGTATTAAGGAAGAGTCTGTGAGAATCCGTGTCACTGTTTATGTCACAAAGTGCGACGTCACCGGGTTAAGAGGGGGTTGCTTGTCGCCTCATGGAAATTAGATTTTTTTTGGTATTGCAGAAGTTGCTGTCTAACTTTATGTTGTTTGAAATTTTGAAGGTGAAGGAGCTTGATATTGATTTCTTCGATGGATATCTCTGCTTGTTTAAAGCCAGTGTGTATAGAGTAGGGTGGCTCTTATTTACTTTTGGTAAAATTTTTTTCGGTAAAAATCTAAAGTATCCTTCGTTCTGTTTATCGTCTGAAAAAAACACAGAGAATTTATTCCGATCCAGCCAAGGGATGATTTCGTGACTCCCTTGGAATGGGAATTTCGCGGAACACTTGGAAACGGGAACGGAAATGGAGGAAGAGCAGGATCAGTGGAGATCGATGGGACGGAAAAAGAAGATCGCCATGAGAGATCGTTGGATACGCGTGACCGTGACAGTCAGGGCGAGCACGAGTGCTCGTCGAGGTCTGTCAGGCCCCATAAGGAAACGCATCTGAGCCCGTTGTTCCCGCGACTTCTCTCGTTCACCTCGCGTAAAAAGAAGCAACGATTCTGTTGCCATTGCCACCTGTTGCTCATCAATCCCAGTCGACTCCAAAACACGCGAATCCGTGACCTACTCGACTTTTACAGCCTTATCAAGTCTGAAGCTTTCGTGGCATGTTTCAGATATATCCACAGATTATTTCACTTCCCTTGCCTTTTGTAATTATTGTACGTTGATGAAAAGGGTTTTGAGAGTTTATAGTACACACCATTTTCAAGGAAAGACCCCCAACACGGAAATTCAAAAAATTATGAAACTTTGGGAATATGTAGAGGTTGGATAGGTATGTATCACGTAATTTTGTTTTTGTTGCCCAAATTCATACTAAAAGATGAATTTGATAACTGAAAATCCAGCTATTTTCTGAACTGAAAAAGATGGAAAAAAGTTATCAAAAGTTACTTCTCTTAATTAGCACTAAGGTAAAGGCACCAGTAATTGACCATGTATCAGTAGTTGAGACTTTTAATTTTGCCCCTATATTTCATTCTACCCTACTCTACATACCCCAAAGATTCACAATTTTTTGAATTTCCAGCTTGAGGATCTTCCCTTGTTGGTACGTCCAAGTGAATATTTTCTGGAAAATATCAAAACTATTGCCTGAGACTCTTAAAGTTTTAATTGAAAACCAAAACCAAGCAAGGAGTTTATTTCTATTTAGGCGACTCCTAGCATAGTATACCATATTTCCATTAGTGCCGTGACTTAAGTTGGTAAAGGCAGACTGTTATATTTAACTTATTTATGTTACGCTATGTTATCTTATTTTTATTTTATTTTACATTATTTAATGTATTAATCCGTTATACTTTGTATACTAAAGGGTTTTCCCATTGAAATCATAACAATATTAATTCAAATTTCTACGTTTTATACAAAACATTCCCAGCAGAAGCGATCTCTCAAAACTTCAAAGGAGCATTTCTTAAAATCTTGCCTCCTGAAAATGTGTAAAATAAACTGATACTCATTTCCAAGTGAATCCAAGAAAACACCAGAGTTTACTAAAGAAAAGTATAAGATACAAATATCGAAGCGCGGATAAACGAGAGGACACATATCGTGCCAACACTTTTCCTCCGATCTCGTATAATCAAGTCTCGCTTGGCCGAAGAAAAAGCTCGGCTGGAACGAAGTCCTGCCGCGCGTATTACACGTCCAGCGATGCGTTGCGGAATAACATTTGCACGGAACTAGACACGCGTGTCTATAAACGGCGATGACACATCGAATTAGGTCAGCTTAGGTGAATCGACCGCGGCGGGTCCATGTCAAAGGCGAGACCGTGGAAAGAGCTCGGTGAACCACGTATCTAATCGCGTCGAATGGGTCAGCGAGTATAATCGCTTTAATCCCACCTCCCCATCGGAATTCTATGCGCCAGCCGGAATGGAAATGTACGAGCGTCCTCCGATCGCGGAAAAAAAGAGCTGCCGAGTTAAACATTCCGTTTCACACTTGGACACATGTTGACTTAAATACGGGCCACCCTATTCAAAGGAAAAAAGCAGACGCGTCATCGGGCGATAGAGGCTCGTCTCCGGGAGAATGTTTTCCTCGCGGCTGCGTGCGCGGACACGTAAGTCAGATAGAATGTCTCCTCTGAACCCACCCACAAGTATTATTCGATATGACGTATGTATGTACTTCTGGGTAATAATGTGACGAGTGACCTGAACAATCTTGTAACGATTGATCCGAGGCAGTGTCGCAAGAGTGCTATTGGAATGCGAGGGATTTCGCAATTCAGGAATATTTCTTTCCGGTGGAGGATTGATAAGTCTTGGTCACTTAACTGTTTGCTGCGAGTGGGAAGTGTTCAAGGCGATTGGGGTTCGTAGGTGGAGCACGCAATAGAGAGTTGATTTTAGAAGGAAGTTAATTATACGTACACTGCTCTGTTGAAGAATTAGAACGTTGGATGTAGGAGACTTAGGTTTTGTAAAAGGGAATGCAATTCGTGATATCGATGGGGTAGAGCAGGCATGTTTGAGGTTTGCTGTGGTTTGACGTTTGGATGTTGCGAGAAAATGTGTGAGGATAAATGCGTGGTGTGACGGAGTAGGGTCAGAAGGGATCGTCAGTATTCGATGTTATTTATTTATTTATTTATTATCACTATTCACGGGATAAACCCTTTGGTACAATGAGATAATAATGCGGGGAGACATAATATATCACAAAATATCTAATCCGAAGAGAAACGAGAGAGAGTATATATTATAGTAATTATAGAATAAAAAAATATGAGAGCATCTTAAAGATACTGGGGATTGTCAAAATAAATCAATATTCTGATGGACACTGTTAGCGTGGTTGGACATTCGATTTAAACAGATATAATAACAATATAGAGTGCGATGCGGTTCAGTATGAAACAGTAAGTAATTTCTAAAGCTCCTTGAAGGTACATTTAGAGAAAACAATTGAATAATCGCAGGACAAGGTATAACACCTTTGACATTTTATTGTATTTTATTTTATATGTTATTTTATTCTCTATAAATTCGAAGCGGTTCGAATCTTATTTGAAAAAAGAATTTCTCGAGTCTGGGTGCTTGGGAACCCGAGCTTCGGGACGGGTGGGGAAAAAATTTGGCGGGGCGGGCGAATCTACTGTCCAGAGAATTTGAAGCGATTCGAAGCTTCTGCCCGGAATTCAAAGTGTTTTATTATAGGTACGGATTCCATATGAACAGTTAAATTTATTACCCAAACTGCATACAATCGATGGCACGATTAACATGGAATTATAGGAAACTATTATACATAAGAAAATAAATGACAGATCAATTTAATTACAGACCCGAAAACTATACGGCATACAAAGTACTATTAATGTAAAAACACCATTCACACTTAAGGGGGTAGGTTACCCTCGATTGCCCTGAAACAGGCCTTTTTTCAAACACAAATTGTAAAGTGATAAATAAATAATAGTAGAGAGAACGTCTAAGTATCTCTTTGTATATAAAAGTTGTCAGAAAAACCCTAAAGGCGTGTAAAGATTTGGATGAAAATTTAATGAGAGATGCAGAAGACCATTCCCTACGATGTGTCGGGAACAGATTTTCGAGATAAATTCTTAAAAAAGAGATAAAAAATATTTATCATACAAGAAATCGATTAAATCGTATTTTTCAACGTAAAAATTGTATTTTTTTCGACACGTCGTAGGGAATGGTTTTCTGCATCTCTCATTAAATTTTCATCCAAATCGTTGGAGCGATTTTCGAGATTACATGTTCACCATTTACTTTTTTACTCACAAATTTTATGTACATCGAGACATTTAGAGTTTTCTTTTTTGTGTTAATGCTCGTAGAATAAGGATTAAAAATAGAAAAAAGTGTTCTCTCTATTGTTATTTATCACATTACAATTTGTGTTTGAAAAAAGGCCTATTTTACGGCTATCGAGGGTAACCTACTCCCTTAAGGGAGTATTCTAGTCTGACGAGGCATATTCGTCGCGCTATTTCGGAATTTTTTTACAAGGAACCCATAAACTGTATTATTCTTTAGTTTATTGCTACGTGCTTATCGATACTTGAACTATCTTTACAAATTTTGTCAATATTTTACCACTTCATTTTCGGGAACTCTTTGAAAACTGCAGTGTGTTCTAGTAAATTCCTTCTAGTTTTAATTTCTTCACTGTAGACTGCAGGCGCCGCACAGCTAATTCTTTGTTATCGTTTAAATCAGGATGATTTTCCAGCCACGACATCTGCACTCCATAACGCCCTTCCTCATCCACTTTCACTGCCTTCGAAGGGCCTCGTTAATTTCTTTCTCCTGCTCCTTTTGCCTTTTACTTTCAATGGGATCTTTAATACCCAAAATGCCTAAAGCCGACAAATCAGTAACGTCATCGGTTGCGTCCTCCCGTTTCTCCATTTCAGGAACTGCACCCATAATAGTCCATCCCAAAAGGGTCTCAAGCGCGACTAAGCCAGACTCCAACACGTATCTTCGTCCTGTTAACAATTTGCCGGCAACGTCGACTCCTATAAGAACTGAAATCGACGTACCGTCGCTAACGGTGTCCGTAATGGTAATATTTTCTCTCCGCAGCTCCTCGAGCCAAGCTTCCCCTTTGATCGCCGGAATTTCTTCGCAGATAACTTTCTGATCCAGTGCGACAAAATTACAATCATAGCTGTCGTCCATACTTCTCAAGTGAACGACATATTTCTTGTGATTCACTGCCTCCGTTTTCTGCCCGCCGAAGAGAGAATGGATCATCAGCCTCTCGGCGATCGGCTCGTAACACACGCGTGCCGCGGCTTCTTCCGTAACGTAGGACTTCTGTGAGCCGGTATCGATAACCGCACGAATAATCATTTCCCTGTTCCCGTTACGCAATTTGACGCGAAGCGTTTGCATCAGAACTTCCGGATCACCGCAAAAGGCAGCGAGATTCTTCCCTTGTATGGTTCCGCTACTTATAAAATCATTTTCTTGATTGGGTTCGTCTAGCTTCGTCATTTCTGGACACATGAGAATTACGTGCCGACGATGGCACCATGGACAGCTCAAGTTAACTCGACACATTTTGAAGCCGTGCCCGATTTTTAAGCAATTGAAACAAGCATGCTTTTTCTTAACGCACTCCTGCCTCTCCCACAGACTCATCTCCTTAGCGTGTTCGCAGCTGACACTCTCGTGATTACAACTATTGCAAAACAAACAGGGGCTGCTTTTACCCTTCGTCGCGAGCAAACCCATCGCGCTCGGAACGTCCTTTTTCTCCGTTCGTAATTTATTGCTTTTGGACTTCTCGGAATCCGTATTTTGGCTTGTTATCAAACCGAAACCCTCCACCACCATTGATATTCGTAATTCGTTTTGCACTTCTGCTTCTAAAAATTGGATAAGTTGAGTCAGTCTGACATTCGCCTGCGTGGTATCGTCACCGCCCTTTGGCACTGTGCTGCGTACAGAGCTGCTCCGTTGCCAAGCGCGTAACAATTCTTCGGGTAAAGAGGATTCCACCAGCGGGAAAAGCATCGCCGCACATTTGTCCGTGGTAACGCCAAGGGACTCTAGTGCCCTTAGATGCGACTCGATCTTGTCGTACAAACTCGAGAGTAGAACATCTTTGGCGGGCGTAACAGCGTTTTGCAACACCAGTTGCAAAAGCTCCCTCACGTACATTTCGATTTGTAAGTCATCCCGTCCGAATCGATTTTTTAAACTGGTAATGACCTTTGAATAATTCTCACCGGTTGGCGGGTAACTTTTCACTAATTCCGCGGCACGGGACGCTGGCGCCATGGCTTGTAGTAAATACTGAAATTTATCCTCCTTATCTATATCCGGATCTTCGTGAATTTTCTTGAAGAGACTCCAGAAGTGCAACCAGTCACGCACCTCTCCGCTAAACTTGAATATTTCAATTTTTGGCAATTTGTACGCCTTCCTGACTTCGCCCTGCCCTCCAGGCGAGATCGTCGACGACGCACTATCAGTTTTTGAAGACACGTAATCAGCAACAGCGAGTTTAGCCCTTAGAAATTTAGATTTATATTCATCAGCGTTATCATACTCCTGCTGAATATCCAAGTTGGTTGTCGTCGATTCGTCAAGCAACAAGTCCACGACAGTATTCGTAGTTGCGTCCAGATCCTTCTTCTTCTCTTCTAAAATTTGATACGCGATCGAAATTCGTTTCTGGTCCTCTCCAACCTTCAGGAGCTCGTTTAACGTATTCAGAGATTTCGTGAACGTCTCAAGTTGCGAGGTTCTTTTTTTCGTGGCCTTTTCCATCTTAAGTACGGATGAAACTTTTGTTTGTATTGTTCACTGTTTAAAATAACAATCCCCGTTCTGTTACAGTCGCCAAATGTTTTATCGTAGGTACGGATTATTTATGAACAGTTAAATTTATTACCCAAACTGCATACAATCGATAGCACCATTAACATGGAATGCCACAACAATTCTGCCCTGCCAATATCTTGACGAGAGCTCGCGTGTCCCCACTCCCCGCATGGTACACACTGCGAATAACACTCCCCCCAATTCGAGACAAAGTGATTCGAAACTTTCCCTTAGAATTCGAAGCGATTCGAAACTCCCGCTTAGAATCCGAAGCGATTGGAAACTTCCGCTTAGAATTCGAAGCGATACTAAACTTCCGCTTAGAATTCGAAGCGATTCGAAACATTTAAAAAATCTTAGAATTCAAAGTGATTCGAAACTTCGGTCCACAGAATTTGAAGCGATTCGAAACTTCCGCTTAGAATTGGAAGCGATTCTAAACTTCCGCTTAGAATTCGAAGCGATTCGAAACTTTTAAAAAATTTTAGAATTCAAAGCGATTCGAAACTTCGGTCCACAGAATTTGAAGCGATTCGAAACTTTAGTTCAGAATTCGAAACGATTCAAAACTTTCGCCCGGAATTCAAAGTGATTCGAAACTTCGGTCCGGAGAATTTGAAGCGATTCAAAACTTTCGCCCGGAATTCAAAGTGATTCGAAACTTCGGTCCACAGAATTTAAAGCGATTCGAAACTTTAGTTCAGAATTCGAAACGATTCAAAACTTTCGCCCGGAATTCAAAGTGATTCGAAACTTCGGTCCGGAGAATTTGAAGCGATTCAAAACTTTCGCCCCGAATTCAAAGTGATTCGAAACTTCGGTCCACAGAATTTGAAGCGATTCGAAACTTTAGTTCAAAATTCAAAACGATTCAAATCTTTCGGCCGGAATTCAAAGTGATTCGAAACTTCGGTCCGGAGAATTTGAAGCGATTCAAAACTTCCGCTTAGAATTGGAAGCGATTCAAAACTTCCGCTTAGAATTCGAAGCGATTCGAAACTTCTTTCCAGAATTCGAAGCGATTCGAGACTTCTTTCCAGAATTCGAAGCGATTCGATTTGCGTTGGTCACAGCTAATTATATTTACACCGATTCGAAACTTAAGACATAGATTCGAAGCGAAGTCTCTGCATTCGCAAGATTTCCCAGCCATTGGACTTTTGCTCCTGGGGCAGCGAGTTGCCTGTCCTCGTCGTTCCAAGAACAAACAGCAACTCGCGGCTGCTCGTGCGAGCGAATGCTTGAACGGCCCTGGTCTAGAAGGAATTCGAGTGGAATTGCAGGAGAACGAGGATCCACGTTAAATTTAGGCTAGCCACGTGTGGGGAACATGGAAGAAAAATAGAAAACCACTTGACACACGCGTTTATGGCGTCTGCTCCATTATTCTCAACCCAGACACACGACCGTTAACAGGAAGCAGGGAAAGGGTGGGCTGGTCACTTAGCATGGCTTCCTCTTCTTCGATCGGGGCGCTGCCCTTCCTTGAAAGATTCCAGAAGATCGATCGTCGAGCCTTTTATTTATAGTGGAATACCTTCGTTTCTTGATTACGATGGAACGAACCTATCGGTTGCTATCGAACTTGTGGAGGATGATAAATTGGAAGCCACTTTTGTTATATTATAATTAGTACTACTATTATTATCTGTTTCAGCTATAGCAATATTTAATCACAGTGTTACGTTCGATAGATTTTTGGAAATCAGACACCTCATTTTTATCACTTTTGCCCCTTTTATCCAAGCAGATGTCCAGTCCTCGGTAATATTAATAGGAAAAGTAATTTTTCTGGTTACCATTTTCATATTTTTGAATCTTTTAACTTTTCAGGTATAATTATATATTCTTAATGCTGTAATAGTCTTTTTCTAGAAATCTAAATTTTGATAAGTTGAAAGGTGTACTTGAAAAAATGGTTGTAGCTAAAAGCCATTTGTTTTGGTAAAAATTCACAAAATTTTTAAATTTTACTATTAAGGTCTGAAAACTTAAAGAAATGTTGGAAAAGACATTAAAAGACTTCGCAGCAGAATGCAATTAACATCACTCCCACATTGTCAAGCTCAGAACTGTAAAAAAAACGAAACACTTCAAAAAATAGAATTCTTAAAATTGAGTTGCCAGATTTGAACAAACAGAGGATCGAAGCTGACTAAAATCGTTTAACAAACATCCTCGATTTAAAACAAAATTAAGTTCAGCTCGTGTCAATTCCACATCACTAACTTCAGAGTACCAGAAAAACCCCCTAAATTTAACAAGCCAACGACGAGTGTTTACGTCCACGCGCGACACCCACTCTTGAATGACGTCGCTGGAACGATACATCGAGTCACCTTTCCAGGACCGTCAGCGAGTATTTCCGACTCGGATCTTTATCGGGGACCTTTATTTGTGCAGCATCCGTCACGACCTACGAGTCAGGTGCAGCGTTGCCCGCGGAATATCGATTCCGCAACGCGTCGCCATCCTAGCAAATCGATTTCCGCGTTCGCCAAGGGAAAAGCAGTGACCACATGCCCCGCGGTTTCATTTCTGCTCGCTGGAACCTCGGTTTCATTCCACGAACCTTCGGAGCAATCGCTAAAATAGAAACCGTCGATTCCCTTTGCAAATCGCGCTTTACAAAGAGAGGTTGATGGAGATCCACGTGATCCACGCTGTCTGCACGTTGATGACGCATGTTTCTGCCGCTTAGGCACTTTGCTGCGCACTTTATGCACACGTTATTTCCATGGCTCGTTCGCGAACGAGAGGCTGGCCTCCTTTTACTTTTCCCAGCGCGCAGCGAGCATCCTTCTGCGCCTGTTGTCTACGATCTTCGTGGACCATCCGCGGAAACGTGGATGTGGTCTGTTAGCCTGAGAAGGGAACATCCCGAACCCGGATATTCAAAAAATTCTGGAACTTTGTGAATATGTAGGGAATTTTCTCTTAATTACAAGGAAATTTTCGCTTGCTGTCCAAATTCACTCTAAGGGGGTGTGATTGGCTCCCGAAAATAATTTTTCTACCAAATGATAGATCTAATTAAAAGAAGTAACTTTTGTCTTGAGATTTCTTTTCTATCTCTTACAGTTCGCGAGTTGTAACACGAGATTGGAAAATAGCCGAATTTTCAGGGGTTAATTTCACCGCCTTCGAGTGAATTTGGGCAGCAAACAAAAATTGTATTGTAATCAGGAGGAAATCTCTTGTATATTCACAAAGTTTCAGAATTTTTTGAATTTTCGGGTTCGGGATCTTCCCTTGTGAGAAGCTTTGCATTACCTTGGGCTTCTATTTTTTGGACTGTTGGATCCTCGCGATTTTAGTTATGTGAGTTGGGATGTTTCGATTTCGTGGGGGTTTTCTTTCTTTCGTTCCTCGCGGCTGATGGTTCGGTTTCGCTTGATAACGGTGACGGATTGATGAGGGAGGCTTCCGCGAGGGAGAAGAAGTAGATGAAGTAATGGACGAGCGATTAGGATGGAGTGGTAGATGGGCTTTTGGAGGGGACAGACTGTGGAGGAACGTGGGCGATGTATTCTTCTGGAAATTCGGTGAAAGGAAGAAGAGTGGCTTTATTTATTTAATAATCGAGATTGTGTACGTGTGTTTACACTAAGAATTTTTTTCTTACCTAAAAAAGGTACAATTTATAGCCTCCAATAATTAAATTAATTTAAATAGTTTCAATAAAATATTTATACCCGATTTAAATATATTATTTTAAATTTAATTAATCTCCCATAAATAAGTTAATTTAAGTTTACTTTAAGAATTAAATACTTTACTTAGTTTCTTATTTCGGTAGGTAATTATTAAAACAGAATGCTGGGAATGTGAGCCGCTTGTTTCTTGTTTTAGAGGACCTTTGAGCAGAAAAAGAAACGCAAGAGACTCACGTAACAGAGGCGAAGAGAGTTACGAGAGGAAATAAAGCAATAAAGATGGCAAAAATTGACTGAGGAATTTCAATAACAAGTGAATCATAAACACAGAATAGTTTGGGGATATCAAAAGTGATAAACACGAAGAAAGTCAACTGATGATTCAAGAGTTGAGCGATAAAGACAAAAATAGTCATTGAATCAAATAATAAAAAAGAGGAAAGCAGACTAAAAGATTTCCTTAGTAAATGCATCTGAATATATTAATCAATAAATTTATATGTTTGCGTGCTTGGTTGTCGGGTTAAAACTATCGGAGCGTAAACACTGGGGTCACGATATGTGCGTTGGCTAATTATTTCTGACTAATCCAGATAAATGTGACTATATTCACACATAAAATGAATAAAAAATAAATTTCTATTGAATCTAAATTACGGCCGAAGAAGCGCAGTAAAGCTTTTAGCAAATAAACACATGATTCTTCGAGGAAATAAGAACACAAACCGAGAGAGATTTAAAGAGCCTATTTATACACGTTCAAGATTATTACATATTCGCAAATGCAAATAGTTACTTTTCATACTTTTCAGACATTTTTTTCACAACATGTACTGTTTCATAACTGTTGTTGCTACTGAACTATTTTTTTTTTATATTATTTTTTGTAGTCCTATCAAAATTCTGAATATCTTTTGCTAATACTTTTTGCCACCCATAATCATGAGCTTGTTGACAATGGAAAGAAGCTCGAGTAGCAGTAATCGGTATGCAGGAAGAAATAATTAAACGCAGAGGGCCGCGATGCATTCGAATCACGCGCAACCAAGAAACGCGCCTCGGTTTCATTTATTTGAGAAACGCAACTGACATTCGCTGCCCTCCCTTTTCGCTCTCTGTGTACTCGGATGTTGCCGTCTGTTTACCAACGACCACAAGAAACTCGGCCAAAGCATCTGCTTTGCAATAAAAAGCGGATTCAGGGAAAGGAGGCATTCAGCGTACGATTATAGAATTCAGGTACATTTGTGTCGTGATATCGTTCCAAACACTTCTTCTTTGACCCTAACAACGAATAACAATGCATTTATTAACCTATTAAGTAATTAATACCATCTATAAATTGCAAAAGAATGTAGAAACAAAATATATCGAAATTTCAATGCTTGATTGCCAATATTCTAAAATTAATAATAATATTCTAGATTAACAATATCTACTCTAGCCTACTTTTCTAGGACTCCAAATACTTGCTAAAACGTGGGAGTAATTGACTTCTTCCCTAACACCAGTAATTTTCAATCAAACACCAATTACGTGAAAGAATTCTAACACCACACAAAACTAACACTGAAATTCCTTTAACCCATCAGCCAGCACATTTCAGTTCCGTTTCCCTCCAAAATACGCCCGACTAGATCGTGACCCTCGATTGAAATAAGAGAAGAACACAAAGTCGGGGGAAAAAAAAGCTGCGTGATAATCGATAATGAAAAAGTGTCCAAGTTCATCGCTGTAAAAGAAAGAAACTTGGAGCTGTACTTTTTCTTTTAGAAAAATTTCGACATCAGGGCCACGCGGGCACAGTGACGCGTTATCTTTACGAACAGTGTTTCCCAAGCAGCGACAAGGAATTTTTAAAGTTATTTGCACACCGTGCACCGTGCGAGGTAAACAAACACTGTGCCCCTGGCAATTTTTATCATGCGTCCTCGCGACTTCATTATACGAGCAAACTAAAGAAATCGCCGTTTCACAACGGACGATTATATAATTCCTCATGATTACCAGCGATTACCAAGGCAATAGGCGGTACTTGTGTCGTGTGCACAAAGTTTCATACACTCACCACATTCCTTTTAAAAAAGTAACTATGTAAAATTGAAATTTTCATTCTATAATTCCCGTTATTCGTGGATTAAATTAATTAAAGAGTTGAAACGTGACAAAGAAATCAGACATTGTTTTCTTAGAAAAAGGATGTAAATTTATATATTTATTTTGTTTATTCACAATTTTTTTTAAAATTCTAAAAGGTAATAAAATAAATATATAAATAAATTCCATGCTGAATAAAATGATAAACGCTTTGAATGATTCATTTTAGTTTCTAGATCTAGAATACCTGTCGCGAGATATAGATCTGAGATCATAAGTACCAACGCCTCTGCGGTTAAAAAGAGAATACTGAAAATTTTCACTTATTTACAAGATTCACCATTTCAACTGCTCACTTCTCGTGGTATTAATCTCTAGATAGAGTGTCGTTTGTTAAAAGTGCTCGTCAGCGAAGGAGTGCTTTAAATTACTGACCAAGGAATATACAGTGTAATCGATCTGGAACGGCTGGAGAGTCCACGAAACTACCGCGCAGTTTATTCGTCATGTGGGATTTGAAACTTGCGCTTCGGTACGTTTCACTTTCCGCGTACCGCTACGAACTTATTAAACATTCTGCTCTGGCAATTTCCACCGAAACGTACAACCCATCAATTTCCCGAAAGATTCCAAAAACCACTTTATATCGTAAAACCTTTTTCACTGTTCACCGTCGACGAAAAAAAAAATATCGACTCGACCACCGCCACTGTTTTTCAAATATCCTTTAACATTGAATTTCGTCGCGACGTATTATACTTTATTATTATAAAATAAATCGTAGAACGCGATTCTCCGTTTTCACTGCCGATCGGTATCTCGCAGTCTACTCACTTCTTTGCGATCGACGAAAACGGCGAGAAGGATCGTTCCCTCGGGAAGAAGAGGAAGCTTGCGTCGGCGAAAACTCGCGGAGCCGGGCGAGCGAGGCCAAGAAGAGGAGAGGAACGCTTTGGTCCCGCGAGGCGCAACGAAATTACGCTTAGGTCCAGCGCGGTCCGCTCGCAATAGGAGATGGTCAGAAACTGTGCCAAGAACAGCACGCCGCCGCGCCAAACCGCGAAGCTGTACACCTACGACCCACGGCGACGCGTACACCTACACCGGTGGCTAACCAACACACCGTCGTGGAAACCAACGCGCCCGGCGATCGTCTCTCCTCTCATCGAGCGCGATCGGCTCTCTACATCGGCACAGAGGGAACTTTTGCGTTCGATCAATCAATTTCGAGGAGAGTAGCCTCCAGTTGCGAACGGGGTACCTCGAACTTGCGTATTAAGTTGATGCTATTAACCCTTTCAGCAGGATGGAGGATATGCAATATACTGTGCGAGAAACGCCCATGGGCGTTCAGTTAGTATAATAAGTAAATGGGACTGAAAGATTTCCGCACGTGATACACGACGTATGTTTCTACTATCTTACTTGAATGGTTAATTGATTCCGAAATAATAGACGTAAGTTGCGGTAGAATTGATGTATGTACATAAGTAGTCGGGTTTTACTAGGTCACGAGATAAGGAACGTTTAAAAGTCATATTTTCAAACAATTAATTCGATATAAAGTTTTGAATTTTAAACTCTGCGTTTGTGCCACTCACTTACTGGCAACTCCGCCATCTATGGGATATGTGTTAAGATATGGACGTTAATGAAATCGACGGAGTAAACAGGAACTGTATTTCATTAAGTGCATTAAGCTCGTTGAGGGCTGCAATAAAGGAGAGGGGTTGGGAGGTCGAATGAATTGAACGGAGTATCTACGTCTGAGAGTCTGAGAAGGCCGTTCGTCTCGAGAGAATTTTGTAGTGGCGAAATTGTAATGGAGAAGATGTTCTTTTTTTTAATTTAGTTTCTCTGCGATTGGTCCTTGGTTGAGAATTGTGCGCAGAAGGAATGTGTGTAATGCGTGTTGCATGGAAGAAAATAAGTATGCAGTGTGTGATGCAAGTAACGCGTGTCGTATGTAATAGAAATGATTGGTAGAATGTTAATTGAAAGCGATCTTTGTAGACGCGCCTCTATTTCGTGCCCCTGGGAGTATGCAACCTGCTACGCGGTCGTGACTCGGAGTGTCACTGCGTCATAGGCGCGCCTACCATGCGATGCTTCTTTCATTTTATTTCTTCCTCGATGGTTCTGACGCTGCTCTACTGTTCTAAGGCAGCCACTTTACTGGCAGAGGTTCAAGAAGTAGTAAAGTATTTTTTATTCAGATAAATAAGAGCGAAGGAATAGTCACCAAGTCATGTTTCCGAGATATGTGTTTTTGGAAACGTCTGTCCTCGAAACGAGGACGACGGTAAATGCGAATAGGTACTGAAATGTTAGTCCTTAAGAAGCAGCACTATTTATTAAGACCGTTAAACATTTATAGCCTCTAGGCAGCGGCAACATTTATAGCCTACGCGTAGGCAACCCAAATGACGCGCTGGAGTAAGAGGCAGCAATACTCCAGGGGAACTTTCTATCCTCTGCTAACATAGTTTCTTCCTTTACCGACTTCGCGTCACTTTGTGTCTTCTTTAATCATGCTTTATAGCACCCAGTTCAACACATTCATATGAAAAAGAATTTTGAAATTGAAGGAGGATCATTATGCTAGTATTGTTTAAAGTTTCTTTATTTAGAATTCATGAGTTATAAACCATCACGAGTTCTGGACTTTTGTATTATTTTTGCTGTAAAATTGTTCCTTTTTCGTGCTCCCCTCTTCTCTCTCCTCCCTTCCCAGTCACATGCTTCTTAACTCATCCAGTATCTTCATGCATTTGCCCTTTTACCCTCTGCCCCTACGATCGACCTTATCTTCCGCGCTCCTTCTTCACCTCCCCGCGAAATGTATATATATAAATATCATCTTGAACTAAAACGTAAATACTGAGAACGAACTTGAGGTCGCGATCCATTTCGCTCGATTCTCCAAAACATTAACGTTTATTATCTGCACATAAAATCGCTCGAAGCGCACCATCTACATTTCGTCCAAAAATTAATTCCACAAGACTATAAACACATTCTTGTTTACAAAAGAAAAAGATCTCTACCATGTGAAATCTACAAGGTAACGTATTATTATTCGTACAAACACTGTATAAACGCAGTGAAATTTTCCACGACAAAAGAAAATCGTTGACTCGTACGTTCAGATTGAAAATTTTCCGCCAGCCAACTAAGCAATCCGACGAAAATGCAGATCCGCCGAGGGTCAAGTTCGGTTGCTCGACATCGTCTTCCCCCACCACAGCGCACCACCTAACTTACAGCTCCTTCCCCCTCCTCCACGCGCTTCGGGTTGCCATAGCACGTTGCTCTTTCTCACTCCCTCGGACAGCACTGTTCCCCTTCTCCCAATCTCTCTCTCTCTCTCTCCCCCGTACCGCTTTCTACCTCGCTTCTGGGGGTCACAGCCGGCGTTGAACCGCTAAATAGTAAATACCATCCGAGGCGGCGGTGAAATTGCCCGAAATGACTGCAAGGTCGGGGCGAAAAAGACGGAGTGTCGAGGAGGGCGTATAGAATAAATTTTCACCGGTACTTGGGAGCCCTTGATAGGTTCCTCGTCCGCGGGCAAGCCAGCCACCGCGGTGTGAGTGTGCACGGCCATAAAGTTGGCCTGTGTGTTCGTGATGGGTCCGGTGGTAACCGGACCACGACATTCATACACGAGCGAGAGATCGTGCGTGACTGGTCGGTCGGTCGGTTTATAGCGTGGAGTGTGCGGTCGGGGGTCGGCGTGTGCGAGCGTGTCCCTAACCTGCTCGTACGTACACGCGGGAGGCCGATCAGTGTTGGTCGGGCGTGCACGTGCGCCACCGCGGTCTGCATCTGTGTGCCACGCTCCCGAGCCAGGAGCAACGAAACAATGGAACGTCGTCGTCTCGGGTCCGAGTAGCGCGAGGCGAGCGGGCGGACCGTACTCGCTTGCTCGTCCGTCTCGTCCCCGTACATCCACTAAAACCGTGCACGAGCACCGAGGGATCTCTGAAGACGGTCTTTCAGGCTCCCGGCTTCAACAGCCGCTTGCTCGTGACTGCCCCCTGGCGTACTTGCTCCTCAGTAGAGGCCGGGCCGCGACCAAGGAGCAACGCTTTGTGCCGTGGGACTTGGGTAAAAGGGATTCGAGGAAAGGACCCGCGCGTTCGCGTCAGTGTGCTATCGCGGATGGAAGTGTACGTGCCTCGTGCAGCGGCTCCTTCCAACGTGGAACACGTCGATACGGTTTATCGCGTGCAACGGCGACCGCTCGGAACGTGGGGATGTTTCAATTGTTTCAAAGCGCCGCGTGAGAATCGTGGATCGATAGTGGATCACCGGTAGCCAAGGAAACGCGCCGGATCCCCGACGGCGAGTGTGTGCACCAATTTGTCCGACTGTGTTTACCGACCGGGGGGCGTCCGATTTTCGTGTGAAATCGGTATCGTTCGCCGATCTTCGTCCCCTCGAGGACGAGTCGCGAGACGGGGGCTGTCCGCGGATCAGCTCGCAATCGTCGCCGAGTAGTTGTCACCGGTGGTCGGTGTCCCTCCGCCCCCCCTTCCCCCTCGTGGATCGGGAAGCCTGTCTGGCCAGTGATTATCGATCCGCGCGGGTAAGTGAATCGAACGTATCGCGAAGCGTGTCCTCTGCGGTTAAGAAATCCGTGCGGGGCGACGCGCTTCCCTCGCCCCAGCGTCGTCGCCACGGTTACTCTCTCGCTCCTTTCGCCTTGCATTCCCTTCGATCGTCCTGTCCCTTTCCTCGCCCGGCGATACCCTTCTCGCTCTCTCCGCGGGGTCCGCTCTTTTCTCCTCTCTGCCCCCTTTCTCTGTCCACGTCTCCCTGTCCCTCTCCTTCTCCTCCTTCGCTCTCTCCGTTCCTCGGCCGACCGGTCTCTCAAAGGGGGCGTGCTTGGCCACATTCAACAATGAGCGAACGCAAAACTATGTAAGCACGAGGCGCGAACGAATGATTCCCGTGTTTTCTGGCTGCGTGTGGCCCCCGCGATCACCGCGACGCGAGTGTGTTTACGCGGCGAAAACGGTCGGAGCCTCGACCTTTTCTCCCATTTCGAATGGATCCACAACGGGCGACCAGCTAAAGAGACGGAGAGATAACTAGAGAGACGGAGAGAGAGACGAGAGGATAGGATCGTGCCTTTAAGTACACCGCTCTCCGAGGTAAGTGTACGCGATGTGTTATTACCCGCGCTCCTTTATTTTCGTCCGATCGGCGTGCTTTTTGCGCGAGCCTTTCGACCGGGGGGGCGCTCGATATCGTTCGACCACTAAAACGAACCCAAGGTTTCAATTATATTTCTTTCAACGTACGGTTCAACGCACGGGTCGAACAGTCTCTTAACTTAACGCACAGCTGGGATCAGCCAGCTCTTCAACGTTCCTGGTTCCTGGTTAATCCTCTCGAACGGGCCAGCGAAGGCCAGCTATTTCGTTCCAGTCGAATTTCCCAACAAATCGCGCGCGAGGCAACGTTTGTGCCGTCGTGTGCCGACTTCGATTCATAATCGTCGAGTCAATAGGTATCGCGTTCCCATTTCGAAATACCATTGCTTCGTGCGAGATAGATCGTGAGAAAAGTTACCAGCCACGTAGTTATCCGTCTTATAGAGAAATCGATACGAACGACGACGGGAGACAACGCAACCTGTGCCGTCTAGCGCCCTTCGTTCTTCTTTTTTTTTTATTCCGTGACGGTTGTAGCGATATAATTCACTGAATGGGGGCAAATAATCGGGCACCGGGACACGTGTCCCTAAAGTCAGTCCCTAAACCAAATTGGACACGCTTTGGCTCGAGCCCCCCTTTTCAGCTTAAATCGGGATGAAACGAAATAGACCCACCAAGATGCCGGCGTAAGGGGCCACTTACCCACTGCAGAGGGATTAGAAGCGTGTTCTCGTGCGCCTCGTGGCAGTCGTTACGCGGTTGCGAAGTGTATTTTCGGTTGTCGCGTCCAGAGGGAATCGACATCATCGAGCCCTTCTTCCTATCGCTTTGGCGGACCGTTGGATCGCTTCCAGAAATACCGACGGCCGTCCGAGGTATGCGTATATTCGTGGTCGAGACAGGACATACCGGAAATAATATTTCAGTTCAAGGAACCTCGTGTTTTTAACCGAGGCGACGGTACGGCTTGTGTTGTCCCAGAATATTGACCTCGCTGCATGGTTTGTCGATCAGAAGAAAGGCAAAGTCAATACAGACGTATGTAGTTCGTGAAAAGGTAACCAATTTTGGTCATCTGGCGATTGTAAATAAAGAAATAGATTCCCCCACTGAAAACATGTATATGGAATACGGTTCTCTGCTATTTAAATTTGAAATTTGAATGATATCTAAGTGACTATGTCAAATGGTCTCTTTCAGAAGTTTCGAGAATAAACATCGTATAATTGTCAAATTTCTGACAATCCTGACGCTTTGTATTGAAGTACTCGAGTGTTTAGTGGATTATTATGTACAAAGACGTGATCCCCGGGTGACGTCAGCAACGATAAATCTGTCCACGTGCAGGCCTCGTTTAAATAGCTGTATTATTTGGCTTTCCTTCTCGATGCTCGAGTAAACACCGCGCGCGGGCCAATGGCGACTAAGAACGCAGAATGTTGAATGAAATTGTTGGTGTATATTCGAAGTTCGATAGCGGGGATCGGTAAATACGAATCGCGTGGAGGTTACCGCTAAATATTTACATGTTTAAGATTCGATCGTTAAGGATGATCAGTGTAACGATTTCCCGACTTTGTCGCAATCTCTCCGGGACTTTGGGGACGGTTAGTAGTTTCGAGCCCTCGAAAGTCGCGAGACGAGGATGTGGCCTACGTAATTAAGGCAAATTGTTCGTCAAGTTGAATACCGTGAGGCGGATGCGACGAATTCCTCTCGGGAATTACGTGCTTGCTTATGGTCGTAATTTTTACGAGGCGAAACGTTTTAGGTAACAATATTTCTTTACGATCTTACTGTAACCATCGTCCTTGTGAAAATTGGTCAAAGAGTCAAAGGTTGTAGCTATTACTTGAACATCCAGTACAGCATTTAATAATTGAAATGTGCTCTTTCACAATGTATAGGCGAAACATTGCTGCGTTAATTATCACTGTTATTTTTGTTCACCTCCAATATTTGATTAAATTTAGGAAATTCTTGTTTTCATAAAAATGGAGGATAACGACGTGCCACTTTCAAATTTCTAGTTTCTTCATTCGGGTAGTAGAGAAATCGGTTAGGTTTCAGTTGGGTGACAAGTGTCAAGAGTTTATTTGGGATTCGTTGCTCGTCCTTTCGAACATAAGTACTGACTTTCTGAGAAGCAAGGTTTTCACAGAATCTATCGCCCCTCTGAAGTGACTCTCTTTTTCTCCCCTGTTATTTACTTGACTCTCTTATGGGCGCCGGCATTGCCTTTATCGCTTTTAAATTGTAATCGCTATACATAAATACAATGGAAGAAGGATGGAAAGTGTAGAGGAAGGGTGAAAGGTTATATTGCTCTCTTGATTACAACTGTCCCTCAGGCCGTCACTTATGCATAAAATATAAAATCCTCGTTCCATTAATTTACGAACAGACTGCTACAAATTGACACATTAAGCGACTGGGAAAACTTGTTTTTTCTCGCTAACCCCACCATGGATAAAATAACAACCATATAATTTTGACCCGTGCTATATAAGTGTCCTACTACATTCATTCTAAACATTTTTCCTATTGAAGCAATTAATTTTTTCAATTTCTGAAGTTCTCCCTATTATTACATGTTTGTGACTAAACCCATAAACCTTAAGCTTGGGTCAAAAAAAGAGCCAGATACCGGTGGCGGTCTAAAGTACATACTACTAACGCAACAGTGGTAAAAATTTATGAACCAGAAATCAAGAGATGCGCGATTCTCGAACGTATCGGTACAGTTAGTAAGAGAAAGTAAGAGCGAGTGTGAGTGAGGCGGGAGAATGATCGTGTGAGTGGGGTCCGAGAATAAATATAGCAGTGCTTCGAAAGAAGGACAGTGTTTTGACTCGAAATAAGGTGATTCCTATCGCTTCCACTTTTGTTTTTATCGCAGCACGTGAGATGACAATTTGGATTTTAATGAAACTTCGTATAAATGTACAACATATTGAAATATGCCAGGAGCAATATTTTTGTGGTAGTTCACTCCTGAGAGGGTGAAATCAGCTCTTAAATTTATCCCCACTTTTTTCTCATTTTTTAATATAACTTTGTAACCGTGCGAGATAGAACAAAACTTTAAATACAAGAATTGTTCAGTTTTCTATGCGCTATCGCCATTATTAGCTATAGGACTTTGAAGTCCCCTTATACAGGGTGATCATTTCAACGCAATATACAATTTCTTAGGCATTTTCGATAATTTAACTAAAAACTGTTTCTAACAAAAGCTAGATTTTAAAATGCAGAAAATTAACCTCCCTTTCTCTCGATGCCCCAAGCACGTGCTTATTTTACTTATTGGTTAAGGGGGTAGTGGACTATTGGATACATAAAATCGCTAGTTTCTTTGACGCTAAATTACTTTGATACGAAACAATGGTTATAGTCGTGGTTTTGACAATCTATTGTGCGCAGGTTTGCGAGTATTTATAAAAAAAATCGTCTGAAAGCAAATGCTTTGAGGTGATTCTTCTACACACAAATACCTACAGTGTGGAAACTTGCCAATGAATTTGAACAAATATTATGGAAGTTACACACGAATCAATTTCTTTTCCACATTTTTACGGGAAAAAATCATCATTAATCAATTATAAAATATTTTACAAACATCCAATATTGACGCGGAATTTCTACACGATTTCTACAGTTCCAGTTAAAATTTTAAGTGAAAATATTCATTGGTTCAAAAGTTATGAGATACACCGTTTCTGAAAATGGTGTTTCGAGAAAACTGGCTTCAAAGTTAAGTGCCCTATGCCAATACCGCTTTGCGAGGCCGTTACTCGACGGTGCACTCAATTACGTTCGCTATTATAACTTCGACAATTATTTGAATTTCGTTATGAAATTTTGTTTAAAATTTTGTTTAAAATTTTCATAAAGAACAAGACTTCCAAAATTAGTAAAAAAAAGTAATCGTTTTTCTCAAGCTGAAATATTCCACTACCCCCCTTAATCCAGCAATGGAGATGTTGAAGTACTTAGTTCGCCGCGCGCCACCGGTGTAACGTTCCCCTCGTCGCACGCGCGATCGCCGCTCGGTGTCGGTAATTTCGATCGAAAAAGAAATTACGGCTCGGTTCGAATCACTTTAGCCAGTAATTGACTGCATTTACGTTACGTGGGCAGGTGAAGATAGACACCGGTCGTTTATCATGCGTGGCCAGCCAACCGCTGGCTTGTCCCTCTGACCGTGGCGTCTGCATTCTCTTGCGCCTCCTACACAGAGTGAATTTCAAGTTCGTTCCCGCGGACGCAGCCTCGTTACGGTTCCCGATGGTTTTTACAAGCCGCGGGGTCAATATCGTCATCGACGACCTCGGTTCTTTTAGATCGGACGCGGCTCGCTTTTTCTCTGTCTGGAACGTTAACACGGATGCAGGAGGAAGGATTGCAGAGGGATAAGGCTGGGCACCAGAAGTAGGAAATTTTTTGGATAGATAACAAACATTGTATATCTTCCAAGGAAGATTTTCGTAGATTTTGAGAATATTGTAAAGATTTGGGTGGTTTTTGATAAAATCTAAGTTTGATCCAAGTTTCAACACTCTCAGGTGGTATGTAGACATAAATGCGCTCGGTTGGTACATCTACCCCGTGCGGTGAACGCCCACGGCGCGTCAGCGCACGTAGCTAATAAATACGACTAAAGAATTTCCGCACGGCAGAGATGGCCAAAAATTGTATTGAAATTAAATTTTCTAATAACGTATAAAAGTTATTTAAACCAAACTAAAAAAAATTTAAAACAAGCTTTTCTATTGTCATCGGATGTAAGTATGTGTGCAAAATTTCAAGTCGATCGAACATGTGGAAGTGGGTCAAAATTACCTCACAAGATTTCATCCTCACGAACTAACGAACAAACTCACAAGTGAAGCTAAATAAAAGCTTGTAACAAAAATTATTATCGAATACAAAAAATTAACTTTGTCAAATAATCTGAAGTTAAAGTATCTCTTATTTGATCCGTTATTTAAATATTTTTTTATTTAGTTTATTTAGGTGTCAAGCTCCATCGACTTTTCTCTAGCTTTTAAGATATCCATAGAATACGTCATTGCTTTACAAATTTCTATCAATCGATCGCCAGCTTCTCATCCCCCAAGTTTCCAGTGGTTCGTCAGCATCTTTTTACGCCAGCGCAGCAGGCTGACCGTGAACTTCGCGGTCCCCCGCACTTCCGCGAGCAATTTTCGGAGAACAATGCGATTTAACGAAGGGCGCGTGGATTCTAGCGATAAGCAGGTTAATTTCTATCGTTATCGCGGCGACACGCGAGGGAACGCGCACGCATCGACACGGCCATCGCGAATAACAGCACGTTTATCTCGTTAGCCGGATCTCGCACCCGCTCGGTGAGATTATTACACGTCGTTGAGCGTGTACTCGGCGTTAGCGGATTACACGGCACGTTTTGAATCTCAATCGCCGCGCGCTCGTCGCGACCCGCACCTGCATTCTTTTTTCCGCGACAGATACGCTCTCCGTCGCGCGATCTTATCGAGCGGTTTACGCCGGGCCCCGTTTCCTCCTCTAATTTCATGCCCGCCCTCCTGGGGACCACGGTAAACATCCGCTTTGGTGGAGTTTGTCAACCCTTAAGGTGGTATAGGACGATTGAACAAACAAAACAATTATTGTTCGAATTTTGTCAATTTTTGCATTAGAGATACAGCATTCATTGTACCACTGTAGAAATTAGGGCTCCTGGCGGGCGCCATCAGAAATCGTGACGGAATCGTGCGAATTAAAAAAATTAAAAATATTAAAAATATTCTTGAAATATATGCGAATTGTTATCGTCTTATGCACAAAGTGTAATTTTAGATCCCACATTTCTTTTAGGGACAGATGAATGCGCAGAGCAACATGATTCTTTGTGCAACATTGTGTTCAAACGTATCCTAAAAATCGCAGGATTGTTTGTTTGCAATGAAGAAGAATAACCAGTCAAGAATATTTTTAGTTTTTCTATTTCAGACGACCCTGTCAAGAGCTCTAATTTCTACGGTGGTACAATGAATACTGTGTATCTAATGCAAAAATTGATAAAATTCAAACAATAATTTTTACCGTATGTTGTTCAGTTTCTTTTTTTACAAGCTTTTATTTTAATTCGTAAAAATCGCGTATTTTTCAAGCATTTTGACCGGAGGGTGCCCTCAACGCACAGACCCTTGAACCTTTATTTCAAAATTGTGAGACTGATATATATGCTGAATCTTGTTATTTTTAAATGGAAAATATCGATATTTTTTATAAATAATCCACAATAAATCTTTGAAGAGAATGCTTGATCTTCTATACCAAAAACATTGGAATCTACTTTAGCATCAGGAAAACTACAGATGGTTGCTAAGAAAAGTTAAACGGGAGATAGAAAAATTATAAACAGCTGCTAGAATTCTGCGCACTTTTAAAATTAGTGTTCCACGGGTGAAATACTGGGAGTTAAAGGGTTAAGGGAAGTTAAGGGTGGAAAAGGGACCATGCAGAAAATAAAGATCCTCGATGTGCTTCTTCTATTTATGTTAAGTGTCCAATTGTCGTGATAAATACTTGGGAGCATCGCTCGACAAGAGCTTAATGACACCCTTCCAGCTGGAAATGGGTAGATCTTGCGCAAAGATCGAGGAATGACGCCTGGTAACACGCGTCGGTGAAGTTCTTTGAAGGGATTGACTTTGTCCTCGATTCAGAGTTTTTCTTCTGTAATTGTGGTATGTCGAGAAATGTTGCTGAGGGTTTCCTTCAAGGTCAGAGGCACACGCAAGTGCTATTTTCGACGTGGGTCTTGGACAAGATGGGTGGAATCGGTATCATTTGTGGTTAATCTCGTGTACGCCAAATTGAGGGGAATTAAGTTTCAAGTAGGGTTCTCTGTAGGTTCTTCTGTACTCGAGGCTTCTACGTTCCTTAGAAAAATCGTAGGTGAGTTCATGAGTAGCGAGGTTCAAGCAGGACAACTGCCTAGAGCAGTAAAATTGGTCCATTCATAATTTATGAATATTATTTTTTTATAAAACAAAAGGCTTTTGTTATACGTACAAAAAATTTCACTGACTATCAAAAATTATATTTCAAAATAATTAAATATAAGGAACAGCGGAAAAACTAGATTGGGCCCTGGTTCTTATATAGTAGTTAACACAGGGAGGCTGGGAAAGACAGAAGTTCATAGAAAATCTTTGGTCACCAGTCGTCAAATAATAATGCTTTGATAATACTAGAGCTGCTAAACCTTGAATCTAGTCGCTATTCTCGCAGAAGTTGCGTTGTGAGGCTCTCTTCTGTTGGCACACTTTACATTGGAGACTTCACTACTGCTTGGTATAGTTATTTATTCTATTATTTGAAGCTTCTGGGCGAACCTACTTATTGCACTTTAGAAATATACCGTAAACTGGGGGAACCTTGGCATGTTTTTTAAACATTTTGGTATATATTATAAAAATTAATATTTTTACATTCACTTTAAGTATCCTATTGCAACATTGCATCTTTTGTGATTCCACTACAAGTGGCAAAATACATAAAATTGTTACATTTTTCCTTCTTTAATACCTACACGTTAATTAGTTGCCAGTTACATCATCTAAATAGCACTAACAGCTAAAGTTTTACCAAACTGAACTTAGATTGACACTTAACTTAGTTTATTTTTAATTTCAACGCACTCTCTCTTATATTTTTCTATTTTTGTTTATTTTTATTTTCAATGCACTCTCTTTTATATTTTTTTATTTTATCTCATTTTTTTTTTAATTGAAGCATTGAGAGCAAAAACGGACTAACCCACATTGAGGAAAAAGATTAATTTTCCCTATTTTATATGATTAGTCGAGCTAATTGAAATACACTATGGCTATTATCTCAATTTCGCAAAAAAAAAAATATGGGTTAATCCATTTTTGCTATAAATGCCTCGATAAAATTAACATCTTTAAATTTGCTTGAGGTATCCTATTACAACATCGCATCAATAATAATAAAATAGAAATAAAATCTGTAATTGTACTGCATAAAAATCCAGATTGTACACTGTGAAAATGCATAAAATTTTGTTCCATTTCCTCTTTAACACGTGTTAAATAACTGCCAATGTTACCCCGTGCTGCGAATGCTCCCCAAGTTTACGGTACAAACACGCGAGGTGTACCGTTGCTAGAAAGTCGATTTGCAGCAAGTAAGAGTGCCGGTGGTGTTGTTGCAGAAAGTTGGAAGAGCGATGAGAAAAAAGCGCATTAACTAGCCGAACGATGCATCATGGCTTCGTCGTTAGGGGGACCAGGAATGGCGTCGGGTGTTCCGACACCGCGAAGAGTCAACCTGGAGTTTCCACCACCTCCGCCTTATCCACCTCCTCACAGTCAGGTATAATTCCCCGTGTGCAAGGCTAAATTATGCATGGCTTGTGTCAAGCGTTCTGCCCGTACCTCTAAACAGCCTTCAGCGTTATACCCGCCTATTGTTTTCAACGAGGATATTTTAAAAGACTAAATTGAACCCCCCGGCAATGGCGTGTATAACACAGAAGAGGTTCCGCATCTTCGCGTAGATAATTAAAAGTGTGCTTGTTTATTAACCCATTGCACTAAATCCTGCACGTGTTACTGTATTAATTACAAATTAAGTAGAAAACACTGTAAGTGCCAAAATTGAATACCAGAGTTGGGCATTATTCGAAATTTTTATTCGAGATCATTTCAGTAAAAATTTATTCGACTCGTACCGAACTCTGGGTAATACCGTAGTGTAGAAATTGAATTTTGGCACGTACCTACAGTGTTTTCTACAAGGATTTTTCAATTGATAAGTAGAAGAGAGTTAGCACCTTCGTCATTTGTTTGTTAATAATCAAGGATCCTTGGTTTCTCTTCCCCTTCACTGTTTTTCAATTTTTCTTGTCGCACCCAGTTCTTTTATTCAGCCTGTCAGATATAAGCAGTCGTTATCATCGGTATTGATGCACGGTATTCATTTTCTTCGCTCAGATGCCCTGCACAGGACTGGTGGACCCAGCGTCGGTGGCGTCGCCCATGACCAGCTCTCCTCGCCAGCATCCCCTGCAGGATTATTCGTACGCCTACTACGAGCCTGGCCCGAGTCGACTGCACGGCACGTATCCGGCGGAAGTGGGCCTGAATCGTGTGCAGCAGCCGCAGCAGCAACCGCTGCGCCCGGAACCGTTCAAGAGGCACACGTATATGACTCGGTATGGGACCGAGGAGAACATCTACGAGGAAATATCGGAGATCAAGTGAGGAACTAGATGTAGAAATGGAGAGTGTATTCCAAATAGGAAGATTTAGGAAGGAAGTATGCAGCAGAATCAGAAGGTCGTGGAAAGGAAATATGTAGTAGAAGCAGAAGGTCGTGGGAAGGAAGTATATATCTATTAGAACTAGAGCAACGTTGAAGAAAGATATCCATTAGAAATAGGACAAAGTAGAGGAAAGATATCTATTAGAAATAGCACAACGCGGAAGAAATATATTTAATCGTAAAAGGACAACGTAGGAGAAATATACTTATTAGAAATAGCACAGCGTAGAAGAAATATATCTATTAGAACCAGGACCACGTAGAAGAACGATATCTATTAGAACTAGGACCACGTAGAAGAAATATATATCTATTAGAAGTAAAAATAAATAGAAGCGAAGTATCTATTAAGAATAGCAGAGTTTAATTTAACTTCCGACTAATGCTAGAAACTCTGCTAAGGAAGCAGGAAAAAGATCGAAAGAAATTCCACGCGAACGTGGAAGAACTACTAACTTGTCCCTGCATCGGATGCCTCTCGGTAATTTAACGAGGGTTAATCTCAGCCGCGTTGTAATTAGCGGTGGATAGAACAGAGAAGCACAGGAGCGACGAGGGAAAATGAGAATAAGATCGAACTCCGAGCAAGTGCTCGGGGATCAGATTCGCCTGGTAATTTCATGGAAGAGGTTTTACGGGTGAAAATATCTTCAAAGTCCGACTGTAGCTTCCTACCGGGTGTCCAGTCGCGCTGGGGTTTCTTACAGCGGCCGCAGGGAGCGCCAACGATGGCGCGCGGAATTACGGTTTCATTCAGTTTAAATGGTTGATGAATACGCACGTTCATTCGCCCGACGCGAAGTGAACTTCACTCTAACGCGAGTAGATGCGGCTTAAGTGGACAACAAGCATCCAACCACTTGGCCCGATTCGACGTACCCCGCCACCGGATGCCATGAGACGGTGTTCAAGCTGCGAGCAATAAGAAGACGAGATCCGCGGATTGTTCGTGCTGCGTCCGCGGCTGGGTCCGGGTTAGGTCGGGGCAAGATAAATAGTCGCTCGAATTCAATTCGATTCCCGAGTAAATTATTACGCGGCGCGTCGTCAAAAGTGATCGGCAGGACCGTTGAATGGGGTACGCTCTCGACCGCCCAAGTTATCTAAGTAGTATGCATTTCGGAGATTGAAGGCCAGGGGAAAAGCGGAGCTCAGGAGTTATTTATTATATTAGGTTTTATGTGTTATTTATTGGCAGCTTTTTCTCTCTTGCTCTTGATTGTTTAGTTATAGGAGCTACATAGTTTGTTTGTTAATAAAACTTGTCTATAGAGGCAAGTATCCAGACTTGAAGCAGTAGGATTCACTCTTTAACTCATTTGATCCTTCGTTGACACTCTGGGTGTGAACCACCCATAAGCTGATTTTGACGCTCTGAACCTTTTATAGGCAAAATAAATTCCTTTTTCCCAAAGCCGAGTTACAAACTATTTTTTCTCTTAAAATATTATATCCGAACATCAACTCTGTGGAATTTTTAGCTTTTAATATTCAAATTTGAAAAGGTTACAATTTTTTTACGATTTTCTTTGTTTCTTCTCGACATGTGGTAATCTCGAATTATTTTACAAAAACTGTGATAAAATTTCAATAAAAAAATTATTGGGATACATTCTAGGGACCTTAAAATTGACCCATGATTTTTTTTTATAATAATTGGATTCTTTGGGTGAGAATGGCACTCGTTCAAAAATTGCTCTGGGTGTGAGCCACCCAGGTGTGTCAAAGTTGATTGAAAAAAAAGATGTGTCAACGAAGGGTTAAGAGGTCATTCTGGTAATCACGCCGCAAAGTTCGGCAATATTCAGGATTTTTTTCTCAGTGAATGCAATGAATAACAATGTCAAACCTTTTTTCATTTATTAGGTTACTTATAATGTATACGGAACAATTTTTTAAATACACTTTTAAGTGTGTTTTTCAATGTTATTTGAAGTCAAACATCGCGCGTTTGAAAAGACGGTGAGAGTGATTGCAGCTAGCAGATTCATCTAAAACAAAAAATCAAACTGATTCTTAATCATTATGAGTACTGCTATCGCAGGTGCCAGAATTAACCACGTAAGTCATTTAACAAAATTGCGCGGAAAATTTCGAGACATAAAGTTTAAATACGATTTTGGATTCCAAATAACATTGAAAAACACACTTAAAAGTGTATTTAAAAAATCGTTCCGCATACATTACAAGTAACCTAATAAATGAAAAAAGGTTTGACATTGTTATTCATTGCATTCACTAAGAAAAAAATTCTGAATATTGCCGAATTTTGCGTCATAATTACCATAATGACCCCTTAAAATGATTCACAATCTTCTTGAGAAACGTTCTCTGTGATACATTGGTAGTCGAATACCATTAATTTTGCAATTTTGCAAATATTTAAAGTTCGTATACTTCAGCTACTTTTTATCTACAGTTCAAATTGACAAGTAAATCCAAATTTCCATTGATTTAAGTCTGAAGATTTATCAGTAATATAAGGGTGAATATACCGCGCAAACCTGGCACAACTGTACACCTCCACTAATCGTCTTAATCCATTAGCAGACAATGTCACCGGGCGTTGCACGGCTCGAGAAGATCCCTGGTAGCGGAGGAGGTGAGGCGCGTGCAGTCACGGCACCGCCGTGTGCTCGGTGAATTGAACCTGAGCGTGGAGGCGATGCTGATGCCGACCGTGGCCGATAACAACGACGAGGACGAGCCTCAGGACCAGCGCGGAGCATCCACGGAGGAGCTGTTGTCCTCGGTCAGCCCCACCGACGACCTCCTCTCGCCCGTGGGCTGTGACATGGACAGTGGCTTCAGTGGGAGCTCCAGTGCAAGCTACAGGTCAATAGCAATCTCAAGCATAGCTTCCCGACAACTCGTGGAATCAAAACAGTGACCAAATTCTTGACGAGAATTCCCAAAAGTTTCTTAAATTCTACAAAGCCTCGTACAAAGTTTCAAAGTTCCTCGTATTAATATCCTTTATATTATAATTCGTAATACACATACTACACTTTACACTCTTCCGTCATTAAAAAATTCTTAACACCTATCATTTTAATACCATAAAAGGAAAGAGGGATAACAATTTAAATCTCCACTTACCCCAGGTCCGGGCTAGGGTCTCTTAGGCGAGGAATGGGCAAGGCGAGCATCCCGGAGCTAGCTGCTGGTCAGCGGAAGACTAAAGCCGCCATGATCTGGAAAAAAGGGTGGAAAGGCTGGAAGAAGCTACACTCGTTCGCCAACAACAACGCCAAGATTGGTGAGTCATTCGTCACACATTCTCTACTAGACCAGTAGTTGTAGTTTAGATCTACGAATGCTTGCGGCCGCCGATGGAAAGGCTGAACGCACGCGTGTATCATCCGAGTTCCTTTTAGCGGCGAGACGCAGAGTAGTCGCCAACGATCGATACAAACGATGATTCACCGCGTTCGGTTTCGTTTCCACGCTCGTTGCCCAAGGATACCGATAAATCGCCGCGACGAAACTGTGACCGGAGGTGGCCCGCGGTCAGGAACGACTCATGGCCAGGAATTAATTGTGCTGCGGCTTCGTTAAAAATTCCTGCCGCCCGAGACGCGGCTCGCGTGCCGCGACTACGAAGCCGGAAAAAGAGAGAGGGACTCAGAGGTGCCGCTCCTTTTCTGCGAGCAATTTCGAGAAGCATGCGAACGCTTCGGCACCTTTAGTCATGCGTGATCGACACGGAATTTCCCAAGTAACGTGTAGCGACACGCGGTTAAGATTCGTGGGATTATTCGAAATTTTAATAATATACTTGATTAGGTGTTTTGTAGTAATTTCTGCGAAGTTGAGTTGAAGTTAGCTGGGATAGTTCTTAGATATGAAATAGCTGGAAGTGCTATTGTATCTTCAGACTTTTGATATTTAATCCAAATAAAATTAAAATTAACTATTCGTTAACTTTAATACACATCAATTTTATAGAATTACTTGAGTAATGTTAGGGTGGATACATTACCTACTATCTATTTCAAAATACGGGACGATTTATAACTAGAGTTACTGCGTTAAATGTAGCACTGATTTTTATTTCCCAGAGGTTCCCTAGCATAGAGTGTTACTCAGGTTCCCTTTAATCCGGCTTGGGTATCGTTTACCTCGAGTTATCGAGTCCCCATTAAAGCTTCTGGGCGACGCTGTCAGTTCGGTGACTCAGAGGTGGCAGTGCTCGTCCATCGTCTCTGACGTGGCATCGAATACTTATGGGAACTAGCCATCAATTATTTGAGCTGGTGCATTCGGTGTAATATCGGAAGGAACTGGTACGCGAGCGGAACGCACGCACCGCGCTCGCAGCTCGTCGAGAGAGCACCTTTTGTTACGCGTCTATTTCATGGCCCTTTGTCGCGCATAACTGCACAAGTATGCGCGGGCCTTTCTTTCATGGGAACACTGGCCGCTGAGTATGACGCAAGCGCTTGGAAGCCCGCGCGCTCGTGTGCATTTGGCGCACGAACAGAGTTAATTATTGGTACTTGGAAGGGGTCAGCCGCTGGGTCATTCGGTGGAGAGGCAGATGCGAGACCACGTGCACGCCCTTCTCCATCGTTTCTCCCTCGATTTCCATCATTTCGCTTTCTCTATCCCTTCTGGCTAATTTCTATAGCTTTTTCTTCCCCGTCTCTATTAATTTACATCAGTTTCCACTCTGTTTCTTCTCCTTTGATTTCAATCGTTTTTGTCTCTTTTCTTCCTTGATTTTTAGTGTACTGTTTTCTCTTCTGTAGTTTCTTTCTTTCTTTTGTTCCTTAATTTCCATAAGTTTGCTTTCCCTTCTCCCTCAAGTTTCAGGGGTTTTTCTTTTTTCTTTTTAGAGATTGATAGGCTTTTCTTCTTTCTTTCGTAGAGTTCCATAAGTTTTCCTTCTTATCTCGTAGTTCCATAGATTTTTCTTTTCTTCCTAAAATTCCATATGGTTTCCTCCCCACCCTTCTCTAGTTCTATAGATCCATTATCTCTCGATTTCCAGGTTTCGTTCTCTCCCTTCGCCCTCGATTACCATAATTTCTTTATCTCTCGATTTCCATGGCTTCTTTACCTTTCTTTCTCCCCTGATTTTTCTCTCTCCTACCGATCCACAACTGCATGGATTTCGGTTTCACCATGCAATTTCTCTTCTCGATCACGCTCGAGTTCCCCTTCGGCCCTTAAAATTCAACCCAAAGTAGATTGAATTTCGCTCGCTCGCCCCATTCTCGAAAGGTGCATACACTCTACTATGGGAAACTAAATGTCAGGTGCTTCTCAAATATACCACAATATTTACTAAATTACATCACATATAAAAAAACTGTCACCTCTGCTGGTTTTCCATAAAACACTGCAACCCTCTTCTACAGCCATCGAGTAATAAATTACACTACTCACTACGCAATATTCTTCATGCCTAACCACAGAACTGGCAAATTAGAACAGATTCCCTAATCACAACTAAATCATAAACCCATCAATCTTATAAGCCTCTTGTTAAACCAAGAAACTAAGCTGCAGCGCCAAATCGCTGCTTAAGATCGAAAAAAAAAACAGTTTTCCATTCCTAGAAGCCTCTTAATTCAAGGATCTATATCCGCCGTCGTGCCGAGCAGTTTCGTCCAGCAGAGTTTGCTCGGAGACCACTCAGTCCGGGGGCAATTAACGTCGCACGGGCGACTGATTTCTCACTTGACACGTCTGGCGGGACGTCAGCTGTTCAGCAAGGGCCACTTTACGGTGGCGAATTCTGACGATAGCCGGGTAGAGATTGTAAGCCAAGAATCGTGGAAGGCTCTCTTCTCTCCGGGGGCAGATGTTCCGAAAAGAGCAGCCTCCAAGAGTCGGGCCATATGGTTTCCCGGATCCCGTCGAGAGATTCTTCGACGCTACGCAGGCCTACCCTAATCTATCGACCCGACCATCGGGGACACGGGTTTTTAAACAATACAGCCTTTGTGACGGGCCAGCGGATGTTGCTGGTTTTCTCGGAACTTCAAGGTCGAGCCGACGAACCCTGGTAATCGCGGTGAAAGCACTCGAACGCAATGATATCGATAATCTCTGCCCCTCTTTGAGAGCAACGAGCCTTCGCTAAATGACGAAGCTAGCGAAGAATGAAGATTTTCCTCTCTGTGTGTAATTATATTATTGGTTGGTTGGTACTCGTTACGAAGATGTTTAGAGTTTGAAAGACGGTGGCAATTGTTCTGTTCGTCTTGAATAATCTAAATGACCTGGGTAAATTATAGTTGCGAGGAAAATTGGGGAAAAGGGGAATGTAGGGAAAGCTTCTAGACCCTTTTAACAGTTCTGTAAGAAACAGGGACAATGGGGGATACCGTATTTGTATTAGACAGTTGGGAGTCGTTCTTAAATTACGCAGGGCTTTTGAAGAACAGGGAACATGAAATCTTAAGAAGTATCGTGCTTGAAGAGGGTGGGGCAAGAAATTGCCCAAATTACTCTTAGGTAATTTAAGGGGGCACACCATTGTGACGGCCAGTTTTCATCGAAAATTTGTATTACCTACCTTTAGTACGCTGTCTTAAGAAACTATACCAAAAAAAAATAAATAGAAAAAGATCCATAAATATTGGTATATTAATTAATCTTCTAGACCCCTCACGCAAGCTGGTCGAATGTGTAACTATGGAACAGCAGGTCCGAAATCAAATTTCAATTTTTTTTATAAACCATATAAGTGCAGTTTCCGCCGTGGGTACCGATTTCTTAAACAAATTATTTTTGTAAAAATGGTGCGCTTTAGAAAAAAGTTTCGAAAATAAGATGAACAATTTTTCGAGCGTATTTCAGAAAGTTTGTTTTCAATCAAAAAATCTACATTCATATAGATTATAAAAAAAAAAAATGAAATTTGATTTCGAACCAGCTCGCGTGGGGGAGTCTAGAAGATTAATTAATATATTCAAATTTATGGATGTTTTTCTATTTATTTTTTCTGTATAACCTCTTAAGACAGCGTACTAAAGGTAGGTAATAAATTTTTTCTATGAAAATTGTAAATTAATCCTGAATAAAATTCTTAAAAATGGCTTACTTTTTCGTCCATCGCAGTGGGGTTCCCCCGTATAAAATAGCTATCGAGGACACAAAGAAAGATTTCCTGTTATCTAATTCTAAATTTTCTAATACCTACTTCCTTTCCTTCAATTAATAACGAAACATGCTCTGCACATATAGCCACGGTTGGATCTGCTTACAGCCAGCTATATAAAATCGCTAACGGAAAGAAATTCCTTTAAATGCAACGATCTATCATTCGTCAGCGATATCGAATGGAACGCGAAGCCCCGGTCGGGAAGGAAGGTACGGTCAAAGCAACGGAAAGAAGGCGAAACGCATTAAGGATCGAGAGAAAGGCGCCAGACGAGACTGCGGCCGCCATTATCGCGATACTTTATTGGTATTCGTTTCGACAGCGTGTAATATTCGTATCGTAATCGATCTACTCGATACTCCGCGTGCTTCTCTTGCCTCGGAGCGAGCCCCATTGCGATCGATCGATTTCGTTGTTCCTTTTCACTCGGGTTTGCCAACTTTTTTGCATGGTCGTAATACACAGACATCGCGCAGCAAGAAAACCGATCCGAGCGTTCGGGCCACAATTGCTCCTCGCGGTGGTCGACCCGACTAACTCCATTTATTCTCGAGCTTACCGCTTAATGTACACGATTGAGTCGCGTAATTCAACCGTCCAAGTCAGAAGGGAGAATCTTTAGTCGGAAAAAGAAAAGGGGGTCTTAAGTCAGTAGCGGCGTCTACCGATGTTAACCGTCTCTCTTTGACCTACCCTAACAAGAGGAGTGCGTGGCGGCCGGGTCACCGATTTGCTTGAAATTTCAGGAATAATTAATGCATACTTTGTATCATAATGTGTTAAAGGCGTGGAATGGAGTATGGAATAATTTGCGAAAAAATCGAGTTCAAAGTTTTGCCTTTTTTAGACTCTTAATATACGAATTAGTATTCCTATAATTATGCAGATCTTATAGGATTCCTATAATTATGTAGATAGGAAGAAGTATAGATCTTATAGAACTTGAGATAAACAAAACTTTGAAGTTGGCATCCTCGGAATACTTTAAATACTATGCTGTGTGTGTTCATACCACATCACTGTACTATACACTCCTCTTCTAATTACCTACTCTTCGTATACCAGCGCTCACTACTAAAATTATCGAACAAACTTCCAAGGGACTCGTTCTAAGCAGAGCTGGGCAAAATTATTACTTCAATAAAGATTTCGAATAACGAATGACAGATATATCAACATCCGCGCCGAATACATTTTTCAACTTTAACTTTCACTGTAACTTTAACGAATAATTTTCTGGCGCGTCATTGAAAAAACTATTCGACGTCGAAGTTAAAGTGACAGTTGAAAAATTTATTCTACGCTTAAGTCGAAACGGTCGATGAATAAAAAATGAACCGTATTCGTGAAATAATCTAAACTTAAAGCAACTCTTATTTGATCCGTTATTTAAATATTTTTTCATTTAGTTAATGCCCAGCTCTGAATTTCTAAGCAACCATATAATTACAATACACATAGGTAATTATTCCAGAAACGTTAAAAGCAAGTCCCATACCAACGTCTTTTAATAAAAGGAGAAAACCGTTTACAAAGTATGTACTTAAGTACTTCACAGATCTGCGGTACATTAATTAACCAGTTGCTCTGTCACGTGCGAAAGGTACAGGGCCGCGCGATTCCCTTTCCGGCATGATTCGCGGTAGCGTCACAGCTTGGTGGCGATGGTCTCCACGGCGTGCATTATTCGGATCATGATGGATCTATTCTCCTCGTCCCGCCGCTTGATGTACTCGAAGATCTGCTCGATACGCCGATCGGTCCGTGACTCCTGATCCTCGCGATACGGCCCCTTCGTCCGCCTCGACTTTCTCGGTGCCTCGTCCTCGCCGTCGTCGCGCGCCGCTTGCTCTTTGTCCCTGGTGGAGTCTACCAGGTCGTTTCCACGTACCCTCGGCAAGTCCTTCGAGCAGTCCGCCTCCGACGTCGCTTTCCTGATCGTCAGCTCCGTGGCACGTGGTAGCCGCGACACCAGACTGCCCCTGGAGTCCCGTTTCTTCCTCGTGTAGCTTCTGCCTGTTTGCCTGAAAACAGAGGAGGCTCTGATTTCTGCTGAAGCCAAACGGAACGGCTCCGATTATCCGCGCGACTTCGCTGATTCTAGATGGTAATAGCATCCGCAGGGATCGTAAGACGGTTTCGCAGAAATTCCCCATTTTTATTCCTTCAATCAGGAGATTTCGAAAGTTCGACGCGTGCCGCGTGCGGGACCCTCGTAGTTGTATTCCTACAGCGCAGAGATCGAACGCCGATGGGCGTTACCCGCACAGGCGGCGTCGAGTGATTGAATTCTATTGGAAATTCTATAGGAAAGTGATCTATTTTTGGAGATCAGGGTGACGTCAGCAATATTTCTTAATGGAATTTCTGTGTCTTATGTTTGAAAATAAATTAGACCCATATTTCTTAACTCTTAACTTGTATCCTGGGGTCTAAGTTTGTAAACTGAATTTCTAATTAATTTTGTAATAATAGTTTAACTTTCTACGTTTCTATTATATTATACATTATCTAAGAGCAAAGTATTCAGAGAGGTTGATCTCGTGTCGACTTTTCAAATTTCTGTGTCCTTTTTTATGTAAGGTCTGCCAAGTATCTTAAATTATTATAGGTAAATGTATTCTATACTTTTGAATAACAATAAAGTACGCGAAAATACTTTATTTCACAATAAATTAATGATATTACGTGAAACGTAACGCAATATTGTTATCCTCTATTTGTTCCCACCACTTCAGCATTTGCTGAGAGAGTTTTCTCTGTCATTAATGTGAAGTGGCGGGATGAAAGAAACAAGGCCTCTCTCAATCTAATAAAAAACGAATTATTTATATATTTCAATACGAATATTGAGTGCAATGACGCCATTGAGATATTTCAAAATAATACAAATTGACTCTAAAATACTAAAAGCAATAGAAAATATGTTTGGAAGAAATAGAAACTAATAAGATTAAAATGTACTTTTAATTTGTTGAGCATACTTTTTTTGTGTACCCCAGGAAAGCAAATGTACGTTATTTGTCTGTAAAAAAATGTGGTAACTCTAGCCACGACCCCTGTAGACCAGTTACGTTTGAAAGAGACAGTATAGCAGTTAAGGGTTAAAAAGGGTAAGGTTGACTGGACTTTGCAATATTGCATATTTCTGTAGTATAAATCCAAAAGCAGATGTCAAGGTACTCTGGGTAAACCAACCTCTACAGTCCACCAAATAATTTACGTAATCTAGACAGAATACTAATCCTCAACAGATGAATTCTCTGAAATCTTCTCTCAATCTTCTAATCTCTAAACCTTAAAGGCCCCAAGCAACAGGGGAACCTCACATTCGAAAACACTAAGAACTTGTTTTTCAATTCCTTCTTCCCTAATCTTCCCGCAAGATCTTCCACAAATAGTTTCCGTCCACCAGAACGGCTCATCTTTTATATACACACCTCGTTGCTTGCCGAGAAGGAGGCACCCTCTCGATTTGTATCGAGCACTCGTCGCCGAACGCCCGCAGCCGTTGTTCGGCAAGCAGCTCGTTCCTTCGACGCTCGATTTCCGGGTTAGATCCGGCAGGAAGCGCGTCCACCGAGGAGGTGGGCTCTTCCGGCGTGACGGAAACGCAGAGGAACTCGTGGGGATCGATGTACTCGTCGTTGCTGGGGGTTGCGCGGTCGTGCCCCAGGATCTCGTCGATCGCGGTGTAGAACGGCCAGGAGACGTCGTCCGCCTTGCTTCTGTCTCCGTGGACCGGGTTCCTCAGCTCCTTCAACAGATCGCTGTGGCAGATGCATAGTAACAGGAATCGACTGGACGAGCCGTGCCCGATCGTGTGCCAGCTGCACACGACATTCGTTTCTCAGACCACGCGCTCCTTCCCCTTTCCATTCGGCGGGAAGAAACGCGTTCGTCTTGTGCTTCGAATTTTTGTTTCACTTTCAATCTATACTCAAGCTCATTTAAGAAGGAACTTAATTCGCGCATGTAGAATGCGATCATTGGCTCCGAGGGAGCACTTGTTTGTGGTATAGCCAATAGTAACTTGTTTCGTCGCCAACATGTGCAGAACCGATCTAAACTCGTCGGTCGACAAGTTCCTTCTTAAATGAGCTCGAGTATAGGTATAGTATACAGATCGTACAACTTGACGGTTAAAGTGATTATATGCTGCGTGAGAACCACTTGTTTTTTAGTTGCAGGGATATTTGGAAATCACAATTTTATCGCTTCAGTCAAGCGAAGTCTCTGTAATGTGATTGGACATCTCTGTAGTACTATAGCCTATAAAAGTACTGTTACAAATTACTATGAGGACTATATTAGTTACTATTGAATTAATTTCATATTACTAAAATTTGCAAACTTCTGCAAAGATAAATACTAAATTTATCTCTGAAATTATACTAATTAAATTACTGTGTGTACGCTATTATTCACTATCGAATTAATTTCATATTTCTAAAATTTGCAAAGATCACTACTAAATTAATCTCACAAATTATACTACTTAACACTTAGAAAAATTAAAAAAAAAAACGTCGCGCTGAAGTCTTCTTCCAAGATACACTTGCGAGCTGTTATTTTGAACGCTTCCCGCTCTACAAACAGCATTCGCCAAAAAAGAGAACCCACACAAACAAGTCTATCAGAAGTGTACATATCCCGTAAAAAGTCCCCAAGATCCGGAATTCGCAAAGCGTTCGCGCGGTATCTCCGCGACTTTGACTCCCAGCCGCCTCTTTCGACCTGGCGCTTATCTTCCCTTGGGGAGTGCGTTTATTATCCTTCTCCAAGGGGGAAGCGCAAACCGTAGACTCGCAAAGCGACGCGCAGATGAAACGGCGACTATCTCGGTTAATCGCGCGTGGTAATAAAATGCATCTGTCTCGCCTCACTTTGTATTGCTGCAACAGGTTCGACCATTTCTTCTTCAGCACCCTGTAGTGTACGTTAGCCATTATGGTGGGGAATTCTTCTCGCATCTGCTGCAGAATGTATCTGGGGAAACAAAGAGAAGTAAGAAAAGAAATCCTGCGCTTCGTAAAGCTTCTGATATCCGTGGAAGCACTTGAAATTGGATCCATCGCCAAACTCCTCTGTAAGCGCACCTCTTCCGAGAACGGAACACTGAGGACACTATTCACCGTTGCGAACAAAATCGGTCCATTGTTTTGCTCTTATCTCCCGTATACTTCGAGCCCGATAACGGAACCGTGCGCAGAGGAACGGTCGATGAATAACAGCCACGGTGCTCGCGAGCCGGGCATGCAATATTGCCGGACATTTCCGTTTCCGTTCGCGTGATGTATCGCGGTTAGAGTAATTGAATGTCATCTTAATATTTCCGCCCGAGGAAGAGGTACGCGTGTAGATTAAGGAGATATTCTCGCGTAATCTCTTCGAACATTGAGAATATATTTCATAGGAAACTGTAACACATTGGGTAAAAAGGCTTTTTGGTATTGATTTATATATATTTAAAGATGATAACAAATTAATATTGTTTTTTTTCTGTTGGATAATTTGAATCAATTAGCCAATGCTCTTGTATTCATTTCCGTTTTAAGGTCGCCTCTTGTTTCCTTCTTCTTGCACCTTCTTCGCAGAATGTAAGAGGTATGCGCACATGCTACACGTGCGAACTAAGCTAACTGTTACAATCAGATTGAATAAAGTCTAAGTAAGTGTTGGAATAGTAAATCCAGTATTCTTCCTGCTTCCACATACATACAAACCTAACATTTTCTCTTCGATGTAATCTTTAATAAATAGCTATAAGGCTGTAACTCTGACGGCGATAAAAAACGGGGTACATAAAAACAGAAGAACTAATTGACGGATATCAAAAATTCTTTTGGGATTCTTTTCGTAAATGAACTCCCTATTGTATTAGCAATTTTCATAATATTTGGTCCACTCCATTTGATTTTATTCAGCGCAAAAAATTAGCGGTTTCAGGGTAATTTTACTAAAAAATATACCAATCATGGAATTTTCATTATGCTACGGTAACGATTGGTAATACGATAACCTTCGAATAACTTTCGATTTTAGATTTCAGATGAGCCTATCTTGAAATATTATATATTGAGTTATAGCTATTTATTCAAGATTACATCGGAAAAAATATATTTTTTTATTATCTTGAAACATGTATGAATCAATACCGAAAAGACTTTCTACCCCATGTGTTACAGAGTTCTTTAAAAAAATCCTGAATATTTTAAGGGATTACACGAGAATGTAGTACCTTTACTCGAGGGTTTCGACCGCGTGAAATAGCCGCGCTGTTACATATTTTAACACGTGCCAGCGTGAACAGAGACCTGTCGATTCGATTAGGTAACGACAGTGTAATGAATCAGATACATAGACGCAGCCCCGGGCGATTGGCAGGGTACTAATTATCAACGTGAACGTAACGTGCGCTAACGAGTGGGCTGTTCCAGGTCTGTCTAATTAGATTTGAATTTTTCCAGCGGAAGGAAAGCAAATTGTCGGGTGGATAATAACAGTAGATCTATGATCTCGTTTCCTATCATTCGTTAATGGATTACATTCCACGCACAGTCCTGCCTTCGCGCTGTGTCAGCATCGAGGATTGAGGAGCATAGATAAAACGTAGATATATGTGTGGACTGCACGAAGGTGTGAAAATGGAGTGGGGGAAGATAAATTGTATAGTGGGGGGATTCAAGCAACGTGGTGGGGGTAGTTAAGTGCAGAGAGATCGGAACAGTAGAGTGGGGATAATCATATGATACAATAAGAGTAAAAGATTAATCTTCTTCAGCGGTGTGTGCCAACCGTTTTTGAGTCGCACCCCCTTTTATAATATTCAAATAACCTACAACCCCCTCCCCCTTCCCCATATAAGGTAAGAGAAATTTAATAAGATAAAGGAAAAACATTAAAAATAGGTATTTTAGAGTATAAGTTAATAATACTTAATTATCTTGATATACAAATGAAATATTATAAACTTGAATTATATTCTGAAATACCTATTTTTAATGTGTTTTCTTTATCTTATTAAATTTTCCTTGCCTTATATGGGGGTATCAAATTTGCAAATAATATACTTAATATACTATATAATGCATATAATACTTAAAGATATTTAATATATTTAATTATCTTATTTAGCGCGATGGTTGTGCTTGCATCTGGGTAACCAGCTTTTCCTTTTCTTCGCTTATTAACTCCTTGGGGGTCACACCCCACAGTTTGGGAACCACTGTTCTTGAGTGCCTAGTTGACTTTGCCTTGACTATAGTGACCTTTATCTACATACTATTCAGCTGACTGCATATCTCAACAGTAATTACAATAAATAGAGTATTACTATGACTGAAACTTGCACACTTGTCGCCTAACAAAAATAAATCTGCTCGAGCTACAATTTTTTTTTCTCCAAGCTTTTGTGGTCGCAGTAAAATGTTTACGTCGGCACTTTATTGACCAGGACGCGTTTCAGGAACACGCAGAAGGCTTCACAGTTGAGAAGCAATAATGTGTAATGCAAGGATTGGAAACAATCGACAGGTCGAACGCGCCTAGTTTTTCTCACAGTTTTCGTCGCGGCTGTTAATAATAGTGGTCCGCTGCCCGCGTACCGATATTTCGGTGTCCCGCGCTATTTCAGTCGACGGCAGGTCCTTTGGCATAGTCTCTTTTTCGGTTTCACGCGCTGGCGCAACTCTCCCGCGGCGAGTCGTTCAGCTTTCCTACGGCTCGCTAGATCCCGATAAGGAAGTAAAACGCGACGGGACGTGAAACGATACCTACGATCGCGTTTCAGCGCACAAAGAACGCCCGTGGCGTGCTTCAATGTGGCTCCGCAGATTCGACGGACCTTTCTACTGATATTTTCTCGTTTACACGGAGGAAATAGGGTTTCGGGATTCTCCTCTTTGTTCTCCTTTTGTACGATCAAAATTTCTGTGAATTCTATTTTCTACTCTCTGAGAGGATCCTTGGTTTTTCGGAAAGAAAGGAAATGGCGTGGAGTGAAGAGTAATTTACAAGCCACTTCAATTGGGCCAAGTTATGCAGAAACCTATTAACACTGAAAATGGCAAAAAATTAATTAAACACAGTAAGGATCCCTTTATTTTGTGATCTTTATTTTGCAAAAAATTAGTAACCCATAGAACAACTGTTTTTAAAACTACCAAGCCGTAGTTACATTTTAGACGTAAAAAACAAAGGCTACAGAAAATTTAAAATAATATTAATTAATTATACTACTCGCTATTAAATAATCTATTAAAAATCATTGTAAAACAATGCCAAGAGATAAAATATACCGAGTAGAAATAAAGCTACTTTTCTTTAACAATAAAAATATTCAAACTAAAATTAGTTAATTACAGATGATTGAGGGTTGGTAGCTTTCTGCATAACTTGGCCCAATTGATACATGCTGGGACGTAGAATGTTACGTTCATAGTAAAAGGATCCCGTGGTTTATAACAATATTTCGGGCGAATAAGTGTTTCTCCAAAATGACTTTCTCCAACGGAGGAAAAGTAGAAACTCATTTAAAGTCCTTGAAATATTGATTGTGGTCCAAGGTTACTCGAAATTCATTTTCCAAGTAACTACAGTAGTGTTGAAAGAGGACTGGGTTTCTAACTCGAAGTAAGGTGATCGCTATCCCCTCCACTTTCTCCGCTGTCGCCTCCGAAAGATCGCCAATCCAGAAATTTAAAAAAAAATGAAATTTTGGAGATATATAGTACCTACGCGATTTCTTTTTGCTGCCTAAAGTCACTCTAAGGGAGTGAAATTCCGATTCTGTGTTATAACTCGTGAATTGTAAGAACTATAAGTTCCAAATTATAGTCCTAATTAAAAGAAGTAACTTTTGTCAGAAAACTTTTTTTCTATCTCTTACAGTTCGCGAGTTATAACGCAAAATCGAAAAAAATTCAATGTTCAATATCACCACCTTAGAGTGAATTTGGCAGCGAAAAACTTGTTTAATGCATACCTAATAAGTCTCTCATAATATTATCCTTTACATATCCCCAAAGTTTCAAGTGTTATTTTTTAACTTCTGGCTTGAGAATCTTCCCCTGTCAGTCTCTCTTGTTTATTGCACGCCGTAAAACAATAAAGCCAAACTAAAGACACAGTTCCCGTCACCTTCTCCCGAGACAAATCTGTACCCAACCGTTCGAGGAGGGTTAAAAGGGGGAAGCGCAGAGGGCGAGCGGTTGTTTGAATGACAGAATGGCCATGCTTAACGCACACCGTGTATACTTACTCCCATCCTGCTTGGGCGGAATATTTGCGGCCGGTGAAGAGCTTTCCATTTTCCTTTCGTAGCTGAATGAACCGGCAGGTAAGATTCTCGGTCCCTGTGGACATTCGTTAGAGAATGGTGGGGGGGTAGGGTTAGACACCATGCGCGACTATCCGCGTGACCGGCGATTATTGTGTACCCGTGTGCTAACGATTCCCCTATTAGACGCTTATTATATCGCCGGTGGAATGTCGCCGAGACCAGTCGCCGCGGTGAAAAGAGGCAGACGGGGATAACAATTGGACGGTGCGCAATTTAATACCGCGGGAACACGTGGAGGAGAGCCGGGGCGCACGCGCACACGCGTTACGCGCATTCCGGTGTGAGTTTCTTTGAATCGCTCGTGTGCATCGACACAGTCTGGCGGTGGTAAAAACGGGAGTTACGATTCCGGTTGGGCACGCGAACGGAACACTATGGCCGTGGCTAATCCTGTTGCCACTTGGATCGATTCCCCAACTTTTTAATTAAATGCAGCAGGGAGCGATTTGAATGGGAAATTGAGTGGAGGAGTAATGATTCAAAAAAGGCGAAATTCTATGAAAATTGAATTATTATGTATGACAAGGCTGGTTTCAGAGTAACCTTCGATGAAACGTTAACTAAAATTTCTGATTTGATTAAAAGAAACTTTTGTAATAACACAGTCCTCCTCATTTTATTATTTCAAGTGTAAAATAAACTGCAGGGTAACATGGGACGCTTGATACTTGCAAGGTCACGTCCAGTACATGTACAATAACACCGCGTGATGGAATCAAATTACTTCATTCAGTACAGCGTATCAATATATTCAAGAATCCCGCGTGACCTCGAGTGGCGGTTACTAAAAGTGCCTTAAATAACTACCATTCCATAATGAATAAAGTAGAAGCAAGAATTATGAAACATTTAGTATCTAATGATTTCAAAATAATAAACACTTAACGTGTTTACTTGATCGAACCCAGCGCGTGCTGAAAACGCCCATAGGCACGTTGGTATGCGTTTAATGCGATACCCTAGCAGGGACAAGTGTTTAAGGGGTGTACTTCGAAGCATGCGCTATAAGCACGTTAAGGGAAGGAAAGGATTGCGATGACTCGGTACGTGTCCTTTGAAAACTTGTTTGAAAGGCGGCGAGACAATGGTCCGAATCGAGCGGAGGAAGATGGCAAAGTTCAGACCGGCCCAAAGCGAGCATCGCAACGAACGATGACGCAAGGGAGAACGCGACCGCGACTCGCACTTGCGTATCACGTCTTGGATCTACGTAGCAAAAATGGATAGCCATGACTGACGTATGCGTACGCGGGACGATTAAAACGGGCGAACGAAGGGAACCACGGGCACGGATGAGCGGAACGTATCCCCGTGGCTATTGCGCGTTGCACGATCGTCGGCCGTAAACACGACAGCTCGGCACGGCGAGAGGGCACTCGGTACACTCGGGTAAAAAAATCGTACACGTGTTCCGCCGTGGCACCGAAGATGCATAGGTGTCCTCGCGGCTCGAACGGCAACAACTCACATCGAAATTTGGTCGGTTGAGAAGCCTGCGTCATGATGACCGCTCGATACGAATCTACCGTGGACGAGACGATCGGCCGTGCGAAGGCTTCTCATAGTCGAGATTCTGATGCGTACTAAAATCTAGACCTGGTTTCAGTCCTCACCGCGAGCTAGAGGGGAGCACGCGGAGAGGCACGGCCTGCTAACGCCGCGGTGGAAGCTGCAAACATAGATTTGGTGGGGACGCGATACTTAGACGGTATATGCGCGAGATTGTCCGCGGACGAGGCGTATAACCGGCCGTTCTTTGGGCCAGCGCCAACCAAGAAAGGAAAACAAACCGCGTCGCCATCTCCCATTAAAGCTACACAACAGCTCTTTTTCCTCCTCTTGCCCGGCCAGCTGTTCCGTCCCTCTCTTGATTCACTGCGTTATCGACGCGGCAGGACTCCAGCCGGTCGCTATTGATTCCTGTGATCGATCGTTGACAAAAATGCGTAGCTTCGCGCACGTCGTGTACCTCGCGAGATATTTTTCTATTCTCCTGTTTTCTCCATTAGAATTTTTAATGCGAGTTAATAGACGGTTGGAATGTGATGGAACTATTAATTGACTATAGTTTGTAGTCATCGACTGCAGCACTGCCAAGATCGAAGTTGAAAAAAGTTTCCATAAATACAATTAACGTCTAGCATTGGCTGTCTGCCCCTTTGGCACTGCCGTTCGAGTGATGTAGCCTGGCGTTGGCTAAAACATTTATTCCTGCTAGATGGCTCAGTGTGATCGTTTCCTAATGTGGTATGAACGACTGTCGGATATATCCGCGTCGTTACCATTCTAGAAATTCTTGGATTAGAGCTCGAGGCTGTGGAATTATCGTTTTTATGGAACAGCTGTAGGCAGCACTTATATCGAGTCCAGTGTTTTATGCAAATGCATTTCGCGCACGCAGCAAATGCGTGGACTTCCGAAACGCATCGTATTACACCTGTATAAGCACCCCTTGCGTGTCAATGCGTCGCTCACGTTCGAGTTCTTTGTGTTACGAACTGCAAATGTTGCATATTTTTGCCCCGTTTGTCCTCTGGCGCCAATTTATCCGAAAACGCTGGTATATTACGTTTTACTTGTCAAATAATGACTATTATTAATTACAAACTTATTTACACACGTCAAAATTTCGATTTCCTCTTTGTATCGTTTTGGAGCAACTGCTTATTGCTCATTATGCGGCTTAGTTTCCGGACGCATGCGCAAGATGAACGGGCGCTAAATATTTGACAGCAGATTGACGTGTTTAGTCTCGCGAAAATATCTCGGACTGCGATCTATGGATCTCATAACGTCAGCATGTTTGCGTAGTTGCTATTAAAGATCCATCGATGCATAACACGTAACAATACATAGATATTTCGGGCTAAATTAAAATAGCAAAGACAATTCTACAAGCTGGAGACGAATAATGTATTTTTCAAATTTTTCGTCACATTACGGACCAACCAGCGTGATTTTCTTTCCCACCTGCGGTTCGCAGTTTTCTGAGAATTTTCCGCATTCCAACTGCATAAAACCTGCGCATACATAGCCAACAAAAGCCCCCAGAGTCCAGCTGCCGCACGGTTTTGCCGTTCAACAATGCCCCAGGTCAGAAGATCGTGCTTTACCAGGCCTGTCCAGCATAAGCGTTTCACGATCGTGGCCAGCGCTCGAGGTGGCGCCGCGCAACGGCAGTATCGGCGAACTACGATAAAACGACGAGGCGGTCTCTGTTTCCCTTTCAATGCAACTATCGCCCCTTCTCTTTTCCTTTTTCCCTCTCGCTCCTTCCGTTTCAGCGCACAGAAAACGGCCTACTCTTTCATCCCGCGTCCCTGTCCCGCCCGCTTCCATCCTCGTCGATTCCTCTCTTTCCCACCGTCCACTCCTTCGTTCCCTCCAACTTTCTCTCTCGTTCGCAGCTTGCAGCACCCTCTGTTCCATTCTCTCTGACCTGCGTCTCTGTTCAGTCGTCGGCCCCAGCCTCGATCTCTCTTTCTCTCTCCCTCTCGCCGTGTCCTCTCCTCCATGCCCTTCGTTTCCATGCAACCTCCCTCAGTGCGTGACGACTCCGCGGGCCACGGAGAGCCAGAGAGGCGCGCGCGCACGGCCATGTTTACTCGGTTTCGGTGGCGTTTCTTTGTCGAACCGGACGCATTCTTATCGGTGCACGCCGCGATATTAATTATGCCCGCGGCCGGCCGCCGCGCGAGCACGTGTGCGCCGTGATCCGCCTGGATCCACCTCGATCGTCTCTTCTGGACCAAGTGAATCCCGTTCCCCGTGCAAGTGAGCGCGCGAGCGTATGTTCAGGGCCTCTGCAGGCTCGGTAGCGCGAGCACGTTGCGCGGAGGCGACAGAGAAGGAGGACGCGGACCGTCCGTCCCGGTGCTCGATAATAATCGTGCTGGCTTAACCTGGAGTACGGAACGCGAGGAGGATCGCTCGCCACCGCGAGATGGACGAGCTCCACAACGGTGTCATCCTGATCAAATGTAAGTCCTCCCCCGTTCGCGGGTTTCCCTTGTCAATCCTACTCGCTGACCTCGCCGCGCATAGTACCCCCCTGCTCCGCCGCGCGTGCTCCTCTCGGCGCGATCTCGCGTCGCGTGCACGCCCGGTGACGGCGTTCAACCAGAAACAGAACGTTCACCCCTCTGTCACCGGCGACAATTTAGACCGTCGACGATTTAACCTTATTGCCGTACAGTTTCGTGCCCCCTCGAAAGCTCGAGGTACATTTTCTTTCTGTTTTGTAAGATGGTTGACGTAACGATCGGGGCTGATAGTGTCGTAGTAAATCATTCGGGGAATGGGTCTCTAGTGGCGGAGCGACGTTCGGGAATGGAAACGTGAGTCGGTGCATCTGATTCGGTTGCGACATTGCCGATCATTGTTCCCGGTAATTGGCATCAGCACGGTTGCGTGGAAACGACGAGCCGCCTCGCGTCGCGCGGCGTCAGCTTCAGGACAGTGCCCGTTCCGCGTTCTTGCTGCCTCCGTCCATATGTCTCTTCCTTACCTACTCACAGATTCTCCCGCGAATCACTCGTTCGCGGTGTATTTCGTCGTTACATCTTCGTCAGCCCTTTAGCTGCTCGCTGACGCTCGCCCGGCCAGCGAACCGTGCGCGGTGAACGCCCATGGGCGTTCAGTGGATATGTTTAAGGATCTATGGCCAACGGTTTCCGCACATGGAATACGACGAACGATGGAGTACTTTAACCAAGAACGTAGTTCGGTTTTGTAATTCTTTCGAAAGTATTAATCACACGATTACTGATAACCTATAACTTCGTGACTCGACGTCACTGCGTCCAAACCAGCGGACTTTAATTAATACTTGCCTAAGTGTATCAAGAGCTCTGAATTCAACGATTCTTAGAAAAATCGTATTTCCTGTGGAATATCAGTAAACGCGTACTTTCGTCGACGCGTAAACGGCCGGGGAATATGGATTTCGCAATTTTATTTCCTTTCTATGGGGCTTACGTCGCGAATCCGGTAACTACCGACCACGGGCGGACCATTATTTCTCGGGACAATGGTATATATCGTGCGCGTTCGCATGTGCCACCGAAAGATTAACCCTATGTTTTTACCACTGGATCGAGGTGCGCGGCGTCGTAATCGACACGCCTCGCACGGTCCGACCGAGCGCCGCGGTACACCTGTGAAACATCGGCCTGTAACATTAGGATTCGTCTCGATTCGAGACGCCGGGACACTTAACCCATTTGGGACACCTCCTCGCGGTTAGTTAATATGGTAATTTATGCCGAGTGGATGTATGGCCTTATAAAACCGCGCGCTCACGGTATCGAGCGGTCTACTAGATCACCAGGACCTGTTATTCGCGCGTGGGCGTGCTTTCTCTCGTAAAACTGCTGATTGAAATGTCATACCGACGCCGGTATTTCACTGGTTATGAAAAATCCGCCCGTTGTAGTCGGGCTCGCTTATTGTGGCACGCAGATGAACCGGTCGAGATAGTGAAAGGGAACAAATGGCTGCTAATTTGTACCGCTCGAAACGACGCCGGATAATTGTACACTGACCATGTCCGATTGAATATTCATAGGACAGCAATGATACATCGTGCCTTCCCCCGTTTTTTGTGACGTTTCTCGTCGTATTCGTCAATGCGTCAGCACGTGACCCTCCTTCGTCCCTGTATTTCGTCAGTTATTCGCGGTGGACGTATAAACCCCGTCGTCACCACTTCGAAACAAGATTTATTACGTAAGCGGAGCCTCGCTTTTCACGTGAGCAGATAATCGCATCTGGACGGCTGGCCTGTCGTCATCGTTTCACTGTCTCAACGCTCGGAACGTATAGATCTGTCGAAGCGTGCCCTCCCCCTGTTACGTAGCCGGGCCCAGAGCGGCGAAGAAATCTGGCCGATGCGCGCGGTGGTCGTCACGCGAGCGTACGAAATACGCGGGACGAGAGAAAAAAAAATGGGACACTGACCGTGACAAGGATCGCGTGTCTGCGACCGTAAAAGGCAATTCGTAGCGATAATGGCAAGGCAGATATACGTAATTCGATCCGACCTGTGTGTTGTTCTGCAGGATGCGAGCTGCCTCGGCTTTCCTGAAACCTGTTTCGCTTTACTTTTCCTCTCTCCCACAGATATATCATTAAACAAAGTTCATTGCCTCTGCACGCGTGTTTACTTCTGACCGTGTCTCGCCGATGTTCTTCCGAGCTGCGCTTCATCGCTAGTTCCAATTCTTTCGCGATGGTGTACGGTTTGTCCTGCACCTCTACTGCCCCTCGACCGGTAAGGTAGGATCAGCTTGACCCTCGAGTAAAAACTAGATTGGCTTACTGCATTAAATATACAAACTCCGCTTTAGTACCTACCATCGATACTCCACTTTTTTACATATCATCCAGTTTCACAACAGACCATTAGAACCAATAAGATCGTTGCTCATAGTTTTGATTATTTTCTGATGATTTCTCGAATCTTTGTTTACATCGATCGAGGTCGTCGGTCGATTATGCAACTCTTGGTCCGGCGTTCACGATCCACCCGCGTCGGAACCTGCGCGAGACGAGCTTCTCATTGGAAATCAGTGTTGATGGTTGGCGAAGCAGCGCGCGTCGCGGAGTTGAAAACAGTCGCCGCTAATCTCAGTTATGCGTGTTTAAAGACGAAACGAGCTAGGGGTCCAGGGATAAGCGGGGCCGTGTATGCCGCAGTAAATTCGGCTCCCCGCTGGCGAAAAAGGAAGTATTCTCGTGCCGATGACTCCTCGAATCGCGGACCCTGTCGTCAGAAATAAAGTTAGTGGGGAGCACGTGTGTCACTGTAAAAAGCTGGCCTCTCCGTGAGCGGCTCACACGGATCCCAGCGGCGCGGCGCGCTCTACGTGCTCACAATGAGCATTCAAGTGGCGCGCTGTTGCCAGACTTACATCAGGCCCACACTCCGCTACTGACATACAGTTGCTTTTAACTAATTGACGCGCCCTAAAATTAATGCCCGCGACGCGTACGCGCGAAACACCGCTTCCTTTTTCGTCGCTCGCCCGTTGACGCGTTTTTCTCACTGTTTCCTCTTACACACCCCGTGTTGCGTAAATATCGAAGTCTTAATCGAAATGGAGTAGTTTCCAGCCATAAATGAACCTGAATTTTTGTTCAAAGACCGATCGCAAAGAATAACAGAAGGTCCTTTATTATTGTCAATCTAGGAAGGCCCCTTTTTGTGCGAAACAAGATATGGGTCAGGCGATTACATCGGAAATACGGAACAATTAGACGCCGCGCTAGAGCCTACAGCGATGAACGACGCGCGTAGTGGTTAATTGGACGCGTATACATAGACACGACGCAATTCAACGCGCGTACACACCTGTGACGCAATACGGTTTACAAGAGTCTTCCGGAAGGCAAGGACAGTGTCGTGTATCCTCTGGTTAATCGAATTGTCCTCGTAATTAATCGCGCTTTCCGCCCTCCCCGCCTTGGCTCGCTCCATGGTTCGTCAATTTTGAAAATGATCATATTGAGGTTAGGTTTAATAACAGCCTCACGCTGATCCCCGCCTTAACGCTTAACCGTTCCTCCTGTTACATTACCCGTTACAAAATCTTATAATAATCTTCTTTTATATTTTACTCGATAAAATCCATTGCTACGAAAAATGCCCACCTCGCGTGGCGCTATGCGACTCCGATTGACAACAGACTTCGAATGATACACGCGAGATTCGCAATCGTCGGTACTATACCGAATACGCCCGGGCAACCGAGAAAGTTCACAGCGTCGTGTGGGATGCGACTCGGCAATTGCAGCCGCCTTACATCGGTGTGAGAACGGCGGTGTCGTGTACCTGCCGTTTTGTTGTGCATTGCCGCATTGCACCTGCGTGGCGTGTACGCCTTATCCGTTCGGTGTGCCCGTTCCCATTTAAACCGAGCGGGCTTGCAGCGAAGGGAGCGCAGTCAAGGGGATGCGCGTTACCGCTTCTATTTTCGATGAAAGGGAACAATACGCGGCTTCGTAGGCGAACCGCGTTTACGTAGGTGTTCAATGCGCGGGGCGGTTGGGGGGGGGGGGCAGGGCGAGCGGGTAACTGGTTCGACTGGCTTGAATTGTCCTGTGCAGGTTTCGCGGTACAGTACGCAGGCATCTGTTCGGTATGCCGTACGTGCACGGTTACGTGTAGAATGCGCCGCGCGCGCTTCATTGATACGCGCTAGGTTACGAACGATGCTAATGACGGGTAGGTTCGCAGTGGAGGCGCGTTAATTACTTGGGAAATGCAACTCATTAGGTGGAAAATATAGGTCTTCGCAGAGCAGGGTACAATTTGAAATCTAACCGGTGATTGATCAGATGTATAGTTGGCTTGTTCGATTCTGGGCGATCTAACGCAAGTGGATGGCGGGGAGTGGGCTTACTTCGTGCGCTTGGCGTTCGTTTTGCGAGTACTTGTACGATATTTGGGGAATGTGGTCCAGGTGGGAGCTTATGGTATATGTCAGTGACTCTCAACCTGGGGGTCGCGAAGTGTTTTCTGGGGGGTCGTCACGGTTATTTTTAGTAGGCGATCTTTAACACTTATTTATTTTATATATTAAGATAGAATTATATTCTGTTATAACTATTTTTAATGCGTTTTCTTTACTTTATTAAATTTACCTAATCTCATATGGGGGGCGATGTCGCAGGTTATTTGAGTATTATAAAAGGCAATCGCAACTAAAAACAGTTTCGGAACACTGGTATAGATTTTCTACAGAGTTTAGATCATATTCACTATGTATTGTACAAGTGTTCGCGAAACGAATGGCAACCGTGTGAAGTGGGCCACTTTATGCCGTGTATTTCTGTTACAGCGGCCGGAATCAAATGAGGCAGTTATACAGTAAGAAAATGTGAAACACTATTTTCCTAGCTTTTATAATATGAAGAAACTAACCCATTGTTAGCTATAAAAGAAATTAGTAGAACTTGAGTACACTCCAAACAACGTAACTCAACAGCTCAACAGATTTTGTAATCACGAGGAAAGTCAGAGAAATTAAAATAGAAGCTGTTATGCACCGTTTATAGGAGTAGATTGGTAGTAAAAGGAACTTATCGTTGCACCTGTAGGCGATGCTTCCCGTTTGTTTAGAAGCCTTTGTTTACCGAGGATCGAGCGAAACACGAAGCAACGCTGTCGGATTGCACCTGCCGTTATCGCAAGCGATAAAGGGAGAGGCTCGAGTGGCGAGACAAGATTTTAAGCTACTCGTTGCGTCACGCTAAATTCGAAGCCGGCTTGAAAATATGTTTCTGCTGAAAGTTCGCGCGCGTGGATATGCAATGCGTAATGTCGTTTTAAATAGGTCCCCGCGACTGTCCTAGGAGTCCTTTATGGACTCAACGACGATAAATATACATCTTCGATTCATCCTACATTTTCTCAAAAATACGAAAATAAATATTCCGATCGAAGTGAATTGATCTTCTCCTTTTCGCCTTAAATTACTCTCTCGAGAAAGTCGCTGGGCTTTTATTACCTAAATTCCATTCGCTTGAATTATGCGACTGGATATTAAATATGTGCAAAGGAACGCTTCAGGCGATCGTTCGCGCGTGTTTCGTCCAGTGTGTAACGCCGAAGCGTAGGATTAACAAATAGGCTGGGTGTACAAGTGATAAAACCTGGCTGGGACCACACTACCTCGTGCTGCCATTAACAAGTAACTCGTGTAAATTACTCACACGGGCGGACCTGCGCCAATCTACACGAATACGTGTCCTGTCCTGCATACCCGTAAATATAAATGTAGGCAGGATACTGATAGCCACGATTTCGTAACTTTGATACTGCAGATCGCTTTACGCCGCGCAACACATTTCATGCGGTGCCCCATTTTAGGAATTAAAAGGCAACTGCTCAATTAACTTTTAAATACTTCAAGGATAAATTTAGTTAGAAAGTTGGACAACATTTAAAGTTGGCTAAGAATTTCAGGTCATCTTATGCTAGATCACAATGGTGACCTAAAAGTGACCCATTTTTACTCGCGAGGGTTACGACTGTGAGGATCTACGGTGTTCCATGGGAAACGCTACTGTAATCCACGTTTTATTTAGAAATTTTGAGGGGTGACCTAAATCTTCTCGCGAGTAATTATTTTGTGACCCACGCTCTTATGAGGAAAATTTTTCGCGTAACTTAAATATGATCATGGGAAACGCTAGCGTGACCCACGTTTTGTTTGAAAAAATTTTCAGTGTGACCTAAATCTTCTCGCGAGAATTTTTTTGTGACCTACGCTCTTACCAGGGAAATCTTACGCGTGACCCATGCAGTTTCGGGGAACGCTAGCGTGAACCATGATTTATTTAGAAAAATTTGCGAGGTGACCTAAATCTCCTCGCAAGAAATTATTCTGTGACCAGCGGTCTTGCGAGGAAAATGTTACACGTGACCCACGCAGTTTCGTGGGAAACGTTAGAGTGACCCACGTTTTGTTTGGAAAAATTTGCTGGGTGACCCATGTTCTTTCATGAGAAATTGTTGAAGTGAACCCACCCTGGAACCTACGATTCATGTTAGTGACTTACTAACGTGACCCACACTAATATTAAATTCGCACTATCCACGACTCGCGAGTGACTAATATAGTTGGCGCCCGATTGTTGCCATGATCTAAAAGTGACCCATGTTACTCTAATCAATAATTTCGATCACGAGAAACCGACCATGTTACCCAGTATCACGATATCTCAGATCCTACACAGTTCCACTTTTCCTCTCCATTAATATTTTACACATTCTTGATAACTGATTCAATGGATCTAATGCGTCCAGCTTGGCGTGGGTCACCGGTGAGTCACTCTATCGCGAAGTCATAGAACCACGTGATTGACCGCTATATCGCGTCTACCTCGAGCATAAAAGCCACCGAATATAAACAAGAACCTCGATATCCCAAGATAATCATCTACACATCCTCCTAATAGTCTCCATTCGTCATATCTTCTCTACTCCATAAATATCTCTATCAACAATCCTACGTGGGTCATTTGAAAATTTCGCGACCCAACAGAGGAGGGGAATAAGGAGAGTTCCCCTACTTAGTGCTTGACGCTTAAGATTGTTCTCAAGTACAAAGAAATAAATAATATTAAATGAATCTCCTTACCTGTGCACACGCAACTGGAACGTGTCAAAACCTAATTCCTGTTTTCTCTATCCCCTCTACGGGTTACGCGGAATAACGGCTCGGTAGCGTTTCACATATCTCAGATACAGCTAATGTCCACTAGGTATTAGGTGCCGTCCGGCGTTAAGAATACTCCTTTCCATTATTATTCAACACTTCAGACCCCTTTGAAATCTCTACACTCGGTCTATTGCTATTGCATCGCCATGAGTTCGATCTAGTAAAAGTTCCCGGGCCTGGCCTGCAAAACGCTCCGCTACCGCCACTAACGCCGCGAAGTTTTCAAATGACCCTCGTATCTTAACTCCAGCCTGCTAAAGATTAACCAAAATATCACGCAGAACTCGATGCAACAGGAGGGTCGACGCGAAGTGTTAAACTGATTAGAGAGCTCTCTCTTTCCCCCGTCAGCTTGTGGGAGGGATCGTTAAAGATCCATTTCCACCCTGTTGCTGCGGTCGAGGGTATGTGCGCGGCAGCAGCCGGCCGCTCGTAAAGTTATGTACAGTGTACTGCGCGACACGCATGCGCCCGAATACTATCGCGTGCATCGCGCGAGACAAGCTCGGTCACTCGCTCCTCTGTCTCCCTTCCGCGGGAGAGGACGCGTGGGTCGACGGGCACGGAGAATGAGCGACGCGCTCGCGGACGGATAGTATCGATCGTGTGCTCCGACCGAACGGTCGCCTGTTCCCCTACTTTCCACGAATCGGCCGTGTTTACATTCGGCGCCGGGATACACTCGATCCAGGGGAGCGGACCAACAGGTGCGGTGACAGCCGTTGCGAATCGTAAGTGTGTTCGTTGGTGTTCAAAGTGTATCCAGGGCCTTATATCTCACGTTTTCTTACCATCAAAACATTCCCCACGTAAATTCGCGGTGTGACGGTGATTGGTCACGTGGTGTATAAACATTGAAAAGGAAACAGCCCTCGTTTTGGGATAAAAGGAGGAAACCACGAAGTCTGTGTTGTGATTAGTTCGACGAACAGTTCCGAGATCCTCGATGTGATACGCAGCGCCGCTCAACTGGTCAGTAAAAGCTGATTTATGGTGTTGTAAAACGGAATGTTTGAATCAGAGGTTTCGGAGGTACGCGGGAGTGGGCGTGCACGGGACACTCGTCTTGCGTGTGTCTCTTGAATTAGTTACGCTGAATTGAATTAGTCATACTCCCTGCTTTCGACGAATTCGCGTGAATGAATTTGAAGGGGGGGCACTTTCGCTGCGCTTGTGTTTCAGTTTACGCTTTTGTAGCAGGGTATAGGAAAAGATTCTGAAGGTGACCCAAAGTATACGTTAAGATGACGCAACTTTGGGGTTACACTGCTCCTACTTCTCTTTCTTAATCCGTTGTCAAATTAATGGGTTGATTTATACAGGGTGATTTGCTATTGACGATACCATCTGGAAGAAAGTTATTTACTATGAAAATGTAGCTAAAATTTCAGAATGGAATTTTTTCAATCCTTTCCTTTATTTATCGAGAAAAATTAATTTGTGCTTATGAATATTGTCAGAAGCAAAATTTCAGAAGTATGCTAGTAAGGATGTATGGTAATTGGAGCTGTAGAATTCAGTTCTGTGTGGAGCAACCCGTGCAATATTTTCTACAATTTTTACATCACTAAATTTTAATGGAAACTGAAGTATCTTAGGTCCTTGCATGAACTACCCCTAAATTAAATTCGCTATTATCTAACACTGACGTTATTTGTAAACACATGGCGACATATGGTTGATAAAAGATTGAACGTGCATATATGTCTCAAACAACGAAGGTTCGTTACGTAAACCTTATTCCACACTTTTTACATGGAAATTTCATTATTTTATAAAGAATGGCCATTTTACCAATTTCACTATCAATTATTTACCACTCTGTACACACAAAAAATGACTTGCCCCAAATGCAAGTGACGTGTATTTCATTATGATAGCCTCTCTTGACCCGTTTTACAAAGTTTGCGCTCCAACGACTTGGAATTGTGGACACAATTGGAAGTTGTCGTTTCCCCGTGTATTTGCTCGTGAAAAGGGGACGAGTGGGTAGCTCGATAGGAGAGGGAGGTATGATGTTCTCCGCGTGTGTCACGTTAAATCGAACAGCTATATTTATTCGATCTCAATTCCGTGGAGTAGAGCTCACCGGCTTGGAACCAGCAAAATCGATAGGGAACAGACAAACGCTGGACCACCCACATGCAATGTTTCCCTCTTTTTAAACGAATAACTGTTTGCTGTAGACTCTGCCTGGGAAGCAGTTATATTACTCGAAGTTTTCACATAGGTAACCTTATTCAAAAATATCGCTCAAAATGCCAATTTCTTTCGCGAACACTTTTACACTATTTCGCGAATATGGTGTTAGAGCAAAGCCACCCTATGAGCTCTGTCTTGAACCATAGGTACTCACAAAATATTGTAGAAGTGCTCGCGAAACGAATGACAATCACGTGAAATTGGAACACCCTCCACCATGCAATATCATTTTTTTTATGTCTTAACTACGTATTATTGTAGTGCAAATAGATTTCAGAGTCAGCCAAAAGAGAAACAACATATAAACATAAAAATAAAAATAGAAACAGAATTAAACATAAACATATGAATAAAAATAAAACAAATAAACCCACCAATGTCGTAGCTGGGGTCAATTTTGACCAATGTCCTCAACATTTTTAATTTACATTAAAAACCCGTCTTGAAAGCTCAAAATATTCATTTTGACGTAAGAAAGAATCAGGTTCCTAATCGATAAAGAAATAAAAAAAGTGCGTGGGTCTAAATTGACCCGTTCGCTCCTACTGTTCGTTTAGCATAAGCGTAGACGTAGACCTTTCGAGACTTAAAAATTAAATTTGTCGTAGTTAGAGCGATATTCTTTATCCGTGTACACACTGTCGAGTGACATTCGCTGCTCTTTTATAGAGTCTCCGAGACCTTCAAACGTTGCCTCGAGAGCACTTTGCTCCCGGCTCGGTGAATAAGCGGAAGGTATATACATTCGCTCTTTCGCGAGTCCCCTTTGTCGTTGCAATTTACAAGAATCCCCGGCCACGTTGGAGGCGAAAGAAAGAAAAAAATCGTAAATATTTTTTCGTCGTAAAGGAGCACGTGGTCCTCGTTTGCATACACGCGCCCAGTGAAGATACGTTTGTACTCTTCCCCGTTCATTCGTGCGTGACCGGTGCGCGTGGGTGGACGACGATACGTTTCCAAACATTTCCCTTCGTGAAAGTCCGCGTTACGACACGGCGCCAGGAGAAAAAGAACGGGAATAATTTGAGTGCTCGCTGAATCGAGAAAACGAATCATCCTTTGCCTCCGTAGCTCTTGTTAATTAAATGTTATCGAACAGTTGACTGTTTACGAGCGTCGAGAGGGTATAGAAAATAATGAAAGGGTTATTGCGACGTAACTATAGGGATTATAATATAAAGCATTAAACCTTTCTTATTATATGATTCTTAATACATCTCCGAAAAACCAAATTTGTACTTTTACTCTTAATCATATAACTCTACATAACGCTAATATTATCGGTTACAAAGAAGTCGCAGGCCTCCGTCGACGGTCGAGGAAGGGCTAAAAAGATACTAATATAACGACAGTATATTATAACCTATCGATGTTCTCCAGTAAAACGAGTTTAACAAGTTTCGCAATTCTTTCCTGACAAACAATTTACTACTTACAGGACCATTAGAACTCACACACTGTGCGGCGAATTTATAGGGTGTATGTAGATTCCTGTTACCGTCCGTCTCGTTACTTTATGGCTTAATGGCCTCCTCGTCGTGTTCATGAATTATTAACAATGATTATATCTCTTTTCGCTGCGGCCGCGTAATGTATAAAATGTCCCTAGCCGCGCGGGGATATTTATCGGCAGTCGTAAACAAGATTAAGCACGTTTTAAAGACACCCCGGCGGTCGGCGCGCGCATTATTGGACATGATTTTCTTGATCGCCGGGGCGCGATGCATGGTGGCGCGATAATCGACTTCCTGCGCGCGAGCGGGCTGCGCGAGAAGGAGCAGAAAGGGGTGTCCCGACCGGTCGTGTTTATCTCCGAAGACAGTAATGACCGCCAAGTCTGCCAATAGTTGTGGCGGCCGATGATTTATCCTTTTAAGTCGCCGGATCTACGACTCGTCGTTTTTCATTCTTCGAAGCCCCGTTCAAAGAGCATCGGATCCATTGTTCCTCTCCCGCGCTCCGCTCGAGCCCCCCTCCGATAAACGCTTACCCGGGCGGCACCGATAAAACCGCGCGACGCGAGGGCTTACGACGCTTACGTTGCCTCGCGGCGATCTTATCGTCGGTCTCTCCTGAGGGTTCACAAACTTGAATTATCACCGACGACGTTTCAATCTCCGGAGAGAGAGAGGGAGAGAGACAGAGAGAGAGAGGATGCGTAGGAGCCAAGGAGAGCCCAAGGAAAACGAGAAATCGCGAGAAATTGCAAAACCGAGCCTCGACGAATTCGGAGATTTACATATACGGCAATTACCGCGAGAGAGTTTCACTGAAACGAGAACGAGGAATATTTTTTTTCTTCTTAATTAAGTGTTCTTGGGACTCGAAGTGGAATGGACACTAGAAACTGATGTTTTATGAAATTCAGATGGTACGAGGTTCCTGGAAGCACTGGAATCTCTGTTTACTGTTTTGGTCGCTTATTTCCGAGCCGAGGTACTCGAGTTCTGTAAGCATGCGCGCGATTCAGCCTCGAGGTCGGACTGACGTGTCGAGCAAGCATTCTGAATGCGTTGTGTGTCGCTGGTGGCCGCTTCCGGTTCGCGAGAAGAAAGGATACGGCGAGAAGATCGCGTCCTTTTTACCCAGAATGTTTTTTCATCCTTGAAAAAGCTTTCGTTCACCGAGCCTAGCTATTTGATTCGTTTTTTTTTTCGTAATCTCGATTCATTTGTCGCGTATTCATTCCCGCAGATAAATACTCGATTTCACTTCCGGTCGAATGAAAGAACCACTTCGATTCGTAGATCGCATCAGTTAATTAAATATTCCGCTGCTATGATGGATGGAATGCTCGTAGCCTTCGAAAATTCTTTCGCTCGCGACGTGCTTTTGAAATAGAGATCCCTTTATTCCTTCGAAGAAGTATAAAGTGTGCGGAGGATGCAGCTGCGCGAACAGAAACTTCGATAAGGCTTTCCTTCGCTTCTGGGGTTAGTAATCTCTGTTTACGTTGATACACAATTCTTCTTTTCCAACCGTTTCGAGGTGACTTCGAGATGCAACGCTCTGCGAGTGCCTCGCATACCACGAAATAACCAAAACACAAAAGCGCCCATCGGAAGTAGCGAGCAACGGTGACACTGCTTTACCCCATCCTCGCCAGCACCGTATACGGGAGCATGACGTAACGCTGTCGTCCGCTTCGCGATCATAACCATCGATAACCATCACCTTCTGAAATCTTGTCACTGACCGGAAAACATGGTTCGCGAGCAAAAACATTTCGGTAACCTTCTGGTAAATGTCAAGGGACGTTTTTCGAACACATCGAAGAATGCGCTTCACGCGTCCCGTTACCATAAGCAGATTAATTCGAGGACGATCTTATCGAGCGTGTAAAAAGCAGACTCATTTTCCTCGTAACACTACGATCATACATAAATGCAGACGAGTCTGGATTGTCGGAAAAGCTAATGAGGTGGCGTAAAGTAGCCTTGAACGTGACACTGCGCAGTTTCTCCTCAAATTCCCTAGGGCGCGTTAAAGTGCCAATCCTCGCTTGGAAATCGAGTTCGATCTCTTGCAATATTCATGTCAGGCTGAAAGCTTCAGATGCTTCGCGAAACGGTGCACACGCTCGGAAAGATTATGCGCGCGGTGCATTATGTAATCCGCACAGCGCAACGTGACGAATGTCCAGTGGTTAATTCCATTAAGATACAGATCCAAGGTTCCAGGGATACCGGTGAAAGAGATTCACAGGAGCGCTGTTGCGCGCCGAGCGGCCCTAATGCGTTACATGGCGATTGTGAATGCTTCATAACCTAACTTTTCGCCGCGGATGCTGCAGAATGAAACTGAATGCAGTGCAAGTTTATCGAGCTCCATTTCACGGTAAAAAAAAAAGATATCTGGCGAGTATCTTTCGCTCGTTGGTCGTGCTGCTTTCCAGGGAGAGATAAATAGCGAGGAGAAGTTGCGTCTGTGTGTAATGGGGTCGATAGCGTGGAGCTTCTAAAGCCTTTACAATGCTGTTGCATAGCCTTCGATTCAAGCTTTCTGCGTTAGCTTTCTTGGGTGTCAGGTAGCTTTTCGAAGTGGGGATCAATGTACATTCATTTAAACCGAAATGGTTTAATATTATCACTTTGCGTAGCGTCGGCGTGTTTTCACGCCGAGGGTTTCTTTTGGCGTGTTTCCATGGGGAAAGTTCTTTGTGGAGTGTATTTTTGACAGGCGTCGAAAGTATTGTTCGAGAGTCCCCCTGAATGTTCTTTGAATAAAAACGGAGCTTTAAGTTTTGCACTTTGCCACCTCAGTGATGAAAATTTTAATTCTTATATTTTATGCTAGATTTGCACGAATGTTTTACGATTGGGTGGGCGAAATTATTTCGGTGAAAATGAGTCTGACCTCGCTTGGATTATTTTTAATTACATGTGATGTAGAATTGGTCTAATAGAAAATACAGCAATGTGAATTTTCGTTAACCAACTATTACGCCACTCGAAGTGTTAATTTCGGTTAGATGACTTTGACCTCCCATGCAAAGCACTCATACCGCTACACATTCTCGTTATTCTCTTCTTCTTCTCCTTCATAACACCCCCTCTCAATCTACCTTCGCAATCTCTCCCTTCAACCCCTCATCTACCTTCCTTAATCATACCACCTTATCACAATTTTCCTCCTTCTTTCTCTGCCCCGCATCTACTACCTTGGGCTACTCTAACACCAAATAAATAATGTCCAAGGATAACTCATGATCAGGACTTCCTTATTGCCTTGTTGCCTTCACAATACGAGAAAGCATTTGACTTCGACCTCTGAAACTTCTTGTGATCACGCATTACGATAATTTTTTACTCAGCATCCAATCAACATTGCATTGCAGAAGAAAAGTAAAATTTACCTGTGGAATCAAACTTTGCGGTGGTGTTTAATAGAACAAAATTTTAAATACAAAGATTGCTCAGCTTTTTAAACTGTATCACGTTACCAAAAGATATCTAAAGTTATATTTAAAAATATATATATTTAACCGTTAAGGTCTGCTTTCACCTCTGCAGAGTGAATTTCCACAGAAAAGAAATCCTTCTCCTTGAAGTTTCATTAAAATCAGAATTTTCTGAATGCCAATGTTCCGTTAAAAGTAAAGCAGGCGGTTCAAGAACGATGTCCTTGCAACGGTATACAAATCCAACGTGTAAACGGAATCGACACTGATTTACGGTATTGCATAACGAAGACCATTCGCGTCGAATCATTTACACCGTAAATAGCCTAACACCGTTAAAACGGACTGCAGCGCGGTTGTTAGATTATCGGGGCTGGAAGACGCACGCTAAATTAACCGCCTCCAATGCCACGTATCGGCGGAGCAGCGCCTCCCAGATTCGCTTGTATATTTTCCTACGCGGTGAGCACGAGGCGTCGTAACGAACGCGATATATCGCGTTTCCCTCGCCAATCTGCGGATCGTTCGCACGTAACAAACGTCCAGCAGTCAATTAGATACTCCCGCGGTGTGAAAAGGCGGCTTGACACGTTTCGTGCCACCGTGGAAATGCAGATTTTCGGAGGGACTACAGAAAATATTGAAAAGAATAATAATTGGGGAAATTAATATTTGGGGAAATTGATATCTGGGGACATTAATCTCTGGGAAATTTAATATCTGAGAAGATTAATATTTGGAAAAATTAATATCCGGGGAAATTCATATTTAGGAAAATCAATATTTGGGAAAATTAATAATTGGGGAAATTAATAATTGAGTTCTACTGTTCCTTCTTCTCTATGTCGATTTCAATTTATATTGAACCACAAATAGATTTTAGCTTTAGCTGAATGTTTCACTCCCCAGAAACGTGCTGGGTCATTAATGACCCATGCGGCGCAGTGCGTTTCAGCAAATATGGAAGACGTTGGGTCGCAGTTTGTAGCATCTGCATCGTGTCTATTTGAGTTTGCAACAATTTCGATCGGACGAGGTAACAGAATGGCCGCAGAACTTTAAACCTTAATTTCCGACCGCATGTCGGCGGTTAAACGTTAAAGCTGCAACATCCTCATTGGCAACTGTTGCATTTGCATAATATATGTGTACCTATAGTATTGTAGCCACTTTCCAACGGTCAATCTCAGCATGATCGTGTTGCGTGTGTCTTCTGCCAGATTTCTTTCTCGCGGTATCTGTAATGATGTGTTCCTGGATCCTCTGGGTAGTTCTCTTTTCCTTCGAGCGGCTGGCAGCTATTCAAAGAGGTACTTTGAACTTTATGGCACTACTGCACGAAGATCATTCTTTCTTTATCGAATTCATGGAAGGAGGAGCAAATTGTACTCCAATTCTGTCGTTTCTGGGTCAATTGCTCTTACAGTTAGTAATGAATCTATTCCAGGCATCGATAGATTCCCTAATATGGTAAAAATGGTTGCCATGAAATGCTATAAAAAGCTATTAAAAAAGCAGTTTCAATGAATTATGGACTTTGGATTCAGACATTAGATTTTAAGTTTCTTCTGCAAAGGTTTGTTCTGTTTAAGATTCACTTATGTCTACTAACTCTTCAATTCGCTTATCAAATAGGGGAAACATTTGCAGTAGGAATTTTCAGTGTTAAGGGAACTTTCCTTCCTTTGCAACCTTTTCAATTCTACTAGCGAAAGCTGTGGAAGTAGTAGACACAGATCAAACAGAAACAGGGAAAACCTTTGCATTGAAAATTTTCAATTTCTCGGCAACTTCCATTTTTTTCTTAATACCTTCAATTTTGAGAATGAAGCAAAAATGGAGCAAAACTTTAGAGTAAAATTTTTCAATTTTTCGGGAACTTCCCTTCTTTCCAAATTCTTCCAATTTTGCGCGCGACAGCTTTGGATCTAGTAGACAAAAACGAAGCAAAAATGGAGCAGAACTTTGCAGTAAATTTTTTTAATTTTTCAGAAACTTCCCTTCTTTCTGAATTCCTCCAATTTTGCGCGCGAGAGCTTCGGCTCTATGCGCTATACATTTTCAATGTTCAGAGGACTTTCCTTTCCCTTCTTCAACCCCTTCAGTTCTATTCGCGAGAACTATGGATCTGCTAGACACTGAAGAAGCAGAAACAGGGGAAACATTTGCAGTAAAATTTGTCCCTTTTTGGGGAACTTCCCTTCTTTCCAAACCCCTTCAGTTTTGCTCGCGAGAACTACAAGGGTGTTTTCTTTCGTACGAAATATCGTTGTCCTTTGAACTTGAACTTAGGATGATCCTTTCTCTCGCAATCAACGACGTTGATCGTGATGCTGGCGGTCCCCTGTGCGGAAGTGGTAGGTTCCACGCGTAGTCAGTTTTATTAGGCCTTCCGGCGTGCGTGCCGCGCTCAAGTTACTCGGGTGTTAACATCCAGGGTGGCTATCTGTTTAACGCCGCTCGCACGCTTCTTTCCCACATTTATAAACGACACGTGAACATTTTTCGCGCGTGTTTACGCCGCTCTCAGATAGATTCGACACAGACACGACCTCTGTTTCCTCGCTTTGCACGTCACTCCAACGTTCCAAAGTTGGCCGTGATAAAGAGTGCTTCTAACAATGCTTCTGAGATGCGTCTCTGGGTTTAACAGTTAAATTTCATTCCAATATTAAGGTTTCAATATAATCTGCTTCTCAATTCTGTTAATTAATTTTAAACACTATTGGCGCCCATTGTTGCCAAGGCCTATAGTTTGTTTTCATAATAAAATCCACGTCTTTTCATGGGCGTAGTCGAGGTGGGGCAGAAAATAAATTAGTCGTTCGTCGGGAATTAAATTAATATATAACAAAATAAAAATAAATTAAATTGAGAACTAATTCCGCAGTACACAACCCTGGTTATATTCCTAAATTCAAATCTCGGTGTCACTATTTATTACACCTCCCGGAGTAAAACGTTTCCTCTCCCCGAATGAAACCCTAGCTACGCCTCTGCCTCTTTTATATAACAGAAAATAGAATACTAATCCTCCACTGACTCTAATTGAAATAAGCGAAAGTGTTAGCCAGGCCAGCCGTTTATTTGGAACGAAGCTTAAGAAAACTAATAATTCTCAAGAAAATTCCTCAGGTCTAACATAACAAACTTCGAACAATAAACTTGCTGTTTAGAAGACAGTATAAATCGCAGCTCCTGTTCATTGAACAAAGGTTCAATCGCATCAACCATTTACTAGGTATCTCGAAGATCAACAACTAGGTAGCGCCTCTGAGAGAGTCCTTCAAGCGGAACAATCGAATTTCATTCCACCGTAGTTCCCAATTCCTGTTTATCGAGCTGTCTGCTCACAGAAACGTCCATGGATTCGAAACAACCTTTCAGAAACAGAAACCAATCCTTCCCAGGGAAATTTCTTGAGCGTAACAATCCTATTTCCTTCGACTCCTCTTACTCGAGCGATCTGTGTCACGCGCAGCCATCTATTCATAACAAGCAATCCAGAACGAAATCTACACGTGACAGTAACTCCAAAATTCTGTGCAATCCGAGCGGGTTTTCTCAGCGTGGCCCAATTAACCAGAGTATCCACTGTATCGTAATTCCGTTCTGTTGGAAAGTTCGCCGTACCTATTACGATACTTCGATCGATGGGAACGCGTAGTAGCTGGAAAAGTTGTATCGAGGTCGTAAATTAAACCATCCAACGGTGGCAGCGAGTGATATATATTAGCTTCAGTATTTGAGCTTCGAATTGACAGAAATGTGAGAAGTTAAGAAGCCTGGATCGGAATAGTTACATCAGTGATCGATCGACGGTTCAATTTACTACCTCGCTATATTTCTTCAACTACAGTATTGTCTCTGGGTTTCTGTCTCGAAACAAGGTAAATCTCTAGCCCCTTCTGTTATTACCGCGACGAATGAGAAGGGCTACACTCAGTCTCTCTCATCCTACGCGATAAGGCAAGATAAAAGTGCCCTTTATCTTGAAAGAAGGCGACGTTCGGTCCCAAGGCATCATCCTCTCTCAAAACAAATCTGTACTGTAGCAGCTCTAATTAAATCTTCGGGACTTTATCTTCTCATAAATCTGTTAATTTCTGCTGAAGTTGGAAATATATTTATTTCAACGCGACCTCGCTGTACCTTCTCCAGCTGTAATACTATACCGCAGAAACGGTGCCTTATTAGAATGAGCAGCGTGAGTGTGAGAATCGAGTGCTGCATGGCAGAGTAGCCAAGGGAGTAGGTAAACGCTGACCATTGTCTGAGTTTGTCTCCGAAACGTGGGAACCGGCCGAGTGTTTTAACTCGGAACGATTTGCCAGGCGACGGCCGCGGGCGGACGCTGAACCACGCAAACCTCATAAACGACGTTCAGAATGGACGAACGGGCCCCCCGCCTTGCATTCTCTATACAGGGTGGCTCGTTAAACACTCCCTGCTCCGTTTCGACTTGTCTCGGACCTAAACACTAAAAATACGTATAGAGGATTCTGAAGCCAATCAGTGTAAGCCTATTAGCATTAAAACTGAGATTTACGCTCACTGTCCGTTGAATAATTTTGCTTAGCAATTCCGTGATCGATATAAGCACCGCTATTTATTGCTTACGAATAGTTAAGTAGTGACTTAATTGATTTATTAACTGCTAGGTTTAACAGTAAACGGATTTTTAAACTGCGTAACTCTATTTCAGAGAAAGTTGGAGTTACACTAATTGGCTTCTGAACCATCTGTATATAATTCAAGGAGAATTCTTTCTCGGGGCCATTGTTCTTAAAAGTCTAAACTTGCCAGTGTATATTTCTTTCAAAATTAGACGTGATTTTTTTTTATAAAAGTAAATTGCCATTCTGGGAGAAGTATTAGTATTTTGGAAAAAGGTCTGAAGCTTTTATTTGGGGAATGAGAAGGGCATCCTTGAAGCTTAGTTGAAGGTCATGACCTTGAGAATAAGGAAGGTCACTTTTATCCATCTCTGTTTTTACCTTCTTTTCAATCGTTTCAGCTACGAATACTTTTGCACTAGATTATATACATTGTGGGTTGAGTATAGGGGTCTTACATAGATTAGTGATTTAAAAGGAGCAAGGGGAGGGGAAGTTGGTGGAGCCCTTGAGTGTCGTCTTGCTTTGCGTCAGGACCCCAGGCACGTAGTCAGCATACTTTTTGGATATCTGAATTTTAGGGCCATTCAGTGTGTAGAAATATAATTCTTGTAATAGGTGACGAATTAAAAATGGAATAAATAGTGTAGAATAACACATTGGTTATTCATTATACTAGGGATGGGATTCTCAAAACTCGAAACCCAAGAAACTTTCGAGTTTCAAGAATTCAAAATTTTGCACTTTTCTCGTGATTCGGAACTTTCGAAACCCAGATAAGGAAAATTATAAAATCAATGAATACTTTGTACATTATTATTGTTTGTATATTTCTGTTTGTATTTCATTTATCTATAGCCAATAGAGATGTATTAAAAAATGTCGTTCGCCTCAGTTCTCAGCAAGATATTCCATTTCCAAAACGGAATCAGCGCTTCAAATTTCGAGGGTTTCGGATTTCTGTCCTGAGAATTGAAAAATTCTCACTATTTCTACAAAGCCCAGTGGTCACCGTGGCACAGCATGAATACTAAACTTTTTTTACTAGTATCAAGCTCATACATGGGTCCACAGTCCACGGTGCACAGTTTCACCCAGCCACATGTATTTGCAGGTCCTTAGTCCATAGCCAGGCGTTTCGTCTGTACCCGTGTATGAGTTTATAGAGTTAAATGGGTTAAATATGGAGCGATAGAACAATCCTCGGTGAGCATAAGTCGAGTTATAAAATTGAACTGGCGACGAATGGAAGAGTTTGACAATACCCAGTTTGGCTTTGAAGCTCGTGACTCATTCCAGTACAGTTATCTCAGCTGGTATTGCTTCCAAACGTGTTTGTTCCCAGTTTATAGATTTTTCATGACAAAGGTAAAAGGTTTGCGCGTTTGGTGTTTTTCCGTTAGCGGACGATACACGATAGAAAAGTTGCTGAGTGGATTAAGTCAGCGCGAATTACATGACTGCGTTATTCGTGAATAAGTTGCTGATTTAAGTCAGCGAGATGTGTTAGATATGCCGGACTATATGAAACACACGGAGGAAGCTGCAAGTAGGAAGTTCTCGTTGCGAAATCGATTACGCGGTGACGTTCGTGCACTTCGAAAGACGTCAACATTGCGAAACGATCTCGAAGACCTCCAATCTATCGTCACTGGCTTTGAACGGGGGGAAAGGGGAAGATAGAACTCTAGAAATTAGATGCACGAGTCTCTTTTTCTTTTTAGTCGAAACACGGACGTTGGCAATGATTTCATCGATAAATAAAAGCATGGAGGGAGAGAGGGTGATCGAATTATGAACTGATTGACACACGACGTATAAATAGAGACTGTCGTCACGCGTTTAACAGAAATACAGTTGTGTTAAGGCGTATGGTAATGAGTTGATCTCGGGCAGACTGTTTAGTGTTGAACGCTGTTGTTACGAAACTTGTACTATTTTACGACAGATCGCAACACCGATGCCTGTGTTGATATTGAAGCTTCGAGGAGTAATCACTTTCTTGCTGCTTTGGCTTCCTCCTTCCTGGTTCATGAATTCGAGTGAATACTTTATTCATGAAGAATTAATCGCGTTCATTTCAACTTTCCAAAGCGGGAAATATCGTAAATAGAAAGATATGTGAGAAAATGCGTGGTAGAAATTAAAAAAAAAAGGTATTTTTGTTATTAAGTTATTTCTACGGAGTCCGTATTTTATTTTGATTCCATTCTACTCGTGAGTTCTACTCGTTACTTGATTCCACTCGTGTGTTCTACTCATTAGCTGATTCCACTCGTGAGTTCTACTCATAAGTTGATTCCACTCGTGAGTTCTACTCATAAGTTGCTTCTACTCATAAGTCAATTGCACTCGTGAATAGTACTGATAAGTTAACTCCACTCGGGAGTTCTACTCATAAGTTGTTTCTACTCATAAGTCAATTGCACTCGTGCATAATACTGATAAGTTAACTCCACTCGGGAGTTCTACTCATAAGTTGTTTCCACTCATAAGTTGATTCTACTCGTTAGTTCTGCTCATAAGTCGATTCCACTCGTGAATACTACACATAAGTTAACTCCACTCGGGAGTTCTACTCATAAATTGACTCCACTCGTGATTTCTACTCATAAGTACTGCCATCATTTCCCCTAAAACTCTTAGAATATTCAAGCACATCCTGTTACGTTCCAAGATCGTCTATTACACCTCCCAACAGTTGAAGCAAAATCAATTGGCCACTCAAGGTCACCAAGGCGCTACCGCCACCACATCACCTCCCTTATCCCCACCATAACACTCGGTTATCCCCACCTCTACCTCTCAGCGTGACTCCCACTGGAAAGGGTGGCCGGGTGCATCCACTGAAATTCATACCGCCCAGCAGTAAACAGAATGCCACCCCCTTGAACCCGACCAGCCGGCTCGCGTTGCACGTCTCACAGCGGCGCTCGACCGTCGGAATTACGTTTCAAAATAGCGTGTGTGTCGCTCGGTTTCAGATGAACCACGTTCAAGGTGCAGATCATGGGATGACGTAGGACCGACGAAAATGGAAACTGTCGGGCAAACGCACAGGCAGCACCACCCGTCCTTGGAGGCGACCAGGTCCAACACCTCCACGCAGTCGGCCAGAAGCGAAGACTCCTGGTGCTCTGCGTCGGACCATGACCTCTCCTCCGACGACGAGAGCGAGAAGAGTAATATCAGTATTAAGTAAGCGTGGACGGTGCCCTTTAATTTACAGACTTCGTAAATTTTTCTAGGGTTGCCACCCATACTTGAAAATAAAGCATCCTTAACTTAATAAAGAACGAATTATTTACATATTTTAATATGAATATTGAGTGCAATAATGTCATCGCGTTATTTAAAAATGATAAAAAGGTAATGCTAAATGCAATGAAAAATATGTTTCGGGGAAATAAAAAGTAATAAGATCAAAATATACTTTTAGTTTCTTTCGAGGGTACTTTTTTTATACCGAACAAAAGCATATTTACGTTATTTTTGTGAAAGAAATGTGGCAACCCTAAATGTAGCGTACACGATGGTCAGCGTGAATTAATCGGTATACAACGTTTCCACTCGTTGCAGAAGTAATTACCAATTGAGGAACACGCTGCACAAGGCAAGGACGCTCTGCGACAAGTGGAGGTCGCAGAATATGCGAGTGAACAATGCCGACCCATTGGATTCACCCGGGAACCATGGAAGGCTGTCCAGATGGTTCAGCATTCGAAGAGGATCGACGCAACAGTACGACGTGGACTCGTCGGACACTGTGTCCCTTACGAGTCCTATCAAGGCGCCGCAGATGCCGCAGCTCTGCGAAGTAATTACATTTACGAATTGCTAGGGACCAGTTACACCCTTCTATTTTAACCCTTGAACAGCTGGCAGCTTCGCTGCACATTGGATTCATTAATTTTCTGGGCAGTTTAAACTGTAATCGCATCGTGACACGCCTTGGAATAAGCTCTTGAGTTAAACCCTGATCTTGGTATTATTTAAAATCCTTAACCTCTTCAAGAAATAATACTGATAGTATTTGAACTGAGATGAAGTCTTCAACGATAACTATGTAGTCGTTATTGTTTCCTGGGATAATGAAAATTGAGGACCTTGCAACAAGAGGGGTGCACTTCCATCTTTACTAACATCTAGTAAATTAGAAAATTATTTTTAAAAAATGATTACTTTGATTTAATATTGAAAAGTTAACACTGATTGAAAAATATATTTTCACAGAATAAGTAGTAATTTTGAGTTGATAAGTCTTTAGTTGGAGTTTGGCGAAAAATATTCTATAATAAAAATATGAATATTTCCAATATTAATATCTCTATTAATATTTCTGTTATTAATATTTCTAAAATTAATATTTCTGGTATTTATATTAACTCTAATATTAATATTTTTAATATTAATATTTCTAATATCAAGCTTTCTGTTATCAATATTAATATTTCCAATATCAATCTTTCTGTTATCAATATTAATATTTCTAATATCAATCTTTCTGTTATCAATATTAACTCTAATATTAATACCTATGTCCATTAATAATCTTAATTCTAATATTAATAAATGGCTCGTTTTGTTATCGGATTTGCATCAATCATGCACCAAACGACATAGGAGTTTTCACGTACATTACACGTCATAATTCAAAACCTATAAAAAACAGAATTGCACCCCTCCTGCTGCAAGGTCCTCAATTGCCGCTGACCCTCCTCTTCTTATGCGCATGATATAAGGTAAGATATGCAATGGATTACGCAGAGTTTAACGAGACGCCTGCATCTGTTTTAGGTGGAAGAGGAGAACAGCGCAATGGTGCAGTTCCAGTGCATGCAGCAACGCCGTCAAACTCCTCCCGCTCTGCCGCCGACACCTCCGAATTTAACTCCTCAGCAGTTGAAACGTCGACACATAGTAGCCGCTATCGTACACTCCGAGAACAGTTACGTGTCGACGCTACAGAGGCTAGTGAACGTGCGTATCCAACCAGCTCGAAGCTGCGCGCGCGCGCGCGTCCGTCCTATTCATCCTACTGCGTCTCAGCGAGTCCGAGTGCCCGTTGAAAATACACTTTCCGTTTCAGGATTACAAAAAGCCTTTGGAGGAGTCCTCGCCGCCTATATTGAGTCAGGCGAAAATAGCGACGTTGTTCCATAGATTGCCCGAGATACTGCAATGCCATACGTTGTTCAGAATCGCACTAGCGGAGTGCGTGCGCTCATGGGACAAAGACGAAAAGTTAGGCGACGTGTTTGTAGCAAGTTTCAGCAAAGCAATCGTTCTTGACATTTATAGTGGATTTATAAATAATTTTTCAGTAGCTATGGATTTGGCTAAACAGGAATCGAAAAGAAAGACCGCGCTCGCTGACTTTTTCAAGGTGCGTCACACCGCCGCTTGCCTTTCTAACTCTTCTCTAACCATCTTATCCTACAATCTCTTCGATTATGCTTCAGGTCAAGCAGATAAGCGCGCACGACAGATTGTCCTTCTTCGGGCTGATGGTTAAACCGGTCCAGAGGTTTCCGCAGTTCATACTATTTTTACAAGTAAGTGCGACTAGCCTTCTGTATTAAATTTCCCTCGAGAATGATGCGCGGTGGAATGACCGTAAACTTTCGTTAGGACTTACTGAAACACACGCCGCAAGGACACCACGATCGAATGTCGTTGCAATTAGCGCTGACACAATTAGAGAGCTTGGCGGAAATGTTGAACGAGAGGAAACGGGAGGCGGAGCAGTTCCAGGCGTTTAAAGAGATGCTGAGACACGTGTCTGGAAAGCTGTCTCACCGGCCTCTGTCGTCCTCGTCTAGATACCTCATAAGGGAAGATAACGTCACGCAATTGGTAAGTGTGCAGTTCTCAAGAGAACAAGAAAAAAAGCAATGTACACGTAATATCTGTAATACCATAAATTTTCGCAGGAGTTTAATCAAAACGGTATGATAACTAAGTCGAAAAGGCGAAGGTTGCTCCTGCTGAATGACCTTGTAGTGTGCGTCTCTGTGACCCCGCGGTCCGCGGAGGATTTCAGTGGCAGCGAAAGGCTGACTTTAAAGTGGACGTATCCTGTGTCAGATATCGAGGTATGTTAAAGAAACTTGACGGTAAATCGTAGCAATCTGTAGCGAGGATGATAGAAACAGCAACAAATGGGAAACAGTCGTATAGAATGGTATATATTCATTCAGATTCAGGACACAAGTACTTCGCCAACGTTGAGTCGTTTGCTGACCGCTGGTCTGAACAAAGGTGGCAGTCTGAAGTCTGACAAAAGCGGAGAATGCGGACAGGCGGGCGCGGATAACCTTTGCGTGGAGATGAACGATCTTATGCACGATTACGAGGTCATGTCTAGGATAAGTGATCTGGTAGCGCAGCTGAAGGGTAAATACGAGGTGAGATTGAAGTTTAATGTATGTCAGTCGAAGGTGCCGTGGATGCTTTGATTTTATAGGAATATACAAACGTGTCTGTATCATTTAAAGGGGATGACGTTGGAGAAGACCAAGCAAATTCTTCAGTCCATACAACTTTCGATACAACAGAAGGACGAGGACATGGTTTGGGCGGACAGCTGTTGCTTGCAGTTGGTGACGAAGCAGGGTCAGATGTACACGTTCCAGACTGAGAATCCCTTGGTGAAGAAAGACTGGATAACCGAGCTCAGGCTAGCGCAGCTAGCCTTAGACCCGAATAATTCTCCTTCGTGGGAAGTACCTGAACAAGAGCAAAGACCATCCACGAAGATGCCGCTGTTCGTTAGCTCGCAACAGGTCTACCACTCGCAACATCAGACAGAAGTAAGAGAGTTGGTAGTAAATATTTATACTAATATTTTCATCGCTTCGCAAAGAATATCATATTTCATTCCAGTGCTCCGTAACCTTTTCTCGCCCTCGACACACCTAAGCCCTTATCAGAATTAGGCATTCTCCGAATAATTCTCTCTTATGCTCTTATGCTTCCCTTCTGTACCTCCAGTCTCCTCTAATTAAACACCTGAATCGTTTGCAGGTACGTTGCGGCTGTTACTACACGACACAGAACCCACGGCCCACCAGGCGCCGCGGTAGAAGTCAGAGTTACCTGTGGATATGTACAGGTGACGGTATATCCAGTCACGTAACAGTGTTCGGCCAGTCAACGACAGCATCCGCGACTTCGTTGAAGCAGATCACGGCGTTCGACCTGGTAGAGACCCGCGTGGGTGCTATAGAGTTCGTGAAGGGCTCCTCTACCGATCCACTGTCCCTCGCTGGCGATCTGGTGTGGATGGGCACCGATTCGCGGAAGATCATCATCTACGCCGCCTCGGAGCCCGAGAAGCAGGAGGAGCTCGGCAACTATTCCGTAGCAGGCCCGGTGATACAGATCAAGCACCACTGCGACAACGTGTTCGTCGCGCTAGGCATCGGCTTGCTCCTCCTATTCAGAAGGCAACTGGACGGCACTTGGAACCTCAGAGATCCGTTCATAATATCCCTGGGCAGCGAGCCAGTTTCCTGTTTGATGCCGATCAACGCATCCGTGTACGCTGCCTGCGGAAAGAAGGTGTGGGTACTTAACGGCGTGACGGGCGACATCACTAAGAGCTTCAGCGCTCAGCACGAACACGTTGGCAGCGTGAAGCTAATGGCACACTCCGGTGTCGGGCTCTGGGTGGCTTTGAAGAACTCTAGCACCGTCTGCCTCTACCATACGGAGACGTTCAAGCACCTGCAGGACATCAACATAGCGTCGAACGTGCTGAGAGTAACCAGGTCCGGCAACGCCTCGAACTCGTGCGGCGACAACTTGAACAACAATCAAACCACGGTGACGGTGACGGCGCTTCTAGCTTGCAAGGGTCTCCTCTGGGTTGGGACGAACGTGGGCATCAGCCTGACAATTCCCCTCCCAAGACTAGAGGGAGTGCCGATCATCAGCGGTAGAGTGAACATCTCCTACCACGCTCACTTCGGGCCCATCACCTTCTTGCTAGCCATACAGAACCCCAAGAACATGATGAACTGCGCTACGGAAGACATCCACGACGAGGAGAGCGTGCAGTTGAGAACCAAGGAGACCGAGAACAGTAGAAGCAGCAGGGACCGGGCGAGCTTAGACTCTTCCATGTCGAGCAGCATCATAAAGCTAAAGCAACAACTGGCCGGCAGCCCGGTGATGCTCAGACGGAAACGGAGCAAGGAGTACGAGTACAGAGGATCCAAGACACTGCCAAGGGGGCTCGGCTCCGGCGGCGGATTTCTCTCCAGCTCGATGTCCGGCTCGCAGAGCTCCGGCGAGAACTGCGACGTTTACGGCTTGTACGGGGAGCTGATGTACGTCAAGGACTACGAGAACGAGACCAGCTCCGGCGTCGATCCGATTTACGAGTCCCTGAGGAGAAGCGACCCGGAGCTGGCTGCCATACCAAATAAAGTTAGCACGTTAGACCGTAGGCTCAAGATGAAGATCACCCGGCCCAGGTCCCTCGACCTTTCGAATTGGTCCGTGGACTCTCACGCCAGCTCCCTGTACATGTCCTCCGGCTCCGAGGAGAATCTCTCGCTGAAAACCGGCAAGCTCTCCCGCAACAGCAGCACCGCCAGCAGAAATGGCCCCTACGACGCATCGGTTGCCAACAGCAGCATAGCACAGTCGACCCCAGAGGCGATCCCGACGTCCAAGAATCTAAAGCCTAACGGGAAGAAGATCAATAAAACCCTACAGCAGATAGAGCAGCCTAAACGAACTGTACTGACCCTGATGGGCGGCCGCGGTTACATAAACTGGAGGCAGCCGAACGCTCAGTCTGCCACCGAGAAGGCCTCTAAATCAGGTTACACGTTCAAAGACCCCAACAGCAACGATGCACACATCGTGCTGTGGGAGATGAAATTATGATACTCAGTTACGCTAGGCACGCCGTTACGCCTGCGTCAGTATGGATAGAGATGTTAAATACCTTGTTTTCGGGCCGGCTACGGTAAACGTTTCTCGTAGCGTCGGCGAATAGGACCAAAAAGTACCCGTCGAACTGATATATATATATATATAGATATATATGCATCCGTTTTAAGTATGTAAGGAAACTCGGATAAGGATTCGTTGGTTAATTAGCGCAGCGTCTTTCTTTCCGCAAGCGTTCGTTAATGAAATGTTATTATTGATCGCTCTGTTGGAACGCTGAGAATCATCGACTTGATTGTCCTTGATTGTCGGCAGTGCCCCGAGACGTAGCTCTCCCGCGTAGCTCTCTGAAGACAGGCGTTCTTTTTTTTCTATTTTATAACACACGCTTTCAACTTTGTAGTGGACGATCTTATTTCCTTTCTCTGTGTGGACTGCGTTCCCCGTGTACGCTTGTATGAACCGTTCAGTCGCTTCGGGCGCGATCTGCTCGCGCAAGTTTGAGGGTAAACGAGCCGGAATTAGTTGTCTCGAGTGCCTAGGATTGTAGTAAGGCATAAGTTGTTTAAGCGAATTGAGGGAAGGAGTTGTTTGAGTTTCGAACGTGTATTTTAATAAATGTTGCATTTGAAGCTGCGCAAGGATAACTCGAAGCAGTGGTATTCCGTTGGGATATCGTGTTTCGGCGGACACGCCTACATAAATTCGAAGTTCCTCTTGAAAGAATTTGAAGTTACTCATTTCCGGTTAAACCGCAGGAAACGGAAACGGAATGCTGAATAATACCACTGGTTTCAAGTGCGATTTCCCGAGTTTTATTCGCTCGGTAGGGTTCCGCGTGTGTTAGATATAAATGTGAAACGTTATCTACGCTTTACATACGCGGGACGTTGCGCGCCGAGGTTCAGGGAACGATGGAACTTTTAAGCGCTTCTTTCACTTCTCGTCTCGAATTGTTGTTGCGAAAGTTTATAAGACCCGTCTTTTTATACGGGGAAACAAACAGACCGCAGAGCAGCGCCTCTAATTTATTCATTTGATGCGTTAGCCTGAAGGCATTGCGAAGAATCTCTGACAATATCAAACATTAGTATCTTTCCTTTTTCTTTTTCTTTTTTTTTTTTTTAAATTTTCTGGCGTCGATGTTAACGAAAGGGGGAAAGAAAAGAAGGAATAATAGGATCGAAACGCGTATGTATGTTCCGTTGAACGCACGTTTGGTTTTGCCTTTGATAGAATAAAGGAGGGAGGATGCAAATTAAAAGTTTGAAGTTTAGTTTTTTGATGCTTTATGAAAAGAAGAAATCTCATCGCTGCTGTACTTTAATGCCGGATGACGATGACGATCATGTTGGTGTTTAGCGGCATTTTCACGAAGGCGCGTAAGATATTTTATATCTTTTATAAGCGTTAGCAAACTTGAAGAACATTTTTGATATATATGTATTTTACTGCCAAACGCGATATAAGGGTTTCTCCGGGGAAAGGGAGGCGGAAGGAAGAGAGGGAAAAGACATGAACGAACGAAGATCTATGATCGATGACGAGTGTGTCTTTGCTCTTTAACGTTGTGATAGATGTGCGATCGAGGACGATGGGTTAAAAGGGGAGGATGAAGAGTTTATATCAGTTACCCAGTGAGAGAGGTATATATCGTAGTTTTCTGTCGCAAATGTGCTGTTAAGTTTCCCGCTATTCGGCATGGACGAGCGAAACGTCTGCGTGTACATGTATATATTTTCCGAGGAAAAATTAATTTTTTATATCGACATGAATCCTGGATAGATTTATATTTTGTACACTACCTTTTTTTTTTGTTTAGATTTATATGAATATATATACATATGTAATCTTATTTTGTATTTATACCGAATGATACACGTCGTGGAATATAATATTGTTCAGCAATACTTTGTTCAGACGTACACGCACACATTGCACAGCGGCGCGCGCGCGCGCACATGTATTTATTACTTAAAAGTCGCGCGACGCCTTTGTGTCACTGTTATATATAAATATACGAGTCCGAGAATTTTGTTACGTTAACAGCATTCGGAAAGCCTCTTTAATATGAATAATTTTCAATCTTTGTATCGCTATATTGCTGAATATTAATAATTATTTAAAAGCGAACGAGAGGTCCTTCAATCTCCTCCACCGTTTATTTTTCAAGCGCAAGCCTTTTCTTCTTTTTTCTACGATCTTTTAATCCTGCAATGGGGTTCGTATGAAGCGCAAGCTGGTTTCCATGTATACAGTTTATTCTTTGTACAATATTACGATATGTTTACACTTTAATATGGCGCATAAATAATTTTTCTTCGTACCATTTCTACTGATATCACCTTCGCAAAACATTTCTGATGAGGGAAACGAATTTACAGTTCCTTCGCTGTATATCTTTTATGACACCTACTACGATATGCATGAATAAGTACGATATGTGTACTATACAATATGAAATGTTTATAAGTGATCGAGTAAATTACGTTCCTCTACATTGCCAGTGTAATCGAAGTTGAATCTAGCCCCGCATACAATGAATTCTCTATGCTGCAATTTCCTCCGTTTGCAAATAATCGTCGAAGGTTCCCCTCGGAACCTTCCGGTATATAATGTTTTATTACAATGTACAAATTAGGGAGTAACCATCGTAGAAACAGCTCTAAAAAAGAAGAGAACAAATTCTCAATCATCTGGCGTCAGGTGACCGTCCTCCTCTTTCCTTCGTTTTAATACAGACGACAGAGAATTTGTTTCTTATTCGAGGCTGCATACAGGTAACAAATAACTGTAATATTTTTTTTTACTCTGGTATGGTGCTCTATTAACTCTACATTATATCTATAATCGCTTAATTACACAATCGCCTTATCTGTTTCCTCGTAAATTCTTATTGTATATGATCTGTAATAATAGAGTAGAAAATGATGAACTGTTATCTACATTGCAACTCTAACACAGAAATACGAGCTTGTAACAATTACATAACCGATCGATACAGTAGTATACATCTCTGGATTGGAAATTATGCCCTTTAGCTTTAAAGCTGGATAATCCTCGCCGCGACCTAGCATCTTCGAATTTTACTCTCAGCCTTTATTCATTTCTCAACCAGCGTCGTCGGCGTTCTAACAATGTTGACTACACACTGCGTCGCTATTTCTTCTCTTCTTAGTTTAAAACACTAAAGACGTGTACAAACAGAATGCAAAGTCATACTATCTTCGATCTGCACTCTTGTATCATTGCATGGACACTTCCTGTATATTATAAATCCTCTTAATTAACATATCAACGGTCTGCTTGTGTTCCTTCTTAACGTATCTCGATACTCGGTTACACTTAGTCTTAGGCAATACTCTATTTCGTTAAAAGTATCATATCAAAATCGAAAGGCGCAAATCGACAGTGTTCGACAAAAAATCAAACCCGCTGTAAAAACCTTAGATTTAATGTTAACCCCCTCCCCCCCTCCCCACCCTTTCTTATAAAGCATGATTGATCTGACCGCGTTACGCGAAATAGAATTATGTTGTCGGTGATTTCCTTTAGACTTCCCGTTAGAGTATCGCGATAACTGCCCGTGTATCGTTCTATTACATGTATTTATAAAATACCTATATATACATATACGTACACGTATGTAATGCAGATAACATAATAGATAATACCTGCCCGAGCTGCCTCTATTCCGTAGCACACTTAAATATTTCGTGCTCTGTTCAACTTAAAATGTACTCGACTTATGGGGAAATCAGAAACTTCTCCCTACACACGATGGGTACAAATTATAGACATCCATTTGATCCGAACGGAAAAGAAGATGGAAGAAACGGTTACCGATCAAGAGTCACTATGGAATACATAATACTGCTAGAATAATTGTATCTTTGTCCAGCTATGCTCAATGAATTTACGGTGTCGCCTTCCTCGCTTGTCGTGATATTTAAAGTATCGTCACAAACTTCTTAGCGCGTACATACGTCGGCTCTCGCATCGCCATGCATGTCTCATTGACTGTTAATTTGGTAAGATTATTCTCGATGACGCGTGCCAAATTTTCCTCTTGAAAGTGAAACATATTTGGAAAACTATCGAAGACTCGTACCAGCCTCACACACGTTTTAATTTGTACAATCGTTTTCGAACGTCAAGTTACGTATCAACGAAGGATAAATAATCTTAATAGCGTCAGTCGTTCGAGCTGCCTTAAAGAAACACTGTTGCTGTTTATTACTAACGTAACTTGTAAAATAAATATCTCGCACAACTGAACACTTAAAACCAGGGTTCGGAAGAGTTCTGGAACTTTTCAATAGGTTCTATTTAAAATCGTGGAACGTTTTTAAAAATGTTCTCACATTATGAGTTCCCGTGAGAACCGATAAAGTAAAAGTTCTTGGAAATAAATGTTGTAATCGCAATGGAACTTATAAAATATGAAAATAGAAAGTTTTCTATAACAGGAACAGATATTTTGTTCGTCAAAAAATACTGAATACTATTCGACGAATAGTACTACAACAATAATAGATAATTATTACAGTTAAATTGATATTCTGAATGTGTTATTTATTTGCAATATTTACCTACGTATATAGATAATTTCTACGTAGATATTATAGATTTTTATATATTTAAAAAATGTTATTTAGGTATTATTCCTGACGAGTTAAAATTTAAATTCAAATGTGGAATAAGAATTCCACAGGAACAGACATTTTCTTAAACGAAACATAAGTTTTAACAGAATTTTTCAAAAACGAGAGTTCTCCAGAACTCTTCCGATCTCTGGTTAAAACATCTTAGTCTTACGATGTGAGGTGTGGAGGGGACGCAACTGAGTTGGTCGCTTGTAAAACTATATCGAATCATATTTCATCGGTATGGAAGAATTACGGGAAACAAAATTTCCCGTCGATTTCTATTCGTAACTCCAAAACGATCACACTCGAGAAAGCAAGATTTACTGGAGGTAGCATCTGCATGTTTCGTACATTAATAGAAGACACTTATATTTCCGTAAGAAAGGAAGACTTTCGAATTCGCGCATATAAATGTAAAAATATTATACTTGGTGTATCGCGAAGAATAATGATTTAGTCATTAGTTTCTGCATACACGAAAAATCAAGGCGTAACTCTGCGATTATCTGAATCGACAAACTAAAATGATTCTATCTCCAAAGATATAAAAAAAAATCATCCAAACGATGGTGATTCGTAATGATCGACAAAGTGTGCCCGACCCACTTTCTTTTTCTTTTCGACACCCAAGATTAATTTTACTGGAACGTTCGCAGTTTCGTTTATATAATTCTGTGCGTGTATATAATCACACGATATGTCATTTACAAAGATTTTTGGCCAAGATTTCTTGCAGGATATGTGGAAGTGTAAATTATATTACCCTCTCGTAATGTTATACCGAAAAAAGAAATACTGGTAAACGCTACGATATAAATCATCTCATTAAAGCAAATATCACTTTCGATAGAGAAACAAGAAACTAAATGAAAGCGAGCAATAAATTACTAACACCTAATATACATGTGTATATGTACACGCTACGTCTAGCTAATATACCAAAAACGTAATAAATAGTAACGAAATCGAAGCAGTGAGTCTTACGCAAAGAAATAAAGATAATAGTTAGCGATTTGTTATTTGACTAAAGAAGGCAGTGTTTTTCTCCTACGACACAAATTGCTCATATATTCTTTAGATGCACTTTAGTGACATTTTTTGTTAGAACTTTCAAGAGCCAAGAAGCGTCAAAACTGTGTTAATCACACGCGCACCGTTTTGGCTGTTTCGAAGCAGCAGAAATCATTCTAAATACTGAGAAGTTAATTAATCCGAAGGAAGTTAATTGCCATCACTTTCCTGGCCTAGGCAGTAATAGTAAATCCGGCCTCGTTATCAATTGATATTCCACAGACAAGAAACGCAGCGTCAATGCTACCATTCGCGATGGTATCGAAAGTTAATTGGTAAATTTAAAAATTAACGTAAATGTACAATTTAAAAAATATTTGTAGTTGTATAATACACATAAATCATAGTAATTATGGTAAACTAAAAGTAGCAATGGTCCCGAAATGTTGCTATGAGAAGCTGGAAATTGGTAACCAATGGATCAAGTCCCAAACACTTTTTTTTTTCGTCAAACGTCCAGTGACGGATTGGTAAGATGCTTCGTATCATCTTGTATCAAAGTGATAGTTAAGTCCAATACATGCTGGTGTAACAAGGTAGATTACATATAAAAACCATTCACTCTTACACGTGTGTACGTTTCTTTTGTTTTACGAATGTATCAAACTGTGAGGACAGAAAAACAAGGAATTAATCACCTAGAGAACAACGTCGGGCAGGGAGCAATGCCACTAGGCTAATTGCGTCCCACTTCGTCCACCATGATGACCCATACCAATCATAGAGCCTCCGCCACCGATATCGTCGCGCACGATCTTTCTCTCTTTGTAATAGATCTCCTCGCTTTCCTTATCGCATAACAACAATACTGCTCCACCGAACAAGAATATAGCTGCGCCCCATCCGACTCCGTATGCCCAACCGAATTCCCACATCGGTCGATTCCCTGCGAAATAATTTCTTCCTATGGACAATGCTGTACCTTAAAATAACACTATTTCCTTCCTAGAATTTAGATTCATAGAACCGTAACTTACCAAGATTAAGCTCCGTGGTGAAGCACACAGGATATATTACTAATGCTATCAAAAGCGACACCACTGAAAAAGAAGATAACGAATATGTAATAAGAGGCTCGCTAATGAGGGTACGTCTACCTCAAATTATCATACTCACGTGCGAATCCCATGCAGAAGACTGCGAATCTGTAATATTTATGCTTATCACGATTGTCCTGTGATCTCAGACCAAGTCCCGTGAGAATGGTTGCGGCGATGTCCGTTAATAAACAGACCACGCACAAAGCAGCGGCTGCTTTTATGTAGGCTGTGGAAAGGACAAAGGTGAGTAAAATATCTTAGTTTTAAGGAGGTGTTCTCGACTAGAGGGACGAGATCCTGTATTCTCTTTAGTGACGAACCGCAAAAAAATTACGCAATTTTTAGGGATAAACATTACTCACACGTATTTACTAATATTTCACTAACTTGTAAAAATAGTTCAGTCGTATATAATAATAATTAATAATCTCTTTCTAACTAATGTAATTTTTGCCGGTAGCAGAATTAAGGCGAAATAGTTGTTTCCACAAGGTCAAGGCTATTTAAAAACGCGAAAAAACATGGAAAAGATGAGTTTTAAATTCAAAGTCCCGCCATTTTGTAATTTTTTAATTAATCTTCATAAATCTGCTACCGTCTATAGCCACACTCTTACTGATCAAGAATCCTTTTAGTTTTTTCGTTTTGGATCAGCGGAACAGCCGGAATCGTGTGTACCATGAGGTAACTTTTTATACACACGTTTTACGAGACGACCCATATCTCCATTAATTATTCTCATACATAGCTGAAATATTTTTTACAACTAAGTGAAATGCTAATAAATACGTGTGGATAATGCTCATCGGTGAGAACTGTGTAGTTTTTTTATGCTTCGCCCCTAGAGAAAGGCAATAAATTGACCTCCCAGACGAGAGTACTCCGTGAAACAGATTATTGGAGATAGAAGTCTGTCGTACCAACGTCTCTGGCTTGGTAACACCCCGGTGGATCTGGCATATTGAACGGCAGAGGCGTCGGTGCCTCCTCGTCGATGCAGTGCGCGAATAAGCCTTGCCTCCACCCTAACGCCATTAGCCAATCAGTGGAAGCTAGGCCCATTATCATCAGCAATATTACTATCACCCCGCATATGAACGCTATCACCTGCAAATCAAGAATACGATAAATGTTTGCGAGACGATCAGTTTGCGAAGGAAAGTCTGTGAACATATAAATTCTAACGTTGCCCCTTTCGCTACTCCAAAATCAGCTTTCTCTCGTTATGCAAATAAAAAGAAGATCTACTTCGCCGCAGGTAAAACCTTTTACTGCGTTCTAAAAAAGAGAGATCGTAACAGTGGAATCGCCTTCGCAAGAAATCTACCAGTCTTTCTAAATAATACGCACTCGTGCGAATAGAAGATTCTACTCGTACTATTAAGCACGAGAGCTTAGACACACCCCTCTGTATTTTAGCACTAAATTTACCAAAAGAAGCACAGTCGAATCTGACTATCCCACTGCTACGAGCTTCCCTTATAGGCAGAAGTCGACGATGGCAATATTCAAAAGTCAGCGAAACCTCGGAAGGAAATATACAAATGATATTAAAGGAAGCATCCCTGTCGCTCACGAATTCTCTGAGCAGCGTGTCTCGGTTATACCTGTGCGATCTCGGTATCGCCCATGTGATCCTCCGCGACTGTATACATGATCATCGTAGATCCACGGTACACTTTCAAGATCAGTCCAAACGGGCAGAACTGGGAATCCCTACTGTCCAGTTAAAACCGTTTCGAACTTATTCACGCTTGCTTCGGTCTCTTCGGCGAGCACCATTTACGGGACATCGTACACTTTTCCACGTATCACCCTCGACAGACGGCAAGGAAGCATTTAGAGATCGTCCGAGGACGCACGTTCTCTACGAGCGGCAAACACCTTCGGGGTAAACATGGATCAAAGCTCGCGAGCATTCTCCGCCCGCGACTCGGAGGAGCGGATTCACATCCCCGCTGTGAATATTACGCGAACGGGACCGCTGCGAATATATTTCCGTTCCCCTTGTCGATATCCACCGAAAGTCTCTAAAGATTCGCGTCGCTTGGCGAGGTCAACCGGGGACAGAGTCCCTCTGTCCGAGGTTGGGGGAGTAATTGGGTTCCAGGGAGGCTGCGCCCATTAAAGGTCGTGGCGCAGTGCGCGCACATGATAGAGGGTGCTTTTTAGTACAGACGAAACTTGAGACGGATGCGCTCCATTTATGGCAACTATGGCTCGCATAACTCGACACCGATGAGCTACCGTTTTCGTCGTTAATTTTTTTTTTTAATAATATTCCGGGGCTTCTGTCGCGGGAGAAGTAATTGCGATTTATATTTCGATATCTTGAGTTGATTCTCAAGTGGACTCGGCTATATATATACAGTCAGGTTGCTTTACTATTTGTATTCGATTCTAGAAGAGTTTGATGTTTTAGGGAGCTTGATAGCAGAAGATAGAGTATTTAGTGGTTTAAGTTTTCAAGGGTAGTTGTAAATATACTGTTTTCTTGGATTTATGTTTCTGATATTGAACACCTTTCTGTGTCACTGTTCTGTGAAAGGAATTTTAACACATTGTGGATCAGTGGCATATTCACCAAAGAAAAACGGAGAAGGAGATTAATGCAAACACGACTGAAGTAATCCCAGAGCTTTGTGAAAAGAAAAGAAAACTGGATTTTATTCTTTAAATAAATTATCATGGTCACCTAATGAATTTCATTGAATTTGCATTAAAATTACTTTTATCCATTCAACTCCCAAAATTAAATCCTGAGTATCGCAGATTCTTCTTTCATGAACAGCTGACTTTCAAGGCAACACATTCAATGTACGAATAAGCGGCAAATATGACAGCAAAGTAGGTATAAGTCTTCCGCGACTGGTCCTCAATGTGTTGGAATTCAGGAAGCACAGTTGCCAAATATTATCAAAGAAAAATACTGTAAAGTAACATCACTCCAACAAATTAAGAAGCGATTATTACCAGGCGCAAAACGTTAAGCCAAAAATCAAAGCTTACCTTCAGTGGCCTAGTAATAGTGATTGTTTCAATGGTGGTGGTTTGTGGCATTGTTGTTCAGCTGTAATAAGAATAGAAACAAATTCATAACAACAAAACGAGAGAAAGTAACGATATCAATAAACTAAACGTATCGCTAGGGTAACTAAATAGAATAACTATCTAAAAAGTACAAAGAAGCGTAGAAAACGTGTCGATAGTTAAATTTGATGCCAGAATAAAAAGGTCATCGAGCTGTTGCTTCCGCTAACAATGTTTATTCCATATTTTCTACATGAGTCGCAGAAATTCTTTGGTGCCTCGAAACAGAATTATACTCATACTGTACGTTCCTGTGTGAAATAATATCGTAGTATTAATAGCGAACAGTCGAGAAGTACTCCTAACGAAATGTACGAAATATTACGGAGGCTAGGAAATCGTTAAAAACACACATCGCAGGTTCCGGAGTCGAGAAAACAACCTGCGTGGCATCGCGAGAATTTTATTGCCCGTGCGAGTCATCAACTAGAGATTAGTCATGCCCGATGCAACTAATGCGCTCGATCGTACGAAGCGTATTTAATTTTCACCCTCGCAATCGCGACATCGGCCGCGGGAACAACTCCCGAACAATTACTCCGAACGAAACAATGCACTTACGATGACTGATACGTTCGCTTCGGAACCTTATCAATCTGTACTCTAATATTCTATCGGTCTGACTACAACGCGAGCCCGGGGATACGTAAACAGCAGCGCGACTCGGCTGGAAGGGTTATGTCACTGAGAATGTCAACAACAGGTTTCAATAATATGCTCGCTATATACTCGCGTACTACTAGCCCGCATCATACAACGAGAAAATGCAGATCCGAGTCAATGAATAATCACTCGAAATGCTGGTAAATGACGAGCGCTCTTATTGGCTCCTGCCTCGGAGATACTTCTAACCTCGGCACTGATTGGTATTCCACGGGTTTGCCCATTCGACGAATAGAGCACAACTACTCGGTGAGCTCCTCGAGCACGTTGCGCCCAATGGAAAGTGATCCTGGGATTGGAATCGCGAAGTTGCCACTATTTTATTTTAGCCATTAACAACGCGAGCATTGTTCTCCGCGGACTCTTATCTGCCATCGTTTATGCGCGTGACACGGGTCAACGAGACTTGAACTTCTTTTTTTTAAGTCCGCGTTTGGGCAGCAATCTTCCACGGTTTAAGCTTTTAATGCGGGGAAATTATAACCCACGTTTATCTTACGAATTACTAGGTATGGTAAAGGAAGAGGTGGCGTAAGGAAAAGTTTCATTGGAGTATTAGGAAAGTGATCGTTCTTTAAGCGATCGCAAGGAAAAGTAAGAAGTACGTTACATACGCGAAACTGTTCTCTGCTGAGTTTCGAGAAATTTTGTGTGGGAAGAATTAGGCGGAAACGTTGAAACAGGGGGGTTGTGGGAAGGTTTGGAAGAAAATCTTAGAAAAAAATAGCGTGGAGCATGGGGAACATATGTGCATGGATATAAATATGGCGATGACGTCACTGAATGACGTCAACACTACGCACCGCTTGTTCAAGCGACCATGATATACGGTTCCACACCATAAATTTGAATTTCATGTATGCACGGCTCGGTTTTGCGTATGTTTATTCGTATGCATAAGGTTTTCGAATTCATGCAAACGGAGGGCACATAAAAACGTACGCTTCCGACAAAATGTTAATGACTTTTTCCTGCGCATTCGATACACTTGCGATGGGTGTATAAATTTTGTTGCTATACATAACCGATGTGCCTACTGCTAGTATTATAAAATTACGTAAGCGCGTTAATGTCAATGTTGATCCTATTTTTGTATATAATATAACCTTCAGCGAAGTCCGTTAAAATGTTAAACGCTTAGTGTAAAGTAGATAAACAGATACATGAATTGTTTTTCGCTACTTTATTCAAAAATCTTGTGTACCTTCTAGAAAACTGAGAAAAGTGTCGAGACTTTGACGAGTGATAAGTAAACGATAAGAATTATTTTGCAACCACAAGTAACGGGATATTCGCACCATGGTTACTTAAATTTCGAATGATGTTCAAATTCGCAGCGTTTCGAGGATCTCCCAACGAAATACCCGGCTGCATCACTTTAAACTACACATCGCATTCTTGTGAAACGCGTGTATCGAAATTAATTATACATTTTAATAGGAATGTTAACCGTAAAGTTGCTTAAGTACCACCTAATTACTTTTAATTGCTAACGATTCTATTCTCAATTCTAAAATTACTGCCCATAAAGCTATAATTGCTCCCAAAGCTTTCTTACACATTCACGTAACCAAAAACATAGATCAGGAATTTTCAACAATGAATCACGGAACCAGGCGAAACTTAAAACTGACTTAAACCAATGCCAATTTGTAACTCATTACATTAGAAATTACACGATCAACATACAGTGCCCCGTTATCCAAGATAACGTACATTTCCAGACGACTGTACGTTAAAGAGCAATCTTATCTTGCATACATAATTCCAACGATTACTACTTAACCTTCCTTTTATTACATTCTCGAAAAGAAAAAAGCTTTAGCATACGCCACAGAGAGTACATTAAAACAAAGGGGAACGTAAGTCATTGTAATGATTCAGTTACGAATGCGACTATAATCATCTAATGCGACAACTAACTGTTCTTTACTTATCCGGGATGATATCGTGACTGCCCGCGACCACGAGGCCGTCGAGGCTAATGAAACGGCCGAGCGTCATGGTTATTAAGTTAAATCGGCTAATGATAGTTTCTCTGTATTTCAGCGAGGAGAACGAAACGAATGGAGAGAAGCAGGCGATCGGTATTTGGTCGCGCACGAGGGTATCGGTCCCGGTCCCATCACTGTCCGATGCACGATCATCCAGTCCGCCGAGGGGGTAGAGGGAAAAACCAACGGCCATTTTGATCGTGACGCGCAGCGCGCAGGTCGTAGGCTCCACCAGTGACGAAGCCATTGGAGTTTTGACGTGGCTGCTACGTACCTACCCGTTTGCCCACTCCGATTGCAGCAAAGTTGGTGACGAGAAATACGTAACTGGTAAGTACCCAGCTGGAGAATAATAACAACCGGGCATGGACCACTGCACTTACGGTACATCCGAAATGCTGCCGAAACTACCAGCATTCCGTTTCGTGAGCCCCAGTACGGACAGTTTTACGTCTGCTATGGAATATGCCGTAAAATATGGCGCCTAAAGAAAGATGTACGGATTTCTCGAAAAGGGCAATGGGGGTTGCGTGATGATCCCTGACATCCCGTATCGCCCGTCGATCCACGATCCACGATACCGATCGGCGGGATACTGGCCACGCTGGACCATGCCATTGTCCATTAATTCACCACGGCTTTCTCGGCCCTTCAAGTGGAATACGCAAGCATCTTAAGTGTTTATTGTTCTCCCGTATTATTTTTAGATCTGCTTATGTAAATGACGCAGTAGCACTGCCGATCGCCCGACTGGCGGGAAATTTAAAAATTTTTGCACTTTAAACGGGATAGGCCCGGGTCTCGAGTTTGATACGCATTCGAATACTCGGCCGCACTTGCTCTGATGATGTTTAGAAGTCGATTCGTGACATTCCAAGTATGCATACACATTTCATACCATTAAATTCAGAATCGCGCTCTATTTTCTCTCAAGCGTTTCCGTCGTCGGAAACTCTAGATTTAAGCTCGCGACTGAATTCTGGATTACGCTTTCTGAGACTTACTGTTTTCTTCTCTTTTTTTTTTTCCTCGACGTAGTAGTAAATTCGCAGCACCGACGCGCGTCGAATGATAATGGAATAAGCGGGGAAGTAAAATTACGGGGCATACGTGGATTATTCGGCGTCGATGCGTGCGTTTGTAAAAGTGTCTTTCTCTTTTGTAGGGTTTGAGGTTCCCAGGCTATGGAAAGTATGGTCGAGGAAAATGGACAAGCCGTTGACCCATTGTCTGGAGGTTCTCAAAGTGGTGACGCAGCGCCAGCAATAGCTACTTCGGTACAAACTCTCAATAGAACACATCAGCAGCAAACTCATCATCTGGTAGCTTCTACCAGCATTGTGCAACTGACACTACCTTCGTCAGGGACAACACAGGTATACAGGAGGATCTCCTGTGTATCTATGTCTGATAATTTATTTACCTCTTCCGTTCGAAAGCATGCGTATATAATTTAGTTATGCTTTAATCATAATTGTCGATTAATCGATGAAAAAGAAAGCACCGTGTACACATTCAATCTTGCATAATGCTGGTTCGACTCTGAAGATGAGAACTGGACTCCAGTTTTCTAGATTTAGTAGAATCTACTTCTTTTCCAAGCTGTTGGAACTGCGAATTTAATACGCCTTGCGTTACGTAAATATTCGACGGTAACTCGCATATGCATGATGATGGTAACGAATGAGATCGGTTGTTCCTATTGGGTTCAGATTTTGAACAGTTTATAAATAGTCACATTCATATATTTGATAACATATCTGCTGAATTCTCTTACTCGCTTAACGCTTTATAATGTTTATCTGTTAATGCAGGTACAGTCTGTTATACAACCTAATCAACAGTCAGTAATCCAGACTGCGACAAATATTCAGCCTGTTGCTATATCGAAAGGAAACGTTATTCTTGTTAGTAAACCCAACTCGGTCATTCAAACGACTCAAGCAAGCTTACAGACGATTCAGGTAACTGTCTCACGCTTCAAAAGTATCGGGTAATAGATACTAGGTACTTAAGGGGGGGTTCTCGTCTAACAGCCTCAAAAGTAACTGATATTTAAGAATTTCATTAAAAAACTGTTGGTTATATTGGATAAACCCTTTTGGGATATAAAAAGACATCTTTAAACTTGCAGAAAATATTTTTTTATGTCGATTCTTATTATTTATTAATTAACGTGGAATCTTGTCCACGATGTAACTTCCGTTGGTGGGATATGTAGCACCTATCGCAGTAATCTGATTGCAAAAAGAATAGAAGCTTCTTAAAGGTAGATAGTTTACGCTGGGATCGGTCCACTTTAAAGGAAGCAAATGAAAAATTAGAAGAGTTATAGTGTTTGAAAGAAAAAGTAAGTCTTTTCCTTAGACAAATTTTTCATATTATTCTATATATCGACGAAAAAAGTATTATGAATAGAAACTAGAATTAATATTTTAAGTGCAGTCTGTGTATATTACTTAACTTTAAGAAATTTTCTTCTTTTTCGATTCCACGATAATTAATAAATAAGAAGGATCGACATAAAAACAAAATTCTATAAGTTTAAAGGTACGTCCTTATATTCCAAAAGAGTTTGATGCAATATTAATAATAGTTTCTTCACAAAAAATCAATTTCGGGGGGCAGTTACATGAGAATCCCCCCTTAAGATTAACAGTTGATCGTACAACGCTTGAGTAACTGTATTTCTTTAATAGGTAGTTGAAACAGGTAGCGATGATAGCTTTTCGGACTCTGAAGAATGTCCAGAACAGAGAGGAGGTATTCTTACCAGACGACCATCCTATAAGAAAATTCTCAACGATTTAGGCGGCGGTGAAATTACAGGTACAGTAATCTTTTCCTGTTTGCGTAATCCGAAAAGCCAAGCGATCGACAAACTTGCCATTGCAACGAAGAAAAGAAGATTAAGATTTATTACTTTCAAACTTTCCTCGTTATACAAATACCTATTCACGCACAATCTTAAATGGAAACAGTTCTCCGTAACTGCGCACAGAATTCTTCTAACTTTCGTATACCTTTAATAATATACCAGAACGTAGAAAATAATAAAGTGCATGTCAGTTCATACACTCTGCGTTATTATTGAATCGAGCTGCTGTCTTTCATTGATTCTTATTAATTTCAGGAATTGTTTTTATACAGTTAACATTTCGATACATTTAATTTCTTTAGGGTTGTAAGAAAGAGTGTGAGTGTGTCAACATTATGCTTTTTAATATTTTATTTTATATAGATCGAAAGAGTGTTTACTTAGCTTTTGACGTATATTGTATACATCAAGAAAAGAATGCCATACCAAGCGTAGGATGTAAGTTATTGTGGTACAATGTAATTCGTTAATACTGGAAATTTTCAAACAGTGGTTTCTCCTCTAACTGTTATTTATGCGTACGTAACATTGCGTTAAAAGATTGCATTTTCATGTCAGTGAAGTCCCGTTTGCACTTGTTTTAATTAAATTTTGCCAACCGGTTCTTGAATTTGAGTAACAGACGAAATTGACTAAACTGTGCTAGAAATTATTATTTACTTGTCTTTTTCTTTGTGAATCTTTTTTAAAATCGAAAGTCTAGAGTCAGATACTTAAGGCAGAAAAGCAGTTGAGAGTTCGGGAATAAATAAATAACTATTCCTTGCTTTGATTTCATTTAAGCTTCGTTTTATCTTTCTATTCGAATCGTACATTGCTTTACTAAACTAAATTATAATTACAAATCTGTTTGCTCTGTTCAGAATCGCGTGCATCTGTAACTCGCCTTTAGTTTTTGAAGGACCTCGGTGTATCTCCTCTTTTGTATGAGCTGACTGCACAGTGTTCCGATGTAATATGAACAGCAGCCAGAAAGGAAATAGTGTGTAATAGCGTAATCGTATTTCTGTTCTTAATTTTCTCTAATTACAGTCAATGTCGTTTCACTTTACGGATATAGATCTTTCTTCATAAACAAAAGTACATTGTTACGCGATCAGGAAAGTTATTTTAGAAGAAATAGCAATTGCGTTCTCCTAGCTTCGTTGCTTCTATAAATTAGTATCAAAAGAGTTAATCGATTACGATACTTTATGAGTTTTATATTACTTTGCGGGGATTCTCAAGTTCATTTAGGCTAATCAACACCGATAGAATCTCTATTTTAACGGGGGGTTGTGTTGATTCGGTGTTACAGACGGTCGATTTCCCCCCCTAGAATCATCTTCTGAGTGTGATTCTAATGTGGACAGTGAAGTGTCTTCCCACTCTCTCCATTATCAGACAGGTTGGTTATTTTCTCTTCTACGTATCTTTCCTGGCTGTCCTTCGTATCATTCGATTCTGTGCACCTCCCAACCTCTGTTCCTCCATCTTCGAAGGAATTATAATGTTAGAGGAGTAAGTTAGACTCGTTAGACTAAAGCAACTTCCCTTTATCCCTGTACGTATCGCCTAACACAACATTTTGTATTATATACGCTTGGTGTGGCATCCTTGCTTATGGGGTTCTTAGTTCTCTGTTTCGGGTAGGCACACGCACATACACCGAATAGTATGTATCGCATATACCTCTGTACGTACTTACACAAATGTTACGCAGCCGAGTATGATTGTCAGAGCATCATGTCCAGCGTATTCAGCACGGAATGAAATATGGAAAGACACTTAACCGAATGCACAATTTTGTTTACTAATGCTGCTTGTCCAAGGCCTCTGTAATTGTTCAGTACCCAAATGTTATTATATTTTACAGTGATCCCCGCCGGTACCATTCAGATTGCGACCCAAGGAGAGGGTGTCCCGGGGCTCCATACGTTAACTATGAGCAACGCGACAACGGCCGGCGGAACTATAGTACAGTATGCGCAAGGCCAAGATACCCAGTTTTTCGTTCCAGGTGCTCGCTTTTTTCATATTTCTTAAAGAAATTCTATTTTTCAGCCAAACGTGCTTTCGTTTGTCAACGCGTAATTATGCGTTAATCGTAACTGTATTTATAATACTCAATTCTCATTTCTAAGTTCTAAGTTTCATAATAGTTAAACGCTATTTTAATGACCGACTTGCAAAACGATCGAGACTTCAAAAACTCAAGTATTAATTATGAAAAAAAATGATACAAATTTAGAGAATACAGTCTCTGGCAATGTTCCAGCTTATACAGGACATGGTGTTGTAGTAGAAGATGCAGCTAGAAAAAGAGAATTAAGGTTGTTTAAGAACAGGTAAGATTGAAACGGGATAAGAACGTTTTCAATTTCCAGTTAAAAAGATTTTTGTAAGAATTTCTTGTTTCAGCGTTTTATAGTTTACTCTAAGGAAGGTATTTAAAAGTATGTAAACACTTTTCTTTTATAGAGAAGCGGCCCGCGAGTGCAGAAGGAAAAAGAAAGAGTACATAAAGTGTTTAGAAAACCGTGTTGCGATACTGGAGAATAGAAATCAGACGTTAATAGAGGAACTGAAATCGTTGAAGCAACTATGCGAGCCGAAAACTGACTGAGGTTGGTGTTTAATGTTGAGACATTGTATCAGAGCTATTAACCAGCTAAAGAAACTTGTACATGTCTTCTTTATGTACATTATCCTAAACGTTGTTAGGTAAGCAGTGGTGATGTACATGCATTCTTATAAATAAGTATTTCTGTAACATACTGTATTTAAGTGCGGATATGAAAGGCTTGTGAGACTTGCTATTACTGAAGCGAGAAGCCAAAGGTGTATGAAATACAATGGCAGCAAACTTATAGGCAATATTCAGGAAGTCAATCTATATTTTGGATAAACCAAACTATCGTATAAATTCAAATTAACGTTCACATGTGTTGGTAACGAAACGGTAACATCAATGCTCGATGGAATGTTCATTTAAATCGCGGTGACCTGTTCCACGTGTACACGAACGTTATGAAACAAGAGAATACGTTGATTAGTAGTCAATTTGTAACAGTTAATCGGTCACTGATATAAATAATTCAAAGAAACGCCTTATACACAATATTTGCTAATGTAATTTAGAAATTACTAGATACAGTTGCGATTTAAAATCACATAGTTTCTGGGTAAGAAAAACTCTGTATCTCTTAGACTGCGATGTCTATAATTTCTTTATCATTTTCTTTTATGTTTGACTCGAATGAGGCGAGATCATTGTTGAAACGAATCGCGAGTCTTTGAAAACTGTGGCGTCGGATCGAAGAGAGATCGAGGATACTTGTAAATAGATGGAAATTTCGCTGATTTGATCATTGCTGCTGTAATATGTATATGTATAAAGCGTCGCCTGGGTATAATTTTTTACCTTAAATACGAGTTTCAGGATGTATTATGGAGAGAAATTGTAATTTATACTGTAGGGAAATGTGCTATAGGAAAAGCACTCGTTGAAATGCTCTCATCTGATTTTACTTTCTATCTTAAGATGCCTCAAGTGCGAAAAACTGGAGAACAGAATTTGTAAAATATGAATGTAATATACAGGGTGCCCTATAATATGCGGGGTCCATTTTAGAGATGGATTCGATGTTTGAAAATAATCGAAGAATCTCATACGAGCATACGTCCCAGTTGACACTGATTGCGGGACACAACTTTTCTGTTTCGTGTTTAATTGCAGTATTTGATCACTTTTACAGGGATCGTTTAAAATTACTACCTTGCTTTTTAACACGTGCCTGTAGAAACTTTATCATTCATCTTACTATAGTTTCGATACTTCTAGATTCAGTGCTGTCCCGCGTAGGGGCCTCACGTGCTTGCTTCACGTGCCTTGTGTTGTCAAGAAGACCGCGCGACTTAGCGGCTTCGCGGTTAGCGTCACGCGGGACACTGACAACGCGGACGAGAATGGGTGAAGCCCATGTTCCCGCGGGAGCGACATTGGACAGTGCTGTTCTAGGTGTTACGCGAATTCGACGGAAGCCTTGCACAATTCTGTAACGAAGTGTTTCAAAATTTTTCGCAAGGCTTCCGTAAAAAAGATTCAAATATCGTCGCAAATTAAAAATCGAACGGATTTAAGTGCCGGGGAGTAAACAAGTTGCGCAATAGTATAACGTATACTTCTGTCGAAAGAACGGTTTGCGAAATTGACAAAAGGATTTATGTAAAATATCGAGTATTACTTGTAAATAGTTGTGCTAACTTTGTTTATCGATAGAGTTATTACGATGTAAAATTCTCTATAACTTGGTAACAAGGATAAATAGGACATATGTTTATATGAACTTCTTTTTTTTAATGATTTTCAAGTACTGAATTCCATCCCTAAAGTGGGTCCCGCATATTATAGGGCAACCGGTATATCTGGAGTGCCTTGAAGATTTCTGTATACTTATCGTATATACAAATCACACACACACACACACACACGTACACACACACTTACACACTGTATGTATGATGTTACGTTTTAGGTAAATATGGGTACATACAATATTTTTAAACTATGTAATACATTATAGTTTTATGCCCTGCATAAAGATCATAGAATTGCGTTATTACTTGAACTTTTATTCTCGTACATTCACTAACTTTCTAAAATTCAATCGAATCTTCGGATTGTCGTTGTAGCGTGCGCAGCGTTTTGTAAATTACACAGAGATGTGATCGAGTGAATTTTATGTCGAAGCCGAGGAAAAGAGAACTTATCACAGTTGAACCGTAATATATAAATTTCGACGTTACAAAAAGCTTTCTTTCGTTTTCATGTATCCTACACATATTTACCATTTTATAGAAAAGAAAAGAGTAATTCTCGGATGCATTTTATTTTCTAATAGAAACGATATTCTGTGACCTATGTATACAAAGCTATTCAATATGTTTATAGAGAGTATAGTCTCGTGTATCGAGAGCCCAGTTTGATCATTCAACGATTTGCTGCACATTGTTTGATGCTTTTAGTAGTATATATGTTACTGATCGTAGGACAGAAACGGATAATTTAGTTACTTTATTTATGTTACGATATGAAAAAGAAATCTATTGCACGCGCAATCATTTATGCAGAGAGGACGTCGCTCTTCTTTTATAAAAGTGGTATATATTTTTTTACGAAACAGATGTTAACGGCACGACTGATCAGACTGGAAAGGTTTTTCGAAGTGGATCTTCTTTTTGTTAATCTTCGCGTCAACGAAAACTTTTGACTGTATATTCTTTTTATAACATGCTCGATGTGTAATTTACAATTATGAATATGTTTATTGAGTCGAGAACTAAATCATGTCCAAATCATTCTCTATAAGGTGAAAGTACAACGTGCTTATAGTGTCGTGTTGGGAAATAAACACGATTCACTGTAAGCCCCTCTTTTCTTATAGACAAAAATCTTATTTGGGAGAAATGATAACTCCGCACATCTGCATCTGTGTTCTAATGTTAAATTATATGTATGATATATGTATATCTTGATTGCTGCACCAATAATATTATGAAACGTTGTATATAGATAATATATGTATTTTTACATATCATATGCCTTTAAAAAATACAGTTCATAGACCTCCTTTGAATGTAGCACTATTCCTAAAAAAAAAACAAAGTGCAATGGAAGAAAATGTCGTTGGCTAATTATATAAAACAAATGAAATATGCTAAATGTGTTCGTAATGTCTCCATTTTTAATAACAAATACTTTAAACTGGGCGAAGCACGTGTAAATGTATATTATTACAGGGTTTAAAAGTGAATTGAGAACATTTACAAATAATTGATTTTATTACTCCGATCGTACAGTACATCTTTATAAGAATTATAATTTCTCGGTGATGACTAAAGTTGCCGGGATTTAATAGGAACTCGAACGATGCGAAAACATTTTGCAACGTTCCAATAGTATAAATTGGAAGTCACCTGTGTTGAATACTCGTCTCCTAAAACACAAAAATGCGAGTAATTACATGTTCTAGAAACTCTACTATTTCCTACGTAGATTTTTACAATTCAGTTGGTAGTGCATGTATATATAATCACGAGCTCATAATTATCGGTTAAAATTTCATCCTGTTACATTTCAGTACTATGATAACTTATATATAAAGAATAATACTAACCGTAATTTAAATTTGATTTACTTCTGGCAATACTTAATAGTTCTGTTACGAGGCCTGCAATAAAGGAAACTAAATTAAACCTTGCTTAACAATTCTAATAATGTATCATTTTCAAGAAGAAAAGATTCAGTTGGAGGTGCATGTATTGTATAATCACGAATATCATATATGTAAGTGGTTGAAATATCATCATATAGGTTTCTATGCTGTAATTTACAAACTAAATATTCAAAAACTCGTGTATACCTGGTAGTAGTCAACGACCTGGTCCAGATATGGCTGTGTCCACCAAATTCCTCCGCCCATTTGTATGTTCTAAAATGAGAATAATGTAATCCATACGTAGTAAGAACACAAATATTTAAAGTACAATAGATTATATACCAAATCGTTGGCAGTGAAGAAATGGCTGAAAAATTATCTCCGTCATAAATGCTTTAATTGGGGTTTGTAGTTATTTCAGACTACAGGTTCTATATTTATATGGCTTCTGCTTTATATGCTGCTTAGCCCAGATTTGTGAGCGAAAGTCTTCAGACATACAGGGGACTGATTTTGCAGCGTCCTGCCAGATCTGGAATCAGCAATGGGTAAAATACTTATTTAGTATAAATGAATAATATATTAGATATTCTATTCTTCCATATATTTATATTTCAATCGAGAGTTAAGTGTCGAATAAGTTATTGTGCCTTCGTGAAAATAAATAAGTGAAATAGATATGAAATAAAAAAACATTTTAGGATTAAATTCTTTAGCCTTACTAATATATAAAAATGGCCTTCTTTCACGCCTAAACGGCTGAACGGATTTCAATGAAATTTTAGTTATAGGTATAGGTATTTATTTTCTTCTCAATGAAATTTTGAATATAATTTTGAATATACGCCATAGATTAGAATATAGGCTGTTTATTTTGTTTTATGCTTTTTTATTTTGGAATCATCGTAAATAATTCCCGGGTGAAACCGGTTAACGGGGCATTAACTAGAAAGGAATGAAGTAATTATTGTATGCAATAGTTATACAATACAAATTGTTAAAAAATATATACTTAAAATGTTAAGGAAGAAGAGGAATAAATTAGCTATAACAACATTGTATAATTATTACAATTAATTATAGACGATGTCTTTGGATTAGAAATACAATAGCACGTTGCGAATTCGACAGAAAATAATCACACCATATTATACTTACTCGTGATGGATATGTTTCCTCCATTTTCGAAAGACCGATCGATGGAATGAATCTCAGCGTACAATTTCCATATTATAACATTGTCTTCAAGTTACATAAATTCTTTTTACCAGCCTCTCCATGCTCGACCCAATTTTTTCAGAGCACGTTCCTCGCACTATCGCCACCATTTTACAAATGATTGGTGCGAGCAGAAGCGAGCAGAGGGGAAGCGTACGATTTTTTGAAAATGGGCCTTATTATTTCTGATATATTTCCGGGCGAATATTTCATTAATTTTGGACGTGTTTCAATGTGCGCGATACCTACATCACCTAATTTTATAAAGTCCGCAAAACGTAATTACATAATATATAGAATTAATATCGAGAAACAGTATTGCAAGGAGCTAATCATATATTTATTTCAACAGTTTCTTTCATTCCCATTGGTCTCAATTAAATTCGACTATGGCGCATGCATTTCGATAAGTAAACGCGCCTTAACAAAGTGGCGTGTATTTCAAATTTAGGGTTCGAATTTCGACGAAAAATGGATCAATTTATTGCTTATGTTTCGCAAAATAATTAGAAAATTTAAAAAACGGATCGTAAATACTTAATAAGTATAATAGCAAGGATAACTGTAAATTTTCAAAGCGATTGATGAAATAGAACTCGAGCAATCCTGCACACCCGTTAAAAAGAAAGTGTTCCGGAAAAAGGCGTCGCACGGACATAATTATAAACATTTTTTAAACATTGCAGCGTTTTTTTTAAAATACTTATTATACTTAAATAAAGTACAAAGTTTCGTAATAATCGGTTGTTTACTTTCTTTTTATTGCCACTTACAAATTGCCTAGTTTTCCGCATCGCTAGAGTTACCTAATCCCATAAAGCTAGAAGCCCAGAAACAACCCACACAGCACACGGCGTTCTGAAGGCGCCTGTTTTCGGCCTGTTTTAGGCCTGTTTTAGGCCTGAGCGCCTGACCGTCCGGATTTGTAACAAGGCGCCTTGAATGCGCCTTAAATGCGCCTTTTAGGCGTTGTAAAGGCGTTCGGGAGGCGCTCGGGAGGCGTTCGGGAGGCATTCGGGAGGCATTCGGGAGGCGCTCGGGAGGCGTTCGGGAGGCGCTCGGGAGGCATTCGGGAGGCGCTCGGGAGGCATTCGGGAGGCGCTCGGGAGGCGTTCGGGAGGCATTCGGGAGGCGCTCGGGAGGCATTCGGGAGGCGCTCGGGAGGCGCCGTGTAACTACCCTGGCGCCATCTATACAAAATTTCAGAAGCGTCTATAAGGCCGTCGTCACTGTCGTCAGTCGTGTATCTGCACACCGGGTTTTCCGTTCCTTCTTCTCGTGTCGGATCTTGTCGTAAACGGTTGTATGAAAGTGTGCTCGCGATTCAAGTATTATAAGAAGATTATAATTGTTCGATATTACGTTATACAATAATAGTGTGTTACTTTCTTTATTCTATTAAGTGCTCACGCTTGTTATACAAATAAGAATAAATTGAATGTTGATTGTAATAACCAATCCTAGTATAATTTTTGAACACAGACAGTGACTACCTCGTACGCATAGTAATGGCTACATTGTAGGCATAGTACTGCAGGCTACATCACTGCCACCGTCCGCTTGGAGAGAGAATAGTGGCACGCGACCGCCGCATCGTCCGCGTAGAGAAATTGTTAAATTCGGCGCCATCGTTGAAACGTTAAGTGTCTTTATATGTATATTCTGTATATTCTGTACATTTTGTATACTTTGCATACGTACATGTGTATCACCTAGCTATACTTCTTATGTAAGTGCAGTCTGTATTCATTGCGTGCATAAATAAATATAGTAAATGAAAATGAAATTTTATCCAGTCTGATTTCATTTTAATAACCCTTTGTTTCATTAAATTTAGGTTAAAATTAATCAGTATCGATAACCATCTTACATACGCCCTAATGGCAATTTTTAAAGAGCTGCATTTGACCTAATTTATCTATAATTAAGACGCCTGTCAATCCTAATCCAGGCCCGTTCCAGGCGCCGTTAACACGCCTGTTCCAGGCGCCTTTAAAAAGCCTGTTCCAGGCGCCTTTTAGGCGCCCATTTCAGGCGCCTTTGAAACGCCTGGCAGTCCTAATTCAGGCGCTTTAAAGGCGCCTTTAAGGCGTCCCGTTTTGTAACATCAGGCGCTCCGAAGGCGCATATTGGACGCTGGTGAGGCGCTCGCGGCGCCTCTAAGGCGCCTCGAGCGCCTGGGACCATGCGCCTGAAAAGCGCCTTTAAGGCGCCTGTGTGCTGTGTGGGAAGTTAATATAAATTTCCCACTGATATGTATATACAGATCAGTGAAATTTCCTCTTTCATTACCGCATTGTTAACAAATTGCTGCTAAACCGAAGCTAAACAGTAGCCTCTGCGGAATAATTCTCTGTCCCCAAAATGTATAGCATTATTCCCTAGCCAGCGAGAAAGACACCAGGTTCGTTGCGTGACTATATCCAACTATATCCAACTATATTTATCATAGATACAGCTATCTATGTACTACGTATTCAATCGCAGTAGTTACAAGTGTCAGATTCGCGAGTGAGAATCGAGTGCCGTTCGAGGAAGTCATGGAGGTAATTAAGAGGTGTTCCAGCATGAATGCGAATAAGTTTAAGCTCTCTTGACTGTCATCGGTTGATAAGAAAGTGGGCGTTGCTAAAATCCAGGGATTCAACCACGGGACATTGAGATCGCGCATGACAGTGATGTTTAGAAATGTTAGCGATAATCCACGTTATCAGAGTTGCCGACCGTAAACCGCTTGATAACCGAGTCCCTATTACTTTCTTATAAATTCGACAGTAAGCCTCGATGTACATCAATGCGCCGTCGATGGACGATTTGTAGGAATCCTTTTCTCGGTAGTTGATCATCTCTGAAGTCAGTGGTAATGATTGTCAAAGCGTTAGATCACTTATTTTCGATGCAGAAATTTCTGATCGGCAGGATCTTAATTTATTGACGCAGGTGACGGCAAAGTAAAGATGACGGAGAGTTTGATAAACGAATGGCTGGCGGACTGCGCGGACGTCTCGCCGTCGAGGCGCCACACATTCGCTACCACCTTGTTGCAGGACAACGAGATAGTTAGAGCGCTTTACGTACTCTTGGAAGAGCGTAGTAAACACAGCCAGGTAACGCGTCGTTCGGCGATGATTAAGCTGTGCACGTTATTCTCGAGCTTTGCTTTCATCGAATTTGAATCGTATATTGTCTTCGATGGAAGTTAGATAAAGTACATTCTTCTTCCTACGTTCTCTTCTACTTAGTCTCGTTAATCGGATTACAGACTTTCGAATCGTACTCCGTTTGTATATTTCAATAACTTCTTATTCGTTATAGTTGGTGGATACTGTATGCGATCAGTTATACAATTTCTGCCGCTTCCGAGAAACGGAATTGCAAAGGTTCACCTTGCAGTTTCTGCCGACGTTGGTATACATTTATTTGAATTCCGCAGCTCACGGCGACATCAAGGTGAGCATATGTGATTAAAAGGGAAGAGATGATTACACGTAAACCTTGTTAACAAAGTTTCGCGAGGTCACGATGTTTGAAGCACGTGGAAAGTAATGTTATGTAACACGGATAAGCTGTAATTTAACTCAGAATCGCATGGAAGAACAGTTGTATCATTCTCTTAATTATAGAACAGATGCGTGAAGTTTTTTTCGATCTAATTTTGGCTCAAGGAATATCGTAATAGTAATTTGAAAACGGAATATATGAAATGATTGTAAAGGAACGTGTTTAATTTATACTGGAATGGTTTAACTTTAGTTTTGGTTAATATTAATATAACGTACACTTTGAATAATTAATATTTCTCGGTATAGAAGACGCTCGACGCACGTATCTCATTTTACAGCTTCGAGTTCATGTCTGGTTTGTGATTTACTTTTTTACAGAACTGTCGATCCGTAGAAACATTGTTAATTGGATTGTACAATCTGGAAATAATGGATAAATCCGGACAGCAGAAAGTAATTTCTTTTAGATTACCGTCACTTGCCATGCTTTCTATATTTCACGAGGTATGCACTGTATTTTCATGGATCCTGGTACATAAGTTTGCGATAACGCTTCTGTAACGTTGATTACTTGTTATTTACAGCCTGCGAGTTTAGCACCTGCTTCTTTGACAGAGAGCGCGGTGCGTAGGTTCGAGGAATGCAATACGAAGTTAGTTAGTTGGGGACCGTTGCAGCAAGTAGAAACGCTGAACGCTCAGAACAGATTGAAAGTTATGACCGCCCTCCTGTTCATCTACAATCAACAGCTCGGCTACATGAGCAAGTTTGCTTTAGAACAATTGTGTAAAGTTGCTACCAAGTAAGAGGGATTTTACTTCTGCTTAAACTAAACAGAAACCGCGAGAACTTATTCGAGAATCTATTGCAGACTGGTCACGCAAGGATTCATGAAACCAGGACATCACCAGCGCTCCTCGTATGGAAGCGAGTCCAGCTTTGTCCCAAGGCTCCTACCTCGTATACCTGTGTCCAGTCAATTTCTTCTCGAATTCTTGCATGCTGTATATTTTGCTATGTGTGTAATATACCACTCTTTTAATAATAACGTACCAAAATGAATGATATTCCGAAGAAAATAAGAAGTAACACACATTGGCAGGTATAATGACTGCTGGAATTTAGGAACCCAAGCAGTGGAAGATATTCATAATCGGGCATGTTACGAGACATATCCAGATGTTATGCTAGTCACAAATGCTATACGCAATTCGGCCACTAGCGGGCCGTCAGGTAAGCGAAATAGATATCGAAGTATCGTCTTACCAATAACAAGCGATTAATACCGTAAAAACATTTCATTGCCTCAGGTCAACCCAGCGACGGACCAATTGGCGTGAGTGTTGCGTTATCACCCGCAACCGCGACCGCGACGATATCTAAATCAATGATCACGAACGCTTCCTTCCGAACGAAAAAGTTACCAGGTACGCATCCACGAATAAAAACCTCACCATCTACTACTAATTGTATGAATAATCGGAGAATAGTTCACCGTATTAATAGCTCTGATGATTTATTATTGCCCAGTTTTTTTTTTTTGTTAGTATCATACGTACAGTATAAAGTCCAGTTTTTTTGTTAGATTATTTACAACCACCCAAGCATGTCGCCGAGCGTTGTACAGCTAGTGCCAGTTAATGTGCACCGAAATATTACGCGAATAAGAGTCTCGTGTTGGGAAGTTTTGTTTGAATAGAAGTTTAGGATAAACGTACACCGTTATGTATATTAAAAACTTACGAAGCCGAAGATTGCATGAACACGATGTATGTGTATCACAGGAATCATTTCGCATGCAGAATTGCCCTTGTAAATATATTTTAGTTTATGTCTAGGACTTAGTGTTGATGTAAATAGGGATTGAATAGCCTTGAGCGGAGTTCGCAATAGAGAAAGCATATATACGTTTCCTATCGTAAAGCGAGTATATATCGAGCGCACGAAACGGGATCACACTCCGAGCACGCATTTAACGAATTATTGGACTCAGGAAATGTGCATTGGTTTGCAAACATGTGTCACCAGACGATCTGGATGAGCAGTTATTCGCGGCCGAGCTGAGCGAGGCTCAGCTCGAAAAGCAACAGCAGCCGGCAGTGGCCAGCAGCGGGAAGCGGTTCCCTTGGCATTGGAAGCATTCGATTCCGATCTCAAGCGAGGAGGACGCCGGGATTAGAAAGGTCAGCTCCTCTTCCTCGTTGGAGAATTCCCGGCGAGGGAGCGCGTGCAGCGGTCAGAGTTCACCCGCCAAGTCCTCCCCTAAAAGAGGCAAAGAGCACTCTAAGAGAACTAAGTCCGAGAGCAACGAAGATCACGGCGCTTCTAAAGGGAACGCCAGAGCTAGAAAAGAGCAGAAAGAGAGCTCTGATTCGGCTTACGGCGAGAACAGAATTAGCTCCGGCTCGCATCTCTATAGCGTGTTAGAAGAGCAAGCTCTAGGGGAGATGGTACACGAGTCGGCGGAGAATGTGTATTTGGAGGGGAATAAGTCGATCGGTTTTCGTACGAGTGCTGCTCTGTCAACGAATACATGGTACTAGTGGTTCAAGTTTCAGCACTTTAGGATCACGAGATTTTTTACTTTATCTAAACCTTCTCTTCGGCAACACACGCGGCAGATTAGCTGTCGCGCCACGTAACATTAAGCAGTTCTGATTGGTAGAGATTTGTGCATTTACTCATGAAATTCGTTTCAGAGATGCCATCATTCTTAGTGGAGAGAGAACACAGGCATAACATATTTTGTATATTCAAGTGCACATGATGGGAAACTGCATGCAGTTTTATGGCACGTTTCTTTGCACTGGAGATAGCGAATTTGTTATAACGCAGGTCCTACTCCCTTCACGTTTGTTTCCCCCGTTACTCTCAGCTTCTATTGTTTTGTGCTCGTCCTAAGACATAAATCAGTGCACAGCATCACAGTGTTAGAATTGAATGTTAACATTTTCTCTGTTTATTAATCACTTACGAAACTGTTATTGCTGTTCAATCGTCGTATCAAACGAGCTCTGCTGTGTAAAATTAGAATTTCTAATCGTGTTTACGTTCAATTCTGCAAGCTTAACATTGTGAAATTTATGCTCTTTCTCTGCTTTACACGATTCGCTTCAGTTTTACGGTGTTTACATACGTATATGTACTTTGATATACTTTCGCCGACCTACGATAGTAACGCGATTCTAATCCGGCCTCTCTGTTTTTGTTTAGATGATATACCAATTCAAGTAACAAAGGAAGATCCCACAGGGGAAAATAAGGGTAACCTTGTGTCGATCACAGAAGAGGAATCCACGGAGGCTAGCAGGGTTGGTTCAATGTGACAATCGAAAGATCAAAAGACTGCCTTGAAACTCACGAATTTCTCAGTGCTTGGAAAGAAGTCCCGGGAGAAGGACGGTAAGGTAACGAAGAATGCTCATGTTAATGCGTCCGATAAAGAGAAGAAGCTTGGATCTCAGACAACTTCGAAGGAGAGTATTAAAGGTAGTTCCTCGGTGTTAAATAATGAGTCGACGGAGATCGATGGGAATATTACCGGGTGTTCGATCAGAAAAAGGAATAGTAGTATAGAGATTAAATCGGTGGCAGTAGACAGTAATGTTCCGTTGATCGACGGGGAACGTCTTGCATTGGCTGGCGATATAGATAATACCAATGTGGAGGGTCCTATTAATCTAAGATCGCATAATGAAACAGAGCCGATGACTTCGTCCATTCGGGTCAGTTCTGTTTGAACGATTAAAGTAATAGATTTATATAAAGCGAAAACAATAAAGTAGTAGTGGGCTGTACTGATCGACTATGATATTTATTTTTTAAGTCTGTTGTACATAGCCTTTGCTTTCCTTACAATTAAGGACACGTTCAACGTAATTTTATTTATAATTTCATTGAACCGCCAACGTAATGGGTCCGCGGGCAACTGTCGGGGTAGCATTTAAACTGGCAATGTGATCGGAAGCGGAGGATACTGTACGCAGAGTTGGCTCATTACTATAACGATCTCTGTAATCGATTTACAAGATTAAGCAAAAATATAATGGGGAAGGGAACAACAAGCTAACAGTGTACGTTTGCTTTTATCGGAGGGTAAACAATGTATATTAAAAAGTCTCTGTTCGTTGCCTTCGTAACGTGTCTTCTAATATATCGGATTATGCTTTTAAAGGCGCTTTTAATTATGGTAGTTTTATTCAAAACTAAGGAACAATTGATCAACAATTTCAACACTTCATTTGAAACATGAACATTTTTAAACAGAAGAGAATGTACTTATTTATACTTTCCCCTGAATTTTCGTGTTTGTCGTCAAACTAAATATCGATCCTCGGTATTTAAAGCAGTCACTTGTATCGCGCTTCTGTCGGAACTTTTGCGCCAGATGCAAAGTATTATGAAACAGATGCACAGCTGATACTTGTACGAGGGCCAATAATTTAACTCCGTGTCCTGCGACAGAAACTGATAGACGGTGTTCCATATGTTCGCGAGAGATACAACTTGTTGTAACTTCAAATTTCAAGTAGTCTGCGGATAGGGCGCAACACGACTGACTTGTCATTTTCAAGCGACGTAAAAACGAATCTAGAGAGACCTTGTAATTTTCCTAACAATCATATTTTCTATAATGTATCTTTACGCCTATCTACATCCGTAAAGTTGCCTGTAAGTTATGTTTAGACGGAGATGTGTTTTTGTATAAATTTCTAAACGAAAAAGATGTTCTTAAATAATGCCATGTCTGTCTAGTAGCAGATACAGAATGATTTCTACTAATGTTTTCCTCATAACTGTAATACTAATAGACCTAAGGTCTTTCAATCAATAGATTTTTTATTTTACGTATGATTGTAATTGACGTTCATTTAAATGTAATTCTACAAGCCACATTGGATTACATACAAAGGGTATACTTAAGAACTGAATTCCTGATACAGTATTGCATCGTTCGTAGCGAAAGAAAGTGCAAGGCAAAATATCTGAAGATAAGTCCCGAGTAATTCGTACAGTATTCGCACTTGTAAATACGTGCTGTGATAGCAAATACTTTTTTAAGAGAACTTCCTTTTCGAACGTATTCATTGGTTACTTGTCGTTTCGTTTGAAGCAATGAAAGCGCATCGGGAATGATTAATGAACATTGGATAACACGAGCATGATTTTAAGACGCCTAAATTCTGTTGAAGAGATTAAAGCTTGGAATTGGTATTTACATTAAAAGACTGTACATTGCATCACATTGTTAACTAGTCAATGTAAAACTGTATCGCTATGAGTTTCTACAACAAAGCGTTATACGCGTATCGATATCAAAAGAAGGAAAATATCTGTATAATACATTTGCATAGATATGTGTTTAAAATGACCGTTTAACTCTTGCAGCGCTTCTAAAACTTTCGAATGATCATGTAATTCAGTCCAGAGTTGGGCATCGTTCGAATAAGAATTGCGAAGAAAACGAAGTTATTTGAGAATACAAATTTATTCGTTATTCTTGAATGACCAGATTTTATTCACAATTCAAATAATGCCCAACTCTGATTCAGTCTATCAAATAATGAAAGAAGGCTGACTCGTATCGTATCTTTGAATAAGATATAGCTTTGCGAAGTATCATTAAAAGAAACCATTAAATACCTTCTATAAAAATTTATTGACTTAAAGGTTTAAATTTCTTATGCGTTATCAGAATATTAAAATTCCTCCCTGTTCCTGTGTATCTCTATAATTACCCATGGTATATTATACATTTTGTATAAAAAAATTGAATCTTCACTTTTATTTCTGTTTTTTCATTGGAATAATGAATAATATGTAAAATAGGCTGTACATTATCATTCTGTTACGTTGTTTGCATTACATATTCTTTCGAATAATAGAAATAATCATCGAGCAAGTACTTTCTAATCGATAAGACTTGGAAAAGATAAAGAAACTCTTTCTAATACTTACACTCGGTATACTATATGTATAGAACAATGACAAATCTGGAACGAGCTGTTATTCGTGTCACTTAAGAATCCAATATCGACAATTCACTATAAATAATCTCCCAAGATACAAAAGTGACGAGCAAGTTAATAGATTAATTTAATAAGACACCAGGACACTTTCAGTATTTAGTTTTCTGTATCACTGCCATATAGTGTAATTTAAATGAATTGTATCAATGACTTAAGTTTACAAATTTAGTTGGATGTATATTGTATCGTAATTAACGCGCAGGCCAGCCTGCGGAACTGTGCATTTAAATTAATCGAGGATGGAGTAATGGAAATTGTAAGGAGCATCGAAGAATTGCAGAGGGGAGGGAAATTCCGGGAGTATTGTGAAAGTAATGAATTTGTATGTTTGCTAAGTTTCTTGGGACAAAATTGTACAAAATGCAGAAGAGGGGAGAATTGGTAAATATGTAAGAAATGTAAACATTTGATGTACATTTTGGAGCTATTCACTGTTTAGCAAGGAATCGCTCTCCACTGTATAAATATGTGAGAAATTCTCTTGTGCACCTAGCTCTTTCACGTATAGATACCCCGGTTTGCATACAAGAGCATTGTATGCGAATTGCAATTTCACGAAATGTGTTAGCGCGTTCATAAGATATGAAGTAACTAACCACGGCATCTTCTGTGTCTGTACAGATCAAACGAAATTGTGACAATTCATGTATATGCGGCTATAAATACTGTACATTGTTTTAGTTTGTAATCATACTGTTAAAGCTTGTTACATTGTTAAAGGTGTCAATATGTATATAATATATAAACTATTGCACAGGAGACTTCATTCAGTTTATCAACGTAGTGTATTAATTTCAATTACACGATCGCAGTAAACGAATGTTTTAAAAAATTAACAAACTTCATTGAACCATAGTAAAACTGATACGGCACTTTGAATTGTTATACGAAGTGTATCATTTCTCCATGACACCGTGATTAACACATTAACAATTGGAAATGATCAACCATTCGTGGTCACACGGCGTGTATTGTACCCCAAGAATAATTTTCGTGTAAAAATGTCGCGGCTTTACGACTTTCAAAGCGGATTTATCGTAAAAAAGAATATAAAAAAAAAATCGGTTTTTTCCCACAACCGTGGACAATTGCTTATTTTCAACTACAAATTTGATCATTTACATTTCTAGGAAAAGACTATTAGACCATGATTGTACAAGTATTACGAATTATCACTGAAAATTATCACTGAAAATTTAAAAGATTCAAAAATACTAAAATGGTAACTCAAAAAATGACGCTGGGGTACAGTGCACCCCGTGTGACCAACTTGTGATTATAAGGTGTGGCCACGAAGGATTAAATAATATATTCCAAATATGCATTTTTCTTAGATAAATTTTCTGAAATAGAAAATTCGTGTCAATTGCAGTAACAAAAAGATAAGTAAAAAGAACTTTGAAGCAGACTACCTACATTTTGATTAAATCGTTTTCGCGATAGTAAAATTTAAAAGTAAAATACATTCTGAACGAGTATGATAACTAATCACGAGATTTGAAGCTTTAAATTTTTGATCGTTAATGTGTTATGAAGATGTTCAAAACTTTTTAAAATTGTGAAATAAAACCCGTTTTGTACGTAAGGCCTCGAGAATTGATCGAGAATTTATATCTCCATCGAACGCTAAAATTCCACGAATATAACATTTTGTACTTTGAATTTAAATCGGGTATACGACTTATTAAAAGTTATTTTAATACAGACAAATATCTAGGAGAGGGAACTCTGAAAAACATTTTCTCCAATCAATATCGCGCACTGCAGAAAATGTTTGACTACTGAAACATTCGTCGGGAGTCGTAAATATCGAAACTATTTGGCAATACATGTAATAAGTACGTCTGAATACGGTAATAACGAAAACGAAGTACTTATACTATATCTTGTATAAAGGATATATAGCTATATGTATTGTTACTATCTTGTGTATTTATTATCATTCCAAATATTAATGTTTCACGGTTATTGAATGATACAATAAAGATAATATTTAGATAAATAGATCCAGTTACAAAAAATATATATATACAATTGATTATGTAAAAATGCTGTTAATATATGTAATTAAACAGAATATGAGAGACTAACTCTATCTGAACTTTATTCCCCATATACGTTCATATTATATTTTATTATTTACACAATTTCTGTTGAATAAAAATATATTAGAGACCCCTGTATATAAATATACCAGTATAATTTCAACTTTAAAATAGAAGGAATGATTTTATGAGCAGTTCAGACGTCCCTACCGTTCACGGTATACCTACAAGTCGATAAGAATGATACAAAAGTTATTCATCTCGCCATGGTAAAACAATGTTTTTAATATTAACACGTAGACGGTGCTTTCCTCGACGCCAAAAATGTTGTTTTTATGAGCTCCTACCCTCCCAATCGCTCCGATTGGTGTAGTCGACGTTGTTCACAGAACAAAAAACACGCCGATCGGTGTAGTCGGTAGTCAACGTGTTAAAAAGTAATCTTACCTTACAGAAGACAAATGTGTATTCATTTCATTCATTCGCCGAGGCTTTCCACAAAGCTTTCTCCTATTAATATAAAGAAAATTAGCAAGCATGGTATTAATCTCCTCAATCTTCCGTAAATTAAATAGATTTAAGCATCTGTACATAATTTTAATTGAACTTACATTCAAGACTTCGTTGTCGTAAAGATCCTGATAATTCTTAATGAGTACCAAAGTTTCGTCTTCCAATTTCTTTACCTCGCTTCGCATTTTCTTCAACTTTATCCTGTCCTCATTGTGCTGAACTTGCATTGCTTCAAAGTTCTTTTTACTTATCTTTTTGTTACTGCAATTGACACGAATTTATTTGCGATACTAAACGAATGCATCAACGCTACATTTACCGTAATGTGTAATACCTTAATAATTGGGCAGTTAAATTACGCAGAGGAGATAGACGCTCCTCGTATTGTACTTGAAGCTCGTCCACTTCAGTTTCTTTGCACTGATACTTTTGAGCTTCCAGTTTCTGTTCGAATTCCTTAATATCGTTCCTAAGTATTTCAACCTGCTTCTTAATACTGTCTTCTTGTACACTAATTTTCCTGGAAAGTAACAATACGATGGAGTACATTATAATACATTAAGTAACAATTACTCGTACATCGTAAATACAATTGGGCGAGTACTTTAGCTCCTCCTTTACATCTCGCACTTCAGAAAACTTGTCCAACTGCTCCTCGATGAAAGTCAAAATATTTTTCTGTTGTTCGATCGAATGCTTTTTCTCTTGACACGCCTCTTGCATCACATCGCGTTCCTTGCCCTTGAAAGTCTGTTCCTTCTCCAATCTGCTTAAACGCATTTTATAGTCTTCAGGAGACTTCACGATCTCCGATTCCAGTTCCGCTATTGTTTTGCTTAGCTGCAATTGTACACTGCTTACTAAGTTTGATATACACAAGCGTGTATACAATTCGCAATTCTAGCTTCGTGTCCTTCGTTACCTGTAGAGCCTGCGCTCTGTCGGATATACAAAGCTGTGACGCTTCTTGTTTCTTCTCTTCCGCCGCAGTCATTATCGTAGTTAATTCGATCACTCTTTTCTTATTCTTCTCGAGCCTGAATTGAAAAGCTTGAATCTCTGCGGTAAACTGAAACGCAAACAAAGTATAAGAATTCTTAATACAGTTTTAAACGTCAGGTTCGTTACGAGTAATACCTTATCCTTCAGCGACAACTGTTTCGCCGTATGCAACGCCTTGTCGTTTATATCTTTCAACAACTCATTTTTCCTGTCTAAGGTATCCTGGAACATTTTTGCCTTCTGCTGGATCTCAAAGATCTTATCGTTCATCTCCGTCTCCTTGTTAGTCGCGTATAATATAAAGTTGGCGAGGAATTTTGCCTGTTTGCGTATCCTTTTCGAACCTGAGGAAGCGTTCTTCTAAAGTCGTTATTTACGATTCTCGATACGAGCGAACGCTTAAAGATACACACCTGGACTGACGATATCAGTAATGCACAGATCTTTTACATATATTCGATCGCATATCTGTACCATAGCTCCGTGCAGATTTATAAGCCCAACTATATCGGTATCGTCGCAGTTTGACATTACGTCCTGCTGCTCCATCGTCGGCTGCGTCAGAATTTATGATACGAATGTATAAAGCGAAGGATGATGTTAAGGGGAAGGATTTTGTGAATCTTACTTTATCCAGTGCGTTAATATCGATCCAAAATCTCTTCAGGAATGTGTTGAAGAGGTTGACGACAAATTCCTCCGACGGATTTTTCAAATCGTTTATACTCGACGGAAGATTAGCTTCGAGTAAAATGTTGTGAATTTGCTCTATATCTGAATCCATCGTTTATAAAAGTAGTACTTGCGTTCTTTTATGTATTCAAGCTGTTGGAGACTCGTGGAAATCGTAACAAGTCAGCCACTGTAAACAGTTTATTTTCCTTCCTTTCGAACTAATTCAAATTTGCAACGCATGCGCAAACGGCGCGGCAGATAATCCTCACGGCGTATTCTCAATTTTTCTCGTTAGATCACCGGTAAGTTAAGCATTACGGGCGGTGTACTGGGGAAAGATGGGAGACCACCTTTCTCCCGGTGAATCACTGCTGCTGAGACCCGAAGGTGAGAGAGAGAAGGGGAAAAAGGGACTATAGTTCGTTGGGTAATATAAGCGATAAGCTTGAAACGCCACCATCCTGTTTAAACACAGGAAAACAATAAAAGCAAACAAATAAACAAAGAATTGTAAGATTGTTGTGCTGATATGTTGTCTGCCTGTATGATCGTTTAGCGCGCGAATTTCCAATTTATGGAACAAATGAAAAGGGTTATTAATGTTGTATATTTATTTTTTGTTTAATATTTGTAAAACAGTGATTTTGTTCATAACAGTTATTTCTCAAACAGTTACGACGTGTTTTTCTCTTTCGCCCTAAAGTAATGATCACTCCTAATGGAATATCCCCCACAGAATTTTTCTTGAAGCACCATCTTTAGGAAACAACAGGAAACGTAAATTAAAAAAAAAAACACAAATCTATACCTGTGTCGGTATTCAAACTGTTTAAATAATCTTACGCCCAAATCACTCGTGATTTTTATTAAGGTAGATTTTCCTATACGCAATTGAACGCAACATCAAGAATTTCAAAGCCGATTTTCTCAAAAATTAAGCGCGATATCAAAAAAAGTTACTCTTTCTTTTCTACTTATAACACGTAAATAAGTCGAGAAAAAGGAATACAATTTTTTGATATTGCCCTTCATTTTGGAGAAAATCAACTTTTAAATTCTTGACGATGCGTCCCGTCGCGTATAGGGAAACCTACCCTAATGAAAATCACGGGCAAGTTGGGCGAAAGTGGAGAATTCGCCCTTTATTATCGACCGTAGAAATTCAAATAGTAAACAGTGAATCGAAATACATATCTGCATTTTAAGTAAATGTTTTATGCAAAGTATCGAATACCTATTTTCGTTCTAGAGAATATTTCTGCCACTAAAAAATACAGATATTATATAAATAATATAACGAACAACGCTCAATAAGAATGACTGCTTCCCTCAGTTTCCCAAAAATATAGCTATTAAAATGTTTAAGAGAAACAAGCTGAGTCCCATCAGTAAATTTAATATAATTACTTATTTCAGAATTATTATACATAATTTTAAACTAAAATTATCAACTACGAAATTCAATTAACTATATAATCGTAGATGAATCTTCAAATGTAGATACTTTTATCTTTATTAAAAAAAGACACTACATTGGTAACACTGAATGAACGTAGCGTATACCGAATTTCTACATATGATAGGCAACGTCACCAACCAATTTGTCTAAAACCCTTGCGCTACATATTTTTCTATTCGATTATCAATTCTCGAGCAACGATTGTTTTGATGTTTTTTATTTGTACAGATCAAGTGACTTAAGAAACATCTTTATCAGAAATGGGATCTTCCCACAGTGTTGAGATACCTGGAGGTGGCACAGAAGGTTACCACGTATTGAGGGTAAGGCAACTTGTCAGAATAATTCACTTTGCCAGGATAGAATTCTTCTTTCAACAAGGAACATTTTAGTATAACTCCGAACAGCAAATTTGTTTTCGTGTACTATACATAAAGAAGATTAAATTTTAATACACTCTCGCATGGATGTGGGTGTTCACCTAACATATATTTAGCATATTTGATTGGATTTTCGTAATTGAAACAGGTACAGGACGGGTCCCCTGGTCAGAAAGCTGGCCTCGAAGCGTTCTTCGACTTCATTGTGGCGATCGGAAATACCCGTCTGGTGTGTTTTCATTTCCGTTTTCTGTTGTTTATGGATTACTTCGAATTGAATGTATCTCTTAACGACGGTAATCATTCTCTCTCCGTAGGACCAGGATAACGATACGTTGAAGGAACTTCTTAAAGGTGGCGTGGACAAGAAATTGTCACTTACAGTGTATAGTAGCAAAACACAATCTATAAGGCAAACCGTTATAGTACCTAGCCTGACGTGGGGTGGACAAGGTCTTCTAGGAGTTAGCGTCAGGTTTTGTTCCTTCGAAGGCTCCAACGAGAATGTTTGGCATGTTCTTGTAAGTGTGCATTGAAGAAGGGAATACGTTTATATTTTAACTTTGTGGTCCATCTGAATTGGATAATAAATTGCTAGTTGTTGAGTTTAGTTAGACTACAAAAGTTTGAGAGTACTTTCGATAATAAGTTACAAGCATACATATGTATTGTGCAGGAAGTGCATCCATCTTCCCCTGCGGAATTAGCAGGATTACGACCATTTACAGATTATATTATTGGTGCCGATTCGGTTTTACACGAATCCGAGGACTTATTTACTTTAATAGAGGCACACGAGTCTCGACTTCTGAAATTATACGTGTATAACACGGAAGATGATTCTTGTAGAGAAGTCACAATCACACCCAATCATACTTGGGGCGGAGAAGGAAGGTATTCGCATTAGTTCCTCGAAGATATACACTTTTTGTATTTTCACCTGATATACGTGCAAATATTTCTTTAAACTTTACTTTCCACGTCTTTGCAGCTTGGGATGTGGAATCGGATATGGATACCTTCACAGAATACCCATTAGAAGCGTCCAAGAACATAAACCGAGCAACTCGTATCCGGTATATAATGTTTCAAGAATAGAATTCTTGATGTGATCAAATTCTGTTTAATCGTTTTGATTCTCTTTGTTTTAGAGTAACATTAAGACTACGATTCCAAGTCAGGTGACTACACCGAGCACTACTCACAGCGGAGGGAGTAACGTGGTGACAAGTATACCTCCAGGATTTTCTATTCCACCTAATTATATCTCGTCGCCGGAGAGCACTACAAAGTCTGAGCTGGAAATCACCATGCCGGTGCAATCTGTCTATACTCAGAATGTACAAACGTATACTACTTCCCAATTAAATCCTGCCACCGTTGGAGGATCCACTACCACTAATTCCGTGCCTCATGTTGTGCCTACTCCAGGCGCAACGACTATTACGTTTGGTAAGTATTCATAAATGATGGTACAGTAGAGCGTCAATTATCCGAACCAGTACTGCATCATCGCTATTAGCGCTGGTATTCGAATACTTCAGTTGCTCAATTATTTGGCGAATATAATTCAAATAATATTAGAATATTTTAGTATTCGAATACTTAAATATTCGAGTAGTATTCGAATACTTAAATATTCGAGTAGTATTCGAATACTTAAATATTCGAGTAGTATTCGAGTACTTAAATATTCGAGTAGTATTCGAGTACTTAAATATTCGAGTAGTATTCGAGTACTTAAATATTCGAGTAGTATTCGAATACTTAAATATTCTAGTAGTATTCAAATACTTAAATATTCGAGTAGTATTCGAATACTTAAATATTCGAATAATATCATTCAAATACTTAAATATTCGAATAATATCATTCAAATACTTAAATATTCGAATAATATCATTCGAATACTTAAATATTCGAATAATATCATTCGAATACTTAAATATTCGAGTAGTATTCGAATACTTAAATATTCTAGTAGTATTCGAATACTTAAATATTCGAATACTTAAATATTCTAGTAGTATTCAAATACTTAAATATTCGAATACTTAAATATTCGAGTAGTATTCAAATACTTAAATATTCGAATATTTAAATATTCGAATAATATCATTCGAATACTTAAATATTCGAATAATATCATTCTAATACTTAAATATTCGAATAACATTTGAATACTCAACATTCGAAGTTTATTCGTAGCATTCGAATACGTGTAAAATATTTTAATATTAAATTATTCGAATAGTCCCAGCCCTAACCGCTATCTCCACCACATCTTCAAACCAGTGCAGCGGTACCGCTCCTTGGTACCGCTAATTGACCTTTAAGTAATATAAATTAACGCACTAGTACTTTTGCATTTAATAAGTAATTTTAGGTGTAATTCCAATTATCCGAACAATTCGAATTTCCGAACCACCTCGGTCCCAAGCATTTCAGATAATTGACTCTCTATTGTGCTATAGTCGTGTAGTTAAATGGAGTTAATAGCCTAAAATTACCTTCCGCAAGATAATTTCTCGTCGTTATATTCAGGTAATAATTCTTCGTCTTATCAAAATGCAATGCCGAATATACCTGGTATGCCGACCACTCCGCCCTTACCAGCTTTCACTCCTAATATTACGGTTCTGAACGAAGCATCTGGCACCGTCGCATCGTCGAAAGACTTCACCACCGTGCAGGGTCTATCATCGCCCGGTGTACAGTTCAATGTGCCTCAATCACACGTAGTAACGACACCGATCTCATTGCCCGGCATGCCGCCCATCACCGTCAGTGCAAGTTTACCGCCGAACACGTCCTTTTACACGTCTGTTCTCCAACAAAATCAACTGGCCGGTGGCAACGCAGTACCCGCGTCCGCGGTAACATCAACGCAGTAACGATCGTTTGCTTTCCAACCAGGACGAATATTTCTGTTTTCTAACGAGACACACGTCGGAGGATGAAGGTAAAATAGAAGCGTAATACATATATTACAAATATACTGTATCATTCTACTTCGCGCGTTTATACTTTATTACTCGTCTAAACGCAATGTATACAAGCTCTGGTATGCAATGAGAATACTGTAATTCTGTACATAGGTAAAGATTATTCGGATAATTACCTGCATTAGGATTGAATTAAAAGCATTTAAAAGAAAGAGAAGTATTACATTCTTATATAACTACTCTGCTTTTCGTATTTCTTGTGCGTCCCCGCGATTGTACAATTTTTACTTTTTCGATTACGACACGCCTGTAGAACATACGTGTAACGATGTATATATTAAGTTTATATTACCTAGCTTGTCTTTATCGTGTAAGATTATAAATTCTAATTTGTTAACAGATAGGGAAAATAAAATATTTGTGTATCATTCGAATGGCAGATATTAATAAATTTCGACATTAATGTTAAACCCGATCGCAGAGAGCGATCGCTACTCGACAATTTCTTGTTACATAATCGCTGTAAAGGTACGAATGCTCCACTTCTCCATCAACAGTTTCATCTCACCTTCGTTCGGCTCCGAAGTTTGAGAATTCGTCGGAATAAAAGGACATTTGTAACGAAAACCATTTTATTATATATATATATTACAAATACTATTTCCTAGTCAAAGCACTATCGGACAAATATGTGCGGAACAATTAACCCTTTTTGTTAGTATTTAAGGATGACAGATTTCTTTTCTCCTTTATGTACACGATGTCCTAGTAGCCCTTTAAATAATAAGCTCGACATCCTTTATTTCCTCCTCGCTCGGAAGAGTGAACTTCGACGGGTCTATGAGATTCGGGTCGATTATAGGCAGGCCGTTCTCTTCTCTGTAACGAAGCTGCAGATACGCTTCCCGCTGGGCCCAGTCTCTTAACGTCGGGTCTGGCATATAAGCCATGAGGAATGCTCCGCCTACTAACAGAACGGAGATGCCGACGAAGAATGATTGGTGCATGAAATGACGGTCTAGGTATTCGTCTTCCTGGTCGAATCCATAAGAGACCCATGACTTATTGTTCACCGCGTGTGGTAAGTTCGTAGCGCTTTCGTCCTTCTTCGGTGTCGATGATACGGCTCGACGCGCTACATCGTACACTTTAACGTCTTTTGATCCCAAAAAGGTCAGGCCTTTCCTGACACCTTGGGAATGAAGGAGTCGGAGCAACGTCGTCATGATTCCCGATCAACGCTCGTACTCTCCTCTCAGATATATGTGCGAAGATATTCGATCGTTATATACGTTCGGTCGTTTTTTTTACCGATTGTCAAACGATCTTAATTCCGTGCTGCAAAATTAGACACTTGTGTATATGTAACCGTGCACGGAACATGCAAGTAACCACGTAGGTTAGAAACTGCGAGTAGACATTTCTCCGAAGCATGAAGTAACGTTTACAAGAGAGTGCACCAGGTCGGACTTATTTCAAATATGCGGTATTTATTTTCATTTATAGCGAATTCGATATCTTGCACTGACTCTGTGCTCGTGCCAGAAAATGACTTGGATTAGTTGATTCTTATAGAGCTTCTTCGTTTCTATCAGAAACAACTAATCCAAATTATTTTCTGGCACCAGTGCAGAGTCACTGCGAGGTACCGAATTCGCTATTAGGGCAGATGTCCCAATTACTGTGCTTTGACGCCGACTTGCTCACGAAGGAATTAATTACCGACTTCTGTTACTTTAATTTTGCTTGGTGAAAATTTATACTGGTGTTTTGAACTCTTCTCTTTATTAAGGCATTTTTTTCGGGTTGAAAATGTTAATTTTTCGTATGTTTTTAATTAAAATAGGAATACTTGTTTTTGTCCCAATTACAGTGTCCTGAAAAATGCGTTGTTCTTATTCTCATGATCCCATTTACCGTGCCTTTTTTTGAATACCGTTCCCGCGGTTACTTTGAACTGAAAAGATTACTGTTGTATAGGATTGGTAGGATCCAGGTAGACATCTTATAAAAGTCCGTATCACAAATCACACGAACGAAAATAATCCACTTCGTGAAACTTCAATGGTGTTGTTGCATACTTCACATTAATTTTTTCAACAACTTTGCGAATGAAATTACAGTGTTCGAGAACTGAATTTCTGGTTGGGAGGAGCCTATACTTGGCATAGGAACTGTGCAGGAAATTTCTTTATTGAAATATAAAGCGAAAGCAAAAAGACGTACTCTAAACTTCAGAATTTATATATCTGTGACTGAGTACGTGCCGTGCCTATTTATTTTCTATTATATTCTCCTTGTTAGATACATCTTTACTTTCTGCGGGAACAGTAGACCGATATATTTCTTGCCACAGGAGATCAGTCAGATCGTTCTTCTCAGTTTTGTAACAGAAGTGATGTATGTAATCCTTTTTATTTGTCACATCTGGCATCGACGTTAAGGATATATTTTCTGTACGTGGTCGCAAAGCCATGAGACGTGAAATAAACTAATAAAAGATAATAGTTAAAAGGATACATCCTTCTACATTTTTATCAATCCTTTCGAAGTCCCACCGCACCCTAGTCACTTCTTTGTATAAATTATATTTCTTTCTAAAATACATAATTAAAAAGCATTAAAACATTTATACAGTTTATGAATGTAATATAATACAATACAAACCTTCCTAGATCCATCAATCTTTGATCAGCTAAATTTTGTTTGCAGCGTTTAAGTTCATTTCTTTTTAGTTCTAGCAACTGGCTTTCTTCTAAAAACTTGTTCTTCTCTGCTTCCAACTCTGCCTATAAAGATATTGTATCGTACTTTTTCCTGTATTTTTAATAAACATACCCGTGATAAAAACAAATTACTATATAATTCAAATGCTTGGCCAAGTCTTGATCCTTGTATTCCAATATTTGCTTCTCAGACTGAAGGCCCTCTTTCATACAGGTTAATTGCGATGTTAATTCAGTGATTTTCATTTCATCTTCTAAAAAGGAGGAACATACTTTTGTTTACGCGTAAAAGCTAAATACACAACTAAACGCAGTAGTTACCACTACACTGTTGATTCTGTTTATTTTTAACTTGATCTATTAACTTGATTTTCTTCTCTAGTAACTCCTTTATTTGAGAATCTGTATTTTTCATATGCTTGTTCTTGAGACTCATTATGTCATCCATTATGCTCGTGCTTATATTTCTCAAGGATTTAATAAGAAAAGAATTTAAACACAAACTCTACTGTCAGTTACATGCTGTTGTTCGCAGAAATTCAAATTTTCACCATGCATTGCTGCCAATAGAAACATTTAAAAAATTACTTTCGGGCGATGGCGGGCCAACGTTGGGGAATTATATATCCTTAGAACTGCAACGGAAATTGGAACTAGGGGTGCGTTCGAAGCTATTTTTAAATTCTCGGAACTCGAGTGCGAAACTTTGTAAGGCTTCGACTCTCAAAACTTCCGAAACTCGAAACTTGATGTGCTGATTCTGTTTTGTAAGTGGAATATCTTGATTTAAGAACTGAAGTCAACAAAATTTTTGAATAAATCTCTATTGACCATAGTTAATGAAAACACAAAAATATAAGAATATACAAATCCTTATAGATTTCATACTTTTTCTCAGCTAAGTTTCGGGAGTTTCGAGTGACAAAAAATGTGCAGATTCGAATTCTGGGAACTCGAAATTTTCTTGGATTTTGGGGCTTCGAGAAATCCATCCCTAATTGGAACGCATATCCAAGTCTCTACTCGTTTTGCTATAGAGATCTTAGAATGATTAAATATTGGGGATTAATAAAAGTCATTGCTTGATAAAAAATTACTTTTAATTATAATATATATATAGGGTAGAATATATAACATGTTTGCATCATAACAAAGTATATCAAACATTAAATAGAGATCATATGTGTGGAATATGCACTTGGTGTGTGATATGATATTCGAAATTACAATATGTAAGTATAAAACATGATAAATTGTGTTAACTTATGCGGATACAATATGTATGTGTAATGTACTAATTGTAGAACATCATGAATAAATAATGAGTAACATTCTCTACAGTTAAGCCGGGAATCTACCGCGAAGCTAAGCTATGCTATGCGATGCTATGCTACGTTTTAGAAAAATTAGCTTCGATACATTTTTCTGGAACCGTTTCCACCGAAAGCTAAACTAAAACATAGTATTGCATAGCACAGTTTGACTCAGCTTCGCAGTGGATTCCCGGCTTTAGATGTACAAAATGTATTATGTTATAAAAAAACAATATGTCAAAGTCTTTATGTTACATTTTCAATTTACGATCTATATCAGCGCAGTACAGCGGCGGTGCCTCTCACGAGCCTGCTTCCCTTTGGGTCCGTCCTTAAATTATGCGAGAGTAATTTTCGCGATTTCTTACTACCTTCCTCGCCCACTATAACAATTCGTAAGATTTTACGCGCGGAATCGGTGACTACTTTGGCTTGGACCGCGCTGATTTAAATTGTATATCTATTATATTTGAATACTTATACTCGAATAATAATTTACTGCTACATTTTACAATGTGCGGTATTATATGCAAATATTCGAGAACCAACAAAAATTGATATATACAATTATCACACTCTTGCCTGAAGTTAGCAAGGACTATGCGATACAAAATATTGAGCACTTCATACTTATAATATCAGAATATTTCAACATTAATGTATATATATATATATATAGATAGGGTAAACCAACCAGTAATTGACCGCATACCAGTGTAAATGGAGTGTAGTTGCACGTTTAATATCCCATATTTTTAGTTATGCGTATTAAACAAACATTAATAAGTACGATTCTTAATAAAAGTATGCAGTCATTTACTGGGCTTCTCATTCAACAATTCGGTCATTCACTGGTTGGTTTACCCTACTATATTTAGGTCGTAAATGATAAGAGCATCCCCTTACAATGCAGAATGCAATGCACGCATTTGCGTACTAACATAAAATAATAACAACATGTCGTTTAAAATTTAAAATATGGAATCCATTTAACGATCCATTATTATCGAATTATTGCATTAATAGTGGTAGACAATGTTTCTACCGTAATTTATATTTATGTTCATCAAATTTCGAAATATTACTCATCCCCTTAAAAATTGTTCATCATTAAAAACAAAACTGCAAAGAGAAAACAGAAATAAATAAAATGCAATGGGTTACCATAATACGTTGGTAAGTGTTATATTAATTGATATGTAGGAACTCATCAAACAGGGAACTGAGAAGAATTTAAAATCATGCTGGGAATGTATTGAAAATATTTCACGAATAAGAGCAAAGTTAGTATCGTGCGTTCTAATGCAATTGTTAGGTAGAGTGTCGATAAACCATTTCGTTCATAATATTTCTTGACTATATATATCTTTTCGGCTGACAATCTTGCAATCTGAAGATTTACTTTCCTTTTTGAATACGTGTTAAAATATTATGATCGAACCGATAAACGAGATGATATGCTTAACTGTATTGTACAAAATATCCTCTTCAATCTTTTTAACTCTCATCCAAATAAAATCATTATATCTAAAAAAAAAAGTCTTTACCAAATGAATTTGATGACACCTCCCTTCGAGTCCGCCGCTCTCATCATTCGACATTACATCGTGAAATTCGAATCCCTCGTGATTAACAATCCCCATTGAGCACATTTACATTCATAGATATCTTTTGCGTGATCAAAATATTTGAAGCTCGGACACGTTCTCGATTGTCTTCAGCATTATTTCCTGTCGAACGACTGTTATTATCGTTGTTATTATTATTCTGATTCTCGTTAGAATTTTCACCGCCATCGTCCTCATTATCATTATTTTCCTCCGTTATATTTAACGGAGATCGACTGTTTCTCTGGATTAAAACTATATTGGCACTGTTGTCCATTTCTTCTTCATATCCTGCTACGTTTCCCCTCACTTGAAGCGCTAATTGCCTGTAAGCACACAATCATAACGATTATACAGCTAATTACATATGGATAGATCGAATATTCCACATTAATATTTACATACTCTGGACCCCAAATGTGTGAAGGACCAGGAGCTGGTGGCAATTCGGACCGAGAATGCAGATGCTCCGTTGCATCCACATTGTCATCACTGATGTTGCCGTCGTAATTCGGATTCGCACGGATCCAATGCGGTGGCGAAAAACCAGACGCGCAAACTAGTCTGTTCTTGTCCTTCGAGTTAGTATTGTTATTAAATGGCACACGTGTTTGCTTGTCTCCGTAACCAATGAAGGGACCTGCAAAACGCGTTGGCATGTCAGTAAAGCATAAGTCGGAGGATCGTGTAAGCGCTGTCAACGTCACATACATAATCGTATGCAAATTGTTACCACGTATTGAACAGCTTGTAGTTTAATTCAGCGTTCAAGAAGGTAGGTATACTGTAATGAAATAATCGTGGTCTCCGTAAAACAAAATTAACCGTTCCTACTAACAGTTAGTAATTTTACCATATACAGCATGTTAAGTAGTGAACAGTTAAGACAGAGAAGCAAGCTGGTGCTGATACATATCAGAATTGATGCTTCGCCGTCGATTTGTTGGAAATTCTTTTCATTGCGATGTATTAATCGCGCAGATATACGGAAGAAACGATGAACGAAGAGGAATTTACCTTCAAACAGACAGCAAGCTTTCGTCTAATCTACCTATTCGCCAATAGCAAATGCGATGATTGCTGTTTGTTACTTAGAAAGGTGTCTTTTGAATAGTGCTACTCTAAGTTGGTGTGAATTGTGTGCTTTGTCAGTGCTGAATATTTCAGAGAATCTTTGAATAATACTTACTACTTTCCGCTTGGGGAGCACTCGGTTGTACTACAACAAGATCAGTGCACTGTTCCGAATCATTAACGCGTCGTTTAGAGGCTCCTATAAAGTGAAATTTGGTTTTCATATTTATTCGTAGAACCACATTTATGTGATGCTGTTTATTGTATTTTCTCCGAGGATACACGATACTTTTACTTACTTCGTGCACGAATCGTGAGGAATATGGCAGTGACTACACCTACCAGAATACTGATCAGCGCTACGCCAAGTACTGAGTACATCACTACATTGCTATACAGTCTTCTATCAATTTCTATACAAAACAAAACGGAGAAGAGAAGTTCACTACGAGTTCAATCGAATCGCTTACTTGTTTTATCATATTTTCTACTTACCAGGAACATTTTCCTGTGTGTTTGCCTTCTTACATAGCACAGCCATCTCACCTGTGCCGAGTGTTTCGGCAGTGTGACTGGAAATAATAATAAAAAAATTAACCTCGCTGCCTTAAGTACGATACAATAGCAAGGAAAATAATAACAAGAAATAGCAAAGTAGTTACCCTGGAAGGCATGATCCGCATTGCGAAGGTTGACGAGATCGTCGCTCATTTTCACGTCGATTATATCTGCTACACTGTGTATAATCAACGCATCGTTGGGACACGGGATAACAATACTGTTTCTGGGAACAATCAGTGTCGTCACGGCAGAACCCTTCCTCGATCGTAGCCTGTAAAAATAATTTCGGCTCAGGAAGATATTCGTCGATCCCATGATTCGTTGAAAATTTAAAAGGTTTGAAATTTCGATGACAACAGAGCCCCCTCCAGGGATGCCAGAAAAGTGTCTCTCGTAGTGGCAGAGAAACAAACCTCAACGTCGATTGTTTTGACGGTACGGTATCATCGCGCGAGAGACACCTTTCCTGCCAACCCTGCCCTCAACTAACAACTGGCGAATCCCACTTACGCTCAAATCGCCTGTGATTTTTATTACGGTAGGTTTTCCTATACGCGACTGAACGCAACGTCCAGAATTTCAAAGTCGAATATCTCGAAAACGAAGATATCGAAAAATGTTACTGTTTCTTTTCGACTTACAACAAGTAAATAAGTCGAAAAAAAGGAATAAAATTTTTTGATATTGCGCTTCATTTTCGAGATATTCGACTTTGAAATTCTTGACATTGCGTCTAGAAAAACCTTAATGAAAATCAGGGGCGTTGTAGACGATTCAGGGCTAAGTGGAATTCGTCCTACGTAACAGCGAAATTTGAACAAATATAATTATAAATATAATTGCACGAAATATAATGTCATACGAGTTAATAAAATCTATTTAGTATCAATAACTGATTTGGGTAAAATGGTCCGCATGCTTTTTGAAACAACGATTGTTATTGGAACTGAAACTTTTATTCTCGGAAAATTAAATACAGTATAATTGTGTCAAGGTAAATATATATCTACGAAGGGCATTAATACTTCGTGCTTCATACTTTGAATTTATCCTTCAAGTGCTTTAACGATTTAAAATTTCACCACCACCGTTTTGGTGGTATTTGATAAGAAGATACATATTTATTCAGTGGCTCACTCAAGATTTATTCTTGGGATCATTAGGCGATTATAAACATTTATTTAAAGAATAAAATCCTGTTTTCTTTTCTTTTTGCAAAGCCTCTTCTTTGGGGTGTGCCACTGTATGTATTGCGATAAATAAAATCAAGGGAGTCAGACATTTTGAGCTTACTATACAACTAAATTATAAATATAGAGATAATTCCAATATTGATATTTAATTTCGTGTTTTGTTATGTTAATGCCTAACGAAATCAGTTGTTCTGTTATCGATGTAGGTCATTGATAAATCATGAAATTATATATAGTCTATGAAAGAACATATGCACAATGCAAACTCTTAATGATATTTCAAAAAGTTGTTACTGATTCTGATTTTATTGGGATTTAGTAGAAAGGGCAGAGTTTTGGCACGCGAGGCACTTCCGGTTCGAAGCTCAAGGACTTCGAATGGTCCTTCGAGACCTACATACGGTCGAAACTCCAGTCGAATAATCTTCTCTGGATAAATTGACCTAAAACGTTTTGCGACGAGATTTTGTGGGAAATTCTAATTTTTCTAGCTGGAAATTCTATGGGAAGTAAAAAATTACGTTCACTGTTGATCAGTTTTAAAAAATATTACGGTTTCTCTCGCGTTACGTTCACTACTGATCCAATGACTACGAAACACGTGACTTTTATAAACAGTAATTACTGAACATTCATATTTTTGTATGTTACCTGTTAAGTATTGAATAGTTTTTGTAAAATTATCGCACAGCGCGCATGCCTTTCGAAAAACAGTAGGCAGAGGCTGAATAAAATATAAAAAACTTTCAATCTATCGAGTTTTTGAATAATTTCATAAAATAATGGAAAAGATATGGGTTAATCATTTCAAATTTAATATTATATTTATTGAATTTTACCATTCGAAAAGTAAGATCGCATTCAGTTTCAAATTACTATACAGACAAGTGCATCATTGAAAAATATTCAAAAATGGGAAGAAAGTGTGAAATTTATTGTAAACATTCAATTTTCTGCATTTGCGTGACAATTTAATTAGTTCAAACATTCTTCTTTGTATATGAATATAATGCAGAGTTAAATATTGTAGTAAATCGGAATATGTTGAAAGAACAGTCTCTCTAAACTTCTGTGAGCGGAAAATTATCGTAAAATGTCATTTTATTGCTGTTACACTGAAAATTGGTGAAAGTACAAGTGGGTGATTTTGCAGATTTTGAGACGCCATAGGCCGCCATTTTGTTCACGATCACTGCCGCCATCTAAAGACGCGTGCGTTCACCGTGCTGCTTAATATAGATATTATGGGGTTAAACCCGAACAAATCTGTTTCACAAGTGAAACACGTAATCGTTTCAAAATTATTACCAGGAGAATGAACCCTCGCGGTTCCCGCTACTGCTTATTCAGTAACACGATAATTTCTGACCATTTTCTGAAACCCAGTACCAATCTTATCAAATACCGCGGGCCCTTGAAACGTGTATTAAAAATCTTACATCTCGGCGCAATATTGCAAAATGAAAGATTTAATATGCACGAATGCTTTAAAATTTCTTAATTTTTGAAAAGAAAATCCACAATGCTCGGCTAATTATCATAATAAACAATGCGAAACCATTGGGCATTTTTTACGCGAATCGATGAAGTTGATAAATCGATAACCAACTGGAATACTATGTTAAAAAAAAGTAATTCGTAAACAATCACGTATAATATTTACGTAAATACGTATTAATACAAGTAAATGAATAAGCTATATATTTTGTAATGATATAACGACACTTGCCGCTCGCAAAATCACGACATGCACGTGCCACAATATCACATAACAAAGCAACAAGTACCCGAGCTGTTATCAAACGCACGGTGTGTCACCCTATTCGCTTGAAAACTGTATGTATTTACAGTGTTTGCAATCGTACCACCTATTCTTTCCCGATAACAGACTCGTTCTTGAAAATTTGATATTACGATCTATTCCCGCTTTCCTTTTGGTATCTCGTTCCTATGATGGCTGCGGAGATTCCCGGACGAAAACGAGAAAAAACAGCGCTCGACTGGTCGCATGACTCATCGTCGCTCGGACGATGTGGTGGTACTGAGAATTGTGGAGCAAATATTCCGGTTCTAGTACCACTATTAAGATTCGATTTTTACGAAATACTGACCACTGAATCATTCTGACGTCTTCTCTTTTATCCGATTCGATGAAAATTTTAGATATAACCACTGTTCATTGTCAACAACTACGTCTTTCCTAACGGTAACACTTTCCTCACGGGTTCAGAGAACCGATCATTAGAAGTAACTGACCACGATGAATTAATCTCTCGAGAAACGGACACCGTAAATTCTTCGCGACAAGATGACGAAATCTCGGTGAGAAATTACGAAGGTAATTGCTCTAAAAACAAGAGAGGACCACCGAAGTAGAAAGAATTACCGACAAAGCTGTAATCGAATGAATTTGAACGTACCGATTTCATTATCTATTGCAACTGGTGTCCACTGTGCGTATGTAATCGCACGCGCGCTGTTGCTGACATGTAGGTATACGTATCCCGAGCCCCTCAATTTTATCATTGTTTTAACACCACCGATGCAATTACATACCGTCCTTTTTCTACCAGCGAAGATTCACGACCGCACCGTGAAATATGATGTCTCGAACTTTATTGCAGCTAAAAGTTGACAGTTGCGAGACGAGAGATGGGACGTCGCACACGCGGAGCGCGGAATAACTTTAAAATTGTATTCTACTTACCATTGGAAGATGTTACGTGAACGTAGAGGGGCCCGAAATGCTTCTTACTTTTGTAGTTGTGGTCGCATGCGCGGAATAGCCGTCCAAACGCCTCTGACAGTTTCATTCGCGCGCACAGTTTGGCACGTGAGAAGGCACTTGCTCCGCTTGGAATCCACCTGCGGTATGAGGCTGTGCTCGGTCGTCGATGCCGGGACACACTGAACGTGTCCAGACCTGCTCCCGACTGGTCATGTGGTGGGGGCGGCGGCGGCAGTGGTGGACCTGCGTTGCTACGGGCCTCGATTTACTGCGAACAATGCAACAATTCTGGTTCTAGTGGCACTGACTCGAGGGAAAGGGCCAGTGCACGGAACGGGTAACCGGGGTAACTGAGACACGCGGAAAAAATCGATATTGGTTTAGTCCCTGAATTTGACGGAGATTGAATTGTATTTGCGTATGGTGATATCAGCCCCTGCGTATGAATTAGAGGCGACGGAACTACGGCAACGCTTCTGACCTGGCCGATGCTCGCGAACAATGTCGAAGGATTACTCATATTGGTAGATTATCGAGAATTCGGAAGCTGTTTGCACATTGTGATAAGCTTGTAGCGAATGCGGGTGAAAGTAATTGAGACGATACTTGCGGATCGATTGATACTACTTTATCCAGCTTGTACGAAATAAAAAATATATTGTTTACTAAACTTGTTTACTAAATTGTATACTATTTTTTTTTTTTGAATTTATGAAGCGGGAAGCCACTGTGGCGGTCGAAGATAAAAGCTACTTTCAATTTCAAGGCATTCTTTTTTATTGAAATGTAACTTTCTACGAAGAATCTTTATTATCACTTGAAAACTTAGAGCATATATATGTATACCTGAAGGAAACGTGCAATGGACGAAAATGTACGTAGACAGCGGTAGAAAGAGAAAGATATAGTTTGGGTATTTTCCTTTCTCTTTCTAGCTCTAAAGGCGAGCAGCGCGTGAGTAGTTCGTTAACCAATCCCGTGCCTGCGTGAAAGAGAGAGAAGAAGAGTACCTAAACTATATCTTTCATTTCATGCTTCCTCCAGGTCAGAGATGGGCAAAATTTTTATTTAAATAAAGTCTCGAAACCGAATAAAAGTTAAAAAAATTATTCGCCATGTGTCGAATAAAGTTAACTCGGGTTAACGAATGAATGACGAATAATTTTTTTAACTTTTATATCGATTATTCGAAATTTTATTTAAATAAAAATTTTGTCCATCTCTGCTCCAGGTATACATATATTCTCTGAGCCTAAAAATACATATATTTAACTAATATTCCCTGAAAATTTTAAGCGAATTCGATAAAAATTGACTGAATTATTAATCTGCCCAGTTTGAAAAATATCGATTCGAGATAATTGCGTTTAAAGGGGGAAACCACTGTAATGCTCCGAAAAGTAAGGGTGTCTTTGGGAATTATTTTCAACCAAACAACGCAAGTAAATCAATGGATTGCATAGTATAGTTAATATGTACATATTGAAGGTTACAAAAAAATTTCGTCAAAATGTGCGCTTGCGGCAAAATCGTTCCTGTGCCGTTGACAGTGACGTAGCCATATTGTTAATCTGAATTCAAAAATGCAACAATATTTAAAAACTAAGTTAAGTAGAAGCTAACGTCTAAAAATGTTGAAAAAACAATCTGAACGTCACGTAATAGAGACGGGTTTTTCGTACAATAAATGGCTTTGCGCATGTCAGTTGGATAAACATCCAACTGATGAAGCGGTGTCATGCGACACTTGAACACGTTTTTCTCAGAATGACATTAGAAAACTCTGTTTTCTCTGTATATCCCCGATATTGTCAACGCGGTTGAAAAATGTCATTCTGAGAAAACGCGTTCAAGTGTCGCATGACACCGCTTCACAGAAAATACTATGGTCACCGTCAATTTTACGAATTTCTTCATAAAATTTGGAGAGAGCATTCTTGAAATGTAGGTCTTTTAAAAAATGTAAAAAAGAAAAAACCGATTTTATAGTATAATATCGGATATATAGTATAATAAGGACTTCATGAAGACACATTTCACCTCTTTTCACCACCCCCTTATGGGTTGATTAGGACAAAATTCTGAAATTGGTTTTTAGGCATTTATGTGGGTAATCTTTTGAAGAAAAAACTAAGTTGATATCTAATCAGACCTAAGAGATTCTGCGGAATCCGTGAAAACACATTTCACCCCCTTAAGGATTGGTTACGACAAAATCCTGAAATTGGTTTTTACGCATTTGTGTGGACAATCTTTGTGAGTAAGAACCAAGTTGATATCTAATCGGGCCTAAGAGATATTAAGGGGTCCGAGAAAATACATTTTACCCTTCTTCACCACCTTGGGGACAGGATTTCCAAAAATCCTTAATGATACCTATTACGTCATGAGAACAATGTACCTTTCAAATTTCCCGTTCCTAAGTTACACGGTTTGAGCTGAGCGTTGATGAGTCACTCAGTCAGTCAAGGCTTCTTCTTTTATAGATAACTCCTCTTATTAGATACATTTATATAGATTGTTGGACATAATCTTTTCGGGCGATTGGCACCAAGTTACCTGGCAATTGTGATCGCTGCGCTACCTATACGAAACCTCCCGTAGCTCCCAGAATTTTTCGAGCTCCACATTGAAATTATGCAGCTATATTTTTGAGATCCCAAACATTATGAAAATGCACAAAAACAAGATTCGGAAACAAATTTCACAGTGGCTGTCCTCTCAAATCGTCAGTGATAATTGGATTAAGTAATTAATCTAAGGTGTGACGTATATACATACTGCAACTGAATACGCAGCTGATGTTACGTTTAAACAAAAGCTATATGCACAGATAAGCATCGTTTGACGGCAGTGACCGAACACTGGCCGAAACTGAAAATGTGTTAGTAAACCACTGACCGCACGCACAACGTTTTCACGAACTGATATCAACGAACACACGTTTAAATTACCAGGGGCATAAAAGAACATATCTTACCCCACACATGTTGATATTCGTGTTATCTTATATTCTTATACTCGTGTAATTCTGTTGCGCATTGCTTTTTACCACCTTCGTATTCTTATTATAATTATTTCACATCACACGGGCAGGGGCGTCCGGAGACTTTTTCCAGGGGTGAGGGGGCCAACTTTGGGATGATGGTAAAGAAAAATATACCCCTCCTGCTTTTTTAAACCCATTTTATAGTGCCAATTTAATTAAAAATTTAAAACCAAAATTTAAAAATATTTCTTTTTTTAGTATAAACTTCATGAAGACCAGTTTTGAAAAATTAGCGATTTTTTTCTCAAAAGCCAGGGGGCCCCGCCCCCCCCCCCCCCTAAGGACGCTCATGTACACGGGTGATGTACCTCTTATAGCGTACGCGGTAAATCGGGGGAGGTGAAATATTTAGAAGCAATATTTAATGAAGTAAAAAACATAATGTATATTTCTCATTTTAGTATATATGTACATACACTGATAAAATGGGAACAGCCTTATATCTATTAATTTCGAGTAGAATAATTAGCCATAATACATAATACTTAAAGTATTAAAAACACAAGGTTCCAAACGTTTCTAGAATATCATTAATACAATCTTTTTTAAATTACAACTACCGAGCGTTAACGTTCAATCAAATATTTCTTTAATAACAACCCTCGAATCAAAAGTCTTCAGGTTGAAGTATATAACTGTGTACTTTGTGGTTAGAAGGCTTCTGTTACATGATACATCTTACTCAGCTTAGAAGTTGTTATAGCTGCCAAGTAATTATAGTTTCCATAATCAAACAAATTATCTCTTTTGTAGTGATCCATAATAAGCAATCGTTGGTTTTCAAGCAGAGATGGGCAACTGTATATTTTAATAAAATTTCGAATAATGAATAAAAGTTAAAAAAAAGAAAACTTCAACTTTATTCCGCACATGACACATTTTAATCTTCATTCGTTATTCGAAATTTCATTTGAATAAAAATCTTGCGCATCCCTGTTCTCAAGTAAGTATCCTTACATACTCAGTGGTAATCATTCCCACACAAATCTCAGGTCATCGTATCAACCAACATGCAAAACTCTCTACCAACTCGAGTTTCTTTTTAAACAAAGGGAAATCAATTAACGTACTCCGTACAAAAGGCTATCGTTTCTCTTAATGTTTCTCCATTGAGGTATCCAAATATATGAACCGTTTCAATCTTCTTCCCAGGTACTACTTCATTCCTCGAACAGCGACCTCCGCTAGCTTACTTATTATTGCCAAACTGACATTCACATCACTTCCATACTGTTGTGCGTGCTCTCTGTGAAGCCCAACGTGGACGTCGGCGCGTCTTGCGATGTCTCTTCTAGGGACTGAGGGTCCATACCGTCTGGTACATTGTTCGTCGTTGAGCTTGATCCGTCGTCCCAATTTATTTTAAATCTAGTGACGCGTGGCTTATCCCCTAAGATATTTCGTTGTACTTTGTCGAATTGAGGCTGCGTCGGTGGATTCTCCCTGAGCTCAGGATCCGTGTATTCGTTATTTATAAAGTATCCGACGCGGACAAATTCGTGCCCCCTGTAGGAACAAGTGAGTAATACGACCGTAACTCCCAGAGCATCGTTGACTGGTATTCTACTGACATCCGGGGGGTCGGCCTGAAAGTAAACACACAGCATTCGCGAGACGAAAATTTAAACGGAGGCTCTTGGCCCTGGGTCTACGTTCGAGTGGGATTCTTCGATTTACCTGAAATATAAACATGTGTCTTCCCTCAGGAATCGGGCCGACATAAATCGTATCCAACACCTGGTCGAATTCCTCGGACTCGGCGCTGCCGACGTAGATCATCTTCCATTCTAAATCTGTAATTCCATTGTCATTAATAAAACACTTGATAACGCGTATATTCGATAACGCAACAATCGGCATGGAAAAAGCACGCATTCGAATCGGCTGCTACCGAAAGTCTGCTTATCGATAAGATCCTGAAATAAAATTTGTTACGCTAATTCGTCCTTGGAAAACAAACTGTTTGCCTGTTGAAGCTAACCTAGCAAACTGCTAGAAGCATTCGAAAATGTACTTTTTCCAAGCACTGTTGACGTGAATTCGCGGTAGCGATCGGCGATACGGATAAAGAATCGAAGGAGCCTACCTTCTTTCAGTTCCTCGATACACTCGAAAGTGACTTCGAACTGGAATGGATTTAGAAACGGCGAAGGATTGTCGAGCACGGCTACATTCGCCAGCTGAACTTTGGCCATCGTCGACTTTGTTAAACGTTAAATTTTCACAGGAGGACGCGATCTTCGCAACGATGGATCTGTTACTGGGATCTTGTCCTTTCCACGGTGTTTCGGTATTAATCTGATAGCAGAGGCGACGGATCACGATTCAAAGGATAAACAATTTCATCGCAACACACTGCTTGCTTTGGCGGCAAACGAACCAAAGGACTGCAAAGGACGTTTCCGGTGTTTCGGGAACTACCGAAGTTTATTGCGATGTCGTATGCATCGTGCGTGCGTACGAATTTTGAAAATCGCTCTCCTTAATTGCGCGCGGATTTTCAAGAGGCAAGTGAAAAATCTGATCGTCGATATTGTGAGAATTTTCAGGAATTGTTCAGTTTTTTGAGGCAGTTATTCCTTGGTTTGAAAACACTTGGTCTAACACCAGGAGCGGTTTTATTGAAAAGGCTGGCGTGATGCAATTCGATTACTTTTTTGTGATAGATTTGAAATGGTAAAATGTATGATTTCTATGAATACAGAAGATAAGGGGATTGAATATACTGATGGATGGAGAAGAATATTTTAAGCGAGTTAAATGTGTGTATTTTAAAAACAAGCTACTGGAACTACTGGAAGCAATAGTTCTTAAGGGCTGTTTACAATGCAGAGGGATGCACTTGGCGCCATTGCCAGTTCTTCATGCCCAATCATGGAAGGTGATAATGTTATTGGATAAATTTTTGGACAACTGTGAATAATAGCGTATTCGGACGGGCGCACTGGTGCGCACTGAGTATGAACTTTTTCGCTTCCGATTGGCTGAGTGTGAACTTTTTCGCTTCCGATTGGCTAAAATTTGCACTCAGTGCACACCAGTGCGATCGTCCGAATATGCTATAAGACACTTGGGTTTGTTAAGAAATATGTTGCAAATTAAAAACGGCGATATACTGTTTGTCAGGCTTGGCAAAATTTGTAATTGACTGCACTTTCCGCTACTTATGTGTTGCCAATTTTGAAGAATAAATTTTGAATTAAATATAAGGTGCTGTCGTGTTGAAATTGAATATTAATTCCCTTTCGTGTTACTTGGTATAATGATAATTATTTTTAATCTGTATAATCATGAAACCACAGACGAGGGTGTTGCAAACATTTATGTAATCATGTATCGGTACTGAATTTTTCTACTATGTTCACTTTGTCGCATATCTGCCTTCGCATTTAAAACATTTCATCGGTAGATGGCGTACGTTGTTACATTTTTCAAATGCACCCCCTTGCAAAATTGTTACTGTATACGAAATATCTTTCTTCTTATTAAAAGTATTTGAAGAAAATATCCCCATCTGTTTCTTTACTATTTCCTTCTTCTTCAGACTTGTTTTATTTAGATCTATTAAATTTAAGGAGTGTTTCAACTGTTTCAAAGATTTTTGCCCGCGCATTCGACAAATGCCCATTTGTACATATAAGTTTTATTAAATATTTCTTTTTTATTTACATTGTTCCTGACGTATTTGAGTCGTCTATACAAGATTGCTTCTTTTAGAGCGCGACGTCGGCCGACAGAGAACAACCTCCATCGAGTATACTCCTTTCTTCCGTTCCTCCTAATTAAACGTTACGAACTCAGCAAAGGGGCAAATAAATAAACGCCCCCGACTGCACTTTTCTCCGTTGCGAGCAGCGTCGTTTGATGTATAATCAGGTCACGACTGTTTAAGCCAATTTTCTACTAGAATTAAGGAAATTAAAAGTTTATGCCTGACGAGCACTGTACAATACAGATTCAAGTCGGACGCGATAATAATGCAAACTACTTTAGACGTGGAAAAACAAGGCGAAAACAAGCTGTAAATTTCATTCTTTCTCATCAAACAGCAGTTCTTAAATATTCTTCATTATCACAAACGAATCGAGTCACGATAGAAATAAATATATATATATATATATATATTATTTGCATTGAATAAAGTGCTCGAGTAATTGCTCGGCAGGTGCAAGTACAAAACAGTTTCAACGTCTCGTTCTACATACCGATCGCTGGTATTATTACGCGACACATTCGCTTCCATATGCAACGCGATCGTTAGAACGCGACTGCTTCTCTACTTTTTTTTCTTTTCTCTTCTATAACGAGGGGGATAAAGCAGGGGAGTATAAAACGTTCCGATGTGCATAACGAGATCGACAGTGCCGTGAGAGACAGGATGCAAACGATAAGGGTGTTTCGCAAAAAAGCTTTTTATTTACATTTGTTCCTCTTTCTTTCAGCGCTATGTTAATCTAAAATTGCAATAAAATCCCACAAAAGAAGTATCGATCGCAGTCACACACTGATCACCATTGCCGTGGAATGTTTCACATAATAAATTACAGTTTCATCGACATAAATTAAAAACGAGTCCTTGCATTTACAACTGAGAGTGACGGTTCCGGTAAATACCATGACCTGTAACGTGTATGCAATGACAACTGCCCGTGTACATTTGCGCGCGCTCGCGCGCTTGGAGGGGGGGGGGGGGGAGGGAACACACAAGCGTGTAACATGTGAAATGTCGGGTGCGCGTCGGGATAGAATCTGCGCGGATTCTATCGCAACGATAAATCTACTCACGATGAGCCCGTATACCTTATTTACAATGTCCATAGAAACATATACATTGCGCTGACCGCTTACAACCTATCGATATACGAACGTGAAGAAGGTAGAAAGTACCATTTTGTACCTTAGGTTCTGCGACGAAAAATAAAATATTTAATATTATAAAAACAGAGGGGGGAGGGGAGCTGGGGGCGAGGGGAGGCAAGTAGGGAGTGGGGACGGGGACGGGAGGTAGGTGGAGGAACGAAATTATGCTGGCCTGTGTGCGAAGTGAAATCCTTCGTGTGTACGCGTGTTGTCTCCGACGCGGAGAGGAAACATCGTTACGTGCTGCTGGTCGCTCGACATTGACTTTGTTAAACAGAAATCGCTGATATCCGTCGTCCCTACGAGCGCGAAGTAGCTCCTATACTCGGGCTACATCGTATCGACGTAACTTAATATACGTATATGAACAGGGAATTCTTAATCCAATCCTTAACTGCTAAATAAATCTTACAATTGGACTGAGTGATAAATTATCATCGACTGTACAATACGCCGTTAGTCTTTTTTTCTTCTTCGTTTACTGTTCCTTCGTTTAGCTCGACAGAGAATCACAATCCTGCGAAGTGTACCGACGCGAGGTCCGTCGCTTATCCGTTTTATCCTCCTCCCTTTTTTTTTGCTTGGACCACGTGAATAAGTTTCCATTTTTATCGCGTTTTTTGTTTCATTAGAAAATATACTTCCTGTCGAATCGCGAGGAGGAAGGAGGGCGCGTGTATCGGTCGAGCAGGTGATGCATCAACGCCAGTAACCGTTTAAACTTTTACCTGATGGTTTAGCACAACTCAACGAGCGTGATAAAAAGAAAAAGAGAGGGCTTGGAAGGGAAACCTGCTATACTCGTTCGTTGTTCGATTGTCCCCCGGTGTCGTTAAATCATTCTAAAGCTCACCAAAATCGCGAGACTTTCTGCCACCGAACAATAACAGGGAGCACGCAAGACAGTATTGGCGAAAGTAAGCTGTACAACAGTTCCAAGGTCACGTTACAAAAAACCGGAGAGGGGACCTTGCATTTGCCAAAAGTCACGTGTTGCACCGATACGGGCTCCACAGCCGAGTGTCTTCCTACTCGATGAAGGAGAAACGAGAGAAAGCTTTCGTCTCTTCCGTCCCTACACGTTCCTTCGTTTTCTTCTCTTGTTCTTTTCCTTCTCGTTCTCCGTGAGATACAACGTTCGTTTAATCACATGAATCTTAATAAGTACCAAGTGCCTAGTAATAAGGTCAAGATTCGAGATACCCTGCAACTACCCACGGTAAAACAGGTAGAAGAGCTCCCTCTGTCGCGGTAGAGGGAGCCCGCCGTATACTTCATTTCTTCCTCCGCTCAATCGTGAACCTTCAAATAATAAATATTCGATACCATAACGGCCACAAAGGTTCGCCGGCTCGGACGTAGATGCGAAGCAGGAGAATGCGAATGGCAAGTAGAGGTGTCTATACACAGGACATATCTTACATAGAATAAGATAAAATTAGTTCGTCGTGTTTAGAGCATAGCCGCGGCAGCCCTCGGAACCATGTATCCTATATTTCGCTGACGACCCACGACTGCATCTGCAACAATGAAAAAAGGGGCGATCAGACAACAAGCCGAAGCAGGGACAAGGATCAGGTCTTACTCTAGAATCGTTACTTCAACAAGTTCAGAGTCCCTACTAAATGCAGCCCCCACTCACAACGGATAATCCCCTCAGACTCGTCCTGACCTACATACGACTCAGAAGAGGCTGCGATCGTATTAAATCAGAAAGAAACCTGCTTATCCCTCCCATTATCCCTAAACTGTTACACAAACACCCTGGCCACAAAGTATCTCCCATATCTTCCGCAAAGCCTTTCCTCACTAATTCATAGTTTCCATTAAATTACGCTCAACGCGCGTGCAGTAAGGAGAACTTCAACCGCCCTATTCCCTATTACATGAACTTTTTTTATCAACTTCTTAGGCGAGGTATAACGACCTCAGGAATCTTAACTTTCAACGCCTCCACCCGGTTTCCTCTGCACGAGTATTTCACTTTAGAATCAAATTACGGCTTCTTCCTTAGGTTAGCTATCTTACAATCGTTATAGCAGCTGGAAAAGGTATAGCGAGGTTGTAAAATCGGTGGAGCGTTGAAATAAACATGAGAACTATGAGAAGAGAAGAAATATGAGAAGATAATGAACAGAAGTTTCAATCAGCTCGACACTCTAACCTACAATAGTCGCTATACCGTTTGCAGCTAAGGTATTTCCTGCTTTACCGACAGAGCAGCGTGAACTCACCCGAAGTCGAACGGGAACAAATTTCTATCTAGCTGGTACGCAGCGTGCACAACTTTTACGTGTTGTTGTACAGCTGGTGGTGAGCCGGATGCTGGCTCGGATGGGGATGCTGAAGCGAGTGTTGATGCTGGTGCTGATGGGGATGAGGATGCTGGTGCTGCAGCGACGGGTGTCTCGCGTTGAATCGCACGCTGCCAGCCAGGGAACTTCCTCTGCCATGGGTGCCAACCACGCTGGGCGTGTCGGACAGCTCGTCGTCCTCCGCGCCCAGGCTCCGGAATCTGACGAACCCGTCCTCGGCGACCAGCATCGTCGAGCCCGTGGTGGGCGTCTGCTGCTCGTGCAGGCCCTGCACGGGCGTATGCCTGCCGCGGCTCTCGGAGCTCCTCAGGGTCTGTATGCCATTACCGTGGCGGTTTAACGAGCCGCGACCCTCGTGTGGGAAATGGCCCATGGTGCCCGACTTGCGAATGGAATGTCTCTCAAAGGTACCTGCGACAATGACACCGCGATATTTAGCATGCCGTCTCCTCCCATTGTACGCGATGAAAGGAATGGTTGGTTTCTCTCTTTTTCCTGCCATCCGACTCGCGTTGTATCTCGTTAGGCGGACGCAGCGACCATTCGAGCTTCTAGGGAATAATTACGCAGGGGGTGGTCGAAGGGGGATATCGTCGAGGACAAAGTTGTGGGGTCTTCGCGACGCGATAAAAATGTATCACCGAGATACTTTACTTGTCGGTGGGCGGAAAGGAACGGGACAAGTTCTTTTGTGAGTTGTACAAAGCTGCGAAAGTGAATTTACAGGGAGATTCTATATGACGAAATAAGACGAAAATACCCTGTAAATGTCCTTGGGACTTAATACCGTACTTGAGTTTCTTTAAATCATAGTAACTTTGTCCTCAAAGGATTTTGTGAGTTACTGAGCTATCTAACTTTCCAAATACAGAGGAGTTTCAAATTGAACGTACATTAGACACCGCGAATACTCGAGCCGTTCCCAGTGACCACTCTAATTTCGAAACTCAGATCGTGCCCTGAGAGCGGTTCGAAAATTCTCGGGAGCCGATGGACCGGCGACTAACGGTCGGCGATTTAGATCGTAACGCGCGGTCACACCGCGATGCACCGATACCTGATATGTTCAAATGCTCCGGCAGCGTGTTCAACGGGAAGCTATCGTCGTAAACCTGTTTCCCCGTTCTCATCGTGTAGTTCTGGATGGCCTGGTTGGTGCTGCAAATAGCGGGGTAGAGGACGTCGTCCATGTTCTCGGTGGAGGTGGAGCTGCCGCAAGGAAACAGAGCGAATCCTGAGTGCACGGTGTGCTGTTGCAGCTGTTTCTCCCTCAACGGGTACTGTGACAGGCTAGCCACCCAGGCCAGTAGGCCGCAGACGGCGAGTTCCAGCAGTCTAACAGCGAACTGCCAGCCCCACCATAGCCAGGGATAGGAGAGCGGTCGTTCCTGGACGTTGCCGAAGATCCCGTACAGCTGGATGAACCCCATCAGGATGAAGAACAGAGCGGTGGCGATGCTGGTGGTTATGGCGGTGCTTAGGGCCATCGTGGTAGGATCAGCGGCCACTATGTGATTAGCGCCGGCTGCTTTATTAGTGGCCAGGTGGATCTGCGAGCGTACCACTCGGTACACGTACATGTAGCCTAGGCCCAAAGTGACGCAGATGATGATGTAGATGCACTGACAGATGAGCGGCAGTATCTTCGCCTCGTCCCTGTAGCCCAGCACGTGGGTGGAGACGTGCAGGGAGACGCAGAGGACTATGTGCACCGTGGAGGACAGTACCAGCGCGGCTGGCGATAGAAACCTGTTGTTCAGCGACGGCGCCTCGGAGCAACGTGCCAGGTATAGCACCAGGGTGGCGAACGCCGTGGACAGCAACGGGGCGGGTAGGTACATGAGGACGCGCGACAACGACTCGGGCAGCGAGTGTCCGAGATTATAAGCGTCGTAGAACAGGTGAAAGCACCGTAGGGTGCAGACGGTGGTTAACAAGAGGTGGACAGCGAGGAAATAGGACTGTGTTAGGAGATTCGTTGCCTCGTTGAATCGGACGATCTTGTAGATGGAGTATAGGGCCATCAGCGTGAACATGATCGCCGCGACGTAGACGTGAAGGGACCAGGCGATCCTCCACGTGGACTCCAGCGGGTGCGTGTCGACCTGCGGCACAACGCGGTCGCTGTCATCGCTGGGCCTTTTTGGGACAGGCGCTGGCGGCTGCGGCTGGGGGTACGGCAACCTCTCGGTGTCCACTATCTCTATGTTCTCCGTCTTGAAGCCGTTCTCGTTCCTCAGCCCGTGGTAGACGTCGTCGTCGTGCCGCCTCGTGTTGGGCAGGTTGAAGATGGTTGGCTGCGTGACGAACCTCGAGGAGTCTACAGTGCTAGGACTTCTGGGAGTCGTAGTGGACGGGGTGGTCATCTTCTCCGTGGTGGGCACCACGGGCGCGTTCTGCAGCGGGGTTTTCGTGGCCAGAGGCTTGAGAAGTATCTCCGGAATATCCTGCTTCCTGCCGTTGCTGCCCGAGAGTATCCTCGAGATGCTGGGATAGTGAAGCGTAGGTACGAACTCGTTGGTACTGTTCCTCCTGTCCAGCTCGCTAGGCTCCACCACGTTCTGCTCCTTGCTGGGAGCACTGGGTGGCTTGTTTCTGGAATGGGAGTGCCTCTCCGGGATCTGCGAAGGGCCTTGCAGATCGGGGGGCCTGATCGGTATCCTCTCATGCGCGGGAGTACCGCTAGGCGGCGGCACCGGTCTCTTAAGGCCCTGATGAACATCCGAGTTTGTTCCCCTGAGGGTCGGCTTATTCGCGAACGGGTGGAGGTACTCCGGTGGCAGGGGCGGCGTGAAAAGGGCGCGAGAGGGTGGCGCGTAAGAGGGCATCTCGCGGAAGGCGGGCGACACAGTCGCCCTGGGGACGGGGTTCCTGATGTATGGAATCGACGAGCTGGTAGTCGTGGTGGTGGTGGTGGTAGTAGTGGTGGTCAGGGGAGACGGCACCGTCGACAGGGTCGTGCTGGCCGACACCTGGGCATCGTAGGCGGGCACGCTGCGCTTCGTGGTCGCCGAGCTGTGCGCCACCTTGTTGAATATCGCCGCCAAATTCTTCTCGAGCGCGGTGTTGTCCAGGTTGAATATCGGGCTGTTGGGCCCGCTGTTGGGCCCGCCGTCGCCGCTAGCGGCGTAAACGGTCGCGCAGGACAGTACCAGCAGCAGCGTCGACGGTAGCAGACGCATCATCGGGGTCATGATGTCGGCGACGCTGCTCGAGCGCGGTAGAACCCGGACCAGCGCGAAGGACAGCGGCCGGCGAGTCTAGCCGGGCATCCGTTCATTCCATAACCCAAGGAGGGGGGAAGGGTAGAGGTAGCTGGCGCGGGACGCGACGACCAGTGCACTAGATTTTAAGGACACTTGTGAAGACGCGCGTATATTATATATACATATAATATATAACCTCTCTAACGAGTCCCAAATCCTTTGTCCCTAGGGGCCGTATGCTCAATTATGCACCTGGAGTGAATCTGGCGAGGCAGTCCCCCGAGTCGACTCCTTTACATCCCTAAATATCACTCGCGTTGGTAAACGTGTCCTACGAATCCCTCAGTCGTAACGGTCACGCTGATCGTCCGCATCTGTTGCATTTCCCTTCCGGCGTCTGCAAACACCGTCTATCACTGGCCTGATCTTTGGAAGCGGTTACGCGATCGATTTCCTACGTCCTTGGACGAAACTACGAGCTCCTGTCTAAACTGCGACCGGATATATTCCCGTTTGTTTCCACTACCCACCGTCCCGGTTGGCTGGTGTCTACATCTTCGACGGGTGGTGTTGAGCGAGCTTCCACAGGCTCGCTGGCGAAAACGGCGGGCGAACGAACGTTGGAAGCTGAAGGGTACTAGAGAGGTCTCCGCCCTTCCAGCGCGCGCTGACCCCGGCTCCGCTGACTTTTGTCCGAACGGGCGCTATTATCGCCTCGCCTCGTGCACTTCCATTATATCATCGGGATTCAATAAGCCTCGTATTATTTCGCCAGCGGTAACGGCGTTACGCTGCCTTGTCCCGGGCGCAGACTCGATTTAAAACCTATCTCTACTTTCACGGACGATAGGACGCCGTCGTCGTCGGGGCGAGCTTGTTAGCCGGGCTTAATCCAATATCATCATTGCTCGAAGCCATCCCAGATTCGCGAGAGCCTCGGGCGAAACCTGCATTCCTGCGGGTACATTTAATGCCTGGAATCAGTCGGTGCTCCTCCTGGATGGGATGCTTCCGCAGTTACCCGGAGTCCATTCATTTCCTCCCATCCTCCTGACCCCCCCTCCCCCCGCTGGTTACGTGCGCGCTGGCTGAGCTTTCGCTGCTGGTCGCCCTCTGTCCTCGGCGGCGCGAGTGTGGCTGCGGACACCTGTGAAAAACGGTCCTTGTTAATTCCTTGGTCGGTTCCCGGCGGCGATTGGTCGCTGAGCTACGACCTGGGTGGTAAATCGAGGGTACATGGGGGTTAGTTCTGCACGCAAGAGGAAAAGGATTTAGTTCGTGGAGTTAGTGCAACCAGATTTCAAGTTATACTAAATATTTCCTATACTAAGTATTCGGCAACAAGTAGGAGATGAAATGGGTGATTCTATATGACAAAATCTGACAGGGTTGGGCAAAACATTATTTGAAATAAAAATTTGTGTACGAAATTTTTATTTCAAATAATTTTTGCCCATCTCTGTCTGCCGGGCAGTGACGCGTATTGCGTAGGTCAGTAAGGCCGCGTACAGTCGTCCAGAATCAACGCGTTCATCGCTACTTCTACGAGATAAGGGGTCATCCTTAAATTACGTAAAGGTAATTTTGGTGATTTCTTATTGCCTCCTTCCCCAGTATAAGAATTTGTAAGATTTTATATTCTAAGCCCCTCCCCTAGTCCTTACATAATATTCTTTACATTGCATTTTTCAGTTATTAAAATTCTTTTAAAGGAATATACAAGTCATTTAACTCAATTTTGGAAAACTAGAAGAATTACTTTTTTTGTAACATTAATGATAGAATTTATATTTATTGAAAATTAGGTTAAAAAATATTACGTAAAGCGCTAAATGCAAACGTGAGAAATTCGCGACGACCCTTATGTAATTTAACGGGAGGTTCTGGTCTAAAAATCCATTTTTTTACTTCATTTTTCGAATGTTCAACCTTTTAGGAATACGCATTCAAAAGGATTTTTTTAAATTCGTAAAATTCCCAAAGTTATAGGCTTCGAGTAGCAGCAAATGCACGTGTAACACCCGGCCACTCGGCACCCACGTAAAACTTTAAACGCGTTTTTCTCCAAACAGTGTTCCAAAATTGGTGGAACCTGTATCTCGAAAAGTTATTATACAATTAGACTGAAACTTTTTTATTTTGAAGAATATACTCTGGCTCGTGGACAAACCAGTAAAAGTTTTAAAAAATTGAAAATTTGTAACTTTTAAAGGCGTCGAAATGGCGAAAAGTATAAGGAAAAGGTGATTCCAAAAGTGCGCTCAATTACGTTCACTGCTATAACTTCGACAATTATTTGAATTTCTTCATGAAATTTTGTTTAAAATTTTTATAAAGAATGAGTCTTTCAAAATCAGTAAAAAATATAATCGATTTTACGAAGCTGAAATAGTCCACTACCTCCTTAAGGACTACTTCTAAGTTGCTACTTAAACTTCTTTGTTTTCTTAAAATGACAGTACGCGACTTTACTGACCTACGCATCGCACGCTGCTGTGATCGCATGATTGCCATGCTTTAAGCGCCGCAACCTGAATTCTTAAACACTAATAACGAAGATACGAAACCTCCATTCCAATTCCGTTACATTCATTTTCGTCTCATTTTGTAAAGCAGAATTATCCGCTTCGTCATATACCGATAAGGGAAACACGATTCTCAGAAGTGGAAATTCACCTCGGCATCTTCCAAGGAAATCTAACGTTCGGTAATTCCAGCGTAATAGAAACTGAAAAGGAGAGGCAGAGTTTCCTCCGCAGCACATAACGTCGAGGCACGCTCGTTTTCGAGTCATTGACCAATACTAAAGGACGCGGACGAGCGGGGGATATCGTCGGCGCGATTAAACGGGTCACAGAGCAAAGAAATTAAAGATCCCCCCCCCCCGTAATGGAGGTGGAGCTCTCAATAGGCCGCGGAAAATGTAGGTCCCATTGAAATACCGCCTCCATAGAGTACAGGGGTCGCAAGATAAGACACGTAAACCCAATACGAGGCGAAGAAAGAGCGAAGTCGGCGGAGTTCCACTTAGGAGGGGAATCACCGCACAGTGTCTGGCGACACAATGGCCCCCTTTTTCAAGAATGTAATTTCATGTCAACAATCGATCGTAAATCGAGACTCGCCAGTCTCCAACAGCGAGGGAGAGGTGGAGGGGGGTATTAAATTTCGGATATCCAGTTGCACGGAAGCCCATCGAATGTGGACGAGTCATGGGGCGGGGGTGGGTTACAAGGATGCACCGTAACAGGAAATTGCTCGACCAGGTAAAAGGGGATAAATACAAGCATGAGGTGGTGGGAGATGGCGGAGGGGGGAGGGGCAAGCGGGGGATGAGTCGGTTTTGACGATGATTGGTAGTGAACCACCCCGTCCATCCCTCCGCCAATTACGGCGAGCCCTGTTCCACGAAACAACTCTAATGAAGATGCGATTTTCATTTCCCAGAATCAGCGAGGCAGAGGCCCCATTCCCCATCCGCGCTTCCAATAGCCGCGATGATATTACGCGGCGGATGAAAATTCCCCGGGAGCCGCGCTCGGAACAGTGCATAATGCCGGATTTAAGCTGATAATCGATAATGAATGCGCCGCATGGATTACGCTCGATGGCGTGTAAACGCGGAAAATCACTATCACAATAAACAATGGGGGCTAGGGGAGAGTCCATCGATAAAACAGATTCCTATGTGGGCGGGCATCGAACCAGTAATTCCTGGTGACAGGCGACTTTGAACTTGTTAATGTTTAATAGACCGATGTGTCCAATCAAGGATTTTTATATACTCCAAGTCATTTTAGAAGGAACTGATTTCGCGCATATAGAATGAGCTCATTGGCTCCGAGGGAGCGTTTGTTTCGGGTATAGCCAATAGTAGCTTGTTTCACAGGTCTGAACTTGTTTGTCGTATGTTCCTTCTAAAATGACTTAGAGTATAAAAGTATCAGTATTTTGTTCCGTTGGAAATCCACCTTTAGCCTCTGCGGAGGATGATGCGTAGCGTTTGTGTATATTTAAATGTTTCGGAGTTTGCATTGCTTACGCGTTGGCGTGTAATTTCGAAGGAGAATTCGCGCGGAACGTTTAATGGAGTTTCACGTCGGTGAAATCGAAGCAACGGCGCCCGACGCTGAAACATCGACTTATCAGCCTGTCAGCCGTGACACGGGGAAACAATAGAAATACGAGAAACTACCCTGTTTCGTGTAAAACAAAACTCTGGCGTTGTCAACGAGTAGGGCGTTTCGCGAACTCAATACTTCCACCTTTCGTGAAATTCGGAGCGAGACGTTTCTCTTGAAAACAGAGCTTAAGGTTAGGAAAAGTTCCCTAGCTCGTTAATTACAGGCTCCATTGGTACCAAACGCGTGAAGTATATCGTTCGCGATATAAAGCACCAGTCTTAAGGCTGATTCTCATGAAAGCTTCCAACTTAAGGCTCATTCAGTGCACGCGAACTATACGGTAGCGTAAAAATCTTCGACGCTCATAATGGTGGAATACAAACTCGACTATACGGTTATTTGACTTGGTAATGGCTCGGTTAAAAACTGGACACAAAGAACAATGAATCCCCATAACGCGAATGCGCCGCGATCGTTACTTCCGTAACGTTTGGGCGCGTTCGCAACGGTGGAGGGAGATTCCGTGGAATTTTTACGAACCCTTGGTTAACGGCGAGTATTATGTACCTACAACTGACATAAAATTGTCCCTGCAACCTTCGAGATTCAACGTCCTAAATCACCAAAGCAAACTCCATCCGCGTGGAATATAATCGCTTTCGAAAATTTAACGACCCTGCCCCGGGTAACCCCACTATTTTTCGCCTTTGATCTGTGTGAATGCACTCGCACGATCCACTGCAACGGCCGACGATATCTGTAGAAATAACAAATTTCAACGCCATCGCCCGGATGGACTGTATTCAAAGCAGAACTTATAACAGTCGAATATTTCACACAATGCGCACGGTGATCCGATTTCCAGATCGAATCGGGCTTTCTAGCCGTGAACCCGGAGTTTCCAGTAAAAATACTCTCAAAGTTCGTGTTCGCCCGGCTAGCAGCTCTGTAAAAAAAAGAAATAATTTTGTTTGGGGCCGTGCGACAGATAAATTAAGTTCCACGCGGTTGGCGTTAAAAACTTCGAAACACGACCAGGAAGCATGTAAACAATAAAAAAAAAATTGCAACTGTATTTATAAAGGGAGTTTTTCACGTCTGAATATTTTCGGCAGAATTTGCAGAGTTTAGGAATAATGGCGCAGTGGAACGTTGAAAAAAAAACGTTGTTTTTTTTAGGCATCGGGAAAAATCCTTTAAATCAAACACGTAGATTCGATTGGGACGAATTTACTCCGGAATTTATCCAGTGCTGGATCACTGCGCATGCGCGAGAAACGCGCCCTTAGAGCCTAAAAAACTATCAAAATGAACCAGCGCTTTCGAGCCTTGGAATGTTTAATTCACCCTTGAATTAATCGTACTATGTTGATCGTTGACCTCAAGGTAACTCAATTTCGCTGAAGTTACGGTTTCACAGCGAAGTTGCAATCGAAGTTACAGTTTCAGCGGGTGTTCCAAAATTTCCAAGTCTCGAGCTGCGAGTACGCCGCTCGAGGATACTCGAATATTGGAATTCGATGTAACGCTGTTTCGTGGAACGGCGATAGAGAGTTAAGTGGCGTAAAGACTCATTCTTTTTTTTTAAATTATTTGTCGAGTCTGCCGAACGCAAATAAATTGCGCATTAAAGTATCCTATTTTAGAACTAAATAGTGATTTATTCGTTCAGAATGATTTTGCACCAGGAATAAATTCTCGGGGCATTAATAGTTTAGTTTGATTAATTGAAAAGTTTGTTGTACGATTTTTAAATTGCTGTGCGGTAAGTTCGGACACCAGGTATAATACTGTAATTGCACGGTCGAAGTGAAATAACTGACCCTGCCGAACACGCACGAAGTTACGCTCCAATCGCGTCACGTGGCCCCGTGCGCCACACATTCGGAAAGCTGTTACACTTATAGCACTTATATCGCCGGAAGGACGACTGACGTCACCGCTTCGACGCAACGGGAAATTCGTTAAACTTTCACAATTACTTTTGCCGGGCGCTTCGAGTTTAAATAAATTCCGAATTCGCCGGTACGTTGTGCGTGGATTCGTTGAGGCGGTAAAAATTTAATTAAAATCCACCCGGGAGGGAGAGGGGCGGAAATGAAGTTTCACGAATTAACTGGAACCTCCTGTGCCTTAAACGCGGGAATAAAAATGAAGTTTCCGTTGCATTCGGATGGTATTTCAACGAGACATGTTACCAGTCTTCACTGGGGAAAACATTTTTCTATTAAAATTTCCGACTTCTAGATGAAATTTCGAATTCGTGGTAATGCAAAGCGACATTAAAATTCACGAAAAATTAACGTTACTAGGGCTACTAGAATAATATTAAGCGGGTCAAAAGGAACTTTAAACTGTCACCGGTGATAAGAAAAAAAATTCCATTACAAAAAATTATAGTTATAAAATATAAAGAAACTTAAAATTAATTAATGATACCAAGATACTACTACTAGTTACGCAGACATGTAAAAATATGAGTTTCACACTTTTTTTTCAACCGATATACTTAGTTACTTTTCTACCTTAAATAAAACAAATCAAATAAATGTGAATGCGCATATGCTCAAGTTTTTCTCTCAGCATAGAATTTCCAAGAATTAGCCGAAATGTCGGTCACCGTAACGACGCGCCGAATACAGGTCGATTCTTCCAAAGGGCCTGCTGGCGGTTCGCTTTGAAGCGGGACACAGTTCATCGATCGTGATTTAGCGACTACGTATATAGTTGGGTTCGTTTGGCAAACACACGCAGCGTTCGTTAGTCGCGCATCTGCGCCTCCAGCTCAACGATTGGTCGCCCCATCTCTCTCTTCGGCTCGGCAGTGTCGATCGTTTCGGATCGCGTGACCGAAGTTGTCGGTGCCTGCTACACACGTAGAGTCCAGCGGCGAAAACCACGCGGAAACGACGAGATCTACCCCTGGATTAATTTCAAGCCGATATAGATAATAATAGGTGGATTAATAGCGGCTGCACCGCCACGGTCCCACGTATAATGAGAATCGTTCAATATTCACGTTCCATGCCTGAAGGAAAGTGGACTGTGTCAATTAAAAACTGAATATCCTTTAGCCACAAAGAAAACCGTGTGAAAAGATTTCTCTTCACGTGAACGAAGAGTCTAGCAGCAAACGCCCGAAATACAAATTTGACGGTGATTAAAACAAGTCGCCAGTAGCCAGGATTATTTCAGTCACGGCGAAGCTGAATTTATCATACACGGGTAAATATTCAACCCCGCATGTTTTGCGTCCGTTTCACAGATCGCGCTGCGATCAAACAAAGGACAAAACCACCAGGCGGCGGACGTAACGAACTGACTAATTTGTGTAACCCAATACCGGAGTTTTTACGCCCGGTGGACCGGTTGTTTAGCGTATTGAGCACGCCTCCTCTCCCCCTAACCGAAGAACGGCGACGAGAACCACATCCTGGAAGAACGACGGAAGACAAATAGAGTTTACGCGGTGCAAAAACAGGCTTATCCTTTGCGGCGGAGATACGTCGGCGCGCCTCGCAACCAGTCGGGGCGATTACTATAACGAAGTTCCCAGGAGGTGGTTCGACGTCTATCGAAAAATTATAGGTTCGTGGCGAAATAACGACGCAACGGTAGTCGGGGGCCATTCAACACAAAGTTTCAAAGATAGTAGATGGCGCTCTCCTAACAGACCCGAAATTTCTCATAGGAGACTAATTCCCAGTTCGCATGAAAAACCGCCCCGACGGTTTGTTCGAGAGAAAAAAAAACAAGGGGGATGGCCAAAGGGGGAAAAAAAGAGATCACACGCTAGGTAGCAGATGCGCGGGAAGACGGATTCCCGTTAAAACACGGCCGATATGGTCGAAAATAATGGCCTGGAAGGAACGCGTTTTGGCACGACGTGTGGCGAGATACCGTGCAATGGATTTGGGCCAGGGAGAATGATATCTCTAAAACAAATTTTATGCCCGCTGTTATCTGGCTGTGTACGGCTCGGAAGCCACGGGATGCTAGGCTTTTTCTCCATTATTATTCGCGACACCCGAGGCACGAGGCTCGTAACATCGTTATTCGCAATTATCGCGTTAATCCTGGAGTCTTTCAATAGGTGGCGCCTTTTACACGTTTATCGCGTGTCGATCACGAGGGCGCGTTTACAATGCCGCGACAAAACCGCCGGGCGCAGCGTTTATGGAGGGTTACGAGGCTATCCCCGCTACAATGTGTGTCAAGCAGTGGGGGGGAGTGACCTTGAGTGGCCGAAACGATCAGCTCGGCTATAGCGCGCTAGTAGTCCTCGCAGAATAACGCGTTGCATATCGTAATGCACGCAAGATGGCTGCTTTCAGGCGCGATAGCCCATTAGAAGCGACCCCTTTCAAGGGCTTGAACCAGTACCTGCGGAAAAATGCCCAACAACCGTGTAAACGTGCACGGAGGTGCACGTGCTGCGAGTCGCAGAACCAGCTGGCTGCTTCGGGCCGCGAGCGGACGAGCAGTCGAGTCACGCGAGGAATTCTGCCCCACGCTGCGTGTGTATGCGTGTGCACACGCGCGCACGCTCGTCCGATTCACCGCGGGGATTAGCAGCGTTCACTTTCACGTGCAATTATCTGCCTTTACGAGCTTGTCTCCCGGGAAGCATTATCGCGGGGAGGGAGGAACGACGAGTCCTCCCGGCTGCTCCTCCTCCAAGAGGGCCAACAGAGACGAACGCATGCGGCCTGCAGGCTACGACCGCGAGCGAGAAATTTTCCCAATCGTACTTTGTTAGTCGTAACAGGTTGTTCTCTCGTGATATCGAAACGTTTACACGCGATCCGTTGCTTCATGCCGGCACGACACGAGGCCCCTCGGGAATTTCGTTTGACGTAGCGGAGCCTCGGAGCGTGCAGTCGCTGCGCGTGAAACGATTGTGCCCGGTGAATAATATCTGGGCCATTTCGGCGGCGCTCGAATTCCTAGGGAGTTTCGTGCACTGCGTATCTCCGCGCGCGTTAGCCGATAAGGTAATTAGAAATATTACTGGGATGAAGTTCGCGTGGCTCATCAAAGGTTGCCTATCCTGTTTCACGGCAACGCAAGACCACATCCGGTAATACAGACCCCTAAAAACTTGCACTAATTAGCCCACGAACTTCTCCTGGCTCGCCATATTCGCCAGACCACTCTCGCGCAGATTACCATCTATTTACAAGTCCGAACAACTTTCCGGAAGAAAAAGTAACCAGAGGTAACCAAGAAAGCGTGTTGTTTGAAACCGGGCAGTTACGAAAAAGTCATTCATTAAAGAAATTGTATAGGAGCTAATGGAGCGTAGGTTGAACAGCGGGCAAAGTTTTGGGCATTAAGTATGGTGTTTTAGTTGCACAATATGAAATCAACAAAAATTTCCGGCGCTGCCAGTAATTGGTATTAGTAACTTAAGATTCTAGTGAATCTTTTTATTGCGGTACGAAAAACCATTCTGTGCGCATATTAGTATAGGGATATTAGATTGACATTCCCCAGGAAGAATTTCACTTTACGGAATCCTACAATGTTTATAGAGATATAACCATTTTCATTCTCCTCTCATCTCGGCTTGCTTTTATCTTCATTGCCGTGTCTCGTATATAATAGTTAACCGTCCGATTAACGTTCTTTCTTTTAACTGTCTCTCATCTTTGTCCCCATTTGCAATGCATACCGGCCTTGCTGTCCGTGGAGGATTATCCCCGGGGCGTATTAAAAATTTTTCCTTCCAGATGCTACCGCACCAAATTTCCTTTCTAATGGAAGTCACTCTATTATCTTACCTCGGTTAATTAGGTCGAACGCTCTAGGTATTTTCTTTTCTTTTCTTTTTTTTTTTACGCGGACGCACTGCAGCGGGGATAAATTCAGATGTGAATTAATGTGAGCGGAAGCCTTAATGGAGGTGGCTCAGGTGGATCGAAGGAGGATTACTTTCGCGGGAAATATAAAATAACGAGGGAATTCGTTTAACGTCTTGTTTTATCAAACAATGATCTCTAATTTAATTCTCGCCAGACCGGCGGTATTAACGTAAGAGGAATTATTTGAGAGCCCGCCTTAAGCTTCACTTCGCGAAGCCGCAGTGTTGTTTTCAAATATTATGCAATATAAACCGTACTGGAAATCGCCGCGAGCAGACTAAATAATTTTAGCGAATTTCATTGATTATGTATGATCGTTTTTTCCAGGAATAAAGTCGAGCCGCGATGTTATTCCAAGCTTTCAATTTACCCACGTGTGCTGCGATGCATGTAAAACGTTTCACTCCCACGCTTTGTATTCGCGCCTGAACGATAGCCACGTTTAAAATATTTTGTTCACCCGTTTAATAAACAATCTGGCCTTTGCTACGGTCAAGAATAATGTACAACTGTAAAGCCTGTATTTGCAGGACGAATAATTCCTGTTCACATTTCATATTTAAAATATGTCCCCATTTCTAGTTATTTCTGAATCAAATTCCCAAACACTATTGTTGGCTAGAACTATTATTTGTGAATACTTCGTTCCCAATCACAGTGATATGTGTATTTTCGTGATCGCTTCTGATTGGTGGAGAGGACAACTGTGCTTGTCACGCGTCACATAACCCCAATTTCCAATTTCTCTCGAAACATTCTCAAGTCCTTACTGTTCTTATAGAATCTCAGTTGTAGATTTTGAACCGATATCACCAGTCTTGATCTATTTAAATTAACGAATATTTTATCACTTTAGTTAAAATGTATAATGTATGTGTGAATACTTTAGCCTATCAAATCAGTGTGTGCATGCATTGACTATGAATGTATATACTATTTATTCCCTGAATTAACGCGCTTTGACTGTAACACAAGCTATATTGAAGCATTTTATAAAAAATAATTCTATAATTTTATTAAATAATTTTATAAAAAATAATTCAATCAAGATCGAGAATTACTATCACAGTAAAAAGTTCACTCAGGTGTTAGTGATTTAGCACGCCATCCGTATCCGCTTACAATAAAGTCCCTATATAAATTCTTCATTAAAAAGTATCTTTAGCGGAGTGGCTAAAAACAAAAATTCACTAACCCAACGTTTAACCGAGAAAATATAATTACCCTCCATTAAAGGAAGAAAAACCTCGTTCGGGGTGCAGAATCTAATTTCCAGGTCACTACGCCAATGCGTTAGCCAAAGCCCGCGATTTCAAATTGTCCCCAGCCGATGCAAACGAATTGTCTCTCATCCCCGCGAACACCGTTTGATTTATTCGTGAAAAAGATTGTCGCGCGAGAGGAGATTAATGACAAAGCGGCAGAATCTAATTATTCGAGGCGCAGACTGACAAGATGTCGGAAACGTTCAGTGGAGCAATTACGCGATCCAGTTTCAGCGCGTTGTGTGTAAACGCGTTTCGCACGAGAACCGGATTAAAGCCTGCGCCTAGAAAAGAACCGAAAGATAACCTCGCCGTGCTCCGTGCCTTCGCAGAACTTCATTCTATCTGGTGCCACGCCCAGTTTCACGCGTAGACAGGCGTGGGGGGAAAAAGAAAAACGGGGGCAGGGGAGGCACGAAGCTCCCCAGAGACGAAAAAAGATAGCGTCGCGAATGTGCCATCCTTTGTCGGAGGGACACTGAGCGAATTAGGTTAGAAATTGCGCACGGGGCCGGGTTCGATCGGTAACGATGCATCGGCAGCTCGCAGTGCCATCTACACGCGCGGCCGATTAATTAGTTAAGACGGATTAGAGGATGGCTTCGATTCGCCGAGCCGTGAAAAGTGCACGAAATTGCATTGGCACCGAGCGACGCGCGCGATAAAAAAGAGAGCGTACGAAAGAGGAAGGAAGGAAACTAATACCGTGCGGAGGTAGAACAAACAAACTGGGGATACGGATGGAAATTGCTCGTCGATGAGATCACTTGCTAGATGGGATTATTAAATCAAGTGGCAAAGTGACTTGTGGGAACGATGAAATGACTCGCAGTACTTAACGATACCGTTTATCAGCGCCACCGGCAGATATAAAATCCCCTAGTATTTATCACTAATGAAATCGCGCGAGCACGTGCCGCGGAAAAGTAAGGGTGATTCGCATTGAAGAGCGCCTGCTAAAATTCCATCTCCACCCAACCAGCAGAGCGTGATTACGTAAGATACGTTTGAACCCGCGCGATGTCATTTTCGTACGTTTATTTACTTTGCCAGTTATACGCGGCTCTGCGCGGCAGAAGCGTGCTTGGAATTGCGACGCCGAGGGTGTTTACCTATGATGAATCTCCGTTTATTTTGTTGGTTGAGCGCGATGTTACTTTAAATGTCGAGACACTTTTTGTGAAAAGCGACGAAAGGGTAAACGCGTTTCATGTAAACAACGCAGCCTATAATTTGACCCCGCGTGCTTTATCCAGCTCAAGGGCGATCGAATAATTTACGAGTTATGAACGCACCGATGGCAGCAGATTTATTCTCTCCTATCCGCGTTTCAATATTTCGTTACATTAAATGTCATGAGAACCGCCTTTAGGTCAATACCGTGTGCAGCATGCCGACTTCATATAGCCTGTGGTCTGCAGCGTTTAAGCGCGGAACGCAGCACCGATCCTCTGTGCACTTAAAAAATGGTTAATCCCTAACGAAGCAGACGTGCCCGTCGCGAACGGTAGGCGATATTAAAAGCGTCGTTGATAATTTCGTTCGCGCGTCGGGCGCGATACACCGGGTGGAGATAATTAATTGCACCTGGAAATAATCAACTGCCCCTCTGCAACTGTACTCTAATGAATTCACGGTACATTTACCTTCCCGGCGAGTTATTTCCCTTTTAGAGAACGCCGCGAGGGTAGGGAGAGGGGTGAGAGTCAGAGGGGGCGGAGTCCGCGGCAGAAGGCGTTGCTTCTTTTGAAAAACAAAGGCGCCGCATCGGGCGCGCCTTATTGCGCACAATAGCGCGAGAAGCTCACCCGAGTGTAATAAAATTAAATTCCCTTCAATTTAGACTCCCTTTTGTAAACTTTCGCGGAATGATTTTAAATCGCCGCAGGAATCATCGTAAACGCCCCTCCAGAATGCAAAGTGTTCACCCCTTGTTTACCCCCACCCCTACACATGGCTCGTTGTTTCCTTGAAGCTATTCCAATTGAAAACAAAAGTCCGAGAACAAGGTATGAACAGATTTCGTTACAGTAAAGTTGTTAGAAATTCTAAAGCGACAGATGCGCCAGAAGCGAAACGCGCATTCGTTATCAGCCACGGTATATAACGCCACACACGGCTTTACGTTACCTCGTTCCGATTTATAAAGCGTCCGCAGTGTACGTAACGCGCGCCAGGGTGTTTCTATGAATTTTTTCGCGACGATGAGCACGCCAGCTGGCGGGACGCGCGACACCTCGCCGTAAGAAAGTTTCATCGGAACTGGGAAATGCACATGCGCCCCCCCTGTCTTATTGCGTACGCGTACGTGCCTTTAAGGCAGCGAGAGCGTCGTAATCGTTCGTCCCCTAGCGGAGGAACTCGCCACTGAATGGACAGAGGTGGCGTTCGAGAGGCTATACGCGCGAGACAGTTCTCTTTCAGGAAGGTCATACTCGCGCGACGGATTAGGTATTTCGTCTGTTTATAGCCTGTCGAAAAATTGATTGCGAAGTCGGTCGAACATTCCCTGCATGATTCAATCTCCTCGAACCGTGCGCCACGTGATTATCCCTCTTGTCTTCTACGGTCGGCGGAGCTCGGACGGGCTAACCTGAAATCGTAACGCGTCGATAATAACGATCGACTGAATTCTTAACCTCCGAGACGACTGCGGCGAGGAATCCAGCGGAGGAAACACCGGAGAAGCCGATACGACAATTTTCCGCAGCTCTGGTCTATGGGAGCTAGGAAGAAACCGATAAAAGGGTAACGTCGGAGCGCGGTTGTTCGCATTGCGCGAGTTTACTTCGCGAAAGTTTTATCGCCGTGAAGTTGGCCGCGTCGAGGGCTTCGAAATTCGATATTCCCTCGACTCGGGGGGTCTTACCATAGAGAAACGGATGATTGTTTGACACGTTTGCCAACCGACCGTAGAATTGTGGAACTTGAGCGAGTTACGGGCAACGGGCAACAAAGGTCTGTGGGAAGTGTACATCGAACGAGGCGCGATCTAGAGGGGCAGGGGGGGACAAAACTTGTGCCCACGAGGGAATCGATGAGAAATGTTTATCATTTAGCGACCCAGATTCCAGCTAGTGGGAATGCCGGTGTGCTTCATTGAAAGCTGATACGGTTTAACCGGTTTCCGAGCCGTAGCACGCGCCAATAAAGTATACACGTTTTCTTGTACGTAACAGTACCATCCAATCAGCGCGTAAAGAGAGCAACGTATATTCAATTTTACCGCGGAACAGGTTCTTAGAGCACGCGTTTACATAATTTTTCCTTTCTCTATGCGTGTAATCGTGTCGTTCGGAGATAAGCGGAACCAGATACAGTAGGAGTCTCCTAATAGCTCCGCTGATGTGTGTCGCGTGCGAACCTTTTCGAGGGATCTAAAAAATACCGCAGTTTGTGGAATTGGCGTCGAGGCGTCGAGTTGGTGGTCGAATAAGCCACGCATGTACGAAAAGCTGAAAGAATTTTTCGGGACGAAAGCCAGGAGTCACTGAGCAGAATACAGGAAATAATTAACTAACAAATAATCCAAGTATAATCGTGTCTGATCTCATTTTAATCGCGATGGTCACGTCCATCTACTAACAGCATTTAAAGGGAAAATGAATTTCAAGTAATAGGTATGATTCATTTTTGCAGAAATGCGCCGGCGTCGGCGTGTTTTCACGTTCATATTTAGGTGAGGTTTATTCTTTCTTTGGCATAGTTACAAAAATACATATCCTATACCAAAGTGGCATTTCAAGAAAAATTCTTGTATAACACAGCCGTTCATGTTTTCTGGAAAGCATTGAAAATTTTGTTCTGTTATGCCCGAACGCCAGGCCCCAAAAGTGGTGGGGATAACTTTTATTGAACGCTCAAGACGAACCTATAGGGGAATCCTGCTCTATTTAAAATCTAGTGTTTTGGGGAAATGCTAGTGATACTACATTATTGTATAAATGTAACAGCCTGTGCTTTTGAGGTGGTACACGAAAGCTAATGGTTATCAAGCAGATCGTGAATCCTCGCGGGAACGCGAGGGCCATTTCGCTCGCGACACATTTTACGAGGTGCACAATCCTCGCGGAAGGCGGGACATACCATTTGCGGGTCGTTTCACATCGATTCATCGCCGGGGGTTAGCCGTCTCCGCCGGATCAAGCGAGCAGGAACGTAAACGTTTGCTTACAGTCGCTCGTGTCTTCTTGTACTCGTACGCGCGCTGTTATTACAGACGTCTGTTTATGCAGCGCGAGGTTTCGCAAAACGGGGATGGCAAAAAATTCTTGTGAAACGCATATTCTAGTTCGTACGGTTAGCATTTACATTTCCCTCCATGTATGTAACTGTACGAAGTACGTATTGCGTGCTAATTCCAGCCGATCTTGCCAATCGAGGTAACTATCTTGAATAAGAACGAGTTCAAATTACAATAAGTAACACTTACGAGAAGTGACTCAAGAGCTTTGTAAAAAGAAGAGAAATCTGAATTTTATTTTATAAATAAATTTTTATAATCACCTAATGAATTTTATTGAATTTGCATTAAAAAAAAATTTTATCCGTTCAACTCGGCTCCCCCCAAGATTAACTTCTGAGTGCGCCACTGACGAGAGCTAACCACGATATAGGCAACTGTGATTCCCAAATGAAACGCCCCCTATATGCTCAGCAGTTACATTTCGATGCGACAGTTTCTTCTATATACGTCCCTGCCATTTACAAATGAGACACCCCATGTATAGGCAACAGTCATTTGGGAATGGCAAGCTTTGCACACAGGCATCGGTCACTTAAAAATAGGACATCCAGTATATACACTATCATCTTTGAATATTCAGCTGGGAAGGATATGCAAACGGCCCGAATAACAGAGCTGCCGGAGCCCGGGCGACTGGCAAACAAAAGGATTCGCGTTCGAATTCTGGACCAGCCAATCGTTTTTCATCTCTGTGTACAGGGAACGGCAGCAGTCCGTACACTGTTTCGTTTATCGCCCCTAAAAACTGCGGACAAGGGGGCCGGAAAAAATCAAGCGCACATTGTGCGGCGAGCAAAAAAAAACTTCTCGCCGTGCCTTATTCAAGCGGTGTTTTACTCCGTGGAAACCCGTCATTAGGTACGGAGCGCGTCCACCGCCCGGCGAATACAGCGTGTCGGCAGCGTTTGTCGCGTAATCCTCGCCCAACTACCGCCGGAATTATTTAGGCGACTCGAGAGCGTCGATTCCAGGCCCCATTACACGGGACGCTTAAAACTCACGGGCGAAACTAGCCGACGGTTTATAAAACCACGTACGGGGAAAGAGAGCGAGCTGCACTGTCGATATTACTCGGCATAAAGGCAGTCGCGCGTTTCACTTAGGTTCCCAGACACAACGCGCTGCTCGGTTTTATTAAACCGTCCTGCACGTTTATACCGCAGGAATACGGAGGGCAACGAATGGACCCTTTTCGCGCGGCATTATGCGTCCCAGCCTCGATTTACCAGCTGCCCCCCCCCCCCCCTCCCCCTCCTCCCTCTCTCCTTCCGCCGGAGTTAGGCGAAACTTGAACAGGAGAATCAACCTCCCCGAGGCGATATAGAAGCAGCGCATATTATGTGGCGCTGGCGTCGCGTCTCAACCGAAAACGTCGTTTCCCCCAGAATTACCTTCTCCTTACTAGCATGCCCGCCATTCAGCGTGGCTGCGCGCACGCGGGATTTCTAAGAACGTAAACGGCGGAAAAGTGTGTTTAACCGAAATGAAAATCCCTGTACAACGCTTTTTACCGTTTTAACCTCGCGTTCGTTTTTAAAGCAGAAACGCGAAGCCTGGGGTAGAATGTGCTCTCGCTAAGAGACTGTCAGTGTGAAATGGATTCTAATTATTGATTGAAAGGCGAGACCGATACGTGTACGACGGGTGGCAGGGGCACCACCCAGCCTTAAGGCGAGTTTTCAAGGTAGGTAGACGGCGATCCTTGCCTGTAACTCGATCGCGGCGCGCAACTTCGGGGAAAAAGGATATAATTTTCAGGAAATATTTCGTTACGGTGCATCGGGTAATTGAGTTAACTGGCCGAGAAGCGGCGCGCGCTAGCGGCAAAGGTAAGTCGAAGCCCGGACGCGCGAGGGTCGCGGAGCGAGAGATAGAGAGAGGAGGGAGAGCTTCCAGCCAACCTCGGATCAGGTTCGGGTCAGAAACCTGGCCGAAGACGCGGCACAGACGGCGACGGGGATAGAAACGGGACTCTTCTCTGCCCTCCCCTCTTCTCCCCCTCTATCCCCCTGCCGCTCCCTCCTCACCCCATATTATAAAATTACGCTCCAAGACATTCTCGAGGACGCGGCCGCCGCACGAGCACGAAATTTTCACCGCATGCATCCCACCCCTCGGCTCTTCGCCATAATTTAGCATAAACTTTCCGACATATACACACGTATATACGCGCGGGCATATGTACAGGCTTTTAGGTATAATGGCGGTTTTACGTTGACTTTAATCACGAAAATTTAAATCAAGCTAAGCCTAATTTACGACGCCTTAAATTAAAGGTACCTGACGGCGACGGGGGCCACTGTAAATTGGGCTTAAGCCGAGCGCCTCGAATTTTTCCAACGGCCGCTGTTGACGCGCGGGGCCGTCCCGGATCGTTGATAACATTAACTTGCAATGTTATCACCGATAATGAAATCGAGCCGCGCTGTCCTGAATGGCGTTTGCAACGCACGGGGTGTCGCTTTTTAACTTGATATACAGCGAAATATTTAAGGCTGCGTGTTTAACAGGCTACACCGTACATCGGTGCACACGTTGGGCAGGAGTTCAGAATTATTTTTAAAAATTGGTTAGAGGAGATAATGATCGCGCGTAATTCGATATATTTCTGGTAACCTATATTACGCGGAATGGAATGAAACGGTAACTGATATTTCTCTGCAGGCACAAGCCACGCGCGCGTAAAATGCAGAAATGATAATTGATATCTCATATCGCCCGCGGACAGGGATTTCCCCCCCGATAAATTACACAAGCGCGTAAGTTACCCATCGCCCGTAAGGAAATCATTAATTATACCGATCAGTCTAACTGGCGATGCCGTTCGCCTGCGTAATCGATGATACGCTCTAACTGGCCCGATCGACGGTAATTTATGGCCGCTTAATGTAACTAGATATTTTTCTTATCGAGCACCTAAGTACAAGACTCCTCGGCCGAGCGCAGGAAGTTACACCTCCCCCGATCTTTTCTACCTCACTTGGCCTTAATATCCCGACGCCGAGGGCCTATCTTTCCTAAAAAGTTCCGGTATCGTGGAACTAAGAACTAAGCGAGCACGCTGACGGGCGGCTGAAGGATGGGTGGCCCGCGAGAGAGAAAGAAAATAGAGGGGCCACACGGAGCTATAGGAGAACGCGGGACGAGAGGTAAAAACGAGAACAAAAAAGAAGCACGGAGCGGAGGAAAAAAACGCACAGGAGGAGGAGGAGGCGAGTAAACGGTGCGGACAGGGGCCGAGGAAGTAACTGAAGAAAGGGGAGCGGGAAGCAGGAACACAGGCTAGCAGCAGTGGGGTCCGAGAGAGAGCAACAGAGTCGCGAGCGAGTGGAACGGAGACACCAGAATTCGAGGCAAGAAGGCGAGAGCAAAAAGGAGCTACGGTCTGGAAGAGGGGCAACACGAGAGAGCAGGGTAAGAGAAAGAACAGAGCGAGAATGAGGAGGGTACAGGTGCAAGAAGGAGAAGTGATAAAGGGCCAAACGAAAGCGAATGCGAAGAGCAAAGGCAGACGCGCAAAAAGAGAAAAGAGGCAGCTTCGGGAAGATAAACAAGAAGGATCGGCAGAGAATGACAAAACGCAATAAGGGGGAAGGAAGAGGAAGAGAGAAGGGGGGTTGGTCAACGAGAGGGAGGGACGCGAAGAGGCTGCCGATACGCAACTTGTCCTCTTCGTAAGTATACCAGGCATAGACTACGTTTACTTTGGATCTGTAGTGCATACAGAGTGCAGACAGGTTTTATTAACCCCCTCGACCACTCCGCGGACGTGTACCCCGGATATACGCGCTTTCCCTACGAGTTGCTTCCCCGATGTTCAAACCCAAAGCCACACGCTGCTTGGTATACCCTCCGCAATCGATCGTTGGCACGACGCCACCGCTGTGTTTCCTCCTCTTGCCTTCCTCTCTCCTCCCCCTCTCTCGCCTTTTTCGTTTTCTTCCCTATCCTTTCTCCAGTCCGCCTCCTACCCCGTCCGTCTTATTCCCCCGTCTTCGCGGGATCCGACGCATTCCTTTCCCACGAGCTATGAATTTGCTTTCGATGATATTGTTCTAGCGTCGCTCGCGCGCTCCCCGATAAAAATCTAGGATCGTTCTCAGGAACACCCAAGCATTATGGGTAACCGTTCTGATACCGGGGTTGGAAACTGAATCTTAACGAGGCGTTTCGGACGATTCCACGAACTCCCTGGCGCTGGGGACCCCGGGTGCCGACCCGTCCACCATTTAAATGTACAGGGTGTGAAAGAAGTAATGTTCACTGGAGCCGACAGGGACGAAACCAGAGATGCTTTTTGTATCGCTAGAGATGTATCTGATCGTAAAGTTGAAGTACAAATACTTCGGCTTCTCCTATAAGCTACACACGCGTGAAATCTTTAATCACGAACTTCGTACTCCTAACCTATAACAGCTGCGCGTGATTCCGAGGTCTTCAAAGGGAAATCTTGTCGGCGTTCTCACCCCAAAGCAGTTTCGCAATTGTATTCATTCGTCGGCGTTTGATAGGAACGTTACTTATACCAGTTCCGTTCAAAAGAACAAGCGTTCTTTTCCAATTATCTTTGAGAAAACAATCGCTGTCGCCGGATAGCGAATGGCGGGCACGGGACAAACGGCCCCGCGTTAATGAAAGCAGACCCCGGCGCAAAGGGAGCCCGGTAAGGTGAATAAATATTTATTCGACGAGTGTATGCAGATACGTTCTAAGTGCATTAAAAAATTATTTAAACGCGCCCGTAGGAAGCATTGTCCGGGGGAGCGCACTTGATACGTAGTAGCCGGGGCTTAATTGCCCCATGTAAATCGCCCGCGGGGCCAACGCCAAACGTTTTCTGCCGGCTCATTCCGCTTTCATCGGTGCGACGTCGACAGCGACCGCCGCCGCGCGCAAACGGTTACTATGACGACTTTTGATTAAAACGCCGTCTCAAATTGGCTTTGTGCGTTTGCACTCGACAAAGCCTTCACAATATTCCCTTTGCTACCGAGAGTTTAATATAATAGGTATTAGCGATGTTCTGAGAGGGCCACTCGAAGGGGTTGGGAATAACCCGGCAGGGGGCACTCTCGCGAGGGGCGCCCCAACTGTTCGGCCCTGTGAAGGGTTGCCGCGCTGAGAGATCATGCGAAAGGAGATAGTTTGAAAAAGAGGTAAAAGGAAAAAAATAGGTGGAAACTTCGTGAGGGTAGTGAAGAGGGTGAGACAGAAATGGAGACAGTGGCTGTGGGTAGTGTGTGTTAGACGAAGAGAGGTCGCCGAGGGAGAGATAAAGAAGGACACATGGAGCGTGAAACAGGCGGAACGCTAAAAAATGTAAACAGCGCCGAGAGAATTATGGTTTGTGAAAAGGAAGAAAGATGTAGTCGCCGATGGGTAGAGGTGAGAGAGGAGAGAATAGTGGGGGGTGAAAAAAGATATTAGGGAAGATTCAGGTTTCCCTTTCTGGGGTAAAAACGAAGCAGTGCATCGAGAGGGAATCGAAGGTCGAGATGAAACGTGAGAAAGCGAAATGTAAGAGACAGAATGGAGTTACAAGAAAAAAGGAAAATTGAAAGGAGAGGGAAGGATAGCATAGACCTCCTCCTCCCTCTACTGGTCTCTATTTCTGGATTATCACTTGGGTTCCATGTAACAACCTACCACTTACTTCCTCAGAATCGAGAAACGCTCAAACAAAAATACTTGCGAGTCACTCGAGCCCATCACTACTCCCCATTGAATAATGTCCAGTTCCGAGTGGTTACCTCATCAGCTAAGGAAATGGGCGGAGGAAAGGTTGCCCCTCGTCAGGACTACTGGCGGTGGGTTTCCAAAGCCGATTCTTTCTTCGACCCTAGCGCAAGGTCTATTTCTCAACCTGTTGAATTTCCCACCTACATGACGCACGATTTGTTTCCTCGCAACGCTACCGCCGGAATGCTCGCCGGTGTTCCTCCCTGTTCGCGGGCGAACGAGCGTAAAACCGGGGGGGAACGGGCGAGAGATGGATTAACGGGAGCGTAAACGCTTGTACAACGCTCATCGAGTACAAATCGCGATGACGATTCCAATGAATGTTAACCGCGGGTACTTTACATATTTTCGGCTCGACCGGTCGGGCGAAACCCTCCTCCCCAATTATAACAGGCCGGTGGGGTCGCGCCGAATCGCTCGCAGCGCCAACGAGTGCGCCCGTGCGGGAAATACGAGAGCTACGAATTAGAACGGGCGACTGGAGGAGCGCGATCTTATTTCGGCGATTTGTTGCGCGGTGACAATTCCAGATGGCGCGAAATAGAGTGTTAAACGGGCCCGGGCGCTCGACTCGTCTTGTTCCACGCCCTCCCCTATGTATCCGTCGCTGCTCCCGCCCGTCTGTGTATATATTTATCGTTAAATTACCTTTACACAAACGCCCCAGGGCGAGATAGATCGGGCGCGCGCCTGCACAGCCCCTCGGAGTATCGCCGAGACGCGCTCTCTGACTCTGTGTGCAGTAATACTCGCTGTTCCGGAGCGTAACGACCTGCCGGGGGTATCTGTAGCCCCGCGCAATGATACCGACTCCCCCGTAAATGGAGTTGGCAGCTTTCCTTGGCCGTTTTCACGATAAAGACGCGAAGTTGTTCCCCGAGTCTCCCCAGCAGACGGGGAATTTCATTAAACCGGCGATACCCGGCCGAGTTCAAGAAGTTAATGCGAGCCTTTATTCTAACCAGCCGTCGCGTGCGCGCGAGCGCGAGCTCCCAACCCGTGGAATTTCTTTTATGCCGGCGGTGGCCAGCTCGCGGACCCGTCGACAAACACCCGGCAGTTCTTCGCGCCACTTAACCACGCGACAAAATACCGAACCCCGGGACTCCGGGCAACTTTCTTTATTAAACTCCCTGCCGGTTGAAATTTTCAGTCCCTGGCCGGCGATCGCCGCGACACCCATCCCCACAGCGGCGAAAAATCGTCCAACTTCTTGTTCCCCCGCGGAAGAGAATCTTTCTCGAGAGGGGCATTCCGACGGCCGTTCCCCGCGACGAAACTTCCGCCGTCCGGCGGGAAAAACAATTATTTTCTGTTCCACTTGGCGGCGAGCGTCTTAAAACTTCCGGGCGATTCGTAAAGGCGAGTGTGCGAGCTGGGGTGTGTAGACGCCAAAGTCACCATTGTGCTTACTCGTGGCCAACGGGCGACGGGACAATTGCATCAGTAAACTGTTGACCGATAACGATCGATGAATACGTTGCGTGCTCCACCGTTCGGTAGCCGACTCGCGATGGAATTATTAATACGCTGCTATGATTTACGTATGAGGGACAACGATGGTCAAATGCCATTTTGTGACGGTATCTTTGAGTACATGGAAACAAATGAATTTCAGCACTGGGCTATTTATGTCTAGAGGAATATTCTAATTCTGATTCTTCTATTAAAGTAATTCAACCTCTACTACCACATTCGTTCTTAGATAAAATTGTCACTAGATCACAGAACTTACTTCCACCATTCTCCCTCAATTGATTAAATATTTTTCTTCTTCTAATATCCCAAGAACGGTCTCGTTCAAAGTCGAGAGACGGTATTTCAGATTAAACGACAGTCACGAGGAAACGACCAGCGGAGATCGAGGCGGTCCAATAAAAGGAATCGTTTGGGCGGGTTTTAAAGCAAACACAGGAGGGTCTGTCGATAAACGGATCGAACTCTCCTCTCGGGAATTAGGTGAAATACAAACTCCGGGGCACGGCGACCCGCCGCAGTCATTGGGAGCTCGTGAAATTTCGAGGAGTGCCGATAAAAAAAAGATTTCAATTCCCTTTAGGTTGCCAGTCGACGAGGTGGATCGTGACGCGCGCGGAGATATCCCCCCCCCCTCCCTCGGCCGTTTTTCGAGGCGAGCATCGGCGGAACCCGATGGAGAGGGCGCAGCTCATGGGGGCATGCCTTCTTATCGGGCGAAGGCTGCTCAAAATCCTCCAAGGCGCGCTTAAACGACACCTCAGCGTCACGGCCTGGAATCCTAACCTCCTTTAACCTTATTCCACATATTTGAATAAATAATGACTCTTCTGCCAAATAGGCCACGCCTGTTCGAGGGAGGCTAGAAAGAAACCCGAAATGAGGACTCGCTAAAGACGATCTACCAGCGAAGTAATACGAAAAATGGCCCCACTGGGGACTCGGCGAGATTGGTGGGAGGTTTATGCTGCCCTATTACAAAGAAAAATAAGGGCACCCTTATTCGTTTTCTTTACTCCCATTTTACCTGTTACGTCCGGACAGGTTTATGCAAATCCCTCCGAGGGACAGTGCTGGATTAAGCAATAAGCGAAATAAGCACAGCTTAGGGCATCGAGAGAAACGGGGGCAGAATAGAATTTTCTGAATTTTAAAATTTAACTTCTGATAGAAACACTTTTTAGTCACGTGTCCGAAAATGACTAAGAAATCGCATTGTGTCAAAAGAAATTTAAAATAACTGAGCGCCGTGGCTCTTCTCCACGAGTTTTTTTATCGGCAGAAGGGAACACGTGCAATCGGTTCAGGCAGTCAGTCACCGTTACGGAATCTGCCAAGTCGCCAACGCGGCACTTGCAGCAGAACGTTGCGTTACCGAAACCATTCGCGGATTCCGCGCCTTGTTATGAAACGCGATTTCCCATTGTGAGGCGATTCCGCTGAATCGCTCCTCGAAGTGGAGCGAGCGAGCGAGGAATATTGAGCAATGGATTTAATGGGGCTGTACGTCACATACCCATCCGTAAGACACCCTTCCCAATCTCCCCCACCCGTCAGTCCCACCAATTTCCTATTTTTTTTTTTTTTTTGCAAATGTCTCATTTTCGCCCTAGAAAAATTATTTTCTTGAAAAATGCAAGCGTAATCGTCGTTGCAACGGTGTTTATAATTATCGCGGGCCAGAGTAGCTTGGTTTTCAACTACAGACCGCACGGTCGAAAAGAGAGGACCGCTTTTGTGATGTTTCAATTAAATTCGCATCGTGTGTCAACAGCATTGAGGTCACGCTCCCGTAAACAGTGGTACTTTTATTCAATTACCGTGCATCAGATTGTTCCGCTTTGTTTATCGAACGTTCTGAAAGCACGGGCCAGCTGTTCATAGAAATACTTCAATTGTACGTATGGGGGGGGGGGGGGGGATGGAGTTAATGGGGTTGGTACGCATGGGCGTGCACAGGTATCGGTGTTTTCTTTCTCTCCTTTTCGCGCCGTGTTAATAAGGCGAGGTAATGGTGGTTAATTCGATGTTTGTGCTCCCTGGGCCGTCCCAGCAGGCAAACTGACCACGATCATCGGTGCAAAAGCATTCGAGCCCATCGGCCATCGACTGACGCTGTTTACAATGTCGCGGGCAAACCATGCTGATTGAATGCATTCCGTAATGGACCGGACGGATGAATATATCGCTTTGAGCGCAACGTCGCGCGACAAATCTCCGCCGAGCGCGTATACATTTCGTCCGACTTGCCGCGATTGCACGCAATAAAAAACGATGTCATCGCGGAACGAAGCGCCGTCGCTTTGGCCATTTCGATATTCTATGGGCATCGTCATGTTGGACAAAAGTTGACGCTTCCACTGGCGTGGGCGCGCTGTTGCGCCGAGGAATGTCCACACCGTGCAGAGTTGGGCAAAATGTAATCTAATTACAACTTACAAGTTACGATTGAAATGTAATTGTGTAGTTGATTACATTATTTTCTGCATTTTTACAAAATTAACGTTAGTAGAAAATAATGTGTAATCAACTACACAATTACATTTTAATCGTAACTTGTAAGTTGTAATTAAATTACATTTTGCCCAACTCTGACCCCGTGCAGTGTTATTATAATGTGTATTTTACTAAGCATTTTATTAATTTCCATGGGATTCGAATTATCCATCACCAGGGACGGATTTTGGAAATTTGGCGCCCTTAGAGTAGCAACCGCCTGCCTCCTTTACCGTGAAATATCATGAAGTATTTTAATTTAAAAGAGTTGAGACAATTTTGGAATTAATTCAATATGTCAACTCATTTACGAGTTATTGCAAATTTGATAGATGAAAGAAAAGTGAACTGTTTTTAAAGCTGTCTCAGCATCTGTGTCTAACAAGGGTTCAGGTTTGGCAATTTCAGAAAATTTTGATACTTAGTGCACGTAAAGGTCTTCACTCGGGAATTAATATCTTAAAGCAGTAAGAAGCGGTTTTCAGGCAAATTCGAGAAATCGACTTTGAAAAATTCTAAGTTCCCTTATATACAAGGTGTTCCTGTACCTGTGGTCAATACTCCAGGGGGTGATTATACAAGAAAAAATAAGACGAAAATCAAGAATAACGAAATTGCGATAAAGGCTTCGTTTTCGAAGAAATTAACTTTGAATTTCACCTACGCTTGAGGGTGAACCTTTTTCAATTTCATCCTCCCAAAATTTGACGCCCTAGTTTGCAGCCTACTTAGCCCATGTCTATACAAATCCACCTCTGCCTATCACGTACGTATTTACTCTTCAATATTTGAAGATTTATTGTCGTATGCACACCAGCAACTGACATGTTGACTATCATATCTGCGACGGCAGTGATATCAATATCTCTGTTCCCATAAATCGTGACGAAGCGAGCATACAAGCCACCCCAAGTGTCAAACGAAAGGAACAAGTACGGTAGCTGAGGTTAGGTTAGGTATAGCCGAAGCTCGCCGTATAGACGTGTCGCGGAGGTCTGACGAGACGATACGGTTTCCAAGCCAGACGTCTGCCTTTTTTTTCTTCTTGGAATCGTTCCTCATCGTTTCTCATCGTTTCCCGTCGCTCTCACGGCCCGGCGTCCTCTCCTTTTCCTTTCGCTTTTTCGCTCCCGTAAGAACACCTAGCGCCCGAAACGGGGGCCGGGTGGTCTAATTGTAGGAGCGCGTTCGAGACACGCACAAAGCGGCGCCGTTTCATCTTGTGCACAGTTTTCTACCCCTCGGACTGCGGCGCCAATGGGAGACAATATACTTGTGTCCAACGCTACGTGCACGGCACTCGCACGATTGCACGCCTTCCAGGCTGCCACCATCGCGGTGCACGGTTGTCTGGCTGTTTTTTTTTTCTTCCAATCCACCGGGGACCAATGATCACTGTTTTCGAGAGATTTCGTCTCTCTTCGGACAGTATTTTTCATTCGGCGTTCAGAGACCACTGGGTCGATGTTTGTGGAATAGACGAAGGAAGAATTATTATTCTTTCAATCACACGTACGGTGACTCATATTTTTCAGTCCGTTTACGAGATTTGAACTAATATATTTCAATTCATGCTTCACTGACGCTGGATAATATTCCGATATTTTTGGAAAGCGTGTCGAGGGGCCAGTGAAAACACGCCTTTCATTAAGATGTATTTCTATGTCTACGTGGGAAATATCGAAAAGATTGATTAAAAATCGTTGCGCAATATAAGAAGTTTCTTGAAACGCCATCTTTGGGAATATAAGAAAGTACATGTAAACCAAAGAGAATAAACCTAACCTAAATATTGAAAATATTATTCCAATAGTTGTAAATCTAGCGTGGTTTTTTATTCAGGTATATGGAGTGCAACGAAACGCAAGGAAGCACAGTATCAGCGTGCTTTATCGATGAGAACGAAGGTTCTATGAAATTCCATACGTTAACCTTAAGGTCGTCACGCGCTATTGTCTCCGTACGGTGCTATTTTCGTTGGCCTCGTCACGATCCGACGTACGAAAAAATCGTTCTGTTCCCCTCTTGAATTACCGACCACGTGAGACGGGAGCGCTGCGCGGCCGACGGTGATTAAAAAAAGAGCAAAAATGATGCATCGAAAATAGCTCTGCGCGTTTGCCGGTCCTCCTTTTTAATCCTAGGCGGTGCTTCGGTATTAAAAAAATAAAATCGAATATCATGCGCATCGATTCCCCATTCTGCCTCCACGCTCTGTTTAAGATAAACCATTATAAGCTAAGATAAATTGTAGCACGGGTCGAATAATTCTAAATTCTAATATAGAGTATCGCGGCGAGGTCGTTAAACGGAGGTGAGCCTGCTACGCGAAGATTACGGCGAATAAGCATGTCGGGACGATTAAATAAACGAAGTCTTCTACTCGCGGATGAAATTCTATATAACGGTAATTACAGCGATGCTTTAAGCGTGCAGATACGAGTGTAAGCCCAGTGAAGTGGTGCTCACTCAATTACAGCTGAGTAATACGGCGCAACATGGAAACAGCACTTAAGTTGGCGGATAAACGAACCCGGGCGACGCCGCCTGTGTTCGTGAATCTACTCGTCCGCGTCCCAGCTATTTTCGCGGTCGAAAAACTGCCCCGCGCGGCGTTGATCTCCGAGAATGGTGCGGCAACAACAATGTCACTGAAACGACAAAAGTTTCCTTACCGACGGCGAAGTTCAACGACTGGGAAGACGACCTCGTGGACGACACTTGCGGGGAAGTCTTTAAGCGAAGCACGGAAGGTGCGCGCCTTAAAGGGAGAACGCGTTTATTGTGACTTTTCGACTGGAAGATTTGTTTATGATATTGCGTGCTTGGAGGATTGAAACGGGGCTTCTGTTTAACACGTACTAGTCTTTCGGAAGATTTATGAAACAATTGCGAAGCTGAATGAGCTTAACTGTTATGGAATGTGGGCGGTACTCTGGGGTGGCGGATGATTCAAATAATCGGGTCTGTTTCGACACATTTTCAGTTGACGATTTTTTCAACACTTATTTATTCTAATATGGTTGCATTCACATATTTTATTAATGATGTAACACTGATTTTTCAGAAATGAAAAGAAGGAAATATTTACCTTAGCTTATATGGGAGGGGAGGGGGGGGGGGGGGTGCAGGTTATTTGAATATTATAAAAGGAGGTCACGACTAAAAAAAAGTTGGGAAACACTGGGTTAAAGATAGCTGGTATTCTTCCGCATGGTTCTGATATAGGTATTAAAAAAAAAGAGTCAATTTAAGGGGTCAGAAATCATTGAGCGTGCTGCTCGCGTTAAAAAATGAAATAACGCTCAGAATTCAAAGCGTGCTTATGCGTAACAGTAAATCCCGGTTAAATCCTCGAACCAATTCCTATTTGTAGCTAGAAATCGTCGCGAGAACTCGTAAATTCGACGAAAAAAGAGGGCAACCGTCCACAGAACTGTAGCGCTGTTCGAGTACTCGGTACAAGTGAGCCGGGATATATTCTCGAAAGAACCGAGCGGCTCGATTAAAAAGCGAGTAGAATGCTTCATTCGAGTACTCAGCTCGGCTCGGAAACCGAGTCCCGGCTCGACTCGAATTTCAAGCTACTCGAACAGCTCAACACAGAAGAAACTAATTGTAAGAGCAAAAACCTTCTTAATGTATAAACGAGACGTTCTACGTTACTATCAACTATGGTATTATTCTTTCATTGGAATTGAAACCATGTTACCGTGCTTCTACAGCAAACAATCTATCTAATTCTGATGAGAGGTTAATCAGCACTTGACCTCGACAACTCGAAGAAATTATCGTTCCTGGCGGAAGGAACGGTTTCTCGTTAAGGACGAAGCGAAGAAGAGTCATATTACACTGGGTAAACAATCTACCTCGAGCTTGACTGAAAAACGGGATTCCCCGCTATGCCCGTGCTCCTCGCGCCTGCGCGCGCGTCCCATCATCGTCCCTCGATATACGCTCGACTCGTGGCGCGTACGCAACTCGCTCGACCGAGGCCTCGGATGGGGAGGGGGGAATACCAGGTAGCATTGGTGAGAAGGCTTAAATACAGTCACGGCCCCAGTTTCTGATCAGAACCCAATTCCTGATCAGTTTAGTATATAAATACTAAAAAATAAGTTTATCACGATACAAATTTATATAAAAAAATTACTAAATAATTATGAAGTATTTTTAAATTTATACGCAAACATTTGATAGCTCGTAGTAAACTGTTTTAGGTTGATCAGAAACTACTCCCTTTGCATCTCAAGTGATCAGGAACTGGGTCCTTGACGGTACCCTAGGACCGTCAGTTCCCGCTCAGAGGCTATGCTTGTGGGGATAAAACGCCCGCTATACATTCCCCAGGCCCAGCGGCTACAGATACGTGTGTGTAGAGGTATATATAGAAAATAAAATGGAGATAAAACAATTTTATGAATACTTCTGACAAAGGAGGTAAAACAAGAGATATGTATAGTGTATTGGGGACCACATACGCGATGACAATAGAGCTTTATCGATCACAAACATGAATCCAATTCTTCCCCAAGTGATCCTCTTGCCGAGTGCCATTACCGAACTCGACGACGTTCGGATGAAATTATGAAATAGAGTAGAATCGTGGAAAACTGATGCGCGGATGGGAAAACGGGTACGAGGTATGGGAATAATATCAAGGAGTAAGATTTCAAGGCGATTATAACCACAGAGTGGTCGGTTGGGATGGGCTTGCGTATCCATTTCGAGATAGATTGGATATATTTAATATCGCATTAATGGGATCCTGGGGGATCGAGGCACACTACCACGCAGGGTGCTTGAAAGCTTTCCCGTGCATCTCTCTTATCGTTCCTCTGATTTTATTACAAATACGAGTAGAACTTCAACTATACGCGGCAGGATGAGGGACCTAAGTGTTAATTAGAAGCCACGCTTCTAGGCGAGATACCCCAAGTGAAATTGGACTCCGGGCCACAATTACATACCGATTAACCACCGCGCTGAGCCCGCGGAAGGAAGCAGGATGAAAGGAGGGAGGAATACGTGACGAGGAGCGGCCACGGACGTTGGGGACGTTAGAACAGGGCGGGTGGGTCGAGTAGAATTTTTCTCGTTTCGAGTGCAATTTTCCGCGTTAATAGCCACGGATAATCGTGGTTTAATCTAATAGGGGAAGGGCGATTTCTCTCCATTAACATATCCCGGGGCTGGGATTATAATAGGTCACGTTATCGTCCCCACCTATTACGTGTTACACGCGTTTGCCAGCGAGCCCGCTCGCGTGGCGATGCAGCTGATAAATGGATAACCACGCTCCCCGTAATAGCGCAAAGAGTCGGTGACATAAGTGTATCTTGACTCGGGCCGGCGTGAGAAAAGAGGGGAAAAAAAGAGGAAGTAAATTGCCGGCTACTGTACTAGCGCGGCGTATTCCTTCCATACGTCAACCGTCGTCTGGCTTTCGCGCGCTAACGATCTCGTGTGCCCGCACTTTCTACTCGCTTAAATGGTCGCGTTAACTTCCGTCGGGATAGCTGTAAACAGTTCAGCCGCGCGTTATTCTTACGTTACAACGGTTGCGGCGTAACTTTCTTACACGCGTCACAGGCAGTAATGTAATTGATACATCACGGAGTGCTACGTTTTCATGAAAAATCGAGTATAATGCGATACTGTGTGACGATGCGAATTGCGTCGGCGAAGAAAAGGACCCCGGGGCGGTGGTACTCGAACTTAAGATGCGCGGGTCCTTTGTGTGCTGGCCAGGCGCGTTACCGATACAACGAAAAATACCGATACGTATCGACAGGCTTAATATCGATACTTAAAATATCGGAATAAAAATATCGAGGCGCGTTACCGATACTACGAAAAATATCGACAGCATTAATATCGATACTCTTACTTAGTATCGATACCTTTCGATGCATAAAATAAAAAACAATAACTAACTCAAGGTTTAATTAGTTAAAGTTTAATTAACACTAAATTGTTGTATTATATATGTATATTAATTATACAAGTAGTTTTTTTTTTGACAATATGAACCGTTTGTTTTGAAAGTGGTGTATGATCATTTTGTGAAAAAAATGAGGAAACGACGAATTTATATGTACTTTAATTTGAACTGTTTATTTATAAACAATTTATAATTTAAATGTTAAAATAATTCGTTTGTTAGATTAGAACTTCTAATCAATTGAAATTTCGTAAATTGACGTATCCATACGGTCAAATAGGTATCCGACAGTTTATCCCGTGTGAATCACGGGCAAAAGAATTAGAAAAAAAGGAAAAAAAAGACAAAAAGCATCACTTCCAAAACATGCTTTTTCGATACTTTTTACCAAAAACGGAAATATTTTAGACCATAAGAAAATATTCATTTTGTGAACCGGAATTGAAAATATTATTAAACTGTCAAAGGGTTAGCGCCGACTATTCAATGCTACTCTTTTCCAAACTCTACAAATAGCAAAGTAAAATGTTGGGAAAAATGTGATCTTATTACAAATTACAATTTAAATGTAATTGTGTAATTGATTACACATTATTTTCTGCAATCGTTAATTTAGTCCACGATCTTGTCAACTTCCTAAATTAACCATTACAGAAAATAATGTGTAATCAATTACACAATAACATTTTAGTCGTAATTTGTAATTAAATAACATCTTGCCCGACAGTGCATAGACCTAACCCAAACGTCGAGTGCCTACATGCAGACGCTAGTTTTATTTAAATCTAGAAAAATTCTCAATTCCGCAGTGTTTATAAAAACCACCAGTAATGTGATTCGCTCCGCGATTCTTTAATCCAGTATCTAAGTGTCACTATTACAATTCCATGGCGATATTTTAAATCACGTACTACTTTTTCCCGAATACACGCATCACGTAGCGCTACGTGTTTACGAAACCCCGCGAGCTTCCTTGAACCGCTGGTGTACTATCCATTCCCTAACTAAACCTTCAATCACGTATTGCCCCGTTCTTTGCATCCATAGAATCGTGCTCTATTGTACTATAAACCGTTTCTTCGTCGTCTCGCGGCTCACCGCGAACCACGTAGCGCAACGTTTTTTGCCTCCCTCTCATAAAGCGCAAATCGCGTAGCACTGTGCTTTTTGCTCGTCGAAGTAAATTGCACGGTGTCGAGAGCACATTCGACTGGCCAATACTTTCATTACTCGAGTGCAACACTTAACAACAAATGAATGCGGTGGTTGGGTTTCATTTTCATTTCACAGCTCGTTTATTACTGAATTTCTGTGCCACAGTGTTTCTCCCCCAGCACCGTGCGTAATGGCTGTAAGTGGAGCATTAATGCTCGCAGAGAAGCATCGTTGTTCCGCGTTCTCTGTACAGTAAGCAAACCTTTCAATCGCGCCGACAAAGCGCATTAGAACGAACCCTGGCGACAGGAAAACCGGCCGAACACAACGCGAGATACGCCAATGTAGACTCGCCCCGCCGAACTAGGAAATACTATTTTCAGGCGGCTGGGGTTTCAGATGCGAACTTAATAATTCAACGGCCCGTCGCCAACAGTGGATCCCGTCAAGCCCAATTTGTCAGGATTACCACGTGTCGCTTCCACTAGCAATTTCGATTGGCTTCCGTACGCGTCCATAAAAATTTGAGATCGGCAACGGTGAAAATCGAGAAGTCAGGCGGCTGTCGCGAGGACATCCAAGAAACAAAAGCGATAAATCTTCGACTAGAAAAAGTGAGGAAGAAAGCCAGCGGGAACAGAAAGTTCCCCGGCCTCCATTGCGATCCGAGAACATTCTCAGAGCTTTCGCTATTCGGGCGCAGCGTTCCGCCGCATTTCAATTTAAACGAACGCGAAAACACTTCCACCGCGCTGCACTAGTTTTTTTTTTGTTTCATTTAAACGCCACGCTTCTCGCTTCGACGAGTTTTCCAGCTCCTCTGGCCGCCTCCACAAACGCGCGAAAGCAACTCGATACTGCGAGCACCGATACTTATAGTCGATCGTCACTTCCCGCGCCATCTCTGATTCCCCGAGCAAAAGAAACCCCGCGCTAATCACCATTACATCCAACTTTATCACGTGTCTAACTAAGAAACATTATCCAAACACCCCCGGTGTGTTTCAGCGCGAAGAAGTTTCTCCATAAATTTCCGAAACGGGAAGGAGAATTCATCGGCCGTCACGCGATAAGCCTGCGCGTAATTAATTATACTTCTCCACTTTCGCTGCTTTATTTTTTCCCTCCTCGCAAGCCGCCCGTAAAAAAGAACTGTATCAATCATTCCGCTCGGCCGGCCGTCCTCCAGCGACCCGCTCTGTTCCTCTCCCCCCTATCTAGCCGCCTGTTTTTCTCCCTGCCGCCCCCCCCCCCTACTCCCCCCTGTCGCCGAACCAGGAGGCGCGCGGTTCGCCGGACGGAATCAAACGAAAGGAGGCACTCGGAGAGGTCCGCCGGGCCGGTCATTATCTAAAACGTTCCGAGGTAAGCTATTAAATGCCATCGGTGGTATCTTTCTCGGTGGCCCCGGCTCTCTCGTCGTGCCTGTCGCTCCCCGTTCTCCTTTAGGCCGAGGCTGGCGCTCCGCTCGGCGGCTTTCACGGTCCCGAGGCCTAGACATGGGTGGCCTTTTTCCTTCCTCCGTTCCCGTGTTATAAAGAACGGAATCGAAGGAGAGGGGACGTGTATGGGCAGCGAAGAAAAAGACAGAGGGAGGAGGACAGATATCTCTCACTACCGAGAACTGACATTCCAGCCGCCTATTTCGAGAATGACTGGACCCGTTTTGTGTCGCGACATGTACCTTCTATTTCTCCCTTTTTCCCCATCTCTGTTCATTGGAATCACGCCAGTTTCGCCGGCAGCAGACTCGCCCAGTATTTCCGTCCCGCTCCCTCCGTCCATCGGCTACGCGTATCCTCCTCAACCCCTTTTCCTTGCCCGTCCTTCTTCCTTTCCCACTTTCTCTCTCGCTTGCTCTCTCCGTGCAGCGACGTTTTCGTTCGATACTCGGGCGCGTGCGACTACACCACCAAGTCGACGCTGCATGTCCTACCTCGTCCCCACTCTCTTACACTCGCGCCAAGACTGCTCCTCGTTCCTTCCTCGTCTTCGCGCCGTCTTCTGTCTTCCAACTTCGCGTTTCGTCGCTCGAGTCTGCGGGCAACGCGATGCGCAACGGTAGTAGTAATTATTACCAGTGGGAATGAGTCGGCTACCTTGTAGGGATATGTGAAAAAAAAGAAAAGGTGACCAGTAGTGGACCGAATAGGGGAGCTGCCTTTCACGGGTTAGCCATTTTTCTTTCAACGGGGCTTGGGAAGCGTTGCCTGTTATCCGTTAAAAGGACTGGCGTGTTTTCTTCCGGATACGCCGCGCGATATGTTTCAATTTCCTCTCCGTGGAGCGGGGGGAGAAACGGGACGGCCGGCTTCCTAGAAATTCGCAGACGCTCAATTTGGTATTATGGTCGTGAAATGGATTCTAGGGTGACGCCAAGTCTAATAATACCGAGATTAAAGTGAAATACGTGTGGCGACGCCGGTCTACGGCGAATGGATCGCCGGACAGGGTTCACACGGGCTCGATCATGGAAAACAATACGATGCACGTATCCACCGGAGTGGTAGATAAATACCAAATGTTTTTAACCGTTTAAACTGACCATCGCCAGCGGCGAACACTGTTACCGTTTATGAAAACATGTTTGCTCTCTTCTTGATACTAAACACAATAAAGAAAAATAGCATGCAAATCTTTATACTAGCGTGCAGTGGCGGATTTAAAGGGCGAGCGAAGAACCCCCAGGGCTCAATTCTCAAAAAAAAATTATGATTCTATCCGAGCACTATATTTTCTTTCTATACTACTACAATTAGCCCGTTTTTAGTAAACTACCTCTTCATTTTCCCGAAAAATGGGCCCCTCAGATCGTTTGTCACCTGTGCCTTTTTCCACTGATAGCGTACAATCGTAGAAATCAATGGATCCACAATTCGCTACAATATCATACTTCTTCCTACCTATCAGACCACCCCTAACGCAGTACCTACTATAAAATCTGTGGAGCGACGCCCACACAACAAATTTGTTACGCGCGAATTATCCGCTCCTCGGCGCCGTTCAATTCACGCGCGGGAACAGCTTTTCCGCGGCAACAAGGCAACGAGAGCACTTTCGGGAAGGGAATGGTTATCGCGCTCCTCGTCCCGTCCGTCCGACCGTCCCGCTTTGACCCACTGCTGTCGCCCTCTCTGTCCCGTTCGCAACGGTGAGCCGGCCGCTCGCTTATCGCCCCCCTTGTGCGCGGGGATTCCTGATGAAAAGCTCGACGAGCTCGGTGGAGCACGGGCAACGGCCGGGAGCCATTCAAAAAGCGTATTGCAAAATTTCTGCGCCCGGCCTAGAGAATAAAGTTCCCTTTCTCTCGATGCATAGGCAAATCTGGTCGGGACGAAGTGACTCGGAAACGTAATTTCGACGGAGAGCCGAAAGAGGAGTGGCGCGGAAACGAGCCGGGGAATAGTTAACCCTGATATTCTCTCCCCCGGGGGGATCACACACCGCCACTCTTCGACTTTCCCCGACTTCTCTGCCTCGCCATGTCGTTATTGGCTGCTCACCACCACCCCTTCCCACCGCTGATCCCTTTGCCGTAACATTCGGCCCGCTATTCTCATCGATACTAGACTCTCCTGGCACCTGCGGTTCGCTAGCGCGATCGGCCGCCACTAAACGCTGACACCGCTCGTTTGTCGCCATTTCCCCTGCCATTCCAGACGCGAGTGCTTCACATTCCGCACGGGTGCGTAACGTGCGTGAGACCACGGGTCCGTGGAAGTGGACCCCGTCCCCCACCATTGGCCGTTAGGACGAGAGCAAGTGTTGCGGGGCGGAAGAGAGTTATGAATAAAGCATTTAATTACATTCTTTTTTCGAGTATTCTCCTTTGTGCAACCGAGCGTAACCCTTTATCCGCGGGATTGGTTAAGTGGTTTCAGCAGCTGCCCCCTTCTACCTAGCATGCACGATGAACAAATGGTGGAGGGGATGGCGGCGGTGGTTATAATTTATCCTGCACTTGCTTATTTACTACGCCCATTATCGTCGTAACGCAGTTTGCATGCTCTCGCGAATTTCAACGCTTGCGGGCTAGGTTAAGAGGGGAGGGGTTGGAGAATAGGGGTGCGGAGAGCAGATTGAAAACGAGGGATGTGGAACACGCGAATGATAGGCGAAAAGAGATCGGGAGAACGAGAAAATGAAAACAGGGGCGAAATTGGGGCGAACGTGCTAGACCGGGGACCGATGGCTATGAAAGCAAATTACTTATTAACGAATTTGGGGAAACTTGGCCCCTTGCTGCGTGGGCTCGTTCTGGCTATGCTCGATACTTTATTGGATGCGAAATGACGAAAAAATTGCAGGAAGAACGCGACATTGCATTCTCAGCTTTTCGCGAAGCTTTCTCTGTCATGGTTCAAATTTAATAACGACTTACGATTAGAATATGATAAAGAAACCTATTACGTAGACTTTTTCCCAGGGAGGGGGGGGGGGGGGCAACGTTGGGAAACAGTCAAGTTGACAGATGACGATTGGTTGCTTGTTTAAAATTAATAATCCAATTTAATTAAAAATGTAAAAATATTCACCTTTTCTTTAGTATAAACTTAACAAATAATAGTTTTTAAAAATAAGCGTTTTTTTTCAAGCCAGAGGCTGCCCGCGTAAAATACCATGTGTCAAAAAGTTTTATTAACCGAGCTACTACATGAATACTAATTAGCTCGATGTACCCAAATAAACCTATTAAATTTTCTTGACAAATTAGTATGTCTCCACCAATGGTAGAGATATTTTGAAAGGACGAGTTAACTCGTCCCCGCCGGGTGACAGGTTAAGCTAGCAAGCGGGCTGCCGACTACCCGGTGCCAAGACCAGAGGAAGCATTCTTTCCAGAAAATTAGAACGCGCCGCGTTTAACGGTATTAATATCTGTCTAAACAATTTACGGGCCAGCGAGCCGGTGGCCCGTGCTAATAATTCCCAGGAACCGAGAGCAGAGAGAACAGGATGAAGCTGGGATATTTTTTCTCCGGCGCTCATTATTCCGAGCTAGCGCAGAAATAGAGGAATTCGTCAAGAATATTTCACTGTCGAATAACGGGGTACGCGCGCGCACATACGTTGCGGACCTGGGGACGCACTGGACGGCGTGAAAGGTACACACGAAGTGCAAGCAGAAAAAAAACCGATAAGAAGGAAACAACGGATGGAAAGGAACTATGAGAATAGAGAAAAACCTGCATTTATGTGTGTTCATAAATATATCCCGTTTCGTGTTTTTTTTTAATTTCTATTGCGGAGATACTTAGAAATACTTCATATCACATTTTTTTATGTTAGTACTTCTTTTATAAATATACCCATACCAGCTTAAAGTACTCGGCGTTACACGGTCCCGTTTCGTATGTTTTTAATCTCTATTGCGGAGGTACTTGAAACCTATTTTATTGTTTGTATTCTAGTACTTCTGGATACACTATATTCAATGCTGCCTTACGAGGTAGTAATATAAATTGTGCATCTCTTTTCCCCACGCGTGATAAGGCAACATATAATTTATCACCTCAGTATGCTTATTGACAAACAAAAATGTCAATAAGCTTCCCGAGGTGATAGAGTAATAGAAAAAAACCTATGTCTCTCGCAAGATTGTAAGGAACATATCTATAAAAATCCGATCAAAATCGGTTCATTAGATCTCGAGATTACCGTGAACATACAAACCAACAATCTTTCTGTCTTTATATATTAGAAAATATATATATATATATACACGTGTATATACTTACTTCTTTTTCTCAAAAGGTCGACAGTTCTGCTGCTTATTGCGGTCGTCTGGTATTCCACGGCAGCCTAATAATAGAAGGCTGTTTTCGTGGAAGGAAGCGAGGGAAGTCGTTGCTCCGAATTATTCCGCGCCTCGGACCTGCAACAAGGCGCATAAAACGAAATTAATGCGGCAATAATCGTTTCGGGCGCAGCGTAATTCGCTAAGCCGGCCTTCTCCCTTGAGGCCAGTTTAATTCCGCAATAATTGTTCTACACGGCAACTAATCACTGTGATATTACATTTCTTCGCACTAGACTGCAAACGACACTGTACGTCTGTTTACCTTTCCCGCCTAATATCAATTTCCGGGCGACACCGCACCGAAGACGAGCCACGTTTTGTTTCCCCTTTGAAACTGGTTTAACCCACCCATGCGAAACGGCGCTCAACCGTATCTCGTCTCCCTGGGCCACAGATACGTGGCGCATTTAACTCTCGCGTGAAGCCGTAGTATTACTTTTATTACCATTATTATTATTAAGTAATATCGTTGTTATTACCACTCTGATTACCACTAATGCAGTGCTGCTACTCCTGCCACTGTTACCGTTGTTACTCCCGCTGATATTATTATTACTGTTGCATTAGAATAAAAAAATACCGAACTCCACCGATCGCGGCAGGATGTTGCGTCGGAGAGCGTGCAGTAAATTCGCTGCTTTTCCACGACGCACTTCTCACTGCCGCCTGGCATTGTTACTCTCGGGAATTGTTATTTTAACGGGACGACACGTCTCGGCGAGCCGGTCTCCGCGCTGGATATTAAAGTCGGCGACACAATGACGCGAATCCTCGCTACTCGGCCGGCGCGTATCAAACGGGGCATAAAACGCGGGATAAAGTGCCGGGGCGTGTGTAAAAGCGAAACACTTGTCTGTTTACCGGGAACGGAGGTCCCGAGAAGCGCTCGGCAAACATCCGCGCGCCGAGCGGACGGGGAGACCGGCGGGAGGCATATATCGATACGGCGTAACCTATTCCCCGTGCATCCTCGAATCTGGGATAACTGTAGGTGTCGCTCCACTTCCGTTAGAGCCGCAGGCAAATATGGCCGACGTAGGGGCGATAAAATTTTATTCCACGATACTCGTCGCGAACGAACTACGCTCTTCGAATGCGACAGACCTCGATCATGACCCCCGCGTAGTCGCGATCCATATACAGGGTGATCGGAAAGAAACGAGTCGCTTCCAATATTCTTTGCCGCGCTCATGTGAACGAAGTGTAGTGAAAAAGGGCTCTCCGAAGGTGGCAATGTTGCCTCGCAGAGGATAGCTTCGAGGTGAATTTTCTTCGAGATTATTATCACTAAGGTTACCTCTAATAAATTAGAATCAGATACTCGGAATGGCATAATTGGTGGGAAGTTTGCTAGTGAAAGATGTTTGAAGTGGATTTTGAGAGATTTAGGACGAAGGGATCTTAATATTGTTAGACACTTTACATGATGTACTTTCCCTGCACAGCTTCCATAGCGCCAGCTTAATTTCAGGATATTAAGGTGATTCATATTTAATGAATCGCCAGCTTGGAGCGTCAGGATGGACGCAGGAGCTGAATTGCCCGAAACAAGGGAACCTGTGTTCCTATGCGTAACGCTGACGTGGAAACTTGACGATTAATAAAATTAGTCGCAGGCATTGTTAACGTCTAGCGTACGGGGATGAATTATATCCGGCGGTCCGCGTCCAATTACATTACACGGAGGGAGGGGCGGGGGGGAGGGGGTCATTATTGCCGTAGAGGGCCACGACGCTTCCCCAGAGAACCGGAAGCCTGTCCCACCCGCCCTCCAGGAATGGCGGATAATCGGCCTCTCTATTAAACTTTTATCAGGATTTCGCGGAAGATTCATCCAGAGAGGAGGCTCGAAGCGTTCTTAACGATTGGCGAACGGACACGCAACAGCTACATTATGCATTCACCGGGGAACTATCAAAGAAATCTCGTCCAGCTGGGGCGCATCGCATTCCTCTGTTCCTGTATTTCTGTCTGCACGAAATCGAATGTTGCTCTACTTCCTTGATGCTACACGCGTAGGTGGATGGTATTGTTACGCGAGGGATCAGCGGGTTTTCAGGCCCGTTGCACAACGAATCCAAGGGATATCCCGAGAGGCTGGAATGCCTTTTCTGACAGGTCCTTGCTCCCTTAAGGGGTTTAAGGCGTTCCGGTTTAAAAATTGATTTTTTTTTATTTCATTTTTCGAATATTCAACCGTTTAAGAACACGTGCTTAAAAGGATTTTTTGAAATTCGTAAAATTCTCGAAGTTATAGGCACTTGAGAAGTATCTCACATAAAACTTTAAAAGCTCTTCTCGAAACAGTATTGTTAAAGCGGTGGAACATATATCTCGAAAAGTTATTATCCGATTAGACTGAAACTTTTTTTACTTCGGAGAATATACTTCTGGCTCGCGGAGAAACCAGTAAAACTTAAAAAATTGTAAATTTGTAATTTTTAAAGGCGTTGAAAGGACGAGAAATATAGGGAACAAGTGATTTCAAACATCAAGTGTCGTTATTTTCTAGAAACAAATATAATTTCTTGTAATTTTTAAAGTTAAGTCCACGTGGGATTTTCATGCTATAGTTTAAGATATACTTAATACAAAACTAAAAGTTCCATTAACTTATAAGTAGTAGTTATCCTTTAATAAATTCCTAAAGATCACCTATTTTTATGGGCTCTAAACCGGAACTGCCTGTTAAGGCGGATTCGCATGTATCAGTTCCGTGTGAGGTCTCGTGTTAATAGTTCCTAGAGTTGTTTCCCTAACCTATACTGTTCTCAAGCAACGTTACTCTTCTTATAAAATAATAGTTGTCAAGGAGTTTTTCGAAGAAGTGCAATTTCAGTTTGGTCACGGTTTCGTAACGTGTCCTTATTTAATGAATAATGTTAATTTGAAATATAGTAATTGAGTTCATTTCAACTAAACAAATATTAGAAAATGGCACTATAATCACAAAATCCGTGAGTGACAGTGGTAAAAGAAATAACGTTTCCTGTCAGTTACTCACACTGACGGCACTAAACCGTCACGGGCGTGATAGGTATGTGTAAATCCGCCTTTAAGGTGTTAGCGTACGTCACTCGTCAGACACTTTCTTTCGCGCAACGGAATATACCTGCTGCGAAAAATGTGGGTCGGTGTGTACCTAACATACGAAAGAGGTGACAAGAAGCGATTAATCAATAGGAGATTCGGTGCCCTAAATTAGTAAAATGGATTAAATAAAGATTTCGCAGTTTAAATCGATGATAGATGGGCCAAAGAAAGGAGAATATAAATCACATTCAGCAGTGTTTGTCCCATACTATTTGACTTATAGCCAAATCACCTTACCTAAATTAGGTAAATTGAGCATGAATAGCTTCCTGCATTAATTGAACGCTCCCTAGCTCAAATCACTAACACGCCTCCCAAACAAGGGACAGTAGAAAGCCCCTATCGCGGTATACGCCATCAGATCCGATCGAAATCGAACCCACGCACATTTGCCTAATTAAAACCCTTCGAAACGTCAAACATGAGATCACGGAGGGAATGAAGTATAATAACCATTCATACATACACCCACAACACGATCATATACATTCATGATACCAACCAAATTGCTAATTAAATGCAGATACCACTGACTATCCTTCCGCTACTATACACCACCATCAAGCTCCATTACCTCACCCTTCAGTCTACTATAAACGGTAAAATGTTTCAACCTAAACATCATTCTCTATTGAACGATCAGCTCTCATCTAATACCAGCTCTCACTTAATACAAATAATAATAAATTATTTGTAATTCTGTTACGTACACAAAGTGTCCCAGAATCTTTGCCATCCGGGCCTTTGGCCTTTTCCCTTAAATTCGCCGCTGCTAATTACTCTTTATTGTTACTAATAATAAGGATCATCCTTCCCCCACAAAGCAGCTAATTTATTTAAGCCCTAGGACAGGATTCTCACTGACCATTTTCCAGACATCCATTCCATTCTTTCAGAGTGCTCAACTCTTGTGCTCCACTTGTGCTTAGATAATCTACGCCTGGCCAGATTGATTTAGCCCACTATTTAATTATAACCGGGATTGTTTCTGCATCATCAAAATATATTATTAAAGTATAACTGGTCTACAACGTTCCACAGCCAGATTTCCCAAACCACGAGCCCCACCCCTCGTACGATTAAAACACCCACCGACGTCGACCCTGCAATTATAAAGCAGTAAAAACAGCGAAGTGAAAAGTGGGGTCGAAAAAACGAGGGGAGTCTGGATAATAGTATCCGTTGACGGGAGTCGAATTTTAATCGCGAACGGAATTGCCGCTCTCGATCCGCCAGACTACCGTGGATCACCATAAACTATCCAATTACCAGACCCACCGACACGCGTTCACATCTCCGGAAACCGTAGGAACCCGGCCGCCGCCAATCCGCCCCCCGGTTCAGCCTGACCCCCTCTTCGATTTAATCCTCGTCTACAAAACCGCACTACCTGGAAAGCTAGCTTCGATCGCGCCTATCCGCATCGATCGGTGGCTTCTGATTAAAATGGTTCGCAGAAACGACGAGGGTGGTGGGACGAAGGGGAGGGGTGGGAAGGGAGGTTGGAGGTTACTGGATTCGGGTGCAGCCCGTCCGGCGAACTATATCTCGCCAATGAGATAAGGGCTCCACGATGGATTGAAGGCGCAGATACGGTTGATAGAGAGGAGGGAGGGGAGACAGTGGGAGATGACGATATAGCGGGGTTGAGAGACAGCACCCGGGCGAGAAAGACGACGATGCGCGGAGGTATCGGAGCTAGCGAATACGCTTATCTTGATCCATCGAGGTCGCGTTACATGCTCGCCGCCGCGAAACGTTTCATCAACGTCGTTCTCTCCTCGCGCCGTTCCTTCATCGACGGCGGATTCCGTTGCCCCTCTTCCGCTCCTTCGTTTTTTTCCCGTCCTCCCTTCGGCTGCTAGACGGCTGTAGGCTTACCGGCCTGGCCGGGGGAGGGTGAAAGATCGCCGGGCGCTTAAGTCATTTTTCTCTGACCTGAGAATTACGGCCGGGTGTGATCCCTCGATTTGCGGATCTCGAGGGGGGGCCTCTGGTCGCTGGTATATAGTGTGGTGTGATCGAGGCGTCTTCGGTTTTCGGGGAGTGTCAGGGAAAGGGTGGTGGCGAGGGTCGAAGGGAACGAGATTTTGGGGACCTGTCAGTTTCAAGTCTTACAATTAGGCTCGGAGAGGTATCAGGGTGTTAAATTTCCATATTTTCAATTCGTGAGATTCTCCAAATTGCCATGGTACTGGGTTCTCAAAATTGTAATATGGTAAAAGTTGTAGGTAGGTATCAAGATTCTGCATCAAATTGCTTAACGTCAGAAGTCCAAGGGTGAATTCCAAGATAGGGGAGAGGTGCTATAAAAGGGCCATTTTTGTTCAGCGTCCATTTCTGACAATGTCGTTATAGGAATTTAAAAAACAAGTACATCCCAAGAAAACTTGTTTATCCCCCTTCAATAAAAGTATAATAAAACCTCATCAATTATAATAGAAAATAACAAAATCTTCGATTTTCAAATAAGTAGCAAATGTCCCTTTTACGACTAGGTGGTTTTAAATGGGACAGTATAAGTTATAAAAGGGACACGTTAATAAAAATAAACTTATTAAGTATTAGAATTATAATTGTAAATCTTAATGATTCAAAACAATAGAATCTATGAAAAAATTAACTCTTTGTAACATAAATCATCAATATTTTTGACTATCTTTATAGAGTGTGACTTATCGTTAAAGCTTTAGCAGCTTTTTTAGTTATAAAGGAACATTTTTTATAAAATTTATGTCTTACAAACTAAGTTCAACATAGGAATACCCACGAATGGTAAATATAAGTATATAAAAATCTATAAAACATTTAAATAATAATAGTCCCTTCACTAATTCCTAAATTTGAAACAAGACATTTGATTTGTAACATTGACAGATGATACACTAATAACTTATAGAAAAGTAAAATACATATAGTGTCCAGCAGTACATATGTATGGAAGGACAGCCATGAAACGGTTGTCCCATTTAAGACTTGTTATGCTGTCCCTTTTAAGACTATAAGTGAGTTTAACATAATATAACTTCAAAACAAAGAAAACAATCGATTAAGCTTACTTACTAAGTATTTTCCTTTCAGTTGAATACAGGATGTTTTAATGATATAATAGTTCAACAGTTTATATATATCTTATTCTCAGAAAACGACACAGAAAATCAACGAAAATTTTACTTTTACTGCCGAAAAACATCAATCGCGGATTACTACTCTGTTGCAAGTGAGACCCGGAGTGAAGCCCAGCCAGACAATTTACAGCAAATTTGCGTAAAGTTTATCGAATATCAAATCACGTAATGCAGCAATCTTGTGCGCTTTGTGAGTGCTCACCTTGGCGTTAAATTTAGGACATGTAATGATTCAATTAGAACAGAAAATATTGTAGCAATCTTTATACACTCGATGAGGATATCCGATCATTCTCGAAAGCGGATAGCGAAAGTTATTTGTGCAAAATTTACCTACAGTTGTGCATTGGGATCATATTTGAATCACATTTGCAGCAATCAATGCAGCATACAATGATTGCAAATTGCCATCACCACTTTACATTATATTTACAACATAATATGTTTTAGTCATATTTAGTAAATTAACATGAGTCTAACGATATAGCAATATTGATCAAAACATGTAGTAAATGTATTGATTCATTGCATGATCAAGAATTTAACTCATGAAAGTCTATCTGGGATGTGTAATGCGTTTAGAATTTTGGCAATTCAATTTGTCCCTTTTAAGACCTGTCCCTTTTATGGCACCTCTCCCCCACCAAGTTTCCAGTTTAAATCTTCAACACCAAACGAACCTCTCCATATCCAATAACCCAAATGTACAAAAATCCCAATTACTAAACGGACACTCACAATCTTCTTACCAATCAACCATCCACCATCGGTCATCTTCCAATCTCTCTACAGTGTAAGAAGTCATACGTCACTCATCGATTCCAACCAACTAAATCCCCCACCCCAGAATCCCAGCGCATAGCTGCTCCGAGTGAAATGCGGATCACGCGCGAATCGGCGCATCGACGATGAAGACGCGTTCCCCCCATCCATCTCGGTTTTGTAAACAGAGCTGCGGCTCACTCGTGCTTATAATCATCGGCGCACACCATATAGAACCACGCCGACGGGCGTTATTCAATAATTAACACATTCTATCACAGCCTTCTTGCACCTCTATGCTTCCGTTGCATCGCTAAGCCTGAATTTCAACTTCGACGGAGGGCAAAATTCACCGACGACGGAGGGGGGTGTCGCGACTGAATTAACATCCCTTAGTAATTGAACTACTAAGATACACCTAATAATTCCAAGTAACATAAAGGAACTATAACATCGTCGCTCAGCCCTTACTAGAAATTTCCATCGTAAAGCTCAAGATCAACGAAGGCAATTAACGCCAGTGCCGCGAGTGAAACGCCACCGCCCGGAACGAATTCCGAAGCGCGCAAAAGATTACCAAAAGAAACATCCCGCCGCTACGAGCCGCAAACGACGGAGACGGCCCCGACGATATTTTACATCGAGCGCTAATGAAAATTTAAAATGGAACTCCTACGATGGGTTTAATGAAATCTATAAATCCGTACGGGGGCAACGGTTTAATCGAAACCGACCGCGGGTTCGATCCGCGCCGGCGGAAGATATAGGCGAACGGGGGTTTGATTGCCGGGGGACGCAGCGACGCAAATTGCGGGAGCATCTCAATCTATTTTACGAAGGGTACACAGTCGCGGGCAGATACATATCGGCGATTGGAGCCGTTATTGTGCCATATAGGGATGGAGGGTCGTAAAAGGAAATGTCGAGATCATCAACCACCGTTGCGGTTATTAGCCGCTCCTCTGCGCCTCCCTTCCGCCCCCGTAATCCCGGCGATCCATTCCGTCGCGAATGCCCGTCTAAACACTGGCGGAGAGCTAACGACCCGTATTTTTGCCCGGATTCAGGGCGATCTCCTCCGGCCCCTGTTACGCGGGGGGAGACGTATCGACAGGTACCAAATTGTGACTGCCGAGCGCGGAGAGGCAGCGCTCGATCGAGCTTCGACGTCCGCGAGAAATAATTGTCTCGGTCAGGGAGTCGATGAACGGAATAATTACAATAATATCGGGTTTCGATGGTAAAAGGTAGGAAGCAATATCGTGTTCTTGGCCAGGGGATCTGTGCACCAAACCGACGACAGGCGGGTTATATAGGCTGCGGGGTCTGTAGTTGGAGCGGAATCAAAAGAGGCTGTAGAAACTAGTTGTTCGTGAATCGAGCCGGACACAAGGCCTACTTTTCTGCCATTTATTCGATCGCGATCTGGCGAATCTGCTGGGTAAGTATCCTGGGAGACCATTTAGTCCTGTGTGTATATACATGCGCGGAAAACGCCTATGGGCGTTCCGGAGTATGGTTAAATGGTAGGACCGAAGGATTTCCGCACACGGTGCGTGTACGTATGTGAAGCGATTAGGTTGAGTTGAGGTGAAATTGATTTTTATTATTAATGTTTCACTGGCTATATTCGCTAGTGTTTCGTGAATGGTTTGGTATATGACAGTGAACTCGTTCCGCTGGAATAATGGAGTGTATGCAGCAGAGAGGGTGAACGCGAGGGAGGGGAAAAAGGGAGTGGTGGAAGTGACAAAGAAGGTCTAAAAGCAGAAATGTCGTCTCGATGGAAGGTAAAGATAACTCCTCGGGCGGCTCGTCATCGAAACTTTTGTCTACCCCATCTCTCACGAGATGAGATGGGGGGGGGTTCATTTCCAGGGAGATCCGCTTAATGAGTAAAGCGAATAAGTGGCGCGGCACTTGCTAACAGCGATAACGACGACTCGGCTCCGACAATCGGTAAACGCGATCGAGTCAAGTGCGCGGGCGACTTTCACGGAGATACCGGCGCGAGAATACACCCCCCGAGGATAGGAGTAGATGCTTTTTTTCCCAGCGTCCTCTCCACGGAAAGCTGACTCTCTCAGGGTTTTCAAACAAGCCACAACTTTGGCGACTCTATCTTGTTTCGTGTAATTGTGGTGTGGCGTTTTCTACGCAGGCGTGTGAGGAATGATAAATCTGGAGGAAACGGGGTTCAAGGGTGACGGAGGTATTTGGGCCATTTTTCGAGTTCGCATTTTTCAATTTCTCGCCCCTCCAAAATTAAGTTATTAAATATCATTTAATGTATCAAGCTGTTTTTCTAAGAGATAAAAGAATTATTCTCAATTAATTGTTATCAAAATGATACTTTTTTTACGAGTTTAGACAGCCAGAGGCATTTCGTGACGTCACGTTTTCCTATCACACTTGACGCCAATACTACACCTGACCGGCCATTCTTTTTCTATAAGTTCTACGTTATGTTGCAACTAAAATGTGGCTTTTAATGTGTGCTGCTGCACGAGCAAATAAAAGAAGCACATTTTGAAAAATTAAACAAGTTCACATGCAAAGATTGTGAAATCAACTTTGCTAATTCCAATTCTATTCTCGTTCTCCGCTCGAACACTAATTTCCTCTGTCTCTTTTTATACTTGACATTCCTTTATTGGCCACAAATCAATTCAGTGCTTAGATTTTCAGCTTCGGTTTTAAGTAATTAGCGGGCCGTTGTATAAGAATAAAAAATATGAAGTCGACTTAAAACAAAATGTTCCAGATTCTCCGCGTCTCTCTTAAATTATTACCGACTTTGATTCGTTTAAATTAACCTCCACCAAGTTTTTATTAATTTCCATCCTAAAATGATCTTCATACGACGTTTATAACAGAAGATGTCCATCTTGTAAAAGTTTTAAACAACGGTCCGCTACTTACTTAAAACCGAAGCTGAAAATCTAAGCTTTGAATTGATTTGTGGTCTGACAGCGACAAACATTCTCATATATTTCGATTCGAAATTCCCGAATTTCTAATTCTCGAACTCCCAATTCCCAATTTCCTAATTCCCCAGTCTCCCAGCCAGTAATAACAGCCCGGCAATAAGCGCAGCCAACCCGCTTACCTATTCCATCGCCATCGCTACAGCGATTCGCTGAACCTAGCAAAGAGCGACACGCACAAGCAACGCGGACAGAATTACCTAAAACTCTTGGAAGTATCGCTGCAGCACAAATCTCGTTCCAACTCGGCGCGAAGACGAAGTGAAGACTGAAACCACCCTCTCAAGTGGGTCCTATGTATCGCTCTATGTACACGCTGCGACACTTGCCAAAGAAAGTGCCTGCGCCCCGTTGCAAAAAGCTGCCCGCGCAGCGCCACTCTTCCGGCAGAATATATTGCCCAACTTGAGATTTCACGGTTCATGTTGTCGCGGCTGTTGTTTCACGTGCCGCTTGTACCACCAGCGACCTACACGAACGGGGCGGGGCAGACGAATCGCGCGAGACTAAACAAATCCGTCGCGATCCAGCTTAGCGACTGCACTTAACCCATTTTCGGGCAGGAAATTGCATCCCGAGTGCGTGTTATTACTATGCGAGTGGTTTTATAGAAATTGAAAAATTGAATTTCCGCCGGCGGAAAAGCGGATTTCTTCGCCCTCCCACCCTTCCCCTCGTCCAACTCGCCTCTCAGAGGTCGTTAACTGTACAAAAATTAAGGCCAACGCACGCGGGGGAGTCCCTCGAACGAAATGTTCTATCCAGCCGCAGTATCGCGGAATCGGTAATAACGTTTATGTAATTCAAGCCGTCAGAAGTTCGCCCGTGATATCGAAATTCTATCCGCGACGTTGAATAAAATGAACACGCACGTACCCTACGTACATAGATACAGTTGCAAATTCGCATCGCCAATATACATATTTTCCTGTCGTAACGGGAAAATCAAATACTCGGTTGAATCTGTTTATCTTCGCTGCCTGACGCTAGCATATTCGTAGCGTCTGTATACAGGGTGTCCAATTATTCTGGGTGTAAGAGTGACGAGGAATAATAAAGTATGTAAGGGGAGTAAAGAATGTGAGATCTTTGACGATCAGTTTTCCTAATAATAGTATTATATCCATACTAGATCATCCGTCAAACCCCGAATCCAGTTCATCGCAGGGGCGTCCGTAGACTTTTTTCCAGGGGGAGGGGGTAACTTTGGGATGATGGTAAAGAAAATATACCCCTCTTGCTTTTTTTAACCCACTTTATAATGCCAATTTAATTAAAAATTTAAAACCGAAATACAAAAATATTCCCTTGTTTAGTATAAAACTTAATAAAGATCAGTTTTGAAAAATAAACGATTTTTACTCAAAAGCTAAGGGGCGGCTGTCCCCCTCCCCCCCCCCCCCCCCCTCTTCCGGACGGCCCTGGTTCATCGCTATCCCTTTGTCCCTATTTCTATATTCCACTAGAATCCCCCCACTAATCCATTGCCTATACGTCACTGAAAAGTATAAAACGCAGTTTCCCGTCGAGTTCTTACAAAAGAAAATCCAAAATCGAACCATCCCACACGAATCCTATTCACAAATTCGACCTCGTTATAGGTCACCCCAGTATTTTCCAATTTACATGTTCCTCGCACTCTCCCGATCGCTGAACTTCTTCGACGCGACAGCGAATTAATCGTGCGACACCTTCGGCGCCCGGCAATCGCTGTGGATCGCCCGGGGCGCAAGGAAACGTTCGTAATTTCCAATGCGTATCGAGAGAACCGGCGCCGGTGGTGTCGCTGCCTCGAGCGCGCGCGCGCGCGCGCCCGCCACCACTTCAACAGAAACTGTAATGGAACGCGCGAAACGGATTTCCAGTGGAGCGTACGGCGAGCAGTTAAAACAGCGACGACAGCTTTTAATTGAGGCTAGGATACCAAGTGAAATATTGGAATTAATCGCGAAGCCTGCGTCGGCTAACGAATGGAGAGGGCCATCGATTTACATCGGTCAACGGAATAATGGGGAGAATCGATACAATGCCACTCTCCATTCCCCGCTCCTCCTCCACTGGCGTCGGCAGTCGTCGTTTTTGTCCTTTCCCGTCTGTCCCGATATACGCGCGCGTATATAACGCGTGTATATATATATATATATATATATATATTGTTTTCAAGCGCGCACGGTACCAGAATATTATCAATTCGATCTCTTGCTCTGATGAAAATTCGCCGAATTCGCGGCTCGCAGGCGACGCCGGGTAATTCCCTTGTGAAACGATCACGTGACCGTCGGATTTAAAAGCTGCGGAACGACCATCACTATTTCAACGTAATGCATTGTCGCGCGGGGCTGCACAATAGTTGCCCGCGATGGAGCGGCGGTGAGTTCCGTCAATTTCAAGGGTGGCGACGTGATGGCAGATTTTCGTTATTCACACTCCAACGTCCGTCTACGCAATTTGGCGGCGTTAGCTCGAAACGCGGCATTTTCAAACGTTAATCGAATCTGTCGCGACCCTCCCCGCCGCCCGGTTAAATACTTTACGCCGGACTGGCCGTCTCCGGGACGCAAATATTTTATTGCCTCGGTTTTGCGCGAAACGACTGGGAGGGGGAAGGGGGAATGAATTATTCCTGCAAATATAGCGGGTTGCGCAGGGCACATTCATTACGATACATTATGCCGACGTGTAATTAGTAAAATCGTTAAATATGTTGATGCCGGGTCTGAGGTATTCTGCGCAATATTGTCACGCAGCAGCAGGGACTTAGATTCGTAGCGAAGTAAAGCGCCTCCCCTGTGTCTCGGGGGGCCTCTAATAATCACGCCCTATCGGTTTAAGTCAGATCTAAGTCAGTGGGATCACGTTATCGCCGAGCTGAAAAGAAAAATGGCCCTCGCACTGTACCCTTGGTGTTAACTTCCGTGGAATCCTCAACTGTAACACAGTTATATACTTCGGCTCCTAAGTTGTCACGTTACGCGCTAAACGCGACCGATAGTCGCCACCGTCTCGAACTCGCGTCTATGTGAAAGGAGAAAAAAAAAGTTGCTTCGCCGAGCAGACACTCGTCTCCCGGTCACCGTTCCCCTCACCAGTCCGTCGAGCCGCTCGAGACACCGCGCCGAATGCCCGCTCCCGTTTCGCCGAAGCGATCTCCAAGGGCGTAGCAACGAAACCCTAAACGGAGTTCGTTTCCTATGCAAAGGACCGGCCCGTAGTTTTAAACGTGCCGTAATAATACCTTACGAGAAGCAATTAAGTGCAAATACAACCGATTGGGATGAACGTGCAGCGGCGGAAGCATTCGCGAGGGTGGTTGGAGGGGTTAGACGCTCGGAGATAGGATGGATAGTGGAGGATGTGGCGAGGGGGAGAGGAGAGAAGCGGACAGAGAGGATAGAGCGAGGAAGGCGGATCGGAAATTGCTTCGAGCATGCTCGCTCACAATAATACCAGGATTGCCTGTGTACGCGCGGCACAGAGGCTGGCTACGTACGCGCGCGCGCGCACGCATGGGCACACCGACACGCGAGGAGGGTTAAGAACAAAGCCGACGGCAAATGACAGCAGTAATTTTCGCAAACTGTTGTGGGATACGCGCCGAGGCATTCAAGGTATACTGCGGCCCGCTGCCGCAGCTCGAAACGGCGTTTCTGTCTTTCCATACCCGTTGGTGTTCTTTCGTCGGTATCTCCTTCTTCTTGCCCGTGAAGTTTCACTCCCATCGTCCCTCTCTCGTGCCTTTTGAAGAATCTGTTTTCTTTTCTCCCTCGCGAATCTTTATCTTAATCCTTTCCCCTCGCTCTATTTGCTTTTATTTCGCTGCCCCGTTGTTATTCTTCGCCCGTTACCGTGTCTCGCCCTCCTTCTACGGCGGCGTGCAACGGTCCGTCTCTTTCGCGCCGGTCTTCTCTCCCTTTCTATTCCCCGTTTCTCGGCTCGCGCGCCTCGCTCCGTCCCTCTCACTCGTCTATCACCACTGTCACCGTCGGGCTCCGCTGGTTAAAGCTGGATTTAACGCTTGGAAAGGATCGGAATCGGTGGCAAACCGAGGATCCAATTGACCGGCCAACTGTTGGACCGCCCCTGATTCCCCGGCTGGATACCCGACTCGCGCTCAAAGCCCGAAAGCCCTGCAATGGACGGCGGCGTGAAAGAAAGGCCCCTAGAAATTTCGCGGTGTCGCGGTCGCGACTCACCGGAACGCCCCGTTTGCCCCCCTTTTTCCACGTGATTGTTCGCCCGTCAGCGGTCTCCCTAAGAGCATGGAAATGCGAGGCATAGTGAAAAACGTGGGCGATAAATTTCTCGGGCAGAGGGAAAGAGAGGGAAAGAAAAAGAAAAGGGAGAAGAACGAACAGGCGCCCTATGTCCTCCCGTAAGTCGACATTTTTCTTCGGTTACGCTGCGCGACAAAAAGCAATGAAAAATACATGCTTCCGGATGATAAACTCACGCGCGCAATCTTCGACGGATTCGGACAAGAAAGCAGCACTCACAGCGTTCATTCGTACAATGAGAGTGTCAATAACCGCCTCCTAGCAAATAACACACTATCACAGTGCCTGAGACAAAATAAAATCCTGACCCATATACGACTCATGGTCCTGACCCTTATGTGGGTCATGTCACCAAGCCGAAAACACATCCAGCCTCACATATACACGCCCAGGGACCGCTGACGCGAAAATCGTCCTGACCCATATGCGGGTCAGGAGGACACAATCGACGTGATAATACCGTCGCCGCGAAAAGCAGGCGACAGCGTCGTAAGCGATAAGCCATGTTCTCGAGCAGACGCGATCCATCATTCACTCAGCGCCCCCGAAAGACGCGGTGGCTTATACCGCAATAACGAAATAATGCTGTACACTCTCGGGGCGCTAGAGCACCGGTCGAGCTTGGAAAAGCCCGACGCGAGGAGAACGCACCGAATGCACGGCAACATTGAGTCGTCGACGGGGAGGCCCCGGTATTTTGCCTGTGCGGAACCGCTGCGCGCGTACCACCTGGGTGCACTCGCGTGCCGCTACGTAGAACCCGATCACGTGGCTCCGGGGTCCCTGGCAATGCGCCGCGCCTGGGAATAATGCCCAATTTTACACGACGCCAGATTGACGGCCGTGCACGTCCTTACGGATGGCGAGACGAAATCCGCTTAAAAGTTTCAAAACCCGCCCGGGGCGGCGCGAGGGGAGGCGAGCCCGAGCCTCGACCTGCCGAGTAATTGGAGAGAGACGGTCGGACAGACGGGCAACAACGGGCCACGAGAGGGGGGGATGCGTCAAGAGAGTGAGAGAGAAAAAAAAGGGAAAGCTTATTTACTTTGCGTTATATAGAGAGACAGGTATACATATGGCCGCGTACACGCACAAGTACCTCGCCCCTTCCGCGCCGCTATGGCTTCATCCATGCGTTAAATTCCTCCAGGGGATTCTTCCTTCTTCCTATCCCCTCCCCGCTTCATTCTTCTTCCCGCTGTTTCCCGTCGCGCCGTCCTCCGCCCGTGTCTTCTTCTCCACGCGAGAACAGAGACCACTACCGCCGTATCTCCTCGGGCAGAGTGCGTCTGTTCTTCTTTCCCTCTTTCTCGCTCGTCCTCTTGTACCCTCTTTGCTTTTAGCGCAACTACTTTGACGATGCAGGCAACTGCTGGGTCTGTTTCCGATGTATCGTCTATACGGGGGGAGCGGCGGAAAGAGAGTTTTAATTTCTTCAGGGGATCGCGGTCTGACGTCCGTTCCCTTCGTTTCAGGGTAGACAGATGTATAGGTGGTGCACGCCGCTGGAAAGTGTACCACGAGGCGCAATCCAGGTCCTTCGGATCCAGCAATGAATTATTTTCGCCGGCTACGAGGTATTACCGTGGACGCTCCCAGCCCCGTCGATATCGGTTCCGGTTGTAAGCGATAAATGTCGCCTTCGCGGCGATTACTTTGCCCGAGGAATACGGATGTAGGCAGTGTGTCGTTGCCCAGCGACGAACCGCGCATTAAATCTTCTTATTTCCTGTACCTCTACGTTTGTCTGTTCCCCGAATTCCGTGTGACCGGTGAGATTGAAGAAAATACCGTACAGTGTTCGTGAAAAAATAGTGTAGGGTTTAGAATTTGAATAGCGAGGAAAGTAATATAGTTGAGGAGGAGGAATTATATTACACATTATGCGAGAGGCTTTGTTCGGGACACGGGTATAGTTTTAACGATTTAAACTTAATGTTTCCCTGAGTCCCTAGCATGAGAACGCTACGTCATCCCGTGGAATCTTTGCGCTACGCCGTGCCCTGTAGCGCGATGGTTACATGGTTACGTTCGTTTTTTCTTGGAGGCAAAAGCTGACAGAAGAAAGGGGCCACGAGACGTGCAACCGAGAAAGGGTCAGCTCGTGGCGAAGGAGATAAAACGCGAGAGACGCACGACGGACGAACGAATGATGCTTCTCTGTATTAAACCTTTCAAGGGAGCGCTTAAGTCGGTGTATAGACTGACGGAGCACCTGCCTTCGCGCGACTGAATACACGAGAAGGGATGCTGAATTTATTCTGTAGTTAATTCTTTTCCCATTCAGACAGTCCATGACCTGTAGCATTCGCGGACAGTCCAAGGCAGTGCATGATGTCTGAGTCACCGAGTTTCATTGAACTTTGCATAGATATAGCGAGTGTACTAAGAAATATTTTAAGATTCCAGAAGAATGGAATTTTTTTTTAAAAGATTCTAAGATTACAAAAGAATTCAAAATTTTTAGAAGATTTTAAGATTCCAAAAGAATTCAATTTTTTCTAGAAGATTCTAAGATTCGAGAAGAATTCAAATTTTTTAGAAAATTCTAAGATTCTAAAAGAAATCAAATTTAATTTTTTTTTTAGAATATCTAAGATTCCAAAAGAAATCAAATTTTAATATTTTAGAAGATCTAAGATTCCAAAAGAATTCAGAATTTTTAGAGGATTCTATGGTTCCAAAAGAATTAAAAAAAATTTAGAAGGTTCTAAGATCCCCCTTTTCCACATTTAAAAATTTCGAGTTTCCAACAATATACCCGCGTCTACTCATCCGTAACCAGCTGGTTTGATATTTTTGTGGCATTCCGAGTAGTGTAGCGTACGATTTTGATAGATTGTTGTATCCACTGTGCACTAACAATGAAAGTAATCTGAAAGGAATCGGTGACCAGAGCATCATGCATTTTCCTCGCGGTGAAGGACGTAACGTTTTTCTGTCGTGTGCCCGACGACTGCTTGGAATACCGCCATCGACTGGAACGAATTTTTGTTGTGACCTGTTACGTTCACCGCGATGACAGCTCCCATACACATGCGACAGGCAACGAGGGATGGCGTTTCGAACTTTTTCTCGCTACTCTGAGCCGTTCCATAAATTTATCGGGCGCGTGCTGTAAATACACGCAGTTGTTTACCGTACGCGACAATGTGTCCTGACTAAGCATGCCAACGCGTTGTAGGTGGCAACAGTAGTAACACTCACAATTTTCGTATCAACATGTCCATATGTAAACCGATTGGCACTTATAAGTCAAATTTTTTTTCACAGGCACAGAAAAACCGAAAAATGGTTCAAGCAGTGTAGTGCGATGCAAATGAGAAAATTCTCTGCAAAAATATTTTTAAAACCTTAGTCACTTGGGTCATGGAGAGTTTTCTATTAAGCTATATAAACTTAACTCTAACTTGTCACTAATTAATACATCTCGGTAGTTGACTTATCCCTCCTTAAGCCTCGTTCACACTAGTCAAGTTATATTTCATGTAAAGTTGAAGTAATCTCTAATTCACTTGAACATTGAAAGAATATTTCAAGTCAAATAAAAAGTAGTTACAAGTTACTCGAAGTCAACTACCTTGACTAATGTGAGCGAGGCCTAAGCCACGCCAACCGGAGGCAAAGTGGGAGACTGGCTGAGCTTCTAGAAGCAGCTCCAGACGACCTAATTGGCTGAAAGTTGAAACACCTTTTATGAGAAATCGGTACATCCGAGCTACGTATTTTTTTTTTTTTTTTTGAATCCTTATCTTCTCATCGCGCAGAGTACTTAAAAGTAAACATTCAAGAGCAAAACCAATTCTGTGACGTTCATTTGGATACGTGGATTATATTCACTATTCTTTTACACCTCGTATTCCTCTTCAAATATTACACGAACCCCTTCCAACCCCTTTCCCCTGTTTTATTCCATGGCTCAGCAGACTTTGAAGAATTAAAAAAGCTGCAACAAATTTCCCCATCTCCCTTTTTTTCCAGGCAGTAGCGAACGAAACTATTTCAGGTTCAATCGCGACGCATCAAACACTGTTTGATCAACGAGCATCGGCTACCCGCCGTTCGCGTTTAATTCCCCGCTTCCGGCGGGCAGGAACTGCCTGGAAAACAAAACACCGCGAATAATCTCGTTCGCGCCCCGCCTTTGCGCCAACTTTAATACAATTTAATTAAAAAACGGTATTTTTCTGTCGGGTTTATATCCTTGCTCTTTGTTCCACCGTTTCCTTTACGAAGCTTATTCAATCCGAGATGGGGGTGAGGCAAAAAAAAAAAAAAAAGAAATGGATGCTCGCTGCTCTCGTGCGCGAGAAGGCGTCCGAGCATTCTGTTTATTCTAATTGAAATTGGGAAAACAAAAATTGAAAAGCGCCCGGCGAAAGTTTTCCTCGTACGTAAGCGCGCGTAACTATGAATCTTTCATGCAATTTCCTTCCGCATGCATAAACAAGGACGCGTAATAACGGCCGACCATGTTGGTACCGTTACGTGGAACGTCGTATAAGCGTACCCTTAGAGTCGCGGAATCGAAAGTTGATTTCGCTGAGGAGGATCATTTTTCCAATTCCCACGTTAGCTGGAGAAACGACGGATGGTCTTCGGTAATTGCGGGAGAAAACGCGCGCGCACGGTGGGCGACCTCACGTACGGGGTGTCCGAAATGACAGGCGACGAAGTTTATCTTTTGATGGGTAGTCTTCAATATTATTAAGGGTGGAGTAGGCTCACTCAGGATTCAATTTTCAGGGGAGCCGAATTAAACGGATAAAATTATTATTAATGCAAATTTACTAAAATTCATTGGATGATTATAAAAAATTATTTACAGAAGAGAATCTAGCTTTATTTTATTTCTACAAAGCCCCAATTTTTGGGAGTGCCACTGATTTTGAGAAATATAGCTTCCAGCGTCAAGAAAATTGAGATTTATATTTACCCTTAAAAGTTCGTCGATAGAAAAGCAAAGAAGTAAGTAATCGTGAAAATTAACTAGTTCTTCCTATGCTATTCTCTACGTCACCTTATATTTTTATACCTAAATGATATCTTTATAATATTGCAAGTTTCAATATAAAAAATAGAATTACTTGTACGATCCAAATGCGAGTAATTTTCAGTCCCTATAATCACAAGAAATATAGAAACAGAGGGGATTTCTCTATCTTCGATTCGTGTATGCGCGTTAGGAGACCTCAGTTCTGGGCAATACCTACAACCCACACATATTCCCCGACAGGTACCACGCTCGACACGAAGTTTAACAACGCTGCTCTCGATGGCGAGCGGCGGTAAACCCACCGTGTATACACTCTTTTCCATTGAAAGCGACGCGCTAAACACGTGGAAAGAACAATTCATAGGTGGCCATTGTGAGACACCCCGTATATAACGCGCGATTCCATTTACGGTGTAACGCGACTCGTTAGCGCGCGCACAACCGGGACCGTGCACGAATGATAATTAGCTGGCCGTACAAAACCGTAGGAGCGTACGGCTACGTCCCCTGAATCTCTCAATGCGTTCTTGTAATAAGGGGAGCGAGAGAAGAGGGAGAACGGGGAGGAGAGAGAGAAGCAGGGTTCCTTTTGGTGTCGAGGTCGGCCCATTCTTCTACCCGTGGAAATCGGAACGATGTTTGGTGCTTCGAATTCATTTGTTTTGCCTCCGTAACTCGTTAACCCTTTTTCGTTGGCACGGTTTCTCGGGCACGATATACCGGCCTGCCAATGTTCCCTCGCATCCGCGTCTGCTAACCCTAGGAACTGTTTACACGCCACCCTGCTTGAAACGGACTCCGTTTGGTACCATTATATATTCAACTGCTTACGTTACATATTATTAATAAGTATTCTTCAGGGAAATAAGAATTTTAAGATGCTAATTCAATGACAACGCAGGGTGACAGCTTGCAAGGGAAGCTCGGTTATATGGACATTTCGATTATTTTGAAACTGTAGGTTTGTGGAGAACCTCGGTTTAAATGTCAGGGTAATTTCGTTTGTGCCCAGTTTTAGTTCTTCCGGGTGGAAACAACCCCTAAAGATTAATGAGTGTTTTCCTGTTTTCCAGTGTATTTTGAAATCTGTAGTAGATATAGAAAAATTATTGCAATGGAAACTTAAGGACTTTTTATGCTCTATAAGATTGTGTAGTCGAATTGTTTAAAATTTGTAACGAGGAGCGGTTGTTTTATTTAAACAATTCGATTATATAATTTTATGGGGCATACAAAGCCGCTAGGTTTTCATTGTAATAATTCTTTTTTATCTACTATAATTTTCAAGATATACAGGAAAGTAGGAAATCATCTGTTATCCGGTATCTGGAATTGAAAGGTGAAAATGATGGCTGTAGGGTTATGTTGCTTATATATGGGCGATAGGGTTATTTATATACATCTTTAATATAGGATATTTAGAGCAAATGTAGCGGCGAGGAATCGATAAAAAGAATATAGCACTAGTAGTATTAAAGTGCCTACAGCGGCACTACAATCGTAAAACAGTGTCCCTCGTAAATCGAAAAATTCGGGTACAAGCGCGCACAATTGGACGCATTTCGAAAGTAGAGCAAAGCTGAGCGTGAGTAATCCGAAGTGTACACTATATGCGTAGTCTTCTAAAACCGAAATAGTGATCCTTTCTACGATCCCAACAAGTATGACAGATGTTAATAAATTGAAATTCCAAAAAATCCAAATCCAAATGGGAAGTTAATAACAGTAATACATTTGTATTACACTAGAAATATTCGACATCTCACAATTTAGTATATCGATAACTAAGTGCGTAAAATATTACACGTATGCCCACTTTGTATGAAATTTGAGTTTATATATACAACAAATACTTCTCGACTGTTTCATTATGATGCATAAAAATCACATTTATATATCTACTTCACAAAAATGTCAAAAATAATATTTTCCTTCGTTGCATGTCCCCGAGTCTTAAGCAGGTACCATTGCACGTTTAAATCTGTTTTCCTCGAAAACGCTAAAAATGGACATACAATATTTGAGCACGTAAGAAAAATCGTATTTACAAAAATCAGACTGTTTATAAATACCCGTGTGATAAGTAGTACCTACACCCAAAGCAGAGGTGTGCAAAATTAAATTTAAATAAAATTTCAACTGACAAATGAAAGTTAAAAATATTATTCACCCGTAGTTCGTTAACCCGAGTTAATTTTATTCAACGCATGACGTTTCATACGTTATTCGAAACTTTATTTAAATTAAATTCTGCCCACCTCCGAGCCCAAGTGGCCCAACAATCCTGAACTAACAATTCACGTCCAGATGCCGTGCAATTATGCTACCAAGCCCCTAAAAATGCTTCCCACCGCAAGGAACAACCAAACTAGCCATTACCCCAAGAATTACAAGCAAGAAAAATGACCGCGGCGCATCGCTGCAGCCTCTACGCCTACACGCTAACGGGCCAGCGCGCGCCTCTCGCAACGGAACATGCGACCGGATCGTAATTCCAATCATTATCGAGGAACAGATACGCAGTGGCTGAGCCTCCACGCGGAAGTTCTTCCAGCTGAAATTCAATCATCAGAACTCGCTTTTTCCCCGACGATCGTTGAAAAGGTATCGTATCCCGAAGAGGATGATCCGCCGCTTTGGCGGTGGAAAGATTAATATATAACGGGCGGGGAGGGCGAGCGGAGGGGGCCGCGGGGGAGTGGGACAGCGCGTCGCCAGTGGAAAAAGGGGGTGAAGCAACCGAAGCGTCCGATGCATTCGATAGGGAGGGAGGGGGGGGGGGGGAGGGGGGAAATTGACGTAGTAATCCGTTGAAGCACGCCAACGATCGGGTCGAAATTAATTTTCAGAGCGCGCCGGGAACGAAACGTCTCTGGGACTCACTATCGCGACAGAGGGGTCTTTTAATCCGACGACTTCTGGCGTCCCTGTTGGCACCATACATTTCAATATTGCTTATATGTAACCTGCTTTCGCTCGCTGCGATTATTACCTAGGTACTTGGATGTTGCGCTGAGAATTATAATAACGAATGTAAATACGTGATCTTACGAATGTAAATGTAGTGATCTCAGAGTTTATCGTTTAAAGTTTTTAGGCGAGAGACAAACACACAAACATATAGATTTTTATTTACATAAAATTTGGAATAACGAATAAAACTTAGAAAAAAGATTGTCATTCATTCGTTAACCCGAGTTAAGTTTATTCGACAAATAACGGATAATTTTTCTAACTTATATTAATTATTCGAAATTTTATTTAAATAAAAATTTTGCCCATCTCTGTGTCCGTTGTTGCTTTGACTGCCTGATATACCTATTAAGATACTCGAGTGATGTAATAAATATTTCCATACATCAAACTTCCATTACGTTCCGAGAGTTCCAAGCAATTCCTTGGGATTCACTTATCCTCTCACCATCGTCCGCGCGTATATTTTTCCTCGTCAGTTGGTTGCGTCCCTGCTCGCTTGTTCCTTAAGCGTAGACCGAGCATTAATTAGCGTGCCAGGGGCAGAGGTAATCGCGAGCAGCGGCGGGGAGAGGAGCGTTTAACGTCGGTTGTTTAAGATCCGCCTGGGTGGTGTAATGTCGCTGGTTTTACAGTCTCGTCTACCCCGGTCCCCCCTAAAACCCGTTAAAAAGACGTTGTCCCGTGTCACCGTGAGTATCGTGGAAAGGCTGTCGGGGCCCGTGAAATGATCGTGTAAAGGTTGGGTGCACGGCAGCCGCGGCTGGTGTTTCTGGCGTTAAAAAACACGGAACGCCTACGGGCGACTGATAGGACGTGGCACGCAGACGAGAGAGGGCCTGGGCAGGTGAACGTCGAGACGGGAATCGAGAGATGCGCGAGTGATGCTACTGCACGGTAATACGGGTAGGCGGATAAAGATGCAGATAAGGGGAGAAGAGAGCTGCAGGTGGAGGTGAGGTTGGGTTGGTCTAGGAGGGGAGAAAAATTGAATAGTGATGGGGCGTGGGGTGCATACGGAGAGTCACAGGCAGAGAAACTTAAGTGGTGACGGAGAAAGGTGGTGCATATGTGGGTAGAGAAATGGAAAACTGAGGAATAGATTTGTGGTAGATAGACACGTGGAGAAATAGAAATGGATATATGAGGAAAATACAAAATGGTTAGATAAAAATAGGGTAATTCCCGGAGAGATGACCAAAGACTTTTTTTTTCATTTGTGAATTTGTCTATTGAATAATAATTTTTCGTTTATTTCTATTAGATATCTTGAGTGAAGTTTAAAGTTTTGTTCTACGCTCGTTGCTTTATTTTAAAAATGTTGGCTTTAGGAGACTCCCAACGAAACTGTGGCCACCTCTCCCGGAACATTACCCTGGATACATGAAGGAATAGAGAAATAGATTTTTCGGCTTCACAAAAAAAAAACCAAGATGACTGATAAATCAGGGACACCCAGTTACAGAAGGAAACCACCACTATACTCGTCCATAAATACAAACCTAATCTTACAACATTCCACAACGCGGGAATCCTTTGCCAATTAAAATTATTGATAAGTTTACCAAAAGGAGGAGAATTCGTGAGAGTAACGGAGATAAAGGAGAAGGTACGGGGAAGCCAGAGCCAGGAGGATGCGCGTTCGCGAGTGGTGGTGGAGGGCGAGGGGGCGATTCGAGGATCCCGATTATTCAGCATCGGCGACATTTGCAATCGACATTCTCTTCCTTTCGCCGCTCGTTACCGTGCGCCAGGTTCTATCCACGCGGATCTACTCCCGCTCTCTCGTCCTCTGGTTGCTCCTCTCCAAAAGAGGGGAAACGAGAGAAGGCACGGCGAAGAATGGAAAAGGGCGCATCTCCAAGACCTCGACCCCTCCCCCCCCCTCCTCCCACCAATTAACCGTTCCCCTCTTCGCAACGGTGGGAAGCTGCTGAAGGTAAAGGTGAGTTTACATTTACCTGACTCTGGTAAATAAAATGCTTCGATAAAATATTATCTGATTACTGACAATGATTTTGAGCATCGAGCAAAATTGGTAGAAAAAAATAGCCGACTAAGAATTAAAACTGCTGCCACAGTAATTTCGTAATCTCAGGTGTAAATTTGAAGAAAGGGAGGATCGGAATAAAAGTGATCGTTCTTCGTGAATTTGACTTTATAATCTACATCTTTTAAATCTCGCAGACAAGATTATAAAGTCAAATCCACGAATATCTCTTCTTCCTCCTACATTCCTTCACTTCAAATTTTCACTCGAGTGTCAGTAAACCACTCAATTTAACTATTACGATTATCCCCTCCGCTGTACTCTAAAAAATCTTCGAATCTCGCTTCGAACTCTCCCTCCCTTCGTGCAATGTAAACGCGCCTTAAGACGCGCGCGCCTCGGGTACGAAGAAGACTCGCGTGTCCTTCGGTCCGCGAACGCGGGACTCCGCGGGTTTGAGACAAATCCGTGTAATTGGTATTAAACAAAGGAACCAGGGGGGCAAACTAAAGGCGAGACAGAGTGAGGGAGAAAGGGAGGCTTGAAGTGGAAGGGGGTCGTTACGTTTTGTACAAACGTCGGCCCCTCTGAAGAGCCGTCTTCCCCAGCCGATTTCAAAGACTGGAAACGGTTTTTATGCATTCAACGGGTCAAGCGGCGGCCGAAACGACGGGAAGGACCGATAAATGCTCGATAGCAAATTAATTTCTCTTTATTAGACAGAGGGGGCCGGTATAATCCCCTCCCCAAGCGTCAGCTACACCCCACAAAGCAGAACGGGATATCGATACTTCAATAACGCTCTGCTCCTCGTTCCGGGTTCAATTGCCTTTTCCTTTTTTTCCCCCCGTCATTAAATCGTCGTTTCAGCGATAGTGTTCGGCGAGAGCTTTTCAAAGCCCTCGAAGCGAGCGCGCACTCGGTGAATCGACAGAGAACAAAAGTCAGGGTTCCCCGCTTGACTCGCGTCACCCGCGCCGTCGTTTCCACCGTCCGATCGCTGGAGGAGCGTTCCTGTCTCCGTTGTTTCGACGTGCATAGGCGAAACAGGCTCCTCCTCCCCCCCCCCCTCCCCCCTCCCCCTCCTCGCGTCTATTCACCGCGTGGATCGTTGATCCGTTTATGTAAATGCGCGGCAATCCTTTTAGCCCGCGTTTGCACGGCTCGATTTTACTTTCTAAAGCGTTTAATCCCGCAATCGCGTCGAAAAATGAACGAGAGAGAGAGCTGGGAGGGGTTCTTGAACCGGTCAGGATCGCTGCGGAGACGCGCTCAAGTGTACAGCGAGGCTGGAGGTCGATGCTTTCAGAATCTCCTTCCAACACGGGCAATTACACTGTTAACTCTTTATGTGCGCGCCGATCGGCGGTGATCGCGGGCTTATAGAGAGTGCTCCACTTGTTGAAACACTGTTCGAGAGGGGAAGTAGTTTGAAGCATAAATTTATATGGACTTTGTTCGTTTTATTAATCCACCAGTGTATTTTCCATGTATGTATAATATTAGGAAGCCCCAAGCGAAATGAAAAAAAAAGTAAGATAGCACCGAGTGTGTAATGATAATTTTCACAGCGATCTGCCGATTTTCACTCTTTTCAGTTTTTTATTATAATTTCAAATACATTTGATTTTTCTACTATGACCTCAAAGCATTTTAAATTTTTTTCCATAATTTCAAACCACTTGATTTTTATTACTATAATTTCAAAACATTTGAATCTTTTTACTAGATTTTCCAAATATTGGATTTTTCTGCTACAATTTCGAAGCATTTGAATTAATTTAGTATAATTTTAAAGTATTTGAAGTTTTTACAATAATTTCAAAGTATTTGCATTTTTTACTATAATTTCAAAACATTGGAATTTTTTACATTTAGCTATATAAATATGATTGCACATGAGTCACTACGTCCCCTCATGTCACTTAAAAACAACAAACAAAAAAAAGACACAAATTCCTCTTTTGGCAACCTTTGAAATCAGATGTTCCATATTACACACATTGGCCCCAAACCCAATAAGCTACAATCCCCATATCTCCAAATACACATTCCTACGTTATTCCCCGTCACATCCAGCCCCTTAAATCGTTAATCACTCGCAATTGCTGCGTACACTTCATTCCGCTGGCAGAAGCAGAAAGCGAAAGGCGTCGGGCGATTTTAAGCGCGAGCCGTTGCGCAAACAAACCTAAACAAAGGGCATCGGTAGCCGCAGACCTCTTTTTGTCCCCCGCCAACGATTTCGCGCGGTTAAAAAGTTTGAAGTTCGCTTTGTAACGAGCTTAAGGCCCCGCGCGGTTAACGAGCGATGATTTACCACGTTCCCTGCCATATGGCGAGCACAGACGGGCCAGGGCCACTGTGTATAAATCACAGCCGGCGTACGAGCCTAATATAATCGCGCCTAATAAAGTTGGCAGCCAGTAAATTTTCTTAACCCGGGGCCCCCCCTGGCACGGTGATTCAACAATGTAATTCGGGGGCCGTGGGGTCGGGCTGGAGAAGCCACGACGATGAAAAAGCGTGGAACAGGTGAAAATTAAGTCGCCAAGAAGCGCAGAGTCTGCGGATAAGTCGACTCGGGCAAACAGAAGAAATGGCACTCTCCTTTCAACTCTTTCACCGCATCTCTGAATGACGTATATATATGTGCTTGGTAAATACGCGGTCGTAGGGATCGCGGTGATAATTCTGTTGGACGAACGGAATATCAGAGGTCATTGTATTCACTACGGTGGAACTTAGCTTTTTATTTGGAAAAGCATTGCGAGGATAATGAACATTCTTGTGGACGGTGTGTCGAGCTTTATCAAGTGCTTGAGAATCTTGGGTAAATCGCGGAAGAAGACCTGCAACCACCTGTTTGACTGTGGAGGTTTACTGTTACAAGTAGTCGTTCGAGGACGGAGTCGACAGATTATCGATAGGGAAAGTGTACGATAGATGCACTCCGAATGCAAGGAACAATACCGGGATTAGAAGTAGCGTCTTAACCCTTTCGATCATGGGATTCAAACGGTGAGCATACTTCGGTGTGCGGGAGCACTGTATTCCTATCTGGTAACTATACTCTTCGAACGCCTATGTGCGTTTCCCGTAGTGGTCGAACGCATTCAGAGTTAATCTTATAATCCTTTTCTGTTGTACCTAACGACTGCCTTCCTTAACGAATTACCGGTGGTTTTATTCGAGCACAGTCAGCCCTGAGGAACCCCACCCTTCGTATCCAGCAAGAAAATGAAGCAATTAAGAAATTCAGGCGCAGATCCTGGGGATCGTGCAGGATTAATAAAGAGAGCCAGGAGCGAAATGAAAAAAAGAGGCTTTGGGGCCCAGGAGTAAGTGCCATAAATAAATCGTTGCCAAGACAAGAGCCGCTTTTCGAGGGACGGCTTAGTTAAGGAACTGGACTCGTGTTCGGCCCCCGAGACGCTAGCCCAGCCGCGTATTTACATGGAAGATTTACGGTACGCCGCTACCGATCCCTACACCATGTATATTCCCGGTGCATTAACGCTGCAACGGCCGTAGAACGTCGCCAGGCAGAAGCGACTAGCTTGACCTTTCGGACCCCAGGCTGTTCCTTTCCCTGGGAGCTGCATCAGCGAGGAGCCCCCCGAGGCCGCGCGATTACGTTTTCTTTCGTTTCTCATCGATTCCACGACCACTGGCCTCCGTCCATGATTATTCCTGTCGATTCTATACACGGCCTGGCTTGGTCCTTCAACGTCGCCTTATCGTGGAGCGGTTTTCAGAGGAGGAGCATGGCGCGTACCTATTCAGTGGTGGCCCTTTTTGTGGTACTGATGATATTGGTGTTGTTGGTTGGAGGATACCGATGATGGTATTGGTACGAGAGTCTTGGGAAAGTGATTGGAGTTGGGAACGCTTTGCTACTGGAAACAGGAAGGGGCTAGAGGTGTTTTGGGTTCCTAGAGCCTAGCAGACGGTGGAATACATTTGGTTTTTAAAGTGATCACTTTAGTAAATTAAAAGCATTTTGCTGTATGTGTTTTACGAAATAGTAATGGAGATATGTTAAGCAGTAGAGGAAAAGGTGGTATTGTGGCCCCCTGCTGGTAATTCTGCTCCCTCGTGATTTTCATATTATAAACAAAAATATGGTGGGCACTAGGTGGAGCATAGTCGTCGCTAATAATAAGTATAAATAACAATACCTGCAAAACGCAAGTATTTCTTTTAGGTTCAGAAAGTTAAAGTGTTGTGTTATATATTTGATAAAAGGTACTTAGAATGAATATTTATAAGTAAGGTCACTTAATCTTCAATATTTTCAAAAATAAACTTAAAGTTTCCAAAACTATGCGTGTTGATATATTTTCCCCCGTAAGAGAGGTTAATATAGCTCCCGGAAAATGAGTCCCAAAACTCATCCTCTGATATTTCCAGACATCGAAATTCCTCACGAAGCTTCAGATAACACCGATGTAATATGCATGTTTTTGCCGGGCGTTAGGGTAGACCGGGGGCAGTAGTAACACTTTGACTTTGGAATACGATTATGCAAAAACTATTAAAGTTACAACAAAAGTTTTTATATGAAAATGTTACTTACTTATCTGACACTTATTGAGCCCCAACAGATTCGCTGTTTGTTAAGTAATATCCAGGTTATTAATAAAAAATGAGAAGCGGACAAAGTGTTACAACCGTCCCCGACTCCGGGTCGGTTGTAACACTCCATGGGGTCGATAGTAACACAACTTTAATTTTACAAAATTAATATATTTATTGATTTTAAATTATAATAATGACTGAAAAAAGTAAAAATTGTAACCTATTATTCAGCATCACAATTGTAGCAAATATAAAACATGTTTTATTTTATTTTATTTTATTTCGTTCATATCATTGTAAGCATGTTCATATTCTTTTATATTTTTTATGCCTTTATCAGTCTTCCTAATTCTTGTACGAGGCATTCTAAAATAAGTTTAATTCCGACTTTAAGTTGAAGGAATTATAAGATTTATTAGCTTATATAATAATAATGCTTACCTGAATTTTAAATTGAAGAAAATTAAACGGAGGAATCTATTGTTTGAGCGATTATTCGATCGTCAAGATTGGTTATAACCTTATAACTTGCCGTAAATGATGGTTAAACGTCAGAAAAGTTACATCTAAACGTTACAACCGACCCCGACTGTCGATGTTACAATCGTCCCCGACCATGCTTTTGGACTTCAATTATAAATTTTGACTAACGAGACCGTTAAAAATTCTAAGTGACGATCAGTATTACTTTAAAAAAGGTCAGATTAAAGATTAAACAAAAGGAATAGCACACACTTGCAAAGATAGTATTTATATTACAATTTTAAGTCAGTAAGAAAAAGTTACTTTAGGGTATCGAAAAGTTATTTTCTTCGCTATACATGTCTATTGTGTATCTATACTGCTAGAACATGGACGTGTGTATTCCAAATGTCATTCTTCATCATATATTCAAAATTTGTGTTAATATCTATCATATGTTCTGAGATATTTAACGTGTTACAATCGACCTCCTGTTACTATTGCCCCCGGTCTACCCTACGTCATGGACCCATAGTAGGAATAGCGTAACGTGTCCCTTTTTCTCGAAATTTCCCGGGACATGAGATACATTTTTGTAGGGACCATCTCTAAAGCGACCAACAAGAAACATATTCATCAACTTCCACCCCCAATAACACTTCTCCATAAGCCACTTATACCTTCAATGCCACTCCACCGAGTGTCTCATCCCATATCGCGCTAATAGCTCTCTAAAGATTCAATTATTTTATCCATCAGCTTGCCGCCAGCGTTATCGAATTTACCCGATAAGATCCAATAGTCTGCGCGTCTCGCGACGCTTCAATATTGTCATCGCTACGTCGAGACGCGCGAGAAAAAAGCGACACCCTTAACCGCATTTCCGGCGGGGCGCGACGCGACATCTCAACGTCCCCGCGCTCCTGCATCCCGCTAATATCACCGCTCCAGACGACACGTAGCTCGGGAAACCTATTACAGCGGGTAAATCGAGTCCGGCTAATTGGTCCCCGGTTGGCGACGCCAAGGAACACCCGGCCACGCACGAAACGCTAAGGTACTTCTCCATCAAAGGGATAACGCGAGGGGGAACCCTAAAACCCCGGGCATCGTTGATTTTCTCGGGTCTATGGTTTTTAATAGCGGAAGCCCGGTGACGGGAGCTTGAAACCGAGGGAGCACGCTGCCCTGGATACGACGCGGACCTGTCCACGGTAATAACGATACGTGGCCGTCAAAGCCGCTAGATCCCAGCCGCTGGATCATTCAGTCGCAAAAGGAAATAAAGTAAAAGCGAGCAATTAAAAGCCAACGACGAGTCCCGCCGCCTCCCCTCTCGCGCCCCATTCTTGCCCACCCTCTCGAGCCTTTGCGTCATCGTCCAATCAAGGTAGCCGCGTTTCTGCTGCCAGTGGCTCGCGTGCACGCTTGCACACGTAGATGGGAAACGAGCAAACACGTTCCCTGACTGATGTGTGTGTGTGTGTGCGTGCGAGTGTGTACGTGGTGGATAAGCGACATGGGCGTCCGTTTGTGTACACAATCCGTCGGGATCCTTCCCTTGTTAGGAGTCATTTCAAACATTTGCCATATCACGATCCTTCTCCTCGGGCATTTCTTGCGCTGGATAGGTTCTACAAAGACATTCTAGAACTGCCACCCTCCTCCTCCGTTCCTGCGTTCTCTCTTTCTCTCTCTCTCTCTCTACCCGCGCCGTGTGGACGCACAGGGTTACGGGAATTAATTCGTGGCCGGTGAGCAGTCACTTTTTAAATTGCCAAGGAATTCGTCCTAGTTCCCCTTCGTAGAGTAACGCGCAGTGGTTCTCAGGAATGGACGCGGGGGTATTTTAGGGGAGGGTTGAAGGGGGCAGGTGTGAATGCGGGGAGGGGTGCTGAAGACCCTCTGAAAGGCAATTTAGAGGTATTGAGGATTTTGTGTTGAAAGGGTGGAGACAAAGATAACTTGAAAATAGTGGAGTGCGCAGGTTTCCTTTGAAGGCGAATTTTAGTTATTTAATATTTTGTGTTAGGGAGTTAAGACTGCCAAGAGAATTAAAGGCAAAGATAATTAAAAAATACAGGGGGGTTTGCAGGTTCGATTGAAATGCGAATTTTAGTTATTAAATATTGTGTATTAAGGGGTTAAGGAAGGGTAAAGGCAATAAGAATTTAAAAATAGGGGGGGGGTATGCAGGTGTCATTGAAAGCCGAATTTTAATTATTAAATATTTTGTATTAAGGTAAAGGTAAAAATAAATAAAAAATTTGTGGGGTAGTAGGTACACAGGTTTCACTGAAAAACGAATTTTAGTTATTAAACATTTTATACTAAAGGGTTACGGGTGGGTAAAGGGAAAGACAACTCAGAATAGTGAAGGAGTACTCAAGTTTCATTTAAAGGCGAATTTTAGTTATTAAATATTATGTATTAAGGGGTTAAGGAAGGGTAAAGGAAAAGACAAAGCAAAAATAGTGAAGGAGTAGTCAGGTTTCCTTTGATGCCGAATTTTAGTTATTAAATATTTTGTATTAAGGGATTAAGAAAGGGTAAAGGCAAAGGTAATTTAAAAATAGCGGAGTACTCAGGTTTCGTTGGCAGAAGAATTCAAGTTACTAAATATGGTGCTTGAGGCACAAGATTCCCTACGGAGAAATTAGTAGAAGATGAGGGGGTCGAAGGTGAAAATACGAAGCGAAGAACTGGTGTTCTTCTCCCACACGGAGAGGTGCTAATCAACGAGAACCCTATCTCCATTGCATAACGATCTCTAATTCCCAAGAAACCAAGACTAAAACCAAGGACCTTCCTTTCTTCCCTCCAAGTCACACTCATTCAAACCAGTCTCACGTTGCTCAATCATCCTGGGAACGCGACGACGAGCCAGAGCCTCGAGAAACCATTAATTTCTAGAATACCAAAAACGGTGCCAACCCACCCCCAACGTCTTCAAATCGTCCTCTAAAAATACTTTCAAAGTAACCACAGAGGTAATCAAAAGAAAGATCAAACCTCAAAGAAACTTCAAACAAAGAGAATTGTAAAAAAAAAATATATAAACCGGATTTTATTCTCTAAATAACTTTTTATAATCACCAATCTGCATTAAAAATATTTTTATCCCTTCAACTCGACTCACCCCAAAGTTAAATCCTGACTGCGTCACTGGCAAATACCACTGATAAATTCTAGCAACCCCCAATCAATGGACCATAAAATCTAAAATAAAATTCTTCCAAACGAAACCAAAACATTTTACGTTCATTAGAGTTCACAGTTCAACCTCCCTTTTACTCGCAACTACACACACACCAACCTGATGTAACTAAGACCCGAGGAATGTGAAGAATCGAAACATCATGGGACGAGAAACGATCTGCTTTCAGTGGCACGAAAAAGGACCCACCGCTCGCCACGAAAATTAGTGCCCCATTCGAATTCATTCCTCTCTCTTTCGTAGAGTTGTGTGTCATCGTCATTCCACCGATTCACCGTGTGTATTTTTTTTTTTCCAGGTGATCCGTCGAGGACGATCCACGTTGAATATCAAACGGCCAGGCAGGTGAAAGTACGCGCAGCAGACGGTCGCCGTCTTAGTCATTCTAGAGACGCGGCATTGTTGGACGTGGAGAGTAGGTAGAACAATGCCTCCATGCGTCACGACGCCCTGGACGTCTCGACGTTCAACACGCGCGCGCGCACAGCCGTGGAGAATAATTATCGTTGTTTGCACTTCGTTTTCCCCGTCCGTTGCACAGGGACGCTCCACGTTTTTCGGCCTTAATTGATGCGTCGATAATGGCGCGTGGGCACCGGCGGGGGGCGCTTGTTTAGTTGCACGCTGGCCACCCCCTGTTATTGGACGGGGGTGGTACAATTGGCTAGGGAGGAGCTGGGGATCGCAATTGCTGATAATGTGAATGGGCATTCCTTCTGGCGAGGCTGCACGCTTTTTCGTCGTCAATTAATTATCGCGAGACGAAGGGGTTTTAGAGGAGACGCGTGGATATCTGTTAATGCTCGAATTATGCCTGTGGTAGATTAGAATTTGGTAGACTAGAATTGATATATTTTCTTGGCTTCATTTGTGATTTAAGGGCGTCACAATTATTCGTTGAAAATTTTCTAAATAGCAGTCGTAGAGAGATGGAAAATGGAAAATCGTTCGAATCTTCTGGACGTCTTTGTTCATATTTTCAGTTGATTCTAGTATCAGCACTGAATATAACCGTATTAAACAATAAAATTGCAAGATATTGATTACAGATCAACTCGTTAATCTGATATTGGAAAGTATCTGTATTATATCTTTGTAATGAACATTTATTTTAAGTCTAAAAAAATATTGAATGTTACGCCGAACGCACCATAACAACATACCAAACAATTCTTTTGATTGAAATTACACTTGTTCGCAAAAAAATTCTGAAAACACTAGTTTTCATGTCTGCGCATGAGACTACCCCTTAAGAATGTATGGGACCTATCTTCAAAATGGTAGCAAGTTGATGAAAATTTGTGCGATTGTTATTCTTAATCTTCTTTATGTGCTCCAAAAATTTTAAACAAATTCAGTAAACGGTTACTGAGTTATAACGATTTTAATTTTCACTGATTTTACACGTACTCTTATGGATAGAGACGATGATCTTGACAGATAAAACAGCTGAAAAAATTTTGAAAAAATGGTGCCAATGTTTTTAATTTTTTTCTACATGTGGTATACGGATGGATGAAAATATCTGCTGAGTTTCAATTGTTTTCACTACACCGTTTTAACGAAATAATTTATAAGTTGAGAAAATTGTGAATTCAGGGCATTTTCACTGCCAAAAGTTTAGCAAATAATGCTTAAGAAAGAAATTTCATTGGTCAATCGAAAAATACCTTTCTAGAAGTAAAAATAATGCTCCAACTATCGTTCGAGTTCCTTACATCTAGATTTACTATGCGTAAGACGTAGATATTCAAGTATTTCAAATTTCATATACTTTTGTCTAATATTGTACATCCGATACATCCTTAAGCTTGTGGAGTGATGGATTTAAAAGTAGATGGAGGGGCGACGTCAGACAATGGGGAAAGTGTAGGATACTTTCGATTATGTATATTATGTACAGTGCAGTGAGCAGAAATCTTTTACATGATTTTCTAAAAATCTATTGTTTATCGGATACAGCACATTCTTTTTGCTCGTCCTATTCTACAACTTATTTCTTCCATGCCACTGCTACCTTTTTAACTCCCGTTCTATATTCTGCTTGATTTTCTTTCTCAACTTTCCCCTGTATTTCCTATCCCACTGTTCCCCTCAATTTCGTACTCCACTTGTTACCCTCCCCACCTTTTCGTCTACCTAATTTAGTTCCACACTCTCCTCCCACCCTATATCACTATTCTACTTCCACTCTTTACTCCCAACCCCCAAAACTTCCTTTCCTAAAATCTCGGGTTTCTCCCCACTAGTACCCCTATCTTAGCACTACTTTATCCCCACCACCTCTACCTCCATTATCTCCCTCCCTGCAGCCACCCCCACTCTCTCTCAAACTCTTCCCACCTAAGAGTCGAATATTCCAAAATTCCTGCTACCTACAGATGAATTCTTATAATTCTCTGAACAACCATAAATCATAAGGTGTATAAACAGCTCAACTCAGAACCGAGGTGTCACGCTGATCGCTAAGTGACACGTAGTACAGTGGATCCATCGATGACCCACGCTATCTCATGACAAACTTGTGAATCACTAGCGACCCACGTCAACTTAATTGACGGACGACTCACCGCCCACTAAACCTTTCCTTTTCCCTATTCTTCGAGACTTGCGATGTTATTTTTGTACACTTCGTATCTTCGTTACTCACATTCCATCCCTCGACAACAAACGCCGTGGATACCTTCTATAAAGGGCTGTTTTCGTTTGATTTTCAAATGAGCCATTATTCACGAATTCTTCTGCCCTAACAAAGAGGGTGCACAGGTCACAGATTTTCTTCTTTAGTACATAGTGCACAATGCGTACAATAATTTATTAAACGCTCACGCCAAAGTGTTAATCGCTCGCGCAGTTCGATCACGCGCCTCGACCCGACCCCCGACGCGCTGCTCCCCCACCGTTGCTCGTTTTTTTAATGAAAATTTATTAAAATATCGGATTCGATTGCCGCGCCTTCGCGATAAATAATTCATGGTGAGCGCGAACAGGACAATCAATAAACGCGGAGCGCTGCATCAGTGGAAACGCACCCCCAACGCGGCTGCCCTAATAATGGCATCGACGATCTCTGGAAAATGAAAATATAGGGAAAAAGGCAAAGCCCCTTAGGTTATGCTTGCGAGAGGTGTAACATGCCGTTGTTGTTTGGGGGTAAAATTGACGGGGGTGGGTGGTATTTTGGTATTTTGGAAAATTCAACTGAGACGTCTGACAGGGGAAGACACCGAAGCCGGAAGTTCAAAAATTTTGAAACTTAGTGAATATGTTTGTGATATCCTCCTGATTACAAAGTAATTTTTGTTTGCTGCCTAACTGACACCTGAAAATTCAGCTAGTTTTCGATTTTATTTTGTAACTCGTAAACTGTAAGCGATAGAAAAAATGTTTCAAGACAGAAGTTACTTATTTTAATTAGATCTCTCATATGGTAAAAGTTTAATCAATTGTTTTAACAATTGATAAAACTAACAATAGCGAAACTTTTATCATTTTAAGTTTCAGAATTTTTTTAATTACCGGGTTCAAGATCTTCTCTTGTGAGTTCTTACGAGGAATGTATTGTTCTCGAATTTGTATAAGAAAAGTAATTGAATATGTGAAAGGTAGTGGAGTGTCATGGAAAATGAAACTTTAATGTTGTTATTGCAAGTTGGTCTAGACAAGACTAATCTATTCTTGGAAATGATGAAGTAGGTCTAGTGATCGTTAAATATGGATAAGAATTTAAGACTGATGAGTCTTTTTAAAAGTTTCACGCTTCGACTGAGTGGAATTCACCACGATGGTGATAATTAAGGTTGATTATTTATGGTGTCTCTGTCGAGGGAATGGGGATGGAATTAAGTATTCAGAACGTGTACGAATTCCCCAAATTTCGTATTCTACTTTCGTCTGCCCACCGAGGGAGATGTGGTCGATGTTGGAACGGAAGGAAAGAATGTTACAGTGTATAATATCGAATCTACGGTTCATTTAAATATAAACGAGCTGCACGAACGCCTGGTCGCTCGATGAACACGTTGCCACCCCCACAATTCAACATGGAATTCTATAGTTACCTAGTAGCGCGCATAATGCGAAGACATCAAGGATACAGTGCATTTACATATCTTGATGCGTGCAAGATGATTAAAAGACGCCTAGCGACGCCCGCGTCCCATGCAAACGAGAATAGCGTCTTGAATAGCAAAGAAAAATTAAATTTTGTGTAGAGGGCAAGGTTTTGGGGGGTCCTGACTTTTCAAGTGCAAATGGGGCGTTGGTTCGTTTAGGGCTATGTAAATAGAGACCATTCGATGAATAGAAATTATCGCGTGGAACCAGGATACCCTTTTTAATGAAACTTTTGTAATTTATAGTGTCTGGTAGTGTACATATGTAGGTACGTCGGTGGCTGGTCGTTGAAGACTGTGGGTGAATCCAAAGGAAATGGCGGAAGCAGAAGATGGAGACGTGAGTGGAGTGGAGTGATCTCCTCGTTTCGACTAAGTTTCGGTATTTCGAAGGACATCCAGTATCGTCGTATTACTGCTGAATTACTTGGAATTAGGAAATTGAGAATTGGGGAGTTCAGAATTCGGTAGCTGAGAAGTGGGGAATTCGGAATTTTGGAGCTGAGAATTTGAGAGTTGAGAAATCGAGAATAGAAGTTGGGAAATTATGAATTCGGAAGCTGAGAATTCCAGAGCTGAGAATTTGCAAGCTGAAAATTGGAGGATTGAAAATTCGGAAGCTGAAAATTGGAGAGCTGAAAATTTGAGAGTTGAGAATTCGAAAGTAGAAGTTGGGAAATTATGAATTCGAGAGCTCTGAATTGGGGAGCTGAGAATTCCGAAGCTGAGAATTTGCAAGCTGAAAATTGGAGAATTGAAAATTCAGAAGCTGAGAATTGGGGAGCTGAAAATTTGAGGGTTGAGAATTCGAAAGTAGAAGTTGGGAAATTATGAATTCGAGAGCTTTGAATTGGGGAGCTGAGAATTCCGAAGCTGAGAATTTGCAAGCTGAAAATTGGAGAATTGAAAATTCGGAGGCTGAAAATTTGTGATCTGAAATTTGGGAGAATTCGAGACCTGATAGATGGGAAACTGAGAATTCGTAAGCTGTGAATTGGGGAGTCGCGAATCCGAAAGTCGAAAACTAAAAAATTAAGAATTCCGAAGCGGGAAACTGATGATCTGAGATGCCGAGAATTCAAAATTTTAAGAATCATTGCGTAAAAAATAAAATATTGTAAAACTTAGAATTTAATAGTCGGAGATTGGAAACCTGTCTACCGCAAAATTAGGAATTGGAAAATTGGGAGGCACAATAACCAGGAAGCAAAGGCCTCCTACCTCCACCCTCTCAACCCACTCAATCCTCAAATAGCTTCCTAAACCCACCAACCCTAAAGAACCACATCCAACATACCACATACCCCTCAACGATATCATTTTACAGCCACCCGAACCGGGCTCCGTGCACAACCCCCTGTACCTCTTCCACCCCCCATACCGATCTCCATCAATGAATTCCCCGCGTTCTCATTTCTACGAACTTCCTCCCGGTCAGCCGCAACCGCGGCGCGTCGAAAGGACAAAAATCGTTAGAGAACGAGCTCCCACGTGTTGCTTGGATCCAGAGAATGCAACCGGCCCATGAAAGGGCCGCGGCCGGCAGACTTCGAAAGGTCAGTGGTGCATACGAGTGGCTCGATGGTCAGCGCGTTCGTGCAACCTCTCTACACACACTACCCCGCGCGCAGCGAAAAGACAGACATCGAAGCGCATTGGAAGCCAATAGAAGGCAAAAGAGGGACAGCCCCGCTGGCTCGCACACGACGCGGAGTCGAGCGTTTCTCCGAAAAAGGAGCCTACTCGAGTGCCCTCCGTATGCCCCCCTTCCCTCCACAGGTTTTATCGGCCGCTATCGTCGCACAAAACCGTAAACTCTACTAGCCTTTCGTCCGCCCGGAATAACGAATCGTTTGTCCAACCGCTGGAACCCACGAATCTTATCGCCCTCGACTCACTTTTTATGCTGCCACGGAACCTTTATGAGCGTTACGTGGACGCAATTTTTTTGTCAAGCATCAAAGGGTAGGTTGTTGTGTGCGGCCGCCGGCGGTCGCTCGGCTACGAAAGACCGCGCGGGGTCACCGTTTCACGGAAATGCCTCGAACCACATAATTCAAGGCACGATGGATTTTGGGTGCTGGTTTCTTATTGTCAGCGCTGCTGGTATAATCTTCCTTGGGGGACCCTACCGTGGACGTGGTCGAAGATGTTTCTGAGGGATTGAAGAATAGGGGAACAGTTACTGTGTTATAAAAGTTTGTAGCTTGGGATGCTACTAGATTTTTGCAAATTTCTTGCATTGAGGGGAATTGAAATTTGCTATGTAGCTTGGAATTTTTTAAGATCTTCGATGTGGAGGGTTGAAAATACAAATTATAAATAATATTTGTAGACTCAATTTTGCCAAAGTGGAGTCGGCAAGTCGCCCTCCTCGAGGGATAAAAAGAAAAGTAGCTTTATGAATAACCTAACTTGTGTCTAAGTGCCTTTTCCACTTGGATGGAATATATTCATTTTGAAAAAAGGCACAAAAATACACTGCGCGAGCATTTGTCAAATGAACAGTTCGTTAAATACGTTGTACATTGCAGAATCACTAAAAATGGACGTTCCCTGTTTTTCCCCTCACCCCTCAAATACCAATCGTGAGCCTAAAAAGTGTCCTCTCCGAAGAAGCCCCAATTCGCCCCCTCTGTCTACCAAACGTGACGCTGTAATCGGTACTGATCAGTTCACGCTTCATCGCGATCGACCTTCGACATCATCGCGTGGAACGATAGTCGCAGGTCAATCGAGGGAAACGACACAACAGGTGTCTCCGTGTCTGCGATGTCCGACAGGTAGGTCAGCGGGAAACGCAGGTAAAAGTCTAAGCGCCATTACCTCCGATATCGTAAATTCCCGGTTTCGTTTCAGCGCGAACCATTTCCCCCGCAATGGCTGAACAACGATTTTCCTCCCACGACCTTGCCTTTCCAACCCACTTAGCTAGATGCACGAAATACAGTGTCTCTTAACAGTATTTTCCCACCTGCTTCCTTTGCCCCCGAAAGTACGGAAAGACCTAGCAGGCAAATAATTCTGGAGAAAAACAGCTAGACTAAAGAAACTTGTGAATAATTTCGCATCATTATTACTAGTTGATTAGTTAGAAACTACTGCGATTCTATTTTGCCATCATAATTTCTTCGAGACTTTTACTTACAATATTAGGAAAAAAATATTTAGCTACTCTATCTGGAACTCTTCATCGAAAAAACGAAAGAGGAAATGGTACTTCTCTGTAATTGAAAATGAAGGTACTAATGTGGGTGATTGTAAATTGCGATTGAAAGGAATAATTGAATTACTTAGAGACAGACTCAGTCACGTAAAGATTTTTATATTGCATTATCCGTTTTATATTACAGCAAGTGGTGAGCCACGATAATACCAGTGGGTAAATAGTTACCAGCGTTGGTGTGGGTAACGCGTCCAACGCGAGAGGATGGAAAGCTCGTCGATGCTTTTTCCAGGCCGCAGACGACTGGAGAGTGTCGTATAATCGGTTCGTCAATGGCTTTTCTGCCGGTTATCACACAGCCCAGTGAAACCGTCGGAAGTGCAAGTTGCGAGGGGGGTTGGTGGGTGCAGTCCCTCGACAATACGATTTCATTATGGAAATACAAAACGACGGCGGGAAACTTTTTTAAACTTCACGCGTAAGAGGGGGGATCGTCGAGAAATGGTATTTCACGTTCATAAATCATTCATGGAGTGACTGGAAAAAAAAGGAAGAGGAAGAAAAGAGTGTTCGCCCTGGGTCGTTTATTCCGCAAAATTGACTGAATAAATGATTCCGCGCCGATGGAGTCTGCCATCGAGGTATGGACCATTATCGAGGTTTGAACTGCTATCGAGGTATGGACTACTATCGGGGTCACCCCTCTTTATGCGTAGACGCAAAGAAAAGTAGTCCTCTGCACAGTTCAGATCAGTTACCGAATCTAAGACACAACGCGGAGAGAGGAGTTTCTGCTGAAAGGGAGCAAGGTGTTAATGCTCGAGATAAAGCTGAGATCAATCTTGAGATATGTGGAGGGTATCTGAGCAGATCATGGGGGAGGTAAGAAATTCTGAGGACGATCAAGATAAACACCCCAAAGCATCACCTAATGAGAATCACCCTTCGGGGTTATCCCAGTTATTAACCCCTTAGTAGCAAAGGATGCGACTCGTTTTGTTGCTCCATTCCTGGACACCCGAAGAAAAGTCCTCAACATCGTAATTTGAAAGTAACAAGAAGATTCCTACGGAACGTTCCAGCTGAACGATGATAAATAGACGCAGGGAACTTTAGCAATAAGCACGATTAATGGAAACACTCTACCTCGGAGGCAGAGCAAGTGCCATTCTCGAAAGAACCTAAGCCTCAATATTCGATACAAAGAAGAAGAAACGTGGCTCCATTTATCACCGTAGCCGGAGCTCGGGAGGCGGTTGGAAGAAATCATTGCTGAATCGATGCAATGTTATTTAGCACGAGATGTGATCAATAAATATTATCTGATTTCGATTATCGGCAGAAATTCTCCTTCTACATTTCCGTCTGAGATTTTATTCATACATAATAAATTACTTTCGTTACTAAAACTATTTAAGAACTACTTCAATTTGCCCCGCAGACTTCATTTTTTCCGACCACGTTAACAGCACATTCTTTACTCAATTATATAATTAGTATCTGTAATAAATGGCAGCTCTTTGCCGCGCACAGTCGCGTGCCGAACAAAGGCTACGGCAAAATCCCAGCCCGAGGTACTATCAAACATTCCAAGCCAATTCTCCTCAGCCCTCGAGAGTATCTACGCAAACGCAAATGGCGGCAGCGGAATTTCTTCGTCGCGATCCAACTGACGCTGTGCACTCTCTGAAAGGAGGAAATTACGCAATGCTCGCCGTAGAACAAAGAGGTCGATTCACCGGGAAAGTAACGTGTCCGTTTGAATGACGCCCCATCGCGGGATCTGTCAGTCAAGAGTCCCACCAGCCGTTTCATACTCCGTGCTCGAAAGCGCAACTATCGGGCACTGGCAAAAAGAAAAAAAAAAAAAACCACCGACTAGTTGGAATTTAATCAAACATCAGCCACACACGGCCTGTGCGCGGGAACGGCAGGAAAAATGAATGGACCTGCCGCGAAACAACGAAACCGTTCAGCGCTTTCGACAACGCTGGCTTGATCCACTTGCCACCAGAAAACGAGGAGACACGGCCAATGATTGGGCTCCGCCGATGTTTCGGCCAGAGATTTTTCATTTGCCCGGCAATTTCGGGGACTCCGCGGGCATTTAACGTGGAAACGAGCAGAAAATTTTAAAATTGGGGGAGAAAGGAATTTCTCGCGCGAAACGAACGCTATGGGTCCATGGCGGAGCTGGATCGCGCCCCCGGGTGAAATTGATAACTGCTGCACAACGCCCATCCATATCTCCATCGGCGCTGGACGCGGAGGCGTGCTTGCAGGGGTAACTTGATTTTCGGGACTGGTTCCGGGTGTATTATTTGGCGGTTCTTTTATTAATACTTTGGTTAGAAGGGTGGAACAATTTTGGGGGTGAGATTTTGAATTATGGGAGGGGATGGAATTCTTGTAAGTTTCGGTGATTTGAATTTTGGGGGAGGGTTTAATTCTTGTAAGTTTCGGTGATTTGAATTTTGGGGGAGGGTGGAATTTTTGTAATTTTCGGTGATTTGAATTTTGGGGGAGGACGGAATTTTTGTAATTTTCAGTGATTTGGATTTTGGGGGAGGATGGAATTTTTGTAATTTTCGGTGATTTGAATTTTGGGGGAGGATGGAATTCTTGTAAGTTTCGGTGATTTGAATTTTGGTGGAGGATAGAATTTTTGTAATTTTCGGTGATTTGAATTTTGGGGGAAGATGGAATTCTTGTAAGTTTCGGTAATTTAAATTTTGGTGGAGGATAGAATTTTGGCAAATTTTGATAAGCTTACATTTTGTGCGACAAGTTAAGTGGAGGGGTATTTAAGTCGACCTGATTGTGGGGACTGTTGAATCGGGCTGTATTCTTTGATTGATACCCTCAACAATTTTTTGGTTAGAAAGGTGTATCCGAATTTTGGGAAAGAATGAAATTCAGCTAAGTTTTAAAGGATTTCTATTTCGTGCGATAAGTTAAGTGAAGGTGTGTTTGTAATAACCTGATTATAGGGAGTGCTAAATTCTTCTACTTGGTAAAAAAATGGTCCTTAGATCATATACAATAATAGTCAAAAGAAACTTTAAACTATGAACGGTGGCAACAATAAGATATTTCCAATGCAAAGAATTACATTTTAAAATTTATATCCCACAAACTGAGTGGGTGCGAACATACACCAGTGATGTTGACATAGATACCACTTAAAGCGTTGTATTAAATTACATATGTAGACATGTAAAAATGCGAATTTTAAACATTCTTTTGACCTCCGCTATAAAAACAACCCCAGAACCAGTCTTCCTCACCTTAAAAATTCCCTACACCTTTGAAATGGAAAACAAACATTCATACCATCTCCCCTACATTCAGTTGCATCGTAAAAGCCACCACCAACACTACTCAATCACTCCAGCAACTCTCGCGTCTCACTCCCCGATTCAAATTTACGAAAAAATACATCTCCACTTTCAATTAAAAGAGACTACACCCAACGAACATCGTCACACAAACTCTCCATTCTCTCCTCCCGTCCTCCATCGACGTGCCGCTTGTTCCATTCCGAATAAAATCTGTTTCCCAGGGTTCACACGTTTTTACTACCGACCCCCCTCGTGGAAACTCAGCCAAAGAGATATTGTCTCGCGCGTGATCGATATAACGCCGAATATCCATCGAGCGCATGTAGAATTGTCGGCAGAGGTTTGAAAAAAAAATAAAAGAAAGAAGAAAGAGAAGCAGCGGGAAAGGGGGACATAAAAAGTGGAAGCGCACGCAAACGAGCGGCTGAAACGGTCGAGCGCGGCTGTAGGCCCCGCTCGGACGCGGCCGCTCGTGCGGACGAGCGATCGGTCGAGGGCTTCCGGAAACCGAGAAAAGCCGAAGGTAGCAATTCAGTCGGACGCGCTGGGGTCGCTGGGACTCCAATTATCGGTAACCCAGCCGGTCGTGGGGCATAAAAGAAGCGTAGCTTCCGCGACAGGCGTCCCGTAACTCCTTGCCGTATGGCGAGCGGTTTCGTGGAATCCTCGCGTGAAACCCCGAGTCCGTTCGTCCCTTTTAAGTCGATGCGCAGCTGGGACGGCTAGCGCCGGGTCACCCTATGAGTGATGCAAATTGTCTGACGGAGAACAGTAGCGAGTAGTCGCTATATGTTCCAGTTTCCAGTATGTTAAAACTTAGGAATGGACGAACATTAAGACGCGCAACTACGCGTGCTCGAAGAAGATCCTTTTGGCGAGAATTTTTCGAAAATAGGGACAATTAAATACAAACTTTAACAGGCTATCTGGTATTCAAAGTACTTCAATTGCTATATCGTTAAACTTCTTACAAACGTCACTATTTCTTGGTAAATACTTCTAACGTAATACTTCCACCGTTCAAATTACAGAAATGGCACTGGGCACTCTGTTAGGAACCGTTAAGGTTGAAGAAATTACTGAACAGTCGCAGGTTCCACGACATCCAAGATGCCATTTGGGGCTTCCACGGAGGCGTGCTATAGACATGCACACTACCGCTAATTAAAAATAACAAAGTTCGTCGACGTTGCCATTCATACGAGCTCTTCCCATTGTTATTATTATTCTCGGGCATCGAATTCGTCCCGAAAATTTATGCTCGCTAAATAACGAAACGCCCAGCACGTTCGCTCGCCGAAGGACAGAGACAATGCGGGCGGAGCGTGACACTCGCGCGCGCACACACGACAGAGAGCGATAATTGATTAAATTTACGGCGGGATCCGTTTCCTCCTTCTCGCCTTGATAGACACGCTCGTCCCGAGCGGCAGGTATGCCCCGTAGGAACAATGCCCGTCACTGTGATTAAAATAAAGCAAACCAGATTAACGTAGGGGCACGCCGACGCGGGGAATTAACAACCGTTCACAATGGGGCCCCTTTGTCGCGGCGCCTCTTGAAAATTCGCCCGAACGAACCGCGACGAATATAAATATATACCCGCTGCCACACACACAAGCACACACCATCCCCCCTGCGATTCCTACACGCCGTTGGAGACGTCGCTTTCGAGACTAATTTTGGGACGAGGCACTTGAGGGCGAGGGGAATTGCAATTACTTATTTAATACACCGGTGGACGTCAAGTTTTCAATTTATGGCAATTTAAACGCATTTTGCTCGAGGAAGAAATAATTGATAATATTAATAAGAAGCTGAAATTGGATTTAAGTCTAGTGGCCGCATGGATACAATAGTTGATTGGTTTCTGTTTATATTTGTATGTAGGAATTTTTTAATTGGAAAGAGTTGTCAATATCGTACTGGTCGCTTAAATCGTACCTCATCAATTTCTCAGTAATTAATGAATGTAAACGATATATCGAGGGCTTAATGCATAAATATTGTATGTTCACTTTTAGCGGTTTCGAGGAAAGCAGATTTAAACGTGCAATTGGTAGATACGGTCGCGTCGGAAAATAAGTTGACACTGTTTAAAATCGCATAACTTTTTTAAAATTAGTCGAAACCACTTGAGTTTTTTGTAGAAGTTAGCGGAGTTAGTTTTCTGGGTGACGTATTTCATCGTTTTGACAAAAATGCACTGGGTCTGAATAGCAAAAAAAAAATAGTAAAGGTTGTTTTTTAAACTTTTTTTTTTGACAATCTGTAATGAAAATTCAAAAAACCCGTTTGTAGATTGAAGTAAGTTGTATACATGCTGAAAATTTCATCTAAATAGATTAACGCTGTTCTGAGCTATAAACGCTTAAAAATCGTAGAATAAGGTCGAAAATCGCGAAATTCCCGGAAATCTTTAAGCGTTTTTAGCTCAGAGCAGCGTTAACATATATAGATGAAATTTTGCAGCATGATACAAGTTACTTCAATCTACAAACGGGTTTTTTTGAATTTTCATTACAGGCTGTCAAAAAAAAGTTTAAAAAAACAACCTTTACTATTTTTTTTTCCCATTTAGACCAAGTGCATTTTTTTCAAAACGACGAAATACGTCACCCAGAAGGCTAATTCCGCTAGCTTCTAAAAAAAAACTCAAGTCGTTTGGACCAATTTTAACAATGTTATGCGATTTTAAAGAGTGTCAACTTATTTTCCGACGCGACTGTATCAATGAAATGAAACAGTCAAGAACTATTTGCTGCATATAAAAACTCAAATTTCAGAAAAAATGAAAATACAATATTTACATAGGTATGCATTAACAAGGGAAGGTCCCGAACCCGGAAATTAAAAAAAAATCTGAAACTCTGTGAATATATCGGGGGTTTCTTCCTGATTACAACGCAATTTTTGTTTGCTGCTCAAATTTACTGTAAAGAGGTGAAATTGACCCTTGAAAATTCGGTTATTTTCCGATTTGATTTTGTAACTCGTATAGAAAAAAAAGTTACAAGATAAAAGTTACTTCCTTAAATTAGGGCTATCATTGACTAACTTACAGTTCTTACAGTTCTCGAGTTATAACACAAAATCGGAAAATAGCCGGAATTTAAGGGGTCCATTTCACTCCATTAGAGTGAATTTGGGCAGCAAACAAAAATTGCGTTGTAATCAGTAGGAAATCCCCTACATATTCGCAGTCTCATAATTTTTTTTGAATTTGAATGCGATGGTAAAAATATCAAGTAAATGCGAAATGAGGAGTAGAAATAAAACCTTTCGAGCTTGCACCCTATTTTGTGCGTGCTATAAACATTTACTTACAGAATACCTATAAGCGAGAATTTTTGGGGAGACGTTAACTGAGCAGCTGGTAGTTACTGGGTATCACGTGACCACTTTTGAGATTAAAGTAGTGAGTTTGAGGGATATATATAAATAGTTGTCTACATACAATTGTATTGTATAGTGTAGATATAGTAGTATAAGTTATATATGTATTGCTTGGTATGCGTATGACACATGCGTACAAGAATTTGGACGAAGAATGTTTCGTGACGGAGCTCCATCTCTCATACACCCTTTGTGGAAAAAGTAGGGTTCAGTCATAATTCTTTTGCTTGTTATCCCTCTATGATCTTTGAGGACAGCACTGAGGGTCGAAGAAAAATTCCCTTCACGAATTCACCGAAAATCGACCTCAGCCGAGTAATTTTTCTAGACTCTCTCATATTAAATTAACTACACACATCTCAATTTTAAACACAATACATTCTTAACTCTTATTACCTCCTACCCAATAAATTCTATTTAGCTAACGGAATTTCAATTTCTACCAGTTTATAACGCGTCGATATAACAAAATATCCCAAAATTATACAAGTCGAAAGATGCAAAGTCTTCTCATCAGAAGAAATCAAAAGACTCGCCTACCTTTGTACAATCTTCAACTTGCATTCCAAACATAAAAGCTGCCAAGTTTTAAGGGTCCCAGATCCAGCGCGCGCTTTTTAAATAACAGCGTCCACTCACCAGTAATTTATCGTAGAAACACTATAACTACAAACACTAATAACTAAGTTATAGAAGAACAAGTCTTGTCCTTTTCTCGGACATTTTAACACTAATGAATATTATCACAAATTTCTTTATATTTCACAATAACGATATATTCAACCACTGAAATCCGTATATGCGCCGCAGAAAGTTAAATTAAATATCACATGTCACTAACGGCAACTTGAGAAGCAATAGAGACTCGAAAGGCTCGATCGCCTCGCACGGAAATATTCCCCCAGTAGCTCCGCTCGGTCGCACGGTCGAAACGACACTGAGGCCTCGACCGTGGAGGGGCATTAGCGCTTATCTCGAAATTCAGGGTATAAACAAAAAGTCTGGGGGTAGGTAGCCGGCAAAGGTGGGGAGTGGGTCAGTGGTAGGAGCGCTGAGTTACAAGGTTTCGCTCATACCTCCGCGTGATTTATGGCAGCAGTAAGGTCAGAAAAGTGTCATAGGGTTTGCCGGGCTGGTAAACACGTCTGGCTTCTCAACTCCTCTTTACGCTTTCTTCTTCGGGATCGCCTGGACTGCGCCTTCCGTTTGGTTTAAACAGAAACAATGACTAGGACACGTGCAGGCGAAACTTGACCTTTTCCTGCCACAAATCTTGCACGCTGGAACCAATGACTTACTGTCCCATATTTTACAACTGTGTACAGGTATACTTTCTCTACAATTTTCCACGGACTCTGAATTTCCAGTCGACACTCTAAACTTTCACAATTTTTTTTTTTCATTTTGGGACTGTTTAAATGAAAATGAGTTTTCGCTTTTATTACAAGCAATTTGCACGCAGCGACTTGACACAAGATTTCTCTACATTATAACGGATATCCTCTGCGTTTTGGAACACTATGGTTTCGATTTTCTGTGTTAAGTTTTTTATAAGCAAATATCTAGAGATTTTGAATTCTAACGAACACGTTTCATTGACTGTACACTTTTCAAATGCCAACGAGTACGTGTCTCTGAAAGTTGATAGTTTACGTCTACCATAGTTCATTTCTGCGGACTTCTTCCGAAGCCTATAGCCTGTAAACCGGATAGCCAGTGATGGCCACAGTTCGCAGAGTTCACTACTCCTTAGATTATGATCTAAGGTACCCGTGACCTATGGCACCTAAGTCTGTAGAATCCGAGTTTATAGTATCTAACCCGTAATATGTGGCCCTCACTGCAGTGCCATTAGACTTAATCCATAGTTCACAACTATCGCTAATCTGTGCCTGGCGATTCTTCACTTTTAAACATTGACAATTTTCACCTCAGAAATCAGAAGCTTAACACTTTGATGCCATCCAAAGTGATTAGTCTATACTTATAAAATATTACAATAATTTCCCAAATTTTGAACTCTAACTCCCATATGAACTAGTAAATAAATTCAAAGAAATTGAAGAAAATTCAAAGAAATTCATTACATTGTAAAAAACTATTAGAGCCGATTAGAGCCTTAGAATTCAAGTACACCGAGCAACACTGAGGTCTCCGCTGCGCATGCCCAAGCGGGAGACGAGAAATTGGGCGGAGCAACCGTCCCCCACTCTACACCGCCAAGGTTGTTTCCATTCAAACTTCAACATCAGTTATCTCTCTGTTACTCGACCCGCCTAGAAATTTCTCCACGCAGACATCACTTAAGCTAAAACAAAAAGCGAAATCGGTCTAAGAGTAAACTCTCATAGAAACCATTTTTCGGCGACATAATTGCAGACATCGCAAAGCGATCGCCAATGGGTGTGTTTGGGAGCAGTGTAAAATTGGCCCGGGATGATCCAACGACTGCTATACTGTTCCTTTCTGCGGTTCAAGAGCGAAATTATGATAATGGTCGTTTTCGATAGCGAGAAGACAGGGGGGGGATTCGTGCAGACCTTGCCTGGGCGATTCACGGTTAAGAGAAGCCGAGGCCGTATAATTACTGGCGTCCAAGCAATTTCCAATGTTTCCCGCAAGCAGCGAAACGCGGAGGCCCCTCGAGGGGCCGATTCCACGGAATTGATTCTCCGGCTCGAACCCACCATCTGTTGGCGGCATCCCCAAACGAAATAATCGAGGAGATTAAGGCCTTGCGAAGACGGGTGGCTGCGGTGGCCTCTGTCCTCCTCTCTGCCTTCAATAAAATCCAGCCATAGGGTGCGTTCAATATTGTGCGGACCGGGCAACGTGCACCGGCGGCTGAGTATTAAATCTTGCGTGAACGAGTGATCGCGATGATACTTTCCGGAAGATTCTTCTGGAGCGAACGGTTACTGGAAGATCGCTCGACGAACATCTGCCGTTTAGACGTGGGCTACTCATCTGCGTATCGTTAGGGTTTCGTTTATCAAGTTTAATATAAGAGATTAGTGCAAGTATGGTGGATGTTGTGAATTTATTTACTTATTCATTTAGGAGGGAAAATCCCATTGAACGAAAAGTAGGATACAAAGTAGAATAGAACTCGTGTGACGAAAGGTATAAAGTTCAGGCGATTAAAGAATTGAGGAATTAAAATGGTAAACGATGCAAGTGTGAGAAAAATAAAAAATATTTTTTTAGTGAGATAGGATGTGAATTTTGTGAGGAATGTGGTAGCAGAACTGCTGGAGTAATTTATTTTTACTGTTAGGGGTCGTCATTAAATTACGTAACGCTTGTTGGGGTGAGAAGAGGTTGCGAATTTCTTACATTCTCTCACAAAGGGGGAGAAGAAGTCAGATAGCGTCTTACGTAATATTTTTTTACCTAATTTTCAATCTCAGTAGCCTAAGAAATGATGTTTCGTCGCGCACACGAAGCCGAGTTAAATAAATTACGCAAGCCTTTAAAAGAATTTTAATAACTGCAACAATGCAAAGTAAAAAATATTACGTAATAAAGGGGGAGCCTTAGGAATTCTTATACGGGGGGAGGGTAGGGATAAGAAATCGCAAAAATTACCATTACGTAAATTAAGCACGGCCACTTGGGACTATCGCGAGGTATCTTAAAAATCGCAAGTGCCATTTCTCTGTGGTGAAAAACGACGAAAGTACCAGCCATCTTCAACCTCGTCATTTTTTTGTTTCCCTCTAAAACTCTGTAAAGGTGGTAAACGAGATAAAAAGTTGAGATAATGCTTTCCACCTTTCTACTGAAAATTTTAACAACTACTTAGCACTAAAACATCGTTTACCATTCAAACTCCTCAATTACTTTAATCGTTTACCCACATGCCTCCAAAGAACAACAACCAGAATCTAAAGTCGCCCCGGAACAGCAGCAGCGAGATTAATTTGACGGCTTGTCGCCTTTTAACAAAATCCTGCCGTGAGTTATTGTTCTCTACTTCCCCCTCTTTCCCCGCGCGATGGATGTACGGAGCATGTCGAGCCACTCGAGGCACAAGCACGAGTAGTGTGCAAAACTCACGAGCGCATGTCGCAGAATGTGTTTTTCAGGGCTCGTTACAAAGTTCGCCTCCGTATGCCAAGCTCTTAATACTCTAACGCTGAAAATGATGTAGAACTACCTCGTCGAGGCGGCAGGGGACCTCGTCGCGCGAAATTCCGCAAGAAAAGAAAAGGACGAAGGGAAGAGCACTTATCCAACTTGATGTGCCCTCAATCTGTCGGTAATAAAAAATCATATTACACGAGGGGAAAAGTCCTGTACCGCGGAGAGCGTTCCAGCGCTCTTCAGTGCTCAAGTGCGCCACTGTCTTCAGCCCCTAGTGCCTCCGCGCGCGCCTCCCCCCCCTCGTATAGCTATATTTCTTCCACCGCGCGCGCTCCCTTTTCCCCCGCCGGTTCGATCCCTTGTTATTCTTCCGGTGGCACTGGTCCGCAGCCCCAGACGACGTGTTCCAGTTACGCGTTTCCGGTCTCTCGGTGGAAAAAGGAGAAGAGCGTCAGAGGTGGGGGGCCGTGCGTCAAACTCTCCCAGAGCCAAGAATAACCAGCGTAATCACGTGCCACGCCACTTCTGGGTGAAACAGTTTTAACTCGGCCGTACTGAATGGAGACGGCGAGGCGTGTCGTGTGCCTGTCCCGCACGTGCGCGCGAGCGCGCGCGCGCGCCTGGCCCGAGCTGCTTTCGCCCTGCTGTTCATTGAACGCCGTGTATTTCAGACTGGGTAATGATTCACGCGAGCGTCGTCGGCTCTGCTATTACTTCAAGATGCGACCGAGGTAGGCGGGGAATTTCGACTCGTGTACCGAGAACCTTCCCTTATGGAGGAAGTCGTGTGTCACTGCTGCCTTTTGCCTGCACGGGGGTTCGTGTGTCACCCAATTGGCCCAAATTTGGCTTGTAATTGGGACGCGCTGTGGATGTGATAACATGCTAGACGAATTGGGTGTTGGATTTAGAGTTTCGGGAATATCGAGAACGCGCGGAGAATTCTCAGGTGTGGGTGTAATTTAAAGTTTTATTGATTCGCTGTTTTATTTATTTTTTAAAATTACTTGGTCTTTGATTTTTACCATAGTCAATTGTGTGCTAGAGTATTTTTGTATGTAAATGTACTGAGATATAGTGGGGTTTTTAATGTGGAGGGAAGTAATTTACCACGGTACAATGTAGGTTTGATTTTTGACGATCGTGTGCTAGAGTATTTTTGGATACAGGTGTAGGGTAGGGTGGGGCTAAAAGGTAAAAATTTTCGAATTCAAAATCTGTACTTCTGAACAATAGATTGTGTATTGCAGCTAGATATGAGACTGATACCAATACTATTGATGATATTCAATCAATTCTATACCATAGTAGTCAATAGGAAATATCGATTCCGATTCTTCTTCAACCGATACCATATCAATATTATACCGAATCAAAACCAGTATTTTTCTTTTAGTCGAGAGATGTCTTTTTTAGTTTTTAGTTCAAACTGGATCTCTGACATATATTGTTATTTTTTGTTAAAAAAAGTCATGTTTAAATATTGTATACTGAAAAGAATTGGTTTAATAAATATTTTTGATTTGGAAAGAATCTTTTATTTATTTTTTGTCCCGCGCATGGGGCAACAAATCCATTTTGAATTGGCAAACATTTTCTGGTATAGCACAATAAAAAATAACAGTACCAGCAAACGAACTTCGTAGAAGTAAAGCATGATATTTATAGTTTGCACAAAATGACACTGTATATCTTTAGATTGTTATTACTAAATTTTACATGTGTTTATACGAAAAGCAGGACTTTCAGCACCACCCCACCTTAAGAAGGTATAGCATGATTTTTAATGTGGGGGAAATTAACTTACCATAGTTCGATTCAGATTTGATTTATAGTCAATTGTACGCTAGAGTATGTTTGTAGGTGTACTAAGATGAAGTGGGGTTTCTAGGAGTTTGTAGGAGGTGGGATGCAAAGTAGTTGGGAAGGGAAATAGCCTCCCCCTTCGATAGAGAAACCCGGGAGGCATGTATCTCTGGTTTTCAGCCACCCAACAGTAATGCTTCGATACTAGGTCACTCGTCAAACCTCAAAACTAGTCACCCGCTTGTAATCTGCTTGTAACGACCTATCAGCAGTAAATTGCCACGGATGGAGGCTGCTTTCACCACATCATTGAGGAGGACGAATTAACTCACCCCTCGAAAATTCCCCAGCTTCAAAGGAATTAGTTAAATCATTCCAAAAATTTACTAAATCCACTCCCGAAAGAGTATACAACATTTAACTACCGTCCAAAATTAATCTTCTTCGTGTCTTTATCAGATAACATTGGAAAACTGAAAAATAAGCCAGTTCATTGCTGTATCCCTCGACTGAATCATCCAAACGAATTCTGTAAAATACCTCGCGACCGAATATACACTTCCAGCATTGTGTCCCATCGTCATCAATCACGATCGACGCGGAAAGGGACTAGGAAATCGAAGGAACGTAGAAGAACAAGGGAAGCTTCCGCTAAATCAGAAAATTTATCATAAATGTAGCACGTGAACGAAACTGTGCCATCGGACGTCCCTACGCCCCCGCCCCTCGCCAGTTTCGCGCGGCGCTTCGAGATTAAAATTCTTCTCACGTCCGCGTCGTTAGCCAGCGAGTATTTTTTGATGCGCGAAAGGCCACCGTTGGAAAACGTTTCCCTCCCCCCCCCCCCAAACTACTTTTTTCATTTCTCACCCCCCATGCTGGCGCTTTTATTAAGAGAACACCGGCTGAAATTATCGATTGCGCCCCTGAGGAGTATCGCGCGAGTAAACCGAGAAAAATTGAGGGAATACCGCAACTTTCGTCCAAGTTGTTTAATATAATTACGCGGAAGCTCTCGGAAGCTCCGCCGTCTCCCTCGGCATGCCTCGCCTCTCAAAGATAACGTTGATGCCTCCTCGGGTGCTGCTCGCTGCAACGTCCACAGTTCACCGAACATCCCACATTTTTTTTTTTTTTATTTTTTTCTATTAAGAAACTAGGTAAGAAGAAGTGTGATTAGGTGGAAGCTTAAAGGGAACGAGCCCCTCGTGCTTCGGGGGCGATGCTGATCTCGACCGGAAGCTGCTGTCCCGACGTCTGAACGTTCGATGAAATTTCTTTCTGGACGCGCCGCAGACTTCAATGGGATATCGCGCGAGCTGATTATCGGCCGGCGTAATTACGGGAACCGCGGCCGCGCGATGATTGAACACGCGAAAATATGGCTTCGTTCTTCTGCCGGCGCGGCTCTCCCTTTTGCAGTTTTCATTAAGCCGGCTAGAGGACGATGGAACCGTGCAGATGGGAAGCGTTGGAACGAAACATGACAGGGGGAAGATTAAACTCTTCCACGTTTAACCGACAATGCCGCGTAAAGTAGGAAGAAGCAGCGGCATCAAAGGAGGAAAAGTAGGAAGGAGTAGGTAATTGCAAATGTTTGTGAAACGGGCAGCTGCGAGGAAATGTGGGAAAGGCTGAAAGAATTTAAATATATATTCTTTCGTTTGATTGTTGAGACTGCCATTTCACTGGGAAATTGAAAACGAAAAGCTATTCGTAGCTCCTTTTTTTAAGCTCTAAAAGCCTATTTGTGTTTAAAGAAAAAGTTGAAAAAAATTCCATGTGCCTACAATACGAAGATATCTCTACCTTTATTGAAAGATTTTAACCGAAAAGAGTGTTTTTGTCGCTTAGAAATAAATTCCCAAAGTTGTGGTATTTCTTGACCTAGTGGTCTGACCCTTTAAACCCACTATAGTCGACGCAAACCCAAGTGGCTGTTCAAAGCCACTCAGAAGTTACTTTCCCCCTCCACGAGTCTCGGCTGACCCCACCCTACTTCGTTCTTCGCCCCGCCCACTGCGTTTGTGCGGCAACCTAACCTTATATAAATATGAAAGTGTCCAATAGAATTTGCATTATACATTGCAACTGCGCCAGCACTTATTGAATATCCCTTTAGCGATGCAATTTCTCTACCTTTATCCTGCCGCATTTACAAAGAAAAGCCTGGAATACCCAGCGATGCATTTGCCGTCAACGCGGAGGAATTCGTTTGGGGATCAATGGGAAAACAAATCGCGGTAAATATTAACGTCCATCGGGCTCTACGTTCAACTGGTGCAAACGGAGAGTCCGCGGGAGCGCCCCCGGTGGCATCCATAATTTAACGCGGCCAGGACCATTCCTCGGGAAAACGCAAACGCGCCACGAAAGAAGCAGCGCTATTTCACAGTCGAGAGAGCGTGCCTGGCGAAACTGACGATCAATTCTCCCTATACAGCGAGAGCAATCCAGGATGCATTCTCGAGGAACGCTCGAGAGCTCGCCGCGGCTTCGCAATCGATAAGTTCGTCGCGCGCTCTTAACCAGCGGCTCGTTACACCGTAGCCGAAATTAAAATCGAACTTAACGAACCTTCCGTGAACTGCGTTTCAAATGCCCTCCACTCGTCGGCGAACCGTGTTAAAAAATAATGGTCGCAGTTTTTTGCGGCTCGATGTCATTTGGTGGAGGGAAGATTCATTAAGAGGTCTGTGAAAGATTAAAAAGTTCTGACCATGGAACTCGCGGGTAAATTGTGTTCTACGAGTGAAGTCCTACGGCGTGCTGTACAGGGAGGAGGAGCGGGGAGAGGCTCCGCCCCTTGGCAACGTGGCGCGATCTAATAGGTCAGGACTTCAGCGACCTTTAACTAGAAGACGGTGCGACGTGTACACATACGACGCGTGGTTTATTTAAACTTCCTGTCGTCTAGCCGAGTAAAACACTTGGGAGTGGAGAAGGTTGACATAGATGTCAAGAATTTTTGCTGTATCAAATCATTATGAATTACTAAACCCTTCGCGACCAGCCAGTTTATTTTCTCGAATGCTGGATTAACGAATTCACATCGACCCAGACGTGGCCGTAACTTATTTCACGCACCGTATTTTTCTACCACCTCCCCCGCTGCAACCCTTCGGAACCAAATCGCACGCCCGCGATTCCGTTTATATTCTCCGAGTTGCCCGTTGCCCGTCGCCCCTCCCGGAAAGGAAACTTATGTAACTCGATATCTACTGGGGATATTACTTTTAGCTCCCTAGAGTCGTTCCGACGATTAAACGGAAACGACGAAGCAAACCGGTGGACAGAGCACGGCGGGCGGGGGAGGTGAGGGGAGGGGCAACGTAGGGGAAGAGGAGGCTTGGGAAAGGCTCGGGAGACGGGGACAGCGTCGACGTTGCCGCGAAGCAATTGGAAATAATGGGATTCACGGAATGAGAATGAAATATCTGCGAGAGCTAGCGGCGAAAAGGTTGGTGATTTGAAGGAAGAGATTGCCCGCGTAATGAGCAGTAAACGTCTCCACTGCTTTGTCTCCACCTCCCCCCTCCCCTATACCCGCCATTACCCCACTCATCCCACCGTTTCTTTCTTCCTGTTCCGTCGCATCTCTCTTTCCACCGCCCTGTCCGCTCTCTTCCCTGTCACTTCCCTTTATTTCGTCATTTTCTGCTACCTCCTCGATCTTCCATTCCCACTCGCCCTCACCTCCTCCTCCCCTTCACTCCTCCGTTCCTATTCGTTTGATTCTTACTTCTCCCTCTAGCCTCCCCTTCGCTCCAGCGCGACATCTACCCCCCTCCCCAAATCCAACCATTTGCTCCTCATTTTCTCCGCCTCGCCTGTTCCAACGACTCGGCGGCCGTCGACTAGCGCGCGACCCAATAAATAATTCATTCTTGATTATTTCCTGATATTCGATTCCGGAACCCTGGCACGTACGTTCGACTTCTGCATAATTTATTCCCGGTAAAAGGGCGCGTATAAATCCCAAGGAAAATATAGGAAGCGGATCGGGCGAAACGGAGGCGTGAAGCTGCGCGCGTATGATGTACAGAAATCCGCTCGCGCAGTATGCAGCTCTCGCGATTCATATACCTAGGGACTGTTTCTAAAATCGGTTTTCGATATACACCTTCGAATTCGTAGGCTTCAGTAAACATCAAGCTGCACCTTAGAAACGAAAAAATTTTAATGATAACTTCTATTTAGTAATATGTAAGTAATTTAATATTGGTAATATTGATAAGTAATTTTATTGATAAATTCTGCTGTATTTACTCAGGTGACAGATAACTTTTCACTTTTATATAGTAGTAGAGAAGTAGGGATTTCAGTCGTCATGGCCTATTCTGTATTGGGAAACTTAGTGGATTAGATTTCAGCGTTGCGGTGGTAAGTTGGCAAATTGTTGAAAGTAGGTTCGGATCTCACGAAACATTCCGAGTAAGTATTTATTAATCGAATAAGTAAAAATTTAGTGTTCAAAAAAATTTAAAAACACTCATTTTTCACAACATGTCTATTTAAACACTGATAATCATATGGACTTCGACGGATTTCGACCTACTCTCAGTAGTTCAATTTTCTGTCACTAGTTGGCGTATCGAAATTCTTGATTTCCCAATATCGAAGGAACCGCGCGGGATCCGATCGCGCCCGGAAATCGCGAGGATCCGAGCCGATATTCGGGGACGCGTGGCGTATCGGCTAAAGAGCGTTCCGTTTGTAACGCACGACGATTTAAATCCAATTAACAGCGAACGAGCCGCGGCCCTGCCAACGTTAAGTGGCTTTAACGGGGCCGCGGGGCGTGTTGACGCTGAATCAAAATAATCATAATCGGTGTGGCGTTTCGCGCGCCACGGAACACACGAAAATACGTGTAATTGCATGTTGCCCGCGCGTCACCAGTCGCGGTAATTCCCGGGCACGCTAGTAGCCCGTGTAAACACAGCGCCATCTACGTCGGAAATCCGTGTACTCGTCGCACACCGATGCTAATAATTTTACTTCTATCACAGTTCATTTTTTTACACGACATTTTTTTTTCTCGAGCTTCCTTCTTTTTATAAAAGAGTTCCCGCATTTGAGAAGGGCTCCACTGTCAAGAGAGTGATTTAAAGGTCCGGGCACACATATCAATCCCGCGGCAGCTCAGTATCATCATTGTCAGTCGTAAAAAATAAATTTCCCTATTTTGAAATGCACGCTTCTCCGTTGTTAGTTACCGGCACTGAAATAAAGAGACTATTGACACTGAAGGAGCTGATGTGTGTGCGTAGAACTTTAATTGACGCCTACATTTTCGAAGACAATAGTAACTAGAACAGTACCGGGTATGTCGAAAGAGAATGGGAATGTTAAACAGATTTCCTCGGGAGCAGGACAAAGGAGCCCTGCGCCGCGCAATTTAAACTTTGATTCTACCGATATTCGATTGAAGTCGCTGTTATGGTTGGAAGAGCGGGGATGGAAGAGAGGAACGATTTTATCTCGGAGAAATTCGATTGAGAATGACGTGATTGTGGCGGATGGGTCTTACTCGATTAAGGGAATTAAGGTTACTGGCCAGTTGGCATGCCGTGCACTCGTAACACGTAAATATTGCTCGGTCAGTGGAGCACACCCTGACCACAGCCCGGTGGATCGCATTACCGCCCCCTCCACGCGTATTAACTGCCGATGTGATCGCAAACAAATATATTTGTCCGCGCCAAACTTAATTAAATGCAACGCCGGCTCGACTGGCGCCGGTGTACAGAGCTCGTATGCGATTTAACAACCATTTATGTAATCGATTGCACAGCAACGCGACTCTTCGTAACAACGAATACGCCCGACTGCCGTCGACGAACGCACAGAGCGTACAATTCTTCGCATTTATACCAGCGTCCCGTCCACGTTCAAACATTGTTTTCCTAGTCGGTTTTCCTGGGGGGGAAATAGAGACCAAACGGACGATTGTAAAAGCCGCTATTTCTATGCTAAAAATAAATCTTCTGCCGTACAAAACTTTCGAACCACCAATTGAATTGAGTCTACATCCTAACTTAATGTTTCCCTGTTATTTTCACTTATAATTAGAACGGAGACCAAGCGAACGATTACATAATTACGTAACTACGCCTCATGTAACGCAACACGCTTCTATCCTGCGGAGCCTTCGTCGCGTCAAGAAACCTTCCGAACGCGTTTCCCTCGCTCATCTTTTTTCACCTCGAAGCAGGGACAAGGAGAAACGACGGCTCGATCGTACGAATCCCGACCACCCGATCTTACGCGCGAGCAAAAAAACAACGCGCATAGCGCGTGCGAGAACCGGCTGAAAAAAGAAAGAAGGAGAGAAAAAAAAAAGAGCTGCCGAGCGCGAGCCGTTAACTGTTGGACAAACTGTGGCAGGGCAGAAACGAAGCAGCCCACTTTGGCTCCTTTTTACCGTCGAGCAAGCAAACACTGCCCGGAGAGCGAATGCCTTTCGAAAGAGAAACGTAAATATATCGCGTTTCAAGCGATATGTAAACCGCGCGTGTACGCAACACGGAGATCGTTCGGCTTACCATATAAACCGGCGTGTCTCTGGTAACGGCTGTGCAGCAATGCGCCAGGGGATCACGCAACGATAATACGGGCACTCGTCGGTTTTGAAAGCAAAATACGCGAATCCCCGGGCGTAATAGGCCGATACACAATCTTACGATCGTTGCTTTTCAATCCTCTCTCGTTCGCACGTTCGTCGGCAGCCCCCCGCCCGCCCCCGTTCGAGTCCCTAATGAACGGATCGCGGTTCAACGGATTATCACGTGTTTTTACGAGGCACGTGAGACACGTTTTTTTTCCAAACACACTATCCGCTCGTCGATAAGGGTGGTTAGCGGGGCGGTTAAATATGTCAAGGGACGCGCGACGTTACTGCCTTTTTTTCGTGGTACACAAACCGTAAATCACAGTTCCCTAATCGGCTTAAGTATCGAGCATGGAGCGCGGAGAAAATGGGGAGAGAAATATTCCGTGCGTATTATGAATTCTGGGGCTGGTGTTGTATTATTAACCGAAGCTCGTCTAATGGTTTCGCTCCAGCAGTCAAACAACGCGGGTGGAACGTCTCCTGACGTAGCTTCCAGGTATGTCTACGAGGAGAGCTAAGATACCGCGCTTCGAGCTTAGCGTGTTGCCAAGTTTCGGTCTAGAAAATACAAAATCCCGCGGAGGTAACATAGATAGATGGATACCTTGTGATAATAAACTGTAACGTCAATCCTAAAACCTCCGAAAAGTTAATACGTTAAAATTCAGGGCCTTACTACCTTCAGCTCAAGAATCGTAATTTCAACGGAAATGTAATTTCTACCTCTACCCTGCACTAGCACAGCCATCCGTAAAATCACTAATCTAGGACAAAGTGCATTAAAACCCCGGACATTTGCACTTAAAACCCGGACAGTTTTAACTATTTCTGAAATTTCAAAAATTTGTGTAAATAATAGACTATAACCGCAATCAAGTAATAAAAATAAAATATTTATGAGTTTTTGAGCGAGCAGCGACGGAAAACCCGGATCGCTACAGAAAATCCCCGGACGTCTCCGGACAAAAAAAAAAACCGAGGAAACCCGGATACGGATGGTAGCCCTTCCTCCTACCCTCCACCATTTAAACTGCTTATACATCGAACATCCAACAGATCGCAAGCACTACGCGCAGCGCAAACGCCTTCAGGTCCCTCCAGCGTCAAGGTACGCCAGCGGAAGAGTAGAAATTAAAAATAATCGACGACGATTTCCTCCGTCGGGACACGGTGTGCTCCGTCACGGATCATGAATCGTCCGATCGCGTGGAATTCCACGGAATATGCTCAAAGGGCTGCATACAGCCGCGCTCTCCACGTGTGTATAGTCCGACGGCGACGAAAGCGGGACAGCGGAGGGGACAAGGATGCGCGGACGCCGAGTGGGGAGAGGAAGGGAGAGACTGGCGCGCAGAGAAAGGCAGAGATTCACATCGACGGCCAGGCATTCGTTCCTAGATGATTCCCAGATGCTTGATCGCTCAAGCAGATACAATCCCACGAGAGGGGGCAAACGGGATGATTTTAAACAAAGGAAGGCACCCGTTCAAGCATGATCGAAGTTCGCCACGGTACGTGGCCGGTTCTTTGGCCCGAGCCTTCGGACGCCTTCGAACAGCACCGCGAGCAACGCGCAACCACGAGAGAATCCCACTGCCTGGCTGGCTGCCCGTCCGCCTTAGTGCCTTGTAGCAAACGCTACAGTGTATCCCCCCCGTCTCTCCTCCCGCCTTAGCACGCCGGCAACCCCATCACTGTTCGCGGCGCTCCAGCTTTATAATACACCTGAGCGAGACTGCGCGCCGCAGTGTTATTGCCTGCTCTTCAAAGTTGAAGCGGCCCGTCGGAAAAAAAATGCTTAGCCGAGACCGTGGCCTGCGCCATTACGCTTTAGAGCGGGGCATCGCGGGCTGTGATTTTGCCCGTCGCGCTGTATCGTGCTTCGTTTGCAGAAGACTCGTTCGTTTGACAATTTACCATAGAGATTTCGATTGTTCATTTCACTCGGATTTTAGCGGGGTTTCGATGGTACGTGCGGATGTCAGTAGATCGAATATTTAACTGGATTTTTCTTGCTAAAATTCTGATATATACGGGATATAATGTTGGAGGATTATGGTGCAAGATTCGTTGTAAATCGGTGACCAGAATGTCTTGGGCTGTAATGTCTTCGTTCACTGTTCGTGCATTCAGGGAACCTCTTAAGATTCTACTACCCACCAGGGACTTATGATATCCTAATACGAATTCTGTATACTACCGTTATTCTGCATACTACCCTGTACCATTCGTGTCTCCTTTAGTACAATATCAGCAAGAAGCTGGTGCGCGCATCGGTATCTCCAGGCAATAGTTCTCGAAATGTGAACAGTAATGGCACACTTTGGTCGAAAGTGTCCCCATAAGACTCAGCATTATCTGTTAACCCCTTCAGTGCTATGAATACACACATGTTCACCCGCCTGCGCAAGTACACCGCGCGGAGAACGCCTATAGGCGTCCAGCAAGTACAGTTAGCAGATGTAACAGAAGCAACTCCGCACACCGTGAACACTCATCGTTAATATCTCAACGCTGAAATGGTTAGCGATCCATCGACTCCAGACAGCTCGTGGCGTGCGTGCGCGCTTTACCTAGAAAGACGGTCGCGTGCGTGTATCGCCGAGCGTGGAGCAGATTCCAAGGCCTCGGCTAACGAGACCAGAAATAATTTCTTCTTTTGCGTCATTCTCGCGCGCCCAATTAACGGTAAACTGGACGCCCTGTGTTTCCACGTTCGTCGCGTCCCGAGCGAACTAGCGTGCTGCGCGCGCAACATCATCTACACCTATCTCCCGGTGAATCGGTATGGCCCATAGCCCGCGCAAAGAAAGCACGGCACAGTAAATCCTACGCCGGGTATATCTCTTTCGAATTGCGGTTGCCATCGCTTTCCACTGCGCTGCTTTTATTTCGTGGACCTGGCGTTCAGCAACCGCTGGGCTGCATACACGCAGGGGGGAAGCTCGGGAGACGGGGGAGCTTTCTATAGCCTCGGGAGCAACAGAGTAGTGTACTCGATGCGACCAGAGGAACGGAAGGGAGGAAAAATTACACAAGCGCGCGCTAGGAGCCGATATTTCTGAGTAAAAAATTGAGCCTTGCCGCGCGTGCATCGTTCCAACAGCGTCGGCCGCGTTATGTACGCTGCATCGGAATCTTTTGATGTCCCTGCACCCCACCGCTCGCAGAACGGACTCCAAACTTTTGCGGAGCCAGCCAGCCGAAAGAGCCCGTGCATCGATTCGTTTTCAATGCCGTTTGTGCGGCGCAACGCGACGCACCGTTCCCCGGTGACTCGTTAGCTTATTCCTTTTATTACAGAGCATTACCCGTATGCGATCGCGAAAATGGCGCCCGATGTATTACCCGCGACCAATGAAATCTACGTATTACTGTGCAAACGCTGGAGGCAATTCATTTTTAACCAACCATCGACCACTTTTCAATACGCACTTCCTTTTGCCAAAAAGGAAGAAAATAGAAATTTTTAGTTCCCGAGCTGCGAATATCTGGCAAAGAGAACCAACACAGATGTCGCTAGTAATTAACGCGGAGCAGTGGAACATCGCAATTCCCATCGTTTTTCGTGCGTTCTTCATTCTTTGTTATTTCCGATACTCAAAATTGCGCGGGAGAAATTGGAATAGAGGAACTTCGCAGGGGGAACGCAGCTGGACAAGGCTGCTCGATACTCAGGCGTGCGGCACTTCACGCTCTGATAGGAATGTTGATAACATATCGATGTATCGAAATACTGTATACTTTTTTCCCGCAATATCGATATTTTTTCGGTCAACATTTTTCAATCCAATATATCGATAGTTCGATATTAAAATCTCAATATCGGCATCGATATATTTTTGCCGTTTGACGTCACGGCGTCATCACGCGCATGCGTGGCGTGTTCCCCCTCCACTGATAATTTGTGTGTTCCTTTCGTCCTTTCCTGTTCCTGCCTCGGAGTACGAAACACTTTTCTGGCAACTCGTGGCAATTATTCAATTAATTTGTTATTTTTATATTTTTTATATTACTTAATAAATGTAATTAAACTAACATATAATTTGTTTAAATTCTACCTCAATAATTTAAAAATCATTACATCGATATTTCTAAAAATATCAACATCCCTACGCTCTGGTCGCGGCCAGGACCCTGTCGCTCCCGGTATCGAGCGCGTCGTTTTTCCTCCCTGCCTGTTCTGCTCTGATAAGATCGAATACCGCGAGATCGAGGGGGAATCGCTGGAAAGCGGGAACGGTAGCCAGGCTCGGGCCCATTACTACCAGCCTAGCTACGGAGCATTAGGCTCGGGGTCTATGGATTTCGCGCACAGCGCCGGCAGAGACCGGAGGAGTTCGTGTTACCTTGACGAGCCTCCCCTCGACAATGCATCACCACTGTCGCTGGCCAGCGTCGTATTTCGTTTTTCGTTCGAGCGGCCGGGAACACCGGGGCCGTTCTATCTCCCTCGCGCGACCTGCTAACCACGCTCGCTCTTGACGGGACATAGAGAAGGACCGAGAGATACCATCGACGATCGAATGTTCTCCGCGAGTGGCTGCGGCTATCGGACTTTTTGTTTCTCGCCCATACCCCGCGCCCACCCCACCTCCATTCGAAGTTACCTTTTGTCTTGCTGTTCTTTCCGTCCCTTTTTTTCGGGGCGCATCAGTGGTACGCGATTTCAAGAACTAAGCGCGACTCACCCCATCCACCGGCACCTCCTGCTAGCTGGGCGTTCATCCTCCCTGCAACGGTTGAATTTTTCAACAGCCGAAGCGATTTTTTTTCCACCCCCCTAGGTCGGACATATTTTGCGTCTCTAATTGGGAGGTTTGCATTGTGCGCGGGGGCGTTCGTTTACAATTCCCAGCGGCGGATAGTTTTTAATAATCAGTCTGGCGGAGAAGGGCGCGAGGGGTGGGAATGATGGGTAGGGGAATGGGAGTTCTGTGCTGACGGAGCCAGCCGTGGAATTATTCGCGTTTCCGTGGATCATCGAGTTTGATAGGGAACGAATGTCGGTGTAATGGTTTGTCTGAAAAATGGATGGACGAGTAATCCTGATTCCAGAGGGGACGGGGGGGATTTAGAGCAGCGTCGGTCGCGGCGACGGCGCGTGAACGAACCAGTCGACGCGGCTGAAGTTAAACTGCCATTATCAGAGGAAAGTTTCACGCATACCTCGGGCGTTCTGCTCTCACGTTTATCAATAGCTATGGATAACGAAATTCCGAGGATCCTGGGGATAGCTACTTAACGAGTTCGCCTAATACCCACGGGCGGATAAAATTCCTGGTGTGTGGGGTATGGAAACAGAGCCACGCCTTTACGCGCTCAATTGTGCACCCCTAATCTTTTATATCTGGGGGGAAATGAACTGCGACACAATGCACGAATAAATCTGAATCATTCTACTGGGAAATATGTACGGGGAGTCACCAAGGTAGTGGTGCGATAAGGGGCGTGATTCTGTATGAAGAAATATGTATGCGGAGAGTGTAGAATATTTTTTCTAGAAAACTTTGGTTTATGAGCGTGTAGAATTTATTTCCTCGAAAAAAAAGATGGGCAAAGTTTTTATTTAAATAAAATTCCGAGCAACGAATAAAAGATAGAAAAATCGTCATTCGTGGATTAACCCGAGTTAACTTTATTCGACAGATGACGAATAATTTTTTGAATTTTTATATCGTTATTCGAAATTGTATTGAAATAAAAATTTTACCCATCTCTATTTTCCAGAATGAATAATTTTATGGATATTGTTCCGAATGGCCCCAATTTTAAGTGTAAAATTATAGCTTCGGGTATTTATTAGTTTCCGAAATATTAATAAACAATTATTCTTATTTGTTTACAATATTTTTAACTACAATTTTAGATTTAGGGTACACACACCCTCCCCCAAAATCCCACGCCGATCGGCGACTGGGGCCATTCTGACTACAGCCCATTTTATTTGCAACTGTACTCAATTTATTTTTGCATACTATCAATGCTTAGTCAGATGCATGCGTATTTAAGTATTCAAAGTGATTTTTCTTAAAAATGAATAAATTTTCTCAAAAGATCTTACGGTGTATTTTCGATTTACTATCAATATGGTGGCACCCTGTATATATTCGTCGATGTTTCTCATTACACCATTGGGAACGTCGGGTCAGACCACCAGCGACCTTTCACTTGCGCAAGCGCCAACGATACACGCAATAATATCGCGGCGATTACCAGTGACGCGTGTGACCCCGTCAAGTTTTTTGCTCGTCGCCAAGTAGACGAGGTATTGCGAGAGGCGGTAAATTAAGCGGGGCGCGAAGGAGGTTGCAAGTGGACAGAGAAAGATAAAACCCACAAGCATACGTATACATGTTACCCTCTGCTCGTTTTATACCAGCTTGAATCGAGTGGTGTACTCAACAGCCACACTGCAAATGCAGATCAAGAAACGATCTCTTTCCGACTGGGTAAATTTTAATATTACCGAGCTGAATCCAATACCTGAATGGGCCCACAAGTGCACCAGGTCAGGTCGAACTAAACGTGCACGAAAAATTATAACTGATACTGGGCTAAATCTGAAACGATATTGGCAAATTCTGAACTACGAATGAGCTGTTATTAAACTCGTCAGAATTCAGAATAATTCAATTGGGGAGGACTAAAATGGTCTTTTAGCAGAAATAATTTTATAACAGGGCAAGAATGACACTCTAAAAGTGAATTTAAACGTTATACTTTGGAGGTGCAACGCAGATAATTCATCCATAATGAATATGAAAATTCATCAAAAATAGAAACTGTGGTCACAGGTCACTTTGAATTAAAGCAATCTTTCCGTCTGTGACTTTTCTTTAAACTATTTAAGTAATCTTTCATGCTGCGGAAATAATTGTTCCACTGCATTACTTGTGTAGCTATTATGCTATAATGCTACTTGATATTAATAAATTTAAGCGAATATAAACTTACATTACTTGTACGGAAAAATTATTAAAATAAATAGTAACAATTTATATTACGTGTTTTAGTGCCGGTCAATATAACTGGTGTTGGTGGTTTTAAGTAAGTTAAACTTTCGGCGGTTTTAGTGTTAAGGAATCACTACAAATATCCACTTTGGAGGACGTCTTTAAATTACGAGCCTTTTTTAAGGGGGAGGGCGTGGCGAATTTCTTTAACCTAATTTTCAATATAAGAGGCCTAAAAACGAAATAGCATTTAATGGAATTTTAATAACTGAAAAAGTGCGATGTAAAAAATATTACACAAAGAATGTAAGAAGGGGGTTGGAATATCAAATTTGAATTCTTATACCGGATGAGGGAGAGCGTAAGAAATCGCAAAATGACCTTTTACGTAATGTAAGAAAGGCCCCTTCGAAGACAAATGTAGTACAATTTGCTCAATCCAAATCAACTCCGGCACCATTCAAATACTATGTAACAGAAGCCTCCTCTACGCATCAGCGCAGCTGAGGAATTCGAATAAACTACTGCGGCGTTTCGCAACGCGCTACAAAGATGCCCGAGCGAGGGGACACAGAGCTTTCATTCTCTGGAGGGGTAGCAACTGTGTTGCCGATGATGCGAGAAACCATCAGCCATCGAGCTGCTGTTGGTGAGTGGCCGCGAGACGCTTCATCCTCTCCCGCACCCCGCACCACCCTGCCTTTTTTCTCTCCCTCGTTACCTTCGCCTCCCCGAGATTTCCGCTCGACTCGACGAAGAAGGCGCGCACTTGTGCCCGCCGCGCCTTTTGTACGAACGGGAATGGCAAGCGAGGCCAGTCATCGCGGCGTGACTCAGCCCAGCGATTCGATGAAATCGAATTTACTCCGTTCCTTCGCGCTCCTCTCCTTTACGTATGTTTTACATTAATTCCTGCGAGCCCCACTCGTCGCGGTGTATCTGGCCGCGGGCCTGACTCTTTATCTTTTTCCCAGCGAGACCAGCAGGCTGGTCGGTAACCCTTAATATCGTTGGTTCGATGGTAAATTTCACTATTATTAAAACATAAGTTTTTAGTATTTAGCAAATTGCCAAGTGTCATTATCTTTTCAGTAGAGACTAAAATCTAATTTTTGAAGAAAGTGAATTTAGGTTTCTGCGGGAAACGCCTATGGGCGACCAGGGAGTATGGTTAACGTGCATGAGTGGAGGATATCCGCACACGGCGTTTGCGCAATGTTTTAATCTGAACGGGTGGATTTATGAACGGGGCACTATCGGTGCACCAAAGCACCGGGGTTGACGAGAGAGCATCTTCGCTATCGCGTAACAGATTATCTTTGTTATAGGACCGTTGTCATTGCATGTTTCCAAATTGATGGAACTGTAAATCTGATCACGGACGTTGCGGTGTCCACTCTTCGTTTGGTTGATGTTTGAAAGGCTTTGTGAATGGTTCGTTATCTCGTTACTGTGAGGTGGGGATCATAGGGGGGGCTTCAGCTTTTTGGAAAGATAAATGCCAATCACTTTTAATCAACTGTGCGTGCGATTGCAAGTAGGTTACTATGACTAATACCTACTGTACTATCAAATACAACCATAAGGATAGTTCTGACAAGAGTTGGGCAAAATGTAATCTAATTACAACTTACAAATTACGATTAAACTGTAATTGTGTAGTTGATTACAAGTTATTTTCTGTAATCGTTAATTTAGGTAGGTGATAAAATTGTGGGCAACCATCTACATTAACGATTACAGAAAATAATGTGTAGGGTGAATGCACCAATAACTGAACACGTACCAGTGAATGAACTTTATATATAAAAACGAGTTAAATAAGTTAGCACAATAAGCAAATGATTAAATATTGTTTTTTTGCAATTCCTTCATTCATATTTAAACAATTTTCGCGCCATCGGCAGTCAATTGTACTGCGAACATAGCCTTAAAACTGTTTGTAAGTGCAGTGCACGTGCTGAGAGTCGTTTTGTCGTGCGTTTGCTAAAAGGTAAACCTTAATTGTCCCCTCATATTTATCACGATATAATTGAAATATGTGAATCAAATAACCTATAAGTTAAGTTTTTATAAAGTTTATTATATTTAATTTCATGTTTCAAGTTGGATTTACAGAAAAATTGAAAGGAAGATATATTTAATTGCTGTCCAAATACCGGAACACTGAAAGTACATTTGGATCAGTAAGTGAATGATGTGTTCATGCACTGGATCACGTAATATGTATGATTGTACCAGTGAATGGTTTCTCTTTTGGGGGACTAAACTTTTTGGATATTAGAATTTTTTCCTTTCAATTTATAGTTTAAAAATATTTAACTTTCTTAGATTAGATGTCCAGAATATATTAATTTGTTTAAAAAAATATATATATTCATGAATGTATTTTATTATGTTACTACATTTGACATGAATTTCATAAGTAATAGAATGTCCACAGAAGGAGAACAATTACTTAAAAGAAAGTATAAAAGATTTGCATATACAAAAAAAAACAATTGTATAAAGCTATAGAAGATGTACAAAATGGTTTGCTTAGTCTTAATAAAGCATCGGAAAGTTATGGAATTTCCAAAAGCACACTATCAACCAAAGTACGTAATACAGTTCCAATTGAAACAAAAATGGGACCTGCAACAGTATTTACGGATGTAGAAGAAATGAGAATTGAAAAGTGGATTTCTCAACAGTGCTAACTTAGGATTTCCTTTAAATATAGAAGCTGTTAAAGCATCAGTGAGAAACTTTTTATTGGAAGTGGACCGACCAAATCCATTTAAAAATAATGTGCCTGGTAGATGGGTAGAACTATTTTTGAAAAGGCATCCCCAAATTACTACTAAAAACACAGAAGTTCTTTCAAAAGCAAGAGCATCAATTACTAAAGAAGGAATCATTGAGTGGTTTTCTGCGTTAAAAATTTATTTAGAAGAGGAAAATGCAATTGACATTCTTAATGATCCAGCAAGAATTTTCAATCTAGACGAAACTGGAGTTAACTTGTGTTCCAAGACTGGAAAGGTTTTAGGGCAAAGAGGTCAGCGAAATTTTTATGCAGTAGCATGTGGTGCTGAAAAACAGTCGATGACAGTATTGTGTACTGTTTCTGCAAATGGATATTCCTATACACCACTGATCATTTACCCTCAGAAGCGAATTGCACGTGACATAATTAATACCATGCCTGATGGATTCAGTTTTGGAAAGAGTGACAGTGGATGGATGACTGGTCCAACTTTTTATGAGTATATAGCCAATGTGCTGTATCCAGAAATGATAAAAAATGAAGTTACTTTTCCAGTGTTAGTTTTAATAGATGGACACAAATCACACAAATTTACATTTACATGAGTTTTGTGTTGCAAAAAGAATTTTACTTTTTTGTTTGTTACCGAATACAACCCACATTCTCCAGCCATGTGACAAATAATAACAATGATATCAGTATTACAGATTTATGTACTAATTTGCAAGAGGAAACTGCTACTGGTAATGAATATAATTATCCTTTTTCGACTAGTCACAAAACTAATCTTAATCATAGAGCTGTTGAGTCGACTGTAACACATGATAAACTTTTTCTTTCAGATGATATTCAAGATATTGACTTCACAAAACTATCTGTAATAGATATAAACAATGAAGTAAATGGTCATGGCATTCGAGAAGATAATGAAGGTATTGTTCAGGACTTGTTTGTGGATCAGGAGACAATAACTGTCTTAGATATTCAATCAGTTAAGGAATCTGAATTTGTTTGCCAAAAATTTATTACTAATATGATTATTTAGAATTGGACCTTAATAGTTTCAAAATATCTTAAGTGTGCATTCATTGGTGCGTTTACCCTATAATAATCTGTAATACAGAGCAAAAGAACAAAATTTCACAAATGCGAATTCTCAGGCTGGCGGAAATAAATTCCGTTTAATTCACAACTCGACATTCTCTGTCGCACTGAATATCTTTTATCTCAACAATTTTTCAAAGTAATGTCCACCGCAAGTTATGATGAATCGAGGTGTCAGCTCGCCGCCATTTGGCAGGCAACTGTTCCCGGCATACGCCTTCGATCGCTCAATTGTCCATAGACACATCGCGCTTTGAAAGCTTCCACGTACAACTTCCTCCTTTCAACGTGTAATTTGAGGTCGTGTAATCGGTGGTAGAGATACAGCGAAGTCGGTCAATCAGACAAGCGTTAACCCATCCTGGGGTCACACGGGGTGTAACCACCCATAGAATATTTGCCAATATTTCTGTAAATTTTTAAACCTTAATAATGCAATTATTAACGAAACATGTAACTATAGAATCTCTCCAGTATTTCTGTCCATCAGTGTCGTAGGTAGTTACCCAATTTCCAACGTCATTGCATGATGTAGAGATGGGCGAAATTTGTATTTAAATAAAATTTCGAATAACAACTAAAAGTTAACTTTAATAACGAATAAAAGTTGCAAAAATCATCCGTCATTCGTTCGTTAACTCGAGTTAACTTCAGTCGTCACACGACAAATAATTTTTTAGACTTTTCTTCGCCCAAATTTATTTATTCAGTTAACAAAAATATTGGCAATTTTTCAACTTTTATCCATCACTCGAAACTTTATTTATATTATACTATACATAAAAATGATACAATTTTATAATTATTTCATATATCATAAAAATTTTGCTCATCTCTGACTAAATCCCCAGTCACCTACATGCACGTCTGATACGACCTGCTCTCAATTATAATCATTTCTTTATCCTCCGCAGAACGGTTCAAAGGGTCGTAATTACTTATCACGCGCAGGCCCCCGCCCCGTTTCGCGGATATCCAGAGCCCGTGTAACGCTCGATTTTACACGTGAATTCGCGCTGGTAAATGCTTCACTAAGCGCGCGTCCACGAGCTGTATCAAAATGCAAGCGTCTCTAACGAACTTCCCCCTCGCGTAGTTGTTGCTCGCCGGGAGAGAGGAAGCTTGCGAGAAGCGCGGGCTGCTCGTTTAACTCCGAACACAGAGGGTGGGGGGGAACAAAGCGTGGAAAAGAGCTACCTGTGTGGATGGCTGGCGCAGGTGAAAAGTACAAAGCGGCATCGTCTGCAGCAACGAATCCAAAGCGCCGGGGTGTTCCGAAACGCTCCCCGAAGTAACGAGCCGCGGTACCCGCCATAAATAATTCCCCCGCCGCCTCGATCAGCGCGGACAATGCGCGTTCATTACACGGCCTCGATCAAAACTCGTATTAACGGGCCCCGGCTGAACAATTTCGGACCTCGCCAACGAGCGAGCTGAGGGGAGAAATAAAAAGATCGGTGGGCGTTGTCAAAACGGTTGCAAAAGCAATCTGCGGCCAATTAATTTTTCACCGACGATCTAATTTCTCCAGCAGAGCTCGATTAATTGCGATACATGCTCCGGATACACTGAAGGGAACCGGCGCCTCGGTTTTTTTTTGTTTTTTTTTTTTTTTTTCGGAAATTTTGGCGATGAATCCCTTCAGGTTCGAATTTTTAACGGTAATTGCAACGAGCCCCTTGTGAAGGGGATTTTCATACATATTTATAGGACCCTTTTATGGAACTTGTCAACGAATGGGGGTGTTCATTGTTGGCGTGGCACCAAATCGATTGCAGCATTGCGTTGGTACTTTTATTTACGAGTTCTGAAAATGGGGAAACGAGAGATGGTGGAGTAGAAAGCTGGGATGTTTCGGGTACTGGCGACAGGCATTACTTGTTATTTGAAAACGTGGCAAAATTTGTGGAATTTGGAAATGGGGGGCTTACGAGTCATGCGAAAAAGATTCTCAAGAAGTTTTGGTACTAAATAGAATTGAGAATTTCAGTAACATGTAGGATGGGTGTACCAAGCAATAGAGGTACAATATACCCAAACAGAAGATGAAAAAGCCAACTATTCTCCACTACAACTACTTAAGGTCGCCGACCTTTTTCCGGGAAAATGTGATAAAAAGTAAAGTACTTTTCAGAGGAAAGTGGTACAAAATAAAGCTATATTAAAACACCTTAACTGTTAAATGTTATATTTCTTGTGCAGTTTGCAATATTAATTAATAAATCGGCGTTAACATATGTATATATGAAAAGTTTGATTGCACTGAAAGTCTAAATTAACATAGGTAGGTTCACGAGGAGTTAATTTTTTATGAGATAAATTGACCCTGTTTCTCTCTTCCCGCCAATTCATATTCATTATAAAAAAGATCCTTTGTTAAAGTTTAAATTGGCAAATTAAAGTTTTGACGTTGCCATAGAATAAAAAAAATATGTAGAATTTAATCGACGTATTGGAAATATGGTATTTTTATGAACTATAACTTTTTTTAACAGTATACATATAGTACACTAGACAAAAATATATCAAACTAGGTTGGCAACCCAAATTATAAGCCCGTGCTGTATTAATCACTAACAAGGAGAGTATTTTAGGTGTCCGCCTCCGATCATTTTGATTTTTGGATATGTTATAGAGGACCGAAAAATAAGAAATACGTGTTTTTTTATTTTTCCCCGTTTTCAGATTTGGGGGTGAAAACTGTGTTCAAAGTTAGGGTTTTTTCTTATGTATTATTTAAACAAATGGAGTTTTTGAAAATCTGGTGACTCAGTCATATTTCGCATTCAAAGACACAAAATTCGTCCATTGACACTATTCCCCTATCTCTAATAGTTCTCGAGATATTCCACAAAAATGATTTTTCAACCCTAACTTTGAACGCAGTTTTCACCCCCAAATCTGAAAACGGGGAAAAATAAAAAAACACGTATTTCTTATTTTTCGGTCCTCTATAACATATCCAAAAATCAAAATGATCGGAGGCGGACACCTAAAATACTCTCCTTGTAAGCAAAATAAGAAAACAGAAGTTTTTTGAATTTTAAAATCTAACTGTTGTAAGAAACACTTTTTAATAAAATTATCAATAATGCCTAAGAAACGGTACAATCTTTTCTGGCCAATATCTTTCAAATGCTTAGGGTCTCTAAAATTCTTAATTCGGCTCTGGCGAATCCTATGAAATGCTACAGTGACGAGGATATCCTAGATTTTGAGAGGCGATCTAACATCGAGGCACTACTGCCCGACATGCTCGGATCATCCATGGCCACCTTTGTTTGCCTTCTATTTCCCCCTCCCGTTCACCTGCAGTTCCATCCACTCCAGGAAATCTCACTATTGCTCGGTACACCTGCGCCAGTCGCCAAACATTAGCTTCCAATTAAGGGGTCGGTATCCCTCCGTCGACACCTAGAAATAGAGCAGTTTCGAATTTCACCGGAGTGAACGCAGAACCCGTAAAGGTTTGCCGAGGCGAAGTCGGTGATGCCTCGAGCACCGTTCGGGATTCACCTGGATCCCCGACCCGCTTCGGGGAGCGTGCTCCCCGCGATTCATGCGGGTTCATCTTCTCTCACTCATTACCCTCGACCGGCCACTCGACTGCCTTTGTGCGCCGAGGGAGAAGGTTCGAGCGAGGCGGCCCCCAAGACGTGACTCAACGCCGTAATATTTCTCGGCAACTCGAACTCGAGGGTCCCTTTCGGCGCGCGGGTTATCATTTATCATTAAATTCCCGGCTGGTTAGCGCCGTTAGAAAAAGCGCCTCCGAATGCAATCGAAATACTTTCCGCGGCGCCGGTGACCCTTCCGTCCGCAACCCTCTTCTCCGTCCATCGACGTGTAACCTATTAGTAGATCCCTGACCCACCTTTTCACCCGCCCTCCCTCGACGGGGCAGTGGGGAACATCGTGACAGCACTTTTTAATTATCGAATTGCCTTTCAATATAATTTTGTCGGGTTTCTTTGCTAGCGAATTTTTGCAATTTGATTTATTGGCTACTGGGTGGTCTAAATTTTGAGAAATGAGGACCTTGCAACGAGAACGGTGCAGCTTCATTTCTTTTTAATGCTTTTGAGTTATGATGTGTAATATATGCGAAAAAAATGTTTATATCAGTTGGTGCACGTTTGATGCAAATCTGATAACTAATGAGTGATTTATTGCGAATCAATAAAAATAGAAATATTGATATTAATATAATGATATTAATAAATATTAACATTTCTGTTTATTGAATATTAATATGATTAATAAATATCATTATATTAATATTTCTATTTTTATTGATTTGCAATAAATCACTCATTTGTTATCAGATTTGCAACAAAAGTGCACCTGCTAATATAATATTTCTATTTTTTAATATTCATATTAATATTCATATTTATATTTCAATTCTATATTCTATAATATTAATATTTCTATTTTACATTCTACCATATTCATATTAATATTTTTAGTACAGAATATTTTTCCGCCAAAATTGTGAATAGAAACTCGTCAACTCAATAACTACTACTTACTCTGTGAAAATATATAATTTTCGAATAGCGTTCTTCTTTCAATGTGAATTCAAAGCAATAATCTAGAGACGCGGTAGCGTCTCGGCGCCAAGTACATGAAACAAGTACATGAAAGAAAGTACATAAAAGACACCCTGTATATGTCGACTGTCGCTACCGCAATCATTTACTGGAGAAACGGCTAATTCAACCTAACCTGAAACTTATTTCATTAATATCTCATCACGCCTGCAATATTTTCTAAATTTAAAGGCATTTTTCTTATGTAAACCGCATATAAGCTTTCGAATAAGACCAAATTCAATAAAATCTGTCCATGCATAACAGAGATATCATAATATCGTCTCGTGGATCTGTCAGAAACGGTAAGATTTTCTTCTGATTCTTCAAGCCAAATTTTCGTCAACATAATACGTACCTATACGCGTTACACGCACACCTTCAGACAAAACGGAACTAATACATGTTTCGTTCATCATTATACGCGTTACACGTACACCTTCAGCCAAAATGATACTAACACATGTTTCGTTCGTCAATCACTATCTTCACTATGCAATCTCCTCCAAATTTTGACAGTTTACCGTCAAGTTATAACCAAGTCAGAAACGTGTTTTTACAAGTATGTATCGTGGTACCATTGAATTGCAATAAAAAATGCAGTCTCAAACACAAGGTAAGTTGTCGAAATTTAAATTGCGCCATGTGTAAATATCATTAAACTGTTTTTTATTTGTAAATAAACCGAGGATTTTATGTATATATAGATAACACTAGTTTACAGTCATTTGTGTAGACTCCGCCATGAAATTCTTATGTAAGGTGGTCCCCTAAACGCAAAAATCGACACGAGACAAAATCCTAAGGATACGTTTTTGAGATATCGTCCGATGAATATTTTTGGTAATTTTTTAAAAAGACGACCCGACGTTCTAGGCCATATCTCGCGTTAGAGTTGACCGAACAGAAAGAGATAGAATTTATTTTCAAAAATGAAATAAAATACATTTAAATTTATTTTCACTGATTATATTACTACCTATGTGTAAACTACAAATAAACTTCGGATAATTGGGATTGATGGAATTGGTTTATTTAAATTTGAATTTAAATTTGAATGGGTATGGGTTAGGGTATGGGTATAGGTATGGGTATGGGTTAGGGTATGGGTTAGGGTATGGGTTAAGGTATGGGTATGGGTATGGGTTAGGGTATGGGTATGGGTATGGGTATGGGTATGGGTATGGGTTAGGGTATGGGTTAGGGTATGGGTTAGGGTATGGGTTAGGGTATGGGTTAAGGTATGGGTATGGGTATGGGTTAGGGTATGGGTATGGGTATGGGTTAGGGTATGGGTTAGGGTATGGGTTAGGGTATGGGTTAGGGTATGGGTATGGGTTATTTAAATTTGAATGGGTTAGGGTATGGGTACCGTAACCCATACCCTAACCCATTCAAATTTAAATAAACCAATTCCATCAATCCCAATTATCCGAAGTTTATTTGTAGTTTATTTTATAAACAGTAGGTATTCTCTAATTTACTTGAAGTTGATAAAGACGAAGCTACACCCCTCTTGCCACAAGGTCCTCAAATATCCTCTTCCTATTTTCCATAATAACGTCTGAAGAATCTCAATCCCAAGAACACGTGACCTCAATAATCTCACTCGCATCGTCCGAATATGCCGTATCGCAACGATTCCCTCATAGTGGGCGGGTAATGCGGCTGAAATTCCGCGGAGCGGGTTAATTCACTCCGCACCTAAGCAGTGCGTATACGCATAAATAATAAGCTAACGTACGCATCAGCTGCACGCACGTACGCGCGCCCCGTCCGAAGCCCACACGCAACGTTTCCGCGCGGCTATCGACGCCTCGCCATTCGCATAAATCGAACAGCAAGCTGGCGCGGGTATATGCCCCGTAATACGGAGATGGAACACCATTACCCTCCCCCGCGCCTGCACAATGGCGCCGCGCTTTGAGATTCTCTGCAGACGTCAAGCAGAATACGCGCCGTCCTCACAGAAAGATTCTGATGCACCGGCGAGATTATGCCGAGGATCAAAGCGCAAGGCGGACCAGCCTGCGCTGCTCGCGCGGGAATGGATCTCTGCGACGGACGAGGACGGGCGCCGCGGCGCGGCCAACCGGCAGACAGAGACGGAGCACACTCATCCTGAGCCTGAGTAAAGCCCTAAATGGACTCAGTCGTCGAAGGAGTCGCTTACTTTTCACAGAGACGTCTACGATACTGTAGGGCTCTCCTATAGCTTCGTCTACATTGTGTATAGTATGTACTTAGGTAAAGGTTCACGAGTTATCCGCACCAATTTTTGGGACTGATTTAGGGGACTTATCCATCGCGCCACTTGAAGGGAGCGGAAACGCGGCGAGTTAAGGGATATTAATATTTTTATGGCTTTTGGAACAGACATTGTAGATCTTTTCCAAATTTTGTGAGTATTTGTTGGTTTTTGAAAATTATGGATAAAATAGGTATATGGTAAGTGGAATAGAATCATCGATAGTAGGGTGACTGTACCTAATATCGCCACTGTGTACAAAGCTCTAAAATTTATCGGTTATGCACTGAATTATTACCTAAACATATGTAGGAAGACATACTGTAATTGCAGCATCATGTGATCAACAATTACAGAAAGAGAAGTATTTTAGTGAATCATAATAGTGTAAAAATTTATTGGTCTGCCACAATTTTACATCACCTTCGGGAAGGTAAGTCTAATAATTCCGCGAATGCAAGAATATCTTCTAGAAATACCTAATTAATAATGTACTTAAGGCAAAAATATCAATAATTATTCAATTGAAAGCGATTTAACTTTTGCCTGGCGATATCAGGTACAGCCGCCCTAAATATGAAATGAAGTTGAATTCTTTACGTTTAATTATCTGTTATAAATTAATATTACAAATGAATAATTGGTTGGGAGGAAGACATCCGGAGAAGTGTAATTACCTACAGTTTGTACTTGCATTGCTTCATATTGAATTGTGATTGAATAAATAATGTTAATTTGAAATATAATAATTGAGTTTATTTCAAATAAAGGAAGATCATAATATCTTTCTTTATGAGATCGAATATACGGGTTATCTGTTAATGAGTAATGCAACCAAAAAAGAAGGAAAAAGAAATCGAAACTGTAGAATGAAATGTTTTTTATAGAATCTTTGCTCCTCAGATAATCCAATTTGTAGATTGGCATGTTGCGCTTGTGCTTCGCTAACAATCTTCGAAATGGAATGTCGAATTTGAAAAAAGTTGTGGGTGACACGAATCCTTGTAGAGAAATGGATGGAAGCTATAACCACCCCGACCTTGCAGCTCAGTAGTCGACTAACAGCACCCGTAATTGGCAATTTCCAAAATCGATTTTTCAAAAACATAGGCTTCCACAGAAAAATATTATTCTACAAAGCTTCTTCGTGAAATAAACGAATTTTAGTGAAATAAAACTCTAGAAAACTTGTATCCCGTATATATTTTGTAACAGTTCTTATGGAACACCCTGTAGGGTAGGCTTCCCTCGTGTATAGTAAGATTAGTAAGTCAGTTGCTGGTAGGTCCTTTCAAATCACCCCCACCCCCCCTCGATTACATTATTTCCATCTAATCCAGCGAATCGATGGGATATAACCCATCCATCCATCACTGTTGCGCGCAATCCCGCTAGCCCCCTCTGGATTCATTAGGAATGCTGGCCCCGAAATCACGTTTTGATAAATGTCAGGCCCTCGCCTCCACCGTTTCGTGAACGAACCGGGAGAATATTCGTGGAGTCACGACGGTGATGCATGACGACGTTCGTCATTCGATTGTCTCAGCGACGAGGAGGATCGCGGTGGTGTGCCTGAGCTTCCTTTAACAACTACCGTGCGACTCGGCTGGTCTTTCGATCGCGGCTAGTCGAGGGACCATTGAGGGATCATCGCGTTGCGCAAGGATGTTGCCTGTATCTTTGGCCGGTAAAAATAACGTGATTAAATACTGGTTTTGAGGACGCAGAGAGCATTAGGGATCGTCGTGAAAAAGCATTTGAGGCTGTTGGAGAGTAGAGACTCGATAATCCGAATTTCGAGGTGTTTTACTGAAGATGTAGTGTTGGATTTATTTTTCTGAATCTTGATTTTTGTTACTCGACACGCTGAGTCGTGCACAAAGAGAAAGTGTGTAAATTCTCGATACGATTCGGGTGTCTTTTACTTCGGATTATCGAGACTCTAAGCGTCCTTATTAGTATCACTCTTACAAAATTAGAATTTTCGAAGCTAAAAAGATGAGAGAAATACGAAGGATTCTAGGGCGATTGTGAATCAACTGTGCCCATCGTATGGTCATCTGTAAAGGGATCTTCGATTCAAAAGCTAGAGTCCTGAATAAGTAAATTAATGATGGACTTCTTTCCTACACCGCATCCCCTGCCCCATAGAGCCCTCTACTCCTCTGTTAATACATATTTAATACCCTCGACCCAGTGGAAGATATTCACCTTCCCACTCCTAACACTCAAACACTCATACATGTCTAAGGGTTAACACTTTATCACCCTTGTATCTATCAACGCATCTACCCTTAAAAATTCAATTCCATTCCACATCAATGGTTAACAGATGTATCTACTAAAAGGCACCCTCCAAAATGAACTAATCCTTCAGAAAGAAAAAACACAACGGGTAGCAAAGTTTCGGGGTATATACTCTCGTTTAAATAAACCACCCCTGTTCCACCGACCCTCCCAACGACTACAAGTCAATAACCAAGCATTGTAAATCTCGCTAATAACCCATTCGAATATCTGCCATCAGCGTTACCACCCCCGATGCACGGGTTAGCATTAGCAGCCTTAGGAAACGGCACTGTAATTCGAACAGTCAGTGACCCCGGTGTGCCAAGCGCGTACAAGAAATCCAACCGCTCCAACAATTACTGTTACATAAAAGTGGCACTCGACTATGCAAGGGAATCGATTGCCAGCACCACCGGCGAGCAAACACGTACGACGTTCTAGGCTAGTGCTCATCGACAAAGACTATTTTCCCCAATGAATCGCCCTCCAACCCCACACGCTTCCAATCGCATTCCGATCGCCATGGTTCTCACTGGTAACTGCTGCATAACCCATCGCGCTGCAAGTATGCCTTTCAGACACACTGAACTTTAACCCGCGAACAGCGGTGGTTGGGTCTCCTTTGACCCAAGGGTCGCGAAGGAAATAGCGAATGATTATAGAGAAAACTTTAGTTATTGATAATACGAATTGTTTTAATAGAAAAATTAATTAAATGTGTGGGATGTCGATACTACGGGCCGAAATGGACTTAAGCACTCAGTTCTATGCAATCGCTGACATTTAAAGTGTTAAATTAATATTATGAGTGGAGCAAGGGTATGGAAAATGCAGCTTTGAGTTGGTCAGGGTTTTCTGAGCGATACTGCCGAGAAAGTTCTTTATGTACTTGTTTTCAAAGTGAATACTCTAGGACCCTCGAACAATACTTTCGATGGTTCTCAGAAAATATCGACGTGGAAACACGCCAATAGCGTGTACCGGATTGAAATATCTCGCGGCGTGAAGACATGCCGACGCCAATCCGAGTGTTAAGACGGATTCACACATCAGTTTCGTGTCGCCAGTGTCACTGGTAAAAAATACTAATATTATATAGTATACATAAATATAAAGTATTTATGCTATCGACCGTATTTTTTAAATAAACAATAAGTGTTTTCGGCGCACTAGTTCGGTCAGTTTAACTGTTAAAAGCTATTTGCAATATTTAATAGATTTAATTTCCAACAGTCATAATCCATCGACCTCGCGTTGTCACACGTCGTATCAAACGTTGTTGACTTATTTAAAAGTGACCGCAGTAAATGATATAAAATTTCTTTCCTTGAAAAAGGTCTAAACACAGACCGAAACGTTGGAAATTAAATCTATTAAATATTGCAAATAGCTTTTAACAGTTAAACTGACCGAACTAGTGCGCCGAAAACACTTATTGTTTATATACATAAATATATATAAATCCTAATATTATATATTACATATAAATAGGTATAAATACCAATATTATATATTATATATAAATAGATAATATTATACATCATACATAAATACATATAAATACTAATAAAAATACTAAAAATATAGTGGTGATTATGAAAGTGGTCCAAGTCAAAAATCTAAAAAAGTTGAATTTAGATATCTTTTATTTTGTATCACATCGATTACGTTTAAAAATCGCGAAACGAAAGAAAAAATGACTTAGACATACCGGCACATGTACGATTCCGCCTTTACACACTCACATTACTGAGCCGTTGTGGAAGAATTCATGATTCCTTACATGAATTATTAATTTTGAAATCAGTATGCTATGCTTCGCCCTATTCCGAAGTTCTGTGTATAATAACCGCAGCATTTAGCAAAAGGTCTCTGGTTGATCGACGAGCAGATACGCTGGAATGCAAAGGGTTAATATCCCAGCGTCTCCATTCGCCTCTGGTGAGCTTTTGGTGCGCTGCCAAGGCTTGTATTCCGACTGGAACAGGAGAACAACAACGGCGAGGCAAGAACGTGCCTGGTCACGTTGCGAATCTCCATCGTTCGCATTGGCCGATTGTCTTCGGCCAGAGATGGGGAACCTGCGACCTTTCGAGGTGTTAGGCGCGGCCTTTTCGCGGATTCCCTTAATTATGCGTTCTTAACTTGTAAATGATACATTCTCCGACAATGTGCACTTTAATCGATTGGAAAAACCGTTTCTTTTTTGTGTTCACACGACGACTAATCTCTTCAAAAATTTACGCTCTACTGTAACCCAGTTCTTCAGCACATTCTATCGAAGTAACAATTTTAGCGCGTATTTATTAGTATCATGAAAGGGAGAGTAGTAACCCGCATTAAACCGAGAGGAACAAAGTACAGTGCTCCGCAACCTTTTTTTACCCTCGGCACACCTAACCCCTTCCCAGAATTCCGCGGTATACCACAAGCAAAAATATAGAAGACATATCGTACCTGTAGAAGTTACAAAGTGCATACACAAAAATTAGATTTATCTTATCAAAAACTTTGTCAAAAAAATCTTGTGCTTTTTCTTCTCGTGGAGGCATTGCGCCGCGGCACATCGATTGCGGAGCACTGAAGTATAGTATCGAAAAGTTAACCCCTTATCCTCTTATCGATCTAAGGGTGTTCTGTAATAAATAGTACATCCGAGGGTGTGTGCTCATCCTACATGGAAATATCAGTAGTAAATGTAGGGCGCAATTTATTCACAAGAAGCTCCCTTTCGAGATGCTCCTCGATAAGAAAATAGAGTTTGAATGCTCGCCTGGTTCGCTGGCTCATGCTAAGAATCAGTAGAGTTTATCAGTGGATATCGTACGGCTGCTAGTGAGAGCAATCTTCTGCAAAAAATCAGTTGAAATCGCAGAGGAACTTTTTTGCGAGCGAGCCTCTACTTTCAAGAAAATCGACGTGAATAATTCGTCGAGCTTCTCATCTCTCTCCATCTTTATTCCTTTGGCCATCGACCGTAGTTACCACCGACTTGCCCTAGAACTTTTCAATTGCCGTATGAATGCGTAATGGGCCATCGACGGACGGCCAACGCGCACACGAGACACCCTCGCATGGAACTGTAGCAACTTTGCTGCGCCCAGAGCCAATTATGGCATCAATATTGGAGCTCTATACAGGACGGTCGGCGAACGTGGATATTCCCTCTTGGAGGCACGAGCTAATGAAGCCGGAACCAACGTCGCCACTCGACGACGTGTCCATGAGACACGTGTACCTGCCACTAGCCGCCGTTTCTGGATTAATAATTTCCTTTGTACTTTGTTCGAGGCAAACACCAAGGAGTGAGGGTCAAAGAACTTTCGAGTAGAGTCGAAGAAAGGTATGTAAGTAGATATACCTACTGTCGTATCGTAAACTTGGGGAACATTGGCAGTAGGGGATAACATTGGCTTCTACTTAACATCTGTTAAAAAGGAAAAGGAAACAAATTTTATGCATTTTATGCGTGTTATAATAGGATTCCTAAACCAAATTTAAAAATGTTAATTAAAAAAATTAAAAAATATAAAATAGTTACGCCAATGTTACCCGGTTACGGTACTCATTTCGGGGACTCGTGCGAAGCCAAATTTGAGGGGATGAATTAATCCGAAGACGGACGTCACATAACGCTCATGCAGATTCCCCCGTGCGGAAATCATATGACTCCATGCGCTAAGTATTGTGGCTGAACGCCTAAGAGCGTTTTCCGCACGGACTGTGTACGCTAATTAGAGGGGTGAGGGGACATTGTGCTCGGAGGGTTAAAATGGTTCACAGAAATAAAAGAGATGGGGATGAAGAAAAGAATTCTACATTTATAATTTAAGTTTTTGTGGAGTCTTGAATGTGCGAGGTGGGGAATATGGGAGAAAGAGTTTAGAGCGAATAATATCGCGTGTTTTGGAGAGTCTTAAGAAAACAGAGGAAAAGTGTGCGAAGATGGATGATGTGAAGCAGATAGTAGACGTTATTCATGAGCAAGAGTTGAAAACTTTTACCACCACTTCACTAGCACGAGCAGCTCCGACAAGTTAAACGTCCCCGTCTATTTCAAAATTACTTAGCATAATCCGTTCTACGTCTCAGAAGCTTAGATCCTCCACCAAGCAACTCGTACCAACAGAAATATTACCAAAAACGCCAACATCCGCGCGAAACTTCAGTTTCCCCTACATTTCTCTACAACCACGTCCAATCCTGAACCCACATCATACCATAATAACCCCCGACTCTTCAACTTCTCTTGCACAGACTCCGACCAGCGGTCCGCGCCATGAACTTCACAGAAAACCCCAGAATCTACAAACAATCTTTCCCAGAACCCCCACCTGTGCATTCCGGCACGGCCCTGGAAGCCACCCGCCACACACAAAGCGTCCCAACTCCGCGTTATCCCGTCATTACAAAATTTGCCATCCTTCATCGCAGTCTCCACAGCGTATCCTCGACACGTGACAGAACCCGGCCGAGAACATCAACCGTCGAGGAAAGAAATCTCAATTCAGAAGGTCCATAATAACGCCGCAGGAGCGATGGTGCGACGGTTATGTTCACCCGGAACACCATGAACGACCGATTTTCCCCTGCCGGTTCCCATCGAACCCTCGCCAGGCCACTTCTGGTCACTGCCAGCGACCAGATGCCGCAGATGGACGGAGCCGAGCTAATCACAATAGAACGTGCTCCTTGTGCCGTCGTTTACCTGCACCACCCCGCCGCCCATTCGTCTTCCTTTCACGAATTCTGCCAGGTAAGCGAGGAAACGCGCGCTGCACGGCCCGAAGAATTTCCTCGTTTTCGAGTCGTTCCCTTTTGTAAGGGCCACCGACGACAGGAACAGGAAGGGAGAGGGGGGAGGGAAGAGAAAGCCTCAGCCTCGTGACGGCATAATCTACCCCGAGGCCTGGTTCGGAACCTTCTCCCACTCCCCGCTCCTCCCTCTCCCCCTCTGACCATGGTACGTATCTCTCTTAACTTGGTTTTTACCCAGAAACGCTTTTGGCTCCCGTTTAGTAGCCGTTACTGGTGGCTGGCTTTTAAGTCGCGCTGGGATTAGTTCTTAACTCCGTGACACAGATTCCCAGAGAGGGCTTCCACGAATTTATGACTTACCCCCGCGCCGTCCATCGACGTTCCCCCTCGGTTGCTAGCGACGAAAGAACGCCGGCGCTCGATTTACATAGTCGGATCTCGAGCGTGTTTCGCGTGCCGGCCTCGAAAAAGCTGCCACCTTTGCATAGGAGCCGGGGCGGGTGGTGTTTGAAAGTAAATGGACGGATTTTCCGCGCAGCGGCGAAAATGGAACGCTTCTTTTGTCTGGCGGGGATTCGCGAATTTTGGTACGCGGCGGAGAGGGGGGGGGAGGGGGGAGCCGTGAGAGCGTCCTGGTATTTATACAATTTTAGGGGACAATGGGTGCCAGGATCGAGTAATGACGTTGCAACCGGCCGAGTGTACTGGCTACTTCGCGGAATGTGGATTTGAACTCTGGGGTAATGCCGGATGAATATTGATGGCTCGCTGAGAGGACGCTTATCGGGCGTTTTCGGCGCGGGTTCGCTGACCTGATTGTGTTCTTGAAAATTGGGACAGGTGCGCTGAACGCGGCACGTGGGTGTCGTGATTTTTCTACACGTTAAGGGTACTTTATTATTACTGAAATCAACGGGTGAAACATTTTAGTACACGGAATACGTGGTGGTTAGAATGAAATTTAATAGCACACTACGGTAATAAGCACAGGGTATTCATAAATATGTGGGATACTTTTTAAACAATTTTATTCAGCTTCGATTCACTGTTTCAAATTGTCATGGTTCAAATCTGGCAAATGAAATTTAACCCACTTCAACCAATCAAATTATTATTATTATCATTTCGACAGGAGAACCCTTTAGTATGCAAAGTTTGAACAATTCAGTACAATAAACATATATAAAAAATAACGTAACATAAACAGAAAAAATAAAATAAAACAGAAAATATAAAGTGACGAGAAACTTTACTTGAAACTTTGCAAGCGTGCGTAGTTTGGATGACAATACAATGCTTTTAAAAACAATTAACCCCGGGTGGTGAACAAATTATCCAGTCATCAGAGAATATAACCCATAACCACAAATCTAAACGACATGAAATCAACCACTCGCGTTCTTTACGGAAACGACAAAAAGTCGCATCGCGATTTGAAATTAAATAAAAGATAAGTATTCGTAAAGAAGTCTGAGCTGCGAAATGTAAATCCATAAACAGTAAAAACTAGAAAATAAAAAAATATATAAAAACAAAGTTTATTTTAAACGATTTCATCAAACAGGCACTAAAAACAAAAAAAAAACAATTCTTCTCCTGCACTACAATTTCGATTGGGTTTTTTCACTTTAAACAAAAACGAGGAGCAGGATATGGCAAAACAGAATATGAAACAATTTAAAACAGAATCAAGCGTCGAATTGAATTTGTCGTGATATATCCTGTCCCGCGATTTTATTTTAACTGAAAAAAAAACACCATCAAAATTGTAGTACAAGAACCGAATCATTTTTTACACATAAAATAATTGTTTTCATACATTTCCAGGATCAGTTCTACTCGCCAAAAACATAAAAAGAAGTTCAATAGCGTTGATTTTTGAAGGTGTGAACTCAGTGCCAGCGAGAGGAATATCGTTCGAAAGTAGCGAATATTTAATTCCGCTCGGTTACAAGCATTCTACCAAAAAATTGTAAGTGCAAGGTGCAGGCCAGCGGCAGCTATGCCACTCGACATGTCCACGCCATCTGCCGCTGTCCCACATGCGTGGCAATTCCCATCAATTACCCAAAATGCCTGAAAAAATTCGATCTCCATTCGTTCCTATCGGCGACGAAGCTTTCGCTTCCGTCGGAATCACCGTCCACGGCACTCCGCAAAATAGCAGGGCAAGGGGTCAGGCGAGCCCCGCCGCGTTAAAGCTTCTTTTCAGCACCCATGCGCGCGCGTCAGTGGCTCATAAACGGGTGTCAGAGCCGGCGGATTTTTCACCGACGATCTTTCTCGCCCGTCGCGTCTATACCGCCGTCGCTTTTGCTCTGCAAATTGGCCCCCGAAGAGGTGGGCCGACAAGCGCGGCTAAAGCTCGTCTCTGAAATTTTCAGCGGGCGCGCGCCGCTTTTGAACCCGCCTGCTGGCCGTCGGTGCTCCGTCGGCGCACGGTTTAACGCGCGCAACTTTTAGGGTCGCGTGTATTATGAATGAGCGGGAGGAGGGCCGTGAACCATATGGCCCGTGGAGGCAGCAGCATTGAGAGGCCACGCTAAGAGGAAGCCGAGCGAGATGTGGAGACAGATAGGAGGGGCGGGGGGGAGGGGAGGGGGAAGGGCGAGATTACACACAAGCAGAGAGACGTAAAAGTGGAAAAGCGGAACACGACGACGGGCGATGAATGGCGACTTAGGGCCGTTCCGTACAGAGGGATTCGACGTGCCGCGTAATGCAATTTGGGGGGTGACAAATGGACGGCAGGTGAAGCTAAGCGGCACTCCGGCTACACGTGCAGCCATTGTGGAGTTTTCCTGGGACGCTAGCAACGGAGGCCCTAGGAGTGCTCGGGCATCTCGGACGCGTCGAAACGGGATGATGTATCGGAGCCGTGGATTTCTGTGTTCAAGATGGGACGCATTATGGGTTCGATACGGATAAGGGAGGATGGAGACGCTGTGTGGGGGCCGCTAATTGAGGGGCAAAGGTGTACAAGTTGCGAGGGGCTTCGATAGGTATTCTAGGGCTAGGTGTGTGTAAGGGGATTTTTTTTATTTGGGAGTTTGGAGGGGACTTACAAGGGGACCTTCGGGTTTGGCAATTTCTGGAAATTTTGATGCTCAGTGTACGCGAAGGTCTTCACTCGGACTTCAATTTCTCAAAGCAGGAAGATGCGCTTTTCAGCTAAATTTGAGAAAATCGATTTTGAAAAATTGGGAGTTCCCTTATATACAGAGTGTTCCTGTATCTGTGGTCAATACTCTAGGGGATGATTATACAGGAAGAAATAAGGATGACGAAATTGCGATAAAGGCTCCGTTTTCGAGAAAATTGACTTTGAACGCACGCGTATTTAGGTGAGATTCAAAGTCAATTTTCTCGAAAACGAAGCCTTTACTGCAATTTCGTCATTCTTATTTCTTCTTGTATAATCATCCCCTAGAGTATTGACCACAGATACAAGAACACTCTGTATATAAGGGAACTCAGAATTTTTCAGTCGATTTTCTCAAATTTGGCTGAAAGCGCGTCTTACTACTTTGGGAAATTAATGTCAGAGTGAGAACCTTCACGTACGCTAAGTATCAAAATTTTCTGAAATTGCCAAACCTGAAGGTCCCCTTGTTAGTTCGGGGTTAAGGGAACTACTTATGCAGTGAAAACGCTCGAAGAGCAAGTATTACTTGTGAATTAATTACACGGAGACGAAAGCAAGCGCAGACTTTTCCTTTTACACAATGTTTATTAGTATCAGGTTGGGTATGAAAATATTTTTTCTGTCTGCATATCTATTTTACAAATGGCGTCACACGAGGTTCATTAGACAGTATTCCAGAAAAAGTATATTTGGTTTTGCCTTGATATTGAGCTTAAAAGTAAAGATACAAGGGTTTTCACAATCAGGGACCAAACCACAGAAAAACACTTACACATGAGCTGACTCATATACATACACATATTTTCAAAAAAAAATTTTTTTCCAATTTACAGTATTAATAAACATTACCCAAAAGTAATAGCCACAATTTTTATTCATCTCCTTGTAATTAATTCCCAAAAAATACTTGATCTTCGAGCGATTTGACTGGCTAAGCCCTAAGTACCTAGTCCCCTTAATGGATTATCGGTGGGCTCATGGTAATGCATGATTCTGCATTCGACGAAGAAAGTTATAGTACCAGATAGCAATATTTAAAATTACAATGTCTTGATAATCTTTGTTAACGTGTACACCCTGTTCGACTCTAATTTCGTTGCGTGAAGGTCACCTGGAACTGAGATGAGAATCTCCACGAGATGAGAACGAGTAACTTTCTCCCACACACAAGCCGTACAAAAATCCCTCGTTAACTTTGATGTCGAGGCACAGTTCAGACCGTAATGAAAGAAACATATTGCAAAATTGCAATAGCATTATTCCCGGCGCGATTAAGGAATCGATTAATTAAACAGTCGACAAAGTGGAGGTACCGCGGCTCCACCGCAAAGTACCATTTAAACTTAAACAGCCGCGCAGAAAAGGAGGAGATATTAAAACGAATTTTACGCTCCCCAGTTACAACGCTCCCTTCTCTTGCTTCTTTTTTTTCTGCTCCTAATTGAATCGTATTACGGAGGAATTAATGGTACGCCGGGGTCGCCGGCACGTACAGAGGTACAGTTAAATCGTCCATTAATATAACCGTGGAACGCGGGAATTTTTCTGCGTGAGTCCCCCCTCCAGACCCGTTTCCACGTCAATTACACCGCGATACGCGATGATTTCATATTTCGGAAATTCCTACGCGCCGGCTACTTTAATTATTCCGAAGACCGTGACGACCCCGCGAGGGCAGGGAGCCGAGAGAGGGTCGTTATAAATTCCACGGGAGAGGCACGTAGGTACCGTACAATTCTGCCCGCGATAAATGCGCAAGCCCCGCGAAACAGGCAACTCCTCTATCGCAAAGCTGTCGCTCAGTGCGCGCGCGCGATGATGTTAGCCGTTGGCTAGTGTGTACGATCTGCCTCGGTTGTTGGATAGCCTGATGGGACTGCTAGGGAAACTATAAAGGAGGTGTGTAGTAGGATGGAACGAAATATAGGCGCAAAATATTTTTTTATTATTCATGACTTCTAATAGTGTGCAAGAGTTGCCTTTTATAATGGTATTTCAGCTGCCGAAGTTTGAACGTGATCGACAAATTTTTTGAGGTGTTACAAGCCTTTCAAAAATTAATATTTCAGTAAATATTAATATTTGAAGGGCTTGCGGCACCTCAAAAAATTGTTGATCGCGTCCAAACTATTAATATTAGAAATCATGAATAATAAAAAGATATTTTGCCCCTATATTTCGTTCCACCCTAGTGTTCAGGGTTGTTTGCTGTTTTGTTAATTTATTTTTCAAATCAGGGTAGTAAAGGGGATTCTTAGAGAGTGGGAGAGATACAGTAACATTGAGAGATGCATAATTTATTTAAAAACAGAAGTATTGAGATTCTAAGATTGCATTTTTTGTGGTTTGTATATCCGGGCTTTCAATTGAAATTTTAAGATGCAATGATTTACACAGCTGTATGAAGACAGTGATCACGTGGATTAAATTGCTGTGGGAATTTCTACACAGCTGAAATGCGTGTATTTTTGGATACGGGGAATGAAGGAGTATGACGAAAAGTACAAGAAACAAATTTTCAGATATTTTAAAACAGAGTAATTCTGCAGAGTTGCGATGAAAGAAATGATTCAACTTCTGAAGGTCGTTGCAAGGTCAGTGCGAGTTTCATACGCAGTGGAGGGAAAAGGGATTAGCAGGCGCACGATGACCTTCGAACAACGAAGTCGCAGCCCACCAGCAGCTATTTGAACAGGCGAGAACCAAGGTATCCATTACTCCGCGCGTTTATTTACAGGACGTGCTCAAAGTTTGCTGTGCTGACTATTCCGCGCGGTCGTCGCCTCTATTGCGACTCTAGGTCCTCCGGAGCTCGTTCCAGAAGAGTCCATTACGTTTATTTTCTTTTTGTACTTTCGAGACGCGATGTGACCTCGAAGCGAACTTTACAGAGTAAATAAATACTTCCTTTGCTGTTAAAAGACAATAAAGAAAGAGTAAATGAGAAAACCGCCCCACGGCGACTCTTCCAATTGCAATACTCAGCTCACTGTATGTAATTCTGCTCAATAATTACTTCGCCATTTGAACGTTTGTAACTTCAAGAAGTTGTATTAATTTGCTAAACAAAACTATATATATCGACCCCACTAAAATTGTTATAATTTTCCCCCTCCATTTCTACCCTTCACTTTTGGAGAACTCGAGAAAAACATTTCGTTCCTGTAAACGCTGCGATATTATTACTCAATTTTGAAATCCAAATGACACAAAAGATCTTAACCCTGGCAACTTAACGGAAGACATATACCTAGAGAGGCTTAAATTTTTTTTAGAAAGTATTAACAGTATTGCACCTGCAATTTTTTTTTTTATTAATTATGTCACACGTTTGGCTACAATACTTAATTTTTTAATGTAAAAATATAAGTCGTATAATACAGTTATAGAAGCTAGTAGCAAATGCGTTATTTTGTGAAGTGATTTGTGGTGCCCACTCCCAATTAAGTAGATTTTACCTGAAAGCAAAAAGCAAATTAGTTTCTTAAAATATATTAACGAATGCTGTTTCTGACAGGACCGATTTCAAAAAAGTTAATTTTCAAAGAAATGGCAGCACTCTAAAACGCCGATGTTTCGGACACGAAATCTTGCCTTTTTATGCAGCTATAAATTAAATAACAAATCCGCCCTGTCAAAAGCAGCGTTCGTTAATATATTTTAAGAAACTAATTTGCTTCTCGCTTTCAGGTAAAATTTGTTTATTAATTGGGAGCGACTACCACAAGTCATTCCAGCAAATAACGCATTTTCAACTAACCCCTATAACTGAATTCTACGACTAATATCTTTACATACAAAAATTAAATATTATAGTCAAACATGTGACATAATTAATAAAAAAAGTTGCAGGAGCCATAACGCTAATACTTCTTTAAAAAAAAAACCTAAAAGCGTCTCTGTTATAGGCTCTCTAAATGTATGTCCCTCCTTGATACTAAACCGTATATTCTCCAGTATATCTCACAGCTTCCAGATCCATATAGATCCAGAGATCCTAATATTCTTAAAGAATTAATACAAAGAATTAAGACCAGGCATCCGCCAAACAAAGCTGACAACGCATAGGTATGCGTTGTGAACACGGTAGCGTCCAACGGCATCGAAAGTCGAAATTAAGTAACCGATGATTCACGACCCAGTACGAAATACAAACAATGGCATTGGAATAGCTACCGGCGCCCCCTCCCTCCTGCATCTTGATCAACCAATTTGCATACTCGACCCAGCTACTCGAAGAACACGGTAAGGGGGGATTTACATTCTAAAAGGTCTGCCGAATTATCCGCTGGACAAATTTCTTCGAAAATTGTCTGGGTCGACAGGCGTTCGTGATGTTAATTTATGTGCAACGGAAGCATCGCTATGCGACCTGCGTACCGCCGCGTGCGCTCCGAAGACAGCGGGGCCACAGCCGTGACGTACTCACAAAAGGCAGGATTAGCGGGCTTTAGACATAATTCACCGAGGCGCCACCGTTGACGGAGCCAAGCGCGCCCATGGAAACGAGGCCTTTTAAACTTTCACGGTCACGGGAAAAAAAGAAGGCTGTGAATTCGAGGCGCGGGCTAATTTGTTGCGCCGTGTTGGTAAACCGGGTATTATGCTCGTAATGCCCCGGAGGATCTTTATTAATAGCGCATTGAAATTCCTTATAACGTATTCATCCGCCACATCCAACTGCGATATTCAATTATTCATAGCGCTCAGAAGCGGAATCCACTTATGCACGGGCCCGAATTCGGTGGAAACTGTTGCCTCCGGGCGGAAAAAATTTCTGTAGCCCGTGGAATGAATTGGATGATGAGGAGAGAGTAAACACCACTTAGCGGAGTATTCATCAACTATAGATGGTGATCTTTGGGTTTTTTTTCAGGACACCGAAGCTTGTTAAGTGGGTGGTTTTTAGACACCTGGTGTACCGATAAAAGATTAAATACGAGGTAGCTTACTACGAAATTCTGTATTCGAAATGCGGTCTAATTTCTAGTGTGTTTGTATATTAAAGGCATTATGTTGACAATACCTATAGGGTCTTTATTAGCAGCACATTGAAATACCTTTTAACGTATTCATCCACTATGTTCTGTTATCATAGTCAATTACTCGCTACATATTGTAGTATCGTAGTGAATTATGCATTGTGTTTAATACCGAAATCCACTTATTATTAGTTAGCGGTCGAGTTGGGTGTTTCCGTTGAATGAGAAAATTCCCTGAACGCGGGCGGAAGGGTAGAAACTAAACGCCACTTAGCACGCTAGACTAATTGAAGTGATCCCCCCGTTTATGTACTTCCTGAACAGTCGATTCGTCCGTAAAATTAAAACAGGGGCAACCAAATTTTTATCGCCTTGAAGTATGACGAATCGACGTACTGGCATTCTTTAAAATGAAGAAAAGTGGGAAGGATGCTCAAGGGACACGGAAGAAAGGGAAACTGGCCGTGAAGCGGTGTTTTATCGACGATTGCGGGCGGCCGTCGAGGAATTCCCCAATAAATTATCCAGACACACGGGCGCACGCGAAATCCGAGCGGCACACGTGCTTAAAATGTTCTACGGAATCACATTGGCGTGGGAATAGAAAGAATAGACTGCAGAGACAGAGAGTAGAGAGAACAGATTGAGTAGAATAGATAGCAGAAAGAGTACATTAGAATAGAGCAGAATCTACAGAGAGCAGAGTAGAAAAAAGTAGAAACCGGAGAGAGCAGAGTAGAAAAGAGTAGAAACCACGGAGAGCAGAGTAGAATATAGCAGAAACCAGAGACAGCCGAAATAGTAAAACAGAGTAGAGTAGAATAGGATAGAGACCAGAGAGAGAGAGTAAAGAAGAGAAATGTATGTAGAATAATACTGACCAGAGAGATCAGAGAGTGAGAGTAACGTACAGTAGGGTAGGACAGAGTGGAGAGAGAGCAGGTCAGAACTGAGAGGGAGAGAGAAAGAGAGAAAGGGAGAGAGAGAGAACAAACCATACGCACAGCAAAGAAAGAGGATAGTAGATGCCGGTGACCTAAGCAGAAAAAGAGAGAAGAAAGACTACAGAGTAGAGAGCAGTGCACAGCGGGGAGAGAAAGAGAGAGACAGCAGCTAGCCAGATGCGTTGGGTGCACGCCCGCGCACAGCGGCGAGTGCAACGCGCGCCGATATGCATCGCGACCGAAAAAGCACGGGAACCGGCCAGGGAGCAGGCTCAGCGGCTTAAGTGATTTGCATGCGCGACAGGTGCACCGCGGGCTCGGTGTATTACGTGTTTAATTCACGTGTCTCGCATACTCGCCGCTCCGATTCCGCTGATTTCCATAATACAACGCGAGAGAGTCGCGAGCACGGCCCCTAGAATCCGATGGATTTTTCACCAGCACGCGAACACGGGGGCCACCCGATCGTTTACGCGCCTATCGATCGTTTCCAGTTGCGCGTCAAGCCTACCAGACGCTTCCTACCAACTGCCCGGCCACGAATTCGCATTGTCGCGTGACTAGATTGCCACGGGTCCGTCAACGGAGGTCCATAGAACACCGTTTCAATAATGGATCCCTCTAACAATTTTCTTCTCGCTGTAACTGTTCATGCAATTCGTACACGATATACCGCGTATTATCCTCCCACCTAGAAATCGACATAATAATAATCATATCCCATGATTTTCGTACTACAAGGTGCAAGTAATACGAGCGAGCCGTGCACTTGATACGACGCGACGGGAACTAACGCTCCGCGGGATCATCAATCACCGTCAAGGTAATACTTCAATATTTTAAGAGACACGTATCCTCGGCCGACCTCGGCTCGTATTTCAAACATCCTCCTCCGGGGCGCGTACGCGCATACTTCCCTGGTAGTTTCTACGTATCGGAAATATCACGAGGCGGAACGTGTATTTATTGACCTTACGCGAGAGCGGCTCGTCGTTTTTGTCCGCTCGGGGCCGAAACGTCGAGGGCTCGGTGCGCGAGGGACGACGCACGCATTACTCCGCCGCGGAGGGGAGGAGAAAACGAAGAAGAAACCATGGAACAACGCACGTGCTTCCCCTCCGACGTTTCAAACTTCTAACGACCGGTCTGCTCGATAAAGCGTGTACGTGGCGCGCACACAGGTGGCCGTGAGCCGGTGTGCGCGTGTGTGCGGGCGGCTCGGGCCCATGGGGTCATCCACCAGGAGGGAGAGGCCGAGGCCAGGATGCACACCGCTCGCTGGAATTACGTTCTTCGGGATTAACGTACCGAAAACTCGTTTACGTGTCTTCTAATTGCTGGCAGAAGGAGCCAGGAATGGAACCGATACGCCGGCGGGGCTTCGTGAGAATCGAGAAACGATAGCTCGGACCTCTTCACCCTGGCTTCGCCTTTTTTTTACGTCGCCCGGCGTTTACTCGCCTCCGCTCGTCTTTCTCCGCCTGGACGAGCCGGCGCGTAGCGAAACGCGAACGGTATATCCGACTTCAGACGAGGCCGATGAGCATACCACGTTGAATATACGAGCGCGCTTTCTTGTCGACAGTGAACGAATAAACTGTTGATCGACATTGTAAATTGTAACGTCTTTTTTATCTTTCCTTTATGTGGTAAATTAATGCGCAAATAAGAACTCCACTAAGTAAATTGTTTTATCTATAATCTACGTGAGATTGCAGAAGGTGCTCCATCGGATTAAACAGTTTCGTCAATGGAACTGTTGATGTATTAGGATTACTCGTTGAAATAGGAAGTAGCGATTACTAAGAGATCAGTAGGGTCGCCACTTCTCAGGCTTCCCAATTCTATCTTGGAATTTCGTCAATTTCTCGCGCTTATGCTCACTTCGTCTTCAATTACCAATCCCACATCCCCTGAGAACGTGATCTAGAATGTTGCCAGTTGGTAGGGATCAGGAGTTTAGATGCGATCGGGACGATTAATTTCCGAGTATTAATTAACATTTAACCGCGCGTACATATCGAGGCGAAAACATGGCAACGGGCCAGTTCCGCGGGTCACGTCCGCGTTGTATTGGTAAAACAACCGCGGCGCGGACGTGATTGATTTCTGAATGGAGCCCGGGCATTCCGTCGATAAAAATATCAGCCCAACTTCTGTTATCGCCCGTAATTGCTTGGAAACGCGGTTTCAATTACCGCGGCCGCCTATCGTCGCGATGCTTATTACGAATTGCCGTTTTTACACAATGGGAAAGGTTATCGGGACGTTTAATGGAGATTACCCGGATAACCACGGTGCAGCGCACCCTCCCAATATCCACGGCCATGTGCACGAAAATGAGAACCGGCGGAATAAAATATTCAGCGCGCCTATGATTAACCGTTTACGGTGGGAGCTATTAAACGGGCTCCCAGGATACGAAGAATATACATAAACCCTTTAAATTCGCCACCGTGCTGGACGTCCACGTCACCAGCAGAACATTTAAAATTAAGCGGCCACTGTATTCCATGCCTCACAAGCCAGGCGATAGATAGCGCAGGCGTGAAATTTAAAACACTTCGATACTCGAAAAAGAAAACAAACACACCTCGGATTACACAAACAGCAAGCGTATTTAATCGCTAAAAAAACGACACGAAGGCGCGCGTTATCGCGGCCGGCAGATAACGCGCGGATGCGTGACTCACGCGTATATACATACGTGTGGGAAAGCTCGGTTTTAAACGTTCGAACAAGCGAAGGGAGAAAAAAAGTCAAGGAGGGAGGAAGGAATTCGTAATATAGCGCGCCACGAGGGCGGGTAATACCGAGTATTTTGTGAAAAATGCGACAGTTACGCACAGAGTTAGTTCAGTATTATTCCGCGCGAGGGTCGGGGAGGGAATACGCGGAATAACCGCCAGGGATCCGAGGAATGCAAAGTTCACGGATACCAGACGGGAGCGAGGGGCACGATTGAAAAATTTCTAAACGGATCTGGCATCCTGCATTATGAAAAGTTTCCTCGGTTCCTGGCCGTGTGTACAACAGACACGATTCCCCCTGCGCGTCTATGCGCCTCTTCCTGGATTCCTGGCGAGCCTCGTAAAGTTTTAATATGCGCGGCCTCGCTGCAGTATCGATAACGCGTTCAAGATAAATAGAAAATATAAGGGGGAAGGCTTGCGCTGACCCGCCGAAGTCGGGACGAACTAATTGTGCGCGCGTTAGAGGGGCCCGAAACGAGACGGAGGAATAGATGGAGGGAGGGAAGACGCGTATCCGTGCACCGAGATTCCAGTTTATCCGTTAGTCGTGGAGCGAAGCCTCGAACCGTGGGGAGAGAGTAAGGTGGAGGGACGCGATGGTAGTAGTGAGAGACAGAAAGAGAGAGAGAAAAGGATACGGGTACACGCGGCAAGCCAACAGCCTAACTCGTCGAGGTCGGGTCAAATAATAAAATAAAAGAGTACGGTCGGACGGGGTGTAAGGTGGTGGCGTGGCAAAGGTAGAAGAAACTTTCTGCTACGGGGGAACACGATGGGGCACCGATGGCCGACGCCGCACCGCCGCGCAACGGCAGGTCGCCGCTGGAAAAAGAAGATGCGCCCGACGAATCGAGGCGAGCCTCAAGGGAGAAAGAAACAGAGGGATCCGGCGTTGCCACATGCTCACTGAATTTCTCCGACCGGTCAAATATAAAGGCAGTCTTTATAAAGGCTGCCACCCTTGCCCCCGCGCGATGCAACTCCACCGCCGCGAAACTCGCATCAAATTCTTGACGTCTCATTAAACATCGTCGGATTTCAAGGAGTGAACGCTCCGCGCTACACGTCCCCTCCTCCTCCCCGACACAAGACCCCGCGCTAGGTAGCACCGTCGTATACCAGAGCGTGTGCTTCGACGCGCTAAAGTAACGAATTTCTTTCGCACCCACCGTCGCGTTTCGAGGCAAAGGCATCGCTATCGGCGCACAGAGGCGGGCTGTTTATTTCCCCGCGCCAGCTATAAGCAAACGATCGAGGAACGTTGCCAATGGCTCTTTTCAGTTGAAGAGCAGGGGGCAAAGGCACGAAGCGTCTCGTTAGAACTTTTTATCGCCGAACGCGACGACGTTTACGACAGTCTAACGAACGGGCGACCACCGACGGGTCCATTACTGTTATTGTTGGACTCGCCTCGGGCGAAAAGGGAAAAAAAGGTTTGATGTTTACTTTGGTAGCGGTGAATGGTTAGCGAGCCTTCTTTTTTTCGTCAGACAGACGCGTGATTTTTCGTTCATCGCGGGATGAAGGAGTGATTGATACTGCTAGTTATGAATGGTGGGTTTAATGGAACTTTATGCCACTCCCTCTTAAGGGATAAGTGTTACGACAGTGACTGACTGAATCATGATTCTTTACTGTCTATCGCGTTTGTAAGCTTCGATTAAAACGAGATTCCTGGGTGTAGAGAAGTCTTTTCTGATATCTCACCGCGTTTTAAGCAGTGTAATACAGAAGAGTAGTAAATAGATAAATAGATAAGAGAACCGAGATTGGTAAATTAGAAACCTGTATTACTAGCAGACATAAAATCCCAGTGGGAACCGTAATGCCCCCAGAAGGGAAATGGACATTAATCATACAAATCATACTTTCCCACACTCCCAAATGATAGAGCAGAGTAGAATAAGCTTGCCGAGATAAGTTCGACTGCTCGGGCAGGATAAACTACCATAGCTTGGTTGGTCATTTCAGAGACACCCCGTAGACCGCACGTGGCCAGTTAGTACTTTAGATTTAACCGTGGAAAGTTGACCGGAAAGCTATCCCCTGAGAAATCCTCACTCGGCGGCCGAATAATCTCTCTCACTGGACTTATTAGCCGTATCAATGGGGGCTTCTGCTTTAATCGCCCTCCCCCTGCATAAATCACGGCAGATTAACCGAAGGCTACCGAAAAGCAGCCGATAGAGAACCTTTCAAAGGCGCTCGAGCCGATTTACGCCGACGAGTACGCGCAATCAACGCCAAAAGGGTTTTCACGAGAGATAGGAAGAGCGAGAGAGAGAGAGGCCCGTCATCTCGAAAGCTCGTTTCGTCACCCCCTCCTCACACAAATCGCGGAACAAAAGTGCGTCTCGTATAAACCGATCGATGGACGGTGGTCTTTTCATTAACCACTTTCCCGCTAATATTTATTTTGGCCGCGGCACTCCCCAAATGGAGGAACAATGTATTTAGTCAGCTTAGCAGGAAATGTGGTTTTAATTGCAATTCCGTCGCCATTCCAAGACTAATTGCGAATACTCCTCGCTATCGTGGGCAAGATTGTAATTCTAATAGCTTATAATTGCGAGGAAAATTTTTGTTACGGGAAATTATATATTTCTCGTGGTCGTGTGTTAAAAGGTGATACAGTTAGAATCGTGGCTGTTGAGGTATCGGAAAGAAAATCGAGTGGCTGTCCAAAGCTAAGTCTCACTAAGTACTTTCCTCTCCGCGCATTTAATTGACAAGCTCACGCTGCTTGCACTTCAAACGAGCTGAAACTGAAGTGGTCTGCACACTGTTGACTGATTTTATTCTATCTAATCGAAACCAGTCGGAATTAACTCTGACTTTTCCATTCGAGGTAACCTCGTAATATGTAATGGAACTGACAGTGAAAAAACATTTACTTAAAATAGTACTTAAAACATTTACTTTATACCAACACGTTTACCCACATTCCCCTATTACTTATATTTATTTAAACACCTCTGACCTCAGAAACATTTCAGTGACGGTAATATAATATAATTTCTACATGCATGCACATTCCGTGCGGGAAACGCCTATCGGCGTTCAGTGAATACTGTGAAATGTGAATAAATGATACCCAAGTATTTCCGCACACGACGTATGCCAAGCGTCTCAGCCTCCGATGGCGAGCGCAGGATCCATTCTGAGCCACCCAAAATATCAAGCTACCCATGTTACTTATTACCAATATTGTTTCTGAAGGAAGATACGGATTTTAAATCACAAGATTTTAATCAAATATAAAATCTTATTCAGAGACGTGTATGAATAAAATTACAAAACAAAACGGTCCCTGCATCCAGCGGTGCAATCGAACCATCCCAACGGTCAAGAAATACCCTCAAAACTGTAAATTTGTGCGGGCCCAAAATCATTGATAAAAAAAAAAGAATCGTTAACATTCGCCGTGAGCCCGGATCAATAATTCTACACCATCGAATCTGGCGCGTCGCGGGGCGCGAAGATACATACGTGTTTTGTCCAGCGACACGTGCGAACACGCTCTACTTTCAGCCCCCGGTCGTGACGAGCTTACGTTGCGCACACCACGGCGAGCTCTCCGCGTAGAATTAGATCGCTCGGCGTGTGATACCCGCTACACCCGTTTTACGTCGCCGGCTCGGTTATAATAAACATTACACGCTTATCACGGCTCGTAAATAAGCGTGCGCTCGATAGGACTTCCGGTTACAGCGGAGAGCACGTGCCCCTGTTCGCAAAAAGCAATGGAAAATCGCGAGGAGGCACCTGTTACCAGCGCGATACGTTACCTCCGCGGATATCTTAATATCGTCGTTAAAGTCGGGCAAGAGGTCTGGGCTTGGTTATTTAAAAGGGGGTTGGTGGGGGGGGGGGGAGGGAGGGAGGGGTTGAGCATTTATTCCCGGAGCGAAGCGTGGTAATTTCGCCTGGTACGCTCGTTCGAATACACGCCCATCCCCGTTGATGATATCGCGAGCAGCACAGAGTACAGCTTCCAGGGAACGCGTGTATGTAATAAGTACTTAGGAAAACGCGATCCCCGTCGATTCTTTCGAACGTCGTGGTGCCGACACGACTGCGCTTCCATGGGTATCGCGGGTGACAGCGGAAGAGCTTTTTAACGCTCGTATGACGAAACGTGGAAGTGGGATATGCTACACGAACCCAAGGCGCTTCGGTTTCCATAGAAACTGCTGGTTTATCGCTCGGTCCCTTACAACGGCGTGGTGAGCCCGTTCGCAGGTACAGTATGAAAAAAGATGAAAGAAGGGAGAGGCCGTTGATGCGGGGAGCGTTTAGCAACAATGAAACAGGCACGGGGGAGGAGGGTGGTGCGACATCTTTTGCAGCGTGCTGGTAGATCTTCCGAAATTGATCGTGCTTCGCAACGCGCATACTCTCATTACTACCTGCATATGACAATAAGTGGACTTTTCCCCCCCTTCCGTGGATACAAATACATGTGCCCCGGAACGATCGCGTTGCCTCGAATGCTGACAGAGTCTGCCGCAAGTTATAGGGATTCTTCAAATGAAAACCTCGTGTACCATTTCGTACAGGATACGCTGCTTTTTTTGTACAGAACACGTAGGGTGCGTCTAGTCGCAGACGAAGGGCATCGACGGATAACCGTTGGCAGGGGCAGGGAGGGGTGAAATTGACCACAATGTGCACGCACGGCACGGTGGATGTTTCGAGGCTCGCGTACGGGGGGGGGACGTGGAATCGCGGGCATGTCGAGTAACGATAGAGTTTCATTGAAACGTGTACTCACCGATTGCCGCGCGTCGGTTCGTTTGTCAGGGGGATAGAATCCAAGAGGCGCAGCGTACCACCGATAAATATCCCAGTGTAGTCAGGGATCCGTTGACCGGCACACTACGATGCACGCTCGACAATGGCTGGCACACATTTAAGTACACTGACGCACTGGCGGTGTTGACGTGCACGCACTCCTGCCCACCGTGACGGGTGAGGAAGCCACCCGACGATACTCTGGACGAAACTGCGGCCCCCGCGATACGAGTCCGGCACACGCGAGTTGAAAACTCCCACTGACCGTGCCGCTGGCCGACGTGGTGGTCGCCTCGTGCGTACACGCCAGTGTTTTCCACGTCCAATGAATCCGTGCCGCCTCCGTCCGCTATCCTAGGCCCACGGTGGCCATTACACTCGTCGCCGCGACGAGAGAGCGTGTTTTCCTTTACTGCAAAGGGACCAACAACTCGCCCGCTACGAGGCCGTGGAAGCGACTGTTCTCGGGAGATTCGCGGTGCGGTCTCATCGACCAATCGTGGACCAGCTTTCACCGAGCGCCATCTTGCCCAGCCGACGCACAAAGGGGCCAAAACCCGAATGTTTGCGTAAACGTCCGAACCTTAGCCACCCCTACCCGATCGACGTTACCTTCCTCCGCTCTGGCTTCTCTCATCCCCCCGACTTTCAATACGGATTTTATTGTAGGATTACCCGCCCTGCCCCTCCCCTAACCCTCCCGCGTTTTTCCTCTCGCGTGAACTAATTCGAAACTAAGAATCGTATTTTCCCGCAACGAGCCTCGCTGCCCTCGTAACATCGCGCGTTAGCTCCTCGTTTTTAGGGGAAGAAAGGGGGCTGTGCATTGAAAAACTTTTGTTAATTATTCCGACGTCAAAGGGGCGAAGGGCTATTGAAACGGGTTCTATTAATTAATACAGTTTTGGGAAACTTTGGCCTTGTTTCTCAACACGATTTATCGAGTATAAATGTTTATTTACACGTTCGCGAGACATTGTTGAACATTGTTTTGTATAAATTCACGATTTTTTTAGTGCGATCGAGATATTTTTATCCTTAAATCGAGTCAATATTATCGGTGCCAGTTTCGTCTTCAATTATTCACTTCGAGCTCCCGAACTTCGATGCAAAAGCTTTTATTGAAAACCGTTTAAAAACACGAATTTCTTTTAATCCGATCGCGATAGCACAGACAGCGCCATCGGTAGCAGAGAATAAGAGATACGAGCGGTCGGTAAAAGACTAGAATTTAACTTGAATAACACAGCGCGTATTGTGTCACGTGAAATTTTCGAGGTTAGGTTGTTCGATACAAAGGTATTTTTAAATCGTCTGCTTTTATGAATGACTTCGACTCAGTGATAGTCGTCGTGAATGAGCATTTACACTCTCACAGTTTTAATATTCGTAAATAAAACGAACATTCGAGACATTCATTGACAATGGAGCAGGGGGGTGAGGAAAGGCAGAAAAGTTGGAGCGAGGAGGAGCGTTTAGCACTTGCCTCAAAATTAGATGCCGAGTTGGACGAGTACATAAATAATTTAGAGAAAAAGAGTTACACCGAAGGATGGCCGGAGGACCGATGGCAAGAAGAAATGGAGAAGCATCCTTTCTTCATGAAAAAGCCTCCGGAGCCCGGCGAAGCCCTCTCTCCTTTAATGGAGGGTTTGCAGCAGCTTAAATATGGAGAGGACGAGAACACACCCGAGGGTTTGAAATAATTCGTTTCTATTCAAATTTCCATCGCCACGTATTTTTCATTCCCACGATAAATTTTATTTCGGTAATACCTTCAAATCGCCATTTCTTTCGTAGAGCTAGCAAATAATTACAAGGAGGACGGTAATTTCAATTATAAATACAAAAAGTATCGTCTAGCTATTATGGGTTACACGGAGGGTATAAGGATTAAATGTAAAGACGCCGATTTAACGGCTCAGCTTTACAACAACAGAGCCGCTGCGCATTTCATGTTAAAGAATTATCGGTACATATATACGAGATTATGTTTGTCGTATAGTCTTTCATAACTTTGTCGCACGGCTGCAGTATTCTGCTACGAATTATAGGTCGAGTTTAAACGATTCTAAGCAAGCTCTGAAGTTGAAACCGAATTATCCGAAAGCTCTGAACAGAGCCGCGACCTGCTGTTTCCATGTTAAAGACTATGACCAGTGCATCGATCTCTGCGATAAGTTTCTCGACCATTCTCCAACCGATAAAACAATACTGGAGCTAAAGTCGCAGGCCACAGCCGCGAGAGTAAGATACGTTCGTATGTAACGCTGGTGAATGGGTTCGATGAACACAGATCTTGATTTTAATATTGATAGGAACGCTTGAAAAGGGACAAAAGGAAACGGGATAGATTAGACAAGAAATTGAATAAAGAGGAGGAAGAGCTAATAAATACTATCAAAAGTAGAGCTATTAATTTAGAATTGATCGATGGAAGAAGGAAACCAGATTTGAAGGACTTGGAACCTCTAGTGCCTCAAATAGCGCAGAGTAGGGTTCACCTGGACGCTGGAAATAAACTGATTTGGCCAGTAATGATTTTATACCCAGAAACTCATCAGACAGATTTCATACAAAACTTTAACGAGGACATATTGTACGTTCTTAAGCTGACAAGCGTTTTAAATTCCACAAGAATCTAAGAAACACTCCTATCTAATGAATTTACTCGCTTAGGCTAGCGGAACAATTGGAACAGCTCTTTAGCGAGCCACCCGAGTGGGACACAGAGAGGCGCTACACTCTTCAGAATATAAATGTTTACTTCGAGGGTAAAGATAAATGCTCGGTGCATAAAGTGAACATCCATCGTTCTCTAGGGGAAATATTGCAGGATGAACGGTAAGTTGACAAGTTAAAACATAAAAACCTAATATTCTAAATACTGTGATAATAAAATTTCAAAATAAATGTCAGATTCATTGTCCGTGGAGGTACCCCGGCATTTTTAATACTCGTTAAATCCAGCGAAGCAGAAAAAAGGTTCTTGGCCAATTACTAAGTTCAATGTTACTTGTAAATAAAGTTAATAAAAAGATCGATAGGGCTTGAATTATTGTCACCTCCCTTTTACTTCCATTATCAAATTCTCGAGCAATATAACTATATCTTAAACTTAAGACCGAATTAAATTGGACAGATAATTATTTCCGCGACAGCAACGCAATTGATATTTTACATTTAAAAACTAATAATAATTCACATGAATAGATCTTTTCCATGCGATACACGTCATGCAGAAATAGACAAATTAATTTAATATGCATTTGGTTAAGTAGGGCAGCAGTTGCTCCTACCGTTCGAAAAACCTTTTTGCACTTTTTGGGTGGATATGAATTCACGGTTAATGAGTCCCAGTTTGTGCTGCACGGCTGGGACCGGTAAGGAACGGGTGGTGGTGCCACCTACAGCACCTGCCCGAGCCAGATGGGCATAAAGAGTCAGGGCCTCAGCCAGAAATTCAGTTCAAGAGACGCTGTGGAACGTGCCGATACGTTCCGACTCGATCGCTCGCGGGGGGCGTTACGTCGATATTGTGCTGGTTCGGTTGACGAAAACAGTGTTGTGTCTAAGATACGATCGAACGTATCGAAGAATCGTGCTCTTCGCCCGTGGATGCCGAAGGTCGCTCGGTTCAAGTTTGAATTGAGAAGCAAGGGGACCTCAGCGTCGCAGCAGAGAAGCGGAACGAGACGCAAACGATGCCAAAGCAATGCAGGCAAATTTTTTTCACCCTCCCATTCTTACGATACTTCTTTAACCTTGCCACGATAAAGATCGATGACATTTCGTAACGAATAATAGCGCATTAGTCACGCGTTGCACAAACCTGCAGTATACCTTTCTCGACGAAAGGACCTGTGTTTAATCACAGATCGTACAAGCTTAAGTCGGTACTAATTTCACGGAACGAGACGGAAGTTCATTGAATTACTAATTGGGCAGATCTGTGTTTCTCGTTTTTTTAAGTACACAAACGTTACGTTGCTTAAGATTCTCCCGTTTTACCGAGGATTTTATGCTCGTTGGGTAATTCTGCGAAATTTCGATACTTTTCTTTTATGACCACTTAGCAGTTATTTCGTTGAACTGTATTTATACGCGATATAAGCTCGGGACCCCATTGATATTGCGTGATCGATAAAAATCGCGCGTATCCGGGTTGCACGGTTTTCGAAAACGCGGGGCACGCACGAGTGGGTAGAAAATAAAGAAGAAATGCATTCACGAGGTAAATCAGTGTCGGATACGCTACAACTGACGTGATGTTATTAGTACATACCGATGAGACAATGGCGCGCGTTAAATTATTCATGAGGTCATTGTTGCATCGTAACGCAGATTCAAACGTCGAGCAGTTGAGGCGTGATGAAACTGCTGCGTTTGACACTTCAAAATGTGACCGAAATTTCAAGCAATTACCATGGGGCCTGGCCTTAATCGAACTTTTTCTTGCCGCTAAAAAAGAAATGACCCTCCGTGATCTCGTAACTGACTCATCTCGTAAGAAACGCCTGGTAATCCAATTATATCTGGATAATCCGTTAGGGAATTACATTTCTCGTTACGTATATTCTTACCACCTTTCTCTTACCCCTTCCCTCCACAGTTCTTTTTCTCCTTCTCGTCCTTGCAAGATGGTTGTCCTCGGACAAAACGATCTCGTTCAGCCGTGATAAGAGAGAAACGGGCACACGTTGGACCCTCGTTCCGAGTCGATTCGACCGAATCAGAAATCGATACCTTTCGATACGGGTTAAACGGAGGTTATTCATGTCACGTCTGCCCGATGCACTTGCTTTCTCTTCGTCGCCAACGAAAGAACGAAAAATATCCATTTATCGCTCAAGGATAAGGAAGTCCGCAGCATCCTCGTTGCAACATTCTTTCGAGTTCATACGTGATCGCGCGAAATCGATACACGGCCCGTTCGAACGGGAGAACCGGCTCGGTCGGCACAATCGTTCTTGTATAGGGGGAGTCAAACATGGCGGTCAGAAATTTTGCAAGGCGTAGTGTTGTATTTTGTTTTATATAAGTGTTGGGCATACAAGTGTAGCAAAGTGAATTTGTGAAGTCACTTTGTCAAGATGGAAGGGCTTAAAATAATGAAACTAATCATATGGGAATAGTATTTTGTGGTTAGGTGGTTAATCGTTTAAAAGATATTTAACGTTAAATCTTGAAGTTGACTTTAGCTCCTATGTGATAAATAACAGGAATATCTGGACCCCAAAGCGAGAGTGTATTAAATCCACTTCTTTTAAAAAATCATATTTTACACTTTTCCGAAAGAGTGAAAAATTTAATACGAGAAACGTGTGAAATATCATTTTTAAAAACAATGGACTTAATACACTCGGGCTCGGAGCTCTAGACATGTATCTAGGGTATTGCTTAATTCCATTATGTAGAACATGCTCACTAAGTATTGTGACCACCACATTTGAATCGTCCCAGCGTGACGCCGGTTCGACAGATAGTATTCAAATATGAATATTCGGTACATGCGCTGAAACACGTAACTGTGGATACAATATTCGTATTCGTGTACCCTTAGCTACAAATAATGTTCCAACTATGTACCAGCGATGCACGGTGCAGAGGGGTTTAATTTCACATGGCTGCCATGGCATTAGAGCAAAGCCACGCCATAGCCTCTACGAAACGGATACCAACAGTGTGAACTTGGGCCATTCTACACTAGGGTGGCTCTTATTTACTCTTGGTAAAATTTTTTTTCAAGATTTTCTACGTGGCATCCTGTAGAATAGTTCCAAATAATTAAAAGAAAAAAAAAATTCTTGTAAAGTTTGAGCTCGATCGGATAACGGGAAAAGATGCCCCAGGATCCTTAAACATTTAAATCATTATTTAATAACTCGCGAAGTCGATTTTATATAATATCATCCAAGTTATTGATTAAATCAAAATATGTGTCAAACAAAAGTTGTAGATTCGGACAAGGAGCATCTTTTATGTTGTATTACTTTTTCTCGTGCGACAAACGGTTGTCGAAAAATGTCCGAAAAAACTAAAAAAAAAAAAAAAAAAAAAAATTTCCGCTTAAATTTGAGGAAATAATGATTGAATAATGATTTAAATGTTTAAGGACCCAGGGGCATCCTTTTCCGTTATCCGATCGAGTTCAAACTTTACACAGATTTTTTTAAAATTATTTGTAACTATTCTGGAGGATGCCCCGAAGAAAATTCAAGAGTCGAAAATAAGAGCCACCCTACTCTACACCTTGCATTTATAATACTCGAACGATATTTTTTACTCAACTAAACGAGTGTTGCTACCGAATACCGATCACTGTTCTATGCTCTGTAACATGGTACACACCATAGCACACGAAATTCCTCGCTCTCCACATAAGTGGTGTAGAACACGATGTACGGATATATGTATACACCATGGTGTAGAATGCCCGGATAACAAATTGTGCGAATATGTACTATGTACACCGATCAATCTCACAGAAATCCCAGCGTTTCGCCAGGATTGCAGCTAGCTTCGTCAGGGGTAAGGTGACGTATCAGTGTGTCACCTGATCCCTGATAAAGCTAGCTGTAGTGCTGGCGAAACATTGGGGGGATATAATTTCTATTGAACACGGCGTACACCCAGGAGTCCAGGTCGTGAAAGCCTGAAATTTCTAACTTTACCAAAATATTCGTGAAAACAGACAAATAGGCTTTAACGCATGCGTGGAGACGGCATAACGTAAATTGGAAATCGGAGGCATGAATCAGCAGCCCCGATGGGCGCAACTACATTATCCGCTGCGAAGTCGCGTTACGCGGAGTCCAGGCTGGCAGGCAGGACAAGTAACAGCGGCAGGCTGGCTCTGGAAGTGGTAGGGGACGGTTGTTACGTGTCCTAGTTTCGCGGGCCACACGGTGGACCGCGATGCACCTTTGTCCGATGCCCCGGAGCGATGTGGCCGGCTATATACAGGGCGTCGAATCGGTTGCGTCAAGCTGTAAGGAAAAATCGACGGAACCGAACCGGTTTTCTAACGACGAGTCAATCTGTCGAACGAGGGGGAAATAAAAATGTTTCGGGGCAGTGCGCGCGAGATGGCATCGCGTTACCTCGCGCAGGGACATACATACATCGGAGATCGGTATCTCGCCCGGCCGTGTGTCGACGAACGACGGCAAAAAGAGAAACTCCCTGTTAGAAAGAGGCAGCGTGCACGCCGGGCAGAATTCTGCGCGCTTGTCGCGTGCACGCAGTAAAACTCGAGCGAAAGATTATCGATGCCCTCCCGTTTCTTCTCCGTAGTCGATCCCGATCTCGCGGATAAGAACCCCGTGTCGCCGTTTTCGATCTTAAGTGGGCATATTTCTTACGTTAGAGTTCGTAGAACCCGCTCGGAATGTCGAACACGGATAAACGCCTGGATCTCGCTCGATCTTTTATTTCTCAACACGTAATCTCGCCACTTTCTCTCCTGCTCTAATTATTCTCTCTGTAAACATGCAAGAAGACGCTTGATCGAGATAGTTAGCAATGACGCTGAGTAAGGACGCTTCGGAAGCGCGAAGCAGGAAGACGCTTTTCTCGGATCGCTTAATTCCCTCTCGGCGATTACTTTTGTTCTTGCCTCCTGTTTCCAAGGGAACGATCTAAAGGAACGAAACGCTGCCTCGATAGAGTGCACACGAGCAATGCTGAAACAAATACTGCCCGATGCGTTTCATACCGTGCAAGGCCGCCATGAGCACGCAGATTCGAATCGGTGATGGCTTTCTCTCGCTGCCTCTCTCCCTCCCGCCCTCTCTCTGTCAACTCGTCTCTGTTTCCCTCTTTTTTTTGTACCTTTCGCTCGGCTGCTCTCCTCCTACTGTGTTCCACGCAAAGTATAGGTAACGTGGTCGCATCCTGACACGATCTAACGGCATTCAATCGACCTCGTCATCCCGTTCCACCGCAGTCACACACATACCTGCATTCCCTTTGCTCTCTGCTCGCTTTCTCCGTCTCTGTTCGTTCTTACGTATCTCTTTGTTCCCACGTCCCTTCCTTTATTTTTACTGTCAGCTCCCATCCCCCCACTCTGTCTTTCCCCCTCACGCTTCTTCCCTGCACCCGATGTTCATCGTCTCTTTCCACGTCCACTTTTTCCTCGTTCCTGCTCGCGACAGAAACTAAGAGCGGCCATTAAATTTGAATATCATTTTAATAAAGGCACCGCATAAAATGAGGGTCGATTTTAATCGCTGCTGACTTTTTACTCCCCTCCGCGGTGAACGATCTGACACATTGTACGAGTCCCTTCCGAGGTAACGTTCCATTATTGCAGCCCCATTTTTCCTGGCTAAGTCCTGGCTGAACCTTTCATCGACGTATTACTGCTTCTGAATTTTTAAAATCAACGTTAAATACCCTGTACTTGACCAAGCAATTTAACTCATTTGTCAGTAAAGAAATTAAAATTCTCTAGCAACGTTGGCAGTTTGAAACTCCAAAAAAGCAGCAGTCGCAAGATGGTGACTGTAGGTACTTGTTGACGTCGCGGTTAACCGCTAAGAAACAAACAAATAATGTTACGTCACGTTTACTCGGTTCAATTTAACGGTCGGATAAATTGGGACGGGGAGAGAGATTATCCTTTCTTTTTTTACTTTGCAACACAGCGAGGTGTATACATCCACTGGTATTAGTAATACTTTTTCTTCTACCGATGAAAAGGGAAAACCTGGCACGAGCAGTAATTAACTCTCGGTCGCTACCTCTGATTACGTCGTATCAAGATAAATCCGATGAATGACCAGTTATCGGTTCCATTAACATAACTGGTATTAATGCCGCGTTCAAGGTTTCGATTACGAAAATCGACGAAGCGATCGTTTGTTTGATATTCCAAATATTAGTTATTAAGAAGTCCACCGCTGCTTATGGGCGGGATCCTCACTTGTGTCAATAAGGATATGTCGCCTTCACTGGCGTTACCCCAGAAAGGGTTGAAAATCCAACCGGTTTCCTTCTCGATCAAGGTTATTTGTTGGTCAACGTAAGAGGATTATAATATTAAGAATAAGAACATTCAGAGCTGCTATAAGTAGATGCAAACATTTTTAGAAACTTTCTGTTCGTTTAGAATATTTATAAGTAGTGCAAACTAGAAAACTTGGATGAACGCCAACAGAACACTTCTTTTATTGTTAGATTTCTACTTTCTGACGTTACCAACATTATAATAAATTTTGTGTCACCCGCGGAATCATCCGCGTCATCTCCTTCGAAGTGTAAAAACTGTCTCGTACTTAAAATACCAGTTCTTGTTACAACAATGCAGGGGGCGCCGAGATTCGATCTCACGACTTTCGTATTACGAGGCACATGCCTCAACCAACCGATCCATTGAACCGCTCGAAACAAAGGCTACCAATATGTCGTATATAGCTTCAAAATCTTTTGTCTTATTTTCCTGAAAAATTGGTGATCAATGCCGCGTCCTATCCCTGTTAGTTAAAAGTTTTAATTAACACACGAGTGTTTTCCTACACCGTGACAACGTCGGCTCACGGCCAGCCCTTTTCACGACGATCTCGCGAGCGTCGGTCTAGTTTCGAGGCGTGAAACGACCGTTTTATGTAGCTATGTATCCCGGGATTATTCGCCAGAAATTTCTCGCCGTTTTTCGCGGTCGACGAACGGACGCAGGCTCGCAAATTAGTTGGAGTTACTTCCGGGCAACGTAATTCCGCCGGGATGGGAACCAAGGACGTCGTCGACGGGCGGTAGAGTACTTGAACAATTTGTAAAAAAGCGAAGCGCGCTGGCCGTAACACGTGGACGTGTGAATGCAATATATTACGCCAGTGCAATTGCTGTTCCAGTTACGTCAAGAATGCTACTCGACCGCGTTATTCATGAATACCAACGTAAGCTCATTTCGGAAACGTTGACAAACAACTCGAGATAGGGGGAATAAGAGGATCGAAAAATCGTGCCACTCGAGATGCATTTTAGAAAAGTGGTGCATTTGTTCTTTTTTTTTTTATAGAATTTCGAGGCAACCATTTTTGGGATTTATTAATCTGAAGAGACATATACCTGAATTGTTACAAGAATAGGGTAAACGTACCAATAAACGAACATTTAAGGCCAATGAATGAACACTTTTATAAAATTATATTTGCAACGCGATTAATTCCACGTGCTGCAAAAAATGTTTGGATATGGAGCAAGAAATTAAAAGAAGTCTCTAATTAATTAGTTGCTTATTTTAATAACTTATTTCACCCATTTCAATAAAAAATGTCCATTCACTGGTACGTGTTCAGTTACTGGTACATTTACCCTAGAAGTTTTGTTTATTTAATATATTCCGTGGGACTTAAATTGTTTGTTTAAATTAGGGGAAGATTATCTTAAGGCTTATTTCTAAATAGGCCAATTTCAAATATTCAATACTTCGTTATAGGGGTGTCCCACATTTCGTCGAGGTGATTGCAGAAATTTATTAATGTAAATATGAAGGTAGCCTTAAGCTCGATTTACAAGTGGTGAAGGTCAATGTAATCGTCACTTGCCTATATCGCCGAATTTAATATCCCGCAATAAGAACAGAAATTTCACATCTAAATAACCGATGAACTGTTTTAAGGTCGATTTCCATATAATCACAAAATTATAAAAATTAAAAAATTCTTACATCTCACAAAGCAGTCCAGTCTTAAAATCAATACCCACCCTCAACGAGAATCTGCAAAAAGTTTGCAGCCAGGCGGTACCGACGCCGCCTCAAGGGTCCATTCTACTTTGCCGGTCGAAACGGGGCCTATTTTCATGAATTTTTTTTCAAGAACTAATATACGCATTTTAATGTTTTTTTTTGTTAAATGTTTATTATTCTTTGTATTTTTCATGTTTCCAAAATATAATTACAAATGTGTAGACCTTAATGTGGTCCTAAAACGATAAAAATACATTAATTATGTCCAATAGTAGTGAACGCATAAAGTGGACTAGAATAATCCAGGTATCAAAAATAGTTTTTTTGCCATCCACAAAAAACATTAAAAAATAGGCAAAAATTTTAGTTTTATCATTTTGGAATCACTTTAATGCTGAGGAAGATTTCCACACCGTTCTCACTGAGACACAAACATTGCCGCCTAAATGCACACATTTATAATTATATTTCGGAAATATGAAAAATACAATTCTATCCAAGAAGAAATAATAAATACATACCAAAAAAGAAAACATTAAAATCCGTACAATAAGTCCTGAAAAAAAATTAATGAAAATAGATCTCCAGCTCGACCGGCAAAGTAGAATCCGCCCTTAAGTCCCATTTCCAATTGGCGACCGTTTAAAAATCCAATGCCCATCGAAGCGCGCGACCCGCAGCAGAAAACAGACTTCGTTAGGAGTCGAGGATCGGTCTCATCAAGATTTCAGGGCAGGCAGTACTTCAAACTGCAAGTCGCTGAAGTTCGTTTCGAAGTATTCCCCTTCCTGCCTCTCACCCTTCCCCCTGATGCGCGACCATATCGAGCCCGGGGAACTTACGTGCACCGCATTGTTTACAGTTGACACAACGTGGACCGTTAAGAGGAAGAAAAGAGCACGGCGCTGCGTCGCTTCCGTGGAATCTGGAGTCCGAGCGGTGCTCGTGGAGAATCCCGAAGCATCGTAGATACAAAATCGCGCGACGCCAGGCGCAATAAGTTGCAGCGGTGGGGGGAGAGCCCGGGACCACGATCCATGCCTTGACACAATTTCCGCCGCGTACGTGTGCTGATCGTTGACCGCTTGCAACTTCTGCGGTTTATTACAAATCGAAGAAGCACGGTTGCCAGGCCATCTCTTCCGCCTCGTCCCTCTAAAATCGCCGACTAACCGATACAAACCACTATCACCTCTCGTAATTAAGAAAAGGGAGAAGACGGATCGCGATATTAAAGGGCCCAATTTCGGCACCACGACGGTGTGTAATTGATACCGCCATTATGCGCGAGGAGCTTCGCACTGCCGTCCCCAGGGTGTTGAAATTTTAATTCGAAAGAGGTTGAAGGAGCTGTGGAGAGGGAAGGTCGAAGCTCGTGCACGGAGGAGGTCATTGGAAGAGGAAAAATCGAGGAGTTTTTTTGGGGTCTCGAGGAAAGGCAACAGGGGGAATATTCATGAAAAGATAGTGGGAGCCTTGGGTCGCCTTTCTCATTCAAAACAGCGCGAAAGAAACACACAGAAGGTGGCTAGTTGTCGTATGGAGATAGGACGTTTTAGGTTGACTTGAGCTGGGAAGTTTTGGACACGAGTCCAGCTAATTGAAACGTTAGAGTTGTTTGGTTTAAAAGGACAGGAGGAAGAAGAGAGGTTTACCTTGCTGGAAAGATTTGTAAAAAGAAGGTCCGACTGTGATTCTAATTTGATGAGCACAGTAGAAAGTCGCAGACGATAGGTCGTTAGATTCGAGTTGAGCTAAGAGAAAAGCGATCCAGGCCCGTGGAACTTTCGAAGAAGGCAAGAACGCTCAGGTACTTCTTACACCTTTCGTAAAAAGAAGGTTTACTTATTCTTCGTAACGGTGAAAGAGAAAGACAGCATCTAGCGAGCGAATTCATAGCTAACAGGAAGTAGAGCTTTTTTTCGAAGAACCGAGGAAAATCAGTCGTTACGACACTCGTTGCGCAATCTGAAAGGAGACAAGAAATTCATCTTCATTCCAGATATCACTACAGAAGAGATTACTTCGTTCAGCAGTGAGAAAGAGAGCGCGACAGGAACTCTTGACACATAAAAAGGGAAGTTGAAACTTGGCTGGAATTAGAAGAATCTCCAGCAAGAAGATATCTGACTTTCAGGACGCTGTCTGCTAACAAAAATTACTCAGAGCCCTGAGAATTCCACTCAAACAGCAATCTTCGTTTGGAAACTTACCCGAGACCCTAGTTAATCAGCAATCCCTCCAACACCCTAGAAACTCAAAGAAACCAGCCACTGAGTGCTCCACTTAACGTCTACAGTATTTAAATACCATATCGTCTCATCAGCACTAGGTCCAAATCCTAGTGGCACGAAGAAAGCAGCAATCTACGTCCTAAGAACTCTAGTTGGGCATCGATCTTCAACACGCCAGTGATCTGTCAAGAGGGCGCTAGCTACGGTGGGGACGTAGCGGAATTTTTCAAAACGGTGGAACGGAAGTCACGAAAAACGGCGAACCACTACGGTATCCACTACACGGGCTCGTACGCGTACAGCAACGGGGCGCCGAGCGTGTACGGCGGGTACCCATCCAACGGGGGCCTCGCGCAGCATCACCTCCATGAGGACTACCGGCCGATTTACTTTTACGTAGCCCAGCCCTACACTATCCCGTACACGTTCGCGAGGAGGCCCAGGCCGTCGTCCCTCCTCGGGCCCGGTAAACAACCGCCGCGGAGCAACTGTCGCGTCAAGTTCTCCAAGAAGCTCGGCAACGCCGACTTCACGCAGAAGGTCAAGCAGGGCGAGTTCTCGAGGAGCCTGAGCCAGGTGCACTTCGTCGAGAGCCAGGGCCAAGGTACGTTAATAAACTGTTATTTGCACAGGGTGTGGCTGGAAGGAGTGTGCGAGCCGGCGGGAGGTGAAGTCGGACGCAACGTGTTGAATAAAATTCATTCGTCGGAGGCGCGGTTATTCGAGACAATCGATTTTTAAGTGGAGAGATGGACAGATTTTTTTTAGTAAATCAGTATAATTGTGAGTGGAATGAATCTTCGTGATTAAATTGTAGAATAACTTTTTTCCAATGGGATTTGATCTAGGAGATGTGAATTTGATGGTGGAATTTGTTTTGACAGCAAAGAAGCTATTTTATAATTTTAACTTGGTTCTGTAACTTGTTTATTTCTTTCTTTGATTTATTTTCAAGGATTCACTTCATTAGCAGTTGCGTCATAATTTTAGTCAGGCGCATGAGTATTCGACAAAATTTCAAAATTGAATTTTTCGAAAACTAAGCTTCGGATGAAAAATTTTATTCTCCACTTTTGGTTTATTTTTGCATAAGGAAACACCTCCTTCTGTATTGAATTACAATTACCTAGACCTATTCCGACCACAGAACTATTTTGACTACTGTGGATTAACTATGATTGCATGCAAGAAATTAATAGATAAGTGGATAATATGATAAGGTGGGAAATAAATCCAGATCCAACCCAGAAAGAAATAAAAATCGCGACCCCAGTGGTAGCGAATCAAACACGTTGCCCTCATCTCTGCGAAACAGCGCAAAAAGCAGTTCCGCCGAGTGAGGGAACACTGAGGGGTGGATCGAGGGTAAAAAAGGGCCGAGGTACGTAATAGCCACACGCATCGTCGAATCGATTAGTCTCGTCTCACTCGCCACGCGGAGGAACCAGTTCCATTGATGGTTGGTGAAAAAAAATTCCAGGTGTTGCTTTCGATGGAAACACCATTGGTTCAAGTGATCTAAGGGGTGGTAGTAATTATTTTATTCCTGTGTTTTTCATGCTGACGTCTTCACTTGCGGTATGGGTCAATTATTTTGAGTGTGTTTTTGAGTCTTCAATTTTATTTCTGGGTAGTTATTTCTGCAGATTTAGAACTCAAAATTTTGGGAGAAGATCAAGTTCGAAATTTTTGTCTTTACCTATACATGATTTAATTTATTATGGATGGAAATAAAAATTAGAGAGGAAACGCAAAATGGAGCACCAGTCGATTAAAAATTAAAACTCACGATATTTTAAATTTCAGTTGGCCATGCTGCTCTTACAACTTAGATATGGTGGCTTTGGGAAATGTAGAACTTCGAAATTTACTTGTTTGCGAAACTTTAAATAATACACTCCGTGTTTCATATATTGTTGTATAATACATAGTGTGCAGTAACTATGCATATACCAACTTTGAGGAAAATTGATTATCCAAATCTCCTGTAGGTACTCTCCTTGCAAGATATACTTAAGTCTCCCAGGGGTAGATCGATTTTAGTTTCAGTGGTAATCATTGTTATGATTACAAACCATGCTTCTCTGCTTCTTCATTCAATCACGTCTGTTCTATATATCTCATTTGTACCAGAGGGGTTTTATTACACTTTAGCAATAATAATAATAGAGTGGTCGTGTCTTCGGAAGTCTTATCATGATACAAAATATTACTGTATACATTGCTGCAGGGGCGCGGTATCGCTTTCATCTCAGAAAATTAATTTTTGCCATTCAAATCCTGAGGGAAACTGATTCTGTGTTTTGAATGGGAATAGGAAGGTTCGTGTTGGATTTGCCATCAACTTGACCCAAGCTGCTCGAGCTACTGCTTTGTTTTATTGTAATTTGTTCTGTTTACTTTGAAATTTTTACTGAAAGAAATTAATTCCGTATATAGCTAGATTAACATTTCTCAAGATTTCTTTTAATCAACAATGGTCCTTTAGAAGCAGAAAAATATTTCTTATTTTACAACCCTTTCATCAATCTTCAAATAATATTTCTTTGAGAATTGAAACTGCGGATGGTAGAAACTGTTAAACCTTCTTTTTAATACCACTTTCTCCTGATCGATTTGTTACACTATCAACGCAGGGCCAAAGGGTTGTTCCCAAAGGTCTCGGGACCGTGGAGCGGTTCACTTTCGAAGCGCTTTCGCGCCTATGGATTTGTTCTACCAGACCGGATAATTGTTGCGAAAGCGGCATAGTTTCTGTGGCATAATTTAAATAGTTGCTGTCGTCAAGTAAACTACCGATGCCTACGCGGAGAGCGTCTCGAGCCTTGGTGTATAGAGGCAGCTCGCGTACGCGACGTCTCCGTTGCTTCGCTGAAAAGAGAAACCGCGTCGAGAGAAAGGAACATTCTCCAAATACGAAGGTGTCACCGCGGCTGCTTGTCGCAGGGAAAACACTTCGTATTTGGATAGCGTGCACGCACCGAAGATTTCGTATTTTCGCGGGAAAGGAAACGGGGCGAGCCAGAGCCTTTAAGGATAAACGCGTTGCGAGTGCGAGACGAAAATGTTGGGACGACATTTTTACACTGAACGTGATCGCGGTGGGGAATATGAAGGGGAAGTTGAGAGCAATCTTTGATTCGTGCAGTAATCTTGATGGTGGTATTATCGAAATTTGAATTTGAGGTCTCGGAAGATTTGATATGGAGTATCGTGCATTTGTGGAATGTGATAGATTAGATGTTAATAATAATAATAATAATAATTCGTCTTTATTCATCACATAATATTATAAACAACAAAAGAGAAAAAAAAAGAAAAAAAAACTTATGTGATAAATAGGCGAGGTTCAGCATACATGCCGTTTTGCAACCTAACCCAAAATGGGTTTAGAGTTGTAGAATTCGGTAGAAATGTTTTGCAGCTGGGAATGTAAGTATTATACTGAGCGAAGACGAGGAGTTCGATAGAGATGTATTGGGATTTGTCAAGCTCGATAAGGAAATCTGAGTATTTGTGGGATGTAGATTTGTGTAGCACTTATTTTCAACCTCCGATTTTTTTGGCTCTCAGCCCTTAATATGGTTTCAATTCATAAAAAAATAGACCCTGAAAAAGATTATTGTAATCGGACAACAGGAAAGGGTGCTGACTAGGGATTGCAATCGCGAGAAATACCCACAAATTTTTACTGGTAAATCGCCAAATTTTTACCGGTAATTTGATAAATTATGTATAGCAATATAGCGCATATATGCGTTCATTAATTCCGTCGATATCTACTACATTATCAATGAAAAAGAAATTCCATTACTAATAAAGACAACTCTGATCTCAAAGAAAACTAAAAATTTGAATTACGTCGTCACAAAAATGGACGTATTCTCAAGTAGAAAAAGTAAGGAGGAAATATATACAAATGGCATATGATTTCATTGATTTCTTAATGACTACCCGACCGACAAGTGTAGAATCTGAGAGCGCTTTTGTACGTGACTGAATTATTATGTACAAAAATTAGGTCACAATCAGCGGAGCAAAGTGTAGACAAATTATGTTTCTTGCGTGTTTATTTGTTAAAAAGAATTGTTAAATACAAAACAATTTAATTATGTATGCAAGTTAAGATTCTTTTCATTGTTTTCGTGGTGAAGATCCATATTAAGTATTGTCAATAGTTTTACAAATATATCTATTTTGCGTTATATCATTTTATATTTTGTGTGCAGAATAGTTTTATTTACATATATTTTTTATAATGCTCGATTAGAATTCAAAAAGTTTTTTGTCATGTATACTCTTATATTTTCAATACCCGATAAATTACCGATAAACCGGTTATGATTGAAATTTTTACCGAATTACCGGTAATTGAAAAAGTCGGTAAATTTGCAATCTCTAGTGCTGACCAGGTCTTAAAGTTTGGAATTCATCAATGGTTAGAATTTGAAGAATTGCTAAAAAATAGTAAGTCCTATCGAATTTTTGTTCAAATAATGTAAAAAAAGCATTCAATTTTCTACAATTGCTGTATATATAATTTTTTCGTACTTCCTACCATTTTTTAGATAATTGCTTTTGAATATAGAGAGTTCCGCACTTCGCGTGTCCCATCCGTACGACGTGACGTATTGTCTATATGCGCGCATCGCCCACCTCTCTATATTCAAACGCTATTATCCAAAAAATGGTTGGAAGCCCGAAAAAATTATATATACAGTAATTGTAGAAAATTGAATACCCTTTCAATATTACTTAAACAAAATTTCAATAGGCCTTACCATTTTTAAAAAATTCTTTAAATCCAAATTACTGATGAATTCTAAACTTTAAGGCCTGGTCGGTTCCTATTTACTGGCTTTCTTTTTCAGGGACTCTCTTTTTATCAAATGGCACCGTTTTAGGGGGTGAGAGCAAAGAAATATAAAAAAAAGTTTCAACAGTATAAATAAAGGCCACCCTATCGTAGATCCGTCAGATTACAGGGAGTAGAAAGATCGATTGAATTCGTGGGACCTGATCTGATGTCAGTAACCTTTGATAGTAGGTTGAAGATATTTGGACGCCTGGGACCCTCGAGCTCCTAAGACCTCTGTTAAAACGCTGTTACCAAGACCAAAACAGAAACATCTCTTTAATTAAATCCTCGATCTTATCGCCGCATTACCACATTACCAAGCGATTGATATAATATCCGATGACAGTGACAAGCCACGCGTGCTGGCATCAAAGCCCAAAGAAAGCATTCAGGTCGAACTGGTTCCCTGTCGCGCGAGTGGAAAACTTCATCGGGTAGATCGGATGCCCCCCTCAGTTGAGTGGAATGCAGGCCGTGTATCCGGCGCGGCTCACCATTTCCCACTTCTCTGCACAGTGATCTCCAACTACCCGAAGGCTGGCTCGACGTCGCGTGACCCAAGGATGACGTCGATGTTCCGACGGGGCACGATCTTCGCCACGTTCTTCCTGTCGTTGCTGGGTGGTGGGCTGGTCTGCGCTGCCCTTGTCACGCAGCACTGGGTCGAGGCGCGACCCCTGAGGACGCCCAATCCGCAAGAGAGCGCTGGAAGGGTCCACTTCGGGCTTCTTCATGGCAAGAAGGAGTTGAACGTCGCTTATGGCTGGAGAACCTACCACATTTCTGGTAAGTGTAGACTACATAGATATACATTGGTGACTTAAACCGTGGATGCCGGTGCCTGGGTCAATTTGGACCCGTATTAAATATTTTACTTCTGTTCTTCTTCTTAGAGCAGTAGAGAAGTAATTTTTCGATTTCTGAAGTTTTCCCTACTATTATCTACACTTGGCAATGTTACACTTGGGTCGAAAAAGACCCAGCATCGTCGGCTGAGGGTTGAGTGTTATTTGTATCTCGCATGCAAGGAAAGAAGGAATTTTTCTTCTAGGTAATTTGAGATTTGAGGAGTTTGAATGATTGCAAAACTGTTTTTCGAAATTTATGTAGGCTTGTGTTCTTTGTTTAGGGGAGGGTGGAATTTTTATTTAATATATTCCTGGTGTTATCTACTGTTTTTATGAATATTCAGGGCATTGCGTTAACTTTTTGGGTGCTATGGATACACATATCTGTCTTGGAACTTACTCATTTACAGTGTTTATGTTTTCGTGTTTCAACGACTAAGTAGGCATTCTCTTTTATTCATCAAGTACTGTTGCCATTTTCTGTGCTCACATCTGCAGGATGTTGACCTCCGACTCGAGAGCGATAACTCTTTTCTGTGCTATTCCTTGGGTTCAAGGGGAACTTGCCTGTTCCAAGGCATCCCGAATGCGGGTTTCTAATCTAACACCGCAGCTAATTCATCATCGAAGTTGAGTTGCATAAGTGACAACGCTTCACCGAAAACTCGTTAAAACCACCACTTAACATTTAACTCGGCGGAATGAGCGTTCATTTAATCCTGTAATCTGCAGGTTGCGCAAAAGCATCCTTCCAATAACTCTACCATTTAAATAGTTAATAACCCTTTCCAATAACGAGTCTTTCCACACCGAAATTGTGGTGACTGAATTAACGTCGCTCGTGTAATACGAAAAATTAACACCTATCGCGCTCATTTCTCGTTGAAACTTACACCGAAATTTAGACCCAGAGACGTCTCGGAAAAGCGTTTTCCTTTTTACTTCTACCTTACGCGGCATTAATTCCGTTTATTCAACAGTTGCCCTCGCGGCCGTTCATAAGACTAGTAAAGTATCAAATCAATAATATTATTGCAATTGGAGAATGAAAAATTACTTATACAAAAAATTGTTTAAATACATTGGAAACTTAACCACTGTTATTATCCCGTTTATTCCCTGGGGTATCCCTGTTCGTTCACTAGATATTTATGTTCATACACTGGGCATTGCCCCATTTTGTATTTAATCCTCTGCCAAATTTTTAATGAAATTTATGACTATTAAACATTGCTAGAATTGTGCTCCGGGATGTTTGACTTTAGTAATAAAACAACTCGCTTATAGCAATAACATTCACGGGGTTAAATAATGACTTTCGAATACTAATTTTAACAGACATGCAGTTTAATCCTTCGTCGACACTCTGGGTGTGAGCCACCCATAAACTGATTTTGTCGCTCCGTAACTTCTATATGCAAAATAAATACATCTTTCCAAAGCTGACTTACAAACTATTTTTTCCCTCAAAATATCATACCCAAACAACAACTCTGTAGATTTTTACCTTCTAATTTTGAAATTTGTAAAAGTTACAAGTTTTTGAAGATTTTCTTGGTGTTTTCTGGACATATGGTAATCTAGAATTCTTTTACAAAAGCTGAGATAAAATGTCAATCAAAATTCTATTGGAATACATTCTAGAGACTTTGAAATTGACCTATGTTTTTTTTCATAACGATTGGATTCTTCAAATGAAAATGGCAGTGGTTCAAAAATTGTTCAGGGTGCGAGCCACCCAGGTATGTCAAATTCGATCTAAAAAGGAGGTGTGTCAACGAAGGTTGAACTGTTCATTCACCACATATCATAAACATGCGTCAATAAAGCTTCCCATATTTTTCCAAAAAAAAAAAAAAAACTATAACTTTTACTTCCCAGATCATTCCTCCTTATTTCTTTGCTCTCTAGTTTCCCGCATCTAAAATAAAATCGCTCGTGCATCGGAACATCACCTGCCCAAGTCGATCGGGATAATCGTAGTTACCGCAGAAACACCAAGGGAGCGCGTTCCCTTCCGGCTGGCGGTGAATTTTTTCCCAGCTTCTTAAGCACTTAGGAAGTGTTCCCGCGGTAACGAGGCTGCTCAGAATGCTCGCGTGTCCCGTCATCCTGATACCGGAATCGTTACTGCCGTAGGAAACTGTTATCGCGGCTGTACCACGGCGCTACAATGGCGGTCAAAGCACTCGAGCGGAAACATCCGCTGCCAGTAGCATCTTACTTAGCCCTCTCGAGGCGTGCACGCTGATCCGTGTACGCACGCAGCCAACATTTGAATAACATTTCACGGGCGTAACGGGACGTCTTACGCACTTCGGCCGCGGTGTAATTTTCGCGGAACGGGACAGGCCGCAAAAACTGCCCTCCCCTGGCGAGACGGATAAGGAAATAGCTATGGAAGACTGCCCCCCCTATTGATATGCACATACAGGACGATCCAAAACATTTTGTCGCAAATCTGGGGTGTCTAATGTCAATAGTAATTTTTTTCTTTTTTTTTTCTGGTATAGGTATTTGTTTGGTGAATAGATATCTCGAGTTTTTAATTGATTTTTAGATTTCTTTATTTGCCTGCGAAGGGCTTGCGTGGAGGGAATGGCGTGGGAATAGAGAATCTATCGCGTTGTTAGCTTAGAGGAGTTTCAACCTTCAGAGGAATTGAATTCAAGCCACGCCTGGAATTATTGGAAAATATTTGATTTCTCTTAGGTCCCGTCATTTTTCGTTTTTAAATTTTTCCATCAAGTGTTAGTAGGAAGGGAACGATATTAAGATCAGAGGTCTGCCACGCTGCCGTTTCGAAAAATAAACATTTCGCGGAGTTATTATTATCGTTGGAGGTAGCTGAAGGGAATGTTCGTCCTGCGTCAGTGCTTCTGTTCGAAAATTCGATTCTTCTCCGCGAAAGTTTCGCGTGGCTTCGATATATTCAATCTACCGAACCAATTTGCTCGGCTGACGTTTCTTTCCTCTCCAATATATTCCCTTTTCCTACCAACTGTTCCGTATTGGATTTCCAATTGGAGATGACGATTTCTCGTCAGCTACTTCCGTGACATCTCGAAATTCAGGCTTCTAATATTTCTTAATCCCCATTCCACCCTTCGATCTTCTCGGATGCACGGATCGGGAAATCAAGGAAAATTCACAACTTACCCGAGTCAAAGCTTTAATGCGGTGGCATTAACGTAATGGCAATCATCGATGGCCCTACTTTTCAAATTTGTCCATTTAATATTCCATTTTCTGGGATAAGAAATTGTCCAACTGTGAAATGTAAAAGTACCGAAAAATTGAACGAGATTCCTGTAAAATAATGCTGCCATTATAGCCTGTCGAACCAAAATTTTTAATTTAAAAAAATAACCAATTCATAGGTATTTTAAATATTTCTTTGTTGAAGATTTTTTCTCACGAACAATTCCACTCGGTAATTGTTTATTTTTTGAAAACTAAAAAATTTGTGACTGGAGGAATAGAACTCCTTAAGCAAACCTTTTTCGATAGAAACCCTTGGGAAGGATTGACCGACTTGAAAGATCATTTTTAACCGACTTAAAAAAAAAGGAAGTATGTATTACGTTTGTCCGCGAATTTCTCCATAACTACTGGACCGATTTTCGTGAATCTTATCACATTTAGTTTAGCTTCAATCAACTTAGATCGTGGAGAAAGAATTATAAAATTCGGTTCAGTAGTTTTGAAGTTATATAAAAAATAAGAAATCTGTTTCATTATTATTGGAATCTTTCGTTTCTAGCAAACGATTCTTGTTTTACGTGCAGCTCCTTTATCTGAATGTAGTTATACAACTTAAATAACTAAAAAAGGAAAAAATAAAAATTAAAAAAAATTAATATCGACTTCAAAAATATATAAATGCACTGAAAAGTGAAAAATAAATTTTTCTTCATTTAATCTATGACTCCATTTTTCATGTCCGTTTCCTCATCCTTTGCAGTTTTCACTGTGTAAATCTAGCACCGACATAAAAAATTAAGAGTCATAGATTAAATAAGGAAAAAGCTTATGTTTCACTTGTCAGTACTTACATTTTTATTTTCTTGAAGTCAGTTTTCATTTTTTTTTTAATTTCTCATTGTCAAGCCGGGTTCACACGTATCAGTTCGATTCAGTGTCAATATGGAATGTCGCAGTACACACTTGCCCACGTCGATTCCTACCACTCGCACAAAAATATCACTACCACCGATGGCGCTGAACCGTCACGCCACCGACACACGTGAATCCGCCTTTACTCCACTTCGACTCAGTCCCAAACTTTCACCTTCTAATATTCCACTACTCCATTCCCGATCTGCTCAGAGTCATAAACCAGGAAATCTACAAGACTCGGAAAATCCACACTGTGGAACAACGAAGTCAGCCAACCTGTGAAGTTTCGACCCACTGCCGTTAAAACTGTTAATCGACTGACCATCAACGGCCTTAAGATCCCCATTTGCAGGAGATTTGCATCGCGTGCGCGGGCACAAAAGGCAGCCCCGTTACATTTTACTAGCGAATCCCGTATCCTCGCGCTGGCCCATTGGGTTGCCCGCGCGTATAGCGAGTCCAGGCTCGTTCAGCTCGCACCGATGAGAACAATAGGGATCGTTGGCACGCGTCACGAGAGACATTTCTCTTTCATCGGGGCGACCGATAGCTTCGGAGGGACGCTCGAACACGTACCAACCCGTGAACGATCGCGTATGTAACGATGGTCGCGTGCACTACACGAGGAGTCTCGATACGTGAGGTCAATAACAGCCTGCAATCGAACACTCGACCTATTGGTATGCGTGTCGCAATCGAATCGGCGTAATCGCTTATTAATCTCCTCTGTTGACATCGCTGGGGGACAATGCTAGAGGAGGGGGCGGAAAAGTTAATCGAGATACGCGGGTTCTGGGTGTTTATTAATTCTCTGGTCACGGTAAACACATGTAGGTATGCAACTGGTAAATGTAGTCGGGCGGGGAACGCACATGGGCGTTCAAGTGTACGAGGATTGAATGGGAATGTAGGAATTCCGCACGTGGCGTAGGGTAAGTGGCTCGGTATTTAAGCTTGAAGGGTTTGCATTTTAGCTGTGGGAATTATGTATACGTCAGCTTATGATTTTGATTTATCATTCATCTTGAGGTAGTGGCCTCGATATATATTCATCGTATAAAATGAGAGATGTCTGTTTTATTTGCAAGCTGCAATTGCAAGGGTGTTCGAGAATTAATGAGAATAGTTGGGAAGTTCGAAGTAGTACTCTGCCGTGGTAATATCGTCGTATCGTCTACAATTATTTATTAATCAGCATGAAAATTGGTGAAAATCTTCCTTGTATATTAAGGAAAAACTTTGTCGCTGCAAGTTATATGTACCTCAAAATTGCCTCGATACTTTTTAACGGTGAACGTTGAAAAACATGGGTTATGACCAGTATTATTTTGAATGAAATATTATTACATTGTTTAGCATAAAGGTTTTTGTGCATACATTTTACGGCTTCGCTAGAGTTTTCTGAAGTTATGTTTCAAGTCTCGTAACGATCCGTTAATATGTACTCAAGTTATCGCAATTTAAGTTTAAAGAAATAATGACTTTGGACGATCAAAAATTTTTGTTTATAATTTTTAGCTCGAATAGAAAAAATGTGACGAGCTTTACAACACTATTTATTAAAATGCAGTTTCACAACATTTAATTTTCCAATCTTTCTTAGCGTTTGGACAATAATTTTTCCCAATTTCGAGCGCTAGTCCCCTTATTGCATCCGACCCTTCATTTAATATTTAATCTAATCTGATTTATGTAGCATACCGATGCCATAGCACAGAATGCTAAAAGTCATTTATCTCAGAACCACCTTTTGAGCAGCTACGCCCCTTCGAATTAACACGGCAGTACGCTAGTGCTGGTCACCATTGTGTCCTATTACAGTAAAATTTTTTATACCACTGTGGAAGAAATGTTAGAAGCCTCGAATGGAGATTGCGGAGAATTTCTCCTTAGGATTTCGCAAACGAAATGGTTGACAGTGGTTCGTGGGACACCCACGCGCGTGTGAACATACACGCGACCGAGAGAAGAAAAGGAGGGCCGAGGGAGAGATTCCGTCCACGAGAGACGGCCGTCTGTTATAACAATAGAAGCCAGAAACTGGTTTCTGAACGTGCAAAAATCCTCGACCGTGCCGCGTGGTCGACTTTCACGTGCTTGGCTACTCCCGTATCATCGAGGCAGTCGCTGACCACGGGGAACATTTAAAATCCCTTTGCCTGGAAAGTAGTCGCGGCGAAGGAAAGTTCTGTATCGTGTTTCCTCCTAGACACCACCGATCTCAAACCACTCGAGCCCATATCTGTCGATAACACAAGGCTGCGAAATCGAGGAAATACAAATTTCTTTAAAAAAAAATTATGCTCGGTTTTACGGAGATTTGGACCTCTAAATGCAAGAATAACTCGGATTTGCTCCATCGTGTATAGCTTTTTCATAATTTGCTGATTTGTTTATAAGCTATTTTTTTTATAGACAATTTTGAGGGGTATTTTATTTTATTTCTTACATCTTAACTAAAATCTAATTGTAACATTGGCACATCATATAAATAGCATTAACAGGCCAAGTTTTACTAATCCGAAGCCAGTAAGATAAGTTATTAATACGTAACAAAGTTACCTTTAATAAAATCTCGAATACGAATTTATATGTTCACGCGTATCGCTGCCCATGTAACCCCGGCATATGCTAATGTTACCTCGTGCTGCCAATGTTCCCCCAGTTTACGGTAACTGATTTAGCTCGGCCACCCAATATTTCCAGGCTCGTAAAATTTTTATTGCGTTCTACGACTGCAGCACCTAAAAATTAAATGCAGTTGAAATATTGAAAAAAGTTTTTTCATCGCAGGGCTGTGTGATGTTTCAATCCAATACTATGTCGCATCGAATCAAATAAAAAATCTATCTCCGTTTAGCACCGATTCAGGATACTAAATTTTTGTAATAAATGGTAGATAGGTACATTACAAATGGAAAAATATGTTTTTTTTTTTAGAATCTCGTGATCCAGGATTCGAATTTCTGTTACTTTGAAAAGAATTTTCTGCGCGATTTTTTACAAATGGAACTGGGAGCCTTCCAATTCGTCACGGTAAGAGTTCGGGAAAAAATTTCATTTCCCTGGCGAAGAAATTCGTCGGACGGACAAGTTCGTGCGTTTCAATGGGAAAGATAAATATTTTCTGCGCTAGGAACAGGTATTTTAAGTCGATGCCAGGGAAGAGGTACACTCGAGGAATTCCTCGGGTGTCCTTTTGTGGACGCGAGCTGTTAGTCTCGGCAATTCGCCGAGAAACTCGCCCCCGAGCTAATTAAACAGTCCGTCGTTATTTGCGGTGCAATATAACTTGAACTGGCCAAAGGAAGGGTATTTGCCGCGCGCTTAATTATTCATCAGCTGCTACGATCATTTCAATTTGCACGCGGATCCGCTGCGATCCCGTTGCGCTTCGAGAGGGTGTGCTTCAAAGGGAAGGAGAATTTTTGCTTCTCGCCGTTCAATAGCGATAAACTTTTGCTGTACCTAACGCTAAAAAAATACCCTTTGGGTGGTAGCAACTAAGTTTCGAACGGATTTATGTAAGCAGAAATATTTTAATTCTGGGGAGAGGTGGATTTTTATAAATAAAATTTCTATAATAAAACCTATGAAAACTTGACCCCCCGATTATACCGTTATAATTACGATAACTCAATTCTCCAATTTCTTATTGATATATCAGTTAAATTCTGTTCTCACGCATCTCAAAATAAGCTTCTATATCAGACCTCAATCTTGTTATTTAAAATTCTTATAGCTTCCGAGTCGTAATACTACTGATAATTAAAATATTATTATACAATTTGATACTTACGTTGGGTCAGAATGGTCTCGTGTGTCGGCCATCCGACGGTTAATGCTCAGAGGTTCGTTTTAACGCCCCTCCATTTCCTTTTTTTCCTAAGAACGAACTCATCTTTAAATTCCCTTAACCTTAAACGGCTTAAATAAGAAGCGCGTCGAGCACGCTGCACGCCTGTGCCCCGTTTTTACGACCGAATAAAGTACATATACCCATGGTAATAAACATGACCATCGAATATGATTGCTATGCAAGTAGTAGCTGAAAGAACCAGGATAGTTAACAGGTTTCTAGCAGACGCTGCTATCCGAGTGGTGACCGTGGAAAATAATTTTAAACGTTTCGTTGCAGTGCATCAGATGATCCGACAAGACCCGACGGTTATGTCCTGGGGACTCTGGATCAGCACGCTGACGACCACTTCAGCGGCCCTCGTCACCGCGGGTCTCGCGGCCCTCCTGGCTGTTCTGAACACGGCCACGTCGCCGAGGTCGAAAATCCTCTCCGATCCAGGGGTCTACTTCATAAACGTTCTAACCTGTAAGTTCTCCCAAACGGTTCCTCACGAATTGCTTCGTTCGTTTAAATATATTTAAAAATATATATATTTCATTTGTTTTACTTTTATTATGTTCAGAAATATATTTTAATGAATTATTTTATGTTAAAAATCATTTTTTGGGGTATAAGTATGATTAACATATCAATTACGTGTAAATAACTGTATCTTAATGGAAAATTGATTTTTTTATTTTTTTTCCAATATACTGTGGGTCGTCCGAAAGTTAAGGGCGCAGAATTTTTTCCAGGGAGGGGCAACTTTGGGATGGTGGTAAAGAAAAATATACCTACTCTTGTTTTTCTTAATCCATTTTATAGTGCCAATTTAATTAAAAATTTAAAACCGAAATTTAAGAATATTCCCTTTTTTAGTATAAAACTTAATAAACATTACTCTTGAAAAATAAACGATTTTTTCTCAAAAGTCAGGGGGGGGCAACTGCCCCTTTTGCCCCGAACCTTCTCGGTCGATATAATTTAGCAACGAACACAAAAAAAATCGAGAACACCGAAAACGCCAAAACAGACATATACATATTGGGAAACCAAATGGAGGCGTGGCTTAGATTTCAGCGCTGTTGGCGAACTATTGCAAGTAGGCCCGGATTCCACCAAACATTCGGAATAAGTATTTATTAATCGAATAAAATTTTTAATCGTAAAAATTTAGTATTCAAAAAAATTTAAAAACACTCGTTTTTCACAACATGTCTATATAAACACTGATAATCGACGGTTTCGGCCTACTCACAGTAGTTCAATTTTCTGTCACTAGTTGGCGTATCGAAATTCTTGATTTCCCAATACACAAAGCTGAACGCACACATATCGAAAATTCACATGAACGCAACTGGTACGCACGCCAAAAATATTTGTCCAACGGAACACTTGCAGCTACAAATATTTACCGAGCAAGGATTGCACGCGTAATATTTGACGGAGCACACTGGCGAGGGGAATGGTTAAATACTGCGATGGGCGAACTGTAAGAGAGGCGAGCGTGGACTGTTAACTAAAGCGGTATTTGTTTTTTAGTATTAATGTGCCTGGCGAGCACGAGCACTTGGCTGGCGCAGTATTACACGAAGCTGTGCTTCAACGTGCTTCCGAAGGAGGACATCGACAATATGTGGACCAGCGAGGGCTCGGCCGAGCTCGGTTATTCGTTTTGGTAATAGCCCCCTCTTTTATTCTCTCGGCCCGGTGGCAGTGGGGTGTCGCACGGTGTATGAAGATACACAAGTCAGGCGAGCTCCAACGATGATTCCATGTTTCATGGCTGGCAAGTTCTAAGGCGCACTGTCCGTCGCGATAGATGGCCCTCGACTTTCCGCAATGAATTGATGCTGACAATTCGGCGGGGAATAGTATGTATGGGGAGAAGCGTCGTTTCAATCTTAATATTGAATCAGGTTTGGTTTCTCTCTCGCTGGGATTTCGCGTGAGCAGTTGTTTCGCTGTGGTGAAGCACTTGCTTGTTTAATTCACGATCTATGATCGTTAAGCTCTTGTTAATTACAGGGGGGGATAATATAGAGTTTTGAGTCTCTTTTCTGCAAGTGAAATCAAAATTGCAAGGGGCGTTGAATGTGAGGAGCTTTTCAAGGTAGATAGGCAGACCCGGATGGTTGCGTGTGCAAAGTGAAAAACAAAAACGCGCCTAGAAGACGTAAAAAAAAATACGAGATAAATTTTTAAGCAACCCAAATTTGTATGAGCAGAACTAGGGCATAATTAAAGTTCATATTACAGAGAGTTTCTCCTTTGATTTCCATAAAATTCGTTTTCTGGAAAGGCGCCAAACATTTGTCGCACACACAAGACAAACACCACGCGCCGGGCTCATAGATAGGATTAATAATGAGCATAATATTAGTCATTCTGTATAAGATATATTTAATCACAAAGTGGCTGGAAGTTTGTCTACTTATTCTTATGGCTAAATGAATGAAAAATTAATCAAACAAATACTAAATTAAATTACAATCATAAAACTCAATACTACCTACACTTAAATCCTGGTATACAAAGTTTCAGCTACAATTAGCCAGATAACATCACTCGAAAGAATAGCGTGAGTTGTTGATCTTATCCTACTAATTGAAGGTCAGATCCTGTTTCTCCTATGAAGAATTTAACGCGATTACCATTCTCTCCCAGTCGAGTGTTGCAATACGAACTCTCTACCCTATCTCCAGGGTTTCACAAGGAACTTCAGGTTCCACGCGACGGCGAACTCGTTAATTACGAAGCTGGATCCTCTTGGACGCTTCCAATCTGTTTATTCAACCGTTAATGTTCCAGGTTGGTCGTGTGTGCTGGTGTGGTGCATTTGATCAGCATAGCATTGGTCGGCTGGGGCTCAGGCCGGGACAAGATCGAGCGTCTGGAGGCGATCCCCGCGATGGAAGAGAAGACGGCCGCTGCAATAATGCTGTACTGAGTCCCAGGACGTAGACTCGAACAGAGGATCCATTAAGGAATTCAAAGGACTTCCTGAGCGCGGACAGTGCCAACCGGGAGTCGATCGAGCAGGAAGAAAGTTGCGATGTGTTTTGTACAGTTCCTAGATGTTGGCATACATATTTAGCTTCTCCGAGATAAACGAGTTAACATTATTAGCGTCGAATTTCCAAACAGAATCTGCTGCCATGCGTAAAAATGGGAGGCAAACGCCGAGATGAGAAGTTTGATAAAATCAAACGTTTCGAGTATGTAATCGCAGAACGATGATTTTTCAGTCGAATTCTTTTATTCAAAAGCTTAATGGCGACTGAGGTTGCGGCAATTGTCGAGCGAAGAAACCAGGGCATGTGAACATTTGGTGAAACTTGTAGCGTGTCCCGTGTAAGTGCGCGCATCGTTGAGCAATATTATAATTTCAAATAATAAATCCGATGAATATTTCATCGCGTACAATACAAACGCGTCGATGACACGGCTCCAGACTTGTTCCAGCGTAACGCCGTTGCACTCAATTACGCTGTCATTGATTTTAGTTAATCCACTTGCTACATAACCGTTATTAGTACTTCTCTACCGTACCGTTGTCTAGGAACTTCGAGCTTCACGCGACACGATTGAAACTGAAGGGAATTAAACGTGAGAATGATCGTGGCACGTCTTGTCATTTTAACAGCTAGAAAGTCGTTCGCTAGTATACTAAGCTTTCATAGGATGTAAATAGAAACGGAGTTTGATACTCTGTAGTGATTTATTTATTACGTATAGTATCTTAATTATTAACTATATCATAAATCTAATAAAATAATTAAAAAGACAATACGAGTAAGATTCATAGATCTTTTCACTTATACCATTAATAAAGAGGTCGGCTCTTATGCTCTCAAAATTGATGATGCTGGCGTGTATCATACAAGCGAGAATTGTTGCCATGAACGTGTGCAGAGGAGTATTTATGATCCTTCAGTGTCACACAACTGTTTCTGCTCCTTTCTATTCCGCCTTCCTGTTTCCGAGGGAGAGGTATCACACGTCACATTCCGGTTTATATATATGTATAAAAAAAAATTATTGTAAGACTTAGGATTACGAGAGAACTTTATTGATGTTTTGAGACTTTTCTTAATCTCCGCCATTAGGTCACCTAGCCAATTCAATTCATCCGGCGGTCATATAAATTCTGCTCTGTACATTAATTTATATTATACATAACGATGAGATGCACTAATTAACATGTATACCGTTCAGTATTTCTTTACAAGTTCGATACATGTCGAAACACAGTGTGGTCGATTTAGAAAATTGCTGCAGCAGGGTTTAGAAAAATCATACAAAACTCAATCACATTGTCGTCTATTAATATTACATTTTTCCCATTCCATCGTTTGCAATCGCGTGTGAATTGGCTACGATCCATCCATTTTTGTGCTCTTTTTCTTGATTCTTTTTTTTAAAAATTGTTACCAGTATGTCGGAGAGAAACGAAGCGGCGCACAAAACAGTAGAGTTCGGCCCGTCGGTAACGCCAGGCGAAAGTCTACGCACTGTTCTCGGAGAATAATAAACGGTTGCTTCTATAGGTAGATTTCGTGTCCTAGGTTAACGCCGGCTAACCTGCGACCAACCATCATCCTCTGCTGGTCGTCTTCTTTCCTCGGGCTTAGGTGGCAGTCTGTCCTCCTTGGGATCGTCTCGCCTACGTAACACGGCAATATTTAGAGATCGTTAACGATCGATAATAAGTTTTGTGTCGCAGGGCATTCGTATGAAGCTCTATATATACCATCAGGTATATTAACGCTTTGAGTGGCGCAAGCGGTCGTTTCTATTGCCAGAATTTTTATATCTTCGATTACCAATTCGGGAAATATCGACGCGAAGACACGCCAACGCCACGCAAAGTGTTAATCGTTGTAATTCGAATGCTGCATGCGTTTGTCTTAGCTATTAATGGAGGTGCACGCTTACTTTTCCTCGCGTCTCGGCAACTCTCGAGGAGAATTTTGTATCGTGTCGTTCTTGTCACGCCAGTTTTGACTACTATTCATGTTACGCATCGGGGGTTCACGGCGATCGTCACGGCGATTGTCACGACGATCATCGCGACGATCATCACGGCGATCATCGCGGCGATCGTCACGGCGATCGTCACGACGATCGGACATCCTGCCGCGGTTACGAGATCCATCCGACATCGGATCACGCGGGATTTCGCGAGGAGCATCGCGCATCTGTAAAAGTATATACAGTTAAGTCCATGTTACAGCCTCGAAGATTTTGTTTATGTACTTACCGGGCGTCCGTCTATCCCACGATCTGAATTTTCTATTTTGTCCCTGTCCCTGTCTCTCGCGTCGTCTTTGTCGTAGTCGTCTCTTCTCCATCCGTCGTTAGTTTCCTTTTTCGGTTTGTCTGTCTCGTCCTTTCGCCACTTGTTGTCGCGTCTCTTCCAGCGACTCGACTCATCCTTCAAGCCATCCTCTTTCGTTTCGAATGGACGCCGCCAAGACATCTCCGCTGTGATCACAGAAATGTACCAATTGTATAATCTCGCGAATGTCAGTGATTACTCTGGAAACAAAATAAATGACTAAGTAGGTTCCACTTACCTTGCGGTTTCTCTTGCGTCCGAGGACGCTCCGGCCCGCGTCTCCACGTGTCCGTCATGTCCTTGTTCTTTTGCCTCTCCTCCTCCAGCTTTCGCTCTATCTCAGCTTCCCTAGCTCTAGTGATTTCCGCCTGCCTCTCGATTTTAGCCAAACGTTCAGCCTCCTTGGACTCTTCGTCGGCGCGCTTTTGCCTCTCCTCTTCTTCCTTCTTGTTCCTCTCCTCCTCTACGCGTCGCTTCTCCTCCTCCTGCTTGATATGCAGCTCCTCCTGGCGTCTTCTCTCAAGGGCCTCGGTGCGCTCCTTCTCCCATTTAGCTTTGCGCTCGGCCTTCCGCTCCATCTTACGTTTCAATAATCTGCCAGCCTTCTCCTCGTTCATGATCTTCTCGAACTCCTCCAGCTTCTTTAGATACATACTCTTACGCTCGGCCAGAATCTTCGCTAAGAACATGTCGTGATCCTCCTTCATCCTCGCCATCCGCTCACGAGTCGCGACAGCCTGCTGCCTCTCCTCGATGGCCGCTGCGATCCTCTCAGCCTCCTGTTGCTCCCAGCGTTGCTTCGCCAGCTCCATCTTCTCCTCGACCGCTTTCTCCAGTAACGGTATCTCCTCCAAGCGTTTCGCACGCTCCAAGTAATCGATCTTCTTCTCTTGAGACTTCAGCTTCTGCTGCATCTCCCGCCGCTCCTTCTGCAGCTCCTCCGCCTCGCGGGCCGCGATTTGCTCCGCATCCAGCTTCTTGATCTCATCCTCGTCTAGTTTCTTCAGCACTTTCTGACCGTGACTAGTTTGAGAGATCTGTTGCATCTTCTCCTTCAAATGGCGGTCCTTGATCTGTTGGATCTCGCTTTGCTGACGCTTCCTTTCCCGTTCTTCTCGCTCCTGCTCCAGTCTCTTCTGTTCCGCTAGCATCTGCTGCCTCTGCAACTCCTCCAGTCTCCTCATCTCCTCCTCCTCGCGGACGGTGTTGATGTGTTCAATGTACTCCTTCCTTTCCTCTATGATCTTATGCCTTCCTAGGATTCTCTGGTGTTCCTGTATCTTAGTCTCGTGGTAGTGGCCTACCATGGCAGTGCGTACTTTCTCCCGCTCCATCTTCTTCTTATTCGGATTAATGATATTAATCGCTCTGTGGAGTACAGTCGCCATATTTACAAGCTGACAACGAATTTGTTCCGAAGGCATCGCTTGCAGGACCGGCCCATCAGGATGATCCTCCCTCTGCGCCTCGGAGAGGTCAACGCCAAAGTGCACGCACGTCTTTCCGTGGTTGATTCTTATTTGCATGTCGTTATATCTTACGCAATCGACCAAGAGCCGCTCCAAATGAAAGTCTGTGGTGAACTTGGCGAGTTCTAGGAGCCTGGAAAACTGTATAGTTTGGTAAACCTGCGATATTTGATGGACAAGGCGTACTAGCGTTACGTCTTGCAACGCCGGGACGTATTGAGCCAAAGGATTGTTCTCGTCTGTCTGTAGTGTCTGAATAACAGAATCTACTCGATTGCACAGTTCCAGAGGGTGAAATTCAACCTCCAGCCAGGAGTACAATTCCTGCAATTGCGGAGCTGCCAAGTTTACAATATTCAAGCGTACGATATCTTTGAGCAACGAGACTCTCGATGGTGGCTGAGTGAGCCCTAACAGCGTCGCGAGCTTCTGAGCTTTCTCCAACGGGCTTTTGTCCGTTTCGATGAAACGATCAAATTCCGGGTGGGCCGATGGCAGTGGAATAGATAGCGTAGCCAACAACACACGGTTGCCCATTCTTTGCTGCTCTTCCACAGACATGTTCTTCTTCATCTCACGGGACAACTGCAGTAGTTTAAACAACGCAGCAGCGTGGAAGAGATAATTTCCCGCTTTCCAGAAAACCATAGCCAACTTCTGATAATAGTTAGCCATGGTCTTCGGTACTAGCAGCTTTTTAGATAAGTTCATCATGCCGTGCACATCTTCGGAGGACTTGAAAGCCTCTTGCCACAGTTCCATCTGTATCGCAGAATCCAGCTGATTCAATCGCGTTTCCAAGTTCAGCTGCTGCGTCTCAGCTCTGTTCATGGAGACATTAGAAACGAGCGGTGGTAATTTACAAATCTCTTCTAAATGCTTCCTCAGCTTCTCGCACAGCTTACGAAATTCAGTCTTACGGTTGTATTCGAGACAGAACTGGAAGGCCATACGTGCGATGTCGTGGTAGAGTGTCTCCACGTGTGCGTTGGTTCTCAGTAATTCCAAGCACTGGCAATAAGACTCCCACAGAAACTTCACCCACGGCGTCAAGATTGTGCGGTCGCTTCTGTCTTGCGCGTCCTCTCCGCTGACCGCAGACAATAAAATACTTTCGGGCGTAGCCAAGTTGTCCAGATCGTCTATGTCTATGACGGCCTGCTGACTTTGCTTCCGCGCTTGATTCGTCTTCTCTTCCGCCATGCGTAAGTACCCGCGTATCACGTTCTCTAAGCTTCCAACGTTCACGGACTGGAACATGTTTCGATACTGAAACAGCCCCTCCTTTGCTATGTGCGACTTCTTCAGCTCCACGCAAAGGTCCAGGTACTTGAACATAATCGGCTCCAAAACCGACTCCGACCAATTGTACGTCCATTTTTTATTGCGGAAGACTTCTTGCAATGTATCTAATGCTCGAGCAGGTTTCCCTACCTCGATGAACTCTGTTTAAAAAAAAAAGAATCATACATATTGCTGCAGCCCCGCTACACATATTTAATTAACTACGTCGCTCTGCAAGTATCCGACATCACGGTTACTACTAACTGATCTCGAGCCACATTGCAAAATACTATCAGTTATTTACGTAACAGACAAATAAATAGACACGTGCTATGCCAAAGTCAGTTCAATGATACTACCGCAAAGAGACTTCAAGTAAAGATACTTCTAACGTCCGAAATAAAAACGAAAAACGGCAAAAATTCATTTTCCTCTCAGCACGGACGAAAGCACATACCACGTGAATTTATTTAACACAAAGGAATATTTTTCTCATTCGCGCAACGCCGCCCATGGAAGCTTGAACCGTTCGGCTTCCACAATTTCTTTTGTAATGGTCATCCGTGATCCGTTCATTTCCGACGCTTGTGTACTTATATCGCGGATACATATGGTTGGATAAGAGTAATATTTTGGAGTAAAAAAAAGATAAGACAGGCGTGACTGTAGGCGACTCGAGTGTACACGACAAGTAGAAATATCGTTCGCGACGATGAACCAGTACTACAGAGACGCGCGGTCTAGCGAGGCAGCGTGGGTCGCTGAGGATTCGACACGCGCTGGGGCAACGGACTTTTTCGGACGGTAGATTAAATGCCTATCGGCCATGTCACATCGGCCTGGTGCGAAAGTGGTATACGTACCGTTCGCTCTTTTCAGAGCGTTTTCAGGTCTCTGCCCGTACCGCGCCATTTTCTCGCACGAATATGGTTAATTTCACACCATACAAGCTATCGGGAAATCCGGTAAGTCTGCGTGGAAAATCTTGGATCTATTCTCACAACGGCACGACGTTTGTCACGACGGACCTCGACCGCGTGTACCGGATGAAAGGCGGCCACTATGGGAAAATGGCTTCCCGTAATATGTGAGTCAAATCAGGTAACTCGGCTCGGTAAGTGTACCCGAAATAGTCGAGGGAAGCGGCGGGACTCTTGGCAAAAATGCAATTCGGTTTGTCGCGGAATTAATTGCCGTTAATGCTTTCGCGATTGACTTGTGTCTATTATTATGCTTGGTCAATTGTACGCGAAGAAGGGTAACAAGTGGGCTTGGCTTGGCACTAGATTTCCTAAAGGTCGTTTTTCAATGTAGCGGTTAGAAATTTAATTAATTACGTGGAGATTTTATTAGAGATTTTTTAACGTTCCTGAATAATGCAATTTCGGGGAAGTTTTGGTTAAACTTGAATTAAAAAATAATTGTAAGGATATTGAAATTTATTAATTTATTAACAATGCTTGCAGCTCGGGAGTCGAATGTTGAATGATTTTAAACAAATCGTAGGTTTTATAATATTTATAATTGAAAATGTGTTATGAGAATATTGAAATGTAAACTTGGCGGGATGGAATTGTATCGTGCGCGGAAGAAATGCGCAAGCGTCCCTTTTGTTACGAATTCAAATTTATTTACTTTCCTTTTTCAAGGTAAATTAAGGTCGATTTATAGAGTACTTTTTGGTTTAATTATCTGTATTCAATAGAGGATATTGTTTAATCATTGAATTATACTTTTGTTTAAATCGTTGCTTCGTGGTGGAAATATGAAGATACTAGAATTATTGAGGTATTCGTGTTGAATGAATATATTTACAAGAGTATACAATAGATCACAGTAGAAATAAATTCTCTGCAACGGCCAAGTTGATTAGAAAGTTTTCCACGGCTGGTGGCAAATTCTTTTCTTTCAATGTCTGCGCGGATATCATCTTCCTTCCGTCAGGTCCTTGAACGATAGCTAAGGATGTTAGTTGGTTCAGGAGGTCTTGAGTTTTATCATTTATTTCTGATATTATTTGGGATTCCGTGTAGGATTGATTCTCGCATAATTGAACCATGAACAGAGCTATTTCTTTGTGTGTTTTTGTCATTGTAAGGCTTTCTGAAAAGAAGATGGTATTTGTTCATTTGGAATGATCAATGGAATTGGAATTTTTTCAAATATACGACTCTTTACCCTTCGCGTGCGAAGCGACGGTAATTTCTCTGGCCGGAATGTTTACAAGTAGATCGAACAGGTCTATTCTGGACGAAATAGAACTATTTCTGCAGCCCGCAATATAATGGGAATGTCTCTGTAAAAAATCTCGTTAACTTACAAGACGAAAATTAAGAGTGACGAAATTACGGTAAAGGCTTTCTTTTCGAGAAAATTGATTTGGAATTTGCACGCGTATTTAGCTGAAATTCAAAGCTAATTTTCTCGAAAACGAAGCATTTACCACAATTTTCTTATTTCTTTATTTTCGCGTGTATAATCATTCCCTAGCGTATTTATTTAATTTACCTTTAATTCTACCAGCTCGTCATCAACGAGATCAACCCAGGGAAATAAGTTATCAGTGACTTTACGATGTTTCATTAACGCGGGGAATATTCTAATCCATTTCAAAAGTTGTTCCAAGCTGTGATGGTAGACTATTATCCTTTTCTTTAAAAGAAGAGCTGTGTATATTAGAATCGTTTCTAATTCAAAAGCTTTAATCAGTTCCGTGATATTAGTATTCACGGAAAAGCGATGACCGTTGAAATCATCCGAGACGAACGTTCCGTTCTCTTGGGTCGAGCAGGATCCTTTCGTAAACACTGAAAGGTATAACTGCAGGATTTCTGTGGGTTTGCCAGTCTTGCAATACATTTTGCTAAGCACTCTCGAAAGTACCTCATATTTCCTTGGATTAAAGTCTTTCGCAAATAAAACCAATGCGAACTGTTTTACCTGCAAACGTGTTTTCTATTAAGTATAAATATTCAGCTACTTTACGCTCCAAAGAAATCGTAACTTACCTTTGGTAATTTATCCGAATCAAACACCTCGCTACAGTGTATGTAAAACCAATCGTTTTTGTGCCTGGAAAATACAAACACTTGCGAAGAATTATGCTCTAATTCCAAGTTACATTTCCTCGCAACAACGGCTTTCTGCGATTCTGAAATTATTGGGTACGACCACGTCCATAATATATCGCCGTTGGAATCTTTTTCTGAAAAGTTTTTAAGAAAATAACAAACACCGCGAAGAACAGAATGACATATATACATCATTGTTTATTATTTATTATCCACGTAATAAAGATTACCAATTACGCTACAAGACAGCAAATCTGTAAGTGGAGCCATCTCAAAAAAGTGTTATCGATAGATTCACCCATCAAAATACTTTAAAGTAACTGAGGTAAGTAGTCAATTGATTTATATTGATTTCCGTCAAGTTCCGTCAAGTTTGACATTTTTTAAGGTTATGCTTGACAAGACTAAAGGGTACTGTCACACGGTAATCTGAACAGAATTACCAGTTGAGAATCAGCCTTTAATGGCATGTAACATTAACGAATTCGAATTTTCGCGCCCTCGAGATTTAAAGTATTTCGAGTGATTCTTCGCCTGTTTCCACATATTTAAAAGATAGACATTTACAGAAACTACAATTATTTTAAGATTAATTTATATTTCTTCTAAAATGCATATAAATATTGTTTGTTACAGGAAAAGATTAATTTTAAGGCGTCATATTTGGAAACAGTGTTAGACAAGGGGCGAATTCCACTTACGCCCAAATCACCCGTGATTTTCATTAAATTAGGTTTTCCTATAGCGTATAGGGAAACCTACCCTAATGAAAATCACGGGCGATTTGGGCGTAAGTGGAATTCGCCCAAAGATATCTCCTGGGATTAGAGTGTGCTGCCCTCTGCAAGGAAAACGGCGAGTTCAGTAATATTTGAAACGAGGCAGGTTCAGCACAAGTGCTGTTCGTACGAACAAATTTTAACTAAATTTTCTGTCTAAAACGCTTTAATTACTACAGAACCATATACATTATTACTCCAGTTACTCTGGAATTATATATCGCGCGTTGTAACATAGTTTATTTACAATGTACAGTGGTGTGTCCAAAAATTCTTCGTGGACTACGTATGCCCGCAATAACGCTTCAATACGGAGCGCTAAAGGTGCGTAGAATTCTCTTTCTTACTCTATTTAACAATGTATTTCCATATTGGGTCCACATTCTTACTTAACCTATATTCCTTACACAATCTCCTAACATAATGCCAATATCATCTCTCTTTATATACTCGAGCTCCATTTACATTATTCGTCGTATCAATTTCAACATTCTGTGCAATAAATTCGACAAGAAGTTGAACAGTCTTAACCATAGCGGCGAAAAGTACGAGAGAGTAAGGAATAGTTTATCACATACAATTCCTATGTACAAAAGTATTTACATTTCCTTATAGTCAACGCGATACATTTTTCTCTTAAATGCGACAGCCTAATGCGACGCAACAGTATACATATTAATACATCAATTGAAGTCCTTGTTAAGAAAACACTGTACGTGCTAAAATTAAAAAAAAAATTATCGTAAAAGATTCTACGTGCCAATGGTAATACTACAGTATAGAATTTCATTATTGGCACTAACAGTATTCTTTGCAAGGACTCTTCAGTTATACTCGAAACAGAAAATATTGCAAGAATCATATACAATTATATACACTCATTATGCGTAACCTAACCTCCCCATTTAAGGGACAGAGAGAGAGTGTGCTTACGAGTTGCTCCCTTTGTCTTTCAAACTTAGTGGTGGGGGTAGAGTAGCGTAGTACGGTGTGGGGTAAACGCCCAGCGGCGTAGAGCAGCGAATATTCTCTGCCTCGTAGCGACACAACAATCGTAATGAAGTACGAAACAATCGTAATCAATAAATCAGACAGTGTAATGTACAACGCGATGTCGTGAGAATGCTTTGTTACAATAAATTAATACTCGATATCCTTCTTAAAGTACGCTAACTTTAGATTCTTATTCTATTATCGCAATATTATACACAGCCATGGAAGACCGCGATAAATCCAGCTCCCTTTGCACGACTCAATTGACTAACGTTATCTTTCCGTTGCAGGCGAACTTGACCGTTACTTGATCATTTTCAACGAGCAAATCGCCAGCTGACTGTCAGGCGCCTGTCCGAAGGGTTTCGTACCATTAGGGGCAACGTACTTGTTCACTTGGTAACTCAGCATTGTTTCGTATCCGAACACGTCCATTCCGAGTTGCTGTAACGTAAAGAGTGAGATAATAAAATCAGCTTTTGTTCCCTGTTTCCGAATATGGAGGAAAATTGTAATGGGGATAAAATTAAGGAAGTCTCAGTGAAACCGACGAAGTCTTATGGTAAGTTTGGCACCTTTAGCTACTTCCATTGGTGGGAATTTAAAAATGGCACTTTGATAGTCTTTATCTCGGGACTGGTAATTCTAACATATTTACTTGTCGGGACCAGTTTAACTAGTTCTGTTTCCCAGCAACGATATTCGCTTAACAATTTCGCGCCGCGCGGTTCTGAGAGGGATTGGGAAGCTCTGGGACATTCGACATAACACTAACAATAAGCGTAGCAGTAAAGACTCAGCTGCTGTTCCCCGAGTTGTCCAATTTTCATATCCTATTCGCGAGGAGATCGCGCGAATGGAACAGTTCCCACTTCGTAACGACCTCGTTAAAAAAGTTTCTACGGTGCATTTTCTTGAGAATTGCAAGATTAATCGAATCTCCGTCGCTGCCGCGAATGGTAGATGAATAACGATGATTGCGTTTCGTATGGAAAGCTTGGGTGAGGGGATCGTTACCTGGGTAAGGGGGCTGGTGTTCGTGGTGAAGATCCCAGCGTACTCTTTCCTCTTGGCCAGCTGCAGACAGTACACCTCCATCTCCTTCATCATAATCACGTTCTCGGCTGGGTTCAGATCGCTGCTGGTGGACATCATGAAATTGTGCACGATCTGGCCCTTTCCCTTCGGCAGCTTCCGCTCTCTGATAGGCGCCTCCAAGAATTCGAGGAAGTCGAACACGATCGTCAGTTTCGAGTCGAGTATCAGCTCAGGCTCATCCCACAGGTCGAAGTTCAGGCCCACCCCGATTGTTCTACCGTCCCGTGCTGCCTTCACCGCGAAGCTCAAGTTCTTCTCGACTAAAGGACCCCAGAGGATTTCCATCATTAAACGATAATCGTCCTTCTCTATGCCTGGCATAAGCCACTGTTCCAGGTCTGCCTTGCTGTAGAAGCTCTCCGTTATAATCCTACAAAAAGAAATCATTTATTTTTCTGTTCTATTCATTCATTCCTCCTTTGGGGTATTAAACGTAACCTTAAAGAAAAAGGGTAGAAATCTAATTTTTATTCTCAAATTCTCAGAATAGAAACTCTCCGTCGTGCTTTCTCCTTTAGTGTTCGTATTATTCCGAATTTCAAATTTTGAACAGAGTTATGGATGCTCGTACTTTCGAGGTGGGGCCAGTCACGGGCGGCCACCATTTTGGAATATTAGTCCTAATGGTGTAGGACACTCTTTTCTTGAATCAGCAAATTATACTTACTCTATCACGTCCCTTTTGTGGGAGTCGTTCAGCATCTCGAAGATGTGCTCCTCCTCGTTCAAGTCCTTCTCCAGGAGCACCTCGTCCGTGCTAATCCTCATTCGGCCGAGCACCTCCGCTAAATTCTTCGCGGTGATGAATTCCGTGATGCCTATCTCGTAGCCCTGATCCCTTAGCTTTGTCACTGTGTAGATGGAATTCAACGAGTTCCCGCCCAGCTCGTAGAAATTCGAATTGAGCGTCACGATCACACGCCTACCGCGGCCTATCACAGACGCCACCGTTGGGAACAGCACTTTCGCCTTTTCCAGCTCCTCCGGGGGCACACCAGAGTAATCGCAGTTCATGAACAGATCGTTCTCTGCGGGAAAGAATAATAAAATGAAATCACTGCATTTTTCGCCACGATTAAACACGAATTTCGGATTACAAAATTTAGGTTCAATTTCGTCGTTAGTGTATTGAGTAATAGTGAGATTTGTAGGAGGAGGTAAGAGGAGATGGAAAAGAAAGGATTCTCTGGGCATCAAAAACGGCATCACATACTTTCCAATTTCTGTTTGGGTATTCGTATTGGTTACTCCACTTGTAAAATTATAAGGGTGTCAATTTTTAGGCAATGTTTTTGATTATATATTCAATGTGACACGATTTTGAGGCAAATTGTAAGAGTAGTTCAACAGCTTTGTTGGAAAGCTTAGACGCAGAAATTCTTATTTCAGATATATAGAATACGCCTCTATATTTCGCGATACCGCTTTTGAGTCACCCAGTATATATAATCGACTGGCAGAGATTCCCACTTGGTTAAGCGTTCACTGTAATATCGTACCGCTGTTGAGATTCGAGGACTGGTACTGCTTCAGCAGAGCCTGGCGATCCGTCTTCCCATTCGTTAACAGCGGTATGTTGTCCACGACGACAACTTGTGGCAACATGTACGGGGGTACGGTGGCTTGCAGGAACCCCTCGATCTTCTGGCCGCAGGTGGACGAACCGTTTGTGGTAGTGACGAAGGCGATTAACGTCTGAAACATTGTAATTGGAGGTGTAAAGCCATTGTAAAAATTACAGATATGAATTTTGGAGTGAAGTCACAAAAAGAATATTTAGGAAAATGACAAGAAATGGTATTTGAATGAAGGGGTGGGGGTGATCCCTATCAAGCGGTCATGACTGAGCAATTTATCTCGTCCTGACTATAGCTTATACTCAAATCCATGCAACTAAATTTTCACATTACACCTTAACATAGGTACAGTAAAACTAATTTGCAAAAGTATTCTTATGCACATTTGGCTCACTGTCCCTCCAAAAATGATACACCCATCATTATATAAACTCACATTCATTCTAATATCACCTCTCAACATTCATCCACACGGACAACGCCCATGGGCGTTCAACTAGCACGTCCAATGAATACAAATAGGTCGTCCCCGCACACAGTATACCGCTCAACATTTCAATCTCATTCTAAACAATTCTCAGCGATCAGATCCATACCTGGGGTTCTTTCGATACCACCATGGTAGCGATACTTGTATTCGATACTACTCGTATATGGGTGAAAAAGTATCGATACTACGATTCAAATATTGGTATCGAAAACATTATTATTCTCCGTAAAAAAAGTATTAAAAGTAGTTTTAAGAAAAGTTATAAGAAAAAAAATTCAATTTTCTTCTCTGCCATCTTATTATTTTCACGTGATTAGTAATTAAAAAAGAATTAAAAGAATCTTACTTGTTACGCATTCGATTCGATTCAAATACTTTTTTTCCGATACCTAATAAGTATCGCGCGACAAATAAATACTCGGTCTCGAATCAAAAGTATCGATACTTTACTTGTATTTACTAGTATCGAAACAACTCTATCCATACCTGAGACAATTCTCCCGGCTTGTAGCATAGAACCACCACCTTGTCCACCCCAGGTGCTCTCGATACCGCTTTCTCCACCTCCGTGAGATCCACTCGATGCCCCCGGACTTTGATCTGCGAATCCACTCGCCCCTCGTACACAACCACCCCTTTGGATATCCTCGCATAGTCGCCGGTGCGATAGATCCTCGAGTACTCTATTAATAGCAACGTAAACGGGCATTAATAGGTACCAACAGATTCGTATCTCGGTGTTGCGCAACGATCGCGATAGCACGCGCTAAAAGCGCTACGCGACGGCACTGTCTGCCCCTCTCCATTTGTTCCTGTGCACGCTATTCATTCATACCTCGCTATTAATCACGCGCCGTATAATCAGACGCGTCGAGGATAAATTTTCATCGTGATCTACGGCCGATTATCGCGCTCGAGTAAGCGAGAGAGCCGGATGAAAAACGCGGGATTTCCAACGCGAGCGTGAATTATTCCCAGGTGGGACAGGGTCGGCCGCGGACGTTACATTCTTAACGAGATTACACGGCGGTCGACTCCTTTTATGGCGCTGCCAGGGTAAAAGATCCCCATTTAATCGCGCGATAATGCACGTCCGCGGCTTCTCGGCGATGGTGATCGCGAGGAAACCGTTGCTAGTTGCAGCGAATCCTGGTGGAATTGGCAGGTCGTATGGCCTGGCTAGGTGGAAGACTTTCGCATCGTCGTCGAGGGTTTTTCTTTTTTTGATAGTAATTTTGGGGTGGAAGAGAGGGTGAGAATTTAAAGTTAATGTGTGAAGCATTCCACATTTGAGATTTTGCTGTGTGTGGAATTCCACGTGAAATTTGGGAGACATTTTAGTATTTTTTACTTTTTGTTTGCGTACTACCTACTGTGTTTAAAGGCTGATTCAAACACGTCCAGTAATTTAGTCGAGTAACGAGTGATTTACTAATTTACCATTGTTTTACTTAATTACTCCACTAAATTTTAGTGTCCACACGCGGTAAGTTACTAAATTACTCGAGTAAATTACTCCACGTGTCTAAATCAGTCTTTAGGCTGTTGAAATTTAATGTTTTAATTTGTTCTCATGGCAAGAGGGTTGTCTTGAGAAAAAATCACTTATTTGTAAAATCTAATCTTTATTAAATTTATGCTAAAAAAATGAAAATTTTGAAATTTCTATTTCAAATTTTTGATTAAGGTAGTTCCTAACCAACTATGCTAATCAAATTAGAGCTGGATAATAAACGATAAATATAAAGTAGTATGGTACTATGGAAATAATAATAATAATTTTTAACATTATGTAAATTGGCGCTACAAAATGTGTTCAAACAAAACAACTGTCGACTAGCAACTTGACCGTTTCTCAAAGTTGCCCTCTCTCCATGGAAAAAGTCTGTGGACGCTCTCGTTTGTACTACCCATCGTACCCCAATTGTACACTCGGGAAAAATTTGTCCCACCGACCTTGGAGGGAGTATCTCTGAATTATAATCTAAATTTAACCTGTTAACCGACGAAGACAAGTGAACTCGTCATTCGAAAATGTTTTTTCACTTGGCACGACGAGTTAACTCGTCTTCTGTCATTGGTAATTACCTAGCTACAGAGCATTCACGAATCGAAAGTTTCGATCATAAAATATACCCTTATGAAATACGGATTTATTTGTGGTAAGTCAGGGAAACTTTCAGTGCCGCCAAAATGCAGACTCAACGTTCGTTATAATTCCCTGATCGTAATGGTATTTACATTTTCGTTCAACGACCATTCGAACTAAGCAATTATGGTTGTACGTAGATACAGTGACCTTTGTATAATTGAAATGGAGATTAGCAGGTGGTGCGCGTACCTGGATCGATTGCATGGGGGTTGTCGAGGAATTTGCGAGAGTCGTTGTCGCGAACGTATCCAGCTGCGAGGTTCCTTCCAGCCACTATTAGCTCACCGACCTCTCCTTGCGGGACCAGTCTCATTTCCTTGCTCACGATGTACACGATACAATTGTCCAGCGGCTTTCCTGTGACCAGGGAGCATTCGCGTTAAAATAGGCTCAGACTTTCGCCTGAAAAACTCTCACAGAAATTCCTTATACAACAATATTTATTCCTTTCTATTTCTACTTGTATTTCAAATATAAAATGTCCAATTCAATTTCCAACAGAAGATACTATCTTCTTATCCACCACAAGCGCATAGACATTAAATCTAAACATTAGTAACGACAGAACAGGTGTACTGAGCAATAGCGAAGCCTTCAGTGCGCATGCTTAGAAAGAGAAGGCGGAGCAGTGGGCGTGGCCTATCCCCCTCCACTTCGCACAGCGAGCTCTGTGATGTACACCGTCCGCTTTCAAGTTACTATTATATCAGGGCCCGATCTAAACAGCTCTTCCGCCGCTCTAAGCAAAATTACTTTTACCACCCTTTCTATTAAATTATGAATAATCATTTTAAAATACAATTTTTTACAGCGAGTGAAATTTTTGTAGCTATTTATTGAATACCAAAAGCCATACCTACTTTTTTATCGTTTTTTTTCCAAAAAGTTTTACTCTTTTATTGATTTTTATCGATTTTAATTTTCTCTTTGTACCAATTTTGCCGCTTAGATAGTTGTCCTGCTTGCGCCCCCTCCTCTCCGCCCTAAATCGGGCCCTGGTTACTATTATATACTATTAAATTTCTCGCAATCAAAAATCTCTTTAGAATCTTTCAATTCCCTCTATTAAGGGAGGATTCTACCTTTAATGCAGAAAAATTGGTGATTCTTTGTGAATTTTTTGTACAACGACTTTTCGACAAATTAATTTGAAGAGTGGCAGGCTGTTTTATAGTATCTTGAACTATTATTCTGCGTTTCCGTGCGACGATAAAAAAATATAGCAGATATATGTAGAATTTTGACTGAGAGCGTTGGAAAAAATCGGGTGATCTTGGCGTTGATGGAAAGTACCCTAAGGATTATCAGAAACACAAAAACGAAAAAAGATTCTTAATCTACACGAATGTGGCTATCTATGGTAGTAGATGTATTAAGGAAAATAAAAAAATGTTAAAATCGCATCTTCTGAAAAAGATGAATCGAATTCCGCCCAGAAATCGAGAAAAACTTTTTTAAATAAAAAAGGAACGGTACCAGATGCGACAACAATTCTACTACCACAGGTAGCCACATTCATATAGATTAAAAATTTATTTTCATTTTTGGGTTTCAGATAATCCTTAGGGTAGTTTCGATTAACGCCAAGCTTTTTTCAACGCTCTCAGTCATCACTCTATATCTGCCAAGCTTTTACGTTTACCGTCAAAAGAAAATTCAGAACAATAGTTCAAGATACTATAAAACAGTCTGCCAAATTTCAAATTAATTTGCATAACAGTTTTCGTACAAAAAATTCACAAATACTCGCCGATTTTTCGGTCCCATAAGGTAGAATCCCCCCTTAATTTCTCCAACAAAGCTCACCATCGCTCGGTACAATATCTACCTACAACGTAGTTTCCATACGAATTCCAGAGATTATACAGGCAGTGGAATCAACCAAGTGCAACTTTAATTTCAAGCACTCGATCTTAAACACGTCATTTACCTATAGGGACCTTCTCCGTCGACTGCAGCTGGTTTCGATTGTGTAAGAGATGATAGGTAACGTCACCCATCACTTCCGTGCTCCCATAGAAATTCGCCAGGGTCTTGTCGCCACTGTCGAAAGTAGCGAAGAACTGCTCGGCCAGTGAAAGTGGTAATGTCTCGCCGGAGCATATCCAAAGTTTCAGCGAACGTAGTACGTTCTCCTTGTCCTGGAATTGATATTGAATATGGTTGATGGGCAGATTGCTGGCTGGCGTGATTATACGCGTCCGAGGGAGGGAATTAAGTCTTCATTAAAGGAGATATATAATGATACAGCTCGCAATTCCCGGGTTTAATTGAAACGCTCGAATGCCGGGGTTGCGTGTTCCGCGCGTGCGGCTTAGGGAAACACGCTATAACATTGATGGAACGCTTCTAATTGAACTGTTTGGATCGGTGAGTGTTGTGACACAATGGCGTAATTACTTGCGTGTAATAACCGGTGTGGTACTTACGCGTAGACCGAGGTACATGAGCATGGAGTGCAACAAGGAGGGAACCAGCACCAGTCGCTGGATCTGAAACGGAAACAAGCGTGGTGGCATTCAGCTGGAAAGTTCACAGAGTTTTGTGAAGGGAAATAGTTTCGACATAAGTGATACAGGCACGAGTAATGTTATTTGAGCGGAAAAAAAACTATATCAGAACGGATCGTTGTTCAGAATTCACTAATAACTTATATCGTTGTATTCCGGAGGGTTCATAGAATAATTTGACGGAACAAGCAACCGAATGCAAATTACTGCTTCGACAAAAAAGATGTGCAAAGTTGAAAATTTGCATTTATTTCCAAAATGGAATTTCTCAAAAACTGAGGGTGACGAAAACCTATTAGAAACGGCTATTCAATGTTACAAGTCCAGATGGTTGTCAAACCGTTTTGCACGTGATCTTTAGAAGATTGATCTCTACCTAATTTAGCCTAAATTAACAATCACTCAATAGGAAATATGATAAATAGGGGTTAAGGGAGTACTCCACTGTGAACGGTCGAAAAATCAAGCTATGTTTAAAGATTTTTTTCTCAGTAAATACAACTTATAATGAAATAAATTTTTTTGATATTTATTATTTATATACCAAAAAAATTAAAAAGAATATTTTCAATGTGTGTTACTTGTTTTTTTACAGCGTCAATATGGCACTTAAACAAAAACAGTGTGTTCGTGGTGCAGGTGATTTCCCGGCTTGGGCTTATCCGAAACAAAAAATTCGAAGAGATTCTCAATCTGTATAAGTGTCTCTATCGCCCGTACCTCAATTAACAATTTTTGCCGAAAAATAACTGAGATTTTTCTCGGGGAACATTTAAGAAACACCATTTTAGGGAACTTTTTCCTTCAAACAGGCGCCATTTTGTTATTTTTCAATAAAAATTGTTAATTGAGGTACGGACGATAGCGACACTCATACAGATTAAGAATCTTTTCGGATTTTTTGTTTCAGATAAGCCTAAGCCGGGAAATCACCTGCACCACGTTTTTGTTTAGGTGCCATAATGACGCTTTGTAAAAAACAAGTAAAACAAATTAAAATATTTTTTTATTTTTTTTTGGTATAATATAAGAGCAGCTTTATAAAAACCAAAAAGATTTATTTCATTATATGTTGTATTTACTGAGAAAAAAATCTTTAAAAATAGCTTGACTTTTCGAACAGAAGAAGTGGAGGGGATAGCGATTTGCTACCGCATTTGCTCCAAGTACTGACGCAAACAGTGTCTCTCCTCATCATCCCCTCACCTTATGCTTCTCCAACACCTGCATGAATCTCTCCGGATCCCTGGTCACTTGTTTCGCAACGATCACCAGGGTGCGCCCCTGCAGCAGAGGTCCCCAAATCTCGGACACGCTGTCGACGAACGTCAGGGACGTCTTGAACACGCATCGTTCCTCGTTCGCCGCGTAGGGCAACTCCCTCCACTGCCACTGCAGTCGGTTCAACACGGCGGCGTGTGGCAACAGCACTCCTTCGCGTAGCAAGAACACGCAAGGAGAATAGATTTTATATACGAGAATGGAATCGAATAAAAAAGGGGAGAACGGATCGACTCTTATTTGGAGTCTTTACCTTTCGGGGTGCCAGTGCTCCCAGAAGTGTACAGCACGATCGCCGGTTGCTCAGGGTCTTGCTCCTGCTTCGAGTCTTCCTTTTCCACGTGACGAAGCCTCGCCACCAGTTGCTCGTAGGTGATCGTCGCTGTCCCTTCGTAGATCGTTGGATCCGCTGGAACATTTAGAAATGCTTCGTTGAGAACAACCCTTTTTTCTTGTCCCATTTCCTGCTTGGATATTTTTATATGCCTGCGTGACTTTCCTAAGCGAACATCGAGAACGCAGTAGAGTATGTAGCTACGGATTTGTGGATCTACAGGACGTTCCATTTAGTGGTGCTACTGTTAAGAGAATGTAGACTAGTGTTTTTTTAAATTGCAAATGCTGTTACAAATAATTTACAAATGCTTTACGCAAAAATTAGTAAAAATTGTGGAATAACTTCTCTCATCGGGACTCTGCATTCGAGAAAATCGATTCTCAAAATCCGTTAAATGTGCATACACTTGATTAAAAATTGGTTCCATTTAGAAATCGGTTTTCTCAAAAATACAACCCCGTTTGAAGAAAAGTTATTCTACAACTTCGACTCTTTTTTGGGCCATGGTTCTATATTTTCTCCCGTATTCTGCTCAAATTTTAACCACGTGTATTCGTACTGTACATGTTTCTCGACTTATTTTTGCACGAGGAATCATCTCCTTTCCGATAGTACCACGATCTTGGAACCGCCCTGTATAACAGCTGCCAAGTAAACGCCTCGCGAACTTCAGGAAATCATTCCTGCCCGACAGATATAAACGCGAATCAGTTCTTCGGTCGGCCTTTAAATCGCCGCGGCGATTTGCGTAGGCGCCAAGGCCTTTCCGGTTACCGATCGAAGAAAGAATCGTTTTCATCGAGCTACATATTCAAAGGTGAAGGCGAACGAGGTCTGGTTTGATTATACTTTCTTCCTCTCTTTCTCTTTTCCATCGTTCTTTTTTCACCTACTTTTTTCTCCCCTTGCTGAAACTACCAGCCTCGATACACTTCCGATCGCGTTTATAAAACCTCCTTGGCCAAGGAGCGCCGCGAAATCGCAATGAAGACAGTAATATAATCAGTATGAATATGTATGAAGCGATCGTTTCCCTCGACGCGATAAATAATTAAAGTAATTAGTGTCTGTGGGTCTGGCTTGGTCGCCTAGGAAAATTATGTAAATCGAGTTCGAAGTCTGCTTTGTAGGGAGTTTCGAGGATCACTAATTATTAGTATTATTATTTCGACTTTATTACTAGTTACACAGAAATATAATAATTATGAAACCGCGCGAGGTAGTGTGTATCATTTTTAATAAAACTTTGCGTATTGATGGAGAGCTGAAAGATATTTGAGCCGTGTTTAAATTCCTGCTTAGATATTGAACAGTTTATGAGATATTTAATAATAAAGGTGGTGTCCGATTAGTTATCACTTTGAACAGTGAAATTTCATAATTCTGGGTCAGTAAAACTGAGATATGAGCGATTTCCTTGATTTTATTTATAGGCTTCATTTGAATAATATACTATATAGACTGAAAAGAATCTGGTCACATTTTTTTGTACTTCATCTATCTCAATTTGCAACGGAAAAATTCTCTTATAATTTCCATATCGCAAAAGCAACGAAAGATTCTTCAAAAGAAATGGCAAACTCCGGTGGCTTATATTTTCGAGACAAATTCAAAACCACCAAAGTGATGACTTAAACCCCCCCTAATTTCGCATGGACTACGTCATATCACAGTCGCGTGGAAATCCCGAGGAGTGAGCGCGCAGCAGAATAGGAGAATGAAAAAAGCGTCTACCTCCTTCTTCTATAAGCACCATGAAAGGTTTCGCCTCTTGTAAAACGTGTTTCACCCTGGACATCGGGAACTCGACGTCTAGGGGCAAGTAAGCCATTCCAGCTTTCATTATAGCCAGCAGCACGGTCGGCAGCCGATGGGACGGTTTCATGCACACGGCTACCAGGTTCTGCGACGCGTTTTCAGACCTCTCGAATCTCCTTAAAACGCGGGCCATCCGATCGGTCAGGTCGTTCAGCTCTGCGTACGTGAGCGTGCACTCCTCGTCATTATCTAAAAAAATAAACGCAGATGAAAAAGATACCTGGAAGAACAAAAATGGAAAATAGGACAGGAAGCTTGTAACAACAGACACGTCCAGTAATTTAGTCGAGTAGCGAGTAATTTAGTAATTTACTACATTGTTTTACTAAGCTACTCGACTAAATTTTAGCGCCCACGCATGAAAAATTACTAAATTATTTGCTACTCGATTAAACCACTGGACGTGTCTGAACCGGCCTTAAAAATGGGAAGGGAGAAGAATAGCTTCAGAACTCGTAACACATGCCGCGTTCTGAGGAGGAAGAGGAGTTGAAGAGAAATGAAACGAAAGTCTTGGGAACTTGTAATGCTATTTTGTGCTCCAACAAGGAAAAGGATGGTAAAGAAGGAAGGCTTGACGGTAAAAAATGTCACACATTTTGTTATCGGTCGTTAGGAGCACGTCGAGAAAAAGAAGAGCAGAGAAACAGGAAGGCACGAAGGCAATCGATTTCCTCGCGTTTTTCTTGCGGGTCGGGGTATGATGTGTTCCTCTTTTTTTTGCCCCTTTTTTCTCGCCTGTCCCTAATAACTTCAATGACAGTACCTTCGTAGTAGATCGCCAGCTGACTGGAATAATTCGCCGCTGCCTCTCTGAATAATTTATGAAGCAGATCCTTCTCCTTGCTGCCGTCCAACTGTCGGCCTTTTAGCACGGACTGCTGCAGAATGGTACCCATCTGTTGGTTGATAATTTCCCAGCTTCAATCTCTGTTTTCTTTCAATTAGACGCGTACCACCGACTTTCGATCGGTGCATTGTTTAATGAATAGGATTGTAGGGGTGTGTGTACTTGTTGATTGTGCGTCGATTTCAGTTGCAATTCACACAGGGGAAGAAGCGACAGACGGTTCTTTTGACAAAATGTTTCATTCCATTAAACTTAAGGGTACTGCAATGATACATCACTGTAGTTGATTTACGCTGGATTGGATCCGAAATTGAATTAGGAGGGGAGACTGAGATCGATGGCACGAATTTTCAGTGTTTGATATTCCATAAATTATGCGGGCGAAATATCATTATAACGGTTATTATGTTTGGCAGTCTGATTGTATTATTAAAGTCAACTTAAAAGCGAAGTTCGGCAACTCCAAAATTCAAAACAAAATGTGAAGCTTTGCAGAGGTGCAACGTAACTATTTTTTGATTCAGCAATAAAACGGTCCTACGGGTGAAAACATATCCTCAAAGAAATTGTGAGTTAAAAGGTATCGAAAATAATTTCAATTTAAAGTTTCATGACTTTCGATATCCTAGAATATGAAGAATTGTCGAAAAAATGGGTTAAATTTAAAAAACCGGTTTTAGATACTAGAATTAATATATAAAAAATTACTTAATTATTTATTTAAAAACTGTATCATATTATAGTAAAAGATTACTGTAAAACTAATCTTCGTGAGTTTATATTTGCTGAAGAAAAATACTAAATGAAATGTAGATTTATAATTTATATTTTGTACGGATTTTAATTATTTTAGTGTCCTTCTATTTGTCTTTGTATGGAGTATATTTTATTTTTGTAGTTCCATAAATACTAAATGAACCGAAGAATTTGAAGTACAAATATTTTTTACTATTTTAATTGTATTTTGTTCTTTTTTCTTCAAAATTCAAGAACCGGTTTTTTGACATACTACTAGAATTTGTAAACCGGTTTTTGTATAAACCCTAAATGTAAGTAACGAAAGTTTATGATGTTCATTAATCGTAATTACTTCTATACACGCGTACACAGTTGAAAATGAATCGAGACAGACTTTTATTATTATTATTCCCGAAGGATGCGCGTCTTTTGCCTGACAGATCGACTACGGAAGAAACGATTCGTGATTTACGAGCGAGTTTCAGTCCCAGACGATAAATTGAGCGCTCCATGTGCCGACGGCGAATAACTTTTAGACGTCTGTTCAATTAGTGGGAGATTGATGGCGGTTTTCTATGCAAACACCTCGATGCTTGGCGACGCGTCGAACAATACGCGAGGGGCTTCTGAGGCAGGCTGGAGGAGATTCATTCATTCATTCACCGTGCGAAGGGAAAGGTGGGGACCCTCGGTAGGCCTTTGTTCCCCTCTGTAGTGCCTTTTCAGAGATATAGTGGCTAATCTGACGCATTAAAGTGGTCTTCTTCAGGGTTCAAACCACCAAACGTATTTATTACTTCAGTACTCTTTAACCTTTGCCTTTGACTCATCTTAAGCATCACACTACATGTGCTACTTGTTATTAATATTGTTTCTTGAAGAAGATGAGGATTTTGAGAGGACCCCTTAATTAAGGGGAGGTTCCGGTCTAAAAGTCGATTTTCTTTTTATTTAATTTTTCGAATGTTCAACCTTTTAGGAATACGTGTTTAAAGGGATTTGTTGAAATTTGTAAAATTCCCGAAGTTATAGGTATTTGAGTAGCGGCAAATGCATGGGCGCAATAACCGACCATGCGGCGCTCACGTCAAACTTTAAACGCGTTTTTCTCGAAACAGTGTTCTCAAAACGGTGGGACCTATATCTCCAAAAGTTATTATCCGATTCGACTGAACCTTTTTTTTATTTTGAAGAATATACTTCTGGCTAGGGGGGAGGACCAGACAAAATTACAAAATAGTGAAAATTTATAATTTTTAAAGGCGTGGAAAGGACGAACGGTATAGGGAAAAAGTGACTTCAAACTTCAAGTGCCGTTATTTTCTCAAAAAATGTCATTTTTGTAATTTTATCTGCCCCCCCCCCCCCCTAGCCAGAAGTATATACTTCAAAATAAAAAAAGTTTCAGTCGAATCGGATAATAACTTTTGGAGATACAGGTCCCACCGATTTGGATGAATTTTTTGACGCCTTGACTTTAACGACTCCCCGGTGCCGTTTGCAATGATTAATTATAAAACAAAAAATATATTTCTATAATTTAAGACATCCTTAATACAATGCAACAAGTCCCATTAAATTATATATAGTAGTTTTTCTTTAATTAATTCCTAAAAATCATCTATTTTTGGGGGCTCTAGACCGGAACCTCCCCTTAATTCAAAAGCTTACCCGAGGTGTATACGAATGTTCAGAAGGGGGCCCGAGGCGGCAACCTGATCTTCAAAAAGAAACTAATGATTTTATCAAAATACTATAATTTCTTTTTCTACGCTACTACAGTTAGCTCGTTTTTAGTAAATTCCCTCTTCATTTTCCTTAAAAAATTGGACCCCTGCTCAGAAGGCCCACCATAGCCCCATCTTCAAAAAGAAAATAATGATTTCATCAAAATACTATAATTTCTTTTTCTGCTCTACTACATTTCGCTCGTTTTTAGTAAATTCCCTCTTCATTTTCATGAAAAATTTGGCCCCTTGGAATTTTTGCCACCTGGGCCTTTTTCCTCAAATTCGCCACTGATCTTACCTAACTTATATGGCCCCACAAAAATCAAATTGTCTTGGTTTCTGCGGTATAAGGCTTCTTCTTCGTAGCCAACAATCGTGCTACTTTTCGTGACGACTGACTCAAACGTGCTACTTTTCGTGACGACTGACTCAAACGTGCTACTCTGCGTAACGCATGTCGATTATTTATTTGCGAGGCACGTAGTTCGCGAGGCACGTAGTTTACAAAACACGTAGTTTGCAAAGTCTTTGCAAGGCCGGCTCTTGTCCGTGGGGGACGTGTACATGGAACATAATCTCATCCATACACACCACGACCTAATGCTTCTTGAATTACATAACAGTATAAAAAGTTAACTGTGCTTGTTAATCGTATTCGACGATCTACAATCGACTGTTGTTTACGCCAATTAGGAAAACGAAAGTCGAATTTTGTATGAAAGAATTGTAAAAAAGAGGGTCCATAGTTGTCCCATGGAAATCGTCTAAAGAGACATGTTGCATGCTTGTTTTCAGTCTACGAAAAATCATTGAACACTTTCCAAGATGAATGTCAGTATTTTGGTTGCAATTTTTTGAACGATATTTCGACTCGATAGTAGGTGCTTGAACGCGTTTAGTTGGAAGGTCTGCTGGGAAGTAATATAAAAGAAGAAAAAAGGAAAGGGAAAGTTGGGTCGAGAAAACTATACATTTCGATTCGAGACGTGACAGCGCGGGCCGCCTATTCAAATGGGAATTGGCGGTAGGAAATTATGAACGCACGGTGCACTTACGTAACGGCGTCTATTTTGTAACTGTTACAAAGAAGTGAAAAGTTCTCCCGTTCGCTCGATGAAAGTATTCCCGCGAAGCGAACGCACCCGTGCCCGTTCACGTTTTCACGAATCGTTGGCAAATCTAGCAAATTTATTGCGTGGCACGAAACAATAATTACCATATTTTTTAGTTGAAAAGTGGGGGCTGTTAATACACAAAGATGATATATCTTTTGTGGTTGGTTAATTAATATATTAAAATTTATGCATCTTTTCTTATTTGTTATTTTTTTATAGACTCTTAAGACATTGTACCAAAGGTAGGTAATAAAAATTTTGTGTGAAAATTGTAAATTATTACTGAAAAAAATTCTTGAAAATGGCTTACTTTTCCGGTGATCCCTTAAGGGCGAATTTTTTTCCCAACAAACGGTTAAGCGGATCTTTTCCAAATATTCAGGGTACTTTAGTTAATATTCAAACAATAAATTTAATTTTCACGCTACAAAGTGTTCGGTAGAAATGGAAATATTCGAACCCGTTCGTTAGGACTGGCGCGTCGGAGTTGCAAATTTGCGATTGTAATGGTGGCCTCAATTCTTCCCTGAAATAAAAAATCAAGGATTTTCTTATTTCTAGTATAATATTACATTGCCGATGGACCTAAAACTTTGATAAATAAATTGAATTGAGCGACTCTTTTTCCATAAATAGTACGGAATATCTTGGAGCAGAATCGTAATTTTTTCTTCGAAGTCCCACCAATTTGCCACCTTTTAACTTTTTTCGTTTATTAAGTTCACCGATAATGTAATCATACTAGAAATAGGAAAATCCTTGTTTTTTTTATTTCAAGGAAGAATTGGAGCCCCATTACAATCGCAAATTTGCGAAATCTCCATTTCTACCGAACACTTTACAAGGAAAAAATTAGTCTTCATTGTTCGAATGTGAATTAAAATACCCTGAAAGTTAGAAAAAGATCCGTTCAACAGTTTCTTAGAAAAAAATTCCCAAGAATCACCTTATTCCTAGCGTCCTAAATAGGGTTTCCCCCTTAAATAATATACTCATAGGGCATCGAATTATTCAGTTTCATAAAAATATCCATGGAGAAAAATATTTAGTCGCCAGAAATAAGAATATTTATTCGACATGTATGAACATAATAAAAAATAAATACTTGCAGCCTTAACTGCGAATTCAATGGAATGCTAATCATTCAAACAAGAAACGACTTGCACTCGGAGTTGCCACCTGTCCGGTTTTAACCCGGAGACTCCGGGTTTTGAAGCAAATCTCGGGGCTCCGATTTTACTGAAAAAAATCTGCGGGTTGTAGAAAAATATGAGATAATAAAAAATTGTGGTATTATACAGTGGTATCAATTTTATATACAATAATAGTTATTAATTAAAAAAACAGATACTTTTAAATTCTGAATTGTTTGAGCTTAAAAGAATCGCACATATGTGTTCTGGATATTCGAGAACAAAACTTTTTTTTGCTTTTTCCATCTCCGTATTTATATTCGAATCTCCGTGTTGAAATGTGTGGCACTCCGGGACTTATATGGTGATAAGTTGGCAACCCTGCTTGCGCTATATATCATTGAGCTATAAGAATACCGCTGTTCTCTCTCCAAGTATTCTTATAGCTCATTGCTATATATCAATCAAATAACAGTTTCAGGTTAATGTGAAAGGAAACGAAAGGTAAGCCTTTTTACATTATGATATGAGGCTATTCGAATGCAGTTTTGCAATAACTGATTCGATCACAAATCTTGCTTTTCAAAATGCATGACAAGCGCCAGTTATCAAAATTTATTATCCTCGGAATTACTTTTAATGACAATATTTCAGTGTAAATCTTACTTTTACTCATCTCCAACTTCTATCTCCCATTTCAATCATCAAATAAAACACCATCTAAGATATTCAAACGGAAGGTTTAACTTTCAAATATATATAAATACAGAAGAACAACTGCATATCTAAAAACTTGTACGCAACTCGGCGTTCCCCTTTCCCCGCGTGACGCGTGACGCTAGGCATCTCAGATCGAACCCAATTCCCATAAATCATCAGTCCCCTTTTCAGCTCCTATCACCACCAATCAAACAACACCCCACATCTACAACACACGAAAACTCCCAAGAGTGACTACAGCACCAGCTCAAGGTTTCAATTCCCTCGGCACCAAACCATTACCAAATCCCCCACCATCGTAACACAAACAGAATCTCGACAGCTCCATCCAATCTCCCATAATAAACCCTACAACCCAGTAAATCTAAAGGTACTTCACTCGTACAACTGAATCTTGTTTAACAAGGCCCCAACTCGCCGAACCACTACGAAACGAATTCAATATTACCTGGTCGTTCGATATTAGCACGTTGAACCAACGCGTTTTTCGTCCACTCACATTCACTGAAATGTGCACCGTCAGAATAAAGAATGCTTCACGAGGTTACCGCACTTGTTGCTCTACGTTATTTCTGAAGCTAGTAATGTAATAATAATAGCAATAATAAGGGAAGGATGTCGTGGACACGAAACAATGGGTTGCCACCGCCAAGTCAGATCACCGTGGATGGTATATTACTGGCATGAAGAGAAGTGTTTCTGCATAACGGTTCCCTCGGATAAATGGTTGTCTCCACTTTAAGTGCTTTATGAAGAATGCAGCAGAGGTGAAGGATCCACCGCTGCCTGGTCGTAAGCCAGTCAGAACGACATGGTAACAGTGATGTTGTCGAACTCGTGGGCATTGTAGGATGAATGAAAATACGAATTTTGAATACTTTGGAATATGGACGAAAGTCGAGATGAGAGGCGTAGACCATACACATCAGTATTAGAGCTGGGACTATTCGAATAATTTAATATTCGAATATTTTACAAGTATTCGAATGCTACGAATAAAATTGAAATATTTGAGTATTCGAATGTTATTCTTCGAATAGTGATGTATTCGAATAGTAATAGTGTGAAGTGGGTCAAAATTAGATTACAAGATTTCATAATGACAAATGAACCTAAAGAATTTGAATTATAATTCACATCATACTATTCGAATACTTAAATATTCGAATAGTATTCGAATTATATTCGCCGAATAATTGAGCAACTGAAGTATTCGAATATTCGAATAGCGAAAAATTCGACAAATAGTCCCAGCCCTATTCTCAATGTCTCATTTCTTGTATCCACATTGTATTCTACCAACCAGAGTTAGGCAAAATTTAATCTAATTAAAAATTATAAAATACGATTAAAATTTAATCTAATTAAAAATTACAAAATACGATTAAAATTTAATCTAATTAAAAATTACAAAATACGATTAAAATGTAATCAATTACACAATTACATTTTAATCGTATTTTGTAATTTTTAATTAGATTAAATTTTAATTGTATTTTGTAATTTTTAATTAGATTAAATTTTAATGGTATTTTGTAATTTTTAATTAGATTAAATTTTAATCGTATTTTGGAATTTTTAATTAGATTAAATTTTAATCGTATTTTGGAATTTCTAATTAGATTAAATTTTAATCGTATTTTGGAATTTTTAATTAGATTAAATTTTAATCGTATTTTGGAATTTTTAATTAGATTAAATTTTAATCGTTATTTTGGAATTTTTAATTAGATTAAATTTTAATCGTATTTTGGAATTTTTAATTAGATTAAATTTTGCCTAACTCTGGTGGGTAGAATACAATGTGGATACAAGAAATGAGGCATTGAGAGTAGGGCTGGGACTATTTGTCGAATTTTTCGCTATTCGAATATTCGAATAGTTCAGTTGCTCAATTATTCGGCGAATATAATTCGAATACTATTCGGATATTTAAGTATTAATTCGAATACTATTCGGATATTTAAGTATTAATTCGAATACTATTCGAATATTATATAATTCGAATACTTAAATATTCGAATAGTATTCGAATTATATAATATTCGAATATTATTCGAATTAAAAATTTTTATAATTCACACCACACTATTCGAATATTTAAGTATTCGAATAGTGTGGTGTGAATTATAAAATCAACTTCTTTAGGTTCATTTTTTTTACAAGCTTTTATTTAGTTTCAGTTGTGAGTTCGTTAGTTTGTCAGGGTTAAATCTTGTAAGTTAATTTTAACCCTCTTCAACATATCCGATCTTCTTGAAACTTTGCACACATACATAGTTCCGATGACAATAAAATATTCTCACTAAAAAGCATGAAATACTTTATAGTAAAATATATTTTTTAAAACACAAGCAGTTATTAAAATGTACTAAAAAGGAAACAATAATTTTGATACCGGTCCAGATGACTGCGTGAGAAGAAGTCCCTTATATGACTAAAGGGACATTCCATTTGAATATGCTGTTGCCTTTAGTGATATTTAAACGTACCTCAAAGGATTTTTCAAAGTTTTGAAAAATGTCGATTTTACAGTTGTTTGAAGTTAAGGGCTAACTTTTTCTCAAATACATTATAGCTATGGAAGTAGTAAACGGATGGAGATGAGCTATAATGTATTGAAAAAAAAGTTAGCACTAAACTTCAAACAGCTATAAAATCGACATTTTTCAAAATTTTGAAAAATCCTTTGAGGTACGTTTAAATATAACTAAAGACTACACCATATTGAAATTTGATCAATCTACGAAAACTTACTCCGAAATCTGTCCAAATTCGCATGGAATTAACAAGTTTGAAAGCCTAAGGGTTCATTTATCGTTTTAAGAAAAATTCCAAGTCCAAGACGGTGATCAGCGGCGACCACCGAGGCAGTCAACGTGTCAACAACCACTCCCGTCACAAGATAGTAAAATACAGCGGTAATGTGTTTAACACTTTGCCAGCCGTTGTCACTAATGCGCTATTTCGCAATTTCTATTATATGTACCTATCACCTAGGTACTATTTTCCGTTAGCCTAAGAAATCAATTTCATTTCATATTCGTCACCAACAAACTTATAGCTTACAAACATTCCCACCCCATTTATAGATTTCAAAGAACCAGTGGATACTTGCGAAATTTGAAAAATATTGACAGCGAGCGTAAGTTCGCGCTCGTCAAAGTGTCAAGTTCGCAAGTCCAAGTTCTTTTACTTATCCCAAGCGTTTAAAAAAACTTCCAAGTCGAAAACGACAACTATTGACAACTACAAAGGCACTTTTACACGTTCGTTCGTGACGTGTCAATAATGCTCTCCTCCCATCCAACATAATTTCGCCACGAAGCAAGATACTCGCGTTCAACTTTCATCCACTCACCTCAGAAACAGCCTTTCACCGGCCAGGTCCTCTTATCTTCGACGCTTAATCAGCCCGACGTGCCTCCTCCTATTCTTTTCCAAAATGGAGGGGTCCTATCGAAGTGCGCGGTTTCGTGTCTAGCCTACTTTCACCAGTTTTCGTTGCGGCGCAACGAGTGCCAGCCAGATTTTCTCTTCGACGGTGCGTTTTTCCTCTTCGTGTCCGGGTTTCCCGGCGCGGTCTCCTTCGACACGAGTTTCGTCACCGATCACGGACCACTGGCTCGCTCTTTCTTTACTCGACGGACTAGCCCGTGGTTGATTTCGATGTACCAATTTCGCCCTCCCCCCTATTCCTTCAATTTTCCACTTGTCACTTCCGAGGTCCCTCCAGCACCCGTTCGCGTCCCGCAGCTGGCTGTGCCTTTAACAGTTTCTTCCGTGTTTTGTTCGACGGAGGTGTTCGCTCGACGAGTACAGCGCTCCTTTGGTCCTCGATGATTTTTTTTCGAACTTTTTCTTCGCAGTTAATTCTCGGGGTGACGGTGGAGTCTTTTTTCGGAGACTTGTTCCAAAGCGTTCGCGGCGTTGAAGGAAGGGACGCAACACGATGACCTTCAACGTTTGGTCATCACCGGCCCGATTACTCTGTGAGAATGTCTCCTCCTGTTGACGTAGCATGTGCTTTTATATGGAACCGGTTACGAGGGCCCTGAATTGTTGTTCGTTGTCCCCCATCCTGCCACCACCATCTCTTGCATCTTTTGTGCCGACGCTGAGGCACGGGCTGGCCCCTTCGATGGCGTGCATCCACACACCGGTGTATGCTACTTCCTCTATTGCTCCCGACGTCTCTCCACGGCTCCTTCTCTCGCGTCCAACTTGCCCTGGCGGTGGCTTCGTAGCTTGGTAGGTATCTTCATTGCTGGAGGAGCTGCAGACACATAACCCCTTGTGATACGAGCTGCTCGTCTGTCGATTCGGCGGAGAGCGAGTCTCGTTTCTCGCGGGCTGGAAATTTTATACACGAATATTGTAGGGAAATTTTATTACACGGAAGTGATGTGCCAAATATTTCTAGTGACGATGGTAACTTCGAAGTGATTAATATTAAACGTACCACGACCGGTCAGGTGACCGGTTTTAAAATTTCATTGAAAATTAAATAGAATTCATTTGAGTTTACGATAATTTTTATATTATCGGTTTAGTTAATTTTTTCTGCTTTTATCCTTGAGTTTTCCAAGTTTCATTTTTCGACGAGAAACATGTATAGTCTCCCTGATCTACCGCAACCGGTCATTACACCGGTCGATAAATTAACAACCTTTTATGAAATCACTTATCAGAAGACAGTATTATTTTGGAGGTTTTAGAGATAATATCGAAGTGAACAAATGTTAATATACTTAGTATCTAGTTTTATGTTATTTGTACCGACTTATTGCATTTTTGAATTTTATCTCTAAAATGTGCCATGTTGTGCAGCGAAATGGTTATTGAAATAAATAAATAACATAGATAAATTAAGTGTTCGGAAATCAGTGAAGGGCTAAATTGTGAATCTGGGGAAAAAAGATTATATATTATTTCTTATTTTTGTGTTGAAAATAAAAATGAAAATATATAATTGTTTTGTTAATATCTCAAAGTTCATATCTGCAATCTTTCCCATGTTAAATTAACCATTACCTATGTCCAATCTGTGTATAAAGTGCAAATACGTTTAGTGTAATAAAGAAAAGGTTCACTGCTTTGGAGATCAATGTTGACAACGAATAAAAGTTAAATCGGTTTTCCGGAACTTTCATTATTTCATTGTTGCTTTTGTGCAAATGTGTGTGGTAAATATTTTTACAACATGCACGGGATTTTCCGCTACGTTTTTTTTTGTGACCTGGCAAACTCCGTTTACGCGATTGTCAATATTGTGTAAAAAACACGCAGTGGGAATTCTTCGCGTAAATCGAGGGACGAGTGTGATTCTTTCTTCCATTTTGGAATTATTGACACGTTCATTGGCACGCGATTACCCTATGCTTTTTGTTCACTCGCGTTTATTCGCATTTTGTATCATCATCATATGATTGTTTTGTAGTTTATGGACAGTGATATAAATATTCTGCCATCGCTGCGTTTATATACTTCCTGACACGTTTTCTAAATACAGGGAGAAAAAAGGTTGCATCTTAAATATCCTACAGGAAATATTTATTGCATCGCTCTCGAATTTTCGAAATTCGCATAATATTCAGAGAAATATGATTGATAAAATGATTCGTACCCAACTTATTTTGGCAAAGATGGGGATCTCTACATTGTTGCAATAATATTTTTCTAGTTTCTAATAAAAAGAGGGGTATAAGTGATAACGTGCTTATTCGAGTTACGATATAAATATTTGTAATACAGTATATGATAATATTATTATATAATATGTAATATAATTATATATGTGTATATAATATATAATATTATTATATATATTATTATATAATATTATTATATATATTATTATATAATATTATCTACATTTTCTCATAAAATTCAAAGAAATTCCAAAATTGACCCAAAATTTCAGAAGCTTGCAAACGCGAGAGGTTTATTTATGACAATGATTCAAAGTAAAAATTCTAAATTCGAAGGCGTAGTCACTGGCAGTCGACGTGCTAAGAAGGAATCCTATTTTCAGGGCTAGAAACAAAGCAAAATTGAGAATTTTTTTCAGAAACTGGCGATTCGTCTCATTTGAAATTTGAACCATGTTTTTATGCGTGCTTGAATAAGTTGGAGCTTATTTTTTATTAATTTTTAATACGGAATACAGAAATTATGCATGATCGACCATCACAATATTTATCTCCCAGGTGAACTGGAACAGAAAAATGAAACGGGGTTTTACTTCTTACATATGTCCCTTCAGTTTGGTGAATCACAGACGAGTTTCTATAATTTATAACACTATACAACGAAAACAGCTGAATTTATGAGCAAAAATCGAACATTCTTTTTTAAAGTGTTGTAGCTCTGCAAATTGGTATTGTTGGGGGATTTCTGTGCTCCCAAGCATAACGAGAAGCATAATAAAGAAAACAAACCTTCGTTTTTTCATTTTGGATGACTAGAACAGTTCCCACCCCAAGGCCCGTCGGAAATGATTTTTTTTTGAAGAAGCTAATTGTGTCATCGACTATATCTATGTATACATATGTGCGATAAAAAGGATCAAAAAAATTCTGAGTATCACTTCAAGCCTACCTTAATATACAGACTAAACGTCAGATAGTGTAAACTTGTAGTCTTTGTTAAATGAATTCCCGAAGACGGAGTTGAAAACGGGCAGGTAAACTAGAGTACCCCCTTAAGTGTGCGGAAGTTCAAGTTATCACGACTCTACTGCTCATTATATTATTACGTACATGGCCAATCACGAGGCTGTTTACTTTGTTGCATTCCTATCATGCTACCTTTTATGACTACATATGCAAATATACACCTCCGATTGGACTTCCTCGCGTACTCTGCAAAAACCTGACATACATCTAATACACTTCTTTTGTTAGGTAGTCACTTTGAGTAAAATATAATTTAATATATTTATTTGGTACGAAGTAACTTCGTGTAAAATATAATTTCATATATTTATTTCGTAAGGAACCAACTTTCTGTGAATTATAATTTTATTATATTCTTCTTGCGAGGAGATAACTTTGAGTAAAATATAGTTTCATATATTTATTTCGTAAGGAACCAACTTTCTGTGAATTATAATTTTATTATATTCTTCTTGCGAGGAGATAACTTTGAGTAAAATATAGTTTCATATATTTATTTCGTAAGGAACCAAGTTTCTGTGAATTATAATTTTATTATATTCTTCTTGCGAGGAGATAACTTTGAGTAAAATATAATTTAATATATTTATTTGGTAAGGAAGCTTCTTCGTGTGAAATATAATTTCATATATTTATTTCGTAAGGAACCAACTTTCTGTGAATTATAATTTTATTATATTCTTCTTGCGAGGAGATAACTTTGAGTAAAATATAATTTAATATATTTATTTGGTAAGGAAGCTTCTTCGTGTGAAATATAATTTCATATATTTATTTCGTAAGGAACCAACTTTCTGTGAATTATAATTTCATTATATTCTTCTTGCGAGGAGATAACTTTGAGTAAAATATAATTCAATTATATTTCTTTTGTAACTAAGAAACTTTGAGCAACACAATAGACCCTCGGAACAAAGAGGAACGGGGTAGCGTGAGAATATAGTGTGTAAAATATAATTTCGTCAATTTCTCTTCGAATTTTCTTCTGCGATCGAGACATTGGAACCAATTTACACTCGGAGCGTTCAGGTTCATCCAATTTATGGGTTGAGATAATCCTTGAATTACATCTAATCGCCAGCCTCCGCGTGATTCCACGCTAAATGAATATCGAAACGACCTTCCGGGAATCAGTGGATCGTAAAACGATTTCGCGTTAACTTTCCCATTAACAACAGCCACCGTGTCCATTTAGCGCGCTCTACGTCGCATTACGAAGTGATCGGCCGCCAGCACCGTGGATATCACTTTGTTACGGTAAATCGCAATTCCAGCGGATCCAAGGGGATCGTGGGGATCCGGGGCGGTTAAATTATTAAATATTGCTTCTTGCGTAACTTCAAGGCGAAATGATACGGCGTACACACGTACAACATTGTTAACGTTCTGCAGCCATTATCTTGTGATTCATTATTTCATTATTCAAGAGTCGCGACTGTTAAACGTGCGTCTACTAACCGGGATTCACGTAAACGCGACGCTAAGTGATTTCGAATGAGGTTTTCTACATATGTCATCAACAGAGATGTCGGGTTCGCCTTCCTCCTGGATTTCGATTTCTTCGTTGTTCATTCGATGTTTCTGAAAGTATGATTTCTTGCGATGTTTCCTTGAGACTAGACGATGGTGAAAGGGTTGGTTTAGCCTTTTCTTTTGGCGATTTTTCTGTTTCAGCAAAAAAATGAGAACGACACTTTTTTATTTGATTAAAATTAAGAAGAAAAAGAATTGAGACATAATTGCTAATATAATAATATAATAATCTATTATTATTAATGATATGATTCGTGATTTCATTTTGTGAAAAGATATTTGCTTTCTTACCGTTGAGAAATTGCTTTCGGATCCAAAATGTTTCTTGTGGGAAGAAAAGTAGTATCCTGATATTTGCAAGTGATTGAGATTTGCAAGTCAGTTGATGGTATTTTCTTTGGCGAGGATGCAGAAAGTTTAGGTTGGGAAGCTGGAGTAGAGTGTTCGATAAAAATGGATCGAATTTAATGAGAGGCGATGTGAATCTATTGGAATTGATTTAATCCCTCAGATGTTATAAGAGGAAAACCTATTGTGTTATATAAGTAATGTAGTCAATGTAGTCACTGAAGAAGTACAGGATTACAAATTGTTGTATTCTTATCAGCATGGATGAATTCGAATTGCATCAAGTCACTTCGAGTTTGTTCGAAGAAAACGAACTTCCTCGGATCGATGGAGACCAATTGAGGCATCGAGAGCAAAAACAGAATAATGCAATAATAATAGCAATAATATATTCCAATAGGCTGTACCTGCTAATCCTATAAAATAGGAAAAATTAACTTTTTTTCAATGTGGATTATTCGATTTTATCTCACAATTGATTGACTTGCGAAGAAGTGGATTAATTTGAATCCAATTTGATCGAGTTACTGGAGTTGGAATCAATTATATTACACCAAATCCGGTTGATCGATGTGTATCTTAAGCTACTTACTTGAATCAATCCGAATTGATTCGGATCAACACAAGTTGCAAGCAAACAAAGCCGATCCACATAAATTGGAATATATTTTAACCAAATTGGAATTCGAATCCCACTGAATTGGATCTAATCAAGGCTAAATGGTAAAGATCATCAACACCTGTCATCCTATTCCGTATCATCGCATACCACAACGATCCACGAGCATTTTTATCGTCTCATATGACGCAGCCCTGCGTGTGACGCGAACCTGTGCACGCCAAGTTCGTCTAACTGGAAACACACTCGTCAGCCGACAATTTGTCTGGAAGTTCCAGATTCAACGGCGGAGAAGTCATCATTTTACCGCTCCGCATACGGTGGACCCGTTTCATGAAACTTTCATGATATATCGCGCTGGTTAATTGCAGTGTCACACCTCGCTCTATGTTGTTCCGACTTGATCGTAGGCTCGGGGATTCTGAGGAAGGCAAGAATGAACCATGGAACTCGCTTCTAGATCAGAGGTGCCCGAGAAACGCGTCATCGCTCCATAAACGGTACATCATCTGGGAAAATACCATTTACTATTCCTCTTCCGGTAGATTATAGTTCTGCGAACTAAACCGCAGAATTTGAACTACATCTCTAAGAAGGATCCTTCGTCACAGAGAAAATCCCAAGCTATTACATAAAATTCAAATTTCCAACAATTTCAACCAGATTTATTTCTAGAATTAAGAACTCCAAAGTTGAAATGCAGAATTTCAACTACATCTCTTAGAAAAATACTTGGACATACAGAAAATTCTAAGCTATTTCATAAAATTCTAATTTCCTTTCCACCAGATTTATCTTTTGAATTAAAAAAATGAAAATTGCTTGAAATCCCATCAGTGCTTCTTCAATCGCGAATTACAGAATTCAAAGGACCTTCCAAGTATCATACTCCGTCACTTCAAACTTACTCAAATCCTTTTCATACTCGTCATTTTGTAGAAAACATACTCTCAGTGCCCATTATCCTAAAATTCTCAAATTTGTATTCATCGAGCCTTGAAGATCCTTTACGAGTACACTTCCACCCACGATAAACGCAAAACAGGGAGATAGAATGAAAAGCAAAGTAGGAAGGATAGAAAACAAATCTGTTTAAAAACTAAAGAAGAATCGATCTCGAGCGTGGTGCTCGGAGGGAAACGTTGCGCGTTCGCGATACTCGGCAACGAGGGGCCTCACGGACGAATGTTTATCAATTCAAGGTTGCAACGTGTACGGTTGATCGAGCATAGCTTCCATTAATCCGATTCAAATTCTGTAACATGGCTGACGTAGTGGTGTGAGTAGTGATGCCTATCGGGGGTCAATCAAGTAGTCAGAGCCTTCGCCTGAGTAACGGTGGATAATTGGGTTAATCATTAACCGCGGTGGCTCGCCTGCACGTTAATTGCGATTTCTTTCACGATACTCCTCCTCGTTCATTTATCCCCCCCTCCGTGCCGTTGTCGTCGGACGCTTTGCGAGTTACGTCACGCGCCGCGGATGAGCTTCGATCCGAACAGTTATCCGCAACGTCGTGTCATCATCCCTCGTCGCCGTCACTGTCGTCATCGCTGTCAATCAGCCTAACGATTGACGCAGATCGTCACTGCATTTCTGCTTGATTCCTGTTTCGAGGAAGAATCGAAGAGGAAAGTGACTAGATTATCCCACGTTTCCAAAAGCTTAGGGCGGTTTACAACGTTTCTGGGAAGCGGCGATCTATCGTTAATAAGGCCGCTTGAATCAGAGGAAACTGGAATTCTGTGACGAGGTGTTGCGCTCGTTACGTTTCCATGCCGCGTTGCGTAGGCCACTAATTGCGCGCGGCAGACCGATAATTTCCATATCTAAAGACAGAGTTACTTTGTTCTTCTTTCCTTGTGGCTTCGCGGTCACGTTTGTTGTTGGCGTGGAGCTGTTTTGGAATCGGAGGAACGTCGCAGGAGATCAACTTCTATTGGATGTGGAAGATTTCGATGCGTTAGGTGTTAGGTATTACCTAGTTTCTCCTTGAATTGGAAAATATGACTATCATGTTTGGAAGTATGTGTTTGAGAAACGCGCGTGTGTGTTAGAGTAGATAAATGATAAATGATTAGGTAAACCAGTGATGCAGATGGTCGTTCTGTGTTTATTTTTTGCAATAGTTGTTAGTTAGTAGAAACTTCCTGCAGCACTGAACCGGAACTGGTAGAATGTTGAATAGAATATTATAAACTACATAATAGAAAGTAGTGGGAATCAGTGGGAATAAGTAATAACAAGTATAAACAAGTAGAGACAAGTAGGAACTAGTAGAAACAAGTAGAAACTAGTAGAAAGTAGCAGAAACTAGCAGAAACTAGTAGAAACTAGTAGAAACTAGTAGAAACTAGTAGAAAGTAGTAGAAACTAGTAGAAACTAGTAGAAAGTAGTAGAAACTAGTAGAAAGTAGTAGAAAGTAGAATAATCTAGTAGAAACTAGTAGAGACAAATAGGAACTAGCAGAAACAAGTAGGAACTAGTAGAAACAAGTAGGAATTAGTAGAAACAAGTAGGAATTAGTAGAAACAAGCATAAACTAGTAGAAAGTAGCAGAAACTAGTAGAAATTAGTAGAAAGTAGAATAATCTAAAAGAGACTAGTGTACATTAGTGGAAACAAGTAGAAACTAGTAGAAACTAGTAGATACGCATATAAAGTAATATGCATTAATAGACCTGAGTAGAAAGTAGAATCATATAGCCGAAACTAGTGAAAATTAGTAGAAACGAGTAGAAACAAGTAGAAACTAGTAAAAACACATAGAAAGTAATATAAATTAGTAAACCTGAGTAGAAAGTAGAATAATTTAGCCGAAACTAGTAAAAATTAGTAGAAACGAGTAGATAATAATGTATATTAGTAAGCATCACTGTACATAGTAGTATAAATACTATAGATGAGTAGAAATTAGTATATAGGCGTGAGTTCATGTTACTAGAAATTAGTAGAACCTAGCATAACTTAGAGAATTAACAAAGGTAATGCAATTCGTATTATTTGTACCTACTTTAAGTAGAAATTAATAAAAATTTTGGAACTAGCAGATCCAGTGCAGGTGCACTCAATGCAAAATTGATGAACTAAGTGGGGTCGATAGGAACTATGGTATTTTTAGAACTAGCACAACTAGCGATACCGGCGTGTATTGTAAAAATAGTACGATTGCCGCAACTAATAGAAGTAAGAAGACAAGTCTGAGGTCGGCGTTTTTTTTGAGCATTTTACTCCATCAGTGTAAATACTTCCAAGTAATGGGAATGTGTAAGTGTACGTGTCCATTGTAGGAATGGATCGAGATGTTCCAGCGTAGTGCAAGTTGCACTGTGCAACAGGTTTTCCAGTCACTACAACTTACAAAAATCTAGCAATGCATTGAAACATGATATGCATCACCACTGCAAAATTCTACAGAAACAGTTCTGCGGGGTAACAACCATCCTCTTGCAAACTTCGCATCTAAAGCAAACTCTCATTTCCTATAACGTAGACCTCTGAAACTGATTGACGGCGCGGAATATAAAAAAAAATGTATACATGACAGTCTTATGCATGTAATTAATGTCTACAAAATATTACACAACGTCCAATCTGCATCGGGTTTCTTACACTTGCATGAACACGTTCCCCTTTGTGCCTCGACAGTATTGACATTCATGAGTACTCGCTTCCCGTATATGCGAGATACGTAAAATAAAGCTTCTACGTACATCCTTTATGTAACCTTTACGAACTTGCCGCGACCACTGCCACGCATGTCGTGGCCCCAAGACACGTTTGGTGCCACGTGGGCCATCGATATCCATCTTCACTGACATGTCCATTCAAACGAAAAAGGTGTATTTCAATTCCGTGGTGGAATCAAAATACAGCAAATGAAGCTGAAATATTTCGTTATCACGGTCTACTTTTACTATTATTTACGTCTTTTTTGCACTAAGAGAGTAGTTTAAAAATATGTTAAGAGAGACAAACAAGGGTGTAATTGTGTAGTTATTTTGCACTGTATTACCTGCAAAAGGCGAGACTCAACGAAATGCTTTTTCTTTTCAATTTTTATAGACCTCTACATGGTTTAAGAGGTTACATACTCGATACCACCAGCCGTGGCGAAAATGAGTGATTTCTAGATTTTTTTTAGAGCTTTTATTAAAAACATAAAAAAAATACTTATTACACATTATTTATTAGTACATGAAGTGCAAGGAAAAATTTATTTAAGATTATTTTTGTATTAAATTATTTATGAATTTTGTGGTTCTTCAGACAACTGCAGAAAAATGGTGGGCAAGGTATCTCCTGTAAACAGCACTGGATCTGAAAAATAAAATGATTATGTTTAATTAATTTTTTATACACAGTTACGGAGGGAAATTTTGAATGAGAAAAATTCAGCTAACTTTAAACTGCCCTAAATTGTTTCCTTTTTTAAATTAAAAAGAAGGCCTGGGAGACTATAATAGTAACATTATTTTACAGGTACCTCATTTTTTATACACAATTTACGGAGGGAAATTTTGAATGAGAAAAATTCAGCTAACTTTAAACTGCCCTAAATTGTTTCCTTTTTTAAATTAAAAAGAAGGCCTGGGAGACTATAATAGTAACATTATTTTACAGGTACCTCATTTTATTTTTCAGATCCGTCAATGTTTAAAGGAGTTATCATGTTCACCGTGAAAATTTAAAAAATTATAAATAACTTAACGGCTCAATGTATGTAACCCTTTAATGACGCACGTTTCTATGTACCTATGTAAATGAAAATCATTTTTTCATTCCTGTATTTTCCATCCCAGTATAATGTGTAATTTGCATAAGCGGCCGCGATCTAGATACAATTTGCAACAATGTAATCGTTTCGATAATCAGACCGTGTCATTTCCTAGTGCTGTGACATTTTTTACCTCGACTTTTCTTATCGCGGGGCATCGTGCTCGCCTGTTTCCCTATCGCCGCGGTTGGCGATAAAAATAGGGTATTCCCCACGGTCTGATCGACACTTTCCTCTTACTCTCGAGGGACGTATTCTCCGTTTACGTCACTCATGACTTTCTCGGGTTCCAAGGGTCGTTGCCTATCCACTTAGCGAATGAATCGTCGATAGAAATATCCCGTGTATTCCTCGAAAACGCGGGAAATAACGCGCCCGCAAGGAAATGTAATTTCCTTGCGTGCAAGTCACTCACTCTCATTGTTCGAAACTCGAGCTCCCAGTTTCCATCAGTAATCTGAATATGCCAGAAGCTATTCGCATGCAGATGCAGTTAGCACTGGTGATTGTACTTCTTTGTGGCGTGAACGTAGTTTCAAACATGCAAATTTCCTAATCCTAAAGTAGGTATTCTGTAGCGTATAGATATTGTTATCAGAAAACAATTATTAACAGAAATATGTACGTAAAATTGTTAGGAGTGGAGGGGCCTTTCTGGTATTCCGCTATAAATAGATCTTTTTACTTAAATTTGTTTTTTATAGTCTTCAAAGGTAATAGAGTAAAGCAGTGATTCCCAGCTTGTCGGTCGCGACCACCAAGAATTCTGTTTTTTTTACCATTATTAAATTAGAATTATATTGTGAAATATCTATTTTTAATGTGTTTTTGTGCCTGATTAAATTTACCTTACCTTATATGGGGCGTGGGAGGTGCAGATTATTTCAATATTATAAAAGGGAACCGCGAGTTAGAAAATATTGGGAACCACTGCAATAAAGCTACAAACTTGCAAAATGATACCTGCAATGCTTGTTTCTTCTTTTAATCTCCGAAAAGTTCAGATTTTGCAGCCGTCATACTGGGAGGACCCCTAAAACGGCCAGTGTCAGTAGATTCAGATTCCCCGGTCAGACAGCGAGTATATTGGACACTACTACTTAAAAGTTACAGGAGCACCGAAGAACATAATACAATATCGAAAGCTTTATTGTACATACATCTTTCATTAATACCTGCGTGAATAAAAAGTATCACAATAATATAATAAAATGTATGTAAATCAAGTCTGAAACTGAACTTTGCAGGGCTCCTCCCTTTTATATTTCTTTCACCAATTTCTCAATATTTATCTCAATTTTTATCTAACAAATAACAAGCTACAATTTCTTCCAGAAATGTAAATCAAGTCTGAAACTGAACTTCTCAGGGCTCCTCCCTTTTATATTTCTTTCACCAATTTCTCAATATTTATCTAAATTTTTATCTAACAAATAACAAGCTACTATTTCCTCCAGAAATGTAAATCAAGTCTGAAACTGAACTTCTCAGGGCTCCTCCCTTTTATATTTCTTTCACCAATTTCTCAATTTTTATCTCAATTTTTATCTAACAAATAACAAGCTACTATTTCCTCCAGAAATGTAAATCAAGTCTAAAACTGAACTTCTCAGGGCTCCTCCCTTTTATATTTCTTTCACCAATTTCTCAATATTTATCTAAATTTTTATCTAACAAATAACAAGCTACTATTTCCTCCAGAAAAAGAATATTCAATTCTTTACACCACTTCGTTACAAAATTCCCGCTCTCTCGCACAATTTCATTCCCACACCACATCAAGCCTTTCAACTTTCAACTAACATCATTTCCAACGCCCAATATTTGCATTACAGCAACGCGAACATCCTCCTTAACCAAGCTTACAAACAACCACTTATTTCCACCATGAAGCATTAATCCCCATTAAGGATCACGAACACAGCGGACACCCGCCGTGTCACACTTTACCAGAAATAATTTACTGCCCTGCCCATTGTCTCCGAAGCCAGGTTCCCAGTCTCCCAATCCTCTCGTTTTGTCTCGTGGACGGCAGGCGATGATCGTCGCGCGAGTATTTTGCGTGTTACGTAACCTTGATTGAACGTCTGATTGGGTCAAGTGGCGGGAACAATAGTTGATGTACGCCGTCCCTGTCCCCCCTCGTCGCGCATAACCCTGTTTTACAATCTTAATTCATCACATCCGCGGCAACTTTAGCCCTGTTGCGTGCCGGTGCATCCTCAGCGCCGGAAGTGTCACTTTGACGACTCGTTCCGCGATCGATCATCGCCGAAATTGAAAAAAGAAACATCACCCCTCAAGGTCGATTCCATCGACCGCGTCTTCCTGCTTCCGTTCGGCATTCTAATCGGTCAATTACTCCTTTCCGTCGTTATTATTTATCGCTGATTAAATACTGCAACCTCCTCTCTCCGTTTCCACGATGCAATTTTCTCCCCGGTGAAAAGTATTTGCACTTGGATTGTCGATCTTTGCGGTTTGTGATCCTATAGCTAGTTTTTACTCGGCTGATTTTCTACGGTGGAGAAGGAGAGTGTAATTTGGCGATAACTGAGTAATTTTGTTTGACAGAGGGAAGGGGAGAGCGAAGATTGAGGAAAAGATGTACTTCCTGAAATAATGGAAAGGCAGAGGGAACGCTGAGGAAATTTAGAAATTTTATCTTCTTTTTCTCTGTGATGCAAATAAAGGTAAACTTTTCCCTTAAATGTAAGGGTAGGGGCGAAATATTTGGAGCATTATTATTTATTACTTTAAACAAAATGGCGATGCTCTGAAATCTTAGACTGCATTCGGTTGCTTCAAATCTTCACTTTCACTTCAATTAAGCTCCTCTACGTCACAAGATCTTAAAATTTCAATTACAAATTCCATTTGAAATCTACAAGCCAACCTTTGATTTTCTATACCTATCTGAACTCTGCCACTAAACTTCTCCATAGTTCTCCATAATTAAATCAACGACAATACGATCTATGGAGCGTTTCGGCAATACCATCCCCCTATAATCGTGAATTATTCAGAATCGAATTATTCAGAGTTCGATCCCACCTCGTTTAATCCTTTGAACGAATACCATCGATAATCGAACCCCACGGAATAATTTATCCACCCCAATTGCCATTGTCACAAGCTTGTACTTCGTCTGGACAGACTTTATTGAATCCATTACTGAATAACTGTCGTACATCTGAGCACCGTGTACACTTAACACTTACTTAAGCATAACTCACTTATACAAGCAAAATTCACGCAAATACAGCACATTTGTTTTTTAACATTTCTGGTCGCCAACGAGTTAAAAGGGAACCCTCACTGTCGCTCGCCTCTGTACAGTTACGTGACGTTTCTTTTTTACAAATTTCTTGGGGAAGCCAGGACGTCGACTCCTCTTAATCGCATCATTGAGAAGACCACTCGAAGCTATCCGACCGTACAATTCGTATCGCTATTTCCTTTAATCTCGCGGCGAAACATTAATCTTGAAATGTTGCGATACGTATCTATGTACAGAACTGTAGATTATCGCGTAAGGTGTGGAACGTGTCGGTTTCGATTTTCATCTCGAGATCGCGAGAATCGATCGGAGGAGGATGGGGAGGTTGGAAAGCAACGCTTACCATTTACATCTCGTTAAAGATACGCATCTGTATCTCGTAAACCCTGGCGATTTCTCGATCACGAGTTATTGCGAAAAAGATGGTCGATTAGATGGAAATTAGACGCGTCATGTTCGCGCGAATTGAATAGAAGATCGTACATCTGTTCGAGTCGAGTGGAGGGAGATAGAAAGATAGGAGTAGTTGTTTAAATAAGGAGCTGAACGGACCGATTCGAACTGCGGTGAAATTGCACTGAAACGGTTTAAATCGAACGAACTGAATTTAAAGCGAAGTGGATACTCCGAATCTGTGTGAATTTGAATTTAAAACCAAGCCGGTGCAAAGGGGAGGAAATATTTTTCCAAATGTGAATTATGCTGGATCAAATTGAATTCGACTTAAATGAAACCGAGTGAAATTGAAAATTTTATCGAAGCGATAGGAACTGAACAGGATTAATCTAGGTTAATCGCGCTAATTGGGACGTAATCGGATTGAAGCGATCGCGTCGATGCGGATCTAATGAAGCAGCTTCAGTCGCGTTGAAGAGCGTTCGAATCATCTCGAATAGGAGTTATTTCCCGCGAGACCGTTAAAGTCCCGTAGAGTTAGGCTCGGTTAATTGTCGATATTGCCATCTTTTTTACGACACTTCAAACGCTCTTCTCGGAGATGGTGCTCCTGATGCTTCTGTTGCTGTCCCTCCTCTGCAAGGTGCGCACGTGCCTCTGAGCGCGCACAGGTGGCTCTCTGTCGCTGCCCACTCGCCTCAGGCTGGTGTCCCTCTCGATCCGAGCGTTCTTGGGGGGCGTCGGGCCGCGGATGTTCGTGTAGACCACGTAGACGGCTAGAATGCCCACGACGAACATTGCCACGCCGACTCCGCTCACCGTGCCAACCTGAAGTTTGTTATTTCTCAGTTCACGTGGGAAGTAGCTCGTTCAATTGTTTCACAGAGATTATGTTTATGTTTATTATTTTTTCCTGTTTTTTAAAAGCAGGATGGCGTTTCAAGCTTATCGCTTATATTGCCCAAGGAACTATAGTCATATATCTTTTTCCCTCCTCTTCTCTCTCCTTCGGGGTCCCAGCAGCAGCGACATACCGGGAGAAAGGTGGTGGTCACCCATCTTTCCCCAGTACCCCGCCCCGTGATGCTTTAACTTCGGTGATCTAACGAGAACCGGTGTTTTCATCACGGCTACGGCCGCTGGTCCACAGAGATTATTTGGGGTAGAATCGAGGAGCTGCCCTTACCATTAGTTAAAATGTCTTATCTAGAATTTTGAAACAACTGAGAAAACTGAAGATTTATCATTTACTTTGTAGCATTCTTATTTTCCTTCATGCAAATTAAAATATGTTGTCATTATTTTGTAATAGCCTAATATAATTTTTTGTAATAGGTGTACTGGTAGGGAATATGTTATTAACGTACCAATTAATTAATCGTTTTAGATAAGATATTTTATCCATTTTGAAAGAAGTTAGGTTAAATATATTAGGCTGTTTATAAATCTTTACGAAGCACGTAGAGTTTTATAAGTTTACTTAAAACGTAAAAGACGTGTGAAACTTCAAATATTTCAATATATCTCGAAAAATGAAGAATGCTAGATAGGGCAGTTTAAGTAAGGAGGACAGTGCAGATCAATTTTTTTATAGTTTTTCAGTTATGACATGCAATATACGAGGAAAAAGAATCGTTTGATGTAAATAAAAACGAGAGGCGTAAATATTGATTATTGAAATGTCTTTTTCTTTTAGTTATATAACAGAATTCTTCTGAGGGAATACAATTTAATGGGTTATGCCTAGTTCTTTTTGTGGAAATTCTAATGTGTATTTTTTACAACTTTTTGTTTATTTTAAAAGTACATATATTCAGCAGCTCTCAGTAATTTTGTTATAGAAAAACATTAAAAAATGAACGAATAACAGCCACTCTCCCGGAAGCTATTCTTTTTGCGGTGAGCACGATTTCTCAGAGCCGGATCATCTGAAATCGAAAAGTGAAGAAGATTCTGTTAGTATATGAGTTTATCTAGTTTGTGAACAAAGGATTTTTGTTTTTGATGAAAACTCTATTTTTAATTCACGAAAAACCAACAATTCAGACATGGAAAAATCATGATTTTGCGTTAAACGGCCGCCATCTTGTCTGAAATTATTTTTTTTAAAAATCCTTCGTTAACAAACCAGATAAACTCATATACTAACAAAATATTCTTCACTTTTCGATTTCAGATGATTCGGCTCTGAGAAATCGTGCTCACCACAAAAAGAATAGCTTCCGGGAGAGTGGCTGTTATTCGTTCATTTTTTAACATTTTTCTACAACAAAATTACCGAGAGTTGCTGAATATATATACTTTTAAAACAAACAAATAGTTGTAAAAAATATACACTAGATTTTCCACAAAAAATTCCTCAACATCACGCCTGCCAACTAGACACGACCCCTTAACAAAAGTTTATTTTTAAAGAAAAAATTAGCAATAAATTATTTTATGCTTTTCAATGAAAATATCATACTGCCATCGGAACTGCATACCTATGTGTGCAAAGTTTCAAGTCGATCGGATATGTGGAAGCGAGTCAAAATTACCTTACAAGGTTTCACCCTAACAAACTAACAAGCTCCCACGTGTAGCTAAATAAACAATAAAATCTTGTAATGATAAAACAGGGGACTAACCATAGTCCACCACTCGGTGTTGTCCATCTCGGACACCAGAACCTGCGCGTCGTCGTCGCCCTCCTTATGCAGCATCTTGATCTCCTTGGGCGTGGTGGCGCAGCCAGTTCGCGTACCCTTTTCCTTAGCGATTAGCTTCTTGAACATATTCGGCATGTCGTCCCCATCATCGTCGTTCTCGTCGTCATCGTCCTTGTCGTCGTCGTCGTCATCGTCCTCCTTAGAGTCCTCATCCCCCCAGCGCAGCCTCGCTTTGTTCTTCTGAACGGCCACTGTGCCCACTGCCTGCAGCTCAGCGGCCTTTACTTTCATCGACAGATCGAGGGACATCGGTGTCGACTGCGAGTCCTTTACGTAATCCGCTAGGACGTTCGACAGGACGTTGTTCCAGTCGACAGCGTTCACTTGACTCTTGCACTTCTTCTTCTTACTGCTCGCACAAATTACCACGACAGAATGACCCATCCCGAGTTTCCATTGAAAGCAACGAAACCGTGAGAATTCGTGCCCCCCCTGGACCCGCTAATTGATTCTATTAATTATATCGGTCGAACAAAGCGATTGAATCGTTGGCTTCGACTAAGGGTTCGATAGCTATAGCGCCCTTTGATTAACCTAATTGCTTCCCGTTTGTTACTGATTCGACCGCCTTGGTAATCTAACAGGATTGCAGAGAAACCTCGCGCCGCGATGGGGTTGAAAGGTGGAAATTTTTGAAAACGCCGGATTAATCGGCTGCGCATTTAGTTCCCTTTCGCAACCTCGTTATTCACGCCTCGTGCAATCGAGCAGCTTTTGCTTTCGAAGGGGTTAGCAATCCGATGGTTCCATCGTGATTCAAATCTGGGGTCATTTCAATTAGCGGACCTGAAAGCTTGTTGCTGCAACGCTGTTTCAACTTTCTACGGTTCCCGATGATTAATGTAGTGATTAGTTTTGCTCACCACAACGTGTCCAACGCTTTCACGTAGACCTTTATGGCGTCCTCGAGCCACCTGACTTCCCGCAGGTCCTCGGCATCGTATTTTCCGCTGTCCTTGCTGGACCACCATTTTGATTTCTCCACTCTCGCCTCCAAGCCCGCGAACTCGTTCCTACCGCAAACCAATCGCTGATCAGGCTCCGGGGAATTGTTCTCGCGTGGGATACCGTTTCGATAAGAAGACAGATACAGCGTTGCAAATGGAAACTTAATGGCACAGAAGGGGAAATGTAGAAGTTTAAATGGTATTTGCATGAGAAATTCAGTAGAGGAGGGGGAAACGAAGATGTTCTTGATGGGTTGGTAGCGATGCTTCGATAGTAGATCACCTGACTAACCCCCAAACTTGTCACTTGACGGATTCCTATTTGATGCATGCGCGTTGGAGATGTTAGTATCGATTAGGGATATTCTCAATCTATTTTGTTCCATTTTGTGCTGATGATTTTTGACATCCCTTATTGTATCAGCCAACATTGATTTGTGTAGGTATTATTTGATAGAGGTATCTTCGTGTCGTGTGTAATAAAAAGAAAATGGGTATGCTTTCTACAACCTTTTAATGAAAGCTACAAAGCTTTTTGGCTATTCTAATGTTTTCAGGTATCTGCAGTCTGGTTTGTAGGGAATGTCGTAATATTTCTAGGCAGATGATTGATTTAACTTGTAATTAGTCGGGTGGTGGGGATCGAATGAAGCGATTTGTAATACAGAACGCGTTTCGCTAAGACAATCGCAAAAGACGTTCCAACGATTTGCAATTGTAACGGCTGTTAATGGGATGACGGTATGGCAGGTATGTGCTAATGAACTCGGTTATCGCGTGTGTCTTTTGCATGCGTAAACGATATTTCTATTACGATCGATAGCAGACAACAGCTAATTGCACGATTATATCTGTTTTCATGAATAATAATCGTTTTGCTTAATGAGCATGTTGAATTTAAACGCGCTAGGCGTTACGCGCGGATGTATACAAACACGCGAATGCAAATGTTACAATTTTTTTTTCTTCTTTTTTAGAACATGCTTGGTTTCCAATCGTTAATATCCTTCTAACTGTCCGTTAATAAGTGATCGGTGTAAAAACAGTGACAGTGTAGGTATCACGCAATGTTACGTTCTTTTTTACGGTAAATATTCAACACTTCCAGCTGCTAATAATATGCTCGCAGTTCGCCTTGGTGGATCTAATTTATGATGTTCTCGATTAGCTAGATTTGAATGTGGAGGACGTATTATTACGTCCTTTCAAAATTGAAGGAAATGACGCCCTGGTACGGTATGTTCATAATAGAAACTGGTAGATCGAAAGCTGGTGAGGTGAATCCACGTTGACAGGGCATGACGTAATATTACGTCGTTTCCAAATTTGATAAATCAGCACTCCCATGTACTCACACCTCCTTTGTGAAGCGAATTCTATTATGTTCTCGATTAACTAGATTTGAATGTGGAGGACGTATTATTACGTCCTTTAAAAATTGAAGGAAATGACGCCCTGGTACGGTATATTCATAATAGAAACTGGTAGATCGAAAGCTGGTGAAATGAATCCACGTTGATAGGGCATGACGTAATATTACGTCGTTTCCAAATTTGATAAATCAGCACTCCCATGTACTCACACCTCCTTTGTGAAGCGAATTCTATTATGTTCTCGATTAACTAGATTTGAATGTGGAGGACGTATTATTACGTCCTTCCAAAATTGAAGGAAATGACGCCCTGGTACGGTATGTTCATAATAGAAACTGGTAGATCGAAAGCTGGTGAGATGAATCCACGTTGATAGGGCATGACGTAATATTACGTCGTTTCCAAATTTGATAAATCAGCACTCCCATGTACTCACACCTCCTTTGTGAAGCGAATTCTATTATGTTCTCGATTAACTAGATTTGAATGTGGAGGACGTATTATTACGTCTTTCCAAAATTGAAGGAAATGATGCCCTGGTAAGCTATATCCGTAATAGAAATTGGTAGATCGAATGCTGGTGAAATGAATCCACGCTGACAGGGCATGACGTAATATTACGTCATTTCCAAAATTGAAAAATCAGCACTCCCACGTACTAACATCTTCACAGTCGAACTTATTAGATCGAATTTTACTGATATAAGTTCTCTATTGTTCAACGTTGGTCATGAATCACGTAATATTACGATCTTTTAAATTACACGCAACACCACATCGACGTACTAATACGTTCACGTAGTACTTTCCAAATTGCAGTTATAAAACATTGGTGTATTAATACGTTCCTAATCAGCTACCCGCGATCACCTAGTGCCTATCTAATAGGTACAGTTTCGAATCAGTTAACATACATAGTAAATCTCGTACATAGTACTACGTGTTTACAATAGTTACAATAGTTGTTATCTAATTAAAACGTTTATAACCAGCTATAACGTACTATTAACAATAAGTTGCTTGGGGCGGCTTGAGCCGTCAAGCGAACATATCGCGCCTCATCAAGTTCCAGTAATTAATCATACAATGACACAGAAATCATACGGCTTGATTCAATTCCAATAAATCATACGTTACTTTGTTGCATCCGGGAAAGACAGTTGGCACCAGCCCAGCTGACTTTTCGAATTCAGCTTTTACTTAATTATTTTACGTGCCGTTGCGTTTGCAGTTGCTCACTTGTCCGCCTACGGCTGCGGCAATCTTATGGAACGCATCAGACGAGCTGCGTAATTGCTTTTATGTTGCTGCATCACCATTGCGTAGTCTGCCGATTTCGCTGCTCTTTCAGTAATTATTGATAAAAGCGAATAATAAATAGCTAGTTAATTAGCTGTGTTACAACGCTTTTTAACTTATTCAAACTCGCCGAGAACATTGCATTTTAACAAATATTAAGAGTTCGCAAAGGTTTCCGTTGTTTTGTAACTTTTATTTATTTGGCACACAGATTTGGTACAATATTTTGTATTGGAAATATTTTCCCTCGCTTTTTACAACATTCTTCCATCTCTCGGTCAAAAAGTGGATTCCCCGTCGAAAGAATTCCTCACTTTTGGAGGTGATCCAAACTTTGGAGGCGACGGAAACTTTTGCGAATCTCTGATATCACACTCTTTGCTAACTTTCTTTGCATTTCAAGCACTTCATCATTTTTGCACATAAAAATTGCATTATCTAAGAATTTGGGTTATTTAGTTTCCCATTTCTTATGTTCTTAAAATCGAATAGTACTTTCTATTCAAAGTAGCACTTCCTGTTTAAAATTAATTTCTTATACAAAATAGTAATTCTATTCTTTTCTCAAATTTAATCTATTGGAATCTCAGTGCAGTACAATAAAGGTTTCACTTACAAATTACAAATGAAGCACACGAGGTTTGAGCCAGCGATTTGATTAAAATTTTCTATGTACTTAAGTAGTGGACAGCACGTACAACTATGTGTTAGACGCAAAAAGTACTCGGATTAAAATCTCGCGAGAAAATTGAATGCAAAGGGAGAAAGTTGAGTTGGCAGTTAAATGTGTGTATTAAAGAAGGAAAAGGACGAATATTTTATGCATCTTCACACTTGCAGTACAATTACAAAAGAATAGAGGCAAAGTTTGAGGTAACTATACGTTTATACTAATTTACAAATATTTACGGACATATTTATAGGCACTTATATAAAATTTGCAACTGAAAAAAAATTCATATCAATTCCTCCACACATTTAATTATATGTAGTAGTGTGGTGCTTATTTCCCCCAAAAAATTTTGATTTTTTTCACGGGGCATCGTGCCATGTGTTCACCCTTATGAGTAAGTATATGGTATTTATTTGATTTTTTCCAATTATTTCTTGAGGGTTGCTACCAGACATTGAATTTTGAGTTTTTAAGAGAAAAATGCAATTTTCTTTTCGACGTATTACATTGTTTACACACATTTACTTAACACTGGAATATTATTACAAAGTAAATAAGTGAACCAGCAACATTAGAAAATAGCCAATTTATATTTATAAAAGTCTAGTAGTAATGGCTATCAGCCGGAACTGGTATCTCGGAGGAGGAATTCTTGACATAATGACGCCAGGCAATCCGACTCTCAGGCATACAGAGGACCTGGTTTACGAATTCGTCTTACGGAAAAAATACAATTTTATTTTAAATATTAATAACCGGGTAGCAACCTCCAACACATTATGAAATCTAATGAAATTTTAGCCAGGCCCGTTTTTTTATATACGGAATATTTTGGAAGTTGGATTTTAAGCAGCCAACCTAATGTGTAGGTACCTATATAAAACATTTGAATTACATTGAATGAATATTTCCATTACAGTAGGTACATTTGTCCTTCAATGATTAGGAAGGTGAATAGAGTCTAATCTCTGCCAAAATTCTTCACAACTCCACACATCACCCCAAGATTTTCCACAATTTTCAATTTCCCCCCGGTTGCCAATAATTTACAACGTTAATCCTACATTTCTCGGCGTGGATATTGTTTCCCTTAGACTACATTGCTTATAAATTCAAAATGATTACCGCTCGTCACGCTCTCTTTACTCAGATTTCCTACAATTATTGATCCGTTCTATACAAAGAGCCCTCATTTTTAGCATAGAATAATAAGAAGTGGCCTAGATCGATATCTAAAATCACGGCCCCGAAAGGAGCGGTGATCTCTGTCGCAACCTTGCGTCACATCGCGCACTTACGGTTTTCGCGTTATGGAGAAAAAACGGAGCAATCTCGACCGTATTATAGTCGAGCAGGAAACCACTGACTCACCGGTCCCGTCTACAACCAATTTTTCCCCACCCCCCGTTTTTTTACAGCTCCCCCTGCATCATCCTGAAAGTGAAACTTCCAATTAGTTGCACATCGATATTTATGACCGCGGTCGTTTCGCGACCGCGAGCTCATTGAAGTTTACACAACACCTGGATCGTTTTTCTATTTTGCATTCGCCGTGAGTCACGCGTCGGTCGAGCAGATAGCTGTCTAATTGTCGCGAGGATGACGGGGGAGGCTGAGAAAGAGGCATTGTATCGCTAGACGAGAGTTGCGCAACGATCCCCTGTACGGGACTACTCGAGCACCGTTATTGATCGACGAGATCGAGCGATGATTCCTTTCGGATTCATTCGATCAGTGTTTCTCAACTTGCCTCGCGGAAAATGGTGTTTGAGCGGTTGCTGGATAAGTGCAACCAACACTTTATTGGTTGGTTGGGTAACAAACAATTCTGTCTATTCAGATTCCTATAGGTGTCCAATTTGAGAGACTATTATTCACTATCTACACTTCTCCTTCCCCACACAGACACCTTTCATCCCCCATAAATTCCTACGTAATCTCTCCCTTCTCCAGACCTCCCCCGCCAATAATTGCAATCGTAATTGACCGATTGCAGGGTCTCCCATTGTCTGTGGGATAAGCTCCAAAAATAGAAGCCCCAAGATTGACGTGGCCCACGATTGCCACTCAGGATTCCCAGGAATCGCTTGTCGGGTGGCGTTCATCGAACGACAAGGGCTCGGAATCTTGGCATTTAAGGGCCCAGACGAGAACGACAGCGATATTTCTAGACATCATAATAATTCGATGATGTCTACGCGGACCTAAAGGACGGTTCATAGTTGACGGGGGTTGAATTGTAAGACTGAAAGGGTGTTAACCCCTAAGTGACTTTCAACTATCTTGGTACGGTGGTGCACTTTGCAAGCGTGTTTAAATATTACACCAAATGCTTTTACAAATACTTTTTTGAATTTACAAAATATAACTGGGCGCGTAGGGACGAGGTTCACTGTGTAATTCACAGATTAATTTCAAATGTGCGACAGTCAAGTGTGGAGTTTTAAAATTGACCACGGCATGATGTTAACAGAGACGAATTAAGGGCCTTTAGAGGCCCTAAACACTTAAAATATTTTGAGGTGATCAGTTCAACCTAATGTACGATTCCATAGGCATTTCTCAGAATTTGATTAAAAAGTGTTTCGAACAAAAGTTAGATTTTAAAACTCAGAGAATTTCTCTTATTTTGCTTATTTGTTAATCCAGCACTGATGGTGTAGATGACAGCATTAGTTGACCATACAGAGAACGATGAAAGTACCTTTCCCTGTCAAGCAGGTCCTACCGATTTGTTTGAATTTTTTGACACCTGGACTTTAACCGCCGAGGAGTCAAAAGAGTCAGAAGAGTGCCGTCTGCAATGATGAATTATAAAACAAAAAATATACTTCTATAATTTAAGACATCCTTAACCCTTCGCTGAGACGCTGAACCTCTTATATGTAAAATGAATACCTTTTTTCCAAAGCCGGCTTACAAACTATTTTCTCTCTCAAAATATTATATCCGAGCAACAACTCTGTAGATTTTTAGCTTCTAATATTGAAATTTGTAAACGATACAATTTTTTTAAGATTTCCTTCCTTTTTTCTCGACATATGGTAATCTAGATTTTTTTTTACAAAAAACTGGGATAAAATTTCAATCAAAAAATTATTGGAATGCATTCTAGAGATCTTGAAATTGACTCATGCATTTTGTCATAACGATTGGATTCTTTAGATGAAAAAAAGGAGGTGTGTCACGAAGAGTTAATACAATGCAAAAAGTAATTAAATTATGTATAGTAGTTTTCCTTGGAAGTAAGAGGTGTAGAATCTCCAGTGTTACTGTAATTTACCATTCGCCTTTAGCGCCAGCACCTAAATCCCGTCGAAAGGAAAATATCCCGTTTTTTTAATCGTTAAAAATGGTCTGAATTTTTACATTTTTCCCCCTTTTTCACAAGTTCAATTGCGTACAACAAATCAATGCAGGTTTCAGGTAGACCCATCTCTCTTCAATAAATAAAACTACTCCAAACATTTACTAATCCTGTGGAAACAGCGAATTTCCAGTGCAAACTGCGAAACAGCAAAAAAAAAGTATCATATACATATTATACAGCGTTAAAGGGTTAAAGAGAAACTGGACCTTAAATTATTTTGCAAGGAGGACCCATTTGTCTTTCACTAAATTCAATTTAATATCATCCCCTCACGCTCCTCCTCGGTAATTAACACACACCTTCCCCCTTCCCCCGTTCTTAATCTAACTCATGCACCGTCCTTTAGGTCCTTCGTTCTCTAAACCACGACTTCTGTCCTCACCGGGTGTCCTTCGAGTTGCAGGCGTTCGGGGGCAGCAGGGTATGAAACAAAAACCGGGTGCACAAGAAACACTAAGTAGTGTCACCGGTTTCTACGTTATCAGGGATCAGATCGCTTGTGAGAATGGTGCATCGCTGGCTCGATTTTACGACGAAAGCCGTTACACGCACGAACCACTATTAGCATTTCTAACTGTATGTAATTAAATCGATGGTCACGGTCTAGTAAAGCTGCTTCCACGAGGCTCGAGCTTGCAGTCTCTGTTATTTATATATATATATAGGTACATTTTACGGTCTTCTTGGGAGAATTTATTGCCCATTTTGTTTTCAGGAAAATTGATGTGAATAGTTTTTTTGACGAGTGTTAATTTGAGTATTAATTTGAGAACACTGATTGAATATAAATCACCTTGTCGGGTGAGTATCTTGGCTTTGTGAACTGTATGACGGTTGGATTGAATTTTGAGGAATTCTGTGTGACGTTTTTAATTTAAACATAAGCTTAATTTAAAGATGATAATTTTGGGAGATTGAGGGGGCTAATTATATGTTCGATGATCTAATAATATTATTTGGGGTGGAATTGGGCTCACTTTCGTAAAAGTTGTGTCCATGGCTTTCGAGATGCACGAATTTTATTTAGGTAGCAGTATTTGATATTTAGGTGCAGCTTGAATTTAGATTCCGATGAAAAGTACTGAATTGAGATTTTAATCTCTTACCTTGCGTCTTCCAGGAGGAGGATACTGTTCGTCGAGTTGACGTGGTTCAGGTGTTCCTCGAGTCGTCCTTCGCTGACGACCAGAACGGTTGAATTTATGGGTTTGCTGAAGAACCCTTCCTCGGGTTTGCCGATGTGCACGATGTGCGTCGTCAAATCTGGAAACGAATGATGTACGAGATATTCGAGTCCCTCGCTAGCGATTCTAATCTACTTCGGTCTGTTTCAGTAGAAACTCTAATTTCTACACAAAAAGTTATATTGACCTCGGAAATTTATTTCTCCGCGAAATCTAAGTTCAATCAGTTCCTCTTCCCTCGTTTTGTTATTTTTAAACAGATATTAATAACGTTGATCTGATATTCAATTTTAGCATTCAAACATGAATATTCCAACGATCGTACCGTGGCTTATTATTCAAGACTCTACATAAATTAATAAATAAATTATAAATATACCGAGCGACAGTGAGGTTTTGACCCGATAAAGCGAGTATTCATGAATGAGTGCTGGAAACGAGGGGATATATGAGAGGATTCGAACCTCCCGCCTTCGAACCATCTGTCAAGCGTCCAATCTACTCGTCGTTATCCCCACAGGATTCGCGCTATGAAGTACAAGAGGGGGTTAGCCCCGCCCATTTCCATCTCGCGCCGGAGCATGCGCACTGCAGACCTCACTGGCGCGCGGTGTACCCGCAGGCTTGTCTTCAAGAGCAAGAAGCAACTAATGGTCAGGGACGGACTTGGAGATTCGGCGCCCCTAGGCTAACTAGTGTCAGCTAACTTTCTGTGAACTATTATTAAATATTGTAATTTGAAAGAGTTGAGGCTATTTTGAAATTAATTCAGTGGGACAATTCTAATATGAGCGATTGTTAATTTGCTAGATGAAAGAAAAGCCTACTGCTTTTGAAGTTATTCTATAATTTCTGTAGAATAAAATTTACCACCCTAGGCTGCTGCCTACTTAGCCTATATACAAGTCCGCCCCTGCTAATGGCAGTCGATAAAGCAGTCAAAGTACCGTCTTCGTCGTCATCGTGGACCAAAACGCAGAGACCCTTCTCAATAGCCGCTATCGTTAGCTTTTTGGCGATGTTTTGCGAGTCGTCCTCGCCCTCCTCGTCGGCGTCCACCACCAGCGTGAAGGACTTCCACTTCAGTTCCTCGATCACTTTTAGCAGCCCCTGGAAAAGGAAACCAGTGTCGTCTCAACGTAGCCAATTTTAAACGAGTGGCTTCACTTTTTTGAAGTGTCAAGAATGTCCTCGAGCTAGAGTTGGGCATTAAATAAATAAAAATGATTTAAATAACAGATCAAGTAAAAGATACTTTCACTTTAGATTAATTGATGAATAAAATTGGTTTTTTAATTTCATCTTCAACTTTAGCTTTAATTTTAATAATAATTTTATTTCTGTCGGACGTTAAAATATTTTTAACTTTTACTCGTTATTCGAAATTTTATATAGGTAGGTACATAAAAAATTCGCACATCTGTGTCCCGAGCATCCAAGTTGGAATTTATTAATGGAACCTAATAGCGAGTAGATATTTGGAGTTTCAGACTTCGTAGTATTGGCGTTTCGAAGGCTGATATTTGGAGGTGATATTTATGCGAATAGTTACCTGAATCAGATAAGAATCGGATTCTTTGGCGAGGTGATGCAGGTACGGAGAGTCCGATTCCGGTCTGATAATATGTGGCACTTTCAGCACTGACGTGATCTTCTGTACGGCTTCCGCATTTGCCGCAGTATCTGGGCCGATAATTCCTGCAGAACGAGCACGATTCGATGGAGAGAGGAAAGTATACGTGTAGAATTTTTGTCAGGGGACCGTTACATAATCGAGTAAACGAAGGAAATTTGAATATTGGATTGACTTATGGAAGCCAAGTCACCGAATAAAGTTTCCTTAGTATTTCTAAGATTCTTAGACAAGTAAGAAGGTATTCAAGTACTAACTCCAAAGTGGAACACTAATTAATACACTCTTTAGTCATAAAGAACAAACTAGATTAGAATCTCCAAGCTAATTCATAAAAAAATTAGTACAATTTAGAACCTTTAGCACGAAGGGCAAGGCTTCAACGATCACTTCTGTGAAATCACATTCTACATTGCCACGCGCGATACGCAGAACACAAATTATTTTGAAAATTCTCTGCCCTTAGAAATCAACCCCTTTTGGGTGTCTCAACTTTCTCCTACGTCATTGCATTCTTAAGCATTTGATTTAAGAGGCAATGATACGCCAAAAATGGTAGAATCACTTTACAGGTGATTTTGAAGAATCTCACGAACTTTATAAAAAATGTAACACAAAATCCTTATGACATGTATCTATAAAAAAAGGACAAAACAAATTTATTCTATAGTCTCGCTATTTTTTATTAAACAAATCTGAAAACAAAATTTGTTCTTTTATTATAAGCACCTTATGTTAAATTTTTAAAAAAGTTCATGAATTTCTTTAAAATCACCTACAAAATTCCCACCGAAGTCTTCGATTACTTATACTCCATCTGCAATTTTCTTTTCAAGATTCATACTTTCCAGATTCAAGTCTTAGGCCCTTTTCACACTATACACTTTCATGGCTGTCAACTGACATTTCAGATTAATTCCCACATTATTTACTTTCTTCTACCCCTTTCTTAAACCAACACTATATCCACCAAATGAACATGTCAGAAACATCAGCCATAGAATTACGGAGAAGTGTCCCGTGCGAAAAGGCCTTTCACCTGTCGAACGTTTCGCATATTTCAAGTAGTCAGCAATAGGATCAAAGGAAGCCACGAGTCGCGACAATTTGTCAGCTCCAGCCTCCAGGGAGCTGCTAGGCGTTTGGTATCTCTATTCCCTAGCTTCCTCCTTGCCGAAGAAAATCCCGTGATCGATGTTCAAAGTTGCTTAGCAAACGTTTACCTAAGTAGTAAGGCGGCTGCAAACAGTTCGTGTCCGCCCCGATGAGAGCCTTCATCGCTGCTTTCAGAGAGCCCGCTATGCTGCCGCACGTGTCCACCACAGTCAATTCTGCGAAAGGTACAAAGAATCGTGACCATCTACCGTGTGCCGTTAAACCTTAAAAAGGAAATTGACCGTTCCAGTGCAATTCATTAAATTTAACGGAGCCACGAGGCGTACGAATCGTTGCGTGCAGGTGGCGTCTCTTTTACTACAATTTCCCATATAATAAAGAAAAAGAAAGAAGAAGAAATTATAGCTAAAAACACTGTCCAACACGATTTTTGGTCTGCAATATCCGCTGGGTGAATCTTGTAGAGTTTTTCGCCCTGAACACAAATCCGCAAGCAGAATTGCTCTATCACCTTCAGTTTCGATTTTGAAAAAAACTGCAAATTTTAAACTTTGAACACCTTTTGTGTCGAAACAGTAATAGTTATTCGGTTGTTCTTTGCGTCAAATTATTCTACGAACCCTCTCGAATATAATGGTATAAATTATTATTGCATTATAAACATTTAAATATGTTTAAACAACGATCAAAGGGAAAAGGATACCCGAAATTCACCAATTCTTGCAGATACCTTTCAATTTATTTCCAAAACTAAGAGTCTGAGAGAAAATCTGACCATCCCACGCGATGCAGCAGACAATTTCCCTCCGGAAAGAATCAACAAAAGTGGTATGTCACATTTTGTTTTCAATACAGAAGCGAAATAGTTTGGCAAAATACGCGGTGCCGACAGTGGTAGTCACGCGCGTTAAACGATTGTGTTACGCTGAGCGGCAGTGGATCGCGCGCCGCCGTTGACTACCACTGTCGACACCGCGTGTTTTGGCAAACTATTTCGCTTCTGTATTGAAAACGAAACGTGACTTACCACTTCTATTGATGCTTTCCGAAGGAAAATTGTCTGCTGCATCGCGTGGGATGGTTAGATTTTCTCTCAGACTCTTAGTTTTGGAAATAAATTGAAAGATATCTGCAAGAATTGGTGAATTTCGGGTGTCCTTTTCCCTTTGATCATTGTTTAAACATATTCAAATGTTTATAATGCAATAATAACTTATACCATTGTATTCGAGAGGGTTCGTAGAATAATTTGACGCAAAGAACAATGGAATAACTATTACCGTTTAGACACAAAATATGTTCAAATTTGAAAATTTGCAGCTTTTTTCAAAATCGAATTTTTCAAAAACTGAAGGTGATGGCGACAAACCGTTTGCGGATTAGTGTCCAGGGCGAAAAACTCTACCAGAATCACCCAGCGGATATTGCGGAACAGAAAAAAAAAGTTTCATTTTGTTGGACTGTGAAATTATAGAAGTCTATCTCTTCATTTGAGAATTTGACAAAAAATAGTAAATAAGAAATATTCTTCCAAGTTTGATATTATTTACATTTCTAAATATCTAAACATCCCTTCAGCTTCACGAAAGTAATCATCACCGATATGTTGCCACACGTGGTGTCATTTTCCTAAAACTTCCCCGCACGATAAAGGAAAGGGAAAGGTGAAAGAATCTCAATTGTACCGATATCATATCCAGCAGACTTGTTATTGTGCATTTCAGCGAGCAGCCTGGCAGCTTCGTAGAGCAGTACGCCTCTGGCGGAGGGTTTCCTGCAGGAGGGATCGTCGTGGATGCTTGTAAGCAGCGAGATCTGCGCGTGACTTCCGCATTCGGTGCGGCCGCCGCAGGTGCACGCGCATATTATACAGATAAAGACCAGAAAGACTCTTAGATTGCCCATCGTAGGATACCGATCGCCTCTGGACCCCCTGTCTATCCTCTTTCCTCTTCCCTATTCCGCGCCACCGAGGTCTCTCTACCTTTTGCTCCTCCCTTCTGCCTCCGAGCGCTGGCTTCCTCGTTCTCCGCTGCTTCTCGATTCATGAAACCCGCGGCGTCGCAACGGCCTCCTCGCGCCGTCACCCAGCGGGTTAACGCACGCTGACAGCCGAAGCGGAGCACCCAGCTACCCTCGCAACCCCTGTCGTATCACCTTCCCCCTTTCTTTTAATTCCCTCTCCTCCCTCTTCTTTCACTCAACTTCTCACTGGACAAGGAGAACCGCGGGTGTCGCGACGCGACGCGCTCTCCTACGTGGGGGGACACGAATCGTCCGGCCAAACGCGTCGGGGAACCGCGGTTGGTCGCCGCGGCCTGTTCGTCGGGTGTTTCGCCTCGCACTGCGGACCTTGGTATTGAAAACCGGATGCTTTATAAGGAAGCCAATGCGACATGTATTATGCGAATTTCTAGGGTTTTAGGCCTGATCGACCGAGCGTCAGGCGTTCTCAAGGCGACCTTGTTGCGTCTCCTCGCGAGTACGTACGCTCGGACCGTCTTCCTCGTGAGTGTAATCGCTATTTGCGGCTGGCGCGATCGAATCCAGCGATGTTACGGAAATCTAGGCTGGTTTGATCGAAGGGGTGGGAAGGTTGGAGGGTTGCGGAGGGTATGAATGCTGGAGGGGAATTTGTTGTAGGGGTGAATGATGGATGGGGGGTGGAGGAATATTGAATTCGAGACGTGGGGGTTCGGAGATGGTAGGAAAAAGTGGGATGCGCGATGGTAGTAGATAGTGGTTCCTCGAGGTTGAATTTTCGTAACGTGAGAACCTCTCTTAATCGAACAGTAATCTCGTTAGTATTGCAAGTATTGGCCGCGAGACGGTAAATCCTTGTTGCACAACCCTACCTTTGCATAACTGCACGATGACTGATTAAACGCAGCTGGAAAAAATCGGAGGTTTCGACGGGGAACGATCGCTGATCGGTGGATCCTGGTTATTCGGTGCGTAACCGCGCGATCTATGTATCATTGAAATCATACTTGCAAAACGGAGCTGCTCGTATATCGTAAATTGCCGCTCGGCTGTCGCGCCAGCACACAGCTGCAACATTGAGAGGCGAGAAAAATTCGCCCGGCGATGAACGGGGAAGTCGCGTCGCGGTTTCCGCCATATCGCAACTAATAGGTACGGTTTCATCAGATCCACAGCGATTTTTATGTGGGCAAGGTAGCTCCTGCTTGTTTTTGTTTCATTTGCGCGTGTTTGTTTTGTACCTGAGACGTTGAGAGGAATTTTCTGAGGTGTCGTGGGTTTAGAATGCTGCGTGGAGGTTCGGAGCTGAGGTAAGGTTTAATTTGGACTAACTCGAATCTAATTTGAACTGTATTTTACAGAATGCTTCAACACAAATTTGACGTAAAGATAAATTGAGCTTAACACATTTAAGTGTAACTCGAACTTGAATTAAAGCGAACGTAGTCCAAGTCGAATTGAAATTTAATGGAAACTACCTCAAATTTAACACGCCTAAAGCAAACGCAGAATTTATGCCCAAATTTGAGATAAACCTAATTTGAGTTTAATATATTTAAGTTTAGCTCGAATTTAACTTAAAGCGAACTTAGATTAACCAAAAATTAAAAAACTATTTTGTTCGCTACTGTAAGCAAAAAGATTCACTTAGGGTAGATGTACCGTTTATGGTTATTGCACTGTTTTTGGCAATGTGCATAATTATCTTATTTTTAAATTACTTGCAGATTATTATTCTGTGGAGAATTTCACATCATAAATATTTTGTTTGGTATATCGTCCAAAATATAAGGTTACATATATTGCTTACACGGATAGCTGGGCAAGACGAGTTAACTCGTCAGGTGAAAGATTTCTACTCGTTGAGCAGGACCAGTTAACTCGTCATTTGAAAATTTCCACGAGTTAGGCAAGACGAGTTAACTCGTCATTTATAAATTCCTATGCGTTGTGCACGACGAGTTAACTCGTCGTTTTATACTGTTTGCTAATTGGGCAAGACGAGTTAACTCGTCAGGTGAAAGATTTCTACTCGTTGAGCAGGACCAGTTAACTCGTCATTTGAAAATTTCCACGAGTTAGGCAAGACGAGTTAACTCGTCATTTATAAATTCCTATGCGTTGTGCACGACGAGTTAACTCGTCGTTTTATACTGTTTGCTAATTGGGGAAGACGAGTTAACTCGTCATTTGAAAGAGAGTGGCCAAAAGTGGTACGATACCTTAAAGTGGCCACAAATAATGAATCTACCCTATTATGCCAAAGAAATGAATTTGAGAGTACCTATTCGTCACATTTTACAAAATACAGGATCGTAGATCGATTTGTTAAATGCTGAACCTCCTCTTGGGATTTCGGAATCCCTGGTAACGATCGTGTCGCGTGTTAGAAGGCAAGTATTAAGGGATGCCATTGTAATACCACGCGAAAATGACTACTTATGTTTCACCTTGAATGCTTTCTCGTAGCCCCCTATAATGCGCGCTTACGAGCCGTGCTTCTTAAATGAAATCCCGCAGGAACAAGTGTGTTTATTTATTTACGTAAGACAATGTTGCCTCTGCAAAGTTGGCGCAGCAATCGTCACTCTTTGGTTAACGAAAGGCAAATAGACCTGGCGACGGTGTTGCAAATGTTTGCGGTGTGCAAAGCTCGACGATGTTGGGCTTCAAGGTACTACGTAGGATGTTCCAACAAAGGTAGCAAAGTTGAGCAAAGTATTCAAAATATCTGAGGCATGATAATCTTTTGATTTTAAAAAGAGGAATGTGTCTTTTTATATACTGATTGATATTAAAGGGAAGGGTTGAGTAAGTGGAGAGATTTGAGGGAGAAATTTGAAAATTGTTAATGCCATTTTGTACGTGGTGCAACATGGAGCAACATTTGGAATTTTTTACTTTTTTTTAGGAGAGGAGGATATGTTTTCTCGTTTTGATTGGTGTTAAGGGAAAGAGTTAAGTTAATAAGTGTATTTAAGGGAAAAACATTTGAAAATTTCTAAATAGTTTATTCATTCGTTTTTAGCATCGCACGTAAGCCACTTCCATCGAAGCAACGATGCAGGTGGCAGTAGAAATCAGTCAAGTATTCAAGCACGACTCAATCGGAAAGTCCTCGTTAGCTGGCGCCACTGGTTACTATGCAAACAGTTATTTAATTTCATTGTTTGTTTATAATTAATTTTTGGAACAATCAGTCTGTATAAAATGTGTACATAAACTGTGTACATTTTCATGGGGCTGTAATTGAATTTATATCCAACGAAATTTCTGTCGAATATTTTCACCGCTATATTTCATGACGCTGATAAACAAAGTAAGAATTTTCCATAAACTCTGTCGCCTGAAATTAAAATTTCCAGTATTCAATTTCCCTTCATTAAACATTGTAGCATGAAATTAATTCTCCACTACTCACCAACGAAAATTAATATTAAAAAGTTATTTATAAATTTAATTTCGACCGGAATTATTAATAGATATGATTTCGGCATATAATTTTTTATGCGCCGAAATCATATTTATGAAAATTAATACTTTTACAAAAATAAAAACTCCTTGATTGAAGTAAAAATTAACAGTAATACTTTAAAATTACACAACATTCACTTAAGGCAGAACAATTCAGTGAAAATGATCGAGCAACAGTGAAGAACGTGCTTTCTTCCCTTTTGTAGTTCAAAAATGGTTTCAAATAGTTTCTCAGACTTGGTTTTACCAATTTTTGATCGAACCATCGTTATTGCACGAAATTGCATTGGAAGAGATTCGAATAAGTCCATGGTCGTAGTGAATCGTTTCACTTTGAAGCTGATTGAATGGAAATTATTGAAATGAGAGAGAAAAATGGCGGATGGGGGAGGCAGAGCTGATGTATTTGCGTCACGGCGAGCATTACTTAGGTTGGCCCCGGACCAACAATAACAGTGAGAATTTTAAAAGCAAGACACCGGTCTTTCCTCGAATCCTGAGCTTCTTCTCGGTGTTCACGAGGTGTGGACGACCGTTGTCTGTTTATCCACGTATCTGTCTGACAGTCTGTAAATCCTTCAGCGACTCAGCGACTTTATTTCGCGGATCGCTGCATCAGACTTACGAAATTTATGAGCATAAACGACAGTGGTGGTTGCGCTTCAAACGGGAGCTATGCAGTTAAACTATTTCAGTTCACTCGTCGTTTGAAAGTTCCTATGAGCTGGACAAGACGAGTTAACTCGTCAGGTGAAAGATTTCTACTCGTTGAGCAGGACCAGTTAACTCGTCATTTAAAAATTTTCACGAGTTAGGCAAGACGAGTTAACTCGTCATTTATAAATTCCTACGCGTTGTGCACGACGGGTTAACTCGTCGTTTTATATTGTTTGCTAATTGGGAAAGACGAGTCAACTCGTTATTTGAAAATTTCCACTAGTTAGGCAAGACGAGTTAACTCGTCATTTATAAATTCCTATGCGTTGTGCTCGTCATTTGAAAATTTCCACGAGTTAACTCGTCATTTGAAAATTTCCACGAATTACGCAAGACGAGTTAACTCGTCAATTATAAATTCCTGTACGTTGTGCACGTCGACTTAACTCGTCGCTTCGAGAATCCCATGAATTGGGCACGACAAGTTAATTTACCTTAAAAAAATAACATGACTCGTATAAAGAAGGCATACAGAATTCAGCTTTACTAATTTTTCAGTACCAATAGAATTTGAAATGCACCAGAAGCCATTTTTAGTCGACAAATAATCCAGTTAGCGTATTAAACTCTCTCTCTATCGCTTTCGCAATTTCCATTTCTATTATCGACTTAGCGTCGCTCTTATAGCCAATTCATGACAATTAATTGTATATGAAGCCTCTTTTAATTAACTCTTCCCATGCTCTACCTACTTTCCTGACGACACAAGCTCCCTCGCCTCGGCTACCAGCAAATCTGCTTACCAGAAACAACGTTCTGAATTCATTTTTGGAAGTTGATTGCCTCGCGACAGCCGTAACATTGTTTCGTTCGCTGAACCCCCCCCGTAATTGTACACAGACCGCGTGGAGTCCAATTTCAGTAATCGAATTCTTGCGTATATGATGTCTTCCAGGTCAAAATGAAATGAGATCCAATGTTTTCCGCAATATAGCTTTTGATTACTTTCTCATCTTTGATCTGAGCGTTTAATTAGTACTGGGATCGATGATTCACATTGTACCTTTCCAAATGGTATACATCCAGCAATTCTTAACTGAACAACTCAAGATTCTTAAAACCGTATACAAACGTGGAGAATATAAAAGCTGATAAATAGTAGAATTTGAAAAAACATTGGACGGTTTCAAATTCGTAGAATCGTTGACCACGGTCTCTGAAATTCGTGAAATTTGTCAAAATTTTGGAGGCTCGCGAGTGCTCCAAAAATGTACGATAAATTTCTTCCACCGCGTTGTTTGTCTTTCGTTGGCGTTCGACGGGCCAAGAAAAACAATATTCGCGACCTTTTTCCGTTATTCGGATAAATCACGCGGCATCGCGTCGCTCGTAAATCAGGTCGTCGATTTTTTGAACGCCAGCTAGAAAAACAGGATTCAGAGCGATAGTCAGCGTTAAGGACGTTGACAGTGAACGACAGGTCTCTGTGGTGTCAAGATGCGCGACGATCTCTTTTTTTTAAACGGAATTTAGTTAGAATTTAGGTTTTGGTAAAATATAGAGCCAATCGTTTCGACTCTGTGATTCCACATTGACAGACACCTGTGAATCACTTCGCAACTGGATCACATATGTTTCTTATCACTTTCAGTAGAAAATTGAACACTTTGCACTTCAAGGGTGTCGTATATATATATATATAACTAATTTAAATTAACTTTTCGTGCTTATCCGATGAAACCTTGTACAACTGGAAAAGTTTGTAATTTTATGACCGAATGAATTACTGGTGATGAAGTTGCTCTACTGTTTTATTTTCTGATTTAAAAGTCTGTGGTTATTAAAAGTTTCAAATGTTGTGCCTCATCGTGTAATTCTTAAGTCTCGCATGAGACTTTAATCTCATGACACGAGTATTTCATAATTTTATTATTTTTTAATTCTTCTGTGATTATTTTCCCAAAATTAGACTCCAATGAGACAATGTAAATGATTTAATTATTTACGTTTAGTTGCTGCTGAGATTTTTGTCACATGATAGTAAAGTATCATGTGAAATCTCATCGTGGATTCGCACCTCTAGAGTTGTATTTGATCACAATACTGGAAGTGCGATTGGGGTCACGAATTTCAAAGTTCCATTCAATTTCGTCCGAGAAAAATCGTGCTGTTGCGTCACCGTATCTACGATGATCGAGGTGCAAGCTCCACTTGTCAGCTGGACGAGTCCAAGCTGTTGCAAATTACCTTCGACCTACCGCAGCGTGAAGACTTCCGTTTATCTTTCAAACGACTACTTAGCGAAGAAATTTTAATTGCGAGTTTACGAATTCTAGAGAAACTTCATTTAGACCTGTCCTATGCCAGGGAGCTGTTCTAGAAATTGTAACGAAGAAACTGTAATTATCTAAACAAAAGATTTGTTTTAGATATTTTATTGAACTATTTACAATTTAAAAAAAAAAAAAAATTCTTGTCCGCTTGTTATCGTTTGCAAGACGATTTTCTTCCTCTGCTTGAGGGAGGTTAAAAAATCTGATTAAAATTTCCTCGCTGGTGTCTTGTTTCTCTTATATTTATTTAGTTAATTTTATATCCACTTGAAGCTGTTCAGCAAACCAGTCGGCATTTCGACGCGAACCTTTTTATCCCGTCGCCATAATATTACTCTTTTGAATCTACCAGTGGAATTTGAAACTTAAAGATGCTTAATAAAGTATAATTCGAAGGCATTCGTTATACGTACTTTGAGAGAAATTTAAATTAGTCCGATTGGCATAAATTAAACTGATTGAAGTGAAATGAGTTTTATTTTCATCAGTGAAGAAGCTCTGATTTGCGTTTTAAATTGCTGATTCTTTGAGTTTCTCCATCTTTCGTTGAGCTATTCTTCCAATTTCCATTTATTTCTTTTTGCCTAGTTTTTCAGTGCGACTTAAATTAGCTACAACTTTCGTCTTTTGTTTAAGACCGAGGCGCCGAATAATAGGTACTTAGACGTCACAGAATCGATGATAAAACTGAGACGCTCTACAATCTCGTTCCCCCCTCCGTGGAATTCGATAGACTTGATACCCGATCTGTAATGGCACGACATAAGCGCCGTCAAATCCGTGACATTCGAGAAAGTGGACGTCGAACTTGTTAGAAGCGATACGTACATACCCTTGTACCGTCGACCTCGATATAGTTCACCGTCGCATCGCGAAGGATCGATAGAGAAGACAATGGAAGCGCAATATCTGATAGAAGTGATCCGGAATTGGTCAGATCTCCGGGTTACGAAGTCCCTGGGCTCACCAAGCTCGAGGGCTTCTCGAGGTCCCGGAGCTCCCCAAGCTCAGAGGGTCTTTTTGGTCCCAGAGGTCCCAAGGACCTAATGATGCTTGGAGTACTTGGGATCTTCGGTGTCCCTGATGTCTTTGAAATCCTAAAGTCTCAGGGGTGTTTAGTACTTAACCGCGGATCAACAGGAATCTCTGTCAGATCTCACACGTCTCAGACAAAATCTACCTCGGTCAACAGGTTTGTAGAGCATCTCTACCGAGCCTTGCTAATCATATGGTGATTTCATCGATCCTGTATATCCCAGGCTCGACTCCATCCTCTTCTGTGCTCGCTAAAGCCTTCTGTATTGGATCCGTCGAAGCGCGTGTTTCCGCGTCTCTTCGCTGGCTCTCGAACCGAGAAGCTTGGCTAGTTCCAAATTTCTCCCGGGAATCAAAACTCGATCCTCATTGCACGACCTACTTAGCAACAGTTCGCCACTGGCACCTTTTCTTCCCAGCGTATCGGCAAATAATTTTCTCCTGCATCCACGGATCCTCTGCAGGAGCTAGTGCTCCGCAGTAATCTCTTATCTTCAGAATCCCCTTTTCACCTTTATGCTCCAGAACCCCCTCCAGCTATTATGCATAGATGCTGCCAGCTATGACACACTTGGACATTGTTTCACTCTGAACTGCTCACAAAGGAAGCGCACGAAATTCCTGTTACCGACTCGCCTCAAAATTTCCACGCAGTCCACGTCCTGCGGAACAGTTCCGCGAGCGCAAAGAATTCACAATTTTATTCTAAATTTGACTAGAAAATTGAAGTGGTACGTCCGTCTATTACAGATTTAGAAAATTCCAGTGCGATTGAAATATAAACCTAAATTTTACAATCCTAGGACGCCGTACAGGTCAACCAAACTCAGATAACTCAAACTCACTGCCACTGAAACTTAATTATCATTTGATTCCTTCCTACGCACGAGGATGCACCGCGGCTTTAGTAGAGATAAAACTTTGAACTTATTATTCTCACGAGATTTTAAGTAAGGTAAATGGCCCAATTGTAAAACAGTTAAGGAAGCAGTTGACATAATTGCAATTTCTTTTATATTTAAATAGTATAAGATTATAACTAAATATTATTATTCGAAAGCGTAAAATTTCTACTTTCAGGTAACGTAACAAGAATCTACATTTGTTAAAGGAAAAGTTTTAAATTAATTAAAATATGAAACTGTTCATATGGCCCAGTAATTAATATAATATAATATAAAAATATAATAAATCCAAAACAATTGTATTATTTCAAAAATTATAAAATAATAATTAATTACATACTTAACAAAAATATTCTCTCGCTTGCTTGAGTCCATTAGGTAAGAAGCGAGATTGAAACTGTTGAAGCTTTACTGTACAATAATATTTTTGCATGATATAACTATTCAGTTATGTAAGCTCCTAATTGTATCTATATAAAGCTAATACATTTTGCAATTATATTTCGAAAACTTTAAACGTTGCAAATTCGTAAAACTGTTATTATTAATAAAATTTCTTCTCAATTTTTAATTATTGGGCCTTGTTTAAGGACTGCGCCATTTACCTTATCCCACCATAAGCTTCAGATATAAGTATTATTATACATGGCGTGTAATAATTATATGCAAAATTTGAACCTAATGGATGACACAAACTTCGCACTTCTCTAAAGATGAACTCACTCCACCATTATGTATCCTCTATTCAGAGCCATCAATAGAACACTACTTTCGAACTTTCTACCTAAGACGTGTCACACACTCGACTCCCCGCTTTGTGCAGTGTACGTTCAATGGAAGTATGAAGTCGGGGCAAAGAAGGATTACCTGACCGGCAGCGAAAGAAATGATCAGTTCTGGAATCTGTAAGGGAGTTTGTTGATCCAAGGTGGTGGAAGAAGGTACAGCGGGTAATTGAATTGATCTAGTTCGAGGGGATCCAGGGGGCTATAGATCCTTAGGTGGCGATGCCTAGTGGATTGTATAGAGGGGAAATGTGTGATAGAATTTCCAAAAGATCAATTGATTTTGCTAGCAGGCACGGCGAATGTAGAGCCTCTGGAGACGCGGGAGCCAAGTATCGCAATAATCAAGGGAGGAGGCGAAGTTTACTTATTTACTTCGCTTCGGAAGCTGTAAACCAGAGTCCAGACCCGAGCTAAAGGTGGTGGTAATAAGCACACGCGATGCCAAGAATATCTGGAACCTCGGACAGCGAAGGGCCACTTCGCAAATCGATGCCATTTCAATCTTTCGGGACCGTGGTAGGTAATTGCGGTTTAAATCTGTAAAATCTCCTTTCTCTTTGTGTCTGTGTATTTACAGGCGCCGTAATTGTTAATAGTTATTGAATACAGGGCTCGATTTAGGGGGGTGTAAGCGGGGAAACTACTCAGAGCGACAAAATTGGTAGAAAGAGAAAATTGAAAGCAATAAGATAGTAAAACTGTTTGAAAAAGTGATAAAAAAAAGTGGGTAATATATGCCTGAATTTAGTATCAAACTTTTAATTTGTTTTTAAATCACCCTTGAGAGTTAGAAGATTTTTTAAAGTTGAAAATGTTTTCAAAACTTTTTTAATGCACTTTGATTTTGGGTTCACGTTATTTTTTAATTAATTTTGTGAATTATTTTATAAGTTTTTTTATATTTAATAAATAGATACCTATCTCCTATCATGTATTTTATTTTGCTTTGTTATGAATATTTGATTTTTTTAAAACAAATTGCTTTTGACATTCACAAAATATCAACAAAAAATTCCACTTACTGTCAAAAATTAAATTTTAAAATACTCATTTGTAATTGAATATAAAGGGCAGCGAAAATCATTTTTGGCTTTTGGTTTTGGTATCAGATTAATATACAATGTGTTTCCTATCATCTGAGAGGGATACTGAAAAGTTCTACTCTATTTTGGTATTTCCAAAGTTGGTATATAATCTCTATTGTACGTGCTAAGTGCAACTTCTTTCGGAGTTGGGGGAGCAATTTTCTTCCCTCCTAGCCCCTAGTTTCCTAATTGCAGTTGCCAGCCTCCACTTCAGTGTATAGCACTTGAATTATTTCTACAAGCTCGCCCTGCAAATTTTTGCTCCTTTCCCTCCAACAATACCCTCAACGACTTAAACACTCCCTCCTCCATCTCCTCCACTGCCTCCAAAATGACTTCCAAGGGGCCTCCGCCACCTGCACGGACAACAGAAAATCGTGATTCTTCCCCGTCGCCGTGCCAGCATTTCAGTCGATGCTCCTCCGAGCAATGGAGAACAGTTTCTCGGAGTGGCATTCGGCGTAACGGTGCCGTAATAGGACGCGAATCGAGTGTTGATCGCGGGTAACTGGAGAGAGAAATCGATGGGAAACGGGCGGTCGTTTGAACGATGCTAATGATATCTGGCGGCACGGAAGTCGCCGGGGATCGTCGTCTGAGGAAAGTCCGTGTCGGGTTGCGTCTCTGCCCACTGGCATAAATTTTCAACGAGCCGCACTTTCAATGGCATTAGCCTGCATTCATACTTGCGCGGCTCTGTTGACAGAGCCATTTATATCCCGTGTACGGCGCAAATGAATCGGTAGCTTCAGTTTCTCCGAACGTGCAGCATCTACCACTTCGTCCCACCTCGCCAGCCCGGTGAATACGGGATTATTGAGGGGGGGATCCGTGCAAACGAACCGAGGAAGATGAATTAATATAGCGAGCAGCGCGGGCGTGCTTCAAAGGGCCGACGTGTGATATAAATCCGCGCTGCTCGATTTACAGGCCTCCAGCGCCGATCGAGCGGAGAATCGAAGGCTTTATTGTGGGAGCCTGGTGTAACTAGCTGAAAGTCGAGGCATTTTTCGGGAATTTTTTTTAAAGAAAGTATTTAATTGATCTTTCTGAAACTTTCAGGATATTGTGTTATCAGATTAAGGTAGATAGGAAAAAAATTTTGTTAGAAAAGAACAGTAAATAACAGAGTTATACGGGCTTATGATCAGTTGTAGGGATTACTGTATTCATCTAAAACGAAGAATCGAACAATTTTTGTTTAGTTTATGAGTGCATGCACAAATCGTATGAATTCATAACTTAAAAGATGCAAAATTGAACAAATGGCGGCCTTTTGAAAAATAGTCTACTTTTTCCAACGAAATTTTGACTTAAATCTGTAAAAAAAAGTTATTTATTTAAAAAATATCATTATGCCAATAAGTAAGGTCTGTGAAGAAAATGTTCACAAATATCCGTGCACAAGACCAAGTCGAGTGGTTGAATATTTTTGGAGTTACATTGCTCGCAGATTGTAAAAATTAACTTAAAAAAAAAAATTCGCGTGACTTTTACACGAAAAAATCAGGATTTCAACTTTAAATAGCCACCATTTGGTTTTAAATTAATATTTCGAAAATTCCCCCGTTAATCAGAGGATACAGTAATACCCTAACAAAATCTTTTTTGTTTTTTGATTTTAGATAATCTGGTTCTGAATGGAAGTGCTCAACGCAGAACCAAATTTTTAAGAAGGCTTCTTGGATGTGGATTGTTAATTTATTATAAACATAACTATGTTTCTACGAAAAAATTACCAAATGTGCTTCAAATGTTACTCCTTTAAGGTAAAAAATTCTGTAAAAATATATGCTTCCGTTTGTTAAAAAAAATTTCAAACATTCCCCTCTTTTTGGCCGCCTGACTAGGTATACCCCCGTGTGGATCCCTTATGCCGGGTTTACACCGTCGCAAACAAAACAAAACATTCACATACGATTCATGCGCTGAGTTTTGTTAATGTTTGCGGCAGAGTGGACAAGACTAGAACAGATAAAACGTTCACGAACACTTATTTTGCTCGTGTTCGCCTTGGTGTAAATTCGGCATTAGGTGTTAACAGCCCCCAAATTAACCACTCCTTATGCCCATAATAACACCCTTGTTTCGATCACGATCTACGTAGCTATAGAAAAAATTCTAAACACCAAGGTGATGATGGTTTAAAAATCCTTCCGATGAGGTATCACGAAAATTCTGTTCGCCTTCACCTTTCCGCCCTCACGGTCACCAAACTTCGACTGCAAAGTTGCAGAGCGAACACTCGCCGCGTGCCAGAGAATTTAATTTCGCCCCACGCGTGACAATAACGCCGTATATTTTCCGATGCTTCTCGCCTGTTTCACTTTCCCGCGGAGGGACCTTTCATTAAGCGACAGGATTCTCATAAACGGAGAAAACGAGAGTTATAAGAAAGCATTCGGGCGGACTGTGACATTGAGGGTGTTGCGGCGGGCTTATTGCTTGTGAAATGCAGAATTACAAAAATTGAGAATATGTAGCCAAATTTGCGCGTTCTTTCGAAATTATTTACCCTCGAGGAATTAACTTGATTAACTTTGGTCTTGAAGTTGAATTTAAATTTTTTTAAATGGCAACTTATGGTTTTTTTTAAATGCGTACGCTTTTGGGATATGTTTTGACGAGTAGATTGGCTAGCGGCGGATTTACGAAAAAAGGCCAAGGTAGCAAAAGTTGCTGGGGGGCCTATTTTTAATTAAACAGTAGAAGCTATGGAGAGGAAAAAATTCTTTTACAGTCTGCTTTATGAATTCTGACTCGCTTTAGCACATTAGACAGACGAGTAGAAAGATGCAGTGGGTGGTCAGACGCGTGTCATTAGCAGCATGTACACCGAATTACAGAGTAGTGAAATCTATAGTACACTCCGCATGCCCAAATAGAAGAAACTTACAATTAGAATTACAGAGGGAAAAGGAATCTATCGTAATACAAAGTAGATTTCACTACCGCACGGTATTTGCGAAATAAATGATTAGAAATTTGTTTTCAACTGTAATGATCCTTATTGCGTACTCTTATATCTCCATTATAAGGACCTAAAGAGCTCATTTTTATCAGTTTGTTATTTCAATAATTAGAATTTATTGAGAAAAAGGTCAACACTATATTTCGAAGAGCTGTGAGATCAACAATTTCTAAAATTTTGAATAATCTTTCGAGATACTTTTATATATCACTAAAGTTTACAGTATACACAAGCTTCAGCAAAAGATTTTACTTCAGAAAGTGTCTGATTTCACGTGGAATGACTCTATATTGCAGGATACAGACAATCAATGAACAAAGAAACTCTTTGCATTTAAAAACGCTATTCTAATAAAGGGTGCATAATTCTCCCCGCACTGTCAAAATGGTCTAAAGTCCAAAACGCTGAAGAATCTGTATTACACTATCATCGTCACAACGTATTTAAAATTTTCAATTAAAAAATTGCTGCTTTTTTACAAGAATCGCACCATTAACAATTTCTCATAAACCCGATACAAGCATACCTGTTCAAGAACAGATTTTGTCACTTTAATAAATCAAAACACTTTCACCACGACCCATGAAATAATTTTAATCAAACACGGATGCAGGCTAACACGATTAAAGGAGCGTCCAAAGTGATTTCTCGCGAGGCCTCGTTCGATCACTACCGCCGATGGGAGGACGCTTAATGGGCACCTAGGAGGAGGCGCAGTGAATTTTTAGTACGCTCATAATTACGTTGAAAGCCTGCATCACGAGGGCCTTATTAGTCGGAGGACGCTGAATTAATGCCGAGGGGTGAAGGGGACATTCTCTCCCGTAAGAACACCCTCCCCCCCCCCTTCCCACCTTACCCCGTCTCTCACTCTTTCCCGCGATAAAGTCGGATTACGTTGGATGCGCGCGGACAATGGATGGGAGCCATTACGGACCAACTCGGCAACGTTTAGAGAGAATGGACGCGGTGATCTTTCCCCCATAACCCTATATCCCTAGGAACACGTTGTCGCGTCCCCTTCTCGAATTCTCTGCTTCGAGCCCGCCTGACAAATTAATAAAGTGGACCTTCGAACTTTGCCTGCGAGACGGAAGTGGGTCAGAGAAACATATATATGTGGAAACGGGGGGGACCAGAGACACGGGGGGTATGAAATGGAAAATACAGCGCGGCGACAGAGGAGCCGCGGTTTGAATATATTGCCTCCACTTCGAATTGAAATGTTCGCTGTAAAAAATATCCCCCCGGAACAAAAGCATGGAAGTGTCGCCGTTGGAGCGATACGGACGGTGCGCCGAACGCGGTTGGACGCGTAATTCGGGGGGGTCTGAGGGAAAATGGTAAATGAAATTTGGAGGAGCGCCGGGTAAACAGTGGTTGGAGAGGTTCCAGCGTCTGAATGGCAGAAGTGACAGAAGGTTTTCAGGTCGATTGACCGAATAGAGCGAATTCTGAGAGCCGAAGGGAATGCGCCTGGATTCCTAATACGGCATGCCATTTAATGCGGCGCGGGCATCTTCCATTGTGGCCCGTCGCCACCTCGTGATCCAGGTAAAATTGTGCGCCGGACGCTGAGGAGAGGCTTGTTTCGTAATGATGGAGGAATCGAGGCTCCAAGGAGGTGAGACTTCGGTGCGTTTCGATCGATGACGAATACTTGGTGATGGAGGCACGGCAAGGGGGCTTGCGAAAATGTTGCGTGTGTTGCAGGTGAGTTGTGGTGGGGTGGAATTGGAAGTTGGAGGCTGGTGGAAACAGTACGAATTTTAAATCTCTGATTCTTGAATTAACTTGATGAAGAACTACTAGAGAAGAATTAGTGAAGAAGTACTTATAGTGAAGATGAACTAGTGAAGATGTACTTGTGAAAAAGAACTGGTGAAGATATACTTGTGAAAAAGAACTGATGAAGAAACAGTAGTCAAGAATAAGTAGTGAAGAAGAACTGGTGAATAAGAAGTAGCGAAGAACTGGTGAAGAAGAAGTAGTGAAGAAGTATTAGTGAAAAAGAGCTACTAGAGAAAAACTAGTGGAAATGTACTAGTGAAAAAGAACTACTAGGGAAGAACTAGTGAAGAAGTACTAGTATAGAAGAACTGGTGAAAAAGAAGTAGTGAAAAGAACTGGTGAAGAAGTATTAGTGAAAAAGAGCTACTAGAGAAAAACTAGTGGAAATGTACTAGTGAAAAAGAACTGATGAAGAAACAGTAGTCAAGAATAAGTAGTGAAGAAGAACTGGTGAAGAAGTAGTGAAAAGAACTGGTGAAGAAGTATTAGTGAAAAAGAGCTACTAGAGAAAAACTAGTGGAAATGTACTAGTGAAAAAGAAATACTAGGGAAGAACTAGTGAAGAAGTACTAGTATAGAAGAACTGGTGAAGAAGAAGTAGTAAAAAGAACTGGTGAAGAAGAAGTAGTGAAAAGAACTGGTGAAGAAGTATTAGTGAAAAAGAGCTACTAGAGAAAAACTAGTGGAAATGTACTAGTGAAAAAGAACTGATGAAGAAACAGTAGTCAAGAATAAGTAGTGAAGAAGAACTGGTGAAGAAGAAGTAGTGAAAAGAACTGGTGAAGAAGACGTAGTGAAAAGAACTGGTGAAGAAGAAGTAGTGAAAAGAACTGGTGAAGAAGAAGTAGTGAAAAGAACTGGTGAAGAAGTATTAGTGAAAAAGAGCTACTAGAGAAAAACTAGTGGAAATGTACTAGTGAAAAAGAACTGATGAAGAAACAGTAGTCAAGAATAAGTAGTGAAGAAGAACTGGTGAAGAAGAAGTAGTGAAAAGAACTGGTGAAGAAGTAATAGTGAAAAAGAGGTACTAGAGAAAAACTAGTGGAAATGTACTAGTGAAAAAGAAATACTAGGGAAGAACTAGTGAAGAAGTACTAGTATAGAAGAACTGGTGAAGAAGAAGTAGTGAAAAGAACTGGTGAAGAAGAAGTAGTGAAAAGAACTGGTGAAGAAGAAGTAGTGAAAGAACTGGTGAAGAAGAAGTAGTGAAAAGAACTGGTGAAGAAGAAGTAGTGAAAAGAACTGGTGAAGAAGCAGTAGTCAAGAATGAGCAGTAAAAAAGAACTAGTGAAGAAGTACTAGGAGAAAAAGAACTACTAGAGAAGACCTAGTGAAAAAGTACTAATAAAGAAAAACTGGTGAAGAAGAAATAGTGAAGAACTTGTGAAGAAAAACTAGTGAAGAAGAACTAGTGAAAAAGAACTGGTGAAGAAGAACTCGACCTTACATATCCGTGTGAACGTTTCACCAGTTCCTACACAGAAGTATCACTGACACGTAGTTCTTAAGTAAATCAAGAATCAAGTCTGCAGCGTGCAGCGAACACCCATGTTACGATAACTCCCCAAGTGTGCCTGTAATGAAATTTTGCCAGGTTGAAGTACTCATTAAGCCTACTAAAGTGACTTGTGAACTCCCTTTTTAAATGTAAATGAACAAATTGTAAGTCGTTAGTATTCCAGGTATTTCTAAACAAAAACAGAAAGAAATTAGCCCAATCTTCTACTAAAAAAACAAGTAACAATTCCCAGTGATTTTACCGAATATAAGAATTCTTCAATCTCCGGCGCAGAACAATGACAACGATCGTTTCTGAAATTCGTTTAAGGGATCTGCTATAGATGCCTCACAGAAAAAAAAACAGAATATAGGCTCTAAATCCCACAGAAAAAGTTATTGTCTGTCTATTTCGATAAGAGTGATTGCCCAGGCGAAACACAAAGGGGGATGAAATTTAAAACAAATTCTTCCCCTTCGATCCTTTTCTCAATCGGACTTACTAGAGGACCTATCACGAATAGCCGGAGTCAAACTTTCAGCGTCCAATCTTTTCCGCCATTTCGGTATAATCCGCGAAACTTTTCCAATTGTGCCCACGCGCCGAACATAAACACTGTGTATTAAATTCTTTCTCCTATCTGCGAGTCTCCGATATCGAAAGCACACAGTCATTCTATCTATTGAACTCTGGAGTGTCTAGAGCGCGCAAGACTTATAGCTGCAGAATTTCAAGCCTTCGGAATTGCAAGCTTAAAAATCAACAAAAAATTATATTGCAGTTTTAAATTTTAAGAAAGGGGAAAAGTGTAACTTTAATGCCTTTTCTCTCCCATTTCATTCAATTCCAATGAATACCGTGGCGACACGAAACACGTTAAACCAAGAAATTGTATCTTCAGTCGCAGTGTATCATGTGCTGCACACTTGCGGGTAGTTTCGCAAATAATTTTGCACATGCAGGGCCATTAACAGTGGCGTCAATGATTCATTACCGTTTTTTGAATGGCTATTGTGTGGCGCGTCCAGTAAATCGTATTGCAAAAAGCGTGAATTGCTTCTGCGTGAAAAGGGGAGGTGCGATTTTATAAGTGGGTCACGTAGTTTCCCAAAGAAACGATAATGAACGCAACACTGCAATACTTTATTTCAATCTATAACCCTCGAATCCATTAATATCATCATTAAAAACAGAGGCAAGCACCTAAATTTCAATATCAAACGAAATCATCGATCAATCGAACAATACTAAATCCCGTTTCCCCATCCGCAACCTCCTTCCTCGTCCACCGTATTGTAATTCACGCGGTACCCCGTGCGAACTCGCAGAACCGCGCACTTACGAGCAACGCTATGCAGTACGTGACCACCGTCGATATATCGCGGTCGGATAGCCATCAAATTACGAAATAACGCCGGGGAACGAAAGAAGAATAAACGAGGGACTGCATTTTTCAATTAGCGAGGCATACAGCTTTCTTTGGCCGACTGAACGTCATAACAGACCGCACGAAAAACTGCATTAACGTTGTGTTATCAGGAGCACGCGTGCGAAGGGATCGAAGGAGGGAAGAAGAAGGGAACGGTGGGCGCATGCGCGAGCGAGGACGGCGCGTTCGAGCATCGTGGCGGGCCCGAGCGGTGTTCATTCAGTTCACCGGCACTATTTGCTCGTCGCGGTATCGTCCTTCGAGCGGAACACTCACTCGCGAAACCGTCCCGTCACGTGTCAGCCGTGACGCACCGATAATTCCCGCGTTCCGAGATTCCCAGTACCGTGTAACGCGATCGCGAGCTTTCGAAACCCAGACGTGATCGAAATCGTCGAACAATCCCGAAGTGCGTAAAAAGTGTCGCGTACTCAGACGGTATCGCCGAGACATTCTTTCGCGCGGAAACGCACGAGCGTGCCCGAAGCGCGCACGAAAGTTACGAGGCGATGTGTTCGCGAGGCTTCGCGAACTGACAGCTTCGCTAACGAGACGCGACAGGTTATGTCGCGTGCCGGTGGTGTATCGCATTTGTCGTCCCACGGGGACCGCGTGCCCATTGTTACCGGGGAACAATACGGGAGGCAAGTGAATGGCAAAGCCGGTGAAAAATTCCCCCGGCTGCTTGGAGGAATAATGAAGGAAACGAAGCGATAGATCGCTTCCGGGCTCGATCGCTCCCGTTTTCATCGCGTCGCTCTGAGAAATGCCGCGAAAGGAGCTGAAAGGAATAACGGCGGAACGACGGCGAGTGGAAAAAAGTATATACGGGCGGTAAACGAGGGTAATATGAAGCACGATACGCGACGCGCGGCGTTCAGTGTCGGGCGTATTACTTATGTATCGCGCAGGTAAAGGAAATTCAGTGGGAACTGGTTGCAATCGTTCGTTAAAGGCGCGGAAGGAGTAATGTAGGATGGGGATTGATTCGGTCGAGGTTATTTACGGGTTTAATTGTGAAGTGGGGGCGAAAAGAGTCGTGGAATAAAATTGAGATAGGGTGTCGGGAGGAGTTTAATTAAGCGGGACAATTACTGTCGTGGAAATTACGCTCGGAGGTATGTAAGCATTTCGGCAATCGGCATGTTTGCGGAACCAACAGGGTTTCGTCAATACCACGATAAACAGTGGTTGCGAATAGTGGAACGGATTTCGGAATCGATTTGAGATCTCATTGTTTCTTAGATACTCGTTGCTCTAATTGTTTCACGCGTGCGAAGTTGTAGTAATGAAAAATTGCTAATCGGTTGCACGTTTACGTATTTTTGCGGTTAGGTGTCTATGTTGTTGGGAAGTGGATATTTTCTTTTTGCTTGAAAGTTGCAATACCTAGGTTGTTTCGTAGAACATTTTAAGAGATATTTGAATTTTTATAATTGAGAGATAACACTATCAATCGCAGATATAATTTATTTAAAATTCCTTATATTTTCTTACAAAGAAGTCGACGATCAAGTTCGTTTTAAAAGGATTATCGAAAATAGAGCAATCGGGAATGGTCACTGAAAGTGGACGCGAAATCAGTATGTATTTCGAAAAGTGATAATTGCTAACGCTGATGCGGTTGGGGTAGGTCGGTTCGCGGGCGTAAGTCATAGCTCATTGAGACCTACGATCAAGCGGAACGAAGCTGAATTAGATTCCGAATAGATTTCGATATCGCTCGAGTTAATTGGTGTTAAGTGACGGTGCCAAGGTAAATACTTGAGGTGCCGCGTCCCACATATGTGCAGCGTTAAACGAGCAATAAACATAACGAAGCCGTAGTACAAAGGAAACGGGTCAAAAATATTTGTCTCCCGTAGAGAAAACGCATTCCCCCATTTCTATCACCTTTCGTACTGGTTACCTATCAATTTCCACCCTTAAATCCATTTTCATCAATTACAAAATACACTGCCGTTCATAAATATTAAAACCCCTATTATATTTACATAAAATGTGACGTTTGATACAGACCGAATACTTTTCACTGCTTTTAATTTAAAATACAAAATAAAATAAAATTAGTTAAAATTCTTCTATAAAGCAACATTATGGCACAATTGAAGAGTCCTTCTAGAAAACACCGTAAGTGTCAAAAATGAAATTCTATACTATACTATAACCATTGGAACGTAGAATATTTTCCGCTAAAAATTGCTATCTAACTTCGATGCTCACAGTTTTCTTTCTACAAGAACTCAAATTAGACGTCTTAAATTTATAAACGGCAGTGTATAATTCCCCGCTCCTCGCTTCAATTAATCAAACCCAATTCGTTTAAAAAATCAGAGAGACGAATCCCCAAAGTGTCCTCAGCGTTTGTTAAAAATCCGCCAAGCGTGGAAGAGAAACGGCCCTGCCTCGGCCGTGGCAACGACAAGGGGCCGAATTGATCGAACCCGAATCGGCCCATTCGAACAAATCAGCGAACGAGGCGGAGTGACGGACGTACACGGAACCGTTCCAACCGAGCGTCATTAATCGCCCCGCGTTCGTGCACAACCGACGATAGAACACTCCGTGAACCGTCGCGTCTCCGCGGAAGGTGAGAAGGCCACGGGGGTAGGAGTTTATAATGTCACACAACACCGTGGCGTTAAAGGGAGCCGCGCAGTTGAAGGGGACTTCATCCGACGCTACCGGCCAGGCGTTCCTTTTACGATCCCCGATGGATTTTCTCCGCGCGCTCTCGCGTACATCGCGACGGCACGGTGTCGTCTGCGACGCGTCGCCGCGCGTTCGCGTCGGCTTGAACGTCAAGTTGCCTACGTAAACGGGGTTGGCCGGAGCGTGATGCGACACACCATAAACTTGGGTGATCGGCGAATACGCCAGTTGGCCGGTGGATGCCCGCGGATCGAGGGGCGCGGTAGGACGCCCCGAGTGTTCCACGCGAGCCGCGAACAGGGCCGTGTAACCGTTGGCTCCAGCGAGGATGGACAGTTGATGGTGCGGAGGAGTCACGGGGACGCGCTACACGGCGAAGTGCACGCTTGAAAAAAGAAACGTTGGGCCGGCGAACAGCGGGCACGAAAATGTTGTCCACGGTGTCCAGTGTCGCGTTGGAATTGAACTCGTCGTACTACGCTACGGTGTTTGGCAGCGACGACCATGATGGATTGTCGGGTACGCTACGCGCGTTGGTAGTCTTGAGTTTGTTAGTTGTTGTGGCTGGTTGTTTGGGACGAGGCGTAGGTACAGGGGTAAGGTAAAATGGTACACTGGGCTCGTTCGATTGTGGCCGCGTGACTTATAGGCACTTTGATTAATGGCCTTCAGGAGTGGCCTTTTTCTTCGGGAACATTTGTACAATATGTCCGGAACATGACTCAGGGCACTGTTGCGCTGTAGGTTTTATTGTAGAATACTTCTATTTCGCGAGGACCATGCACGTGAAATATGGGAAATGTAATTAATTAAATTTAAAAAATTGATCTCTTTTTTAAACATTTTTCGAAAGTACATATCCTCAAGAATGTACCGTTAAATTTTCATGGAAAAATTCTGATTATTTTAGGTTTCACAGAGGCTTTTTGTAGGGAGCGCAGAGGCTCGGCTTCTGTAGATCGAAACATTGAAGGCGTTTTTCTCAAAACGTTACTCTTTCACATTCTGAAGATAAAATCTCAAAATCTATCGAACTGATTGCTTTATAAATTTTAATGCTTATTCTGCACACCTGTGACTCTCGCAGGGACTACAACCAAGTATTTTCATTGAGTCTAACCTACTTTTAAAATTGAAAATTGCAAAAGAAAGAAGCTGAAAAACATTTTTTCTTGCATTTTGCCCGCCATTTCGCTAATTTTGAAGATAAATCACTAATTATAGTCCGAGCGATGGCGACAGTCATACTGATGAAGAATCTGTTTGGAGTTTTGGGTTCAGATAAGTCTGACAGCTGAAATCGCCTTCACGAGCGAGGCATGAAGTTTTAAACATGTCATCAAGACCGCTGTCAGAAGCATTTTAAAAGCAATTATTTTATTACTTTTGTATTTTTTATTTACTATAATTATTTCATTTTATAATTATTTTCGTCGCAATAAATTTTATTTCTGTACAAGCACATGTCGCGTATTAACGTATTCAATTATTGACTAATGGTGCAGGGGTGTTTTTGGACCCAAGCGTAAAGTTACCGAGATTAATAATTGTATAATGAAGAAAACTTTGGAAATTTATAAAATTACTTTTCCACTACTATGAGAAAAAAAGTTGTTTAAAATTCGTAGAGGAGTGTTGGCCATGTTGCATGGTTTGCAGCGCAACGTTGCTGTAACGTTGCTGCAACGTCGCCGTAACGTTGCTGCAACGTCGCCGCGCAACATTGCACGAGGCGGACATAGAACTATTGCTGCAACGTTGCGCGCAACATTTCAATCTTGCTCTGCAACGATGCTGCAACTTTGCCGCAACGAGAGTGTGCTGTATGGATTGATATGGGTAAACACCGTATAATGGCGAGGGTTCGATCATAATAATGCATTTCCTCACGAAATTAGAAGTTTTCTAGATGGAAACTCGAAATGTCCGCGGAAAAAATGTCAACCGTTTAAAGTAGGCCACTAATCCTCGAGCACATATGTTGGAACGGCCAGAATCTAGTGAGCTGACTGGATAGCCGGGTTATTTGATTGTGGATACTGCGATACAATTGCACGGTGGAGGGTGGACCACTTCGCGTGATTGGTAGTAGCTTTGTGACGGTTTTTACAATACTTCGTGAATATAGGCGTGAGTATGGCTTTACAGTAACACCATACTCACAGAATATTGTGGAAGAGTTGACGAAATGGATACCATCAGTGCGAAGTTGGGCCACTCTTGCAATACTTGTGACATTTGGGGATGTATTTTCAATGTCTGCAGGATGTATATTAATGTAATTATAATAATAGTAGATTTCATTGATTTGTTGATGTAGAAGCATTATGAACACAGTATGTATCCGTGAAAGCGTGAAATTGTTAAAATTGGTTCGAATACAAAATAAATCGATGGTGTACAAGGGAACACCCCAACTTGCAAATTCAAAAAATTCTGAATCTTTGTGAATATATAGGGGATTTTCTCCTGATTACAATTCAATTTTTGTTTACTGCCCAAATTTCCTCGAAGGGGATGAAATTAACCTCTGAAAATTCAGCTATTTTCCGATTTTATGTTATAACTCGCGAGCTGTAAAAAATAGAAAAAAAAGTTTGAAGACAAAACTGACTTCTTTTAATTATATCTATCATTTGGTAAAAAAATCATTTACAGTTCAGGAGTTATAAGACAAAATCGGAAAATAGCCGAATTTTCAGGGGTCCATTCCACCCCCTTAAAGTAAATTTAGGCAACAAAAAAAAGTTACTTCGTAATCAGAAGGAAATCCCCTACATATACACATGGTTTCAGAATTTTTTTAATTTCGGGGTTCGGGATGTTCTCTTATTAGTGCACAAATATTCTATGCCCACTTTTAACGTTTCCAAAAAAAAGGAGGTTTAACCACGCAATGGTACATAAAATTCAGGGACATACAATGAAGGAAACTATTATTTTTCACAAATTTATCAAGTAGATATAAATGTGTTTTTTATACAGCATAAAGAAGCAGCCAGCAACTATTTGTTGCATATAAAACTCAAATTTCACAAACAGTGGACATACAAAATTTCTGCACTAAGCCATCGATATGTTAACCGAGACAAGTGACGAGGTTTTAAAATAAGTTTGACGCGAAGGGTATACCTACTCACGTTTCAGTGATCGAGTCCGAGAATGCGACAGACCTGTATATGCTGCCTGGTTACATTCGCACGACGTCCATGGTTGTCTGTATAATAGTGATGGTCCTCGGAATAATAGGGAATCTTATGGTAAGTCGATTTCGTAGCGGTATAACGAATATGATTACCTATAATGCTATGCAAGGGCGTTACTTTATGATGATCAGTTGCAAACAAAAAAAGTTGCTTGTAATACAATGATGTATGGAGATCGCGATGTAAATTTGCACAATTAATTGAAGAACGTAATACTACGTAATTAATACTTTAGGCAATACTGTAATATTTTTAATGCTACATTGGCCACCTTTAAATATCGTTTGTGGGCTAATTCTAATTTTAATTTTATTTTTATTAGTTCATTAGTTCTATTATTTTCTTGTTTTATTGTTTGTTTATTTTGGTACTGACTTCTCTTCTCTTTTCAAATGACTCACAATTCTACATTCATGTAAAATACTTTCGAAGCATCATTGAAAATGGTACTATTGCTCCTACAATCTACAATCTTCAAACTTTATCTCAGAATTTTTTGGCCTTAATTTAACCCTTCGTTGACACTCTGGGTGTGAACCACCCATAAGAAATCATAATTTGTTGATTAATTAGTTGATTTTGACGCTCTGAACATTTTTTATATGCAAAATAAATACTTTTTTTCAAAGCCGACTTACAAACTATTTTTTTCTCAAAATATTATATCCGAACATCAACTCTGTAGATTTTTAGCTTTTAATATTGAAATTTGTAAAAGTTACAATTCTTTTTACGATCTTCTTCGTTTTTTCTCGACATGTGGTAATCTAGAATTATTTTACAAAAACTGTGATGAAATTCCAATAAAAAAATATTGACATACATTCTAGAGACATTGAAATTCACCCACGATTTTTTTTCATAATAATTGGATTCTTTGGATGAGATTGGTACTCGTTCAAAAATTTCTCTGGGTGTGAGCCACTCAAGTGTGTCAAGGTTGATCGAAAAAGGAGGTGTGTCAACGAAGGGTTAACAATTAGTCTTTAAATAGCAGCTAGTTGAAAATTGGCCTATTTCGAATCGACCACGTTCGAGAAATATTTGTAACAACCGAGGGTTAAAACGTAGTACTACGTGGTCAACGGAACCTCCACGGTTCATTGAAACGCAGAACTACGTAGTCAGCAGCCTCCGCATAGTTCGCTAAGAACGTAGCACTACGTGTTCATCAAATTCCCCGCGACTTTTAAAATCACGCAAAACCGCATTACTTAGCAAATTCACACACCGCAATCTTTCCCCCGTTTCTCATCCATCTTCATTGAAAACGCACACCCGTTGGTCTCCCTGAAATCCAACATTCTTCGTGGCCCAGCTAAACCCATGCGCTACATCAGTAGCTTCTTCCACTCGCAGGTGCCGTTAGTCGTGTTCCGCGGCAAGGACATGCGGAACAGCACGAACATCTTCCTGGTGAACCTGAGCGTGGCCGACCTCTGCGTCCTCCTCTTCTGCACACCCACGGTCCTCGTCGAGGTCAACTCCGGCCCGCAGATCTGGCCACTCGGCGAGCACATGTGTAAGTCATGCTCTTCGTACCTATTATTACACGCGGCCCGATTCGGGACGTTGACGCTCGCACCGCCATTCCATCATCCCAACCGCGTCATCGTGCAACGAGCACGCATAAGAGACTCGATCTGATCGGATTGCCTGGAGCGGGATTCCAACTCGGATCTCCTGCTTTCCAACCGTTTACTCTAATCACTAACCCTTTGTGGTTATATATATCTTTCCATAATCACAAATTGGTCGCGTTGGGTTCGCTGCACCCCAGCGTCATTTTTGAGTTAGCATTTTCGTAATTTTGAATCTTTTAATTTTTCAGTGATAATTGTAATGCTCTAATAGCCTTTTTCTAGAAATTACAATTTTGAGGGAATGAAATTTGTTGTTGGGAAGGAATGATTTTCCACGGTTGTGGAGAATTTGAAAAAAAGTTGTTTATTATCTTTATTGAAAAATTTTAATCGAAAATAGTGCTTTTGTCAGGTAGAAATAAATTCACCAAGATGTGGTATTTCTTGACCTGGCCAAGGTGGTCTGACTTCTTAAGGGCGGGTTCTCGTGTAACAGTCCCTGGAATTTTTTTGAAAGAGTTATTGTTAATATTGCATTAGACTCTTTTGGGATATAAGAAGGTATGTTTAAACTAGTAAATTTTTGTTTATGTCGATCTTTCTTATTATTTATTAATTATTGTGGAATTCTGTTAACTTCTTCGACGATGTTGGTGTCAGGTGTAGCACCTGTCACAGCATAATAAGAAGGTTCGTTATAAAAAAATATTTTCTGCAAGTTTTAAGATGCCTCCTTATATCCCAAAAGAGTTTAATTCAATAAGATCAACAGTTTTCACAAAGAAAAATCGTAAATATCAGTTACTTTTGGCGCTGTTAGACAAGAATCCTCCCTTAACGAGGTGGTGGACTATTTCGGCTTCAGAAAATTGATTAATTTTTTCATTGATCCTGAAAGTCTTACCCTTTACGAACATTTTAAACAAAAATTCATGACGAAATTCAATTAATTGTGGAAGTCATAACAGCGAACGGAATTGAGTGCACCGGTGTGTAACGGCCCCGCAAAGCAGTATTGGCACAGAAGATTTAATTTTCAAGCCGCTTTTCTCGAAACACTATTTTCACTCTTTAACCAATGAATATTCTCTCTTGAAATTTTTATTAGATGTGTAGAATTCCTTTCTCTGCAGAGTCGAATTCCGGCATCAATATTGGGTGATTCTAAAACATTTATAACTGATTAAAGCAGATTTTCGAGATACGTTCTTAAAAAAAGAATGTTTTTTTACGTTTTTACTCACAACTTTTATGTACATAGAGATATTTAGATTTTTCTTTTTTTGTGTTAAAGCTCATAGAATAACGATTAAAACTAGAAAAAAAGTTCTCTCTACTGTTATTCCTCACTTTACAATTTGCGTTTGAAAGAAAGGTCTGTTTTAAAGCTATCGAGGTTTCTTGTCGGTTGGATTTCTTAGATACCAAATAATCACCACACTGACACTTTTCACAGTTTTTTATGTACGCTTTTACAAGTAATATAAAATAAAAGAATTGTCAGAATGTTGAAAATTATTCAAGTTATTTGACGCTAAAGATAGTCCCGCGGAGCCCGCAGTTGTAATTGATGTACATAGTCCCAGTTGAAGCAATCATCTAAAAGCAACATCCTTTGGAATAATTAGTTTGTACATTAATACATATCCCGTGGAACTTTGCTGGCGGATTTAAACAAAAATTGTAAAAGTTACACACGAATCAAGTTTTTTCCCACATTTTTGTGGAAAAGAATCGTCTTTAATTATTTATAAAATATGTTTACAAACATCCAATGTTGATGCGGAAATTCCACACGATAGAGGAAGGAATTCTACAGCCCCAGTTAAAATTTTAAATGAAACTATTGATTTGTTCAAAAGTTATGATGTACACCGTGTTTGAAAATATAGTTTCGAGATAAACAACTTCAAAGTCCCAACACGCCAATACCGCTCACCGAGTCCGTTACTCGACGGTGCACTCGACTACCTTCAGCGCTATAATTTAATAATTTAACTCTATCTCCGATTTAATTTCTAAGTGTTGCAAGTATGGAACACAAAGCATGGAACTTTCAGAATTAACAATAATAAAAAAAATCGATTTTTCAAGATTTCGATAGTCCTAGTAGCTAGTGACTCTTTTCCTCCTATTCAGGTCTATCCCCATCGATCTCCACGTCGATCTCCTACGCTCGAAAGTCACGTCGTTGGCACCACACGTTATTGCAAGATTTCTCTATCCCCGTCATTTTAAACCGGTGCACGTGAAATATTCGTCCAAACACGCCCCGCGCTCGCGCCATCGGGCTTGTTTATTTGAGGAGCGTTCTGAATAACGAACTCACCGAAAGAGGTCCACGCGGGGAGCAGCCTTTGATACCCCACTGTGTGCAGTCCGTCCCCGCGGCGCGTCACACAAATGCTGCTATGCAGGCGCTTCCGAGGGGTGGATGCCCCGGCACGCCGGGTATTCAAGCTTTTATTGAAGCTTTAGTATTATTCAGAAAAATGAGAGGCAGCTTCGTCAGCGATCGCAATCCCCCTTCCACGGTCCATGGGGAAAGACGCACCTGTAGCCTGTTTAATATTCACGATTCATAATACGAGGTTGTGTCGCGATCGCTCGGCCGGGGATCATTCGGATAGATCGCGCAGTTTATACGCGAGCGGCGGCGGGACGCGTGCTGGGGGATCTCTGGGAAATCGGTGCTGGATGGGGAACGAGTGGCCGTCCGCTCGCAAATTAATTTCCTCCCGGCGAAACACTCCGCCCGTCTCCATTAACCGTTCGAGTCGGCTTCGTATTCCATTCGGGCGGACGGGGGAATCCCACGCAACCTTTAATTTCCATCGGCTTAAGGCGGGTTCACACGGTATCAATTCCGTGTAGGGTCTAATAGTTACTAGGTTGTAGTGTTCTTGATTTCTCGATTTTTTGCGCATCTCGAGAAATGAGAAATGAGATTGTATTTATTGAGAATTCTCCAGAATTCTCAAGAATTTAAAAAAATGTTGCAAAATTTATATTTTTGGAATAATGTTGGCAATATTTATCTAAATTTTTATTCGTGTCTAACTTAGACAAAACTTGTGTACCTAAATGAAAAAAACAGATATTAAATATAATTGATAAATTTATTTATGTAATATAAAATATGCGGAAGGGGCAACATTACTTTTTTGTTTTAAAAAACTACTTCCTTTTTTTGGTGACAAAATCTGCGGCTGTAGAAAAATTTCTGTCATTTTGAGTAGATGTTGGTTTAATTGTGTACAGAGCATTGGCAATAGGAAGAGAATAGTTTTTAAACAAATTATATGCATTCTTCGTGAGTATTGCTAACATTTATTACAGAGAAATACTATAATTTCTCGAGAAATGAGAAATAAGAAATTATCAAATTTCTCGAGAAATGAAAAATAAGAAATTATCAAATTTCTCGAGAAATGAGAAATAAGAAATTATCAAATTTCTCGAGAAATGAGAAATAAGAAATTATCAAATTTCTTAAGAAATGAGAAATAAGAAATTATCAAAGTTCTCCAGAAATTCTCGAGAAACTTTTTTTTATAAAATAATAATTCCTTGGCAAGGAAGAATTAATTAAGGAGACAAAATATTTTACCAGTTTGTACATCAGTTCCTTATTTAATAAATAATGTTAAGTCGAAGTTTGGTAATTTAGTTGGTGGTAACTAAACAAATATTAAAAATTGCCACTATAACAGTTAAATCCGCGATAGTTCAGTGGAGTCAACGTTAATGGTAAACAATAATTTACCGCTTTACTTTCCCCGTTTTGCAATGGAGCAGTTCACACTTGTCCGTGTCAAAGAAACAAAGAGAGCACGCGCATACTGACACGTGTGGACCCGCCTTTAGACCGTCCTCCGCTGGACGCTGCTCCAGGGAAGTGTAACTGCTCGAAAACATTTGGCCGTTTGGAAGCGAATGGGAAAATTGCATTCCCACTTGATATGGTAATATTGTTAACAGCAGGGATAAAGGAAAGGATGAATATCGTTCTACTCTTTCTGGGTATATCGCGAGGGGTGGGAAGGTCGAAAGGGGAGATTTAAAGGAGGTAAAGCTTCTCGCGTTATCGAGTGCGTCTTTTCTAATTTAATCAGGCAAGCTTTCGTTGCGTCTGGAGAATCCGAAATGGTGATAGTAGATGACTGGAAGTAGTTGTTGCTACGCACCTACATATTTATTTGTTTATGAATCGTTTTCTAAATAGGGGAAATACCTACTGTAGGGTACCTACAGCAGGTTTGTGATCTTATTAGTTGAAGCTTTAGCATTCTTTTTTTTTAGGAAATCACACCTTTGTGGTGTAAAGTTTGTTTTCAATTTCACTTGATTCTGGGGGTCAAAATTCTTTCTTGTCAAAATAGACTTATAGGTTCTCTGGTGAATCGGTATGCTGTGTACACCGGCTTTTATTCAAGAGATGACTTTTTAATCATGACAAACACGGAACGAGTCGCAATGCGCCGTTTCTATTCCAGCTCGGCGAAGAAGTAGCTTCAGAAATTGAATTATCGCTGCCATTTGTTACAAAAACTGCAATTACTTCTAGTCGTTCGTCTCCGACCCGCCGTTTGTACAGGGTGTTTCGTAATAAATGGTACAACCGAAATGATACTTCTACGTGGAAACAATAACTGGGAAATATGGAGTGAAAGTTTCAACCATGAATGGTAACAAAAATAAGATATTTCTATTGGAAAGAATCGTATCTTAAAGTGTGTATGTTAGTTCTCAATTTTTCATTCGAATGTTCTCCCAATTCGAATGCTTTCTTTTAAATTGTATACCAAGTTTATTTGCAATCAATCTTTGATTTACAGGAAATTTTTAAATTTTCGTACGGGCTTAGATAAAACACTTGAAAAAGCGACCTTCGCTACTTTTTTTTGCTGTTCCGAAAATTTGCAACATTTTTACAAAAGGACGGTACACGTCACCTAGTAAACTAATCCTTCAAGCTTCTAAAAAAACTCAAATCGTTTGGAACAATTTTGAAAAAGTTATTATTGAATCAGATACGAACGTAGCACGTCCACCCTTCTATAACAATCGAAATGAATACCATTCAGACTACATTAGAATGAAATTCACATTGCAAGCGTTAACACCTTATACACAGTACCTATATATCGCCATCAAAGAGGAAACATGTAGCATCAACTGTTCTGATACTAGGTACCAAGAATATACAAAGTTACAAAATCTATAATAATATATTTATATCACTTTTCATTTTTAACCCTTCGTTGACACTCTTCATTTTTCGATCAACTTTGACATACCTGGGTGGTTCACACCCAAAGAAATTTTCCAACGATTGCCAGTCTCATCTAAAGAATCCAATTATTATGAAAAAAATCATGAGTCAATTTCAAGGTCTCGAGAATGCATTCCAATAGTTTTTTGATTGAAATTTTATCACAGTTTTTGTATAAAAAAAAAAAAAAAATAGATTGCCAAATGTTGAGAAAAAATGAAGAAAATCTTTAAAAAATTGTAAATTTTACAAATTTCAACATTAGAAGCCAAAAATCTACACAGTTGATCCTACTTATATTCTTTCTGAAATATGCCTAGAATAATTCCTTATGAAAAGGATCACGTCTCCCTATTAATTCGGATAGAGTCTCTCCTACATAAAGTTACTTATACAGGCGCGTAAAAATTCGAGTTTCAAACTTTCTTTCACGGTAGGTCCTCCAGAAAATCCCTGCAGAAGGCACTAAAATAAGCTGATGAATCTCGCGAAATGGTGGCAGGGGAACGTACCTACCAACGTCTTCGAGGTACCCTCGTGATTTCGAGTCCTCTGCGCGCGAAACGTTGCGCGCCTCGAGTAGCAAAAGTCGAGTACCTCCGCGCGACTAAACGCGGCTTTTATCTAGAGTGCACGTTCCATGAACCGCCGCGGACTTTCCTGGAATGTACAAGAACTGTTTGACCCCGTTCCGAGCGCGTTTTTCGTGGAAATCACGAGTTATCGCGCGAGCGTGGCCACTGGGCGCGTCCCGCCAACGTCTCCGGTTTTTTGAAACTTTGATAACGAAAGTTGCGGTGTGTTATGGGACGCGGGACTCTATCTGCTGGAGGGGAGGGTGGGATGGCTCGGCTGTACATGGAAATGTCGAGGAAAATTGTACACGAAGAATTCCATTTTGTGGTCGAATACTTAGTTTGTTATTCCTGGGACGTTGTTGAAATTTACGAGTGTACTTCAAAGTATTGGTTGAAGGTTCCCCTGAGAATACTTTTACGTTTTATATGCAAAATACCCGTGCCTCGTTATAAATCATGTATAAATTGGTATTTCTAAAATTAATTTTAGAAGTAACTGTAGCTCTCTCTGCAGGTGGATTTTGGAACGATACTGTAGGCTATAGCAGTCCCATTAAAATAATGATTCTTCTAGTATATGGGTCATCGAAATCGGTTCAGTAATTTGCATAATAAATATATGCCACTAACATTTTTATATAATGGCACAGATAGATAGAAATAGTTGGTAGGCTGGACTAAGTAGGTGTAATGTTAGCTAGGGTTTATACAAAAACCGACTTTTGAAGAAACCGGCTTTTAAATTCAACAATACCGGTTAGACCAGTTTTCGAATTTTCACAAAAAATGTAATTAAAATAGAAAATAAATGTCTATACTTATTTTATAAAATTTCCATTATATTACCTAATATTTATGGATTTACAAAAATAAAAAAAATTAAATATACTCTATACAAAACCAAATAAGTAAAAAAAAATTAAAATATCTAAATTTGAGTCCATTTAATATTTATGGATCTTTAAAAATATAACACAATAAAATACACTGCATACAAAACCAAATGAAAAAAATTAAAATGACTAAAGTCCGTACAAAATATAAATTATAAATCTTTATTTCATTTAGTATTTTTCTTCTGGAAATTATGAATGCATGAATATTAGTTTTACAGCAAATTGTTAGCTACTACAATTTGCTTGTGTCCGAAGCGATTTCAAGTTAAAATGTTAACATTTTTAATTAATATTTTTAAAACCGGTTGTTTAAAATAGAATTTTACAAATTTTTAAAAGAGAACGGGGTTTAAACCCGGTTTTCAAAAACCGACAAACTCTAATGTTAGTTGAGTGATGCAGCATCTAAATGCTTGTTAGTTCGAGGAACATTTTACCCCAGAATTGAAAATTCACTCTGAAAGAATAAACTGTAGTGATTTTCTACACGTATTTTCCTTAATTGAAGGAAGTAGAATGGTGTACAGAGAATGGAGAGGAGTTTAGCTTCCTTTCAGCTTTATCCCCAAGGAAATTGTATCAAATGGTTATACGTTGATTAGGATTGTTAAGGTGAAGTTCCTCGGAGTGCAAGATGAAAATGGGGATTAACTGAAGGTTCTGCTGTACCTTGAGATTTTCACAAGTCTCTCACCCACTAAAAATAGCAGGGCACTATGAAAATAATACTAAAGTCTTTGATACTAAAACCTTTTTCACCCCCATCTCCAACAAAATTATTCCAAACAGTTTCTCAGCTTCAAATTAAATTCTTAAATAGTTTAAGATCAAAGCAGAGATTAACTAAAACCTCATCAATTATACCTTAACTCCATAAATTCGCTCTATCCACCAAGAGTACAATATTTTGAAAGCAGAGAAGAAGCTTTTAAACTTTCTCTAAATGTGCCAAGTACTATTTCACTAAAACTGTTCCCTTCAAACCAATCAACGTCTCCCTTTGAGACATCAGACTCCAAATAGAATTCAACGTTCCACGTAAAACCAGGATCGACTTCACCTCCATCGAGCCACGTTGCAATGGTATCTTCGACTCGTTGGAAAATTCCCATAAATGCAACGAGCTCCTACGTCAACCGCCCACAGCTCGCCCGCTCAGTTAATTCATTAACCCACGTGATCACGCGAAGAGCACCCTGCGAGATAACGGGAAGCTAGGATTTTTAAATCCCCCGTAGGTAGTCGCGGTTAATTACGGTGGAGTGGCAACGCTTGCCTCCCACCTTTCATTGTACTCCGCAGCATTGAAACTTTTAAAGCCCCCATCAACTAATGTCCGGTGAGATACCTAGCGCCGCGGAACTGCAATCACCGAGATTTCTCGCGGAACAAAGCGCGTCGGCGGACGAAATTCACCGATAAAAGAAGAAACCTACCGCGGCGTTCATCGATTACAAAATACGCGGGCGTCGCTATTTGTAACAACCGCGGAAGCTGTTGCCACTTGAGAATTATTCGGTGCAACTACCGATCGATCGCAAACCCCTTTACAGCAAAACACGTTGGCGTTGTTATTTTTAGCGAGCATGGAATCCCTCGCAACGGAGTGAATTAATTGTAGCGGACAGTTCGAGCTCTACAGCTTCGTTGCGAAATAGGGTAAGTTGGTAGGAAATGCTGAGCTCGAAGTCTGAATTCTTTTCCCAGCTTCCCTTCGAACGGCTTAAAGGATAAAAGACGGTGGAGATTTAAGATATTCATGGACTCCTTGGTCAATGGGGACAACTACCAGCGGCTCTGGAAAACTGCTAGAGGTTTTCGTTACATCATTCAGGGTTTTCGAGGCAACCCCTTCGGCGGTACGAGCGTTGGAACGGGTTCCATGCTTCTTGTATCGGTATCGTGAGAAACAACAGTTTCTAATGTGTTGCGCAACGGGCAGGTTTCGAACAGCGTTTCGTGTGGATCTTCCCGAGAGTTTCTATCAAATTAGTGCCGCATGGGGGTAGGGATGCGGTGGAGTTAGTTAGCTATTTGGGATCTGCTCCCGCTTGGACTGCTCCTCACCATAGACTTTCTAATTTCGAAAAGGAGGAGGTTATAGATTCGACCCGTATGTATGTTTTTTTTTTATGTTTGTCCCCTGATAATTATAAATGACAGTAGACACTTGTTTTATTGGTCTACCAGGTGTCTTATCTCTATGACAGAAGGCGGTTTCATCCACGGAATCAAGAATTAGGAGCCCATTCTACTTTTTGCAAGTCGAAAAAGAGATCTATTTTCATGATTTTATTTCAAGAACCAATGCACGGATTATAATTTTTTTTTCTCGGTTAAATGTTTACTATGCCTTATTGTATGGAGTCGTATTTTTCAAGTTTACGAAATATAATTACAAATGTGTGAATTTATGGCAGGATCTTGTCAGCTGGCGGCCAGCACCGGAAGCCATCGAACCAAAAGAAATAAAAAATTCTTATGTCAACTTAAAGAAAAATAGATGTTTTAATTTATTCAATTTTTATAAACCTCCAAAGCCGACCGGTTCCAGTGAATAAGAAAAATTCTTTACAAAGCCGCTATTTCCTTATTCTTTGAAATTATTCAAAAATCGTACGTATCTCATTGTTGACACTCTGGGTGTGAGCCACCCATACATACATATACTCTATATGCAAAAGAAATACCTTTTCTCCAAAGCCGCCTTATAAACTATTTTTTTTTCTCAAAACATTATACGTATAACAACAACTCTGTAGATTTTTAGCTTTTAATATGGAAATTGTAAAAGATACAATTTTTTAGGAAAAATTTTCTTCGTTTCTCTCGAGATACGGTAATCTAGAATTTTTCCACAAAATTTCAATAAAGAAACTATTGGAATACATTCTAAAGGCCTTGAAAATGACCCATAATTTTTTCACAACAATTGGAGTTTTTTGATGAGAATGGCAGTCGTCGGAAAATTGCTTTGGGTGTGACCCACCCAGGTATATCAAAGTTGATTGAAAAAAGAGTTGCGTCAACGAATGGTTAAAGAGCTCTTTTACCCGGTCTTCTATCGTCCGCGCATGCGCAACGGGAGACCTCACCACTGGTCACTAAACCGCCCGGCAGTAGCCGCTTATCACAATCCCACGCAACACCACAGATCCCCAGTTAGCCATCTACAATGATCAGTTACAGTCTGGAAACACCCCAAGGAGCACCGAAACAAGATTTCCCTAGATCCACCTGTCCTCCTCTCCGCGAGCTTACTCATTGGAAAGCCCTCGTGCCGCGTAATCGTGAATCCTCGGCGGCGAGATCGCTTTCTCGGTGATGAACGAGCCTTCAACGTTAGAACGCGTCCCCGGGGATCGTGTCTAGGGTCTTAAGGAGATTCTAGGCTGAAATGAACGGGTAAGGGACGCGCTCAGTCTGCTGCAATCTTTATCCCACCTTGGAAACTGATCATGTGAAGATTCTCCCAGTTGCGCGCCGCACATGCGAGTTACCGCGACAGGAGTTGAAATTTAGGTCCCGTGCACAGGATTAATTAACGCCTCCGGGCGAAGATCCTCTGGGTCGGCTCCCTACGTAGAACGGAGTGTCGCGATACTCTCGTTTTACCCGTTACACCGAGCACTTTTAAGCGGGCAGGAACCTTTACGTCGAGTTCTAGGGAAATTCTGCTGCTGGCGGGATGCTGTCGTATAAAATGGACAGCCTCTTTGTTTTGGCGTCACGGAGTAATGGGACGTTGTTATTTGATATAATTTCTTGTACAGAGTGCAAGGGAAGTATAGCATGGGTGTATTACGCAGGCCTTTACGTCGAGTTCTAGGGAAATTCAGATGCGAGCGTGATGCTGTCGTATAAAATTTGTGTGACAGCCTCTTTGTGTTGACGTCACGGAGTAATGGGACATTGTTATTCGATATTATTTCTTGTACAGAGTGCAAGAGAAGTATAAGATGGGTGTTTAAGGAATAGTGAAGCCTCCAGTGCGCATGGTTAGGATGCAGGGGCGGGTTAAGATTCTTAGGGCCCGGGGCTGTCAAACCTTCGGGGGCCCCTTTGGTTGAAAAGGAGAGGGAGTGGGGATTTGTAATAAAACATAATGTTTTTCTAATTAAAGGAGAAATCAGTTCTCCTTTAAGGCGACTAGGCAGTCAGATCGCTCGAAAATCAAGTATTTTTTGCAAATTAATTACAAGGAGACGAACACAAATTGTGACTAGTACTTTTGGGTAATGTTTAGTAATACTATAAACAGTAAAAAAAAAATTATTTGAATATCATATACAAATGTATGACAGCGCTATAGTCGTCTGATATGTAGGCGTTTTTTCGGGAGCCGCTGTAATTTTGCAGTAATTCTGGCCGTAAGAAATTGAATTGTGAAATATCCTCTGAAATTTGTACTTTGCCTCGGCCCCCATTCTGCCCTGAACCTATTGAAAAAGAAAACAAATCAAAATTATAAAAATGGTGGCTGCAAAACGGCAAATTTTAAAGAAACGTCATTTTTCACCAGGGAAAAGAGCCATTCTATTTTTTTTTTTTTTTTTTTTGTCAAAACGGGAGTTTTCACAGACTTATGCGTAGGTTCAGGTCGTTACTAGACATGTTTGATATATGCTGAATTTTTTTCAAATCGATGTGTACCTCTGTTTTTTCGTAATCACTGCAAAACGAGGAGGAAATATGATTCGGAGAAAAACGCGTTTAAAGTTTCGAAAGAGCGCAGAAACGGTCTATGGCGCGCTTGACCTTTTCAGCTGTAAAATCCTTAATTTTGCGAATTTTAACCTAAACCAAACGGCATTTTACTCGGGAAGGATGATACTTTCGAAAAATGCAACAACAAAAAAACGAGTTTCTGACTGCCTGGTCCCCTTAATTAGAACAATTTTTTGCGATCGAAATTCAATTTATAATACATAAATAATATTAAGAGACAAACGTGTGAAAGATATTTTAAAATAAACTTTTAGTGCCACTACTGATTATTTCAAAAGAGAAGCAGTTAACAAAACTTCGTTGAATTATTTTTCCTACATAAATGGAAGACCCTGGGCAGTGGGGCCCCGGGGTTGCAACCCCCTAAGCACCCCTCTCCCTTGTCAGTGAGAAGTTCGACTAATTGTCGAAATTCTCTACCTTTTACAGAAGTTATTTAGTACACTAACTAGCTTTTAGTATTAATTTAAGTTCACTTTACTCTTCGTTCGAGAAGTTTCATGGGTACATAAATCACAATTTATTTCCACAATCTTTCGAACATTTTTCAGAATTCCACATACCATCGGAGAGATTCTCCACTGTGATTTATCTTCAGTTTCCTCTCGCTTTCGCTTGCTTCTCCTCTCGACGTTTCGAGCTTCTCAAGCAACAAGCACCAGCTTTGATAAATACACACACTCCTCGTTTACCATGTATCTTAGATTTTGTTTCTTCGAGGCAACGATTGTTTCTCTTGGACTCTACTGTTTCCCTGTTCCTGCTCATCCCGATCTCTGTAAAACAAACGGCAGCCTCGAAGGCTACAGGTTCTTCACCTTATCTTCAGTCCCTGTTACATTTTCATTGTAGAATCTTCTGGTACTCTCAGTCACAACAGTAGAATGGTTTACTTAATTCAGGTTGAATCGCAGGTACTTCGTTCATCGTTATTCATGATTTTGGCAGAGATCCAGAGATTCCATTCTCTAATTTCCGATTACAAAACGAAATCGAAAATGTAGAGTAAACTTACCTCGAATCAAAATCCATCTTCACCTTGTCTCATCTCCGTAAAGGGCTGATTTACCCACTGCCATTTACTGCACACGTTTGTTCCGTTTCTCTGAACGCTGTTTGCCCCAAAATTCTTCGACCTCTTCCTCGGATCGCTTCTCTTATTTCACGTCGCCACACAGTAGCGTTATCCTCGGTACCAGGGGAAATCCCTGGTGCGATTGGACGAATGCAGGGTGATGGAATCGAGCGACGAACAGTGAACATCGCGAGAGGTCGTATATGCAAAGAGGCGGAGCTCTCTTTTGGGGAATGGGCGATGGGGAATAGGGTGTCTGGGTTTTATGAGACGCGCACGGTCCCCTTTAAGCCGATGTCCTACCCCTCGTCCACGGTATAACTCTCCCTTGCATTCTTAGCGTTCCGTTTCGGCATCGAAAACTATATAGTTTAGCGGGCACGTTTCCGCTAATCGAGTCATCTGTATTCCAGCATTTCCAGCGTTTCCTTGGAACGTGTCTCTTCTTCCTATTCTGACTCCCGCCACATCGCTGTTAACGATCAAATTTGAATAGCAGAATTTAAGGCGGTTTATCTGTTCTCGGTTCTTTTATATCCCATCGTTCCTCCTGCGCAGATTGTTACGTTCTTGTGACAAATACGTTTACAGTAGTACAAGTTCTTCTTGGATAGTATGCTCAGTGGGGATTTAACGGGGATTCGATGAACGGTTGCCAAGAAGCCCCTGCCAAGAAGCCCACTCCCCAAGGCTCCAGCTTCCCCCAAAAATTAGGGTTTTATCGGAATAATATATTTTTATTTGTTTGCAACCTGGACCATTTTCCTTAAATTCGCCACTGCCTATACTACCAACAGTTTTCAGAATAATCTAACTTGGGTTAAATCTTCCTGGTCATACGGGGTGTATTGCACCCCAAGAGAAATTTTCAATTTGAAGTGTCGCACCTTTAGGTACGTCTTGCAAAGGAGAATTATCACAAAAATATAATAAAAGAAATTTAAAAAAATCGGTTTTTCCCACAACTATGGAAAATTATCAACTACACATTTTATCATATCAAAATTGATATTCCTAGAAAGAAAAAGACTATTAGACTATGACTGTATAAGTATTACGAATGTACAATTATCACTGAAAAGTTAAAAGATTTAAAAATACGAAAATGGTAACTCAAAAACCACTAAAAGACCAATTTGTGATTGTAAGAAGATGTGCCCACGGAGGGTTAAAATTATTCCTTCGTTTGACTTGCACTTGTCACGTGAGTTTCCTCTATACCTATTTTGAAGAGGCTTATATATTTTCCATTATCTCCCTATCACCCGCCAGATGGCAAATAAATCAGAAAACCAACGAAAATGGACTTACCTACCCCTATTTATTTCCCCCTTGCGGTACTGAAATGGAAACCCGCAAACGCGCCGAACAAAGAGCAGAGAAATTAACGTTCAATGAAAGGGACAACGAGATTTGTCTGCGCGACACGAAATTACACTTCCGATCCCCCGGGAACAGCTGTCGTCCCGTCGGGGAAAGCTTTTCCTCCGATGGATCGACAGCTTGACGACATAATCGCGATTCCAGTCGTTAGCGGAGTTGCTCGTAAAAGAAACAAACAGCAGATGCCGCTAACAAGGCGCGAAACGTTCGGGGGAGAAATAAACTGGGAGCGTAATGACTGACGGTAGCATTTTATCGCGCGCCTCGGATAAGTGCGCCCGGAGGATACGTCGATCGAGGCACGCCTCGCTTTGGGCTCGGTTTTATTTTTGAAACAAGTTCGCATCTTCCCCCGTTCGTCACCGGTGATGCAACAGAGTTTACCTATTCTGCCTTAACATTTCATAAATTAGGATATCCGAGGGAGCTTCTCCTGGCAAGTCTAAAAATACAGTCGCATTCTTGGTCTATGCACCGACGGAATTCCACCACTTCAATAGGGTTTACACAGAAACCGATTTTGAAAAAGAAAAAAAAAACAGTTTCCGAATTCCAGCATTCCAAAAACCGGTTAAACTGGTTTTCGATTTTTTTTAAAAAAAAATACATTTAAACAGTAAAAAATATTTATTCTTATCTTAAAATTGTTCCGTTTTCCTTTTTTTAATATTTATAGAATTACAAAAATATAAGAAAATAAAATATACACTATGTATACAAAAGTAAATAAAAAAAAACTAAAATCCGTACAAAGTATAAATTATAAATCTTTATTTCATTCAGTATTTTTCTTCAGGAAGTATGAACTCATGAAAATTAGTTTTGCAGTAAACTTTTACAATTTCAAGTCAGAATGTTAATTAAATCACTTTTACATATTAATCCTAGTATCTAAAACCGTTGTTTTTTTTTAATTTAAAAACGGTTTTCGAATTATACATATTTATAAAAGAAAAACGGTTTTTCAAAATCGACAGACCCTACTTTTCATCTTTTTATGCTTGAATCGAATCGTGTTCCGATGAAATGTAGCTTTATACGTGCTCAATTGAAAATCGAAGGTATCGGAAGGCATTAAGTGTGAAAGTATTGCTTTATATATCATGGCAGCTTCGAAATGGGAAATTGGATTTGGATCTGGTTTCCAGTGTTGTATATTTATATTACATCGTTATTTGCACAGTTGAGGAATTTATATTATATTGCAACAACTCCGGGAGCTAAAATAATTTATTCTAGAATCTACAATGTTTACCATCGTATTCAGCATGAAACTTGCACCCTTTCCCACTGAAAAAATAAATTCTCTTTTCATTTGGAACTCACATCGTTTACTATTTCAGCACCTCATTTACAGAGTTACTTAGTTTTCAACTCTGCAGTGGTAGCTTATTGATAGCCAAGCTTTTTAGACTTCTATTATTGGGATTTCAAATGGAAAGAAAATAATCTCCAGCTCCCTTTACTTCTCTCATTTTTCTAGTCTATTTTGGCTCCCCTTTCGACGTCTTCATTTTCAACCAGGAATATTTTATCGATAAATCGTTCGTAGCGTTCAGATTCGTTTAATCGTAGACGAGCGCCCAGTATTTTCATCGGTTCAGCGCGTCCAACAGTTTCAGTAGAATATGTCGAGCCTCTGTCAGACAAGACCTCGCTCGTTGCTCAGCGTTAGGTGCCTACAAGAAAAATTAAACGCGACAGCGCATTGTAACGAGGTTCCTCTTGTTTTCCGCATTCGATAACTTCCCTCATTATTTATTCCATTAACGATGTTCCCGTTTTTTTAAACGAACCTCTCGATTGCTGGCAGACAGCAATTACCATCGGCTGTTTGCCTTCCATTTTCTCGGCCGCAATTTGCCGGACGGGACACTTTGGATTGTTCGAAGTTACGATGCACGGGTGTTTCTCTACTCCACTTTTCGGCGAACTTCGTCGCGGTGTAAACAAACAAAACCGGAGAGATGCGTTGGGAAGTGGGAAAAGAAAACGTGATGACCATCTTTGAAGCTGTTTGCAGCGCAAACAACTCTACTTGCGCCTTAACGTCGCCTCTTTGACTTGTGTTCGTTTTGTCGTTTGGACAGAAACTGTTTTGCTTCTTAATATGGGTATACAGGGCAGTGTTGACGGTTTTAGGGGTGGCGAAAAAAGGGTGGGGAAAGGGAAGGGTTTATGGGAGATATTTGGTTTGTCACGTGCCGGTTTCACCACGGGATCGCGACTCTTAGTGCTCGCCAGTGCCACCAGAGGTCTAATCTTTCAAACTCTTTCTCGCAAGTCCTCAGTTCTAGTCTCGTTCGTATATATACAAATTCCAAGCTTATTCCTCTCGGTCGAAACTTACCCTCCTTGATCGTAAGAGACGTACTACTACTACGTATAAAATTTTTCGTAGTGGTGTGTGATGGTCTCTCAATGCGAGATTAATAATGACAGACTACACCAAACCTACAAAATCTAGTTTTCGTCGAGTATATGTATTTTGAAAGCGTAATTACTGATTGGTATAATTATAACGGAAACATGTGGTGTCGGGGGTGTGGTGTTTGGTGGTGTGTTCATTTAAATGAACAAAAGAGGTGGTAAGTTAAGCAACTGCAAAACTAAAATAATATAACAAATAATTTGAGGTGTTTTAAATTTCCTTCTCAAAATTAAAAGAAGCAACCGTTTAGTAGATCAACCTGAGATTATGAAATTAATGATGTTGTTTGTTAATCATTTACACCTGAAATGTTACACCGTGGGCATAGGTTAAGGAGGTATTTGTAGAAGAACACTCTAATTGAGGGGTTGGATGCAATAAGGGGAGATTAGCAGCGCTCGAAAATGGGAAAAATTATTGTCCAAACGCTAAGAAAGATTGGGAAATTCAATGTTGTTACACTGCATTTTAAAAAATATACTCACATTTCTTCTGTTTACAGTTTGTTTATCCAATCATTACTATTCGAGCTAAAAATTATAAACAAAAATGTTTCATCGTCCAAAGTCATTATTTCTTTAAACTTAAATTGCGGTAACTTGAATACACATTAACGGATCGTTATGAGCCTTAAAACATAATTTCAGAAAACTCTAGCGAAGTCGTAAAATGTATGCACAAAAACCCTTATGCTAAAGAATATAATAATCTCTTTCAAATTCGTTAAGATTCTTTACTATAATTGAACAAAAGCCATAAATTCAGTTTCTGAAGAATCAAACACATTAATTAACTGTGTTTTATCAGTAAACCCACTGTAAATTAATTATGTTCTGTAATTTGCAATTTCGTTGAGTACCTACAGCTTCTATTTACATTCGTAATCAGAGCAGACTGTTTCCATTGCGCAGGATAATCGTCGGTTTCATTAGAGAAACCAGGAAATAAAGTTACAGAAGTTACACCCACGCGTCACGATGAACGTCAGAATCACGAAGGATTTTGACCAAGTCGTCTAAAAATATACCATTCCCAAAGCTAAATCTGTACGAGGGAAGGAAAAAAAAGGACGCGACCAGGGTAACCGATCCGTGATCTCCCCGGGATATTCCGAGGGGGATGCGTCTAATTTTTCATCCCGCCCTATTTCGAAGCATCCCGATATCTGTGACGAGAAGATACCACCCTTACGGAATTTCAATCCTTCGCGGATAGCCCCTGGCTACCGTTGACCCGCGTGCGTAGCACCGCGTGGAACGAGTTACGAGGAAATTTACGACCGCACGGTGGGGCTGATTCCACGGGGGTGGCGTGACGCGGATGTTGCCACCCCTTGGACGAAATCTGTACGGGCACACGTGCTCCCTTCCGACCCTCCGGCAAGCATGAATGAACGAGTGAATGAATCCCGTGCCCACCGTCATTTCGGCCCGTTCAATATTGTTGTGCTCCGTCACACATTGTGTTGCAACGCACAAAAGGGGTTGATAAAATGGGTCAAAAGTAATATGACTGGTGCTTTTTTTAGCGAAAGTGTTTTCTTTCCAAATACATTAGCTGCGAGGAGTGTTTGTCGAGGATTGAGGCTTCCGGAAGTCAAAGTGACAGAGCTCTTGGAATAGTCGACAGATAGTAGAGGGAATTAGTGAGTTAAGAGTTAATCATGTGCTTCGGGGTTAAAATTCAGAATTTGTAGGAAGTGGAAGTGATTGGGGAAGCTTTTAAGAAGTTTGATTCGAGGATTGGGTTGGTTGATCGAGTGTAAGCTAGGTTTCACCTAGTACTATATCGCGTGATCCACTAACTATTTTCACCAACTTAGCCAACCTGTTCACCTATTCACAAATGTGCAAATTATCAAAGTCTGAAATATTAGAGTTGAATATCGAGGGATCAATCGTGGACCCATGACAGTCAGCCTGTTATAATTGTCATGTCACGTAGCGGAAACGAAATTGATACAATAAAGGACATATCATATTTTGAATCGTATTGTCAGCTGCCATCGCGAACGATTGTCAATACTCGTTACCCTCTATCCGGCAAACGATTCTCGCTGAATTACAGAGAATCGTCTCATTTTTCATCCGTATTAATACAATTCGCCCATTGCATCGTGTTTATTCCCCTGTGAAGTTCACAATGCATGCATCGAACATCGCTCCGATTTTGTTACTTCAGAAAAGTAAAAAAATTACGCCAAGTACATGAAATCAAATAAATCACAAAAAATAGAAGGTAATAATAATTGCAAAGTAAAAATAGATGTGAAATCAAAATGTGCTGCAAGTACATAAAGGTGTAAGGGCATTTTAATTAACCCATCAAAAAGAATCCCATTTAAAAACACTGTCGTAAATTAATGACTTTACAAAATTAATGATCTACAAAAATTGCGCCAATTATAACAATGGCTGTTTATACAAAGAAAAAAATGTATTAAATAATATTTAGCAGATATGTTTTGATACAAATAAATTACCTGCGCACTGAAAGTATGATATTTCTGTGATACGAACGAATTCCACGATACACCGAGCGCCAGGTTTTCTAGGGCGCAATGTTAAGTCGACGGAAAATGAAACGGAGCTTTTTCGTTAAATGAAATATTCGTCTCGCTCAACATTTCGTTTTTCAGGTTCTCTTCAAACAGTTATAATTTTTCGTGGCGTTTCGCTGCTTCACTTCGAAATGGATAAATAATAACTTGCAAAGAAGATTATATTATTTAGTTGCGAAATTCGTTGCACTTCAAATAGGACGCAATATAACTGAAATGATGAACTTACGGTAATGAATTTCCGCTCTTTCTTGCTAGCCTGCATTCGCAAAATACTTTGAAAAATCACCGAAACTAAAGTTGGGCATTATCCTGAATGATCTCGAATAAGAATTACGAATGCAATGAAATTATTCGAGATCAACGAATAATTTTTCGTTGGAACAAATTTTTATAATTTATATTTTCATATTTTATAATTTATTCGAATACAAATTTATTCGTGGGTTATTCGAATAAACATTTATTCACTGCTGAACTAAATTAAAACGTCGCTATAATTTGCAAAAAAGCTTCTCATTTTCAAATGACTGTATCTCCGCGAAAAAAGGTCGTATAAATATTTAAAACAAAAGCCTTTTGAAGCTTGAAGTTTCTAGTTTCTGAATCAAGGACTCCATTTGTTCCCCTTCAGTATGATACTGTTTTATCACGATGGAACGCAGAAAACGAAGCTTAAAAAATTTCTACCTGATTTAAACGTATGCACGGGCCGAAAGAAAAAATTTCCAAGGTAAATCCAATGGAGAACTCTTGCAGAGTAACTCACTATTCTTCTCACTAGCCTCAACATTGCGCAACAAACCTATAAATCTCTATTTCAAACCGCAACGTTAGCTTCGCCAGCGTCCTGTCGCTTCGCAATTACACCTAGAAATCATTTCGTTCCTCGAGGAGCAAAATCAACTTACATCGTCCAAAACATTTCTTCCGCTCTCGCCTGGAATCGCGCACACGTTTCTCCCATTCCCTTCGCTCGGGGCGTTCAAAGCTCTCGAAACGGCGCTGAAAGGTCTCCCAATGAAAATTACCCGCTGGATTTCGGGGCTAGTGGGCGAGGAAATTTCGAATTTAATCAGAAGCGCGGCGTAGGGGCGTCGCAGTTGTATCGGCTGAAGCCGACGAGGCATCGGTTCTCCCCGAGAACTTTGCTCATTTCAGGCTAAAGGAGCGTAGACTCGCTCCGGAACTGGGACTTCGGAACGACGCGACTTGACAATGAACTAATTCGTCTCGATTGCCCTGGCGACGCTGCACCGCGAGTCGATCGCTCAGCTGAGTAAATTCTTGGCGCGGAATTGCGTCCCGGCGAGTTGAAAGGAAAGGCTGGAATCGAATTAGAAGTCGCGTTTAGATAGAAAATTGCTGTTTCCCTTGGGTAATCGAACAGGAACGCGGATATCGCCGCCCACTCTCCGCTGTTGTCATTGATAATACACGCTCCTATTGCTTCCCAAGCCAGAGCACCGCTAAGTGCGTCCAAAAACCTTTCTCTCCCTTTGGTCCGAGGGTCACTGTCGATTCTTATTCCACCAGAATTGCTTCTCTTTCTGGCGCAGCCTTTAGATCGACCGGCGTAATGCATCGTCGATCGGCGCTCCGTTTTCGAGATACGAAAATAACCTTGCGCCGAGCTGATCATGTTCCATGGAGCTCTGGAGTTGTGCGTGCGCGGGATTCAAATTTAGTGATGGATGATTTCGATGGGGAAAGTTTTTGTCGGTGAACGGGTAGAAATTTAAATTTTGCAGGAAGGGATGTTACATAGTTGGATGGAAAATCGATTGTAATAATGAGGATTCTCTCAGTTGAGTTTTGGTGCTGGGAGCACTCCCTATATGAGGAGGAAAGTGTAAAATTCCCTAATTTTCGATAGGCTACTCAATTGTAGAAGATTGTATATGTATCATTGGTACATATACAGAGCAGGAATGAGGTCTATAATGCGCATGCTCAAAGAGAAAATGGAAAAGTGGGGGGACTTCTACCTCGTCCCATTTACATCATATGTAGATTCTTTAGGGATAGTGATTAAAATTGGAGGTTATGAAACGATCCAGTATCGAAGCATTGAGATTGACTTTCAACCAAATATCTCTCACACGTCCCTTGAAAATAGTGACTGGATTGGAGGTTTAGTGAACGATCTACTTTCGAAGCACTGGTATTGTCAATGAAAAAGCTTTCATACACTATTGTTTTTCCCACAAACCCCTTGAAAATACTGACTAAATTGGAGGTATACCAAACGATCTAGTTTCGAAGCATTGCTATTGTCAATTAAAAACTCTTCCGCACACCTCTTGGAGCTAGTGACTACATAGATTGTAGGTTTAGTGAACGATCTAGTATCGAAGCATTGGTATGAATCAAACAAAAATCTTTCACACACCCTTCTTTTTCCCACACACCCCTTGGAGATCCTGATTACATAGGAGATTTATCCAAAGATCTAGTATCGAAATATTGCTATAGTCAATCAAAAACTTTTATTCATCCTTCTCTTTCCCACACACTCCTTGGGTATAGTGCCTGCAGAGATTGAAGGTTTAGCGAACGATCTAGTATCGAAGCATTGCTATAGTCAATCAAAAACTTTTATTCGTCCTTCTCTCTCCCACATACTCCTTGGGTATAGTGCCTGCATAGATTGAAGGTTTAGCGAACGATCTAGTATCGAAGCATTGAGATTGACTTTCAACCAAATATCTCTCACACGTCCCTTGAAAATAGTGACTGGATTGGAGGTTTAGTGAACGATCTACTTTCGAAGCACTGGTATTGTCAATGAAAAAGCTTTCATACACTATTGTTTTTCCCACAAACCCCTTGAAAATACTGACTAAATTGGAGGTATACCAAACGATCTAGTTTCGAAGCATTGCTATTGTCAATTAAAACTCTTTTGCACACCCCTTGGAGCTAGTGACTACATAGATTGTAGATTTAGTGAACGATCTAGTATCGAAGCATTGCTATGAATCAAACAAAAATCTTTCACACACCCTTCCTTTTCCCACACACCCCTTGGAGATGCTGATTACATAGGAGATTTATCCAAAGATCTAGTATCGAAGCATTGCTATAGTCAATCAAAAACTTTAATACATCTTTCTCTTTCCCACATACTCCTTGGACATAGTGCCTGCACAGATTGAAGGTTTAGCGAACGATCTAGTATCGAAGCATTGCTATAGTCAATCAAAAACTTTTATTCATCCTTCTCTCTCCCACATACTCCTTGGGTATAGTGCTTGCAGAGATTGAAGATTTTCCGAACGATCTAGTATCGAAGCATTGCTATAGTCGATCAAAAACTTTTATTCATCCTTCTCTTTCCCACACACTCCTTGGGTATAGTGCCTGTATAGATTGAAGGTTTAGCGAACGATCTAGTATCGAAGCATTTCTATAGTCAATCAAAAACTTTTATTCATCCTTCTCTCTCCCACATACTCCTTGGATATAGTGCCTGCAGAGACTGAAGGTTTACCGAACGATCTAGTATCGAAGCATTGCTATAGTCAAACAAAAATCTTTCACGCACCCTTCTCTTCCTTAGCCCCTCCCATAAAGCTCATCTTCACTCGGTGCACCAATACGCAATTTACTTAAAAGGTCCCGAAACCAGGGGAGCAGATTTCCAGCAAAAGTTGCGTCCACCCAAAAGACCACCGCATCGCCTTCCCCCCCTTTGAACAGATTTTGGACGGTCGCCAGTATCCATTACCGTCCTCGTTGCGCTTAACGCGATTCCACGGAATTCGGTTCCCCCATTTTTTTCCCCTCCTCCGAACTGCAGCAGGAGGGGTGTGGCAGTCTTAATGTATTCGCGCAAGTTCACGGTGGCGCGTTCGTTTCGCCATTTTCACCGCCCTAGTAAATCATTCTTAATATTTCGTTCTGTTTGCCACGAGAGGGGCGGCGACAAATCTTCCCGGCGACAGCTCAGCTCCTCGAGTCGAGCTGCAGCGCGCAATTTATCGTCCCGTTTAAATTAACCCTTTCCGCCGCAACATCCAAACGCTTACCGTACACGGCGTGCGGAAATCCTCCGCCCCTATCCGTTCAGCATACACATTGGACTCCCATAGGCGTTCTCCGCACAGGCTCGTGTATCCCCGTGATACTTAAATCACCACGAGTAAGCTAGCAGTATCTCTGCACGATCCCCAACACCTTTCGTGTTATTACTAACGAAAACATCGCGACAAGCAGATGAACAAGCAGTTGGTCGACGTGACCGACGAGAGAGAAGCTCGACGCGAAAAACAGTAATTTAGTAGGTCAGAATTTGTTTTCCTTTCTTTCTTTTTTTTTTTTTTTTTTCTTTTTTTGGAGGGGCAAACCGCCAGGGCTTGGTGATTTGTTACGGAGGTGAAGGCTTTACCGTGGGAAACGCTGATGCCCGCGGATTTTCCGCTCTGCGTGAGCGTTGATGGCGTCGCGGCGGTGTTAAATCGGGCCCGTGTAAAGTCGAAGGGAAACAAACGGCTGACAACGGGGATAAACGCGAGGATATTGCTCGTTGTGCAACGTAATATCTATATCCCCCGTTAGCCTAGGCGACTATCAGCTCGCGCAAATCCATCCTCGAACTTTAATGACGTCCCGTTGTATATCATTGCGACATTAACTGGGCCATTCGTTGAGCGATGACGGCATCGGGGCTATTGTATTGAGTCACACGCATCCTCTGTTGTTTTGCAATATCGGGGGATTCGCCTACATAGAAACTGCCGGCTGAAGGCTGGATTGTTAACGATGTCTTATTATATTAATGATGCCTCGTGACGCGGACTGTTAATGGCGTTGCAGGGGAATCGATTCACTCGCTCGCCTCGATGAATGATCGCTCTTCTGTCACGTTGGTGAACTTAACTACTCCCGGGCTTAAGGCAAACCTTTTTGCAAGGGAACAAATTTCTCACATACCATGGGCAGAGATGCATAATAGGGGAGAGTTGCCAATATCGTACTGGTCGCATAAATCGTACCTCATCAATTTCTCAGTAATTAATGAATGTAAACGACATTTGACAATAAAAATATCAAGGAAATGCGAAATAAGACATAGAAACAAAACCTTTCGAGCTTACACCCTATTTTGTGCGTGCTATAAATATTTTAAAAAATCAGGTATGATTGATGTATCTTTTTACCAGTTTATTTTAGCTGATATTAATCAAGCAATGCAATTTTTTCCTGTATTTTAAATATTACTTTTTAATTTTTAATACTAATTTTTAATTGCTCTGATTACAAGTAACCATTACGAATGTTTAATTTTTTTAGCTACCAGTAACCATTATCGATGACGGAAATTTCATTTCAGTTGCCAGAAACCAATATCAATGACCTGAATTTTATTTTGGTTACCGGTAACCATTATCGACGGCAAAAAAATGTTCTAGTTAGATTCGATCATGGTCAATTATTGTTATTAACAATAAATTGATTAGAATTTCGACCGTATATATGAGATAATTCAAAATTAAATTGGTTTCAGCGCACTGGTTCGGTCAATTTAAAATTCCATATTTAATATTAAATTGATATTTAAATTGACCGAACCAGTGCGTTGAAACCAATATTGTTATTAACATTACTGACAATTGGTATTCATTGGCAACATTAAAAGAAAATTAAGTTTATACTCGTTAACTTATATATTTTATTAAGTAAAAAAGGTATGAAAATATATGAAACAAAGAATAGCATAAAAGCATAATAAAATATGTAAGTTTTGTAATGAATTTTTATTCATGTTATAAATGAATATTAGTTATCAGTCCTATTAATAAGAATAAATGTCAATGATCGAATGTAACGAAAAAGATTTTTCGGTAATCAAAATAAAATTCGGGTTATTATTAATGGTCACTGGTAGCTAAAAAAATGTGAATCTTCTATAATGGTTATTCGTAACCAAAATCATTTAACTAAAGATTTTAACTCTTACACCATAATTTTTTAAAATTTGTCTTATGACAATTATAGTATCTGTCGATGGAATATATAATTATAAAATCAATAGTTATCCTAGTGTATGACCTAAATGAAGGTAGAAATGGGTTTTGGGATCTCTAGAATTTAAAAATAAGTTTGGGGTGATACAAGGCGAGGGTGGCACTCCATCAAAGTTCACTTGAATCTTCTTTTTCTTCGTTAGTGTCTTTTATCATCGTTGAATTCTAATTCAGACAAATTGAATATGGTGTAAGTTCTAATTCCAAAAAGTGTCGGATTTCTCAAGATATTTGAAATAGTTCCACAGATTAATACTAAGAAAGAAATCCTAGCAAGCATTGACAAGTTACTATATAAATTAAGCTGTCAAAATAAATGGCACCAATTCTCAGTTATTAGATTATTTATCAAAGGCAGTTCTAGCTAGCCTTACGTTACCTCCAGCGATGAAGTAACCCTCGAGATTATTCTCGAACGATCTTTCCACAAATATCACCCCTCACTCGCGGAAAGACCGTCGTTTTTCTGTTCCTCGGGCGTCAAGTGAAAGTGTCCCGATCTGTGCCAGACGCGTTTCCAAGGATCCACGGTTACAAGTATATACAGCGAAAACTAACCCAAATAGATAATGAAGAGACGAAGCGGGCTCTATCGCCTCTATTGCACGGCCACGTCGCCACCAACCCCTTGGTTAAGAGATAACGGCCTGAATTTAATGAAAGCGAGACGCAATCGAAGTCGCGCGGAACTCGTTTCCGCTAAAGCCACTTGTGCGCGCTTATCGGAACGAGTCCCGCGTTTGGCGCGTTTGAAATAGACCGATTGATAAAAGGATGACTTCGCTTGAAGCTCTTAAGTGAAACAGTACTGGTTCTAGGAAATCGCAACTGTCGATATCAATGGAAAATAGTGTCTGTAAGGCGGATAGAGAATAGTGAAACAAATTTTGCTTAGTGATTTTGATGAGGTTTACGTAGATTATAATTCTCGAAAAAATATTTGGCACATATCTCCATATGTAGGGGGTGAAATCAGCCCTCAATATTGGAGGTGAGAAACACGTTTCCCCAATATCTCGAAGACGAAGACTATGACTATGCACTATAGAGAAAAATCTTATAGATAAAAGTGATTTGTCTTCTTATAACAAATTCAGCCACGTAATCAAATTCGTAATACGTCAATTTAATTAACCAATATACTAAAAAAGTAGTAACAAATATTTAAATAAACATATTTTAAGTAGATAACCATAAAAAAGTATAACCAGCTTCAAACATTTCTTTGATACTGTGTATTTGATTTAATATGGAATCTCGTGTAACGGCCACAAAAATATCTAATATTTATGATTCTTTTTAAAACCTATTGTGACGTGTTACTTTTGTTCCCAGCCATGTATAACGCACAAACTATACAATACTTATTGAAATCAAATACAGGAACTTATAAAGACATTATCTAAGAACGGTCTAACAAATAATTGAATCAATGTCTATAGTTCAACTATGAATATTAAAAAAAGAAAAAAAAAAAAAAAGACAGGAGACACTGACCTGACTGATCGAAATAACGAAATCAGCTTGCCCACGGTATAAGAATACTAACTACCCACTAACTACTAAATACCCACTAAACACGCGTAACTAAGTAGGGTAAGCAGGCCAGTATCTGGACGGGGCCCAGCAGATGGACAAATCGTTGGTTAATCGTTAATACTGAAAGAACTAGAGTTTTAATCTATATTATTGTTTTTTTATTTTATAGCAAAAACGTTTGTTGTTTCATAAAACATTAACATATTTATCGAAAAAAAAAATTTGTATGCGAAAAATGTATTTGTATGTACCATTTTACGCCACCATGCGCGAGTACTTCATGCGTGAAACGTCTGGCCACATTAGGCTAGAGATAACCTCACTTCATTTGCGGCCTGGGCCCATAACCTATTGCACCGTTTTCTGCCAATGAAGACTCCATACGTTTTTAGTTTTGATGAAATAAATTATATTTTAACAAAAAATAACTTAATTTAGGTACTATAGCTAATAAGTCTTTTATTCGTCTAGCCAGACACCCGTCCATCTATTGGTTTTGAACTGTCCATCTGCTAGCCCTATTGTCCATCTACTGGTGATACGGGCTATGAGTAGAATTTTCATCATTTGTCCTTAAATACGTTAACTGTTTTACTTGCAGTTATTTTTTTCTTTAAATTTGTACATTTCTTCGTGCAAAGCGTTTGATTTTTTTTTTTAATACAACAGATATTTCTAAGAAACACCTTGATGCAAACTTCGGAATCAGCTAAACTGTCCATCTACTGGCCTGCTTACCCTATGTAAAGCAAACGTTTCGGTAACTTTTGTGGAAAGCGGGAGAAGGCGTGTTACTTTCATGACGTCGTTACGTTTGTCCCTGCTCTCCCCTGCTTCATGTTCTAAATTACTTTATTGCCAACCGTAGCACTACTTATGTAATTTGGGTCAATCTTACCACCGAGAAACAAAACAACAGTATTTCTGCCGCAAATGAGCATTATTCCAGAAGACTCTGCTACTAGTTGTTCCCAAGTTCATCAAAGAAACACTTAATCCTACTAGTCCTAACATTCGCTACCACCCCGCCTACAATCGCCATAACAAAGCTTAGTACCACGTGTCCCATAACTTCCGCAAACTTTCCGCTAGCGATACCAGACCTAACCCACTCTCCCGCACATACAACGTCTAAAAGTTGTAAATCCCTCGTACTCTAATCGTAGATCACGCCGAAATTCTCCCCCATTTTCCAACGCTCTACTTCCCATAAGAAACCCAATCCCTTACACAGCTTCCCTCGCTGCACCGTCGACGAGCTCGCCGCGCTTAAAGTGGTCCGAGTATTAAATCCTCCTCGTAGGTCAAGCTTTTACTTTCGCAACTCGGCAGAACTCCACCTATGCTGGAATTATCGTTTTAAGAACGTAAATGGGCTCTACCTATGACAATGTGATCTGTACTACCTTCTGGGATTACTAACACGAGAGCTTTAAAAAATTCCTCACATTCAACGAAACCCTTCGAAGCTTCATATGGTTAATTTTATAATAATTAAGGATATCGAGAAGTTTGAGTAAATTAGAAAAAAGTGTTTAAGTATAAAAGTACTGCTTTGATAACTTTTCATTTTTAGTTCTGGTGAAAAAATATTAATATTAATGCACAGAAAATGACGACTGGAAGCTTTTATTAGTATTAATATTAATAAATTTATATTAATATTGATATTTTCATTTTTTTTATTTGCAATAAATCGTTCATTTGTTATCGGATTTGTATCAAAATTCCATCAAAGGATGTAGAATTTTTTTTACATATATCGCACGTCGTAACTCAAAAACTGTGAAAAATGGAGCTGCACCCCTTTGCTGCAAGGTCCTGAATTCATAAACAGTGGATTCACTGCGACCTCGCTTTTTTTCTTGGTTTTCTATTTCTCACTGTGAGAACATGTATCATTCTAGTAGAGGTAACAAAGACGTAATAATAATAATACTTCTCCAGTAGGAGCCCGCATCGAACGAGATCCGTACAGTGCGACTAATTTATTCGGGCAAGTTCCTGCACCGCTGGAAACTTGCCGCCAAGATATCGAAACTTGCTGTCCCATACCTGGCGGGCTTGTTACGCGTGTTTACCATATTTATCGGTGCGGTGGTCGTTGAATATATTAAGATAATCAGACCGTGGACACACAAAGGTTCCAACGGGATTCCCTCGGTGTGGCAATCGCTGCCGATGGCACACAGCCAGAATGAACTTTCGTCATTGAACTTAGAAGGGGCGTGTACAGTGAGATAGACGCAAATTTTGACGAGTCTTCACATCTATGTCGCAAATCAGTTGACAAGTGTCAGAGAGTCTATTCGAATGGGACTTAATAATGGAAATATTTTCCTGTAAACTGTTAAACATATCATAGTACGATTTATAAGACTAAAAATATCTAAGGATAACTTAAAGGTGCATTGTGGAACGTGTGGTAAGAACATAGGGTGGAACAAAATATAGGGGCAAAATATTTTTTCACTATTCATGACTTCTAATAGTGGGCAAAAGTTGCCGTTTATACTGGTATTTATTGAATTATATTTACTGAATATTTACTGAAATATTATTTTTAACATCAATATTTACTGAAATATCAATCTTAATATCAATATTTACTGAAATACTATTTTTAATATCAATATTTACTGAAATACTATTTTTAATATAAATATTTACTGAAATATTATTTTTAATATCAATATTTACTGAAATATCAATCTTAATATCAATATTTACTGAAATAGTATTTTTAATATCAATATTTACTGAAATATCAATCTTAATATCAATATTTACTGAAATACTATTTTTAATATCAATATTTACTGAAATACTATTTTTAATATAAATATTTACTGAAATATTATTTTTAATATTAATATTTACTGAAATATCAATTTAAAATCAATATTTACTGAAATATCAATTTTAATATCAATATTTACTGAAATAGTATTTTTAATATCAATATTTACTGAAATATCAATCTTAATATCAATATTTACTGAAATACTATTTTTAATATCAATATTTACTGAAATACTATTTTTAATATAAATATTTACTGAAATATTATTTTTAATATCAATATTTACTGAAATATCAATTTAAAATCAATATTTACTGAAATATCAATTTTAATATCAATATTTACTGAAATATCAATTTTAATATCAGTATTTACTGAAATATCAATCTTAATATCAGTATTTACTGAAATATCAATCTTAATATCAATATTTACTGAAATATCAATCTTAATATCAATATTTACTGAAATATCAATTTTAATATCAATATTTACTGAAATATCGATCTTAATATCAATATTTACTGAAATATCAATCTTAATATCAATATTTACTGAAACATCAATCTTAATATCAATATTTACTGAAATATCAATCTTAATATCAATATTTACTGAAATATTAATGTTTGAAGGGCTTGCGGCACTTCAAAAAATTTGCTGATCACGTTCAAACTTTGGCAGCTTAAATACCATTATAAAAGGCAACTTTTGGCCACTATTAAAATTCATGAATAATAAAAGAATCTTTTGCGACTATATTTCGTTCCACCCTAGAGGTAAGTCGTTTGACTGACGTCCCCATGGTCGTGAATTCGATCCCCGTTAGAACTAAAAGATGTTTTTTCCCCGCTTTCTTTCTACTTTCCTCCGTATCGATGGTTATTGTAAGATCCTGCTTTATTGTTAATCTGCGCACAAAGCGCAACGAGACGTTCCATTAAATTCTCGCTATTGCTGTGTATCGTAAAAGCATCCAGAGCTATAGGAGAGATTATTCTCCAAAGAGCCTCCGTAAGAGGGGAAAATAAGCGTTTGCTGGGCAGTTGGTTTTCAACGAGATGAAATTGCATTTCGTGGAAAGGCCAGTCCCGCAAATGCACAATTTAATTGAGGCAACGTGCGTGCATATGGTCATAAGTGGGCCAACCCGTTTGTTTGACTTTGCAAGCTGCTTGCTTCTAACAATTCATTATTATTCGTCGATGAAACGCTTCTAGGCCAGTTTTGAATAGAGTCGTATACTACGAACCCTCTGCGCTAAATTGGCTTTGTTATTTATGTGGGCCACGAAAGGTGTCTGGCAGTTTTATCTCAGACGGTACGGAAGTAACCTACTTTGTTCTTATCGAACAGTGGGGACAGACTCAGTTTAGGAGGAATGGTGAAGGCGTTTCTGTTAGGGATGGGCGCATGGAAATTTGATTTTTTTGGAGGTTTCTTTTCTTAATTTTTTCGTGGGAATGCTTATGGTCGTAATTATATAGTTACCTAGAGTCTACACTGAGTTCTCTGGTGGGGTATGTTGCATTTGTGTGGTTTAAAAGGTTTAAATTCGTTTCAATTTTAGATTTCAATTATTTGGGGTGTTTCATTGCAATTGTTACAGAATATACTATGAATAGGGGCCATAATACACTGCAGTGATATGGTTAATATATGTGGTGGAGATTACATAACGTTATGATAGGGGTAGTCGATTGTAATATTAGAAACATTGAACTGTAATAGTGGGGGTGGCCAAAAGTCATGTTATATGTAGCCTAAGATCTAATAAAATGTAATAATAGAAATCACCAGTCGTAACAGTAGCAATGGTATAATGTCTAATGGAAAAAGTTCCTTAATCAACCTTCAGAAGCCAGTAGATTTACTTTCGACTCTACTACGGCAACAGTGAGAAAAGCCTAGAAAAGGTACATTACATATTTCATCCTTGACACGGTCCAAGTTATCGTTCATTTCGTGCATGGGATTTATGATCCGCAGAACTACTCGTATATTTCGGCCCCAGTGTTCGTTCGATTCACCGGTATTGACGGCCTGCGGTTGGTAGCCGCAAAATATCGTGTATGCTCGCCGTGCATGTCGGCCAAGCTGACGATGCCACGATTTACGATGCCAGCGACTTACCTTACACGACAAACCCAACGGCGATACGTTAGCACGGTGATGTAACCGCGAATCTTTTCCCGATTAAAGCCCCGATAAATACTAATCTCGGAGCGAGCTGTCCCGCGCCCCGTTTCAGCGGTTTAAATGAAATTTATGGACGAACGTTTCACGGCGATTGCGATTGTATTCATCGGGGTTCAAACGAGTTTAGGGGTCCGATTGGATTCTAAACCGTAGGGGTTGTCCGGAAGGCACAGAATTGTATGTGGAAATCGACTGAAAATGATAGGAACTAGGAGTTCCAGATTGTTGCAGTTTTGCAGTGTATTTCTGCTTTGTGTGAAACAGAATCTTGTACTATAAAGAACTGTAGAACTTTGGAACTCGAAGCCTCGAATTTTGGAATTCCAGAATTTGAAGACTGGAATTTTGGAACTTTTGAATTCGGAGATTGGAATACTGGAACTCTAAAATTTGTAATTGGATTTTTAGAACTTGTGAACTCTAGAACTCTAAATTTGGAACTTTAAACTCCGTAATTGGATCTTTAGAACTTGGAAAACCCTAAGCCTAGAACTCTAAATATCGGAGACTAGGAACTCTGGAATTTAGAGACTTTAGAACTCTAGACCTCCTACACTTTGGAACTCTAGAACTCCTAAACTTTGGAACTCTAGAACTTTAGAACTTTGGAACTCTAGAACTTTAGAACTTTGGAACTTTGGAACTTTGGAACTTTGGAACTTTGGAACTTTGGAACTTTGGAACTTTGGAACTTTGGAACTTTGGAACTTTGGAACTTTGGAACTTTGGAACTTTGGAACTTTGGAACTTTGGAACTCTAGAACTCTAGAACTTTAGAACTTTGGAACTCTAGAACTTTAGAACTCTCGCAACTCAAAAATAAATAATAAATACCTTTAAGATTCTCAGTTCCCCTTTAACCTAAACCTTTACAATCCCAGGGTACATCTTCGACTTCCCAAATCTGCAAATTACTTACAACTGCTAATAAATTCTTTCCAAAGCAATGCTATCCCATTACCCGCTGAAACGAATGACGAGCAACGCTCCAAACGACAGATACGAAACATTCTCTCAGTTCCTCTCCAGCCAAATGATCTCTTTATGCCAATTCCCATTCAGCCGAAATCATTGCTCGGCAGTCGTAGCAATACTCGAAATTCGTCTCCGTAGGCAAAACAACATAGAAAAACGCGCGCACGTTCCCAGAGGACTGTCTATACCGAGGAATTTTCCATTTGAATGCAAAGTACAAAGTCGTGGCCCATTTTTCCGTAAAGAATCGTTCTGTACGAAATTGTTTCGCATGTCAGACAACAGGTACCTACAATTTGTTTGCCTTGTTTCACGCCTGCTTCTCTTTGTTCCTCTTCGCTCCAGTTATTTATGAGAGGGAGCAATTTGAAATACAGTTCCCGCGGAAACCCTTCTGTCTTCATCGATCATCCCCGAATGATCGAGGAGTCAAACCGATCTCCTTTTCTTTCTATAACCTCGCGGCTACTCCTGTGTCGCAGAAGTAACCCCGTTGTAAAATTCGCTTCGAGAAAGTCCCTTCTTCCTTCTGCTTGTTCCGCAACTTTCCATGGTAACGAATTCCAGGCTGAAAGAAAAATGATGTATCTATGAAATCCTGTTTCCTCATTTCTCGAGAAAGCTTCGGAAGTTTTAGCTTCGAGCACTTCAACTTGAAAGAATTTTTCTATGCAAGGAAAAATGGGGAAAGAATTGTGCGAGGATCTTCCAACGTATTCAATTTTGCATAAGGCTTTTTTAATTCGAATATTAGAAAAGTTTACAGACCTTAATGTGTTAAACAAAGATGACGAGTTAACTCGTCATTTAAGGATTTCTCCATATTGAATATCTAAAATGAATTAATTCCTCAAGAAAGTTTCAAAATGTCACTCGAAAGCGATTACTACAAAAAAATTATATTAATTCGGCTGTAATAGTTATTAAACACGCCGTTTTTAATATGTGGAAAACATTTTTTATCGAAAAGCAACTTAATTATCACGTTAAAGACGTACAAGTATCCATACAGCACACTTCGTTGCAGGAGTATTGCAGGAACGTTGCAACAATATTGCGTTATTGCAGGTTGCTTTGCAATATTGCGCACACGTTGCCATTGCAATGTTCCAGTGGAAACGATCCTACAATATTTCTGCAATATTGCGCGCACATCGACGTGCAATGTTCCAGTGGCAAGGATCCTGCAATATTTCTGCAATATTGCGCGCACATCGACGTGCAATGTTCCAGTGGCAAGGATCCTGCAATATTTCTGCAATATTGCGCGCACATCGACGTGCAATGTTCCAGTGGCAAGGATCCTGCAATATTTCTGCAATATTGCGCGCACATCGACGTGCAATGTTCCAGTGGCAAGGATCCTGCAATATTTCTGCAATATTGCGCGCACATCGACGTGCAATTTTCCAGTGGCAACGATCCAACAATATTTCGGCAATATTGCCCAGGGCGGACGTAGGAGTGAACCTGCAATTTCTCTGCAATGATATTACAGGACTACATATTTTTAATGTTCTCAAAACATTGCAAAAATACACTCCTGCAATGTTGCTAAGGCGGACATGGGAGGAGTGAACCTGCAGCGTCTTTGCAATGTCGTGGTGCTGTGTGGGTAGTTCTAGTGATCATAACTAAAGGAACTACTTAGGGAATGTTTTTATTTCTCCACCTCTTCCCATTTTGTCTCCCAATAAGTGGAACAAAGAGGATGGAGAAGGAGATTAATGTAACCACGTCAGAAGTAATTCAAGAGCTTTCTCAAAAGAAAAGAAAACTGGATTTCATTATATAAAGAGATTTTCATAATCACGTAATGGATTCTATTGAATTTTCATTAAAAATATTTTTGTCAGTTTTTCTCGGCTCCATCCAAGATTAAATCCTCGGTGCGCCACCGCTGTTAATTTATATTCCCATTTTCCCCGCAGTTCCCTTAGCTTCTCCCGCATTTTTGCTCACCACCAACACGGAAACCAGCCGCACAACTTTTAACGAGTACCTACCATCATATTCGTCGTTGTGGTTACACGATAACAAGCATCGCGAGTGACAGCAAGGGTGGCCTCGCAGAATAAAAGGGACGAACGGGCGTTCCCTTCGCATTCGCGGAAACTGTAAATATAATCGTAATTGCATCATGGAGTGCAATTGTCAACGCGGGGAAATGCAACTTAACGTGGTCGAATTCTCGAATTTAACGAACGCGCACAATTCCGAGCTAGCTGTTCTCAATTGCATCCTCAGCGAAGGGCTTCGTGAAAGGCGAGCAAATATTTCCGGACGAACTTCCCTCGAAGGAGGGAAGAAGTAAATAGGAAAACGATTATACGTCGGACTACATTAAATTCCTGTAGAACAAGCTGTGGATATTGAATTTTCATTGCTCTGCTATTTCGTTGCCACGAAATTAATTAAAATCGAGGGTTGCGGGGGGTCAATCATCCCTTAAAAGGGCTGCTTGATAGTTTTGCCCGATACATTTTACTGGTTACGAATATTGAAGATCGATGTTTGATTAAAAGCCTCGTTAAGCCTCAGTTATTTTTCATTCGGTAGTAACAAATACAATATTATCGCATCGCTCCTTCACAGACTGTTCACTGTTAATTTGCTGTCAATTAATTTGCTTTGATGGGTATTTGTCGCAAATCAAAGTGGTTTGGCTGGTTTTGTGCAGCTAATTGTTTGTAAGCAATTATTCCGTGCTAATTAATCACGTACACCTGCACTCTGCACAGCTCGACGTTTCATGGATGGGTGGTTTACGTTTATTTGAACAATTAACTCCCCCGCTACCACTTTTCCATCTTCTATAACATTTATAGAACTTACTGTGCGGGGTGTTAAAAAAGTGATGGGCACTGCTGCCAAGGGTGAGTCTACAACTCTGAATCGGCGGAGATTTGTAAAGAAAGCTTTTTGAAAAATTGTTTATAACATAGTAAATTAATTTTAATTTTTTGTTACATCAACATATTCTTATCCACGTGCTGTAAAAATTGTTTAGATACGAAGCAAGAAATTAAAAGAAGTTTCTAATTAATCAGTTACAACACTATATTTTTTAAAATACAGTTTAACAACATTTAATTTTCCAATATTTCTTAGCGTTTGGACAATTATTTTTCCCATTTTCGAGCGCTAGTCCCCATATTGCATCCGAGCCCTTAATTGTTTTTTATCCTCGCGTGAAAAATCGTCGAAACAACTCGTCCATGGTGCCTCGCCAGCTGAGGATTAAAGGATTAAACGTAGCAGGCGTGAGAATACTATGTATAGCGATCCTGGTGAAACCTGACTATGAATTAAGGATCTGCTCGCCATTCAGTTAGTACAGCGTACGACCTGACACGTTTGCATAGTCATTCCGCCGACGAAGGCGGTAACGGGACCGGAAGCGGATGTGTTTGCCCCCAGCAAACACGTAAATCTCGTATCGGTGCTTTGTGGACACACCTGGATCACGCTAGTTTTGCCTTGCCAATAAAAATACTGTCGACGGGAAAAATGGAATGGATAACATCGAGAGGGATAAAAAAAATATAGGAAAACATATGGAGGTACGGAGAAATGAATTAATGAAATATCTGACGAACATTGAAAGTTTTAATGGAGTCACCTTCTGGATATTATCTATATACATATATAAAAGAAGACCTCCTGACTGAGTGACTGACTCATCAACGCCCAGCTTAAACCGTTTAACCTAGGAACGTGAAATTTGGAAGGTACATTATTTTCGTGACGTAGGCGTCTACTAAGGAAGAATTTTTGGAAATTCCGTCCCCAAGAGGGGTGAAAAGGGGTAAAATATACTTTCTCGGATTCCTTAATATCTCTTAGGTCCGATTAGATATCAACTTGGTTCTTACTCACAAAGATTGCCCACAGAAGTGCCTAAAAACCAATTTCAGGATTTTGCCCTAATCAACCCCTAAGGGGGTAAAAAGGGGTAAAATGTGTTTTCACGGACTTCTCAGTATCTTAAGCCCGATTAGATATCAAATTAGTTTTTACATACAAAGGGATTTTCGGGATTTTGCCCTAATCAACCCCCAAGAGGGTGAAAAGGAGTAAACTGTGTTTTTATGGAGTGCTTAATATCTGTTAGGGGGTATTTTGCTAGTGGACGGATATATGGGTTTACTCTGTGCGTTGAACGCCAAAAGGCGTTCTGTGAGTATGGTTTACAGGTATCACTATAGCAATTCCGCACGTGGCGTGGGGGTTTGAATCGTCAACATTCAGAGGCTTAATGGAAGGCAACTATATTTCTCTTTCTTCTCTTCTGTACTTCGTATATCCTTTCAACTCAAGGAAGCGAGGTGAAATAGACAACAATGCATAGTAGACATTATTGTCGATTTCAGTGGTATAGTGGAGCCTTCTATTCTATTGTCAAGACTCTGCAAGCCTTCGAAACATTGAATTCCAAATTGAATCTGTCGTACGGTAGTTGCATTCTTCTTCCGCACCAATAACGATTCGCGTATGGAAATTGTGCCGAAGGGGGTTGGAGTATCCTCGGGGACGGCGTGGCTTGTCGAAAAACGTTTCCACCCGCGGCGTGCAGTTTCCAAATGTCTCGTTACGGTGGCTACGAGTACCTACTGAACGGTGGAAGGAATAACCGTGCCGTTGAAAATGACACCGTGGAAATAGGAAGGAAACATTCGGCAGCGTTCTCATTTCCTACTTTGATGGGGAAACGGTTTCTGTGGTGTAAAATAAAGTCAAGGTGCTCAGGATTGGTTTAATTTAATAGATTAGTATAACGTAAAATTGCATGCAAAATAAAAGACACGTTGCCAAGAATATCCTTACATATTCTGTTGCGGGAGGTTCTTCAGGAAATGAATTACTAATTGGGCCTAATTACGCAGAAAGCTACCAACCCTGAATAATCTAAAACTGAGTTGGTTCGAAGATTTTAAAGGTTAATAAAAAGTAGCTTTATTTCTATCAAGTGTATTATACTTTTTGTTTTTTTTTACAATATTTTTAATGGCTTATTTAATAGTTATTAGTATGATGTGACCAAATAGATGCAGCCCTGTAATAGTTGACGATGAACACATTTGGTGATCTGCACCTTCAGGGATATTCTTTTGAACACGACTTGAACAGGCGCCAGGTTAGGGCACAATGCCTCCCTCGAAGCATCGTACCTTCGAATTTCCAATAGCTCCGATACCCCAGAACAAACATTTAGCGAACGAACTGCTAACATGAAAGGATATCAAAAAGACGCAATCAGTTTTCCAATCACTACTCCGCGAGTCCCAAAGGCGACGGATCATTTTTTCCCAACTCAGGTTCCCGCGCGGAAATATCGAACGAGTTTCCTTTGAACGTTCGCAGACCGACGGAATTTAAATGCAAATTTCAACAACGTCACATTCTCTGGCTAAAGCATCCGCGCGAAAGTTCTTTGGAAGGGTCATTGCTGGAAACTAATGACCCTTACGCGGCTGTGAGACCGCGATTGGGGACTTACACAAACAAATGCCTCAAAAACCAACATATACATACATATATGTCCGTTAAACAAAGGATACTTTACAAAAGTGACATAAAAAATTACTTTAAAAGAAAAAGACAGATATAAAAGTAATTCCTTTCAATTATTCTACAAGCCTCGTTCACATTAGTCAAGTTTACTGGCTTCAAGTCGCTTGGATTCAAGTATACTGACTTCCAGTTGGTGTTCAGACAGTGTCAGCTGCCTTCAAGTTACTTTCAAGAGTACTCGAAGCTTGAAGCTAAACAGTGAAGCAAGTAGGTTAAGATATCTAAAATGGCGTCAAAGGAGGTGGTATTTGCTGGGTTTTGCATAATACAAAACGAAATTAGGAATGAATTATTGAAAATTTATAAAAACAATAGACAGTCGGCTTACCTTCGTGACTCTTGAACATACGTTCACACTGTTCAAGTTGTATTATTTCAAAGCAAGAACAGTTGCAACACTCTCTACTTCGCTTGAAACTTGAAAGGATATTTCAAGTCAAGTGAATAACAAGTTCACATTATCAAGTTGACTAATGTGAACGAATACTTCGCTTAAAACTTGAAAAAAAAAACTTAAAAGGATATTTCAAGTGAAGTGAATGCCAGGTTCACATTAGTCAAGTTTACTGCTTCAAGTCGCTTACAGCCAGTAAACTTACCTAATGTGAACGAATACTTCGCTTAAAACTTGAAAAAAAAACTTAAAAGGATATTTCAAGTCAAGTGAATGACATAATTCAAAATTAAATTAGTTTCGGCGCACTGGTTCGGTCAATTTAAAAATTTTAAATTTTAAATTGACCGAACCAGTGCGCCAAAACTAATTTAATTTTGAATTATCTCATATATACGGTCGAAATTCTAATCAATTTATTTTTAAAATGAATGGCGAAAATCTCACACACACAACAAAGGAAAGTTTTTTCGATTCAGTGTCAAGAAAATTTGGAACTGGAGCTTTGAAAAATCTTAAGGATTTATGTAGCAAAAAAATCGTATTTAAATTGACCGAACCAGTGCGCCGAAACTAATTTAATTTTGAATTATCTCATATATACGGTCGAAATTCTAATCAATTTATTTTCAAGTGAATGACAGGTTCACATTAGTCAAGTTTACTGCTTCAAGTCGCTTAAAGCCAGTAAACTTGCCTAATATGACCGAGGCATAACGAAGCACGAGTACTTTGCTAACATTCGAATATAATATTCGGCGAACCCGGAATGTGTGGACCCGCCTTAACGCCTGGTAACGCATTAAGAAGCTCCACAGTGGAAAATCCTTTTCTCAAGTGCCTACACAGCGAGTATCTACACAGAGGTCCTGGCAGTCCCCTCCGATTAACGCGGAACCCTGCGTCAAGGAGCGACCCAGGAGTAGAGGACGAGATCCTAATTTAATGAAGGATCCACCGCCCGATTCTTTTTACCGCGTCTCGGCCAAGGCTAGGGGCAAGGTGTACGAGGAGGAAGGATATCACACACGGCTACGCAGACTTGGCTCGAGGCGCTGGACGTCGTGGGCAAGGTTGATGGGGGCCCTGGAACGAGTAGCTGAACTTCGACCACCCGCCAGGAATTACCGTTGCTCTTAGAGGCTGTATACCGCGGCGTAGCATTTAATGCTACGCCCGTCGTAACACCTTCTTGTCCTGCCGGTTTCCATCCAATTCTCTTTAACCTCCGCGGCAGGAAATACGATGGAAAAGGCGCCGCGCCTCCGCCAGCTCCTGCACCCTCTCCCTTCCCGCTCGTTCGCCAGACCTAGACAGATCTGAAGGCGGACCCTAGCGATCTTGACACCGTTGCCTGGTCGAGCGTGCTGAACGTGACACCGTTCGGATAACCGTGGCGAGATATCGCAGCCTCTTTTGTTGCTGAAAGCTTTTACTTTTGCTATTTGCATGCGTGGGGGTTGTGAATGGGTGGATGATGAACGAGGTGGTATTAGGTTAATGATGAGTTTTAAATTTGAGTGGTAGGAGGAGATTAGATTACTGGTAGCTTTTGTTGGTCGGTGAAGAGTCTTTTTGAAAAGGGTCCTGTTAGGAGTATTGTATGTTCAAGGGTTTGTTCAAGTTTTAATACTTTGAGTGGCGCAGGTTTTGAGAAATCCTAGTTCAGCTGATCAGTTTAGTGTCAGTAAGTAACACGGACAAGCGTGAACTGCTCCATTACAAAACAGGGACTGAACCGTCGCTGAACTGAATAGAGTAACCACCCTAAAGAATAAATTATTTTTTTTCTACCAGTAATAATTGATTTATAATTCGGAAAAAAATATGTGAAGTGGTGTTAATATGTAGCTATATTCCATGTTTTGTTTCATTTATTTATCTTAAATTGTAATTGAGAAAAAAATGTTATAGTTTAAGGGCTTTTATTCTTAAACGAGAAGGGAAAGACCTGAAACTTCACAGAATGGTGTCTCAGGTGAGGAGTACAGTTTAGCAAACATCAACAGCAAAATTTGTCACGGTCGTTTGTTCGTGCTCTATAAATTCAGACTAAAATAAATTATTCTAACACTTACAGCGTTTAGCACCGCATTCATTATAGAATTTACATTTTTTTTTCCACTCAGAGAATCATTTCTTATTTCTTAACACTTACAATATGTTTACCATTTCAACTCCTGAATTGTATCTACGCATGGCTGAACCAGAAATGTCGCCAAATTCTGCCTCGTTTATGGCCCATTTATGCCTACACGCTCCTACTAAAAGAAAACCATAAGTCGAAGCAGAATTTCCCGACAAACAATTCCGATGAGGACGGCGATAAGCAAAAATACGGGGATCCTCTTAAGCTACGCCTGTCTTATCTTCCTAGGGCCGAACTAACCAGAATTCTTCTCGTTAACGGAGACTGATAAGAACATCATTGGGGAGGCTCTAGGAAAGAGGATTATTGCTGCTGGATAAAATACGTCCACTTTCAGGGGTCGAACAAATTCTGCCACCAGATTCTGTCATACAGATCATGTATGTAACTTGATTAATCGGATTAAAATTGAAGGAATTGAACAATAGCTGGGTATAGAAAATTTGCTAACAAAATAGAGCAATTCTCGCAATTAATTATCCATTTGCGTTCATGTAGATACACTTGTAAGTGACTCCATGTATTTTTGAATTTAAATTTCAAAAAAGAAACTCCATTTTTTCAAAATTTTTAAGTAATCAGTCATGTAAGTTTAATACGTAATTATGTATGCTAAATAATTGTGGAATTTGCATGAAATCTGTGACCCAAAACATTGCACACAATCCTTGTCGGACATTGCTAGCCCGCATCTTCTAGCAACGCTGCTCACTCGTCGCGAGAGCCTCGAGTTTCAGGATTAACCCCGAGCTTATTTTTGAGCAAGCCCATTCGCAAAAATTCCACGGGCATTCGCCCGTGACGGTAGCCGCCTCTCTTGCAGGAAACTTGTGGAATTTGAAACAGTTACGTTCGAGTTGCTCGCAATTAAATGGCGGCTGGATGTAATTGGACAGCGTTTTTGCGCCGCCCGGCGTTCGTTTAAGGCAGAATATTTTCGTGGGGAAGAACTTTAATTGGAATTGTTAGATTTAGAAAATTAATGTACCTAAATGGATTGCTTTTTATAGTATTCTTCTGATTTATAGTACTTACATCTTTTACCTTGACTAAAGTCTCCCCTCCAATTGCACCGGCTATTCCCCTCCCGTCCTTCTGTGTCACAATATTTCTCCTCATTCTCTTTCGTGTACCTTCTTTCTCTAACACTTTCCTTTCTCCGTCTCATTCTCTCCCCTAAATCTTGCCATCCCTAATATCCGTTTCCCCTTGTAATCTACTTTATTTAAGTAACTATATCAATATCCCCGCCATCTTCACTCCCTTACACTAATTTCCCTTTCCTGCTCTTCTACTTGTGCATCCCTCGTTTCTAGCTACTCCCCTCCTCTCCCTTCCCATCCTCTCCCCCCCCCCTCCCCTCCTCTCCTCTATCGAGAAATTAATATCATTCTCTTGATTTTAATCTACAAACCAAGCCGGTATCGAATTGAAAATATGTATACGGTTCGTCAATAAACGCGCCACCAAACATTTGTTTCGATTAATTATTAATGAAGACAGGACGCAAGTGACGCGTGAACGAGTCCAGTAATTAGTCAGTCAGTTGTTTCAGTTGATTTGCACGATCGCTGTTATTTGTTAACTACAAACAGACAGCGTGGATACGTTGCGTAACGTTGGTTTATTCAATAATCGCGAGTGTAAATCACCGTTATTTATACCACAGTTGCAGTCTCGACGGCAGATCAATCGTTCGCAGGAGAGAAGCAAAGTTTACACGGGCACGTCAACGAGCCACCCACGTTTCTCAACGATTCCCGCGCATCGCCAGCTTTGTAACAAGCTCGGAACCTTCGAGGAGGCTTCGTCTCCCTTTATCCAGTTTGCGTTACCGTAATCTTGTTCGCTGTTTGAAGTAAAACGGATTTTACGCTGGCATGCGCGCATGCGGGGTATAAAATATGCCCGCTGTTAAATGTTGCTGCAACGAACAGAACGAAATTGTTTTTTAATCCGGTTCTCTGGGTAGACTTCAAAGTCAGTTGTACTCCCTTCGAATGGAACTATATATTTTTACCAGTATATTCTTGCCTCCATTCATAATAATATATCACTTGCTTACTCTTGAATAACAATATAATTCCATACAGGTACAGCACATTTTTCGTAAGTTCGTTCCTTTCAGAGGAGTAATATCGGCGCAGTGGTTCGGTCCTTATTAAATTTTTAATTAATTAAATAGCAATTTTGCAATGTTAATTACACTTTATAATTTACACAAAATTTACACTACTTTCCCTTGATTTAATTAATTAAAAATTTAATAAGGACCGAACCACTGCGCCGATGTCACTCCTCTTAAAATTGTACGGTCGAAAATAAAATCTTCGCTATTCGTTCCTTTCACTTTCGTTTCATAACGAAACATATTAAGTTTAAACTAGCGATTAAAGCTTAAAATCTGTACGAAATGCGCTCGCAGCACTTTTCCAACTCCATCTGCTCCTTCGTTACAGTTCGAACAAAATAAAGTGGCCCCTCAGAGCCACTAGGCGCCTCTTCCCCCACTATGCCGCTCGGCCACGCCCCCAGTCCCCCTCCGCTCTAAATCCCCACCTCTCCCACTCACGGTAACGAGGTCTGCGCCGCACGATTTTGCTCCGACTGTACTGCTATCGAGAATCAAGCGGTTGATGGGATGAGAAGAGCAGAGCAGTGAGACGTTTAAACACCGGACCACCAGGCAATGTAGCGGAACTAAAAGAATGCAATATCACGAGCTAACCGACGTACCTACTTATAGAATTTCATATCGCCGATGAAAAGGATCCTTTTGCCATCCAATATTCTACGACGCCTCAGGCCCTATCAGCATACCGAAGGCCGCGCTGCATCGTGATATCGGGGCCGAGTTAAGGTATGACTTCCTGTTCAGGAGTCTTGCATAGGAAATCTCCCGCGAGGGCGGTGTTTCATTGATAAAAGCCTGTCGAACATAATGTACATCACGGATCGCGAAACCTGGCGCCGGAGATAATCGATTGTGGAAATAATATTCCGCGTGGCTGGCCACCGACAGGCGAAATCGCCTGGAATATGTACGCTTAGCGTTCTCGAGTGGGAAGCTTAAGCCACGATCGCACGGGAATAAATCGTGCGAGGTGGAAGGCACTTGGAGAAGGTAGAACAAGTTGATTTTCGAAGATTGGATTCATCGTAGAAATGTATGGCGATTCCTGTATGTTTAGCGTGCAACGCAGGGGACGCTTAAGCCACAATCCCACGTGAATAAGTCGTGGGACGTGAAGAAGTTAGAAAAGTTTGGTGTTTAAAGTTCAGATGCATTGACGAAACGTGTTATGGTATGCTCTCTCGTGTAGGATACAGGAGGCTTAAGCCCCGTTCCCACGTGTCCAATGTAATGCAAGAAATATACTAGAAGTGATTATTTTCCCAAAGCAAAGCGCACTGAGGATTCCTAAGTTCTCACACGTGCAATATGTTACGAAAAATACACTTAAAGCTGCATTCCCACGTGTAAGAAAAACAAGCATTCTTGAATTCTTTCAGATACTCTCAGGTTTCAAGAGTGGTCATCATCGAAGGAGTGCTTCAATTTTATTCTAGATCCTCGAGTTGTACACGTGGAAAAGTGACTTAAGCCACTTCTTAGATGCTCTTTGGTTTCGAAAACCTTCTATCTGTAATCGCTTCAGGTGTTTCCACTCTGACATATTCCACGCGTGGGAACGTGGCTTTACGTCCACTCAAATACGAGAAACTTCCACGACCAATTTATTACGCGGTCAGATACAAGTTGATCAGGTGTCGAACGTAAGCACCAACGATCGGTTCCGCGGCGGTACCACCGAGTAACGCAATCCCGGCGATTTATTGGAATCGAATGTCGCCGTCGATTTACGTCACTGAGGAGAGGAGAGTTATTTCGAAGTCTGTGGAGCTTCGAGTTTCAAGTTATTAGCCATCATCCCGCCAGAGCAGCTCCCACGATGTCTCTCTGTTGGATTATTGTTCTCAGACACTTTACGACTCTCGTTTTTACTGTCGCGCTGATTTGTCCCCGTCAAAAAAAACCGTCGCTCGTGAAACCTCGGGACACTTTTATAACCTCCTGTGACATTCTGGAGCGCCCACGGCTCCTACATAATTTTTCCATATCGACTTCTGTCGCCGAGCAAATGGTATCTCAGATTTCATCCATTCCACGAGTGTCCCTTGTTCTTCAAAGAGGGTTGCAAAATTATGGATCTGACTAGTTTCTCTCTACTTCTCTTCTTTTCTCAAACACAGTGTTCTTCTTCTCTTTTGAAGCAAACCGAAGTGTTATTACCCTTTCTTAAACCACCCCCAAATTTCCAGTCTAAAACATAGTGTTTTTCCACATTACCCCTCTCCCTACACCTTTCTTTACACTCTACATTTCTATTTTGAAACACAGTATTCCTCCCCTTCTCCGAGCAAGGATGACCTAGCAATCGAGCGCATGACGGAGACGGGGTCTATTTTGACCCATAAAGTAGCTTCATTCCTGCACATCCTAGAAAGTAACCTTCGCATCAGATTGTGGCTTTCTATGATCTAAGTCGCTCCTGTTCTTCGCGAACTTGTACCGACACTTTGAGTGGAGGAAAGTTTCGAAAAATGACCCCAACTCGGTCAGGCCTCTCCGACCGATCACCTCTGCGGGAAAAGTTTTGCATATCACGTAGAAAGCGAACTCCTTTCCTGGTTTCTCTTCAAAGTGGACATCCAAGGACTCTGGAATAATACTTTCTACAAAATATTACAATCCCTTCCTAGGCGCGGAAACACGCCGACGCCAGTTGAGATGTTGGTAGATAATACTTAACAACTGTTAGGAGGAGTTGGGGCACTTTGATCCAAGGAGCAGGATGTAACATTAATATTATCTTGATATCTAGAAATAGTTAGAAGTTCAACACATGATCACATAGATGTTTTGAACTTCCAACTGTTTCCAGATATATTAATCACCTTTGCGTCAAAGTCCCCCTACCTAAAAAGTCTCACCACCCAGCGAGAAAACTACCTTCTACTCAAACTAATACAACAAATCGCCCAATCACCACAGAACCTTCCTACAGTGCCAAAAATCTGTGTGCCTCGCAACTGCAGAATGAAAGCCAAGGAGCAGCGCGAATTGTGGCATTTTGTCGCAGATCCAGGACACGTTCCAGCGAAAGACGAGGAGAAACGGCCTTCTTCTTCCTCCGTCTAGCGACACGTGTTCCGCGAAGGTCCGGTTAAGTAGCCACGCGAGCTGAATGCCCAATGGAATCCGTGAAACGACCGTAACGCCCGCGAAGTCGAGGCGCCAGGAGGTTCCCTTCGGTGGAGGCAACAAGTGACCGGGAGGCCAGGGAGACTGGGTCTCTGGCAGATCGCAGGGAGATTACGCGCAACTTGTTCGCTCCACTTTTTGATTTCCGTGGAGAAAACGCTGGACGAGGGCAACCGTTGGGATTGTTGCGCGTCGCCGGTGTTTACAGCCGCGACAGAAAACATGGCGAGCCAGGAATTTGGGGAACAAATGTTCCTGGGGCTTTGGGGTGGATTGATGGCGTCCCGTGCCTGATAACTCTCCGCGGTTTATGTTCTTAGGCCACAGAGTTTTCAGTGCCGCTATTATTGGAATATTTCTTCTAATTCCCTCGTCTAAAGTTGGACCCAGCTGGGCCGCGCGAGGGCCGTCTTTGAATTGACTCTTTTGCTAGGCAAGGGACTAATTGGGAATGGAAAGTGGGAGACGGTGTAGGTATAGGGTTTCTGGGGGTTCGTTGGTTAGGCTTTTCTGGAATTTGGGCTTGTAGGGGAATTATGATTAAGTTGAGATACCGAGGTAAGATGACATACCATTAATATCTTTTCAAATATTCACTCGAGACGCGTGGCATTGATGTTTATTCATCAGCTAATAGATTTCCCTAATAGTACAACACAGTATGATCACCGGCGGACGTACGTTTGGACCTGCTGGAGAGTTGTCTGATTCTGTGACCCAAAAAAGAATTATTCTGGTTTATGTATTTTTATGAAAATACCCGTCAGGTAAGGATGTCAATTTATTGGATGAATTTTGTGTAAAGTAACGTTAATTGGCATCACAAATACTGTAGAGCTGAGAAAGAAATCATAAAATTTTTGTCACCAGAAAGCAAATACATTTTTTCGTTCACTTTTCGGTTGGGTGACGTAATGAACGTCCATTTAAAATGGCATGAAAATGATTACTCGTGCGGAAAAAACTCGTAAACCTTTTTTGTAGAGAATTTCCAAGGCTATAAATCGTATAATAACTATTTTTGTCGCAAAACTGCTAGATAACGAGATATTCGCGAAAACAATTTTTTTCGACCCGCTGTAAAAATTTTAGCTTTCTTTTTTGATCGATGGGGACTTCTGACATATTGTTTAAAACGACAAAATAACCAAATTCCGCAGATTGGGCAGATTTCCGTCTAATTTAACTGGATTAGACTGAGCAAGTCCGCTTCAGAGAATTTGTCATCTTTTACAGAAGTATGTCAACTTACAAAGATGCAAAGGCATGTCATTTATTATTTCTCTGATTTTTGTTATTATCGCTGGAGTCATAAGACTGGTGCTTTACGTTCCATTAATAACCAGATAAAGACTGCCCTTTAGTTTTATTTTGATACCACCTTTAATTTTTAAGATACTTGCCTCGGAACAAAAAGTATGTCATCTTGAGCACAATTCCCCTCCTCTATTTTCACTTGGGAAGGTGTTTAAGATGCTTTGGAGGGAACTTGAGAAGTGACGAAAGAATTATTTATTTGAAAAGTACGGTTATTCGTTGAGTGAAAGCTTCCTGAAAGTGGTAAATGCGACATGAATTTTTTATTATTTATTATTCAAGCTTTTAGCTAGGGTACTCTCTTTGCTGAGGGTTAGCCACAGCAGCATTTAGAGGATGACAATCGTTCAGGTCCTCGAAGTTTTAATTTTCTTGAGGCACTGTGAGTTCCAGGGTCTTCGCAGAAAAAAGGCCACATAAGCTTGGTCGAGAAGAGTAGAACGCAGAATTACTTTGATCTTGGTGTAGCAGGGAGCAAAGTAAATGGAGGAGTGGTATGTACAAGGAAGATAATAGTGTCCAGGGCGTCGTGCCAGTTTATTGCGTCACCCTGATCGCCGGGCAAGCTTCCTTTCGGGAATCGTAAATCTTGAACCGTAAATCTGCTCCTCCTCCCCGCTGCAACAGGGAATTAACCCTCGAAGCTCTTAAGACGCTCGATACATTCTTTGATAACGAAAGTTGTGGAGCTGTTTCAAATACCCAGAACCGAAAAGTTAGGGGGTGTCTAGTGGAAAGTTATATAAATACTCTTTAATCATTTAATCCTGGAACGATTTACGAGGTGCTTAACGACTACAGTATTTCAATGCTGCTTATACTTTATTTTTATGCTGACACATTAAATAACCAAGGGCTATAAAGTAGTGGTATCCAAAAAAGTGTACTTAATACTTAATACATGTACCTGAGTTCTTAACTTCCTGACAAGACACCCAAGGGGTCTATCAATCTCACACTCTGTTACTTTTTCTGTTATGGTTTCCCCCCACAAAATAGGGGGAAAATTTTGTGTTGAGAAAATAAATAGAGGGTTCATTCGAGAAAAAATAGAAGCACTGTATGGAAATGAAAATGTAAAGGTGACTCAAGAAAGGAAAGCAACATTATGTTTTAGAATAGAAATGTACAGATTAATTAAGAAAGGAATACTATGTTTTAGAATTGAAATGAAGAAGTGACTAGAGGAAGGGGAGGAATAGTTTATTTGAGTGATAAACTATAGAATGTGATTTTCATCCCCTGTTACAGGGTTGCACTTACTGGTTCACATTCTTACACTTTCCAAGGTTTTAAAATACAAATATCCAAAAAATACAGTGAATACAACCCATTGCTCTTCAATTATCAACAAAACAAGGGTCACACCAATTTTACCCCTGCTACTTTATACTTTAAATCCATCAAATTCAACACTGATGAAATTAAATTCCCCAACGAGACCCAATCTTCAGGCAGTGCGCCACGTTTGCCTCAGAAAACACCCAGACACCCTCCACCGAAGGTTAAATGATCCCAGAAGTCGAAAGTGACAAATTACTCTAGGGTTAAAAAAGTATAAAGAAAATGGGAGAAATCCAATTGAAACTATAAAAAGTCAAGTGGATAGCCGACATCGAAGAATGAGATAAAAACCGATGTTGCAAGAAAAACACATTGTTCTCGTTGCATTCTGGGTTACGTCAGCCAAATGGTTCGTAATGAAAATTTCATTAAACCTCGCGTTTAAACGTTTGCGCACCTCTCCAGAGAGCGTTGCGGAATTTATTTATTTAACCGCTCGCCGTAGCACGTAAATATCAGCAAGAAATAAAAAAAACGGTCGAGCAGCATTAGCTTTAGACGAGATTATAAAATATTCTGGTATCTGAAAATTCTTCCGAATGCCAGTTATTCGTTTTACAATTCCCCCTTTGTTTCCAGGCAAAGCTGTCCCGTTTGTGGAGTTGACAGTGGCACACGCCTCGGTTCTCACGATTCTGGGAATCAGCTTCGAACGGTACTACGCAATCTGCAAGCCTCTGCGAGCGGGGTAAGTCAGAAAATAATAAAAATTAGGGAAAACATGTGTATCAGGTGTTTGATAATCTTCTCGGATTATTTGATTCTTTGAATCTTTAATTCCACGACTCCAACGCGAGTAACTTACTTAAAAGGTGCCCCACGTTTTCCTCTCTCCCTCAAAGCCACGCGCACTGTTCACCACATTTTGATTGGCAATCAACGTCATCCGCGCGTGACACGTCGTCATTCCCCTTGTCAGCCGCGAGTTCGGCTCATCTCAAATCGTTTCGCCTTGATTTCACCGCATTTGTCGGACAGGTGAGCGGCTCTATCGTCGCTCTGCTTCGCCAGTATCGCTGCTGGAACGATTGGTATTAGATTCGTGTGCCGCGGCATCGATCACAGATGTCAGTCACGATCCCGCGGAACGTTGCACGATTTCTATTCGTTTCTTTCGTTTTACTTCTCTCTTCCAGATACGTGTGCACGAAGGCCAAGGCGACGCTCTTCTGCCTTCTGGCCTGGGTGATGGCGGCCATCTGCACGAGGTGAGAAACATTCCGGAAGAGAATGAAAAGTATGGAAACGTCCACTCGTTACAATGGTACCCTCCGTATCTCTGCTTTCCCCTTTCCAGCTGACGCTTGCCACGCTTTTTTCGTTCGCTTCTTTTGCCACCCTCTTTCAACGACACTCCTCGCTCTTTATTCCCCTTCAGTTCTTCGGTGTTGCACGCTTCTCGCTTGCACAAAAAAACGCGCGAGAAAGCCCCTTTTGTTGAAGGGACGCGAGGTATTCCCTCGTTGGGGTTTTTGGTTGAATTTGAGAGACTGCCATATATGTAATTCAAGTATTTATTGCAAGTTCCACTTTTGTAAATTCTTGGCGGGATTTCAAAATCCATTTTTCTCATTTTTTTTTGGTGGAATTTGGAAGATACATTTTTTCAATTTTTTGGTATGGGATTTAAGAATTATTTGAAAGTTCCACTTTTTCAGTTTTTTTTTTTTGTGGGATTTCGGAGTCTTTTGGAAATTACATTTTTTCAGTTTTATTTAGGTGGAATTTGGAAATAAGATTTTGTCAGTCTTTTGGTGAGATTTGGAGTTTTTTTTTTAGAAATTCCATCTTTTCAGTTTTTTGGTGGAATTTGGCAGTCTTTTCTTAAAGTGTATTTAGAAGTTCTGTTTTGTTGGTCCCATTATTTTTATGAGTTACTATGTTGTTTGCCTAATTTAAGATTTTTTTTAGAGAAGTAGTAGTGCTTAAAAAATTAATCAATTTGCAGTAGAAATAGATTGACGTACCTACCTATCTATCGTTTCAAGAAATTTTGTAAGATTCTTCTTGGTGAAGGCTTTTTTAAGTTTGTTTCAATTTTTCATTTGTTAAAAGTCCAGCGTGCATTATTTTTTTGGTTGCGGGCTGAGGGTCCGAAATTCATTTACGTATCGGCGTGTCAATATTTTATCCTACGGAAACTAGAGATATATTGCCGGTGTGTATTTCGTTCCAGTCGGAACGGTAACTCTGTATTTTATCAGAAATCACGATGAATGTGTTGTTATAAAGGAATTTCTGGTACCTTTTTATTTTTGTTAACGATACAATGCACCCGCGCTATTTTTATGGAAATACGCGACTTTTTACAATAGGAATTGCGTGCACCGCCTGTTGATACGAATCTGGAACATTTACCTCTGACATTGATGTGTTATTGAAACGCGTATGAATTTTAGCGCCGTTAAAAATTTGAAGTAAAAGCAGTAAACCAACTAAATTTACAAAAGCTTGTCCCTTTCCAGGCTCTAGTATTCTGATAAAAAAAAAATGGAGGTAGTTAATAACCATTTTTATGAGAAATCATGATCTCCCATTTTTTTTATATAATTTATCGAACATTGTACATGCGAAATGAAATTCTAACACAAACTCCTGCAAACATTTTTCACTCATTCACTTCTTGAAAGCTTAAATATTGTAGGGATTCTTTAAATAATCCTCAACTTTTCCTAAAAAAAAAAGACGCAGCAACTTCTTTTTTGACAAATCATGTAGTGTCATTTTCGATCACAAACTCGTGCAGACATTTTTCACTTTCCACCCTTTGAAGCCTTAAGTATCCAGAGGGTTTTTTAAATAATCCTCGAGTTTGATTAAAAAAAGTGTTACAAAAGCATGCACGAGTAAAGTGGCTGCAGGAGAGTTCCTTTTCTCCGTTTCTTCTGAAGGGACGCAAGAAGATTGCAATTTTGCGGGCGTTGAATAAGAATGAAGAACAAATGGAAGTTGAAAGGCAGCTGTTCCACGCAATTACAGTATATCGCGCAAATCTAGCTGAACTCTCGCAATCTTTGGCCATGTGTTGCCACGACGGTCGTTGCACACGCGAACAATGGATTCCCCTCTGCGACAGTGGCGAAGAAGTTTGCTGGAGAAAGTCGATGCAACTTTGATCGATGATAAAGGATTACTGTCACCTCAGAAACTTTAATGGGTCGTGAGACATTTCTGGGAAATTTGCAGCTTCTAGAAAATATTGGAAGGCGGATTAACGGAGGTATGAATGTTGGAAGGAATGGGGACACGGTTATAGACCGATAAAAATTAAAATTTTGTGATTGAGTTTTACTCTTTTTTTAATTGAGCTGTTGTAGCTGTAGTCTATTATCACGTCTGCTCTATTATTCTTTGCAATTTCGAGTACTCAATGAAGCCCTTTCCACGCGAGACGATTTTTTATTTCACGATTGGTATTTTGATCGCGAATTTCTTTTCATTTTTGTAAATTAATACTATCTTCACTGAATAATCATTTCCTAAATGTCGGACTCGAAACACAGAAGTATCTCGTGTGAAAAGGACTTATCAATTATTCAATTATTGAACTTTCCATTTTCGAGATTAAGGTCCTTAGTTGTACCCCACGTGCGGAAATCCTCTAGTCACATTTACATCCCATATCTAATGAACGCCCACAGAGCGTTCCACGCACGGGGTACTCCGATTGACCAAACAAAAAAATTAATTTCCAGTATCACAATCTGTTCTAATCTTTCGAAGTACCATAATGGTTCCTATATGCTTTGTAAGTAGTTTTCCAATTTGCTTCTTAGGAAAAAGCGTTTAAATCTTAAGGCACCCCCCTGTCTCTCGGTATCGAGGGTAATTTAAAGATTGGTAGCGGAAATGGGCCCTAGGCGAAGACACTTACTCGTCCCTTGTGGTCGTAGGGCGTTTATTATTAAGAGCCAGTTTCCGGAAGAGCAACGATGCTAATAAAACGACGGATGCTCTCGTGGAATTACATCAGTATTCTCATGAATAAGCCTCCTCTCTGATGCAGCTATCTCTTCTGGAACATTAAGTGGAGTCGTCACACGCGGCCACTTAGTGTAATTAAATGTATCTACGGGGAACAAACGAGCAGCGATTGAACGTCAACTACACTTATCTGTGCTTAAAGAAGGTGAATTTCTTATAAATCTACGTTTAAATTGAACACTTCAAGCAAGTCACAATAGTCACCAGTAATCATCCTATTAAAAAGAGGTGGCGCCACTTGCCATAGGTTCAAACATAACCTCTTCCCCACAAACAAAATTTAAATACTATGCCTGGAGAAATATTACGTCACAAAACTACGAGGAGAGGATATTAGTCTCACCAGTTTCAAATTAACCCAGTTAACCCTTCGATTACCGAGGTTGAAAAAATCTGCATAAGTCGTGTGCGGAAATGCTTCAGTCTCATTTGTTCACTGTACTCAGTGAACGCCTATGAGCGTTCCCCGCACAGACCGCACGCGTTGACTGAATACATATGTGGTGGGGTAGCTTCTCAAAGACCTTAAGCAGCCAACATCATACAAACCTGACTATAGCTAGTAAGGAATCAACGTTTTTGCTATCGATCACTTTTCCCCGTCCCGCACCTTCTCTTCACGTTCCACTATATCATGCTCCATTGAAAAGTGAGGAGTAAACTGCATTGGAATTCACAGGACCAGCAGACAGGTGCAAGGTTAGTGATAATAAAGCAACTTCTAGGACCTTCACACCTCGACCACTGGCTCGTAAAGATTTCCTACAGCTGCTCCTAAAAAGTAACGACGTTTCAAGTGTTCGTACCATAAACCGAGGCTTCAGGAACACCCCGGAAACTGATGCTGAGGGTTTTGGGAACTCGAAGGCGGGGGAAAATTAAATCGAGGGAGCGGAGCATGCTTCCACAGTTGGAATCAAATTTTGGTGGGTCGACGGGCCTTTATCAACGATCTGTTTGAAACATAGCGGGCGGTCCAAGTCTGGGGACAAAAGGATTCGATTTTTAGGTCGTAAAGCCCACGCGGCTAGCCGCTCTCCCTCTTTCACGTGCGAGTGCGCCTGAATCACGGCGACCCTGCATGCCAGGGGTTCTTAACTCGGGGTTCACGTATACCTAAGGCATTTAGGATAAATTTCGGGGATCTGTGAACTTAAAAATTACAAAATAGTCAGGTTTCTGGAAGGATGGAATTATTGGGGGATAATGAGAACTAGTTTCGGGGTTTGTTGGGTGATCTAGTATGGAGGCATTCTCTCTATACTGCTTAGTACACCGATGCATCTTTATTTTCAGTATGCTGTCATTGATATTTAGCATTTTCTTCAATTAGGAATGAATGGGAATACGAAATGATAATGAGGTTTAAATGAGAAATTAAGAGAGGAGGGTAAGAAAGGAAGAAGGTCCTTCGGACGGTTTTTTATTCCAAATTCGATCTTCGATGGACTCCAATTTGGTCCATCTTGATTTCTGCAAAATTCAAGCCCTGGGACCCCTTTGCGCAACCACTTCTCCGTCCTTTCTTGTACAGCTAAAGTAGTTTATCTTTAAAGCGCCCCAAGGTTTTAACAAACTACCAAAGGGATCCATGACGCGGAAAAGGTTAAGAACCCCTGGTGCATGACGCTATCTCGAGTCGTCTACGGAGGCTGGTGTCGTGAAGGGAGTATTACCCGTGAACCACTTCCGGGAAAAAACGCCTTACACGCCGATTACGTTTTTTTCCCGTGTCGTAGATCAACGAGCGCGGTTGCCAGGTTCAAAGCCGGGGGTATGTGACCAGCCAAGTGAATTTATGGTTACTGAAGAGTAGACGAGAGGCAGATCGGTTTTTTGAGGGAAGAAGAGAGGAAGAAAGAAGTAAACGTAGCGAAAGAACTGTTGGATCGCCTGGCGAAGGACCAGCCCCTAAAAAAGCTCGATGAATCCTGAGGGTTGGGTGGAATCCACGATCCGGGGAAATTTAAATTGTTTCCTTGACGATATAGTGGTGGGAAGAAAAGAAGTAATTTCGTAGATGAAATAGTTTCGCTTGGGAAATGAGGTACAGGGGTAGTATAGATAAAGGAAAGGAGAATAGGATGGATGCAAAGACGTCTAGGGGGTGGAAGAATATTTTTAAGGGGGAGGAAAGTGTAACAGGAATGTTATTAAACTTAGGATAGATTTCGGGGATCTATGAACATAGGGGGGTTCTTATAAACATTGCGGTTTTTGTTGGATTAGGTATCTTATCAGGTACTAGTATCGTGCTACCTCTCGTAGTATCACACTCTCATACCTCAACTAGTACCACCCTACTACTGATATTTCTACTTTAACCCCATCACTCTACTGCTAATATCTCCTCTAGTATCACTCCAAGTCTCACACCTCTCCCAGTGTCGCCTCATCCCTCATATCCACTAGTACAACTCTACCCTTCACTTCAACTAATATCACTACCCCTCGCATCTCCAACCAGTATCGCTATCACTCTACTTTTGACATCATTACTAGCACCACTTGTTATATAAACACCCCATATACATAAGCTTACCGTTCGTGGAAAAGACCCTCTGTAAAAACATGGTCCCGGATTCTCGGCAGAACCACGTTATTGATGGGGACAGAATACATAATCCGGACCCGAGGAATCCATAGATTAAGGGATTCAAGACGGATCCGTGACGAGCGTGGTCTTGGAAAAATCTCGTGCTCGTTCTCCACTAGAAGGGAACTTTTTTCGCGAATGAATCTTTAATCCTTTAATGAGAGAACAGAAAAATCTAAAAAATCAAATCCACGTCTCCCTCTTCCTTCGTACAAAGATTCGAAGTGCTGCATAAATCCAGTGAATAATCGAACGAAATCGTTTCTCATATTAGCATTATTATTTTGTAAAAAACGCCACCGGTTGTATTACCTCAAACTGTAAATCCTACTTACTCACGACAAAGAAGAATGTGCTTTGTCTTGCCTGACCGATAAGCCACGTGCAGATATTATTAAATTTCCTGGAAGCCAAGATCAAAAGCTAAAAATGCATAAGACTCCCACGCGCACTGAACAAACAAGAGAGTATTCTTCAAAAACACGAGCACCATACTAGCTTTTTGAGTTACAAAGCAGTTCCAGGAGACATTCTGTGCAGTATTGTAATATCTTCTCGTTAGGGTTGACCCTTGCTTCGTTTTTAACGAAGCCTTCTCAGGGAAGCAGCTCAAAAGGTCCTCGCTGGGAGTCCAAGGAGGCTCTCATTACTACGGCTTACTCCTCGAGGACTTTATTTGTGCTGGATGGAAGAGCTGCAAGGCTTCTGTTCTTTGTGACAACGATATCCTAGAGATGGAGATCTCCCTTCTTCGTCGACCATTTGTTTGATTAATTGCCCGAACTTCTACTGAACTCTGCTCCGTGGCGAAGATGCTGGGAAGTCGTAGCTCAGGTCTACCAAGTTCGTTGTGGCGATAGCGAATTACGTGATTCACGAGCAACCCTTTGAACTTTCTCTACTGGGGCGCTTTCGGCGTGTAATAAAAGCGTAAAGAATAATTGTCGTGTAGTAGGGTGGTCATGAGGGGAATTAGCTTAGTTTGGTACGTTTGAAATTGGAATTTGGGGGTGTAACATGATGGGGGTAGTGGAATATAATGAAATAATGTGAAATAAGTTTTATGAAAGAATTTATGTAATTTAGATAGGAGACAAAGATTAAGAGCTTCTATATAGTTTTAAGAGGGTGGAACTAGTTCTCCAAGATGGCGGAAGGGGCACAAAATTTTCTTACGAATCCAAAACCTTCATTTTTCCAAATAACTATTAGAGGCACTGAATAGTATTTCATCTAATTTAAATACAAAATTGAAGCATACTTCATTGAAGTATAAATTACGTAAATTAAGTACTGAACCTTTACTTCAGTGACTCCCAACCTGTGGGTCGTCTGGGGGGTCGCCACGTTTTTTTTTTTTTGTAATATTATTAAGTTAGAATTATATTCTGAAATACCTATTTTTAATGTGTTTTCTTTACCTTGCCTTATATGGGGGAGAGGGTTCGAGTTATTTGAATATTATAAAAGGGGATCGCGCCTTAAAAAAGGTTGGGAAACACTGCTTCACGTGAACTCAAGACCTTTAGTTTCAAGTTTCAGTTTTAGTCCTCTAAATACAATTGCAGAAAAAGAAGACACGTGGTTCTAAAGATTCACTTGCAGATGATATCAGGTATTCATAAAATCCTTTGAAACCTGAAAAAGGAAGACACTTCTACAAATCCTTGTTTAAATATTTCTTCACCACAATGAAATTCAGAATAAGAAGAGTGTAGCCTATAATTTTACGATTGAGCGTCAAGAAGCTAGGTCCAAAGGATATCGGAGAAAGAAATCGTCGCAGCTGAATCGCTGAATAAGCAACCGTATCCCAGTTTATTAGGCGCCGAAGTAAGATGAATGCCCGTGGTCGTATAATTTCGGGAAAGCCTTCTCGATGGAATTTCGAGCGTTCGTAGGGACACAATACGATTGATGGATCACTACTTCATCCAACAGCGTCTGATCTACGAGGTAATTTTACTACCCGCCCGTCGACAGAATGACGTGTGACCCCTTGGAACTCCGATGGATTGCTTCTTTCGCCAATTTCGAACAGTCTGCTCGACTTTAGTAGCAAACGTGTCTTTCAAGCTGCAACAGTGTTAAGTAGGACGTGCAACCCGCTCGAAGTTCTTTATTCAAAGAATTTGCTATTTTGGCTTCTAGACACGCTGCATTTTAAAATTATTTAGTGGGAGTAGAATTGTTTTCTGAATAAGTAGATTCCTACTAAAGACTACAAGGTTCTTTAAAAAAAAAAAACAATCTTGTAATAATGAAAGTACAAAAACATCCCCACAGGTTATAGTTCTATTTCCTCGTTTCAAAAACATCGAACATTGTTAGTTCTACCAGATACTCCCTCAAAAACCTCTTTACGAGAACCGTCGTAATCCTTCATTCTACAAGCTCAGAATCGTAACAAATCCACCGGACGCGTCCTTCCCTTTTTGCCGCCAGAAGGAAAAACCTCGACCCTCGCAGTTATCGATAATTGCGTTACACACTGGGGGGAGGAAACTCGATATCACGGTGTCGTTTTCCGTGCGAATTTTGGACCCAAGCCAACCCTCTAAAAAAAAAAGAGGAAAGAAACAGGATACCCAGTAACAATACGTGGGAATGGCACCGCCTGATAACGTGCTATCCTCGTTCGAAGATGCTAAAAGCCACTCCACCTTGGAAAATGATACCAGTGATTAAAGTAATCACTGTACTTTCTCACTTTCTCGGGTGAAAAGTGAAAGCCCACTAGATTTCCACAGAGAAACTTTAATGAAAAATTTTAATGAAACTTTGTGTATTGAAGTATGCAAGTCGTATTTTTTTTTTGGCAAAAAGACACTCTGAATGGATGTAATCAACCTTTAAAGTTATCACAATTTTTCGTTTTTTATATATAAAATTCTTTCTTTTTTTTTTTGTTGCGTGATACAGCATAAAAAACTGAAGAATTTTTATATTTGAAGTTTTGTTCAATGTAGCACCGTCAATCTTCCAGATAAAAAATCACTGATGACTTGAAGAAACCGAAGACGTGTTTTATAATGTAAATATAACATTTTTGGAACCACAGACAAATTACTCGAGGGACCATAGATGTGTGATGAGCTACTTTAACCTCGCCTGGATACATTTGGACCCGTAGTACCAATTCTATACTCATTTTAAATAGCTTTCTATTTCATTTTATTAAAGTACGTTGTTCTCCCTTCGATTCCTAAAGCTTCCTCTATTACTGTTTATCATTACGCTCAGCAGCGTCACGCTTGGGCCTACTAAGGATTAAAAGCAGGATATAACAATGATAGACTTCATTACACCAATTCATATTATCATGCCTATGGTATAAAAGTGGGCTCAACTTGGCTATCATCAGTCCCAATTTGTGGCTATCAGTACGAAACAAATCTCTCGGAAGTCCTATAATATTACATTCGATTCGCTTGAAAATTCTCTGCCTCCTCGGGTCCCTCCTCGTCTTCGAACGCCAAGCACTCATCAACACGCTCAGCTTCGCCAAGCTTGAGGGGCAACTCGTTCGTCCCTCTCGGTTGAGGGGTCCGGAAACCGCTTTAGCTTCATCATCGAAGCTCCGTTCCAAATCACACCAAGTCCGTCCCGCTTGGAGCGAAAGGCAGCTTCGCCAGTCGCGGTCATCATCGGTGGTGAATCCTACCTTCCTCCAGAGAGCTCATAGCAGCCCGTAGTCCAATGGCGTGTACCGATTGGTTGCAGTCCCATTATCTGGGTCTCCCAGTACCGGGAAGTGGCCGTGAAGGCGAGCAGGGGCGATCAGGGTACGAGGAGCTCGATCCCCGTCTGCCTAACCATGGCGGATACCACCCCGCCGGTGGTGTTCTTCTTGCTTCTGGTCGTATTCTTCTATCTTGTGCCGCTACTGATTCTCCTGGTCCTCTACGCGTTCATCATCCGCCACCTGATGCCCGACACCAGCAACACCAGCGACACCTACCACGCCAGGGCCAAGAGGCACGTGATCACGATGCTGCTCTCGGTGGTGTTCAGCTTCTTCGTCTGCCTGTCGCCGTACAGGATCCTCGTCTTCTACATAATCGTGGCCCCAGCCGAGCAGATCGCGGCGATCGACCGCGACACGTTCTTCGTCCTCCTCAACCTCAGCAGGATCCTATTCTACCTGCATAGCGCTCTGGACCCAGTGTTCTACAACCTGATGAGCAGCAAGTTCCGCAAGGGCTTCGCGGGGCTGTGCAGAGCGACGGGTTGCAGCCTGGGGGGCTCGAGGAGGAGCAACGCCGCTGCGCCTAGGCGAACGGACACCACTGAGCAGGAAGAGAACTTCCTGTGATCAGTACTGGTCGCGGAAAGAATCATTCCGACGAATTTGCAGGCTATTCTGTTTTACCGACTGCTGGTTATCGTTTAGTTTCGCGATCGTTCATTGGGGTACCGTTAGGTTAGTGAGTGTAGTTGGGCGGTGGGGGAAGATTACAGTAACGATGCACCTCTCGCGAGGAAAAGTGAGAAGTTTCTTAAACTAACAAATGCAGCGATATTTCGTTGAAACGAGATTCTTCCGGAATCCCCCTTTCTCGATATCGGTTTACCCCGCCATGCATCGCGCGAGCTCAGAACCCAGCTCAGCCAGCACTCCCCCCTCTGTCCACAGCCCTATCCTCCTGATGGTGAAGTACGAGATGGAGGAGAACGAGGACGGTAGCTACATCCCCACCTGCGGCACCGTCGCGAACACGTCCTGGCGGATCACCTTCTTCTTCACGACGATCGTCATCTTCTTCGTGGCGCCGCTGCTGATCCTGGTGGTCTTGTACACGGTGATCGCCCTCCACCTGATGGCGAACCCGACGATAAGCCGCGGCCCCTCCAACAACTTGCTCAAGTACCGGAAGCAGGTGATGCTGATGCTTGGAACGGTGGTGCTGTGTTTCTTCCTCTGCCTGCTGCCGTTCAGGGCGTTCACCCTGTGGATCCTGGTCGTCCCGCCGCGGATGATCATCAACCTCGGGATCGAGCGTTACTATACCCTCCTCTACTTCTGCCGCGTGATGCTCTACCTGAACTCGGCCATTAATCCCATCCTGTACAATCTCATGTCGACGAAGTTCCGGGAAGGATTCCTCAGGCTATGCGGACTGGGCCTGAACAGGCGGAAGAACAAGAAGACCTCGGATAGAACGGGCACCTACACCACCGGCTCCACAAACACTAGCAGCAACCATTCGGACTTCTGGAAGCGGCACAGCAGCAACAAGAGCTGCACCGCCAAGGCACCGTGCGGCAGTGCCACCTCCGTCGACGGCAAACAGACCAAGTTGCCGCTGCAAACGGCCATCGTGGCCGCCAGTGTCGCGGGCAGGAAGCAGGAGAGTTACGTCTGAGAGGGCGAATAGAGGATGAGGATTCGAGACTGACTGTGATCAATGAACCATTCCGTAATTACGCGTAGAAAGTAGCGCGGCTGGAGTGTCGCTCGCACTTGCATGCGGAGCGTATGCTAAGTTACTGTAGTGGATCGAAAGTGGGCTGGAGTTTATCTGGAGAAGAGATGGTATACATAGATTGAAAGGCTTTTTATAGATATGTAGATCAATCAGAAGAAAAATGGTTTTGAATAAGAACTTGGGTGGATCACCATTTTTTCTCTGGCTCTCGATAGTTGCTTTACGGGGTTCACACGAGCTCGAGCACGGAGGTATATAAGATTAACAGGAAGATAAACTGACTGTTTAGTCGAGAATAGTGGTACACCATTTCTTCTTTACTGTTAAAGAACCGCGTATATCGAAAGCTTGCTTCTCATAAATCAATTTAAAAGGAAGCTACCTGGTACTATAAACAAGAACTCAGGTAAACCAGCTACGATTAGCCGTTCTACGGGGTAGACATGAGCTCCAGCACGGGTTCTGCAGAATACTACGAGCGATGCTTTAGCGCCGCGCTACCTGTAGGTAGATATTTCGGAATCTGTGATTAATTAAGTGAACGTTTACCGTGTAAGTATTATAGCAGCGTTCTTGGAGGGAGGATGTTGAGCCTGTATCCGTGGATGTGTGTCTCTAGCTCTAGGGGTTAACACTTGTATAACTCGTAGAAAGGGATGGGTTCTCGTTGCTTTATCCAACCAACGTTCATTACGCCATCGTCGACGAAGACGTCAGCGTCAGCGTCTCTTGGCATATGTGTAGAACGACGATGTGAACTTCGTGTACGAGTCTTTAGTTCCTATACGCTTTATCGACGTAGCTGGACCGACTGTGGCGTGGTGCTCCCTGGTTCTTGATATTAATCAACCTTTTCTGTTACTGCATTTTAAGGATCCGAAACCCGTCGTTCCTCCGACAAGTGTTGCTGGTAAAACGGAACGACAGAAGCAGGATGATGGTAAGAGGAGAGATTTCAGTTCCCGCGAAACATGTTCAGCTTCCATACGCGAATCGTAGGTGTACCGAGCAATAGTGAGGTTCCTACGAGTCCAAAAGAGGGGATGAGACACTAAGAAGGTAGTAGGTGATCTTCGGTTGCCAGTCAGATAATACCCCGATACTAGATCACCTACCAAACCTCGAATCTAGTCATCACTGTCCCCCACAGGATAAAAAAGGGCCACTCCCTATTCTTAGGTATATTCATAACCTAAAATTGTGCATTAGCTGCACCACAACAGTAAACTGTGCACTGGGGTCAGCTTTATATTTATGAATTGAAAGGAACTCTGGTTCACACTTTGTGCTTCCTTTAACGAAGCGCGATAATCGCTATGGTGTATCAAAAGTGTAACTAATTGTTTCTTCACTTTGTTTATCTTCCGAGGGTCCTGAAAGAATTAAGGAAAACGAAACAACTTTGTATTTATACTTCTCTTAACAATGACGAACAAAGTATTACACGCAATGACAGCATATTACAATAGTCGCGCCCATTGCACATGTTAACACTTTGAGTGGTCCAGGGTGTTGAAAAATGACCCCTTTCAGTCGATCAACTCTTTCTGACAAGGCTACTTCAGTCGCCCTAAACAAACATTCGGAGATACTCGGACAATATTCGACGCTTTCCAGAAAATTGCAGCGTGAAAAGGTCTGAAGATCTAGGTTAATACTGAAACTTGAACGTATCGCTAACAATTCTCTCACACGCGATACATTACATAAACGAAGAAATTGAACGCTCTCCTCGCACTCAATTATGTCAGCTACTTGTAACAGGTGAACGTACTTCTTAAATGTTTACGTGTACCTTTCATTTTCGCGAAACAGTGTCGGGAAGAGTGGCGAAGCTAGTCTGGAAGCTTTAAATAGTTACTTAATTACCGTTATAATGGAAGGTGTACAGATCACTATTTTTTTTACCGCGGGGAATTCGTTGTAAAACTTTATTGCTCATAACGTGGCAATAAACAGCGGTTTGCTTTAATTGTATATTAAAACATTCCAGTAGCTCATTATTTCTCCGTATACTTCGCAGAGATCTGTTCGATACAACTTATGCGCTAGAACAGATCGTTGGAAAACCTTCGCGGGGCATAAAGCGGGCCTGATTCATCGAACAACGAGAGAATTGCGACGACTTTCGGCGGATCGTATCGACGAACGATTCTGTACAGATATCTCGCGCGGCCGTACGACAGGCCCATTCGTTCCTAATCGTTTGCTACATATTTATTTCCACTCGTTTAATAAATTACACCGTCGCGGAGTTGTACGAAATACCTAAAAAGAGACACTTTATTTTATTATGCGAGATGTATGTTCCTGTAAATATTTTGTAAAATAAAACTGAGGTAACACATTAACGGCAGTTAAACCGTCAGCTTCTTGGTAGTAGAACTGTACAGAGAACATTGTGCCAGTTCTGTGGCGGAATGCTACATCGGTATACGATTCGGAAGAAATTGATTGAACTTGATGCTACGTTCGACTAGTGGCTACGGAAATAAATTGTACTATGTCAACTAAGGTCGGTATCAGATATATTGGCCGGTGAGTTTCGTGAGGGGTATTCTCCCACCATACCGCTTGCCTGCTCGATGCTCCTTTTCTCAACGTTCTCGCTCTCTCTCTGATCGTCAGATGGTGGTGGTTGATTTCTCCTCGATCGCTGATCGGGAAAACAAACTCACCGGCCAATATATTTGATACCGACCTTAGATGAGCTACTCGGAACTATTTAATGCGAAGTCGATACTAGGGAAACGTTTCAACGCGCCTAACGTATCTATTCCAGAATTCTGTGCGACTAGTCCTGAGATCGTTACGACGCACCGGTCACGTTATTGTCCTGCTTCACAAATATTATGTCGTGGGCTAATTTGTCGGACCTCACCACGAAACTGTAAACGTAATAACCCTTCGATTCCATGAACTTGGTCAGATTTTCTCGACCACTCTCAACGTGAGAGAACTCCACCGATAGTGTCTGAAACATTTTCACAATTTGATCTCCTCTCTTTAGCTACCAGTGACTTAATTACAGCTCTAGTAGTTACTAGTTAACCCTTTGGATGCTATGCCAGCATTCAAAGGGGTAAACAATACAGAAATGTTTCATCAATCTTTATTTTGGTCAATGTCATTGAACGTACCAGAATGTTTATCTCGTCGAAAGGAATAGTTTTCAACACTTTAAGCTCGTTACCCTCAATGTCAAGGCTGAAGTAATCCACAGTGGTGACATTAAGCGCGTTCATCAGATGTATGAATGGAATGCACTGGACATAGACGTGGGTGCCGCTATGAGCCACGTCCGGCGAATTCGGCAAATGATTATCCGTGTCGTTGGGCTCGTGAAGCCGTCCCACGTTCCTCGCCATCAGGAAGTTACTCTGGAAATTGGAAGATCGTAAACTGTGTATACAACAGGGTGAAAGGTACGTATAGGGAGCATGAAATACACAATCTTATTTTATTGGATAGCTTTTTGTTTATGGGCAAACTGCAAAAAAGTTTCGTACCACCGTGGGATACGGTACAACACCGAGGCACGTAGGAGTCAGGTAAGCCCTCCTATTCTTCTGCAACATTTTGCTGAAGTTTAGAGGATCTGCCTCCACCAGGAGACCACTCCAACCGCGGAACCTTTCCAGAACCAACGTATTACTCCGAGTCTCTCCATCGTAAGCACCACACTCCACGAAAAATCCATTTTCCTGTATGCACATAAATAAAGTAGACGATATGATGATTTCAGTGGATTACTACTACTTTTCCCTCTTTCGATATCGACTTATAGAAATTTAAATATTCTTGAAGAATTTATTTTCCTTGAAAAATTCAAACTGGAGTATATTTTCGATATGTCGAAAAGAAATAATGAAGAGAAAAATTATCTTCGCGGAAGAAGGATTTGAACTTTGCTTCGCTGGATTATGACGCTAGTACTTTTTCTTTGTACAGATGTTTATTGAAGGACATATGGAAAAGAAATAAAGTATCTGCTTATGGTAACAAAAACATTAGAAAATTACCAATGGTTAATTACTAGGTGACTGTTTATTCAGCTCATCTGAATCTTACAGTCTTTGGTAGATGTTGCTTATAAACTATTTGGTGTATCAGTTGTGGGCAGTGATGGGCATTATTTAAATAAAAAAATATTTAAATAACGTATCTAATAAAAGAGACATCTATTAAAATTTGGGGAATTATGTCCGAGTAAAAAAAATCTTGACGCAATTCCGGCCACTTCTATTTCTTTAAATGAAAACCGCGTAACTTGACTCTGCATGACACTACCACTTGTAAATGATGCGGCGAGCTAATATTCATGGTTTCCATGACGATAGCAGTATTTTGTTTCAAACAAATCCGAGAGTGTTCATTTCGCACGGTAATCTTATAACAGTGGTCGATTGTTAAGCAAGGTAAGTTAGTACATGGAATAGATATGAATTATTAATATTAATCACACTAAATAGAGGAATGTTTCTACTTTCAAACTCACATTTAGTTTTTGGTAACATGTAAATTCAATTCAGTGTATTACTTCAAATATTTGAATATGAGGTGTCGGGTAATACCGGCCAAAAGTGAGGGATAATTCCAGGCAGCTTTTAACATTGCTTTTTTTCTGGCGTAGATGCCACGTACAATAATTGTGACGAAAAAGTAGAGCACGATATTTGCTCCTTTTGCAAAGAATTCGGAAAATGTGATGAAATATGGTTCCGGTGCACAGTATGTGGTCAATGGATACATGAATTAAGAATGTTCAGGATGGACGTGAAGAATATATCACTTGTGATATATGTACTAATTAATTATAAAATAAAAAATTATACAATTTTTTATTAATCTAACAGCTTTCCTATCTCTTTTATAAAGAAAAATCATGACTATTTTTATGTTATTGCTCCCAATTTTGTTACAACGTAAATTTATGCTTTCTCGGTCATACTAATACAAACTAGACACTTCAAACTATCAATTACTATAAAAAAAACTAACAAATGTGTAACTTGGTCAAATTTTATAGCATGTACTACTTATGTGGCCGGAATTACCCCATTTTCCCCTACTCTACCAGCTGATTTATTTGTGTCATTATGAAGTTCTTTCTTTTTGGTGGTATATAGATACTCTCACCTTATCCTTAAGAATTTCGCGAATAACATTAGCTTGACCCATCGACGTATCTTCCTGATCAGGATATTCAAGTTGATATTGCTGATTAGGATCGTGGTTCCAAATTATCCAATCGCGCCGAAGTTCATCCATGTAACGATTCCACTCCGGAGAGCTCGCTGATAAGACTTTACCATTGTACCACCTGATGCCTATGAAAATATCGGTAAACGTTGAATGAAATCATAGATGAATGAAGTCGCAGTGATGTTTTATTAAGGTCGGTATCAAATATATTGGCCGGTGAGTTTGTTTTCCCGATCAGCGATCGAGGAGAAATCAACCACCACCATCTGACGATCAGAGAGAGAGCGAGAACGTTGAGAAAAGGAGCATCGAGCAGGCGAGCGGTATGGTGGGAGAATACCCCTCACGAAACTCACCGGCCAATATATCTGATACCGACCTTAGTCACTCAGCATCCAGAGGCCTTAAGGGTCGTCTTTAAATTACGTAAGACTTTTGGGGAAGGGGGGTCGCGAATTTCTTACGTTTTCTTACAAAGGGGAGGGGGAACAGATAGAGTCTTACGTAAAATTTTATAAGTATTACGTTTTAGTTTAAATTTGCCAAAACCGAGTTAAATGAGTGATACAAATACTTAAATTTTAATATCTGAGAAATTCAATGTAAAAAAAATATTACGTAAGGAGGGGGTTGCAATATCAAATCTTACGAATTTTTATACTGTGGAAGGAGGGGGTAAGAAATCACCAAATTTACTCTTACGTAATTTAAGGACGTCCCCTTAGCATGCGACATTAATAACGCGGTGTTAGAAGTTGAATGACGCTAGATAAATGTAGGCTGCAACATTGGCTTTAATTGAATTAGACCTTGCAAGTCATCGAACCGGCTTGCATAACTCCGTAAAGAAAATTGTAATAGTATCTAATTGAAATAGAATAAAGCGAGCTTCTAGATCACCATTTTCGCCAATTAAATGTTTCCACGCAACCCTTCCCAAAAATTTGGCAGAACCAAATTTTGCTGTCAAGTGTACGTTTCTCGCTGAATAATTCACATATTCTTTTAATATTGAAATCTGATTATAAGATAACTTTTCGCGGGTATGTTCAATTCAATTCAGCTTTCTAATTCGAATTAGCTCGGTTCGATTCGTTAGCTCGAAATTACATCGCGACCTTAATCTTCCGTTTCTATCACTAGCTTAAGAACTTCGTACTAAAGGAATTGATATCTTTCCTCGAATTCACTTAAGCCGCGTATACTACCAAGCCTCCATAAAACCTGTCGTGCTAATCTCGTATTATCGTTTTGTCGCGTGACATCCGTGTAGCATACACCCCCTACATTCCTTACGAACGTTCAACAGGTACAATTACATTTGCCAGGCGTCGCTGGAATTAACAGGTGTTCGTAACGGCAGGTATCGACACCCACGAAAAACAAATTTCGATTCTCAAAGTCCGTGGTGTCCACGAGTGGAGCCCATTTTAACTGGGGTTAGTTTGCAAAGCAACAAGTATGCTGAACCTCGCCCATTTATCACATAATTTATGTAATTTGTGGTGAATAAAGTCGATTTATTATTATTATTATTATTATTAAAGGTCCCACAGACGTTCTGATTTTTCTTACGATTCGTTGTACGATATAATTAATTAAAGATTAAAATGTTTTCATGATGGCAATGAAACCAAAAACATCAAACGTTTATATTCCGGTAGTGGCTCTTAAATTTAATGTCAGTCCTCGTCTTTTTGTTTTGAAAGCGGCAGCTCGTAAAATTTCACTACATAGTTCTAAGGAGAATCCCCTACTCGGAAGGGGCAGACGTTTTCTTATAACGAAAAGAAACCCTGTTCCGTATAACGAGACATTACTATGCTCTGCAAGAATGGAATCGTTATATGGAAATCCTCTTTGAAAACTGCTCTCCGAGAACGCTGTCCTACTTCTTAAAAAGATCAGCTGTTTGGTAAGGAGAAGATGATTTAAATGATAATAAATGACCTTTACAAGCAGACGAGTAAGCCAGATATGGAAATACACTTGTTGTGCCTGAGAGGCAGCAAGTGTATAACAGCTGATTCAGTTGTTTTGGACAGAGACGATACGCTTCCTTATTTTCGAATGGAGCAGTTCACACTTGCCCGTGTCAGCAACAAAGAGACTATTCTACCCTCTTTATTTAAAATGTCCTATATAGCAGATCAATACATCAAAGAAAACTGGAGTTTTGCCATTTTCTTCTGCCGTTCTTATGAGAAAATGAATAAATTAGGTTGTTTATAGATTTCTACGAAGTAGGGAGTTCTAACTTTTCTTAAAAGGTGAAACGCGCGTAGAACTTAAAATATTTCAACATTTCTTAAAAAATAGATAGAACATTTTAAATAAACAGAACTGATATGCGTGCAGACAGGGCGAAACTAGGTTGTAAGCGCCCCGGAGCAAGGATTCTGTTTCGCCCCCCTCCCTCAACATTTTTCCACCTTGTATTGCCCACCTTAGGAGGGGTTGAGTCCACACTTTACATATAGAAGACATAATAAACGTGTTTGTTAACTGGTTTCAAAAATATTGCAGGTACCCTAGTTTGTTTGCTGTTTGATAACAATATCAATAAATTTTAAATAGATAAATTTTAATTCCTGTTTCATAAAATGTGTATCTCCTTTATTTCCAATAGACTTTATTTCCAAAACTATGTGTTTTTTTTTTTATAAAGATTTCTCATTTGGCGCCCCCCCCCCCCCCCCACACTCCCCGCAAATCGGCGCCCGAGCCAGAAACACCCGCGTCGTCACTGTATGCAAAGACTTTTAAAAGGACATTTTCCAAAGCCTCGCGTCGCACAAGCTGTAATAATCCTGTCTCCTTAAAAAACATACATTACAACGTCTGTGGCAAAATTATCGCGTAGGTACTAGTCGCTACAACTGCCTTCTGGAACTTATGCAAGAAATCGTACAAAAGATCGTAACATATGTGGGGACTTTTACGGGTCTCCATCTCCCCCCTCCGCATTCGGCACGTAGGTCGTAGAGGAGATGCCTAATTTCCCAAGCTAACAAAATTTGGACACACTTAGGCCAAACAAAACTGCAAACAGGTTCAAAGCTCATCCTGTTCGTCTTGTTCAACTTGTTCAACTAATTCTAATAATGACACTATTTCCCCTTTTTTGCGCGTGTAGGTTAAGAACAAGCAGCGCAGCGTGAAAGCAATAAGCACAGGTGCATAAATAAATGAATGCTAGAACTTCACAGTTAACACGCGTGTGCAAACACTTGCATAAATTACTTGGACGTGTTACGTTAAACAGTATCGAAGGTTAGATAACACGGGCTTGAATTATCGGAGCGTGCATTACGGGAGTTGTAAACTCGTGGAAAATAACAGAACTGGCTTGTCCAGGAAACAAACGTCTCTTACCGTTCAAGCGGAAGATTGACTCACTCATAACTACAGCGATATGGATATTGAGGATGTCGCTCAGATAAGGAATGCGGAAAGGTTACAGAACCAGGAACAAAAAGAAATGATACCAACCACAACGATAATAATGGTTACACTGATTTCGGAATCACCGTGAACATGCATTAGATAAACTACTGATTCCATCGTACGTAAATGCAGAACGATCGATCGTCTAAACTCACCCTCGGTAAAGTTGTACCACTTGTTCAAAACTGTAACAGCATCAAAGGTCATACTTATAAGTAGAATGCAATAAATTTGCAATTTTTACTAGCGACTTTCGCGTATCCGCTAGAACAGCGTCACATCTCTAAAAATCAATAGTCAAATGCCTCACTATTGCGCAACCCCTATTTGAATTAATTAGAATAACAAAGAAATCAAACGCTCGCGAAAGTTCGATACAATTCGGATTTGGAACAGTTAACAGAGTTTCTTCCCATTGAGTTAGGGCCCGTTTACGTCGGAGCTGCGATAAAAGGTCAGGGTGGCGATGAGAAAGAAACGTAGAAATACATTCTACTGGGAAACTTACTGGAGGCGTGGCTTAAATTTCAGCGCTGTGGTGGTAAATTGGCAAACTATTGAAAGTAGGTCCGGATCCCACCAAACATTCCGAATAAGTATTTATTAATCGAATAAGTAAAAATTTAGTGTTCAAAAAAATTTAAAAACGCTCATTTTTCACAACACGTCTATTTAAACACTAATAATCATATGGCCTTTGACTGATTTCGACCTACTCTCAGTAGTTCAATTTTCTATCACTAATTGGCGTATCGAAATTCTACGTTTCCCAATAGATTTGCAATGGTAGTGTTTCCAATTGAAGCGGCGAGCAGAGCTGATGATCAACAATGCAAACAACGAGAACCAAATAGAACTTTTGCTTCGCTACTATCGCCGTTCTCGTCGCTGATACATAACCTTAACGATGAATATAACAAATTAATAACTGAAATTGTACTATTATCACAGCTCCATTAGAAACAAACCAAAGAAAGATATTTTGGAACAGCTTTTATTGCCGTCTGATCGACGCTCTTATGAGTTCTATCGCAGCTCCAACATATGTAAACATACCCCTACTTATCAATGTCTCTGTCATCTGGGTAATTTTCGATGATACCGTCATTCCTCGTATACAAACGTACCGTAGCCAAATTATCAGTAAAAAACGACACGCCCATTCATTTTCCTTAAGGGGGTACTCCACTGTGAACGGTCGAAAAATCAAACTATTTTTAAAGATTTTTTTCTCAGTAAATACAACATATAATGAAATAAATTTTTTTGATATTTATTAAGCTACTCTTATATTATACCAAAAAAATTAAAAAGAATATTTTCAATGTGTGTTACTTGTTTTTTTACACCGTCAATATGGCACTTAAACAAAAACAGTGTGTTCGTGGTGCAGGTGATTTCCCGGCTTGGGCTTATCCGAAACAAAAAATTCGAAAAGATTCTTAATCTGTATGAGTGTCGCTATCGTCCGTACCTCAATTAACAATTTTTATTGAAAAATAACCGAGATTTTTCTCGGGGAACATTTGAGAAGCACCATTTTGGGGAACTTTTTCCTTCAAACAGGCGCCATTTTGTTATTTTTCAATACAAATTGTCAATTGAGGTACGGACGATAGCGACACTCATACAGATTAAGAATCTTTTCGAATTTTTTGTTTCGGATAAGCCCAAGCCGGGAAATCACCTGCACCACGAACACACTGTTTTTGTTTAAGTGCCATATTGACGGTGTAAAAAAACAAGTAACACACATTGAAAATATTCTTTTTAATTTTTTTGGTATAATATAAGAGTAGCTTAATAAATATCAAAAAAAATTATTTCATTATAAGTTGTATTTACTGAGAAAAAAATCTTTAAAAATCAAGCTATTTTCAAAGCTGTTTTTCTCAGTAAATATAGCTTGATTTTTCGACTGTCCACAGTGGAGTACCCCCTTAACTCGCGCCGAGTAAACATTCAGCAATGTTCGTGAAAACACGCCGACGCCACTCGAGGTGCTAATATAACGAACTATAAAGTATATCATATCAACGAACGCTAATTATAAGATTAATCTGCGCGTGACAATGTCCCGGCCGATACAAAACTCAAGGGAATCTACGTACCGTCCCTATAAATGCTCTCCACCACGGTGTCCATATACGTGTCGCGCGACGTCCCTTCGGAGAAACCAAGAGGCGCAAACACTGACCGCCAGGCTATCAACAAAAATATAGCCACAAGGGCTAGGAATGCAAGCAGCGCGAACCACTTCCGGTGCCAGAACGGACTGAAGGTGTGCACGTGGAAACGATGACAGCAGGGCTCAGTACCGGAGGTGCACATTTCTCGGCGGACTACAAGGTAGCAACAGGTTGGAATCTAGAATGTACCTTGCGCGTGGTAACACAGGCGCCCGATGGGGAAAACTCGTAGCCCACGAAACTTCGGCGACCGACTGAGCTTACCGCAACACACACGCATCGATTAGTACCCTTATCGCGTGCCACTCTAGTAATCTGAGTTATCTACCTATTAGGGTATTAAACCTCAGCAACGCTGCCTTTATTTACATTCCTTGCGATTTCATACATGTCCTCCTTTGATAGTACCCTGAATTGCACGAGTGGTGGTGTTGCGGTTCATCCAACGTTTGGCGAACTAGATGTCGATTGATCGTTTCAGATCCAGCGCGGAAGTAAACAGGGGTTACGCGAGCAACGAAGACGATTTGCTTGCGCTGCGAAATGAATGTCAAGGTCAATGCGTGTAACGACGCCACCGAGAATGGAAATTGAATGGTACACGTGGTGGCAGAGAGACGCGAATCGCTCGTTCGTTTTGCACTTATCGCGGTGTCGAGGATACTGCCTCGCGATAGAAACGACTGACGAACACACGGCTAAATTTAGGCGTAACGGCATCGCAGGTGTAGACTCGCGATTACGAAACGCCGAATGTTAGGAGATCGCTTACCGGTCTCTCGAATTTCTGTAGACCGAGGCGAGCACTGGTCGGGAGGAAATTGGAAACTGCGTGCACGGGGCTAGCAACGATCGACGAAATTGGAGCATCGTTGGAGAGAGACCAGGAGGCATAATGCTGGTGTAATGACGTCTGGCTGGCGCATGTGGTCTCGTCGATTGGTTGCGCTCAATGCAGTATTTTGTTACGTGGTGTTGGGTGTGTGTGACAGAGATGGTGCGTAAGCGTGTGTGCGAAAAGTAAGACGGTGGTAGGGGAACACGTGCGTGACGCCCACGTGTGGGAGAGTATGTGCGAATGGGAATATTGTATATTGGAGGACATTGTATACTTATTTAAATAGTTGAATATTTTGTCTGAACGCATGTGCGATTAAATGTAACGTTATGGTTGATATTTATAACTTGAAGGTAATAGATTCATGAATTTCATGAATGGTTTATCATTGATAGTAGCAGGTGATAGGGAACGAATATGGATTTCAGAGTTATCGGCTAAACTAGCTTAGAATTCTACTGTTATCGACTAAACCATCTTAGAACTCTACTGTTATCAACTAAAGTATCTTAGAATTCTACTTTTATCGATTAAACCAACTTAGATTCCTACCGTTATCGGCTAAACTAGCTTAGAGTTCTACCGCAGACCAGATATAGGATAGACCCATCATGCAATGTAATTTTGTGTCACACTCGGGGGGGGGGGGGGGGGGGGCTCGCGAGCCCTCTTACCATTTTCATGTCACACCCAACGTTATCGATTCTGTCTAAAATAAGATTGTAACGCTACGCGTGGTAGGAATTAGAATTTAACACGGGTAAAACCCGCGATTTACGAATGATTCTGTTAGAGTAACAATTTAAAGATTGTTTTATAAACCTATTCCGTGCAACGACACAGAAAGAAGGTTCACAACAAAACAAGAACACATTCGCTCTTTACCCTTGCTTTCTATTTCAGTTTGTTTAACGCAAAATGAATTTATTGAGCATAAAAATTTATACAAACAACAACATTATTTGTCGAAGACATGCTTTTATGATGTAACGTGGAATACCTCGCTAAGGAATTGTAACTTGGTATGTTTCAATAAGGTGCTGAAGCAGAGAGGACTTTAAAAATTGTCGAAAACCCATCAGTTCCAGTATCTCGCTAAAAGTTTCTAACTTGCACATCCTTCTATCTTAACACTATACGCGTGCTTTTGGGTCGGGTAGGAACAATCAAATAACATTTCAAGTTACATATTTTATTCTCACATTTCACCAATGTATTGCAACTCAAACAAATTCTTATACAATCGCAGCTATCGGCTCGGTTCTCACCGATTACCAGGTCTCACCGCGTGGAGGTTACTGCGTTTTGAGACCCGTAGAGAGATAGATGGAATCATACTTCCGTCGATCTCCCTGTACATGAAACCCTTAGCCTACTAAACCAAAGAGATAGATGTAAACAAAGATCCATCGATCCCTTCGGTTCAGATATCGAATCGGAGATGAGGAACCAACAAAAGGTTCATCCCGAAAAAAAAACTCTAATCCCATCCACCCTCCATTATAATCAACTCATCGCGTCCCGCATTGCAAGCAATGAGGGAAGCGGCAATCTCACTCTACTATTTAAAAAAAAATCCGCGGACGCGAAAGAGATTTTACAATTTCATAGTCTTAACAGACTATACTTCGGTATATTAACCCTTCGGACTGTGATTGCAATATTCGGTAAAAGGCTACTAAAATTCTTTCAAAAGACTTTACTTTAAAATCTAAAGGGTTAACATACACGCGTGAGAGAAATAGACGAGAGAGGTTCTCGTCGATCTCTTTGCTTCGCTCGATGCTTTCGAGTGACAAATAGATTCTAAGTATCTCATTGCAGAGATAGAAAAGAATTGACAAACGCACTTGCGTAACTTACGAGGGATATGCGAAAGCTAAGAATCTCCCGATTGAGATTGCAAATGAGACTAAACGCGACATTCATTCTCGATGCACGGAATTTTCGTTTCTACATGTCGCGTGTGGCCGAGAACGAGCCATCTGAGACTACAGAGCGCATCGACTTGGAAGCCCGGTATAGAAGCCCGGTATTCGACAGGATATAGAACTCAGAATGGTCATGAACTGGCGCACATCATCGACTTACAAGGGTCTTCTGTCTAAAGCCGACAGGCGCGACATTCACTCTCGATGCACCGAATTTTCGTTTCTACATGTCGCGCGTGGCCGAGAACGAGCCATCTGAGACTACAGAGCGCATCGACTTGGAAGCCCGGTATAGAAGCCCGGTATTCGACAGGATATAGAACTCAGAATGGTCATGAACTGGCGGGCATCATCGACTAACAATGGTCTTGACTAACAATGGTCAGACGGGACGCGACGCGACGCGACGCGACGCGACATTCACCCTTGATGCACCGCGACGCGACATTCGCCCTCGATGCACCGAAATTTCGTTTCTACATGGAGACTCAGGTAAGTACTACGACTTTAGACACTCGTAAAAAGCCGTGATACCAGCACAGTCTGTCGCGCTCTACAGTCGAGCAACACCTTGCTCGAAATCGAAATCAGTGGTCGAAGGCGAATTGTATTTCTAGAAAAGTGCATTTGGCACTCTTATATGTAAAAAGAACGAAACGGAACAGAAGCTTATCGCTCGAATTACGCAAGTGCATTTTTTAATAGATGTCGCGGACGCGAAAGAGATATACACTTTCCATTCTCGTCTATGTCTCTGTACGTACGTAGGTCTTTACAATTCTCTTACTTAAATCTAAACGCACGATTTCCTGAAAATCTTGCGAAAATATATTAACCCTTTGAACTTTGGTTGCAATATTTAGAGAGAAAAGGCTACTATGTTCTTTCAAAAGATTTTAATTTAAAGTTCAAAGGGTTAATAAGTGTATACACGCCGCGGGGTATATAGGGGTGGCTCTAATTCGAAAAAGGAGTAGCAACTTTTGGCCCTCTTGTATTTTAAACGCGCCATTTCAATTATTTCAGATTCCTTGCTCCCGGAATGGACTCGTTGGGCAAAGTCTTTTTGTTTGCATTTTGTAGGATGCATATCCTACCAAAATGCACTGCGTGCAATTAAGTAGGATGCTTACCCTTCCAAAATGCACGCACAAAGATTACTACCCAGGAATACAAGGTACTCGTGTCTACAATCGCATGCAAGTAGGCCCTCTTTAGGGCCTATGCTGCAGGCCCTCTCTAAGGCCCACGTTTTAGGCCCTCTCTAGGGCCTATGGCAGGCCCTCTCTAGGGTCCCCATTTGGGCCCTCTCTAGGGCCTACGCGCTAGGCCCTCTCTAGGGTCCATTTGTTGGGCCTTCTCCAGGGCCCACAGCTAGGCCCTCTCTAGGGCCTAGAATCTCCTTGGCAAGTCTAAGCTGAAAATTGAAGCTAAGCGAAAATTTGACTCTACATCCGCGATAAAAAAGCAATTAGAGCACCGGTGCTCTGGACGAACTTTATATGCGCAGAAAATTGGCTCTACTTTCGCGAAGAAAATTCAACTGGAGCTTCGGTGCTCTGAACAAGTCTTAGATACGCAAAAAATTGACTCTAAATTCGCGGTAATACTACTCTAAGTAAGAGCCACGGTGCTCTGCAATACATGGACGCGAAAAAAACGGGGACTCTACGATCGCATTACGCGCGATCACAAAGGATCTTGCTAGGCTGCAAGATTGCTAGGAAGGCTGGAACCTTTTCAAATTTTTCGCGGTGACTCTACTCGACTCGATCGATTCGGTTATTTTATGAATTATTAATCGGAATTGTCAAAATCGCGAGCAATGATTTAATTTTCTGATTTTAAAGCAGACACATGCATGTCACTATCTACGAGTACCTTGTATGGTCAGCTCATTTGATTCTGCTCTTTCCAATACATATGCGCGGCGGTTAGTGGCCTATTTCATATAACTGGCATTCGTTTTAGGAATATTTCTGCAATATTTCGTGAATATGGTTTAGAAAAGAGCCACGTCACGAGGCTATTGCCTAGACGCCCTAAGCCATACTCGCGAAATATTGCGTAAGTGTTCCAAAAACGAATGTCGACCATGTGAAATGGGTCCCTGCATGTCGCGTATTTGTGTTAGAACGGCCAGAATCGAAAGAGCTGGCTACGCTACGTTTTCTACAGAAACCATTTTATTCTCTTGCATGCACCCACATTCAAAGAATTATAAAGTGACTTATCGTTCGCTGTCATCAAGAGTACTGCATCTCTGCAAACTCGAACCCCTGACCAGCAACCCTGGGACCAGCAACTCTGTGACCAGCACCCCTCGAACCGGCATCCATCGGACCAGCATCCATCGGACCAGCACCCATCGGACCAGCACCCATCGGACCAGCACCCATCGGACCAGCTCCCCTCAGCTCAGCACCCCTCAGCCCAGCAGCTCCAGTTGGACTCGTGCATGACTCTACTTTCGCGGTCAAAAAACTATTAGAGCACCGAAGCTCTCAACTAGTTTTACTTGCGCAAAAACAGTGACTCTACGATTGCATTACGGGCAATCACAAACACTATTACTGAAACAGACAATTTGTATTTAAGCAAGTTCCAAAAAATTTTCTTTAAATTCCAGGCAGCCACATGGAGCGCCACGCAATTCAGACATTTAGAAAAATTTCGAGCAGCCACATTGGGCGCTTAATGATTCTTAACATTCATAGGAAAAAGGAGTGGCCCCTTTGGGCGTATAATACTTTTCAATTTTAATGAGAAGAAAAAACGAGAGTCCTCTATGGACGCTTAACGATTCTTAAGACTGATAGAAAAAAGGAGTGGCCCCTTTGGGCGCCTAACACTTTTCAATTTTAATAAAAAAAGAAACGGCAGCGTCTATGCGCGCTTAACGATGTCTAATCACAAAACGGAAGAACAGCAGCCTCCTTGGGCGCATAATAATTCCGAATTGTAACGTGAAAAAAGCAGCCTCGTCAGGCGCTAATGGCATGGAATGCCAGAAAAATGTTCTAATTCTACTCTACAATGTTAGTAATCCCGAGCCCGCCAACGAAATTCTGAGTGAATCTGTTAAAGAATTCACCAGAGAACTCTTCGGCGAATCCCTCGGCGAATCCCTCGGTGAATCCCCCGGCGAATTCTTCGATGGAACGCTTAAAACTAGTGTTGTCTGCCCAAGTTTTCTAAGTTACATGCGGTTACAATTTCTTTCGCATATTTTAGAGGTACGCTTGCAATGCTTTCGAGTGACAAACAGATTCTAAATATCTCATTGCAGAGATAGAAAAGAATTGACAAACGGACACGGATTCGCCGTCTCCGTCTTCGGAATCATATTTCCGGAAAGAAAGAAAAGACAATCGAAAGTAGGGAATATAAAAGTCACTATGACAAGTGTTTAAAAGTATGCTAAATGAGAAACGGCATGGTGCACGGTCAAGCTAATTGTAAGAGAAAGCAAAAGCAAAGGTGTCACTCTCGACAAGCAAGCCTACCTCTACCCTTAAATTTAGCCTATCGCACTCTTTACAATGAGCCCTAGTGGCATAATCTATCGCAAATATCCACTTGCGTAATGATTGCACTGTACGGTAAAAGGCTACTAAAATTCTTTCAAAAGACTTTACTTTAAAGTCTAAAGGGTTAACATACACGCGTGAGAGAAATAGACGAGAGGTTCTCGTCGATCAACAAAGAAGGAAAGACTACGGGTGAGCATGTAACGAGTATTGAATGGCGCAATTCCTACCACCCTGCTGAACGAGTCGAAAGGGAAAAGCGCACGGCATCTCTCAGGCGATTCTACTTGCTCCGACGCGTGCGACCCGCCAGGTGTAACCGGTGGGAAACACCCCGGCCGAACTTACTGTGCGTAGTTAGCAATCACGGCCCGAGTGACCTACGCAGGCAGCTTCCAAACGGTACACCCCCTACGCCCGAAACCTTTCCCTTTCGACAAGAACAAGGGATGAAACTGATCCACTCATACACATTCCATGCCTAGCTAGAGCATGAAACGAGTAATGAATGGCGCAATTCCTACCACCCTGAAGGAGTCGAAATGGAAAAGCGCACGGCATCTCTCAGGCGATCACTGTTGCTCCGACCACATGCGAACCTGCGAGCTCCCCCAGCCGCGTGTACCCTGGCTCAAGCCTACTTACGCGGAGATTGGGCAATCGGCCCGAGTGACCTACGCAGGCAGCGTACCAAAAGGTGCACCCCCCCACGCCCGAAACTTTTCCCTTTCGACAAGAACACCAGGGGATGAAACTGATCCACCCATACAGATTCCATGCTCAGTCGCTTGCTTCCGGAAACGGAAACAGCGGCGACCTCCTCATAAGAGATGAGGAGCCAACGAAACAGCGACAAAGCTAATAAAATTCTGTAACTACTTGGCAACTGTACATGAAACGCGAAAGAGAGGTACTCTTTACAATTTTATAGTCTTAACAGACTATGCTTCGGTATATTAACCCTTCGGACTGTGATTGCAATATACGGTAAAAGGCTACTAAAATTCTTTCAAAAGACTTTACTTTAAGGGTTAACATACACGCGTGAGAGAAATAGACGAGAGGTTCTCGTCGATCTCTTTGCTTTGCTCGATGCTTTCGAGTGACAAACAGATTCTAAGTATCTCATTGCAGAGAAAGAAAAGAATTGACAAACGCACTTGCGTAACTTACGAGGGATATGCGAAAGCTAAGAATCTCCCGATTGAGATTGCAAATGAGACTAAACGCGACATTCATTCTCGATGCACGGAATTTTCGTTTCTACATGTCGCGTGTGGCCGAGAACGAGCCATCTGAGACTACAGAGCGCATCGACTTGGAAGCCCGGTATAGAAGCCCGGTATTCGACAGGATATAGAACTCAGAATGGTCATGAACTGGCGCACATCATCGACTTACAAGGGTCTTCTGTCTAAAGCCGACAGACGCGACATTCACTCTCGATGCACGGAATTTTCTTTTCTACATGTCGCGTGTGGCCGAGAACGAGCCATCTGAGACTACAGAGCGCATCGACTTGGAAGCCCGGTATAGAAGCCCGGTATTCGACAGGATATAGAACTCAGAATGGTCATGAACTGGCGCACATCATCGACTTACAAGGGTCTTCTGTCTAAAGCCGACAGGCGCGACATTCACTCTCGATGCACCGAATTTTCGTTTCTACATGTCGCGCGTGGCCGAGAACGAGCCATCTGAGACTACAGAGCGCATCGACTTGGAAGCCCGGTATAGAAGCCCGGTATTCGACAGGATATAGAACTCAGAATGGTCATGAACTGGCGGGCATCATCGACTAACAATGGTCTTGACTAACAATGGTCAGACGGGACGCGACGCGACGCGACGCGACGCGACATTCACCCTTGATGCACCGCGACGCGACATTCGCCCTCGATGCACCGAAATTTCGTTTCTACATGGAGACTCAGGTAAGTACTACGACTTTAGACACTCGTAAAAAGCCGTGATACCAGCACAGTCTGTCGCGCTCTACAGTCGAGCAACACCTTGCTCGAAATCGAAATCAGTGGTCGAAGGCGAATTGTATTTCTAGAAAAGTGCATTTGGCACTCTTATATGTAAAAAGAACGAGACGGAACAAAAGCTTATCGCTCGAATTACGCAAGTGCATTTTTTAATAGATGTCGCGGACGCGAAAGAGATATACACTTTCCATTCTCGTCTATGTCTCTGTACGTACGTAGGTCTTTACAATTCTCTTACTTAAATCAAAACGCACGATTTCCTGAAAATCTTGCGAAAATATATTAACCCTTTGAACTTTGGTTGCAATATTTAGAGAGAAAAGGCTACTATGTTCTTTCAAAAGATTTTAATTTAAAGTCCAAAGGGTTAATAAGTGTATACACGCCGCGGGGTATATAGGGGTGACTCTAATTCGAAAAAGGAGTAGCAACTTTTACGCAAGTGCATTTTTGAATAGATGTCCAGACCGAACCAAGCTCACCGAATGTGAGTTTGGCTTGATCTGGACCCTTAAACTAGATCGTAGGCTTTAGCTTGATTCCGTTTCGAAAGTCTCAATGCTTGGGAAACGTTACCAAGGAGCCGAGCACACCACTTGGAGGTACCTACGAAAGTGACCCATTTCTACGAAATATTTCTGGTCTATGTTCCACCAATGCTTAGCGCATTTTTGAAAATTTGGAAAAAGTCTTATGGCTAAAGTTCATAAACTATGACTTATTGCCAGACTGGTTTAAATATTGTAAAGAGAGAGAATAGTAGAAGTAGCGAGCACAGTGACCAAGTAGTATCAATATCAACTGTCATTCTCAATTATTAATATTTGTATGAGAAAGAGCTGCAAGTAATATAGTTGAAAATCCATAAGAAATTAATGCTTTCCATTCTCGTTTTATTAAGATAATCTAATGACTCGAATATAATTAAACTTGAGAAGTGTAACTCGTATTCAAAGCATCAAGCTTTGATTATAAAATTCAAGAAAAATAATTTTTTAATATTTAAAACACGATATTAGCACTCTGACCTCGAATTTGAAATTTATTGTTACTGTTTACGAGAACTAAGTATGTATTCGTGGTCACTGTGCTTGCTACAGCAATCATTTGTTCAATAGCATGCAGAAAAATTGAAAAAATGAAAATGTACCACTCACCGATCGTTGAACACAGTCTCATTACTATCCATGCAGACAGGAAGCTTGATTTCACTGACATCCGATCACTATCGCAAGTAAAATGCAACTGGCAGATCTCGAATTCGGCAGAGGTTGTTGACGTTCTGTCTCGCTTCAACGATTCCCAGCTCTTCGAGAAAAGTATTGCTCAAGAAGTCTTCTAGATACTGGGTGAATTGTAGTGGAATCTTGTTAAGCGACCTCCCCCATGGTCCAGTAATCGATGCAGTTAATCCAGGAATCGAGATATCACGAAATAATATGCTCACGCGTTCACTGACATCCGATCACTATCGCAAGTAAAGTGCAACTGGCAGATCACGAATTTGGTAAAGGTTGTTGACGTTCTGCCTCGCTCCAACGACTCCCAGCTCTTCGAGAAAAGTATTGCTCGAGAAGTCTTCTAGATACTGGTTGAATTGTAGTGGAATCTTGGTAAGCGACCTCCCACATGGTCCAGTAATCGATGCAATTAATCCAGGAATCGAGATATCACGAAATAATATGCTCACGCGTTCGCAGACATCCGATCACTATCGCAAGTAAAGTTCAACTGGCAGATCACGAATTCGGTAGAGGTTGTTGACGTTCTGTCTCGCTCCAACGACTCCCAGCTCTTCGAGAAAAGTATTGCTCAAGAAGTATACTAAGTACTGGGTGAATTGTAGTAGAATCTTGTTAAACGACCTCCCACGTGGTCCAGTAATCGATGCAATTAATCCAGGAATCGAGATATCACGAAATAATATGCTCGCGCGTTCACTGACATCCGATCACTGTCGCAGGTAAAGTTTAACTGGCAGACCACGAATTTGGTAGAGGTTGTTGACGTTCTGTCTCGCTCCAACGACTCCCAGCTTTTCGAGAAAAGTATTGCTCAAGAAGTCTTCTAAGTACTGGGTGAATTGTAGTAGAATCTTGTTAAGCGACCTCCCACATGGTCCAGTAATCGATGCAATTAATCCAGGCATCGAGATATCACGAAATAATATGCTCACGCGTTCGCAGACATCCGATCACTATCGCAAGTAAAGTTCAACTGGCAGACCACGAATTTGGTAGAGGTTGTTGACGTTCTGTCTCGCTCCAACGACTCCCAACTAACTTGAAATTCGTTCAGGCCAGAAATAATTTGTTACAGCAATGTTCATTGCAAAATATGTACTTTTCGCAGCTGCAGCCATGTACCCTGCATTTTCTTGTATATGTCTTTCACTACTGGGGAGATCCCAAATCTGGGGAGGTATCAAATCAAATAAATCATGTAAACCTATCGAAGGAATGCATCAAATAAAATAATTCATGCAATCCCATTGAAGAAATACACGAAATAGAACGACTCATGCAAAAATTCACGAAGGAATGTATGAAATAGGGCAGATGATGGAAAACAATCGAAGAAATCAGTTAAAAAGGAAGAGAAATCGGTTTTGGCCTTGGCAGAATATTAACATTTTGAATGGCTTTTAACGAACCCGAAAATTTCATCGGCACTAAACGAATAAGCTAACCTAGGCTAGGGGGCCGAGGGGGGGGGGGGGCAGGAAAGACCAGGGCGGAAACCGTGAAGAGGTCCCCAGGAAGTCCAAGTTGTCCAGTAGGTCCGAATGGTCCAGGTGGCGCAGGAAGGACCAGGGTTGAAACCCTGACCAGGTCCCCAGGAGGTCCAGCAGCTCCAGGGTCTCCGGATGTCCAGGAGGTCCACCAGCTCCACGTGGCTCGGCAGCTCCAGGGTCCCCGGAGGTCCTCCCGGCCCGTAGGACCGACGACGACTGAGTACATGGAGCTCCGTGAGCTTAGTATATACACTTCGAGAAACTATGTCCTCCAATCAAAACAAAGTCGACGGTTCATTACAACTGCGAAATCCAACGAATTCTTCGGCAAAAATGGATTTTCTGCTAAAATATCCATTCCAGTGGCTATTACTATGACAAATAATGTTAAGAACATTTGCACTAACCGGCCAGTATAAATTATTATTAACTATGATCGATACAAGTCGAGATATCAAGCAATTAGTAAGCTTTGGCCTTGGATTTGCAAATGATTTTCTATGCCAATTGAATTCTATTTTATTCTCAATGTTTAATCGTTCGATAAATTAATGTTAATACTTATACATATTACATAGTATTATTTATACTGTATAAATACATTTTATTTGAACTGTCTGTACTAAATGAATAGCGCTTCGAATCTACATATATGACGAAAACTTCCAAGCACTTCGAACATGATTCGAAGCTTAAAACTCTTAAATTCTTGATAGGTCTTGAAAATGAACATCTGGTTGTAAAAATTAGCCAGGTTGATCGGCCATTTCGAGAATTCTTTCTCGAGAATTTCTCGAAAAATATTATAATTGCGTATATCTTATTTCTCGAGAAATTTTAGTCTAGCAAATCGCGAACGTATAAACACATCTACAATTTATAATAAATCTTATTAGTAACATTAGAACCTATATGAATTACAATAGAAAATCTCAGTAGAGAAGATTCTACATTATTGACTGGAAAATTCTTAACTGCAGAACTCTTAAATTCTTATTTAACAATTTAGAAAAATTGTATACCTATTGAATTAAGTAATGAGTTTCTTGTGGCTACGAAAGATAATCCAGAACCTCTTCAAAAAGATTCAAAAAACGCGTTTTTTCATTTAATTCCAAGACAGATATGTATAAAATGGCAAAGCAAATTCTAAGTAGCTAGACTTTTCGGAAAATATAACAGTAACTTACGGATCCTCGAAATGAGGAATTACCATTAAGAAAACAATTCCAAAAATTTAGTTTCAACATAGAAAAATATAAATTCTCGACTTTAACTAAGGAATTTCGTATTTTTCAGTCCACTGGAAGGACACACAATTTACCATAACTTTTGAATATGCTACATACGATCAAGTCAACGTCCAATCAAAACGAAAGAAAATTTTCTACGGCTACAGATTTTATCCCCAGAAAAAAAGAAGGAAAGGAATAGATTAAAATTTTACAACAAAAAAGTAATGTTTCACTTTGCACAAATTTTGCGCTAAACAAATAATCAATTATATTTAATATCTGTTTTTCATTTATACAAGTTTTGTGCAAACTGGACAGTAATGAACAATTAGTTAAAGTTTTCTTATGTTTTTGATAAATATTATCAACATTATTCCAAAAATATCAATTTTATAATATTTCCTTCAATTTTTCGAGAATTCTCAAGACGTATGATCTGATTTCTGATTTCTCGAGAAATCAAGAACACTATTTATGACTGTATTGTCCCGTGAGTCGACGGTGGACGTAGATACGGGTCCAAAACCTACCAAGACTTTGAAGCAAGAGTTTCCAGACTTCCAAGACATTCAAGATCAATCAAGACTTTTCAAGACTTTCAAGATCTATCAATACTCTACTCTTTTCAAGACTTCCAAGAGTTTTAAGCTTCGAATCACGTTAAAAGTGCTTAAAAGTACTCGCCTGATATTCAAGACAGATTCGAAGCGGTTCGAATCCCATCACTATCTGCGGGACTGTCAGTAACAGCGTGAATTTTGAATACTTTTCGATATACGATACGTGAAAAGGTTCCACTACCCGCAAAGTACTAATAAACAATGTAAAATTGTACTAATGAATTGCACGAAGTATGTACTAATGAACAATGGCAAAATCGGTTGAGATACCCTCTGGCGGCGAGTATGAAGTACCGCTACGGAGTATTCGAATTAGTATTTTCCCCTAGACACTACACATTAGTTTCTAGCTTTTTCTATAATCAGATGTGTAGCGTGCAACACGTGCGATTCGCCAAAGCCGCACGTTTAGGTTAACCGAAATTTAGCTCATGCTACTGTAGCTGCATTTGGTAGCGATAATCTCCATTGAGTTGAATCAAAGTGGCATAAGAGATGGTTGTGTTCACCTGTAATAACTGCGGCGAGTCGCTGCAGAAACCGAAGGTCGCGAAACATTACGAGTTTCAGTGCCGCACCGCACCGTTTGTATCTTGCGTCGACTGCTTCAAAGATTTCAGGTAGATACTCGTTGGAACGAGGTAACTGTGACTTATATACTTAGCTAAACTATATTACCTGTTACTTTAAGGGGAGAGGAATATGTAGCACATACAAAATGCATAACCGAAGCTCAACGATACGGAGGAAAGGACTACGTCTCAAAGGCTGGAGCGAATAAGGGTGAACGAAAGCAGCAGGAATGGCTGAACATAGTAAATAGTATACTGAACAGTGACACGAAACTGTCCAGCTCGGAGCGAAGCTTCCTGAAGACATTGTCAAAGTTCGAGAATATTCCAAGGAAGAAGGCTAAATTTTTAAACTTCGTTCGCAACGCCGCGCCCCAAATAGCGAACTCTGGACTAATCGATAGTGTTTGGAATATCATGGAAACTGCTTATAAAAAGAATCTAGAAAATACAACGGAGAAGCAACAACAGGCAAACGGTAAATATAGTTCGTTACGAGTTTCTGACCGCAGAAGCGAAATATGGTTTTTAAAATATTTCATGTCTCGTGTATATCTAGGCAAGACGGATCAACCGAAAGACGAGAAGGATATAACTGAAAATCAGGAGAATAATGTTGTCGAGAATCAAAATAACGAGAACATATCCAAAGAGAATCAAAGCGAAGATCAACAAAATAAAATTAATGAAACGCACGTTACTGGTAATAATACCAATAATAACGCTAAGAAGAAGAAAAAGAAGCTGAAGAAAAGGGGGATATCCGAAACAGTGGAGGGACAAACCGGAGAACCAGTTTCGGAAAAGAAACGTGAGAATGCTTCCATAGAAGAGCCAGTTCCTAAAAAGAAAAGCAAAAATAATGTAGTCTCCGAATCGCTGAATACCCAGACTGACGATGTTACGGAAAAGCCAACGTTCGACTGGAAAGCTACTATCTTGGAAGTAGTACAAAGTAAAGGAGAAATTTCCCTAAAGAAACTACAGAAAAAGGTCATTTCACGATATATGACTTTCTGTTCGGACGCAGTGACAAATGAAAAAGCAACTGCTAAGTTCAACAAAAAGTTAAAGAAAGTGTCGAAAGTGGTAATATCCGAGGAGAAAGTAAAACTAGCTTAACTTTAAGTAGACACGAATCATAGAGTATTATTACTCCGATCTTTTAAGAAAAGTATAACAATCAGCGATTTTTATTTATCATGTATTTGTCCTAGTAGAAAGTAAGAATCAATTTTCATTACACGTAGGAGTAAAGGCCATCGCCCATTTTGGCGCAGCGCGACAAAGGGAGTCGAAGAAAATAATAATAATTAATTAATTGTCGCCGCGCTTCGGTCATCGATCGTTTATAAGCTTCCCTCTTCGTATCGCCGCGCTTCGCCGAAATGCGCGACGGCCTTAAGCTTCCAAGGTACCATTAAGTATAAAATATTTTCGGAGATTTATTTCTTTTTTTTTTCTTTTAACAAAAGATTTCGATAAAAATACAACAACGTCATTGAACCTGTGTAAGATAAGATTTATCTGTGAATACGTATAAAATGCAATGGCAACAACAAATTGTACAATGATAATCGCTTAGCTACACTTAGTACACTTGCTGTACAGAACACAATCGCCTAGGAACATTCAATTGAAATTGGAACTTCGTATAAAAACTTGTAAATAAAAGTTTTTAAACCATTTCTTAAATGTATCGTGGTATCAAATCTGGAGAATATGGAAGATATATTTGGTGCTCCCGCGGGAAGAATTATTCGGAGCGTACGATTTAAAAGCTTGCGATCGGATTCGAGGACTTATGTTAAATATTCGAAAACTTATCTAAATACCAAGCGTGATTACTCATAGTGGCTAAGAGACCCCACGTAAGTACTTTCGAGTCGCTGGGACCGAAGCTCAACGACTGTTGGTCAAACAACTGCGTAACTGTGCCGCCAAGAGCAGCGAGAATCGCGGTGCCAGCGCAAATGTCCCACTTCTTGATGGCCGTCATATGAACATACGCGGTGGCATTTCCACTTACAACCTCTAGAAACTTGTAGCCTAAACGTTAAAGGCAAAATGAAATGTAGACTAGTAATTAAAATGCCACAGCATCGAGTTAATAAACAATATTTACCTGCTCCAGCTGCGGATATGATTTCAATACTCTCGCCGAAAGCAATTTTGGTAACATTGTGGACTTGGCCGGCGTGCGATCGCGACACGATTAAAACCGGTGTCCTGTCATCTTCCAACTATTTTCAAAAACATCATTTAATGCACACATTTGAATAATCTTTCGTTTCTGTTACCTTGGGTAGTGCTTGTAAATTTCGAGACACCGCATGATCGGTCCAAGTCCAAAACAGACTAGAGTTCTGTTTTGTTTCGAACGGCTTATATATAACACCTATTACAGGCTTTTCTTTAACGGCCACGCAGACCATAGTTGTAACATATTGCAACAAATTTTCTGGATTGAAAGAACGTTAATATGAGATGGATAGATGTTACTTTACGACACCAATTGAGGGGTCGGATGCAATAAGGGGACTAGCGCTCGAAAATGGGAAAAATTATTGTTCAAACGCTAAGAAAGATTGGAAAATTAAATGTTGTTAAATTGCATTTTAAAAATATAGTGTTATAAAGCTCGACACGACACACATTTTTTCTATTTACAGTTTGTTTATCCGATCGTTACTATTCGAGCTAAAAATTAGTAGCGTTTGGATAATAATTTTTCTAGTCCCCTTATTACATCCGAACCCTCAATTAAGGGATGATTCTCCTTTGATCGGCCGAAATATTAAGCTATTTTTAAAGATTTTTTCTCAGTAAATACAACATATAATGAAATAAATCTTTTTGGTAGTTATTAAGCTACTCGTATATTATACAAAAAAAATTAAGAAGAATTTTTGCTATTTGTTTTAATTATTTTTTGCAGTGCCAATATCGCATCTAAATAAAATGAGGTATGTTCATGGCATAGGTGATTTCCTGGCTCAGGCTTATCCGAAACAAGAAATTCGGAAAGATTCTTAATCTGTATGAGTGTCACTATAGCTCCTATCTCAATTAACAATTTTCATGGAGAAATAACCGAGATTTTTCTCACGGAACACCCGAGAATACATCCTTTTGGGTGTTTTGTCAAACTTTCTTTTTTTAAAGCGGCGCCGTTTTCTTACTTTTCAACGAAAATTGTTATTTAAGCTAGGGCCTATAGCGACACCCATACAAATTAAGAATCTTTCCGAATTTCTTGTTTAGGATAAGCCTGAACCGGGAAATCACCTACGCCATGAACATACCTCCTTTATTTAAGTGCGAAGTTGACGCTGTAAAAAAACAATTAAAACAAATTGCAAAAATCCTTCTTAAATTATTTTTGTATAATATAAGAGTAGCTTAATAACTACCAAAAAGATTTATTTCGTTATACGCTTCATTTACCAAGAAAAATACCTTTAAAGATATCTTAATTTTTTGGCGCTTCAAATTGCAATCACCCTTTAATCAAGCGCTAAGCTCGCAAACTAAACGCACCTGTGAATTCCTTTGTCGCGTCTAGAGGATCAATCCAAACAGTAATGTCATTCGCGTTCACAATTTCATCCTTAATATTATAAACGATTAAGCTATTAATGGAGCCTTTTATATCGGACACTGTAACTTTATCACAGTCTTTCGAGGTTTCCTCGGATATAACATTTATACCGGGGAATGCCTCTATTAGAGAGTGGTACATCGCGCAGTGCGACCTGTAATCCGCCTCTGTTACCGGATCATTCACACCTGTTAAGTTCGAAGATAAACAATAATACTACAATTATAGTTACAGAAAACAGCCAGTACTTTCCAACAAAAAAGATACGCCAAATTATTACCTTCTTTTGTTTTCCCTTTGCTCCCTATTTCAAACTTCACTTGATCGTGAACTGCTATCACTTCCGAACCTCCAATTTCAGCCGCCTTTATAGCAGCGGCAAGAAGTAACTTCAAAGAAACATCTCTGTCACGTTCATTTGTATTTAAGGCTCGGCTCGTATAAAAGTACAACACACTAAACAATATTATGATTCCGCAGATAACGGTTCTCCTCACTCTTACGCTCATTCTGATAGTCATCTCAAAATACTACCCTAAAGTGCTCGATTTATTCTTATTGCCTTGACTTTCATCTATACACCGTGACATTTTAATTGTCGATGCGCGGCCATTTTTAATTCATTTGAATACTCCAATGACACGGGACTGCGTGTTATTGAGAGCCACTGGGATCCATTTGATCGTGAAAGCGATGTAGTCAAGTTTTTGACCTTTGTTTTATTTTTTACTTCGCACGCATCGGCAAAAACTTCTGTAAAACCACATTTTCAATAAATCAATTTGGACGGAACGTTTCGAGTGTCACTCGTCTGCACTTGTTTGTTTGGAGGCATTCTGGGATGTTGTTGAGTAGGTTAGGCAAGTTTCGGTTGAGTTAGGTTAGTAACAAAGTGTAAGGTTACAAATATGGCATAACCTATTTATAAACATTACGCCGAAGATTTGGTGGAAGTCAGTTTAGGCTGGGTCTACTGTATGTTATCTGAATCTATTTTCGTATTATTTTGCTGCATCTTTGATTATACTAAATTATAAATTAAGTAGAATGAATACGTAGAGATATTTGCCTGTGAACGGCATTACAGGGTGAATTCTAATTACCGCCAAAATCGCGGCGCCCGTGGTTTTCGTTTCTAAATTTTATGAGAATCTCTTGAAATATGGGAAAGAAATCTGTGAAAGAACCATTACCGCAAAATACAGATTTTCAAATATAAATTCAGTCCCGATAGCAGAAATATATAATTTACGATATTCATTTTATTACATTAATTCCTGCGCGGATGACTTTATGCGTAAGTAAAATTCCCATAAAAAACTTCAAGAAAGTAAAAACATTATTCGGGCGTAAGTGAAATTCGCCCGCAATAATTCCGGTCCGTAATTTCAAAAAACACAAAATTTCAAATATCTTTCATAAATTTACCGACTTAGAAAATACATCGATATTAGTGAGGAAAACAATGACATTCAATTTTACCCTGGTTCTATAAAAGGATGAATTTTATTGATCAATAATAATAATACAGGTCGATAATCCTAACAACATTGTGTGTTCCAGTTGAGAAAATTAAATGACGTTATTGCTATCAAGACGGTAATTGAAACAAAGCGAGATTATACATTCAGAATGTGCACGTTTACATATATGTGTAAAAAACATAATTCGGATCGCGTAGTCGCTGAATTCGTTCGAAACTCGCGGTTAGCATTTTTTTTTTTCTTTAAAAGTAACACAGTAAAAGATGAACATTAAATAAGCGGGGGTAACAAGTGAGATAACATTATATATTTTTTGGTGTTACGCTATCAATAGTAGTTATTGCAATATATTAATCTGATATAATTTTACAGCGCATTTTCTACATATATAATGAAATGGGTTTCCATCATATATCGGTATCTTATGTGCACCTTTTTCTCCTGTGTTCATGTTTTGTAATCTATGCGTTTTCCTATTCAACTGCGGGATAATATATATCATTCTTAGTAACTTTATAATAATTTATAACTGGATAACTCACGCATTTTACACTGCCTCTTTATAGTAATAATAATAAGTACTATGCAGCCTTTGCATTTTTTTTTCTCTGTTTCTGTTTTCTTTTTCTAACTTATGCGCCTAATTTGTTTAATACGTGAGAAAGTTATTTCAGCGGTTTTCATTTTGGAAATATTTAATAATCATTTTCAGACATAAAGGGTTGCCGTTCCACTTGGTCCAGCAATAACTGCATATCGACAAGTTGTTTATTTCAGCAGCTGCTGTTACACACTGTCATCTGTTCGAAGATAATGGGAAAAGAAACCTTGCAGCGTTTATTACGAAAGGGAAGCGCGCGACGGAAGAGACGAATACTCACCGTGATACCACCACTTTGTTTTCTTTGGATTTTTATTACACGTCTTCACGTAGAACGAATTGTCAGGTGGCCTTTTCTACGACAGAGAAACGATCCTTTTAAGTATTTCGTTAACGGACCGAGGGAGCATCTTTCTTACCTTTTCTTTACAACTGCTTAACATTGATACAATACTTAAACAAACGCTTTGCACACTCAGAGCTGGAGACCAATCATCAGTTAGAATAGATAGGCAGATATGACCGTTACTGTAAATGTGTGGATGAACTGGTATATTACCACCTATGAAAGTTACTTCTGGCGAATCAAACGGATATTTAGAGCTAAATTTAAATTGCAGCTGAAACCGTTCGCCTTCGTACAGAGTGCCCTTCGCACCCTCCATATGAACGATCCATTGCGTTAAATTTTGATCAGCGAGATCCGCGTCCACGCGCACTCCTGGTGGAGGCTCACGTATAAAGGACATCAACTCCTTCTGCAGCCGTCGCTGAAAGAATATGCGACGCGTTACAAAGCCCCGTACGCGATCGAACAGCAGATGCTTGTGCTATTAATTTATTTCTACTCAAATTTACCTACCCCCTCCTCGAGCAAATTTAAATTAACATTCAACAATGTCCCCCGCGTCATGATCAGGAAAATAATTTCAAACGAAACTCGAATAAAACAGCTTAATCCCCGTTTGCATAATGGGCCGTCGCGATCGTAAGAATCGTTAAGCCAGCACGTCCAACAACGAAATGTCGACTCGCTTCAACAAACCTTAACCACAATCGATAAAACGTCGTTCGGACTGACACAATCAATTAAAACGAAGCGACAATGTCGACGGAATCGTGGGACTTGCCGTTAAAGCAAAGGGGTAGCGCGTCTAATTTGACGCAAAACGTCATCGAAATTTTGACGAGTGGCACGCGGAAGGATTCTTTATTTTGACCATGCAAAACGCCACGATCCCTCGCGCCGTTCAGCACGTTCGCTCTGGACAATCCTACCGGGGGTTTGCGTCGAGCCGTGGATGCAAATACAGGGAAGGATTCGCGTGCATTAAAGGGGGTCCTGACATTAAACTTACCTTCGACGGGGACATTGCCGCCATTGTCGTTATGTTGCTCTCCATTGAAAAACATAACCGCTGCTCGTTGCAATTTACATGGATCACTCGTTTTGTTTGTTCCTCGGTTCAAGAATGTCAGGCCGTCGCGACGATGCCGTTTTGCATTCTTTTTTTTCTCTCTCTCCCCCTAAAAAGTTCGTGGCTATACTGTCCGCGTATAAAAACGAGCCGCACGCACCGATGGTCGCGAAGCGTCGTTGCCGTAGTGGGGACCCCAGCGTTAAATCAGTCAAACTTGACAGCCGTGCCCACGTAATGGGGCGAGTATACAACACACGATGGGCCACCCCTTCGCCGGCGCGGCTATTCTTACCTAACTTTCCACCTGACATCGTACGACTTCCCGAAATAGAGAATCTCTGCCTGTAATTAACATTCTCACGCGCTGCCGCGGGAAATACGGCGCGATCGTTCGGAGATCGTTGGACCGTGATTTCTATGGACTTATAGGTAGCTTTCTTTGCGGGAAACAATAAAAGACAGCTGAACTTTGGATCTCGGCAGCGCTTAAGTTTGTATTCGCGCCACGTTCGTTCGACTCAAAGGTCAATTCTCAATGGACCCATGTTCGCTGTATTATATTCGTGGCGTAGTAAAATATTCATCCTTTTCTGCTGTTATGCGTTTAGAAATGGTATTGGTTATTCCTAAGGAGACCGGGAAATTTAATCACATCGGGGGATTCAGTTTTTCCCTTCTTTTCAGCTGGGACCTTCCCCTAGTCGCCTTCTTGTAGATTATAATCTGAGGTTCTTAATCTTCCCGATCTTTGTGTAAATTTAAACGGGCACTCGAAGAAATAGAATTATCGAAGCGTGTTTGAATAAAATTCTTATTTAGTGTCAGAGAAATGAACACACGCTGACAAGAGGCAGAGGGTCGCGGGGGCGTTTAAATTTCCGCTGCTTTTAAATGATAAAATGAAAAACACTGTATATAGTATTTGAACTCACCGAAGCAATAGCCTCGTAATCTTGATTATCGCTGGCGAGATTAAATGGGCTGGAAATATGCACTTATCGATCAAGTCAAATAACCTTGTACAAACGAGTGATTACATTAGACAGCGACATACATAGTATGTTTAGAATTCCCACTGAACTCATCTCTCATTCTGCTATTCAAATCTGAGCATGAATTAGATATGTACCTTTAAACGTATGACGAAATATAATCACCTCGCGGCCCGTTGATAACTGCTGTTCAAACTTGCAGCCCGCTGCAGTTTAGGGAACGACGGCTTCTATTCGATGTTTAAACAACCAATCGAAAAATCGATTTACATCGCAGATGTTATTTCCCGTTAGCGTGCGTAACGCGCGTTGCAGAAATGACCGGGGCGTTGGAGCTGCATGCCGTGGTTAAAGTTATCTATGCAAAATAAAGTCTTTGACCTGCTTTATTTAAAACGATTCTCTAGTCTATTGTGCTACGATATATATCACAGCAGCGCAGCTTGTGTATTAATTATTATCATTGTTTATAACACCACTCCTCGCGGAATGACTCGAGAATTCCATGCACATTTAGGTGATTATATTTCTGTAACACAGACGGTGTAAGAAGTGGATGTACGGGGTCGAGTAATGGATCGCTAGCACTGTTACTTTCCAATACCGTAATAATTTTATTCGTGTACTGAAAGATGCATTCCTTTTTAGCGCCGATGTAAACGGGCAATAAATTATTCATGACTTCAGCGGAACATTTTATTAGTTTAATTACCGTGGCAAGTGCTAAGAAATTAGCTACCGCACTTGTCCTTTGCTTCATTCTGTATCATGGATTAATGCATCTTGTTTACGGTAACATATATATATATATATATATACACACGTTTATAACCTTTCTCTTCAGAGTAATACCGCTTATTTTTCCAGCGCTATTAACGCGAAGCAGAGTAATTTAATACAGTTAATTTCTTTAGGTAGCGATTCTTGTAAGTGGCTGTTAACGGAAGGAAGATACAAAGGGGACAAAGAATGGCAGCCTTACGGGTGTATGATGCACTCGTACACGCAAACGTAAGAATTTGAATCTCAAAGTATTCGGGATGCTGTATAAAGAATACTATATTTAAAGAATATTCTTTTGTACAGAGACAGTCGCAGATGCTTGAGATATCTAGCTTTCATGGGCCACCACAATCATTTCGTATTCATCGGCGATGCTAGGATCAGGCAGTTATATAAATCCTTTATATCTCAATACATAGTAGATGGAAAAGCATCAGATCTGACTGACTTGCCGCAGAATTCTAATTTAAATTTCAACGATGCTCAACTTAAGTTGAAAGTGCAGTTCTTATGGAGACCTAGATTGGATAATTCTATGATAGAGGACCTTAGAGGCTGGATGGTAACTCACTCGCACTTTGGACGTTAAAAGAAATAAAATCTAAGCGTTAACGCCTGTTCGATTTTTTTAGAAAAGTGACGCTCCGAGTTTGATTATCGCGGGCAATGCGGCAACGACGATTCTTACGAACAACAACAGCGATACTCAACTGTATTCCGAGTATAGCATGGGATTAGTGAGACTCGTGCAACCAGTAGAATTTCTGGCTAAAAGAAACACGAGACTTCTATGGGTGTTGCAGGACCCTGTGTTGAAAGAAAGACTGCCGGCTCAGTTGGTGGGCATAGATAATAGGCAGATCAATTTGTGTAACAAAGCTGCGGCGAAGGTGAGCTCCCTTCGATTGTACCGATGTCTCTGGCAGAGAAAACTGTTTATATATTAACGATTCACAGGTACTCTCTCATAGCGACGCTCACATATGGGAGAGCAGTAAGCTGGTCGGTGCCGGAGTGCTGGAACAAAGTCCGGACGGTTATTTAGCTAGCCCCTTATCCTTGCGACACAAAGTCCAGATACTTCTCAACACTTACTGCAACGATCACATGAATTTTGACGACGGCAGTTGTTGCAGCTATCCGGAGCCAGCAACGACGCTGCAATTGCTAAGCTTGTCCGCCCTCGCTCTATGGTAATTGTTCGCGTACAGCTGTATCATGCTCTAAGCATACAGTAAATGATAGTTCGTTACAGTATAATAATTGGCGGTGGACTGTGGCTGTACAGAAAGTTTTGCCACTATCGGTCCGAAATATCCTACTTGCGAGTCACCACTGTCGAAGTGGAAGACACCGAGGAAGCGAATACTTCTGAAGTTACGCAGAACGACCAACCCGAAGTACAAGATTTTTATACACTGATGACATCGTTGGCTCTCTTGTCCATTATTCTCGCATACTTTTATTTATGCGACAGGTAAATTCAAATTACTTTTCATTTGACTAATGATATTGACCATTGTTACGTTACGGCTTTGCGTTGTATTTAGAACAAATTTCTTCATGAAAGAGAACAAATACTATAGCGAGTTCAGCTTCTGGTTGCCTCTCGGATATATATTGGCTCTTGGATTGTTTTTTACCGAAGACAGAGAAAGGGGGCCAAGAACTTTGAATCGGGAGCAAACGGATGAATGGAGGGGGCTGATGCAGGCGGTGGTGCTGATATATCATGTTACTGGAGCTAAGAATGTTTTACCGATTTACATGTATTTGAGATTAATCAACTCTGCTTACTTATTCTTGTCTGGGTATGGACATTTTTGTTACTTCTGGCAGACGGGTGATGTTTCTCTAGTGAGGTTCGCTAGGGTACGTATTAGAAGACTATTAAAACACGCGAGATGATATTGTAAATCTTGAATTTACGAGCTAATAAGGGAAGATTCCGAACGCGAAAATTCAAAAAATTATAAAATTTTGTGAATATGTGGGGGATTTCCGCCTGATTACATCGGAATTTTTGTTTAGAATTGATCTCTGAAAATCCGGTTATTCGAGCCCTCTTAAGACTTCGAGTTACTTGGAGATCAATTTTCAGCTGGAAAATTTTCGAATTACTCGAATAAATTCGAACAGGTCTCCACCTTTCGAGATAAATATTCAAATTACTCGAATTACTTTGAGTTACTAGCGTCTTATATATTTCTTCCTCACAGTTGGACTAGTATTTGATAGTAAATACATAAATATTCGATTAACTTGAAGTCTTACGAGGACTGAGTTTCTCAAGTAACTCGCATTTTTTTTTCAAACAATTCGTCGATTTCATGCAGCTCAGAAAATTCAAACGCTCGACTCGGTTCGACCGACCATTATTCGACTCAAAATTCGAATAATTCGAGTACCCACACACCCCTAATCTACGAATTTCTTACTTTCAGGTAATGTTTAGACTGAACTTCCTAACAGTCTCCTTATGCCTCTGTATGAACAGGCCGTACCAATTCTATCATTTCGTTCCGTTGGTCTCGTTCTGGTTTTTAGTCATCTACTTCCTAGCATGGGTGCCGCCAAGAATATATTCTGGTAGCTTAACCGAGTATGGCCCGAGGGCTCTACTGTACCTTGCTCTGAAACTCTTAGGGCTCGTGTCGATGATTACTATATTATACATGTCGGAGGTATTAATTCATAACTTACGTAGCTTACAAACTTTACATTACAAAAACACATGCAGTGCGTGGTCATGCGATAGGTTTTCTTTGAAAAAGTATTCGTTACGAGGCCGTGGAAGGCACTGTTCGTCACGACCGACGATGACATACGCGAGTGGTGGTCGCGCTGGAGGGTGGACAGATACAGCGTGGCTTGGGGAGTCACTTTTGGGGCTGGCCTCGTAGCTCTGCAGAGGATAGATCACATTCCGGGAACAGCATTCTCGTCTCTGCTGGCACTGGTCGCTTTGACAGCGTACACCACCTTCACTATACTGTGTCACTCGGTGTCGGAGTGCGAAGAGATCCATTCATACGTGGCTTTCATACCGGTAACGATCTGTATTCTGTATACTTCAATTTACTTTTGGGACATCGCGTTCTAATTTGCGGTCTCTGCCACCAGATTATAGGATACATAGCGCTTAGAAACGCATCATTGGCATTGCGTGGCAAACATTCGGCTCTCTTGGCTGGTTTAGGTCGAATCAGCTTAGAAACTCTAGTCGCACAAGGCCACATCTGGCTCGCAGCAGACTCGCATGGTGTGTTAGTGTTGTTACCTAGGTTTCCAGTATTAAATCTCTTAGTCACGTCGTTTATTTTTATATGCGCAAGTCATGAAGTGAGTACACCGATATCTTCTTCTCTCTGATTCGGTACAAATTCTCGTAACGCAACAATCCTCGTTTTATTTTTTTTTTTTTTTTTAGATACACAGATTGACCCAGGTTCTGGCGCCATACGCTGTACCAAAAGATTGGAGACTGGTGGCTCGTAACTTGTTACTATTTATTGCAGTCCTTGTACCTATAGGTATTCACGACGGAATGTTTTAAGCGGACATTAACGAGAGGACACTTTTCGCATAAGTATGTAAATATATATTTTAAGCACATAAGTTTGTAATATTCTTTCATAAAACTTTCCTTACAAGAAAATATAACAAACTTATAAACAAAATACTCGTCTCCACTATTAATTTCTATAACGAGAAAAATAATAAAAAAAAAAAAACAAACGTTCAGCTTGATTACTTTTGTACATGCTCATATATTATTTCTAAATTCATTTAGCGTATAAATACAATATTCACAATTGTAAAGTACGTAGAGTGTATAAAATCTTTTCGTTATTCATGTTAAAACGTGTTGCCCAGCCAGCAGGAACTAGTATTTCATAATAGGCACTAAATTTCGTCAATTTTCAACTATTCAATTTAACAATTTTACGACAAAACAGATATCGTTAATGTTTACTACCTTTCGAGCCACACTTCGACTTGTCGTGTTTCACGTGACTGGTGTACACGTCGTAACCGAGGGATATGGTGTTATCGTAAAGGACTCTATATCTGTTCGGCAGGAAATAGAAGTTAAGAATTTGAGCTGGTGGCCAAACCACCCACTCTGCTATGTACAATCTGTGCGCTTTACTAGTAATCTCGCTTTTCAATTCGGACCAACTACTGTTCTCCAAAATGGCCAGCGATAAGAAGAACATCGTTATGCAAAGAGGGGAACAGATTAATTGATCTACGAACACTTTCTTTAATACGACGTTAACCGTACGACCCGGTAGCCTCGCGTCCAAATATTTATACCAATAGTGACATACTATACCAATAGCCATACCGGACGCAGCCATGTTCCTAGTTCTATTTAAACTCCACTTATCCCACTCACCCTACAACGACAATCGTAACTAAAATCTACATTGAAAATCAAAAGAAAATGTAATTCTTACTGGGACTGGTACCTTCAAAATTTCATAATGCTGTTCTAAGACATCACCCGCGGCGGAGAGAGAAATAGAGATTCCGACATTCGTGTAGAGTAAATATTTAGGCGAAAATAATTGTTCTTTGATAGCGTGTATCCTATGAATGATTGAGCTCATATTCCTAGCAACGTTCATGATCTGAAAGAGATAGGTACCAATATTTAGAATAATTTTGAGGTTAGAAAGCGGGCGACATAAACAAGTGGTTCTCATAACCTACAAAAATTTTATCACGTGAAATTAAAGCTATATACACTTTAATTGAGGCAAACTGAAATCGAAAATGATGGACAAACTTACGTGTACAGATAAGAATGAAGGCAAATATAAATGTTTTCAAACAGAACTAAATATTTTTCACTACATAACGAGTTCCCCTAACGTGTGAGCAAATTTTCGAAAAACTTCCTCGATTTTAAAAGAAACAACTGGAAAGATCTCTGTGTTAGATAAATAGCTGCGAGATTAGACTTAGCTTACAACTATTTTTGAAAGCGAGGTAGAAAGCCAAAATCATTTTGTGATACGAAATATTTTAGGACTTGGAATACCGTCATGCTTACGGCTATATTTTACGAGATAATTCGTAATAGTTATAGAACATTAGTGCTTTAAATGGACAGATTTCTGAACTGCGCGTTTAAGCAACTTTATTTTTATTTCTGAAAATCATTTTTTATGCACAATAATACGGTGAAAATTACAAAACGCCGGAGAGGCATTACAGGACATCGGAGACATGATGGAGTCCTGCAGAGTCCTGTTGAAAAGTTCCAGTAACTTTTGCTGAAGCTTCCACCTCCTGATAAGTTCCGAGAAGCCTGTTTTAGTTACAAATTTCTTTCCTCTACTGAATTCTTTACAATATTTTCCGTAGAGAATATCAGTTGTCCCGAATAATTCTTCGAACTGTATATTATTCATTTATGAACGAGGGCGAATTCCACTACGTCCAAATCAACCTAACCGCCCGTGGTTTTCGTTTCAAAATATATGAAAATCTCCTGAAGTATGAAAGAGAAATCTGTGAAAGGGCCATTATCGGAAAATGCAGGTTTTTAAATATAAACAGGAACATATAATTTATGATATTCATTTTATTACAAAACCGGAAAATTCATTCCTACGGTTGTGGGCGCGGGCGATTTGAGCGTAAGTGGAATTCGCCCCAAGCATCACGAAAGTTGATTACGCCAAATCCCACTGTTTTCGCTTTCAAGGGCGGATCCAGAGGGGGGCAATCGCCCCCTCCCCCCAACAGTAATAAAATAGAAAAATATTATAGCATTGTGTATTATTCTGTATAAATAATTAATGCACATTTAATTATTTAGGCTATAGTATCGGATAGAGATATTGAAATATAAATTACGAGCAAATTTTAAATCATGTAAAAGAAGGTTAAACAATGCACTTATGTACTTTCCAAGAAAGGCCCCTGCATCCGTCACTGTTCGCTTTATAACTATATATTACATTATACCTTCCGTCACATTTTATATGTATTCAACAGCACTGAAGCCACTATTTACAATCTTTTATTTAATTATTCTATAATTGCATTTGCCCAGGAAGTTTTCGCTCGTAATCTCGCTGACGCAGCGACACAGAACGTCCATCGACCAATGATTTATCATTATCATAATCTAATCACTTAATCAAATAAACGAGTTATATATAGAAAAACTCTTCACAACTAAGAAAACCAATTATCACACATGTTATTCCGGATAATCTTAAAACATTAATTTTATAGTCTAACACTAACCAATTCCACTTCCGTTTCTGTGAATTTTAAAAAGGCTCGTGATTGGTCATCGATTATTCACCCTTATTTCTATTAAACCATCTTGTATCGAACATTCCAATTGCCATCCTCGTCAAAACCTTAATTTATTCACAAATCGAAATTCCGTCACATTGAACTTACACTGCGAGCACGATTATATACAGTAAACCGACCGTGGAAGTTTGAATCTCGCGCGCTTTAGTTGTCAGGTTAACATCTGTTCTTTGATGCTTGGACTGCTTGGCGCCTAAACTGATAAAATAGGCGGGACTTCGCGCGCATTATCATCAGCAGTCATTAGCAGTGGTCGCCAGGACGAGCAGAAGTCCGTAAATAAGCTGCCTTGATTTTCAAAATTCTAACGGATTTCTGCGACGAGTACGTATATATCCGTATATAAAAACATGTCGCAGCCGTCGGTAACGGCGTATTTTAATACGCGCAAGCGGCAAGCTACTGACGATATACGGGGCAAGTCGAAGGTTTTGCTCCTCGAGCGGGATCAGACCAGATCGGTGAGTAGCCAGAAACGCAATCCGCCAAATAAAGATACCTCTGAGTCGTCAGGTTCGTTGACTCCAGTTCAGGAGGAAAAAGCAATGGGGACCAGCCCGAAAGTTGTCCTGGTCCCAGGAGGCGGTCGCGCTCTAAAGCCGAACTCAGCTGTTCGCAACATTCAGTTCGACTCCCCCAAGAGCAACGCTCAGAAAACACCCAAAAGCAACACCAAAGCGCGCGTGACTCGCTCGCGAAAGTTGTCCGGGCAAGAGGGGCAGCCAGACATTCGGGAGAGCTTCCAGAAGATCGCGGAAGACTTGGACACCAAGCGAGTGCTTTTCGAGAAGAAGGGCACGCTGAGCCCGAGGAAGAATGCTCCAGGAACCCCGAAGAAGAATGCTCCAGGAACCCCGAAGAAGAGAGACGCGTCCAGCGAGAACGCAGCCACGAATCTGCCTAGCGATCATTCTGCTGTTAATTGCACTACGCCGAAGAAAGTCTCGACTATGGAGAGACTTGCCAAGCAGGAGCTGTCGTTGAACGAAGTGAAAAATAGAATTACCAAGTCGGCCAGGCTTTTGGAGCTGAAAGCGTCCATTTCACGCTTTAAGAATTGCGAGCAGAGGTTGGAGAAGGTGCAGAAGCGAAAAGATGATAAGAAGATTCAGATACAGAAGTTCGAGAAGATTCAGCTTGAAATACCAGTTAGGTAAGGTGTTTGGGAAAAGGCGATTTATGTTTCATTGTGCTTGAATTACTCGATGTATATGTTGTTTGTTGCAGTCCACAGAAGGCATTTAAATCTCCGAGCAAAATGGTATTAAGCCCTGTTAAGAATAGGGACTTATTGGGAGGCAGTCCGCAGAGACGAATTCTGTTCGAGCCTAAGGAGAAAACCCCTAGCCCAGTGAAGGGTAGTCCGACCAAGACGCCAGCTTATCAGCAATATTTATCGCTTGCCGAGAGTGGCACACCCGCTCTGCCATTGCCGTACCATTACAGATTCTTAGCAGAGGCGTTCAGATGCGTGGACACGGTACTATATTACAAAAACATCGCTCCGTTTACAGTTAATTCACGGCGTAGATCGTTGCCATGTAATTATGTAATTCGTTCCGCAGGTGTCTGCAATGCTGTTCAATCGCAAAGAAATAATAACTTTCAAGAAACTAAAGCCTGCGGTTCAGGAGTTACTGCGTAAGAATTTCACGCTGGAACACGTGGCGCAGATCAAGACTATGTTTCCAGATGCTTATGCCTATCATCAGGACAAGCATCGAACATTTGGTTCTACGTCTAAACAGGATAAATACGAGCTAGTATTCACACCCATTGTTAAAGAAAAAGATGGTAGGGCCACTCCAGACTCTGATGATGTTCTGAAATCACAATCTGAAGTCAGTATGGGACCACGAGTATTGCTGGACAGAAGAAGGACGTTTTACAATATCCTGCTCGGTAATACTGCGCTTTTATAGTAGATACTAATGAAGATTTCGTTACTGCGTTCTATAATCGCTTGGTGGGTCTTTTGATACAGGTAAAGTCAAAGACGAACACGAGAAGTTTTTACTCAGTTTGGAAACACCGATGCGTGTGCCGAAGGAGAAGGTACTGCGTTGGCATCCTGAATTTGACGTCGAGAGCTGTAAACAAATTGAGCAAGCTGAGTTACCCCAGCCTCCTAACGTAGAGAAATTAACAACTGCGAAAGATATGCTTGGTAAGAATTGGATAGGACGTAGTATCTCGTAAATATTTGAATAGGGGATAGATTACCGACGTTTACTTTTCGTTTAGACAAAGCGAAATCACTGTTCAGTTGTGGCACACGCATGGAGAAAGCGTTGCAACGGTTAGCCGAAGCGAAAATGACTTCGGAATCTAATTCGCCACGGAAGAACGAGGACAATTCAACGCAGACTGAAGATGGCATGCGGAAAGTTAATATCACTGTTGTAGACACTCCGCCCGCCACACCCACCACGCAGAATAGTTATCTTAGTATGGCTTTCAAAGGTTTACCGAAGGCTCTGCTTGAGAAGGTAAATACTTCCGTGGGATACTTCTTGTTTTGTTTTAAACTTACTTCTTAACGATATATCGTGCGTTAGGTTCGAGCTAGGCAAGCTGCGAAAGCGTTCGAAGCGATGACACGCACACCGAACGCCGATAAGGAAGCCGCGATGTACTCGAGACTACCAGAACTAGGCAAGATCCTACGCAACATCTTCGTAGCCGAGAAGAAGAGCGTTTTAACCATGGAATTCGTGATCGGGAAGCTGGAGAATTCGTTCAGGGCGAAATTAATACCCGCGGAATTGGAGGAGCACATACGTCTGTTGTGCAAATTGATGCCAATATGGACCAGTATTCATAACGTGCGGAAAGTGGATTATCTGAAGATGCAGAAAGACGTAGATCTTGGGAAAGTGGTGAAAAGATTAGAAGTTATGGCCAATAACAAAGTGACTTCGTCATGACACGGATTAACGAGCGATCCCCTCTTCCCAGCTTATGATTTATATATTGATTACTATATACACAATTCCATCATGATAACTTAATTTGTTTCCTCGAATTTTCGCGCCGCATTTGCATTGATCGACTATACTATTATCCTTTTATGTTTTCAATGAATTTTCCTTGATAATGTAGTTTAGTCTCGTTGCGATGGCGGCCAATGTAGATTTAGCTTCCCTTACGTGGAGGATATCTCACTGGATGCACATCCGTAGTTATAAGTGACCTTGTATGTACTCGACAATATTTCAGTTTACAGATGAGTTCTCGCACACTTACAAGTACATTCGTATTATGTAAGGATAATACAATTCTCTACGGATACGCATTCAACGTACGAACTTTAATCTCTTATGAAATTGTATCCGATTGTATATGAATTACACTTAATGCACTGCCTAAAAAAAATGTTATACAAATATACTTCCAGTTTCATAAATCATCTTTGTTGTTATTCAATGTTAATACCTGGTGGAAGACAGTGGCGCAGTCAGGATAAAAATATTTTTAATGAAAATTCAATCAAATTCAGGAGGTCGTTACGAAAATTTATTTAAAGAATAATATCCACTTTTCTTCTCTTTTTACAAAGCTTCTTTGGGAGATGCCCAGGGCCCCTTGGCCTCTTTATTAGTTACTACTTTACTTAATTGTATAAACTTACTAGCTTTACTACTCGGCTTCGCCCGCAATTTAGATTTTGATTTTAAACAAAATTTCTTTTATTTTTTGAGAAAATAGTCTCAGTCATCTGGATTAACTAGGCATAATAAACTGGGACATATTTCGTGACCTCAGAGTTCACCATTCGAAAGTTTTTAGGCGACAACAAACACACAAACACTTTCTGCTTTATTTATTAAGATAAAGTTGGCGAACTGAAACATTTTAATTCAAATTTAGGTATTAATTACCAGATACCATCTGTTAATAATATTATTAACTACCTCACCCACATTCGATATGTTAAACATAAAATTTTCTGTTGGAACTACTGATAGTAAAGTAGAACAAGAAGCTGTATTATTTCCTAACCTCAATGAATTAGGTGGTAGTTGTTACGAACTGTAAAAACAATTCACTTCTAAATATCCAATCTGGTATAAATAATTTTAAAAATCATGTTTCTAACGAATACATTGCTGAAGAAAGTTAAGAGCAAGTAAGTACACGTAAATCTCTGTATAATTCACTTTCGAATATAAAAGACAGGTTAGTTTGTATTAAGTAAAGTGTTTTAATCAATCTCTTTTTAGTTTAATTAACGATACTAATCAATTAATGTACTCTATAAAATACTCCAGCATTTACACGAACATAGTTTGGAATAATCAAGATATAACAATTAAGTATAACATTGTTTATTTACAGAAATGTTTTAGTGTTGCTAGAAAGCATAGTAAGTGGGCACCAGTACGTGGTAGTCAGGGAAAGGCTGGCTGATAAATTGGAAGTCGCCAAATTTGATCCTTACGGTAAGTCGCTAATATAATCTGACTGTCATGTTTCGTTCACAAAACGTACTTACATTTGTAACAAGAATACTTCAAAGCATTCAAATGTAATAATAAATACAACTAGACTTCAAGAGTCAGTTGCTATAAATTGGTTTACACGAACCTTAATCTACAAAGAATCTTTTCCTAATTCCACGATAGAAAAAAGAGAACATATATGACTCAAGCATTTACAGCTAGCGTGAACATGAAATAGTTCAGTTACAAGGCAGATTATATACTTTCAGTTCAATCTACGGTGCTATACAGGGAAAGGAAGAAGATTCGGAGTATTTAAACCGAAGCTCGCAGAGTATATTTCGTTATGTTAACTTATGTCGATGGATATTTATAATTAAAATGTACAAATATGATAATAATAACTAATAACTAAATCAGCACGACTTCGCTTCTTTAATGGCATCCACGAAACCAAGAGAAAAGTACTAACTTGCCGACCGCTCGAACAAATAATTAAAATCGAGAAAAGAGTGTAGAGTTTCGCGTCTACTAAATAGTTTGGAACAAAGGGGCCGACCGTCGTGCGAGAAACAATGAGATGTGATCGTAAATGGTTTTGAATGGCTTGCCCGGCATATCAGAGCGTCTTGCACGGGTGGCGCGCCTGGTCGCATGTATCGAAAGGAGCGAGACGAGTGGAGAAAGAGAAACGGAGGACCTCGAAATCGAGATTGGGGTAGGTTCTCTTTGATCTTTAACAAGGAACGCAAAGTTGTATTATTTCCACCTGGATTTCAAACGGTTTGAAATCCACGAGGCGTGAAACGCGCCTCTGTTCTCTTCCTCCGTCCCTCTCTATCGCTTACCCCTTCTCCGCGCGCTGTTTCTCTGTCGACTCCCTACTCTCTCCGTCGTTCTTCGCTTTTCGACGGCGCGGGAGCAACTCGGGCGTCGTTTACTGATGTTGCCAATTCAATTTCCCCCCGGCGGACTATTGTGGGTAGAAAAGGGGGTTGTTGTCGCGGAAAGGGTGCCCCCCCCCTCTTCTCTCTCTTTTAACCAACCGCCTCTGTCACTCGCGATTGTGCACGTGACAGCTCCTGACATCTGGACTTCGCGCGCTTTATTTCTTCCTCTTCGAGAAAAACTTTCCCCCGTCTTGGTTACTGCTCCTTCTTTCGGTAGCTGAACGTCCTTTTCTTATTTTCTTGTAGGTACTGCAATTTCGATGGTGTTCTTTCACTTTAAATAAAATCGTGGAGCAGGATTTTTCATAACAGAATATGAATCAATTTAGTAAAACATCAAGCGTCGAAATGAATTTGTTGTGAAATATCCTGTTCCACGATTTTATTTAAAGTGAAAGAAACACCATCAAAATTACAGTACAAGAAAAGAATCTCTTTTTTAGTTTTTAGTGCATTTTTAATAAAATCGTTTAACATAATTTGTTTTTTATATATATTTTTTTTAACGTCGGTCTTAATATTTTTTAAATTAAATCAAACCTTTGTTCGAAATAGAGTTATCTACAATATCGACTTATTTTAAGCTGTTCAATGACCCACTTCCAGGTTATACCATGAATATTGGGCCACGCTATTTGGTACTCTGATGCGCTTAACTTATCAACCCCTTCGGTGCTACATGCATACATACGTTCATTCAGTACACGCATTGTGTGCTGGAACCGCCCATGGGCGTTTAGCGACTATACTTCAGAGATGGGACTAAAGTCCTCCCGCGCACAGCGTGCAAATTATCATCCCTCGTATCAACAGCGTCATTTCTCAACCACAAATACCCTTGTCTATTCAAAACTGATTAAAGGAAAATTAACGCGTTTCGCCCCTGGTATTAATGCGTCTTAATAATAAACTCCCGCGACTCGTTCGTTCCCCCTTGCCCACTCAAATCCCCAGCGGAACATAAAACATAAAACAAACGGTCAGGTGGCAATTAAAGTGCCCCGAATCGGCGATCCGCGCGCGAGAAACTCCGGCTCCGGCTGGAAACTGCACAGTAGTTCCCCGCGGTCTGGGAACGGAGAAATCGCGAAACAAACGGAACCATCGGCGGAGCGGGCTGTTTTTCGCGGAACAATGGGTTTCGAAGCAGCGCGCAACAGCGAAATTGTTAAAACGTCCGTTGTTCACGGTCGACTCGGCCGAGCGGCCGGTAAAGGAGGAAACAGTAGGCAACGAGGAAGCTGCGGGGGGGGGAGGGGAGGAGCCTAAGCTGGAAGAAGAAAGGACGGGAAAAGCAAAACAGAAACGAAAGGAACGCAAAGGACGGGGATATGGAGTGAGATGGAGAGGGAACTGAGAAAGAGGCTCGTCTGGGCCTTGGCGCGTTTCAGTTGCCTCGCGTTCGAGGGCGTTTTTCGCCCGTGAGTTGTTCTTTGCTTATTACAGTGTGTGCACTGGGCTCGAGCTCGCTAAAGTGGTTTGCTGCTAATTAACTGCGTTATTTTTACAACTCTCTCTCGCTTCCATCCACCTCCCACGTCCCCCTCATCCCACTCTCCTTTCCCCGACTGTTCTCTCACATTTGCAATGGGGTTCAATAATTCCGCGGCCGCAACGCCCTCTCTCTCTCTCTTTTTTGTTCCCTCCGCGTTTTTAACGTACATGTGCGTGTCACGCGTAGCCTTCTGCCGATTTGCGTAATTTCTATCGCAGGAAGCTGAGAAACGGGGAAATGATAGGATTTAACAAATTAATATAGTTAATAAATCTGAAGTACTGAAGAAAATTGAAATTTTTACTTATGCTGAATTTGGTTTATTTATTAATATATTTATATGGGCAACTACTTTTATAAATGATAACACATTTTGGTAGCAAGGTAGATACTAGGTTATATTCAGTTATAATGAGCTAAATAATCGCCGCAAAGAATATGCTGCAAGGAATATCAGTTTTAATAACATTCAAATTAGATATGAATTATTCTTCGTATCATCACAACTGCAGATATTTAAGTGGGACACCCTGTATATTACAGAGTTACATTAATGCTTAAATGGTTTTCGTGATTCTGTTTTAAAGGACGAAACAGTAGTAACACTCGCTTACTTTTATTATTTGTTTTTAATCGAAAAAAATTTCCTCTCCCGTGTTCAACGTATGAATTATAACATTTATTAATATTGCCACAGCTTCCCAAAGCACGTCATTTCACCCCACTTTAAACGACGCATTTACGCACAGGATTCGAATCGTTAGTAATTTTTATCATTTCATGTTCCCCGTGGTTTGCGAACTGCGCGAGCGTAAACATAAAATAAAACGCGCACGCTCCGCAGGGCATTTTTTGCTCGCACTTACCGCCTTTATACTTGTAGGGGTTTAATTTTACGAGCATATTCTCTGTGTATATTTGGTGGGCACATTCGCGGAAAAATTAACGAGGCGAATATCGGAAGGTTTTTTAACCGCCCCGTCCGAAATGGTTTTTCAACCTCGCTGCTGCTCGACCGTCATTTCGTAATGGTTATCGAAAAGCGAGTATCATTAACTGTCGAAAAAGTGTGTGGGAAGGGGGAGGAATTAATACATCCAACTGAAATACACTTATATACTCCAGTACATATTTCCAACATGGACAACGTTCCGTCCAAACCCCAATGTTTTTCCACGAAGAAATAGGATACCAATCGCACCAGCCTTCCACGAGTCGGGGCAGAAACGCTCCAACGAAACAACAATGACTTTCGCGTCGAAATAATCCGCTGGCGAAAGAATGAATCACCAACTAGGTTAAAATAAAAACTCACTCGAACCCGGTGTACGTGTAGTCACCAGAGGAGAAATCAAAACGTACCACTCTCCACGAAATAAAAGTACCAATGAACATAGGCACAGCAGAACCGTAACGTAATTAATTGGTTTTTGTTCTTGAGTATCCGACGCAAGCCGAGGTAGAATCGACGTATATATAATACATATGTATTCATATTTCATTAGGGCGGTATTCTCAGTCGTTGCTTATTCTTAAGTTCGTCTTAAGCATGCTGCATCCTCTACTAGTCTACGAGGTTAGTAAAGGATGCCGCATGCTTAAGACGATCTTAAGAATAAACAACGACTGAGAATACCGCCCTTAGACTACGAGATATTCTTTTAACGAATTAACAAGAATGATTATAAAGGCGAAGTTTGGCGTACACGTGTCGTCGCAGGTAGTGATCCTCTAGAGAGTGATCGGAACAACGTGTATCGTCGCTGATTGGTTGCTGGGATTTCGAGCAAAAGCGGAAGTATATAGACAGAGAAAGAAACTGAAAAAGAAAGAGACAGAAATACTGATAGAAAGAGCCAGAAATACCAATAGAAAGAGACAGAAATACCGATAGAAAGAGATAGAGTGAACGGTTAGGTTATCTTTATTTCCGGTTTTGCTCCAAATTGTGACAAATGGCGGTGGTTATGCCGATCACTGTCTAGAGGATCACTATATAGTCGCAGGACAATAGTTACTCTCGATGTGTTACGAGCGGATAAAGCAGAGACCACGTGATCCCGTGCACGCCTGTGAATTGCATCGATCATAGATCGCGCGACGTGTCAGTAGTATCGCTCGATTCCCCGATCGGTAGGCTAAGGAGATCATTGATCGGGAGATTACATCCGCGGGAGTGGGCTAAACGGTATCTGATGGTATTCGAATCGAAATAACTTTAATATCTTAAATATCAGGGCCGCGAAACGGCTATTGGTTGCGGCTGCTCTTGGAGGTGGTGGGAGTTCGGCGGAGGAACGGGAGGCCGTTGTGTAGGTATCTCTCTGCCGGTAGTCGTGGCACCCTTCTTTTCTCCGGCCACGAAAAGGCTCTTGAAATAAATTGAAAATGGCTGGTATCGCCCTGCTCTCGGATAAGTGATACCTACATCACCTACACGCATACCGGCCGCCACAGAAATTCCACGGTATTCTTTCGCTGGTTTATTTCGTACCGCGCATACAAAAGCGACCCCGAACTTCTCTGAATAGCTGAACAATTAGAAGTGATGGCAAAACGTTATGTGAAGTCTCCTTGAAAGTGATCACGGGTGTGTATATAGCGAGTGGACTAGATTGAAATTGAGAAGTAAAAAGAGTGTTACGCTTATTACGACGTTAACTCCCATGGAGGTTGCCAGTGACCACAACCTCAAACTTATGCATGCAGAGCCTGAGGTTGAAAGAAGAGATTGAGGTTAAAAGTTAAGGTATTCATTAACATTTTGTTTCAAGCTTATTTATAAATCTACCAAACTGTATACGTATATTTATATGATCTGTAATTCTTTTGATTTTTCTATACTGTGCATACATACACGGAGCCATGGGTTCTTTTTCAGAGCCTACGGCGTTTTATCTTTTTCTCTCAATAAACAACAACAGAGCCTAGGGAACCCATGGGCTCTTTTCAGAGCCTAGGGTCTTTTATTTTTTCTTTCAATAAACAACAACAGAGCCTAGGGTCTTTCTTTCTCTCAACAAACAATAACGTCTTTAGAATCCTTAGGATAAATAAACCCTCAACTTGTAAACTTCAAAACTGTATAACTGCCATTAATATGTAGTAATAAGCTCACGATTAAATCGTTTAAACGTTCTTATTTCTGACGCTATACATTTCAATAAACCTCGATGAAATAGTATCTCATATCATACTAAATACGATATAATAGCGAAGGAGTTCGATACATCAACCCATTCCCCTGAAACGGTATCGTGTCAAGAGTGCATCACTCCGAAGAAACATTTATTCCGTCCCGTTGCTCGCGAGCCACCGTCGCAGCCGAATAAACCCGCATCGAAAACATTTTCTTTTTGCCATTAAGCACGGCTAATCGGGAATTTGAATATCATCGATGCTTCTATTACGACAGATGGTCGAACTCATTATTCGGTGAAATCGAGCTCGTCGAAAATTTATGCACACCCTCGCGCTCCGCGACCGTAAAATCATTTCCAAAATTCACGGATCGCCGTGGCCGGGCTAATTTTGCGCGGCGGGCGCGTGTACATACCGGTGGATTCACGCGACGGTGAGCGCGCGCGCGTTAGTGTATACGTCGCGCGCGCGCGCTGACACACAGAGAGAGGTGCGCGCGAGGGCACACGGAACGGGAAAGGTGTATTGAATCGACGAGTATCATGCAGTTGACAGCTAGAGCTAATTGAATCTTGACTCTATCTATCTGTCGACTCGAGCTGAGACTCGACTACCGCCGCCGCGGCGAATTGCATTTCCGTTCGACAGAATCGTTCGAGCGCCCCCGAGGATTCTATCTTCCCCCTTAATCCCCTTCGTTTTTGTAATGTAGAAATATGCAAAACGCCCGGACCGCCCTGAAACTGTTCGGAGTTGAATCCATCTGTTTCTAAACCCTCTCACGCCAGTCCAAAGACTTTCTCAAGTGTTTAATCGGCGTTACGATGGGTGACTATATTTTCTGACGATGTGGGGAACGTGTCTAACCTCTCTTTTAGCGCACGTTTGGCGCTGGGTCCATTTTGACCCGTAGGTGCATTCATACTTAGTTGAAAACAAACTGCCTGTTGCCCTTCAATTATGTTGATATTATAAAGCAGAATTTTTATATGTTTGTGTTTGTCTGGCGTCTAAAAACTTTCGAACGGTAAACTCTAGTGCCATGAAATGATCTTCAGCTCATTATCCTTGGCTAATCCAGAAGAAGAAAAATAAATATGCAACGCTTCTGGTAACAATGTGTGTCAGTGAAAGGTTATTTTCTACTTTACGCATTTTAAGAAAATATTTAAGATCTACCATCACGCAATCACGATTGAGAGATTAATGTAACCACGATTAAGTAATTCAAGAGCTTTGTAAAAAGAAAAGAATACTGTATTTTATTCTTTAAATAACCTTGTATAATCACCTAATGAATTTCATTGCCTGAAAAAGTAAAGGCATCTTTGGAAATTTATTAAAAGCGAACTTCGTAATGAATCTGTCTTAAAATTTCAGGACTTTTTATTTAATATTTAAGTTATACGACTATCTTTTTTTAAATTTATTTAAAGCACATTTTTAAGCTGTACAGGGCCAGTAACTTAGGGCTGCAAAAAATTCCGCTGACACGGTTGACAGTTTTCCGACGAAACGGTTCTTTCGAAATCAAAAAACCAAAAAGTTTTAGAAACTATATGCGCATGGCTACGGCACGACGGGTCCGATTTTGAAAATTTTGAATAATGACAAAATGGCGAACCTCTGAAAAAAGTTATGGAATTTGGTTCTAATAAATTAACGTCTTTTGTTGAAAAATAAATAGAAGAAAACGACCAATAAAAGAAAATAACCCGGCGTATCGTAGCCATCCGCATATAGTTTCTAAAACATTTCGGATAATTGATTTTAGAAGCACCGTCTGGTCAGAAAACTGTCAACCAGATTTTATACAGCACAAAGGTTACTGGCCCCGCACAACTTGTAAATCTGCTTTAAATATATTTAAAAAAAATATTCGTATAACTTAAATATCCAATAAAAAGTTCTGAAACTTTAAAAAAAATTCATAACGTAGTTTGCTTTTAATAAATTTCCAAAGACACCTTTACTTTTCGGGCCATTACAGTGGTGTTCCATCTTAAGAATATTTTTATCCGTTCAACTCGGCTCCCCCAAAATTAAATCCTAAGTGCGCCACTGTTTAGAAGACACCTTCTTCTATATCCCTACACACTCTTTGATTTCTTGAATAAGTACAATTTACGTTAGAATTCTAATATAAACTAGAAGTTGTAGAAACATAAACATAAATGAATTTCAGAAACAGATTTTGCCCATGAATACAATGAACCATCGTTCCAAATAATAACTTACAATCTAATTAATCCTCGTGGCTCCTGGAGCATGCCTGCCCACGCTTCTCCGTAGCGGTACCGTAATACGGGTCACCTGCTCGCAGGCGCTCGAGTTTCAATCGTCTACAAATAAGTACCCACAGAAACTCGTTTCTGTCACCCAAAAATAATTTTGAGACTCAGCAACCCGATACCCTGTCTTCGTTCTGGTTTACTAACTCCCCTGCCATTGTAGGTCAATATCGAACGCCGTTCAGCGTCAATATTACCTCCATGCTCTCTTCAACAAGAGAAAAAAGTCGTTTTAATTAAAAGACTTCCGAGAAAGCTGCTGCAGCTACAAAAGCTGGAATATTTTCCTCGTAGAAGCAGGCGAGGGTGTGCAGAGAGCGTGAAACGGCGATGTTTATAATTCAAAAGATACCCTTCACCCACTATTTCCCCTTCGTACAACGTCCTCCTTCTGTTAACAGAATCTTGGAATCAACGCGAAGGCAATAAGGTACCTGTGCCCCCTTTTATCCTCCAGTTTTCCTGCTGTTTTTACTGCATTCTGCCCGGCTAGAGACACGATACAAAATGTTATACAGAGTGGGTGGGGGCGACGGCGCGGCCCCAGAGGATCCGCTTTATTGGGAAACGGAAATCTTCTTTTCAGCATAAATTGAATGGAAGATTTCCGTGCACCGCGGCATTCAATTACGCGCCGGGATCAATGGGGTCTCTCGATGAAATTTTAATTAGAAAAGAGCAAGAGCAAAGATGCAACAGAATGCTCGCGGATCAAAGGTGCGCCGGGAACTTTTAAACTTCCGCGTTCATAACAACGCTCGCAGTTTCGGATCCCGTGGCCGGAAATACTCGAAGGGGCGAGAAAGGGAATAGAAATATTCTTGCGAAATGGCGCGCGGAGTGCAAAATTAACGCTGCTTCTTTTCTGCGCGGATCTGGTGAAACTTGTTCAGGGGAATTTAATGCTTTAGTGATGTTTTTTTATCAGTGGAGACACGTGCTGATGATTGCTAAGGTTTCTAGAGTTGATGCTGTAGATATATTTTTTCAAGGGTAAATAAAGAAAAATGTTTATACTGGCAAATAATATTGGGTGTATAAGTTTCTTAGAAGCCAAATTGATCAACTTTAGGGAAGTTCTTCCATTTACTGTGAGTCTCCGTATTACTGTTATTTTATTTATTTTATTTAAGGGGTCTCCCTAGCTTGACACACGAAAAATGATGCGAACTTTGGGAATTTTTTAAAACCAAAGCATTAAATATATTTACTTTCAGCTTTGTGACTTTATTAGAAAGAAATTGTATGCAAAAAAAGTGGTTATATTCGGAGTTATAGTGCTTCAAATAGAGCGCCTTACAAAAATCATATGCGCATTGTTAGCATAAAATCAGTCGTATAGTTGTCTGAAATAGAAAACTTAAAAATTTATGTAATCTTAACGAATGTGGTCATCGCCCGAACTAGATTAAATGAGAAATACTGAAAATTAAAAAAACAATGGCAGCGTCTAAAACAGACATCGATATCTGCAAAAAAATCGCTGTTTTTTTTAAGTCGCAAATGTCTAATTTTGCAGAAACTGAGTTTTAGTAACAACGAGAATGGGACATCTACTGAAGATATACATATACCAAATTTGAAGTAAATCGGGTGAGTGTTTTTTTAGATATCTTGTTATACAATTCCAAAAACATCGTTTTGAGAAAAACGCCTTTAAAGTTTTCGGTACCTGTTTTTTAAATTAAATTTTTATTGAGATGTTGCCTAAATATGTGCAAATAGAGATATAATGTTTTTAATTAATACAGTTTTAGGGTTTCTCTTAAAAAAAATCCCAAATATCGCGTTCCTTTTCAGGTTGTTAAAGTAGGGAGGCTCCTTAATAGAAACGTTACGTATAAAGAATAGTGTACAATAATAATAATAAGAACAGTTCTAATTCGGTTCCAAGTTCAGTACATTTATGTGCTTAAGTAATTATCAAGTAAAAGCGTTGTGTCTCGATAAGCAAAAAGGAGGAGATATTTGCAAGTACTTTCGGAGTTTCAAGGAAATATTCAAAACTCTAATCCTAATTTTTGGAAGATACAAATTCCCCGAAATATCTTCCAATGTCTCCACATTGTGATTTCTATTTGCAATATCCCACCCACCCACCTTCCACATCATCAGTTACCTACCAAATTCCTAGGCCCCAGTAGAAAGTTACACACATGACCCTAAAAACTGAATCCTACTCCATCACTAAGTCAAATTTCCCTACACGCGACTGGACGCAACATCAAGAATTTCAAAGTCAATTTTCTCGAAAATGAAGCATGACGTAAAAAAAAGTTACCGTTTCTTTTCTCCTTATAACAAATAAATAAATCGAGAAAGAGAAACAAAATTTGTTGACATTGCCCTTTATTTTCGAGAAAATCAGCAATGAAATTTTTGACGCTAAGCCTCCTCCACTCCGTTCACTCTAAACCTCCCGCAACCAGCAAATGCCTCCGAAACGCCAAAAGCAAATCCCCGAAGCTCTCGATTCTCCCATCTGGAAACAAGCAACCTAGAAACACCTGCACGAAATCCCATCTGCGGTTGAAAAGAAGTCGTTAGAACTGGAGCACGACCGGGTGCGCTGCGATATCGAGGCGCCTTCGCGATCTCGCCCTCGCGATTCGATCCTCTCGTAAAGTGCCGTGGAGCCAGGATCACCGGGAGGCGATAAAGGCGCAGATGGGTGGGAGGGGGGCGAGGAAGAGAGGAAGGGCGGGAGGGGGGTGGTGGTGGCGGTGGAGAGAGTAGGAAGAGGGGGGGGGGGGGATCGGCGGTTCCGCGTCTAGGATTCTATAATCCGTACCATCTTTATCGTTAAATTCTGTACTCGTGGACCGATGCCTCGATTGCGCAATCAAGATGGCATCGAGAAAGGCATCTCTCGCCTTCGACTCAAACTACCAACAAGTATTTCAATATCCGCTCCAATATATTCCCATCGACCCTATAAACGTGTGTGCAGTTATATTGGATTCCCTTCCTCCGCACCCTCTCCTTCCCGTCCCCTCCGACTCGCCCTCCTCCGTCCCTCCCTCCCTCCCTCCCTCCCTCCCCCCGCCCGCCTCTACTTCTCCTCTTTCTCTCGCTCCACGGCTCCCTCCCGTTTCCGCCGCGGCTTTTTCCGCTCCCCCCTCCCTCGACGGGGGAGGGGTGTACGTGTGCGAGGCTCGACCAATCGGCCCCCGGGCACACCGACGCGGCGCGGGCACACGCGCGCCGACCACGGCGGAAACCACTTCGCGCGGGACGTGTGTGCATACCCACCCCGAAGGAAACCGCATTTAAACGTGTTTGGTAACCCTGTAAAAGATTCTCCGTCCCCGGCGTTCCTCGCGCGCGAAGAATGGGGCGTTCTCGGAGGGGCGGGAGGGAGGGGGAGGGGGCGAGGGGGGTGGGGGGTGGCGGCGTGCTAGGGGGATTCCATGGCTGGAGGGACACCGACCATAAGCGTTCCGTTGGATAACCGATGATCATTACGATCCTTTTAATTTCCCCGTTATTGGCGGCGCACGATCCTCCCGACCAAAGTGATCGTGGGTCTATATCGCTTGGGAGGAGGGAGGGTCGTTGGGTGAGGGGTGTTTCACTCCCTGGGCTGGGCCAGGGAGTGTATCTTTTGGGGTTGGAAGGGTGGTGGAGGTTTCGAGGTGGTTTGTTCGGTTATATTGTTGGTAACTGTGCTTCTGAATTTTGTATAGGTGTGGTGAGGAATGGAGGGGATTGTGGGAGGAGTTGAAGTGGGAGGCCTTTGAGGTCTGGTTACTTATAGTACTGCCCTGATAGTAGATCGCATCCCTACCCCGTATCTAGTTCGTTTTCTAGTGCGCTGCCAAATCTGGATTTTATACAGTGTGTTAGTAGGGGAAAGGAGGGATGATTGATTACAGTTTTGGTATTTTACTAAAATAGTAATAATGGTTTGCTTTTGTTTCTATTTAATTATTTAAGTTGTGATTCTTAGAGTATTCTTGATGTATTTACTTGTACAAATTTGGGAGTTGAAAATTAAATTTCGTGACTAAATTTAAAGATTTTCCGGCAGTGATGTTATGCACAAGTAGACACCACTAAAGGGGAGACTTGATCAAAAGGTTGGGAAGACTTGATCAATGAACTTCAAGAGTAAATAACACATTAATTTTCGAAAAAATATTTAGTGTCTTAGTCAATAATATGAAAAAAAGGGAATATCATAAATGGAATTTAAACTATAACTAACTTGAAGGAATTACTGGAAAAATAAAACCGAAGAATGGTGTAAAACTCTATGACATAAAACAATATAATTGTTAATTCTTAAAAGACATTTCATTAGATATCATCTGATTCAGGTGATGATGAAGAAGAGATGTTCCTTCTCACTTCCTTTGCCGTACTTTTCTGTTTCATTAGCTGTTCTATGGTTTTTTCTGGGGTTTTTTCACCTGTTCAAGTATCCCTCGTCCCCTATTGTTATTAATAAGGAAACTTTGGTAACCCGAAAACTCCCATTTTCTTGAAACTTTGCGGGATTTGTGGAGGTTCCTCGATAGAAGTTTCAGACATTTTTTTCCGCTACTTCTTTGTTCGCCACAGTGTAGATTCGCTTTAAAATTTAACATGTGTTTTCCTATTTCCCTGTATACCTATTTTTTCCATTCTCCACCCACTTTTCCTCCATTAAGCGTTACCCTCAAAATTTTCGAAAATTGATTTTTAGGATTTTTGCATATTCCGTTAGCTACGCCTTTCCTACGTATTTTAAGTGCAACCGGGCCCCGAAATTCGAGAAATTGAAGCAATTACAGGAAAAAGTGTACGAGCCTGCATACGAGATCAGATAACCACAAAACTAAGTACATGTCCAACTTTAAACGCGATTTCTCAGAAACTTCGTTTTCCAAAACGGTGCTTGGAAACCGCTGCAACGATTTGAATGAAAATTTACAGGGAGGTGTATGGAACTATTCCCCACGATGTGCCGCGAGCAAATTTGCAATATAAATGCTGAAAAAAAAAGATAAAAAATATTTTTTCCTACAAAACAACGATAAAATCATATACATCCACATAAAAATTTTCCCTCGCATATATGCGTTTGAGGAAGGGCCTGGTTTTGGGTTGTTGAGGGTAACCTACCCCCTTAATTCAAACCTGCGGGTAAACCCTCATTCGTTCCTCATTTCACCAACCGAATCTGTCCCTCGGAATCAAATTGACACAGTGATAAAAGATCGACGAAACGACAAGGTAAACAGTATCTAATTTTTCGATATATTTTATCCAAATTAACGAGTTACCATTTACATCTTAGACTTTTCACAACTTTCGCATAAAATAAAACCGGAAAATTATTATTACCGGAAAACTGTGTCAAATTGGCACGAGGGACGGATGAAGATTAAATACCTCCCCATACCCCGCTACACCTCCTTAGTAATATCCTCAACCTTGTGAAACTCCAAAGTCTCCTTAACTTAAACGACCATTTCACCCCCAAATCACCTAAATACTAAATAAAACCACCATACACCCATACCACCTGCACCCCTCAAACTCACCCTCCACCCGACCTCCAAACCCCGCGCTCTCCTCCCAAGACGAGCAAACAGGCCTTCTTCCCAGGTAATACCGAAGCAACGCACGTCAAACAACGAAGACTCATCCTCAGTCCACACGACAATAGCGCCGGTCGCGGTACAACGGCCGCGGATAATGATCTGGTAAATTCTTTCCAGATTAATTACCCGTTCGTTGCTCCAGATCCGAAAGATAGAGACGGCGGCCCGTCAGATATGAAATAATTTACCGAGCCGCGGTTCTGGTCCCGCGCGACCACCTGGGCACACATTAAAATCGTGCGACCACGCCGCTCTGCTCATCTTTCGTCCACCCCTAGCTCTCTGTCCCTCGCGATCTAGCCTCTTTGTTGTCTCGTATGATCTATACACACGACCCCACGGCTTATTATACTAATATGTCCGTCGCGTGTTCATCGGCGGTGCATCAGCGCCGCTGCAAAGGGGTTTTCTCGTTCGGGTCTAATTGTTCCGGTGCCCGATCCTGGGCAAAGGAGAGGAGTGATAGGGCAACCGGGGCTTCGCTACTGGTTTTTCACCTCATTTCAACCGCTACGATCGGAACGGGGCACCCCTTTCTTATCCGTGGATCTTTCGCGCACGGTTCGGTGACTCCTTCGGGCGGAGGACTCGGGGATGACCTCGTGGAAAGTGCGGCCGAAAGCGCTGTGGCTGGGATGGAGTCGGAGGTAGGAGGATAGGTACTTGGATCGGGATAGATGCGAGTGCTAGAAAGAGGTAACTTGAGGATGGACCAAGTGCAGGGGAGGCTGCCTGTAGGGTAAATCCGGGAGACGCGGTTGGCCTAATATAAAATGGCTGTTAAAACTAATATAGAAATTAGTTATTTTATCAGAACAATCCTATAGGTCCGGAATTTTATGCTGATTCGAAAAAATTGTTCGATGTTTGTTTTAAGGCAATAATTACTGTAAAACGGGTTGAAAACTGGAGTCATGACATGTGACCATCTCCCCCGAGATGCCGGTCGTTTGCAGAGACCACTCACGTAATTATTGATGGAAAATTAACAAAGGGTGAAGGAAAATTATTTGTGAGTGAATATAACTACAGATTCATTGATATTTAATTTGTTTACGTTAAACAAGTAAAGAACGCATCAAAGAAAAAGCGACTACTTACTGGCGATTAGCAAGGCAAATGAATACAAAAGTGAACAAATAAACTGAATTTGTAGAAGTGAACAATAAAAAATAAAAATAAACAAAAATAATAAAAAATCATAACTCGACCGTCTCACCTTTCGTATAGTATAGTGTCTGTGGAGTTGATATTAAGGTAATGGAGGTTTGAGGATTGATGGAAATGGGATGGAGGTTGTTGGAGGTGGGAGTAAGGAAATTGGAATTGGGGAGATTGAAGAAGTACCCAGAGGTGGTGGACCTTGAGGTGACAGATTTGGGATTAATAGAAGTTAAGAGAATGGAATAGTTTAATTGGCAGAGCGGAATTAAGTAGAAGAATCAAGGGTAGTTTAATTGAGATTCAGAGAACTGAAGTTGGGGGGATTGAAGTTGACTACATCAAGGAAGTTGCTGTTATAGTACCTGTAGAAACTACTCGAGCTCGGTGGAATTATGGGTAACAGAAGCAGAACCCAGAGAAATCCACTTAACAGAATTAGAACTAGCAGAATTATGAATACTTAATAACGCAATTGAAGAATCAAAGTTCATGGAACCCTAAATAGTTACCAGATACAGTAGAAACTCTAGTATCTCAACACCTGTTATCCGAACATTTAAGGTACCTTTTCACGTGGCAGTAAATCGTGATTTTTACGGTCATGACTTTTGTCGTTGTGAAAACTAAATAGTCGCGTGAGAACGTACCTTTAATATAGAAATATCTATAACCATTAAAATGAACACTATTCTTAACAACTTGTAATTCAAAAAAGGAAAGTGTATCTAGAAAATAGTGAATACACCGCAAAATAAACATGGAAAAAAATACACAACATTACAACATCTATAATACCATATTCGCATTACTTTTCATTTTTAATATTATTCCTTCCGGCATTCTTCTTCTAACAATAAGATTCTCGTCTAAAAATCCAAAATACAACTGAAACTTAAGAATTTTTTTAAAAAGCTGTTGCTCATATTGGCTTAAATTCTTTTGGGATATAAGGGGGCATCTTTAAACTTGCAGAAAATATATTTTTTCATGTCGATCCTTCTTATTATTAACCCTTCGTGGTCACACCTTCTTATAATCACAAGTTGGTCACACGGGGTTCACTGTACCCCAGCGTTATTTTTTGAGTTACTATTTTGGTATTTTTGAATCTTTTAACTTTTCAAGGATAATTGTACATTCGTAATATTTATAAAATCATGGTCTAATAGTTTTTTTTCTAGAAATGTAAATTTTGATATGACAAAATTTGCAGTTGAAAATGAGCGATTTTCCACGGTTGTGGGAAAACGCGATTTTTTAATTTTTTTTATATTTTCTTTTTGTTGCGATAAATCTCCTTTAGAAGTCGTAAAGGCGCGATGTTTTAACTCGAAAATTATTCTTGGGGTACAATACACCCCGTGTGACCACGAAGGGTTAATTAATTATTGTGGAATATTGTCCACCTCTTCGACGATGTAACTCCTGTTGGCGGGATGAGTAGCACCTATCATAATCGTCCAATTGCAAAAAAAATATTGAAGTTTAAAGTTACATAGTTTACGCTGGGACTGGTCCACTTCAAAGAAAAAGAAAAATGAAAAATTGAAAGAATTATCCATATTTTTAGTTTTATATATAATAGAATAGTTTTATTTATAAATAAAAACTAAAATTAAAATTTGTGGTCCAGTCCCAGCTTAATTATTTAACTTTAAGAAACTTTTCTTCTTTTTGCAATCAGATGACTGTGAAAGATGCTACATAAGAAGGATCGACACATAAAAAAAATTCTCCAAGTAGAAAGATGCCTCCTTATATCCCAAAAGAGTTTAATGAAACATCAACACTAGTTTCTTAAAAAAAAGATCATAAATTTCAAGGGCTGTCACACGAGAATCCCCACTTAATTTACCTACTACAGTTATTCTCCTCTCCAAAACCAATAAAAATTCACAAGGCAACACTGAACAATCCTCACAGTCACCTAACAGAACTGACCCCCTTCCACTAACCAAATCACCAAGAACCACCAATTTCCACCTCAAAGTCCTCCCAACACACCTCGCTACAATCCCACCTCGTTAAATCGAAGTTAAGGCGGCGAGGCCCGAGATAAATCGGCTGGGAAAGAGCAAAGCAGAAGCTGCAGGGTGCGCCAAGCGTCGAACACTCTTACAGAGATGATTCGAGCCTCGAGGATACATACAAGGGAAATAAAGACTTTCCCCGTGGGATAGAAGCGCCCGGCGTAGATGCTCGGCGTGGGGAGGGTGGAAAAAAAAATGGTAACGGATAATCGAAAGTGGAAGAAGTGCCCGGAGCGTGGCTTTGCACGATCCCGTTCCGTGGTTATCGACGGAGAATGGACGCGTTGTACTGGATCGGCCGCACAATGAATCGAATCGGTGAAAGGGTTTTGCAATCGTACCCACGTACGCTATATCTGCGGGGGATACAGGTACGCTTAGGCCACGGTTCCTTTTATAAGTGCCATTATAAGTGCCATTTGAGCATGCCTACACCCGCTTTGTCCGCGAATTTCAAACTAGTCATTGTCCTCTCGTTATTGTTTGAAAGGACACGGGATGACAACCCCCGCCGTTTAAAAACCATCCCCCGCGTGCCTCGACCCCTCCCACGTAGGGGGAGGGCGACCGCGTCGATTTTTACGAGTTATTAACCGTTGAAACAATTTTCTCGCGTCATTTTATCTTTCTCTCGTTTTTGGGCGAAGTAAAATTTGAAAATAAGAGTAGGGTAAACTAACCAATAATTGACAGCGTACCAGTGAATAACAATTTAGGCAAAGAAATGTCAATTATAAGTTCAAAAATATTATGTGTTTATTAGTGGAGTGTAGTTGCACTTTTAATATCAATACAGCACAGTTTATTGCAGGAATGTCTCAGTGACGTTGCGGCGCAACATTTGGAACATTGCATGGAATGTTCCCGGAACGTTACAAGGCAATTAGGTATGTCCGCCCTGTGCAACATTGCGGGAGATATTTCTGCCAAACGGTAACATTGCAATGTGTAGCAACGTTTCTGCAACTAAGTGTGCTATAGGGCTTAAAGAAAAAATAAAAATCGCTTTATGAATAACAAAACAACAATTTAAACCTCCATAATCAACCATCCCCGACCGATAATATTGACTTCGATAATCTATATAACCTTCAATTATTTATGTATAAACAAAAATACTAGGTATGTCAATAGATCGTCTAATAAACAAACTTTAAAACAGTCCCTTAACACTTATTCTACTGTAACTATATAGAGCGTGAAAAAATAAAATCTTTAAGAAAAAATATTTACTTGCTCACAATCAGTCAATTTTTCGACAAACGCTGATAACTGTTAAAAAACGTGCGGGGTCTTACATAAATGCATGGCATAGTAGAAGTGACTTCTTTCTACAGTGAATCTTCCCGCAGCAGAGCACCCGACACCCAAGCACTAGGTACTCGCAACTCCAACGATATAAATAACAATCTTCGAACCCAGATCCTAAAGATCAATATCCCCAAAAATTCTTCAATGACAAATTCTGAAATCGCTGCGATGATGCAACAAGCTTACCCGCAACACCCCCCGCCTCCCTCCCCTATAACCAGGAGTACCACGAATCTCTGAAAGATCCATTCGATCCACCTGAGCATCCTTTTAGACTCGGAGCCTCCGCGTCCGCGATCCAAATTACGTCTTGACGCGAAGCTGATTCGGTAGGGCCCTCCTAAAGGACCACGGGACCGGCGGCTCTCTAACCCCCCCGCCCCACCCCCTGCCCCTGCCGTTTCCATTGTGCCCCACTCCAAGGATCCATCCGCGTATCCTTTCTCTGTCAATCAGAGCGGTCGCGCACAATAGCCGCGGCGACACATTGTGTAATTCGAAATGAATGCAACGACGCAGGGCCCCCGGCCCCGGGGGCATAATTGTTTCACGACAGGTCCGCGTATGTTCCGGGGGGTATTAAACGGAGGAGCAGGGCCGCTGGCTGGCGGTGTGCTTCCCCGTTCGAACAATGGGGGCCGTGGTACCACGGCCCGGGGTATCTCGTTACACCGTAATCGAGGAATAATCGATCGCAAAGTTGTAGCACAAGGCAAATTGCTGGGCGTGGTGAGAACGATCCAGGAAACTCGAGAGGGCAAAAGACAAGGGCGCGCGGAACGAGGAAATCCGAGATTTTTCTTCCTTTCCTCTCGCGTACTACAACCCTCCCCACGTTTCACCTTCGACTACCCCCCTTCCCCCCTCACCGACCCCACCCCCCCCCCCGATATCCTTCTTCCATTTCCAAGTCCCTGCCTCTGACCCCTTACCCCACCTAACCATTTATTTTTCGAGGCCGTGTAAAAAGGTTTTTTGTTCAGACCCGTGTTCACCCTCGATCGAGCTGGCAGCGCGCGCGCCACTGAACGGCGACGGGAATGGGGACGCAACAAAGATTCGCTTCACGGGCGCGGATCTTCGAATTGGGTTAATTAGGGGACCGAGGATCTGCGCTCGAACGCTCGCGATGGCTGTTGCGGGTTTTCTGGTTTCAATCGACCGAGGGGAGATTGCTGAAGAAATTGATCGCGGGTGGAGGAGCAGAGGAGAGGGGGCTTGTGGGGGATGATCTCGGGCGGGGGAAGATCGCGTAAGGTGTTTCAGAATTGGGGGAATAGATCGTGGAAGGGGAGCAATGGCTCGATGGCCTTTGCACTTCGGTTTAATTAAGTGTGTAGGCGTGAGACATTTTTGGGCGACGATGATATCATGGTTTGAGTTAGTAGCGAGGATCTATTTGAATAGGATAGATTAATCGTATGAAATAGGAAAAATTAACTTTTTTTTATATGTTGGTTAGGCCGGTTTTGCTGTCAATGCGTAGTATAAATTATCTCGCGATTGTTAGGGAAGATTTCGAACTCGAAAATTCAAAAAATTCTGAAACTTTGTGAATACGCTGGGGATTTCCTCTGGATTATAATACAAATTTTGTTTGATGCTCAAATTCACGCGAAGGGGGTGAAATTAACCCTTGAAAATTCGGATGTTTTCCGATTTTGTGTTATAACTGTTAGAGATAGAAAAAGAGTTTCTAGACAAATGTTACTTCTTTTAATTAGATCTATCATTTGGTGAACGAATTATTTTACAGTTCACGAGTTATAACCCAAAATCGGAAAATAACCGGATTTTCGGGTGTCAATTATACCCCCTTAGAGTGAATTTGGACAGCAAACAAAAATTGCGTTGTAATCTGGAGCAAATTAGGTAAATCTTCACAAAGTTTCAGAATTTTTTTAATTTTCGAGTTCGGGATGTTCCCTTGAAAATTCAATTTTCTCGAAAATTGAACGAGTTACGACTACATTTTATTGTATATTTTTTATTTACTTTTTCACGTAGAATCAACCCTTCCACTTGCTCCACTGGATACAGGACATCCTGTATAATAACGTAAACTTGCATCCCATTACAAAATTAACAAATCGCGAAAATTGGTAATTGACAATATACAGCTACCAATGCTACTTAATTTTATTATTATTTATTTTACAGGTAAAGACCATTTAGTTAAGAATACCTATACAAATAATAAAGTTAACAAAGAAACAGTATAAAAGAAAAGCAGTGACAGTTCAAAAATAATCAAACAATAGAACTAACGAACGAATAAATACTATATTATCAAAATAAATATGATTAAAAATGCACTAAAAACTAAAAAATAATTCTTTTCTTGTACTGCAATTTCGATGGTATTTTTTCACTTTAAATAAAATCATGGAGCAGGGTATCTCACAACAAATTCATCTCGATCTTTGATGCTGAATTAAATTGTTATGAATAATTGACTGACTGACTCATCAACGCCCAGCTCAAATTATTTAACCTACAATGGATTCTCTAATATTTCTTAGGCCCGACTAGATATCAACTTAGTTTTATATTTTGAAAGATTACCCACATAAATGCCCAAAAACCAATTTCAGGATTTCGCCCTAATCAACCCCTAAGGGGGGTGGTGAAAAGGAGTGAAACGTGGTTTCATGGAGTCTCTAATATCTCTTAGGCCCAAAGCAAAGCGCGGGGGTATTTTGCTAGCCAGAGACATAATCCATCAGCAGCTAAATCCCACCCCTACTTAGATAATTTTGTCATTACCTAAACTTTCTCACAGTACCAATAACACCCCCCCCCCCCTCAGGCAATCTTTCCTCATAAAATCTCAAATCCATGATGAGCTTTTACACGAGACAAAAATCTTAGTACCCACTAAACGCAACCAGAAAATAAAACAATCTCGATTGACTAAATTTTAGAAAAATCACATCACGACGCTTTCCTCGCGAGAGTACTTAGGCATAGTTTCTCGAAAAAATTAAAATTTGCCCACAACTCGGTGGAAGCACATCGCAAAACAATTGTCCAATGAGATTAAAGTCTCGCGCGAATTCAGGATATTTTTGCCTCATCGCGGATTCGCGCCTTCACCCCGACTTCCCAAAAGGCATAATAGCCTCCCGGTCACGGCACGCTGCCCGTAGAAAGCCAGCACCAGGGCTCGGCGATCCTGCATGGAAAAAACGAGGAGCACGGGGTAACCAGTATCCTTGTCGATCACGCGGCCCCCGTCTCTCTCTCCCGTCCCTTTCCTTCTCGCAACAAGAGGCCGGTCCTCGATCATCCTCTATCTCTCGTCAATGCGCCGGCTCCCCCGGCCGGGACTTCCGCGATTCCTGAATAGAAATCTCCATGGCGGCTGACAATGCAATACGTGGACAATTGCATAGTCTAATGGATCTGCCTCACATCATCGTAACTTATACGTACGTGTCGTTCGTGAAAACGATATCGACAACGTCCGTCCATTCCGCGTGTCTTCCCGCGCCGTTCGGAAAAACCTCCCCTCCTCCCCCCGGGATCGACATTCTCTCTCTGTATGGCGGGACGTGTCTTTCCGCTGTCATCGTTCTCCACCGCGTTCTCTCCCGTCCTTCCTCCTTCCAGCGCGAGTCCCTCCGCTCGCTGGGCGCGCGGGCGCGCCGAAAAACGAAAAAAGGACCCCGCCGGTGAGTAAAAACGATCCTGTCGCGTCTGAGTACCCCTGCGTGCGCCCGCGGTGGAAATTATCCACAGGGGGGAAGCGCGGGAGGGTGGTCGGGGGAGGGGGGGGGGTGGTTTATCGTCGCGTGCATCAATCAATACGATGCGTTCGCCGCGCGCGAATAAATTAATTAGGTCGGCCCATTCTCGCGTCTCTGATTCCACGCGCGGTGCCGTACCGATACCAGACTCGATTAGACAAATTTCGATTGAATTCCGCGGGCACGATTCACCCCCCGCCCCCTCCCCTTTGAAGTGTTTTTCCATTGCGAGGGTTGGTTGTAGTCGGGGGTGAAGGATTGTATTTTATTTATTGGAGTTGTTTGTAACGTGGGGAGGATTTCTTTTGATTGGTGGGATGATTAATGTTGGAAGTGGAGCGCGACGAGTTAACTCGTCGTGTGTCCTGCTCGGGAATGAATTAGGCTTGGAAGCTTTAGGGAGTTGGTTTCTTTTTATTTAGGAAGTTTGCAGTATTTGTTGGCGTTAAACGAGTTAACTCGGGTGCACTTGATATTGTGCATACGTGCATTGAATGCAGAAGGAATTATTGTGGATATTCCACTGTCGATTGGTGGTTGGTCGACCTTTTTGTTAACGCTTTGATGAGAGCGGTTTTTGAAGCGAACGCTTGCTATCAATCTTTCTAAAATTTCCGGAGTATTCACTGGTCTTTGTAAACCATCGGAACGGCGTATTGTAAACAGAGTATAAAGCTTTGAATGGTATATTTTTATTTTTTAATGATCAAAGCTAAATATGAAATAAAATTGATTGTGGAAAGTACTGTCGACAGCTGTTTTAGGATTGTCGTAGGCTCTAAGGAGGCACTTTTGCGGAAAAACTGTAGGGGAGAGTAGGGTAAAATGGAACACAGACTTGAAGACTGTGTAAACGTACAAAATCTTTATTTTTATGATTTAAAAAGTATTCATTTATATAAAAAACTATAAGTACATGTTTTAGATAGATATAACTGTTACAAATAAAATATAACAAAAATATATATTATGCACACGAGAAAAAATATTTTACCAGATAACATCAAATTTACTGAAATTAATCAAATACACATGGATTTTTATATGAATAATGAATATCAACACGTGTATGGAGAATTTTTTAGTTTTTAGTGCATTTTAAATAAGATTGTGTAACTGTCACGTTCTAACCGACGCGTTCAACGCACGTCTTGGGCTACGTGCAAATTTTCACCTAAAGGCAAACGCATTTTTGTTCTACTTTCCTTGATAAGGGTCACAATCAATGACCGAAACGTCAGAAATATAAAAATTGCAAAACAGCTTTTATTAAAAAAATTTAAATTGACCGAACCAGTGCGCTGAAACCATTTTAATTTTGAACTATTGTTTAACTGTGCTATTGTTCAACTTAAACAATTATTTTATTATTTACATTTTAGTGTCTACGTTTTGATTTGTGGTTATATGCTGATTGCATATCGATTGAATTGATTCGATATTTGGTTACAGGATGATTTCAAGTCGTTTGGATTTGTGATTATGGGTTATATTTATTGATCACTGCCCTTTTCAATTTATTGTTCACGTCATTCAATTGTTAATATATTTACATTATTTTTTAAATTAATTTTGTTTCTATTATATTACTGTACGTTCCTATCTATATAAAATTTCATTTTTAGACTTTCTTAGACCCTATAGGCACAGTAGACACTAATATAATAAAAACAAAATTGAAAATATTATTTAATTTAAAAAATAATGTAAATATATTAACAATTGAATAACGTGAATAATAAATTGAAAGGGCTAATTGGATAAGATATCCCTGACTGTCAAAGTAGTAGATCAAAATCGTGAAATTATTTACAATTAGACGTGAAAACTGTCGTCAAAGTGTTCCAACCCAGTCGAGTATGAATTTGACTAATAAATATATATTATCAACAACTTGAAGATGAATTGCTAAGTATATAAGTGTACACTATAATATACCATAAATTATCTTGTGGTATAATAAATTATCTATCAACTATTATTTATGATCTATCTATTGTGTTTTTTCTTTCATATACTAAAGAGCAACCGTTACTAAATTCTCACGATTATGAAAAAAAAAAATCACGCGACACCGAGTGTCTCCTTAATCAAATCAAGCTCAGCGGCCACAGTAAGTACCTGCGGTTCCAACTGCCCCGCGACAAAGGGTCGAACGGTTAACGAATCACACAGCCGAAGATTCAGTGGCTCCGCAAAGGGGTATAAAGAAGAATCGGAACGAACCCCCCTTGGGGGGGATGGGGGACTCTGTGTATGCGTGGGCGGTTTCCCCTATCCTTCTCCCGCCAACAAAAAGACCGCGAGACCCCTCGATATTTCGCGTACTTCGCGTACTTTACGTCTCCTCGCGTTAAACGTGAAACGGAGAGAGGCCCGAGGGGGGCTGGAGTAAGACAGGGGTCGAAGAAGCAAAGGCGAGAGGCGCGGGGAGCCTCTTGGTTTCGGTGGTCGCGAGAGGAGGTACGAGGAGATGGCCCCGGCCAGTTACCGCATTATATACCGAACAGGAAGAGAGACAAAGCGAACAAAACACTGTCGGGGCGTCGCTCCGCAAACACAGCGCCCCCGCCGGCGGCGAGGGGCACAGGGGGTGGCGGTGGAACTAAAACTTGGAACAAAAGTCCTCACTTTTGTTCCCGAGCAAAGTTTTTCGAATTATGGCCGCGGCGCCGCGGAGAAAGACGGTAAGGGAAAGGAGGACGGCCGCCTGTGATTTATATCTCGCCGAAGGTTTCGGAATTATTAAAGTTTCCGGGGGCACCCGGAAGAAAGGAGGCGAAGGAAAAGATGGCCACGACGGAGGAGCCGGTGAGGAGAGCTTGTACTGTAATTAAGCCGGTTTCTAATGAAGATTGATCGTTCAATTAGCACCGTACCTCCCAACCTGTGTCTCTTCCGTTATTTAGAGCGTACGCCTCTGCTATACCGAAGCGTCTGTAGCCTAAAGGTAGGCTTTCCTGTGCGCGACTGGACGCAACGGCAAGAAATTCAAAGCCCATTTTCTCGAAAATGAAGCGCAGTATCAAAAAATTTTATTCCTTTTTATAGACTTATTTACTTGTTATGAGTCGAAAAGAAAGAGTAACTTTTTTTCATAGCGAGCTTCAGTTTCGAGAAAATCAACTTTGAATTGCTTGACGCTGCGTCCAGGCGAGGAGTTCCTTGGAAGTTCTCATGTTTTACTGCTTTGGAATAGATTAATTCATTTTTTTCAAAGCCCATTTTCTCGAGAATGAAGCGCAATATCAAAAAATTTCATTCCTTTTTATAGACTTATTTACTTGTTATGAGTCGAAAAGAAAGAGTAACTTTTTTTCATAGCGAGCTCCAGTTTCGAGAAAATCGACTTTGAATTGCTTGACGTTGTGTCCAGCCGAGGAGTTCGATGGAACCAGTCATTTTTGACTGCTTTGTAATAGATAAATTCATGTGTGTATTAATTAATTTTTTTTTAAACAAGGAATTTGGGGGTGGATTTATTAATCTTCTTTGCTTCGATTGTGGTAGTTGTTTTAAATTATTTCTATTATTACCGTCGTTACTATTACTATTGTGCTTCTTCAGTTCAAGTTAATAATATGCATTGTAAACGGGCAAAACCTCTAAGTGAATAGATAAACTAATCCAATGCCATTTGGAGCAAGTGGAACATATTATAGACTACTTAAATATTTGATCCACGCAGAATCCTACTAACATAATAAACAAGAAAGTGTGTTTAGATGTTTGTTACTTAATCACGTTGCAACTACGCAGTAGATTTTTCTGAAATTTTGTATATGCGTAGTCTAGGACCAGGAATAACATATAGGATGATACTTTTCATCCCGATTTTTCAACTGATCTGACCTAAATTTTGAATAATTACTATCTAAAACCCTGCGGAAAATGAAATATGGAAATCCCACCCCTACTCCCTTATTTCCTTCTTGACACTCCGCTATAATCCAATTTTTATCCGAGGAATGCCGGGTACTTTCAAGCCAGTGTCGATAAACAGAAACATTTAACCCACGCATCCCGAAATTCCTTGCAATTTGTGTATCTCCCCTGACAAATTTATTATTATATTCTAAAGAAAGCCCCAATATGTGTCGATAAACAGAAACATTTACCCCGCATCCCGAATTCCTTCCAATACGCGTATCTCTCCTGACAAATTTATTATTATATTCTAAGTAAAAGAGTTGAAAAAACTTCCGGCCAACGGGGTTGCCAATTCCCCCAAAGTCGACTCTCCGATGTTCCTCCTTCCGAACTCTACAACCAGCGAAACCAGCGCCAAATAAATCTACGATACACTATCTATTTAACTGGAAAGGTGTACAACACACTCACCGGTCGTTGCACGAGTTAATCAGGCATAAGCACTTCCCCCCGGCCGTCCATCGCCTAGTCGCGCAGCTCACTGGCAAGGTGGAGAGCCCCACCGCGAAGGATGGTCAGCACGTAACCCCGAGCGGGCCGTAAAACACTTGGATTATCCATTAACAAGCAATTAAACCGCTGGTAACGAGGCACGATTCAGGCTCGAGTTGAGTTATCCCCGGAACAGATTAAAAGCTGCCACTTGTGAGTCTGGGCGAGAGCACCCTCTCGCGTCTCCGTCGCCTGCCCTCCCCTCTCGCTCGCTCGCCCTTCGCCGATCTATCCGCGTCTCTGTCCTCGCCGCGGCCCCGCCGCTACGCGGCCACAATAGAGAGTGGGAAGCCTCTTTCTATGGATCACACAATGGATATAGTATATCAAACAAATTCGACCCCGCGTAACTATTGGCCAGGGTAATCCCGCCGTTGCCAACCGCGGACGATAGTTCCGCCGTGAACGGGGTCGGCACGTGACCCGCACTAGGGACAAGGGGCTCTAAACCGCGGTGAAAACTCAGCCATGAAACGAGGAGACGCTGCGAGCCCTCCCTCCATTAATAACCTTTCGAATTGGAACCAGCTCGTTCGTTTTCTTCGACTCTTCTTATTTTACTGTAGGCGCGTTACGGTTCCTGTGAATTTTCGCGCGACGGGGGTAGAGTCGCGCGGGGACGTCGAAGTGGAGGCTTGTAAGTAGGGGAGGGAATTAAGAAAAGGGTACTTATTTAAACTTATGCGTCGTTTTCAGAGATATTAAGTTATGTGGAGTGATATCTTTGGAGTAGGTTCGACATGGAGTGGTGTGGAGAGGTGAAGAAATAAATTAAGGAAGGGTAGTTTATGCTGTAAACTTTATAGGACTCGGGGGGTGGGGGAGGGGTGAGGAGAAACTTATGGGTACGTTGTGTTCACAGATGGGATCGAGTTGTCGAGGTTTTTTTTTGGAGGAGGTTCAAAATCGAGTGGTGTGGAGAGGTGAAGAAATAAATTAAAGAAGGGTAGTTTATAGTACAGGGGTATAGGGAGAAACTTTACGCCGTGTTCAGAGATAGTAAGTTATGTAGAGTGATATCTTTGGAGTTGGTTCAAAATGGAGTGGTGTGGAGAGGTGAAGAAATAAATTAAGGAAGGGTAGTTTATGCTGTAAATTTTATAGTAGGGGAGACCGGGACTAGTTGATACAGACATCGTATATATGTAGTTCCATTTCTTGTTCAATTCTTTATTATCTACGACCCAGTGTACGTCGGTGTAAGTACTTTGACGTTAACGATCATTTTTTAACTGTTTATGTTTATAAAGAGAAATAGTTTTGATACATCCAAATTGATTGTTCAAATAACAGTTTTTCATTCATTTTTTATGTATTTTCTCAAGTTTTCGCTTACTATATATTACAGAGGAAGGACCAAAGTATATTTTAGCAGATTTGTTACTAAGTAATTAATTCAAATAAAAAATGAAAAATTGATACATTTTGCCTTCGTCTCAATAACATTTTTTCATTCATTTTGTATGTATTTTCTCAAGTTTTCGCTTACTATATATTAAAGAGGAAGGACTAAAGTACATTTTGGCATATTTGTTATTAAGTAATTAATTCAAATAGAAATGAAAAAAATTGTAAACCGAATAACGTACCAACTAGCCCCGAAGTGGGGTAAATTGATACATTTTGCCTTCGTCCAAATAACATTTTTTCATTCATTTTGTACGTATTTTCTCAAGTTTTAGCTTACATGTATTAAAAAGGAAGGACCAAAGTATATTTTGGCTTATTTGTTATTAAGTAATTAATTCAAACAGAAATGAAAAAAATTGTAAACCGAATAACGTATCAACTAGCCCCGAAGTGGGGTAAATTGATACATTTTGCCTTCGTCCAAACAACATTTTTTCATTCATTTTATATATATTTTCTCAAGTTTTAGCTTACTATATATTAAAGAGGAAAGACCAAAGTACATTTTGGTATATTTGTTATTAAGTAATTAATTCAAATAGAAAATGAAAAAATTGAAAATAGAATAACGTATCAACTATCCCCGGTCTCTCCTACAAGGATATGAGGAGAATTTATAGGTGCGTTGTGCTCAGAGATAGAACCAAGTTATCGTGGTATCTTTGAAGTAGGTTTACAATGGAGTGGTATAAAGAGGTGAAGAAATTAAGAAGGGAGGGTACATATTATCTAGAAGCTTGCACACCGTTTTCAGAGATAGTAGCTTATCACGAAGTGGAATAGTGAGGTGAAGGAACTAATTACGAAAAGGGTACTTAAATATAGAACTATAAGAAGAAACTTTTACACGATGTTCAGAGGTACCAAGTTATCACAGTAGGTACCTACCCCTATTATTATAATTATCAATAATCGTCTTCATTACTCTAATGGAAAAGAGAACAAAATTTACAAGGGTAGACAAGAAGAGTAAAGGCACAACTACAAGTGGTAACACTAATGGCAATCCTTAACCCTGAACTATAAAACTAAACTAAAATAATGACAACAAAACAATAATACAAAAGTAAAAATAAACCATTAACAACTTAACTTATTAAACTACGGAAAGGATAAGCGAATATCACTGCAGGATAAATAAACTAGTCTGTCACTCGAAGGACGAGTAGGATTTTAATTCTCAAATGAGACGTGGAAGCGCATTGAAGTAATTAATAAGCCCTATAAGAAAAAGATGCTTCAATCACTATTAGTGAAGTTATTTATCTACTCCTTTAACCACGCTAATTATTACAGACCCAAGAGCTCAAACTACCCTCATTCCTCGATTGACTCTGACGATTACCGAGCCACTGTTACCTATATAGTAAGAAACGACAAAGGCAGAATGTACCCCGGCGGTTGATTGAATATACCACAATTTGATCGGATCATAGCCGGCATTGAAGCACATCCTGATTTATGGCAAAGTACATAACAAAGATTTCGATGGCAAATCCAGAGGCGACACGTCCTTCATTCTGACAGGATTGAAAGCCGTAAAAATCCTTGTCGGACGAAAGGGTAGCCCCGGGATCTAGGTACGCATGCGTTTGACAGAGTAGATATATTTCGATCATGGATTTTCGATAGGCCGCCAAGGATTAGGGGGTGCACCCTCCCCTTCCGGCCACCCTTCATGCCCGCCGCCGTTCCGCCTCTCTGGCTCGCGTGTTTATTCGAAACAATGCTCGACTTAACTGATTGGCCGGTTGCTTGTTGGCGGTACAGCGGGTGTAACACGGTGAATAACAGAGTGACGATGCGGAGTGCCCGGCCGCGGTATTACCATAATAATCTCGGCTAACGAGCATTGTCTGGTTAATTGAAAAGTCATCGCTTTTGCGTCTGCGGTTCGCTCCGAATCGAACCCTCCCGCTGCTCGCAACGAAATCCTTCGACGGGGATGACTTTTAAATAATTCTATGTACCTTTGGAAGACTGGGTGATATTCTTTTCAACCCTTGAACAGCTGATCGTAAACAGCGACGGGAGGAAAATGTGTCGGGTCACTTTTGACCTGTACTGGAATTTTTATTCTACGTGATTTAGATATAGTTTTTTTTATATGTAGTGCTTATGATATACTGGAAGGAATCCTTGGACCAAGTTAAGCAGAAAGCCTCATTAGCAACCCTTAATGATTGGAAATTGAGTAAAAGTTTGAAGATCTTAATTGAGAAAGAAAAGTAACTTTATTACTGTTGGGTATATTTTATTTAGGTTATTATCCTGTTAGTGCTTTAAAATGTTTTTTAATGAGTTATTTAATAGCGAGTAGTGTAGTTAATGTTATTTTATAATTTTCTGTAGTTTTTTTTGTACTCTGAAGTAGTATTTCAAAGTTTCATTGAGTTTTTTTCGAAACTAGTTAGATAACTCAAAAACTAGTGAACCGATTTAGTTCAAACTTGGCAGATATGTTCAGAAAACGTGTTATTCTAGCCCCTGCTATGATTTCCCTGATATAGTCAAAATTGCAAATTTGCGAGTTAAAAACAAGAAATTTTCTTTTTGTTTGGAGAGCCGCCATTTTATTATTTTACATTTTTTTTAAATTTTCTGGTACGGGCTATAGCCACATACATACAGATTGAGAATTTTTTTTGTTTCAGACCACCACAAGAGCTTGTATCAGAATCAAAATATTTTAAAACGCTCCAACAAATTTACGATATCTTTAAAAATATGCACTGTTCGTACTTCAAAAAAGTTTAGTATACTTAACAAATATCAGTTAATAAAACTTTATAAGTTCTTTCTTTAAAAAAATTTCAAAAATTTCCGTATTATACGTCACACTAGCCTAGCCCCTTAATTTATAGAAAACTTATTGTCTTCTTTCCAACTATTAAATTACATATTATTATTAATTATTATACAAACGGGAAAACTATCTAAAATAACTATTACCATTTCAAGGCTACATATTCGTGAAATTAAGTATATATAAGTAACGTACTCAATCGTACTCATCTATAAAATTACAGAATAAAACATTACATATCCAAACCATTATCACCTAAAGCACATCACCTACACGATATCCCATTAAAGTTTCTCGCAATTGTAACGCACGATTCGTCACCACCGAGGATTCCATCCCCGCAAGGGTTGCGCGGCGTGAAATGATAAACGAATAGAGACGGCGAAGGAAGCCCAGAGGAGCCAGCGACGACACGGTCGGCGAGAGAAAAGGCGGTGGGCGTAACTCGCGATAATTTGCATGGAAATTTTTATCGGCGCGGCCACGAGGAGGCAATATCCGGCAGACGCATTTAAGATCCGAGTCTGGATAATAATAGCCACAGAAATGGCATCGTAATGCCCGGACGGATGACACGAGTAGGTACCTAAGCTCGCCTATATATATACGCCCGCGTTATATTTTCCACGTAGCTATCGCGGCACGGTAATGCACAGCGGAGGGTGGTGGGCGCACGGTGGCGAAACGAACCCACCCATATCGTGCTCGGGCCACGCTGCGGAAGGGAGGGAAGAAAAAAGAAACGACACCCCTTGCTCTCCGTCGTTAAATTATATATAGTCTTTCTTTCGACCATGCTCGCCTTGTTCTTTATCGTCGCGTTATGTTAATATTACTATTCCTCGTGGGGCCATTGCTGGCACATATTTCTGGCAGGTGGCTAAGGATCTCGGTGGAGGGTGATGGATGTCGTTTGGATCTGTGTTGAATTATAAAGGTTCGTACTTACTGGCGAACAGTTCAAGTGAGTAGGTACACATAGAAGGAAAGATCTCGGAAATAGAAATTAAAAAAAAAATATGGAACTTTGTGAATATGTAGGGGATGTCCTCCTGAGTGTAATGTAATTTTTTTGCTGGCTAAATTTACTCTAAGGGGGTGGAATTGACCCCTGAAGATTCGGCTGTTTTCTCATCTGTAAGAGATAGAAAAACAGTTTGCACGAAAAAGTTACTTGTTTTAATTTGTTTGAACACAAAAGGGGAAAATAGCTGGATTTCCAGGGGTCAATTTTAACCCCTTTTGGAGTGAATTAGGGCAGCAAATAAAGTTGCGTAATAGGTGCATATTACATAAGGATAGGTTGTAAAAGAGACTTAGGACTGATCCTCGCATTTGCCATGGTCTTGTTCTTTTTCTTCCTTCTCTCTTCTTTTCCGCTCAACCCTTCGTTGACACACCACCTTTTCCGATCAACATTGACATACTTGGGTGGCTAACACCCAGAGCAATTTTTGAACCACTGCCTTTTTCATATAAAGAATTTAATCGTCATAAAAAAATACATAAGTCAGTTTTAAGGTCTCTAGAATGTATTCCAATAGTTTTTGGATTGAAATTTAGTCACAGTTTGTGTAAAAAAAATTCTAGGTTACCACTTGTCGAGAAAAAGGGAAGAAAATCTTTAAAAAATTATATCTTTAATAAATTTCAATATTAGAAACTAAAAATCTACAAAGTTGTTGCTCGGATATAATATTTTGAGAGAAAAAATAGTTTGTAAGTCGGCTTTGGGAAAAAGGTATTCCTTTTACATATAAAGGGTACAGAACGTCAAAATCAGCTTATGGGTGGCTCACACCCAGAGTGTCAGCGAAGGGTTAAGCGGACTAGGCAGTCGAAAAATCATTTTTTTATTGCATTTTCCGAAAGTACTATCTTTTCCGAATAAAATGCCGCTGGGTTTATATTAAAATTCGCAAAATTGTAGATTTGACAGCTAAAAAGGTCAAACGGCAACCTTCCCTAGAAACTTTAAACGCGTTCTTCTCGAATCTTGTTTTGAACGGAAGTTCAAATTGTGGTCTTGAGAAACTCTTCTGTTTTGACTTTTACTGACTAAAAGGGGAGAAATTTGAACAAACATGGAAGTTTACGGTTTCTTTTATAAATCTATGGAGAAATGAAAAATTCACAGTGTGAATTAAAAACCATTGATTAGTGCGCTTATGTATTTAATATTGCGGTATAAAAAATTACAGGATGTGTAAAACATGTTCCATTTCGCGCCAAACCTCTGATACGGTCGGTAAAAATTCCAAATTTTCATCAAAAAACTAAAAAGTGGCGGATTTTTATTATCGCACAAACACGACCTAAAGATCCACATCTTAATTTCTTTACGAAAATCTCGAATTCTTCCTGACCATATCCGAAGTTTGGCTCAAAATAACACACGTTTTACACACCCTGCAATATTCTATACCGCAATATTAAATACATAAGCACACCAATAAATAAATTTCAATTTACCCTGTGAATTTTTCATTTCTCCCCTAGATTTCCAACCGAAACCGCAAACTTCCCTATTTACTTAAATTTCTCCCCCTTTAGTCACTAAAAGTCAAAGCAGAAGAGTTTCCGAAGACCACAATTCAGGTACCCCGCCAGCGCACAGCGACAGAGATTGCTGTCTTAACCAAGAGATCCCTGGCCCAAGTGTACTCCTTGCCTGGCCCACCGTCGCTCCCCGCTCGCGGAAGAAAGACCGATCTCGAGATACAACGGGGATCGGAGTCCGCAAAGTCGCTCGAGCGTTCCCCGGTGGCCCCGCATTACAGATCGGCGCACTCTCCCCCCCTCCAAAAAAAAAAGCAACCGCAGAGCGCACGGGGACGGGAAAGAAAAAGGGACGGGGAGAGGTGGCGAGGCCGAGGATCGACGGTGAAACACTCGAAGGAGCATTATACGCGGCCGTGGAAGCGACGCGACGCGGGGCGCGCGGAATCGGCTGCTCGATGGACTGGAAGCCCACGGAAAACGCTTCGAAAACGCCGTCTTTAAAACCGAACCGGGAGAAGGTCGCAAGTACCTACTCGTGCACGGGCGTTGAGCACGTACACGTCGCATTACTGTGACCGAGTATCCAGCTTCTGCTGCCTGGCTTCTGGAATCCCCGCTGAGTCCTGGCTCACCCCTCCCTGCGCCGCTGGCCTGCCATCCCCCCTCGCCGTGAAAGAGTATTTAAGAGACTTTCGCGGAAAGGAAAAAGAGAACGAAGAAAAACAGAGGGAAAGAAAAAATTTAACCACAGCGGGAGGAGCTTCGTAGTGGATTGAGAGAAAGAGAGAGAGAGAGAGAGGGAGTCAGGGAGACGATGGTATACTAGGTTGCAGGGGGGAGGAGTGCGCGGTGGGGAAAGGGGGAGGAAGGAAACAGAATGAAAATCGAGCATGTTCGAGGGGTGTACGTGCCCCGTGGCGCGCACCCCGCCGACATGGCTCGAAAACGACGAGGCCGTCGAAAACAATCGGCACAATGGGCCCTCGAGCGTTCTTATTTATTATACTTACATGGCGCTGTACACCGCGAGTGAGCCGGGAGGGGGGAGCCCGCGGTTGGACGGGACGCGCGAGACGCGTGTGCACCTTTGCCCGTTCAAAGGGAACAGAAAAGATTTTTCGGAGGGGAGTGGAAGGGGTGGTCCAAGTGGCGAGACTGGAGGAGGGGGTTGTTTTGTGAACGGTCAATTGATAGCGCGATGCTCAATGGCCACGGCCGCCTTTTAATGCGCGCTGGTTCTTTGGGGAGGGGGGATGGTAATCGTGGGCGATTTAGACGCGACCGGCGAACCGATCGCGTTAATTGGAGCGATTAAGGTGATGAGCTGCGTGGCGGGTGGGGGGCAGCTCGAGGATTCGGGTTTTGTGGTAAAGGGGTTGGGAAGGGACACAAGGTATTTAGCAGTTGGGAGGAAGATGAGATTTTGGAGTCGTTGTTACTTTTTGGTCAGGTAAGGGGATCGTGGAGAAGAGTTTAAGGATGTATTGGACAAAAGTATATATATGAAATTTTAAATTTTACTTGAATATCTATGTCTTATGCATTGGGTAAAGTATCAAATTACTGTGCCCTGTTGCAGGATTTACGGAGTTTTCGCTAGTAAAAATAACTTTAGTAATGAAATTGAATTTAATTATTAAGAATTTAATGATAAATTTCAATTTTGGAGTCATTTACTGTGCGCCTCAGTTATTAAAAACGTAAAATAATGTTTTTAGTATTTTAAGAACGTTTGTATGTTACATGGTTAATTTTAACAAAATCGAGATAGTTTCGGATATGTATCCATAACTTCCGAAAAACAATAATTTTTTAACTGAAACATTTTTTTTAAGTAGTTCATAATACTATGTAAACATAATACAAAATCGGAAAATCTTCATCAAGCCGTTGACTTGTAAAAAAATCCAGAGAATATTCAAACCTTGGGTGTAGGCCTAAAAGAATGGGTAAATTTAAAAAAAAAATTCTCTGGTAATTTTGCAGTGGAATGTCGGGATCTTTTTACAAGATGTTAGTAATTATTTATTGCTTAAATTTTTAAAATGGCGAAGTTACACAGTGCGGGGTAAAAGTATTGGGGCACCCTTTAAAACAATAACTTTTTTAATATTAGTCCAAACTGCTTGAGTGTTTTTGAGAAGCTAGAAGGATTAGTCTATTGCGCGACGTGTTTCGTCGTTTTGAAAAAAAATTGCAGTTGGTCGGAATAGCGGAAAAAATACTGAAGGTCGCTTTATCAATATTTTTATCTGAGCCTGTAACAAAAATGTAAAAAATCCCATTTATAGATTTACCTACCTTGTACGCATTCTAATTTTTTTTTGCAAATCACAGTGCAAGATTTAACAAATTTCGAAGCCTCTCGCTTGTTTCTGCCCCCGTTGAAAAACTGCAGAATTTTCTTTCTCACGAAATATCTCGAAAAAAATGAGTGGTATCGAAATGAAGTTTAAACAAAAGTTGCATCATATTTCTACATCTACAAAACTGCCAAAAAACAATTACCGTAGAATCCATACTTTCCAATCTACCCCCACCATCCAAATTCGATAATTATTTCCATAAAACTGTAACGCACAAGATCATTTATATCCTCTTAACAGAGTCCACATAAAACTCATTAAAATTGTTGTGGACCTTCCGGAGCTCCCATTGAATCCACAAAGAATTCGCTAGAAAGTTCTGCAAACGAAATACACAGATAAAGAGAACGCGCACTCAATTGAATCAGCACACTGGAAGGAGATCGTACGTACGAGCCGAATCAGATTTCCTGTGGCAATAAAGATGCTGGTTTTGGTTCGGACGTTCCAAGGAGGGGTAGCTGAAGTGGTATCGCGGATGAGACGGATAAAGGAGTTAATCTGGAGTTTACTTATTTCGTTCTGGAAACCAAACCGGCCCCGTGTAGAGGCGAGCTCGTACACGCGTACGTACACTCCTCTAATGCCTCTTATGCGGGTTTCATTGTGCAACGATCTCTCTTGTAGCCTGTAGAATCGCCACGAACAAAGATCCCTCGGGAGGATATCGTCGTCGCCCCGGCGTTTTAAACTACGACGGATGAGCGAGCGACTAGAAAAAAATTAATGTACCACGAGGATCCTCGTGAGCGCAGCTTCTCTTTTGTAATCCCAACTAGAAGGATTCGCTTTCTCGATTATTATTACGCGAGTTTAGCGATCGCCGCGAGGCTGGGTCCGTGGAGTTGCGGAATGTGTAATTCAGTAGTTGTTAACCCTCGTCCGTTTCTCATTTCACAAAATCAATCTGCTCCTCGGTGTCAAATTGACACAGTGGTATAAGATCGATGAAACGACAAGGTGAACAGTTATTTTTCGATATTTTTTATTCAAACTGATAACATCTTAGATTTTTCACAACTTTCGTATTAAATAAAGCGACGTGCAGGGCATACTGCTTCTTTATACGAATCACAAATAATAGAACAGTATAGCTTAACTGTGTCAAATTGATAAAGACGAATGAAAAAGAGTTTCAGAGTCGAAATGGTAAACTAAGCGCCGAGGAAACTGAGCATTATTTTTTTTTAAAGGATTTTTAGTGGAAAGAATAGAGGGAATAATTTATTTTAGCTTCTAGGGCTGTCGCAAGATAGAGTTGAAGAGAAAGTGGGTACCTACATTCTATTTTGTGTGTGCTGAGAATATTTAAAGAATCGGGTACGATTGACGTAAATTTTAACCGAGTAGTTTATTTTAGCTGCTAATTATCTGACAAATATGACGTAAAATATCTTAAGTGTTACGATATTGGCTAAGTCACTCTGAGCTGAAAATAGAATCATAAGTCGTGCTTAATGGTTTTATAATTCTGAAACGGGGTCGCAGAGGGATGAACGTATTTACCCTCTATGTTATTTCTGTATTGTACAAAGCAACCCTTATATTCGACATGCTTTATGTCTCTCCTTGTTAAATTACAATCCTCCTTAATTCATCAAGCAACGAGATCTTCTATTTTCAAGAACGTTTCCTTGTTTTGAAACAGAAACAACCTTTAAGGGGGAATCAATAATTAAATCAATAGTTGAACATCACGATAATATGTTCCCAAAGCCGCAAAACGAAATTCGAAAAATTAAAGCGGATATAGCCGGTTTTGTTACGGAGCACCAGGTTACCAGAAAACTTGAAATGTGTTTTTCTCGAAACGACAGTTTTACAATTTGCGGGCAATGTAACTCCAAAAATATGCAACCGATCGACTTGACCTTGTGCACGGATATTTGTGAACATTTTCTTCACAGAGCTTAGCTATTGGCATAATGATATTATTTAAATAAATATTTTTTTACACACTTAAGGCAAAATTTCGTTGGAAAAAAGTGAATTTTTTTCAATAGTCCGCCATTTGTTAAATTTTGCATCTTTTAAGTTATTAATTTATACGAATTGTGCGTGCATTCATAAACTAATTGAATTAAACTGGGAATAGTCCCGCATAACTCTGTTATTTGCTGCTGTTTTTTAATCAAATTTGTTTTTATCTACCTTAATCTGATAACACAATATCCTGAAAGTTTTTTATCTACTTACACCAGGCTCCCCCTTAACTGTTCAGGGTAGAATTCTATCCCTGCAACCTACATAGTCACTTTTACTCCCAAATGAGCAGAAAGAAGGCAAAAGTCTGAATGAACCACAGATCCAACCACTGGACCAATTCGACCATCAAAATACCCTCCCCTTTTAACCTTTCTATTCCCTCGCATCCCCTTCAAACTTCACATGCCCAATAATCCCTATGCCCACCGTATCATCGAACAATCGGTCCCCTTACGCCCGTCGACCCGTCTCGCGAAGCAGTTACCGTTCACCCACTCGAAATTTTTATCAACGAAACGTTTATCAACATTATGAACGTCGTTTACATATTTGAGCGCTAGAGTTACACAAAGCAGAGTTATACAAAATTATACAAGTAATATTTAGAGTTAATTTTCTCGAAAACCAAGCCTCTGATGGAAAAGTATTTGTACGAGCACGTACGAGCACGAACGCGGAAGCTTCTCGCGTTCGCGAATTAGTTATAGAATTAGTCTTAAGTTAGTGGTTAAAAAGTACGTTAAGAATAGTCGTTAAGTTTAAACTAAGGTCAATGTGTATTTACAGGACGAAGCACAGAAATATATTTACAAGAGTATTTTAACGTCCACGCACTATTTATAAACGTTTTGTTTAACTAAACTTGCGTATAAGACCGCGAGTTAAAGCACGAAACAAGAAGATCTGGAAAGTTCCAGTTTGGCGCGAGCACGCGAGAGAATCTATCTGTACTTATCTAGTCGACGTTTCCAGGAAGATAGATCGATCGCGGTGATGGATCGGGCCGTTTCGCCGAATTCTGTGACGTCAGCACCCCACCCAACAGCTGTTCGTTCTAAGCAGGACGAAGACAGTACCGACGACACAAGTCGGTCGCGCGATAGAGAGAGAGAGCTGTCTAATTAGGTGAGGTGTGCGTCAACAGATGGCCCGACCGATCTCATCACCGCGATCGCGCGTAACGCGATCTGGTCGCGTTAGCCCACTTTGGATCGCGCGCGACATCGGCAGCTAATCAGCGCCGGCTTGGCCTGTGGCCGTTTGGGCCAATCCCAAACATTCCGCCCGCCTTCGTCAGTATGACGAAATTGTTAAATTCCCATAGTGGATAAAAGTCGTCCAGTATCGTATATTACTGAAATGACGCTGTTAAGGCGGTCGAGAATGAATGAGATTGTTCCATCGCGTAGTTGCGAGTTTCGCAAGAAAGTGTACAGGGCTTATAATGAAGAAAAGTAATGACAGTTGCAAGCGCAACATGCATCGGCGCGAGCACGCGAAGATAGTAGGGAATACTGACAGTTGCAAGCACAACGTGAATCGGCGCAAGTACGCGAAACCAGTATAAACTACGGCTAGCTGCAAGTGCAGCATGTATCGGCGCGAGCACGCGAAGATAGTAGAAGATATTGACTGTTGCAAGCACAACATGAATCGGCGCAAGTACGCGAAACCAGCATAATCTACGGCTAGCTGCAAGTGCAGCATGTATCGGCGCGAGCACGCGAAGATAGAAGAAGATACTGACTGTTGCAAGCACAACATGAATCGGCGCAAGTACGCGAAACCAGCATAATCTACGGCTAGCTGCAAGTGCAGCATGTATCGGCGCGAGCACGCGAAGATAGAAGAAGATACTGACTGTTGCAAGCACAACATGAATCGGCGCAAGTACGCGAAACCAGCATAATCTACGGCTAGCTGCAAGTGCAGCATGTATCGGCGCGAGCACGCGAAGATAGAAGAAGATACTGACTGTTGCAAGCACAACATGAATCGGCGCAAGTACGCGAAACCAGCATAATCTACGGCTAGCTGCAAGTGCAGCATGTATCGGCGCGAGCACGCGAAGGTAGTCGAAGGTTAGCAGGTGAGACAGCGGTGGATGGACGTCTTTCACCCTCGTCAGTCCTAGCAGAGTCCAGCAGTGCTGGGGAAACGTGGGCAGCAGTATCTGGATGCTTCCGTGTAGTCCTCGTCGGTGCGTCTCGTCGACCTGGAGCGCGGCCAAGCAGGACTCATCCGACCTGATGACTGGAGGTTTGAAGGAGAGCAGCGAGTTCTGCTGCCGCCCGCCGACACACAGGGTGCCGTCTAGACAGTGTAGACAGCGTTGCAGCGACTGGAGCGTCGTCTTTCTCGCCTCTTGCGACTTCTCCTGGATGCCAGGACAAAGGAGAAGGTCGTGTGCACCCTCGCACAGGCCACACGCTTTAGATGATTCTTGCCCAGTGGAGACTTCAAGCATTTGAGCAGAATTGGAGTCCGCTCGCTGTATCGCCCGTTAATGTTCGGGATGTTGATCCTGTCGACCATCGTGAAGGTCGAGAGCGAGCGCAGTCACCACGTGGTCGCGGTAGAAGATTCCGGAACGGGTCACTCGAACGTTCTCGCGATTATCCCGACTCCGGCTCGAAGGACCAAAATGTACGAGCACGTACGAGCACGAACGCGGAAGCTTCTCGCGTTCGCGAATTAGTTATAGAATTAGTCTTAAGTTAGTGGTTAAAAAGTACGTTAAGAATAGTCGTTAAGTTTAAACTAAGGTCAATGTGTATTTACAGGACGAAGCACAGAAATATATTTACAAGAGTATTTTAACGTCCACGCACTATTTATAAACGTTTTGTTTAACTAAACTTGCGTATAAGACCGCGAGTTAAAGCACGAAACAAGAAGATCTGGAAAGTTCCAGTTTGGCGCGAGCACGCGAGAGAATCTATCTGTACTTATCTAGTCGACGTTTCCAGGAAGATAGATCGATCGCGGTGATGGATCGGGCCGTTTCGCCGAATTCTGTGACGTCAGCACCCCACCCAACAGCTGTTCGTTCTAAGCAGGACGAAGACAGTACCGACGACACAAGTCGGTCGCGCGATAGAGAGAGAGAGCTGTCTAATTAGGTGAGGTGTGCGTCAACAGATGGCCCGACCGATCTCATCACCGCGATCGCGCGTAACGCGATCTGGTCGCGTTAGCCCACTTTGGATCGCGCGCGACATCGGCAGCTAATCAGCGCCGGCTTGGCCTGTGGCCGTTTGGGCCAATCCCAAACAGTATTATTCTGTGTTTTTCACTTATTTTTTCATGCAGAATCAACCCCTATCTTAAATCGTTTGTCAATTTCAAAGTGTTTTGAATGTATTCCAATAGATTTTATTATTGAAAAATCACCAGTTTCTGTAAAAAAAAAATCTGAATTACCGTATGTCGAGGAGAAACGAAAATATCTTTAAAAAATTGTAACTTATGCAAATTTCAATATTTAAAGCTAAAAATCTACAAAGTTGTTGTCCAGGCATAATATTCTATGAAAAAAAAACAGTTTGTTAGTCACCTTTGGAAAAAAAGGTATTTATTTTGTAGACAGAACGCAGGCTATTTCTGTAATAGAAAAAAAAACAGAAATAGGGTAAACGCACCAATAAATCACACTATTATAAAATTATGTTTGCAGCACGATTGATTCCAGGTGTTGCAAAAATTGTTAGAATACAAAGCAACAAATTAAAAGAAGTCTCTAACAAGGAGAGTATTTTAGGTGTCCGTCTTCGATCATTTTGATTTTTGGATATATTATAGAGGTCCGAAAAATAAGAAATACGTGTTTTTTTATTTTTCCCCGTTTTCAGATTTGGGGGGTGAAAACTGCGTTTAAAGTTAGGGTTGAAAAATCATTTTTGTGGAACATCTCGAGAACTATTAGAGGTAGGGGAATAGTGTCAATGGACGAATTTTGTGTCTTTGAATGCTAAATATAACTGACTCACCAGATTTTCAAAAACTCCATTTGTTTAAATGATACATAAAAACCCTAACTTTGAACACAGTTTTCACCCCCAAATCTGAAAACGGGGAAAAATAAAAAAACACGTATTTCTTATTTTTCGGTCCCCTATAACATATCCAAAAATCAAAATGATCGGTGGCGGACACCTAAAATACTCTCCTTGTAAGTAATTATTTGTTTACTTTAATAACTTACTTTACTCATTTTAATAAAAAATAGCCATTCACTGGTACATGTTCATTTAATGGTACACCCATCCAACTACAAGCATTCACAATGTCAAAATCAGCTTACGGGTGCCTCACACCCAGAGTGTCAACGAAGGGTTTTTACAAAACAGCTCGACCGGACCTCGCTTTTCCCCACTTATTTTTCAACCAAAGAAAAATTTTTAAAATCAAAGAAAAAAAATCTTCATCAACGTCGACGAAGAAGCATCCAAAGCCCAACCACCACGACCGAATTCAAACCTTCGAAAACACGGCAACAGCAACAATAATCACTACACGGGGAGAAAGAGAGAGGGGGCATAGAGTGACCGTCATGGAACCATCGAAAATCTGTGTCCACTCGAACGGAGCGGCTGGCGGAGTTTTATTGCGGCCAATAAAACGTCATTTTTCAACGGCGGACGAAAAAGAATCGGCGGGAAAATGGGCGACTTTAAACGGTCGTGCGGGTGGCGGCTGGCCGGCTTCCGAAATGAACGGTACAAAATGAAATTCTCTGGCCGCGGCGGCGTGTAGAGGACGAGTGGCCGCGGGATACGCGCTAGCCCGTTGTAATGGACGAGGTCCGGCGGGATCTCTGTATTGCCAGAGTACTTATGGCAGCGCGTTTATGGCGTACAGCTGTACAAGCCTGGCAGCGGCCGACATGAAATCCCGTCGAGCACCTCTCCATCCACGTCACGTCCGCCACTGATTAACATTAACTTCGTGGAAAAAATTGTACCAAATGGCGGCATGCCACAGTTTTGGCGCGACGCCCTCGACGGGCCGCAGCGATTTTTCGCCACTTCCCTGTCCCCGGTCGCGTGCGAATGCGCTGATACTGGTCGCGTCGGGTGGAAATTGGCGGGGTGGGGAACGGGAGACGGGTGGTTTTTGTTTTTAGGATGATTTTAGGAGGTTGGGATGTTTTGTGAGAGATGGTGAGTTTGGAGGACGGGGGGTGGAAGTTGGGATGATTCCGGGAGTGAGAGACGAAGACTTTTTCTTATTTGTGATATTTGTATACTAAGGGGTCTCGGGGTACTCACAAGGAGAGTATTTTAGGTGTCCGCCTCCGATCATTTTGATTTTTGGATATGTTATAGAGGACTGAAAAATAAGAAATACGTGTTTTTTTATTTTTCCCCGTTTTCAGATTTGGGGGGTGAAAACTGCGTTCAAAGTTAGGGTTTTTTTTATGTATTATTTAAACAAATGGAGTTTTTGAAAATCTGGTGAGTTAGTCATATTTCGCATTCAAAGACACAAAATTCGTCCATTGACACTATTCCCCTATCTCTAATAGTTCTCGAGATATTCCACAAAAATGATTTTTCAAGCCTAACTTTGAACGCAGTTTTCACCACCCAAATCTGAAAACGGGGAAAAATAAAAAAACAAGTATTTCTTATTTTTCGGTCCTCTATAACATATCCAAAAATCATAATGATCGGAGGCGGACACCTAAAATACTCTCCTTGTCAGTCGGGAGGTCGAAATAAGGGTGGTTTTGGGAAATATTTTACTCAAAAGGTATAATACATTTTTCGAAAAGCCTTTTTTGCTTTTAAGGATTGCATCTAGTATCGTGCATCGTAATTTTTTTGTTTAATAATATTTATCAATAACTCAGTTATTGTCCATCTATTTCAAATAGGTTGGCTACTTATGGGAGACTATTAATGAAGCTGTGGCCATCTAGGTGTGAGGATTTTGATGGTGAAGGTCGGTTTTGGGGGTGGATTCGTGGGCGGTAGAGGTGTGTTTGTGGTGGTCTTGGTTTTGGTGAGATGCAGGTGAAGGGAAGATGCTGTGGTTGGTTTGAGGTCTCTGGGAGAAGTAATTGTTCTGTGCTGGGTGGGGTACTATATCTACGGAGAGGAGCAGTTAAAATTACAATCTTGAATATCTCTGAGGCTACGGAAGTAAAAGTAAAAAGTATATAAAAAAATTGATTTAACAAAAAATGCACTAAAAGTAAAAAACAAATCTTTTCTTGTATTACAATTTTATGGTGATATGTGACTTTGTATAAAATTGTGGCGCGGGATATTTCATAACAGAATATGAATCAATTTAGCCCAGCACCGCAATTTTATTTAAAGTCACATATCACCATTGAAATTGCATTTTGCGTGAAATCGTTTATCATACATTTTTCTTAATATTTTTTTTATTTTCTAGTTTTTAGTGTTAAGTAAAGGTTTCATTGAGAAAGAAAGGTTGAATTAAAACACCAAAGAAAATGACTTGAATTGAATTATCAAAATAAAGCACAGCCCCAACCCCCGAAGATTGAGCATTCGAATATTTTTTAACCACTTTCTGATTCAAGTCCTACTGAAAAATCACGTTAAACTAATCTCAAGTTTTACTTGAATAGAACCCCAAATACCACTTGTTAAATTTTGAATCGTTCAAGAAGCATTAAGAGGGGGCTGCTTCGCGTCACGTCGTGCGTTCGATCGTTCAAATTAAAAATTGAAAAAAAAAATGTGGAACTGCGATCAAGTCCCGCTTGCATCCCCGATATCGAAGGTCCCCACAAAGGCTCGCAGGGGTGCAGTTAATTCTAAAGCGATTAGGCGCACGCGACGGGGCAAAGGTGTCGACCTGCAATTGACAACGGGTCGAGGGGCCACGGAGGGGGAGCAGGGGGTTTGAAAAATTAAATTAGTCGCACGTTCGAAAGTAATCCCGGATTAATGTACACTGTACGTGGCGCTACTATGCGCTTCATTATTGCGCGAGAGTCTGCAGGCACTTGGAGTCATTATCCAATTAATCCTCTGGCGATAGTAGAATTTACATTCAATACCTAAGACAATTACTTGCAGTAATCAAATTCCGATATACTTGTCTACCTACAATAATTATTATACCACAACTGATTATTACTATGTAGGTAGGTAATCTAAATACTTAAGTCTTCTCTTATTTCTTTATGAGCTGAAAAGTCTCTACAGCTCAGAAGTTATAAGTATCATAATAAATTGTTTTTCTTAAATTTTTTTCCTTTTTTTTAATAGTTTTAGTTGTAGTTTTAATTATTTAGTTACGGTTAGGCTTCTAATAGTCTTGGGCTGCAGCCTCGCCTTTTACTTCGCTATGTTCTATAGCCTGTGTTACTATTTTCTTTTGTATATTTAATACAAAAGTAATAAAGTCAAGTAATAAAGAGGAATAATAATAATAATAATAATAATATTAATAATCAATAATTGAGAAGAATTGCCCAATTCACTTCTAAAGCCTTGAAATACACTAAAGCCTCCACCACCTCCTTGAGACCTTAAAAATTAAAATACACTAATCCTTCTATCAACCCCTTTTGGAGCCTTAAAATACACTAAACTTCCCATCACTCCCTTTGGGAGCCTTAAAAATTAAAATAGACAAACTTCCCACCACCCCTTGGGAGCCTTAAAAATTAAAATACACTAATCCTCCTATCAACCCCGTTTGGAGCCTTGAAATACACTAAACTCCCCACCACTCCTCTTAGGAGCCTTAAAAATTAAAATACACTAAACTTCCCACCACCCCCTTGGGAGCCTTAAAAATTAAAATACACTAATCCTCCTATCAACCCCCTTTGGAGCCTAGAAATACACCAACCCTCCCACAACACTAAAAACAAAAAAAAAACGTTACTCGAAACTTTCCACCCTCCACCAAAAACAGTGGCAAGACTCTTAGCAAAAATATAATTACCTACATACCTACAAATTAAACTGGACTCTTTCCAAAGTCGAACCAGAAAGACACTCTGGATATAAAGCACCCCTCCCCTGAGGATGGAAGAAATACTAGGTCGGAGAAGAGGTTGCGAAGTCGCGCCGGTACTTCCAAACAGGCTGCCCTGGAAATTATTCAAGTCGCGGCCAGGGGGCTGGATTATAGAAGACAATTTTAATATCGTCGAATATCATGGGGGGAGGGGGGAGGGGTGGCCGATGAGAGGTCGGGTGAAAAAAGAAGCCGTGGCGGGGAGAGGCGGGGAGGGGCGGGGGGTTGGTGGCCTGGAAACATGGTTGAGCCGTTAAGGTCACCGCGAGGATGCCCCGATGGAGGATCGAGGCACCACGATCGTGATCCCCGTGGTCTGGCTACGTGGCGGGCATGTGAAACGGTATTCAATATCTTTGCCCCTGGGAAGAAAGCTGGCCCCCGGGGGCGGAAAGGGGGTAGGTATGCTCATTGTCACCGCGAAACTATTCCGTGCGAATTCGAGATTACGTGGCCCGTAAAAAGGACAATGGATCAGCGGGGGCTACGTGTCCTCGGGATCGGGAGGATATTAGAGCGGAGTTACAGGCTGCCCCACAAACGTCTGGGTGTATTTATTGTTTCATGCGAATCGAAACGAGCGCGCGGCTCTTTCCCCCTTTTTATCGCGTGTACTTGGAATTCTTTTAGATTTCACTCTATGGGGCCAGTCGCTACTGGGGTTCTAATGTAGTGAGGTAACGTTCTTGGTGCAATCAAATTTGAGTCTTTAAGGGGACGTTACGGTTTTATTGCGAGGAAAAGAGATATAGTGGTGATATAAAACTTTTTGCTATTTATTAAAATATATTTCTACAGTAAGTGAAAAATATAAAAGTGATCAAATTTTTATTTTTGAAATGCTTTTGAGGATACTAGGCAGTTGGTACTGTCTAAGATGAAGCATTTCTGTTTCAATTAATCACAAAGAAACAAATTGAAACTGAGGCTTGTTCTTTTGTATGAAGTTTATTAACAACATACGGTTAGGTAATATTACAAAATAAAAGAAATATTTTTAAAAAGTCTCTTTAATGATTCATCTGAAGCGTCATATATAATGCATATTTTTGACTAAACAAACGTGTTTTTTAAAGCTTGTGATGTTAATGAACTTCATGCCAAAGAACAAGTCTCAGTTTCAATCTATTTTTTTTTTTTTGACATGCTTGAAAAGTGATGCCTTCCTGGTGAAGGTGATTCCAGATGTTAGACATATCCGAGCTAAAAATCCAAAAGGATTCTTGATCCATATAATTTTGATTATCTTCAAAATTAACGAGATGTCGGGCAAAAATGGAAAAAAATGTTTCCCGGATATTTTTCTGTTTTGTATATTTGAATCTTTCAATTTTAGTACATATGCTAATTAATTTTTTGTCGAATAGAGTAATATTACTCACAGCTCTGTCAATGTATTTTTCTAATTTTGTTTAAGTTTGCTAATTATAGTTACTCTCTCCAACTTTCCCAACTTTCACAGTAGAGTTCAGAATTCAAAATTAAATCAAGACAGCACCCTTTTTGCCCTCGCCCAAATAACTCGCAATCAATTATATCTAATCATACTATTACTGCTACTACTAACACTACAAAAAATACCAACACTCCTAAGCTCCCCACCAAGTCTCACGAATCTCAAAATCGAAAGCTAAAAATCCTTCAAAATTCATCCACTGTTCCGCGAAGCCAGTTTAAACCCACCTCGATCGATAAATCCCACTTCCACCGCGCAGACCTGTCCTTCCCCCAAAACATCAATAAGAACAGAGACCCTCGATCGGACGTTCAGCTCGCGCGAGCCTCGAGTGTGCAACAATCGGGGAGAAAGAACGTTACAGGTACTTCTTTCACGCACGGGATTGCATTCACGTTCCTCGTCCACTTTGTGCATACATGCTCGTCCTCGAGATCCTCCTCGAGAACGAGGACGAGGGAAGCGGAGGTTCGACGAACGCCGTTCGAAAGGAGAATAGGGTCAACACGGTGTATACCGATCTTGGCGGACTGTTACGAGCATCGACGGCGGGAGAAAGAGAGAGAGAGAGAGAGGGAGGGACAGAGGAGAGACGAGAGGGACGTGGGAGGCTGTGTAAAAGAAGCTGATGGAGCGGACGCTCCTTGTTATTGTAGCCATAATGGATGAGCAAACAGGAGGACACGATCGAAACCGTGGCAGGTAGGACCGTGCCCCGGCGGCAAGAATCCACACGACCCGGACGGGCACACAGCCGCGTAAAAAGCCGCGGTCACGAGTCAAACATTACGTAAGGATCGGATCTAACGCGTAGCGATAGTTACCATGCCTCGAGGTGAGCGACCGGTTCGGACGCTTTGGAGAAGACCTACGAGTGGCTTCTGACGTCTATGCAATGTGGTAAATTAACAGAGATGGGCAATGTGTAAATAAAAATATTAAAGATATCAATTTTATTCGTTACTCTTCGAACGAAGCTAACTGGAATTGTCTTCATGCGATAGTGGATAAGGATAAAGTATCTTTTATTCGTTTTGTTATTTGAAGAATTTTTTATTTAGATAACGCCGAATTCTGGTTGAAATTGTAGCCAGGAAGAGTTCTCGTGGAAAATACTGTAAGTGCCAAAAATCAAATTCTATTCTGCTTTGTATATCAAGATCATGGGCGTCCAGAGGGGGATACAATATGGGCAGTTGCCTCCCCCTGGCATTTGAGAAAAGAATCTGTTATTTTTCAAAACTGATCTTTATTAAGTTACACTAAAAAAGGGAATATTCTTAAATTTCGGTTTCAAATTTTTAATTAAATCGGCACTACAAAATGGGTTAAAAAAAGCACGGGCATCCCAAAGTTGTCCCCCCCGCCCCCGTGTCAGTTATGGTTCCCTGTGAAAAGGCCTTTACTAATTCAGATTCATCAACTAGCCATGGTCTTCTCAGAAACGATATTAACACTAAATCAGTCCCAGAAACACAATACCCTCGCACAAAGCTCGCCACAAGTCCCGCCCCACGAGCTTATATCGAATAACTACTGTGCCTCGCAATTCCAGTCTCCGCATTTCGATCTCAATCCCATTCGTAGCCCCGTTCCTCCTTCCAAACATCGATCCTCCCTTACAGGACAGTATCCACCGATGCTTCACCCCTCCCCCCGAGAAACAGACTTCGCGTACCTCAGCCAAGGAGACCGAGGATACTCGAGCACGCCGGACGAAAGTTCGGCAGACGAGTTCGGCAGGCTGGGCCCCCGTTGTATTTCACTTACAATACGAAACGTATTTCAATGGGAAGAGCCGGCGGATTCCATTGGAAGGGGATGCTCGCGGTGGAAACGGCGTCGGCGTGATGGGGCGTCGGGGTAAGAAGGCGGGGAAGGGGTAGAGAGGCGAGGAGGCAGAGCGACGACGATCATTGAAATGGAAATGCCATTGACGCAAAGTGAAAGTAATTAATGGAATATGCCACGGGCGATAGAATGAATTCGATGGTGCCGCGCGAACCGCGGCTGGGAATAGTGGAATACGCGCGCGCAGGGGGAGGGGTTGCGGCGGAGTAATAGCGCAGAGAAACGATGGGGCGTGGGTAGGGTGAAAGGTGAGAGCGATATCTGATAGTGGGGTGCTTCGAAATCGCAACGAAATTAGAATTTTCGAGAAAAAAATTAGGGGTTTTGTGGGGGAGGGGTGAAGATACGTGTGCTGGATGTCTTTAAAGTTCTGGAGGTACCTATTGGGAGATTTGTGGGACTGAGGTACTTAAATTTTTGGGTGGAGGTGAATAAATGAAATGACAGTGTTAAATTGTTCAAGGACAAGATAATCAATAGTTCGTGAAAATTTTTCAAAGTTTTGAAGGGAATGCTGGGTGAAGATACGTGTGCTGGATGTCTTTGAAGTTTTGGAGGTGTTGGGAGATTTATGGGACTGAGGTACCTAATTTTTTGGGGATTGATATCAAGGATTACTTGAAACGTAGAATTAAATACCTATTTATCGAAGAAAAAAATTTTGTATGCGAAAAATGTATTTGCATGTACGATTTTACGCCACCATGCGCGAGTCACTTCATGCTTGAAACGTCTGGCCATATTAGGCTAGAGATAACCTCACTTTATTTGCGGCCTGGGCCCATAACTTATAGCATCGTTTTCTGCCAATGAAGACTCCATACGTTTTTAGTTTTGGTGAAATAAACTATATTTTATAATATAAACAAAACGTAACTTAATCTAGGTACCTACTATAACTAATAAGTCTTTTATTAAAGCCAGACACCCGTCCATCTATTGGTGATACGGACTATGAGTAGAATTTTCATCATTTTACCCTTAAATACATTAATTGTTTTACTTGCAGTTATTTTTTTCTTTAAATTTCTACATTTCTACGTGCAAAGCGTTTGATTTTTTTTAATACAACAGAGAATCAGCTAAACTGTCCATCTACTGGCCTGCTTACCCTATATCAAATGTTTAGTAATGATCTCTGTTTTCATTCATATTTTTTAGAAATGTTTACTTGTGTCCATATTTGTATTTAAATAAGTAGGTAAAACAGATATTACCAGTTCTCGGACTAGGGCACAGTGTAACAAAGATTCAGATTTGTTTAAAATAAAGCTAGATGTCTAAGTGCCCAAGCTTTCGTCACCTACTTTCACGCAATTAGTTCACCACGCATGTAATCACGCTAATTATATCCTGATCAAGGAAAACACTTTCGAGAAAAAACTCTGACCTTTTTTTGTTACAATCTGCTCCGGTCTCCCCTACCTACATCCCCCAAAAGAGTAACTACCAAAAAAATTCAAGCCACAGCCTCGAGAAGCCCCAAAAGAACAATGCGAAGACAGAAAATTAACGAAATCCAATATTCCACCCTCGCCCCCCGATCCTACCGAAACGAAGTCGGTGAAAAACTAAAGAAGACAATAATGAACTCGGAACGGTAACAGACGAGGAGGGCAGGGTCCGCAGAAAGAGACAGGGAATTTTAATAGATTTAATTAATATTTCATTTGCATGCTATTTCTCACCCCTCTCGAGTTTCGCCCTATTCTCTGTAACTGCTAGCTCGGCCACGCGCGCGCGCGCGCTCGCTCTCGTCCACGCGGAGAGTCAAACGCAGCTCGAACCACCACGCAGACGAGAAAGGTACAAGAGGCACCCAGAGCAAGGTAATCCCGTCTCTACGTGTGCGGAGCTCTATGCATGCACGCGCGCACATACACACACACACACACACACACACACACACACACAGATTGAAGGGTGCAGCGCGATACAGAAAGAGGGACAGAGATATACGGAGAATGCGGGGTCCTCTCTGTATTTCAATTTAGCACGTCCATTGTTAGATACTAATATTATTCAGTTGGGAATTGTTTCGCGACGCCCCCTCGCCCAGCGAGACTCGCTTCAGCGCTGTGTCCGTGGCCTCTCCGTCAGCGCGCCCAGTTCTATTACTCTGTTTCTCTCCTCCTCTTCCTCCTCTTTCAAACCCCGCGGTGGCTCCCTTTCTCGGCACCGTTTCATACAGGCGCTCGTCCAACGGCCACCCCCTCCCCCACCTACACCCCCCTCGTCGCATCCCCGAGGAAGAGATAATCAAGTATTGCCCAATGAAATACCTCGATATGCCGTCGTAGATATACTATTTAGAGGCGAAACGGCTCACAAAGAAACGGCCCCGTTTCCCCGGCGATATCCTCCCTTGAATCTCCGGAACGCTACCCCCTCGACGCTCACCATTTTGTCGCGCCGATTCCACCCAATGGGCGCACTGGAGAACCGTGCGATTTGCTCCGATGATATTTACTTGCTTCTTGGTAATTTCTGGCTAGAGGAAATATTGGGACACTTGAGGGAAAATATTTGGTGTTTTCTAAGGGGTTTGTTTTGTTTAGGTTTTTCGGATTCTGTGGCATTTCTTGAGTCGTGAGATTGTGGTAGCGAGTGTTGTTAGGTTTCTATGATATGTATGGGGAGTTTTTATTTGGGGAGGGATGATTTTATTACAAGTCGAGTGCGGGGTCCATTTTGACCCTAATCTTATTCGTGGATATTTCAAAATAAACTTTTAGATTTTAGGCCATTTTACCAAAAAACGACTGCATACAATGTCGTGGGTATAACTGGGGGAAATTCGTCAGATTTTTCTTTAAGGGAGAGTTTTCCTTAATGGGTAATTCTTTGTGAATTTTTTTTACAAAAACGGTTAGACAAATTAATTTGAAATTTGGCAGACTGTATTATTGTATCTTGAACTATTGGTCTGAATTTTTGTGTGACAGTCAAAAAAAACATGGCGCATGCAAGAAGAGCGTTGGAAAATAATAGGGTGGTCCTGACGTTGACGAAAAGTACTGTAAGGTTTAACCGAAACACAAAAAAGACAAGGGATTCTTAATCCATATGAATGTGGCTATCGGTGATAGTAGGTGCATTAAGAAAAATAAAAAAATGTTAAAGTGGCAGCCTTTTGAAGAAACTGAAGCGCCTAATTTGAATCAAAAGTAGGTTTTGCCCCAAAATCAGGAAAACTTCTTTGAATTAAACAGGAACGGTAACAGATACGGCAAAAAATCTACTACCACCCATAGCCACATTCACATAGTTTAAGAATTTATTTTCCTTTTCGTGTTTCGAATAACCCTTACAGTAATTTTCGTCAAAGCCAACACCAACCGATTATTTTTCAATGCCCACTTTATATCTGCCATGTTTCTTCTTTTACTGTCACCCCAAAATTCAGAACAATAGTTCAAGATACAGTGAAACAGCCTGCCACACCTGAAATTAATTTGTCGAACCGTTTTTGTACAAAAAATACACAAAGAATTACCTATTTTTCGACCCACAAAGCGCAATCCCTGCTTAAGGGGGAACACCACTGTGACGGACGGAAAAGTAATCCACTTTTAAGAATTTTCTTTCAGAAATAAATTACAGTCCTAAGATATAAGTCTTAAGAGACTGTACAAAGAAAAAAAGATCCAACAATTTTCAAAATATTAATTAACCTTCTAGACCTCTCACGCGAGCTGGTCGAATGTGTAACTATGGAACAGCAGGTCCGAAATCAAATTTAATTTTTTTTTATAAACTATGTAAGTGTAGTTTCCGTTCTGCGTACCGATTTCTTAAACAAATTATTTTTATAAAAATGGTGAGCTTTAAAAGAAAAAATTCGAAAATCCGCGAATAAGACGGACAGTTTCTCGAGCGTATTTTAAAAAGTTTGATTTCAATCAAAAAATCCGTACACACAACGGAAACTACATTCATATAGTTTATAAAAAAAAATTAAATTTGATTTCGTACCAGCTGTTTCATAATTACACATTCGACCAGCTCCCATGGGGGTGTCTAGAAGATTAATTAATATATTAAAATTTCTGGAACTTTCTCTATTTATTTTTTTTTTTTTTTGTATAACCTTTCAAGACCGCGTACTAAAGGTAGGTAATAAAAATTTGTTAATGAAACAAGTACCAAGTAAGCCACCCTCCCCAAGAAAATCTCCTCCAAAGGACACCAAAGGGGTTGACGCTTGAAATTCAAAACCAAGTTCCGTCACTCGGGCCTCCAAAGAAAAATTGAAAATCGGTTCCTCGTTCCCGTTACGAGTCCCCCGTACGCCTCCCCCCATCCGCGCACGTTTTCCAACGCACACAAGCGTTCTCCGTGTGTTTTACTGGCCCGTGAAGCCGTATCGGGCCTCGGGAAGAGAAGAGGCCGAGGGAACCGGCTGTTTGCCGATGTTCGGCAACACTATACACTCCTTGTCCCTGATCCAACCGCGGTGGATCTCCGCTCGGCCCGTCGATTGGCTTCCATGCGCACTTGTGCCCCTGGCAAATACGTGGGTGCACACGTGTGCACGGTCGATACAGGTAGAGGGTGAAGCTCTCCGCCTCGGCGTTCCCAGCCTGGTGAAGGAGCGCGGCAGAGCAAATATTGATGGAAGTCGAAAAAATTTTAAAAGCCAATCCCCGCGCGGCTCTCGGCCGGCCAGCTTTTCCGCGGATCGTGAATTTTTAAGTATTCGGTAAACATCGATGTTTCCGTTCATTTATCGCCGATTCGAAATCACCGGCCGCGCTCTGCTCTGCGGATATTTTATTGGGACGCGTGCCACCCCCCTGTGTTCGGGCTTGAATTGCGGAGAATGGGAATGTTTTTCGACGCGGCTTTCGGATGTTCATGGCGGGAGGTGTAATTCCGGTAGTAATGGGCCGCGGTGCTGTGATTTCTGTAACGAGGCGCGGTTTTTTTTTTGGAATATTTGCGGGTGGGGGGGAGGGGTTTGTTGATTCCGGGGGTAGGGTGCTTGTTGCTGTCGGTGAGATATGGGGTTGTTGAAGTAGGGGTAGTTTGGAGGAGAATGTGGGATTGTATGATCAGCGGGGAGGAGGCGTGATGAGTTTGTAAGGGATGGATTTTTGGGTGGTTGGAAGGAGTATTGATAATAGTATCTACTGTGAAATTAATCCAGGGAGAATGTTTAAATTTTGACTTTAGTTTTCAACTCGATTTTCGGGAAATATTGTCTTAAACGGTAAACGCACCAATAAATGAACACTTAAGGCTAATGAATGAGCACTATTATAAAGTTATGTTTGCAACGCGATTGATTCCACGTGCTGCAAAAATTGTTTGGATATGGAGCACGAAATTAAAAGCAGTCTCTAATTAATTAGTTGCTTGTTTTAATAACTTATTTTACTCAGTTTAATATAAACTACCCATTCGTTGGTACGTGCTCATTTACTGGTACATTCACCCTAATAGTGGTCACTTTTTTTAATCAGCACACGATTTTAAACGTATTAGGTTTATTCTGATAAAATAAATAATGTCAGTATTAATTTTAGTAGCTGTTTTATGTGAGATGAGCCATTTCTGTTCTAGACATACCTTATACCTTGGGTTAGGTTGCAAAACGGCATACATATATGCTGAACCTCGCCTATTTATCACATAAGTTTTTTTTTCTCTTTTGTTGTTTATAATGTGATAAATAAAGACGAATTATTATTATTATTATTATTATACCTAAGGTTACCATACGTTCCGGTTTTCAACCCTTGTCCCGGGAGTTCTGGTTTTTTATTTCTAATTTTTTACATTTCTAATTTTTATAAATACTCCACTGGTATTTTGTTGACTTGCAGCACACCAAAAGTTTACAAATTCCATTAGGTATACAGGCTTAATTTTTAAAATTCTTTTAATCGAATCTATATAATTTATTCCATAATACAACAGTTAAATGGAATTAGTCAACTAGTCCCGGTCTCCCCTGCACCCCTCTTGCTACAAGGTCTCCAATTATTACCTGATTCATTATAATACTAAATTGAACTTTAAAAACCAAAAGCCTCCTACCACTCACCAAAATTCCACTTAAACCTTCCCACTCCACGCACTCAAACCTTCAACCCCCAAAATCCAAAAACTAAACCGAACCACCAAAAAGTACACGGTACTACATTTCCCCCCAAAACACTCGCAGAGATACTACCAATTTCAACCCCCCTTACTCTTACATGCACCCCTGCGGGCCGCTACTAAACCACCTCCGATGACCCCCGGCCACCGATATCCTCCCTCGCCGTGACCCGTTCGCCTCGCGACGCTTTGCAGCGAAAATCCCCGGTCCCCTTTCGCTACAACCGGGGATCGGTTTCCAAGTCTCCGTCGAGCCCTTCCGCCGAGATCCGGGTGGCGCGGCTTAAAATTCCAGGCCGCGGAGGAGAGACACAACGAGAGCGAGAGAGAGAGAGAGAGAGAGAGAGCGCTACAGCGGCGTACACAGCGATGGGGGGTTGTTGCACTCTGACTGCGGATTAACCCCCCCCCCAACACCCCCTCCCCCCCCTGAACCCCTACATCCACGGCCGGCTGTGGGGGGAGCGGAAGGACGGAGGGGGAGCCATTATACTCCATTATGAATGGTAACCAGTAGCCAAAGGAGGAAACCTCCGCGGGGTGTCGATATATTGCCACCCCTGGAGCCTAGCAGCCACCGCTCGTAAATAATAAGCGGGGCCGCCGCGGCATTATAATGCAACGGCGTGCACCCGCCGCCGTCGGGGTACAAATTGCTGGGGGTTGGCGAAAGGGGGGGGGGGGTATAGAAACGGCGGGCGCGTGTTCAGGCATCGACCTATCCGGATATATGCCTTGTAGAGGGCAATCGATTATCGGTATTTCATCGATACCAGGCCGTGTACCAGAGGCAGCCTGGTCGCCGGGGACCCGCGTACCGCGTAATTATAATTCGAGTATCGTTGCCGCGAAAGTGATTTCGTTTTAGCGTTTCACCAACCCCCTCCCCCTCCCCCTCCCCTCCATCTCCTCCACTGCGCCGCCACCTCGAGGAACGATTTCTGTCGGCTGCTCCTGTGTTTTCCACACTGTATTCCGCGTCGTAACCGCGTGGGCGTGTATGTGCGAATGTATATGTATACTTAGGGATAGAAGTGTAGGGAATTTGTAAAATTTTTTTAGGGTTGGGTGTTTATTTTGAGCAGCTGAGGGGTGTTCGAAAGTTGCTTGAGGAAATGAGGTGGGAGTTACTACTAGTGGGATATATTTCTGTATTTTTTCATTTTTTATTTTTATTATTAATCTCAATTGTGAGACTCGATGCGTGGATACTGTTTTTTGAGGTTGACTGGGGTGGTGTTTGAAATTTGAGATTTGACACTTTGCTGTAGATCATATGTTGGCATGTATGTATTTTGGAGTGAGATTGGGACCGTGATTGAGGTACGTATGCAGTCTTACTTTCTGAGTTAGATAGATTGCGACAGATTTTGTTCGCTGGAGTAGACTGTTTCGTTGTGAAAGGAGGAATTAGAAAATAAAATTGCTCTGGGGATATTGGATCGGGGAAAGTGAATTCCGGGCGTTCCGCCGGGTACAGTTTCCGTTTCATTGCTCGACGGGGAGATTGAAACTTGCGTTGTCGATTCTAATATTGCTAACAAGATCGAGGACTTTGAGACTGATTGGTGGTCGAATTTATCTGACACTGGACAAACAAGTTCAAGTGTATGCTAATAACGTTACGATTTCTGGTTTCTTAAACGGTACTAGGGGTGAAAACACCCCCTCAAAGAAATCTGGAATATACGCAAAACCGTAAAAGATATCAAAAAGAGGTTAATTCAAAGTTTTATAATTTCTGATATCCTACAATATAAACAATTTTCGTAAAAAGTAATTTTTTTAAACATCCCCACCACTCTTTTCGAATAATATGAAAGTTCAAGATTCTTTTGAGGGGTTGTTCCCACCTTCAGGACCATTTAATTACAAAAGCAAAAAGTGTTTACATTATCAGCATCACTTAAACTACATTTCCACGGAGTTTCAAATTTTGTTAAATTTTCGAGTTGCAGAGCATCCCTTGTATGAATTAGAGCTGCCTGTTCCGACCGAAAGAAATTATGCAGCATCTTTTAAGGGAGTTCGAAGTAGCAGAAAAATCCTAGCAACTATCATTCCCGAAAATAAAAGCTCCCAAAACAAACCCTCCTCATTTCCAAAACCATCACTACCAATTCACTTCCAAAAGCTCCTCACGTTTCACGCGGAGCTGGGCAAAACTTCTTACTTAAATCCAATTTCGAATAACGAATAAAAGTTAAAAAAAATATTATTCATCATTCGTTTATTAATCCGACTTAATAAACTCTTTATTCGACACGTGACGAATAATTTCCGTAACTTTTATCATAAAATAAAGCTTTGCCCATCTCGAATTTCACGCAACATTCCCACATCCCAAAATACCCAATTCACTTCTGACCCACATGCACGGCCGAGAAGACAGGCCAAATAGTCAAAACCATCCCAATCCGTGGTGCAAGTCAGGAGACCGTGAACGTGTTAACGAAGCGAGGTGATCGACCGCGAAGAACGAAAGGTTCCTCCCGGGCTCACGTGGCCCCGGTACTTTTTCACGTGACTCGAGGAACGAGGAGGGCCGATAATTTCCGTGGGTAGCGATCGCAAATTGAGTGGCAAAATCGATTAGCCGCGTCGTCGGGAATCCATTCGCAGGAAATCGACTGCTCGAGGATCCCAGGGGGCCTCGTCGAGCATGAAACCGATCCGATTTCAAAGATTCTACGGTGTGCCCCTCCAGCGTTCCATAGACAAGCCACTCGTACCCCACGTATCCTTCTGCACCTGCGAACTGTATCCGACATCCGATACCTTTTCTTCTCCTCCGGCTCCGGGCGGAATTTTTCAGCCAACTGGAAGTTGTCCTCGTCCCTCCAGGGCGGTACGATCGCGCGAGTCCTTTCTGCCCACCTTCCAGCGGGCCCCTCGTTCCGCCTGCCACCACGAATTACCCTCGGTCCCCGCGGCGGGATGTCGTGCTGGAAGAGATTCGTTGGGAATTTGCTCCGGGAATCGTCGAAACGGATTTCGCGCATCATCGTGCACGAATTGGATGTGTCTCCTGTCAGTGAGCCCTTCGATGGATGAGGAACCGGCAAAGGGGGTGGTAGCAGGGACGGGACAAGTGTTTCTTGTGTGGAGAGAGGAGTGGAAGTGGCATTTTGGGAAGCTTGACTCGCGAGGTGGTGGAGATCCGTGGCTATTTCTGATTTGGATTCTTGTGGTTTTATGATTTTGTAATCTTTGGAGGTGGTGATGGAGGAGGGGTGGAGGACGAGTGCAAAAAGTCTCACTAAATTATATGTAGTACTTTTCCTTTAATTAATTTTTAAAGATCACTTATTTTATGAGCTCTAAACCGGAACAGCCCTATAGGCTCAATAAATGTTCAAAGTTTCAAGGAGAATTCTAGGAACATTTGTAAATTATTTAATATATGCAAGAGATTCTTCTGAGTTCAGTAGCTCATTATCACTGCTCTAATTTCACGCTTACCCAGAAAGGATCTCTGCTAAAGACTTTCCAATTTAAAATTTTCGACCGTAAGAATTAAATAAGATGGTATCGGCGCACTGATTCGGTCAATATACAAAGTTTATTTTATTTATTTAAAAATAAAATAAAATATCACAGCTATTTGTCAATAATTATAAAGAAAATCCGACGTTTCGGTTCTTGATTTGAACCCTCTTCAGGAAAGTAACCGAATCAGTGCGCTGATACCATCTTATCTGCTAAAGACTCTTCATTGAATCAGTTGTTAAAAACCCACCTTACAATCCCTTGCGCCTTTACTCTGCAATTTCTCTTTCCTCAATCTTTCATTTTACTCTGCTAATTCCTACTGAAGTTCATCCAATCTTTACCATTTTCGACTCAACATCAATTTCTTTTAAGGGCGACTGTGCCCCTGTCAATAACTAATAAAGAAAATCATCCAAATCCATAAAAACTTAAATAAACTACTTCCCCCAAAATCTTCAACAGAGAAGAAGAAACACTGAACGAGTTAAAATAACATTATTTATGCAACGATAAATATAGGTACTATAAAAATCTCCCTAAATCCTCCACTCGAATCCATTTCCGTTGCCACAACAAAATCAAAAAATCACGGAAGGGAAAACACAGGTGTGACATTAAAACAAATTCACCCAAACGCAACGTATGGAGTATCAATATCTTATTTATTGTTCTTATATTCCGTCTATACATTTCTTTCGGATAACATATGGTAACTACAAAGAACGACGCGTCCCGCCGCAAAATCTAAACATCTCAGAGCCATTATACTTACAGGCAAACACTTATTTATAATCATCGCTATACGCACACGCTCCTGGCTGGATGGCGCGCGATCATCCGGGCCCGCGCGTCCAACGTCCACGACTCTCTCTCTCTCTCATACTCTCTCACACCTCTCTAACCGTGACAGCTTTTCGATTAATGCGATTGGTGGATTAGCTAAAGCGATTCACCCTTATTTACAGATCCGTTCCTCCTCCTTTTTTTGTCGTTTTTCCTTTATTCTCTGATATATTTTGTCGAACGTTACCTACACACATACTTCTTAATAATACCGGTCGCTTTATCTACACATGTATAAAGGTATATCGTTACAACGAGACTGCCGCTTGTCGTTCTCCTTTTTCTCAAAACGCCGCGCGACTTTGTCCTTTTTATATACGCGCTTCGTCCGCTCCCTCTGCGCGTACGTTCGCGAAACGCTGAACTGGAAGAAACGGGTTAGTACGAAGTGTATTTGCGGTGAGTAGGGTAGACGTTCCTATTACGGTGCTTTCACGCCGATTTGCTCGCGAACGAATTAATTACTGAAATTTCCTTTTTATTAACGCATTTTTCTCGGATTAAAAATTAGAAGCTTTTATGGTGTAATTTAACATCAAATAATTATCAATAATTAATCAAGTAATTAACATCAATTCTGTAAAGTACGTGTTGCGAAATCTCTATGCATTTTTGAAAAATTTTCACTACGCTTTAGTTTATTAAAAATGCGACCTTCTCATTTCTAACAGATACATTAATAGTTTAACTTGATTAAAAAATTCTTTCCTTATTTATTTATACGAGTTTTTTGTACGGCTTCTTTAAGTATAAAGGCACCGTAATAGAGAAATCTATCCTACTACTGGCCACGCGATCAGGCGTTCTGCGCCGAGTGCGCAAGCTCGTCGCGAGCTCCGCGCATGCGTAAGTCTTCCGGTGGCGCAGGCGCGCTAGAAGTACACGCGTTGGGAAGAATCTAGGGAGATCAGATACGTGGCGCAGCCTTTTTGTGGGCCACGCTGTGAAGTATGATGCATTGTCTTTTCGTTCGCTAGGCTTTGGCTTTTGGAGGACTTCGATTTCTTCTACGTTGAGGTACGACGTGGTGGGGTGATTCGGAGAGTGAGTCTTTTATTTGGAAGGTATGTGGGGGTTGAAGGTATGCAGAGATGATAGTTGAACGTTGCTTGGGACTCGAGTGGGCTTATTGTTGATCACAGGCTGATGGTATTATTCTTTGTAGTACGGAATCTTTGCTACATGCTTCTCCTAGTTTCGTAATATTTTTCGTTCATAGTTTGTCAGTTCTTGATGGTGGATCGACTCGTGCTTCTTCTTGCTTCGAACTATTTAGATAATCGTTAGGGATAGTAGATTCTGGTAATAATTATTGATTTGAAACTTTAGAATTCCACATTATCATTATTTCTTTTGTTGCTTTTGTCCTATGTTCTTTCCAAGGGTAGTTTAAATCTTGTACTGTGGGGCTGGAAGCATCCCATACCACAGTGACCTTGAACATATCTTCAGGATTTCCTTAGCAGATCTCAAATCCTACATCACAATTGCTCTCAATACTTCTTCAGGAACACAGAAACATCCCAGAACATAGTGACCTTGAAGACTTCTTCAAGGACTCCATACCATCCAACTCCAGAATCTTCTGCCTGCTCCGTACAATCCACCCTTCACATCGCGACCCCAAAATTCTCTTTAAGGCCACCCAGTATCTGCCCCATGTAGTCTGCAACCCCTTACGAAATCTCTAAGGTTTTATCATAGCACCGTCACAGCAATCAAAGTCCCTCCTCTCGAAAACCTACAATTTTCTCTCACATCGCGACCCTCTTCAGGGGTTGAAACCGTCTTCAGGATCTCAACATTCTTCTCCACACGTTCCAGGGCACTCCATTACGTCGAAGTTCCTTGTTCCGTAAGTCCACCGCGCTCCTTCTCTCAGACACCTCAGATACAACTCAGATGTGACCTTGAAACCTTCTTCAAGGCCCCAACATCCTTCCGGCAGACGTTCCAGGGCACCCCGCGAAACCTCCAAGGTCTCGACACGATCGAAGTCCCTTCGTCTCAAAGTCCATCGCGTCACTTCCTCTCAGAATCAACTCACGTCGCGACCTTGACACCCTGTTCAAGGCCGGAACGTCCTTCTCCGCGCGTTCCAGGATTCCGCGGGGAAGGTGAGCGTCGCCTCGATCGAAGTCTCCTCCTCCCTCGGCCCGTCATTCCCCGCGGGCTCTATTGCAGGTAAGACCAGGTGGCGGCCTGCCCGTCGTCAGGTCACTCGGAGTAGCTGGTCTTGTCGCTGGCGTCGTCGGGACTGGTCTCCCGATAGGCGTCGCCTGTCCCGTTCGCGTGCAGGCTCTGATTGGGCGGCTTGATCACCGTGGGCAGGTAGCCGGTGCCGGCGTAAGGCGCCGCCAGGAACCTGTGTCTGGTTGAGGGGATGGGTGTGGTGCAGTACGCGGCGCGTGTCGCGTACGCTGCCGAGACCGAGGCGGAGGCGGCCGCGGCCGACGCCAGCGCGCCCGCCAGAGGCGAGAACGCGGACTTTGGCTGCAGACTGTCCTCGCAGACCAGCACCTCCATGGCGGAGACCACGTCGCCTGTGACACAGACACCGTGCTTTCGTTCTCATCACGACTATATGTACAGTGTCGCGAGATAGGTGGACAGGAGTCGAGGGGTAGGTTACAGATATAGATGTCGGGAGCAAAGCTGAGGAGGCTGAGCAATAAGAAAGTGGCAAAGCTGTAAAGCGTAAGAGATCCTTTTGCCTTTTTCCAGGAGCTTCTAACAATGGGGAAGATGACGCAAAGCTCGGCGCAGATGGCGCCACTATCGTATGTACTGTGGATATGCCTAATTGCGTATGTGTGAATTGCTTGCGCGCGAATTTTTCATTTGTGGAATGTACAAATCTGAATGTGTGCTGGTGGCGTCACGGGTGGGAAAAAGTTGCAGTCATCTTCCTCATTAACGTAAACGAACGCAAACACAGAGTTTGGCTACGAGATGCCCTTAAATAAGTATGTACAGCCCAAAGACAGTCCACAAGCTTCTTGCTCATGGAGCCTCTTCCTTAGAACCTTCACCCTTCAATTTTACTCCCAACAGAGATCACCGATCACCCGCAAACTTGAGGGAATATAGATTCAGTTTAGTCTCACTGCTCCTAGCACCCAAAAACCCACCCCATAAATCTGCCAACCCCGAATAAGAAATCCCACTTCTTCCAAACATCTAAACTCTATCATCCCCTTGGATCAGATAACGATCCACATTTCAAGCTCGATCTGAATCCCTCATGGTCTCTTTAATCGAAACCGTGCCACAACCCCCACCCCCCGAAAGGGTCGCGCTCCCACTTGGCGGGTTAACGTTGAAACACGAGAACCATTTAGGGAAGCGCAGTGCACAATCATCTGAAAAGGAGCTGGCCAACGGGTGTATCAAGTTCTTGCCCCGTCGCGAATAATAGGCCACCGTATATCGGATTGCATCACCTACCTTTGCACCGGTGAAGCAGAGCCTCAACGTCCGCGCGACGCCTTCCCGGAAACACGCGCAGAAGAACGTCCACCGGGGAGCGTTGCTGTTGCTGCTGTTGTTGTTGCTGCTGCTGCTGCAACTGCAGGCCGCAGGTCTGCTGGATGTTCTGCATCTGCATCTGCATCTGGATCTCCCGGGGCTCCGGCATGTGGTGGTGGTGCTGATGCTGATACAGGGCTGGGGAGCAGTACAGGGAGCTGGCCGCTGGCCCGTACAGGGGCGCGTAAGGGGGGAAGTGCACCGCCGTCGCTGCAGCCTGCAACAGGAGGAACGAGTTCTGTCTTTCAACGAACGATGAGTCTCGTTCTCCAGTTGCTAATATTCATTCGTGGTTGGTCAACTTCTGCTCTCTCCAACGTGGATCTTTCTTATTAGATGGCACCATTTAGCTTCGCTATGGCGGCTAGTTGGGCTATTACATTTTGAGGCATGTGACGTGGATAACGATAAAGAGATGTACAGTGGCGGACGAAAGAAACTTTACAACTTTTAAAATCGCATGACTTTCTTAGAATTGGTCCAAACGATATGAGTTTTTTTGAGAAGCTAGAAGGATTCGCTTGCTGAGTGACGTGTTTCGTCGTTTTGAAAAAAATTGCAATTAGTCCGAATAGTAAAAAACAGCAAAGGTCGTTTTTTAAACTTATTTTGTGAGCCTGTAATGAAAATTCAAAAAACCCGTTTTTAGATTGAAGTAAGTTATATATACCTATACCCCAAATTTCATTAAAATCGGTAACGTTGCTCTGAGGTACAAATGCTTAAATATCGCAGAATAAGATCGAAAATTGCGAAATTCCCCAAATCAGCGACACCGATGTTCATTTCTTTCATTTAAAATCGCTATTCTTCTCCTTGTACCATTGGACACTAAACACCCTGTATATTCCCCAAGACAGTGGACCTAGTTTTCACTTAAAAGCTCTATTGAACGCTACTTTGCCGCAAGAAACTGTTATTCGAATATAATCTACTGTTACAAATCAGCTAGCCGATGCATCTTCCTGCCCAGATCCTAACAGATGTTTCAGTAATTCAAGACTTTCTCCGAGTCCCAAACCGTTTATAAACGATTAGGCTGGGACAAGGCTGGGCGATCGGTCTTGAATTACTTGGGAAGACAGCAGAGGCGGTCGAGGGATGAGGACTCACCGCCAGCGAGGGTAACGGTGGACTCGGTCTTGGTTGCACCAGGTCCACTGGTTGGAGGGTGTGCTGCGTCTGCTGCGGGCTTCCACTTTTACGGAGGCTGAGATTCTCTGGCGCCGGGGTGTCCTCCCTTTGCGGGGTCAGAGCTGGCGTCAGCGGCGGCGTGTGCGTGGGACTCTGGGAGCCAGGCTCGGGGCTCCCTTCCTCCGAGTCGTTCAAACTACTGGTTCGTTTCCTGGATGTCTCGTTCTCCGACATGCCGACCGACGTTGGCACTCCTGTCGCATAAACGGTGACATTTTTGTTAGGAAAGGAAGACTGGAGTACTCGGGTACCGGAGTACCTGAGTATTAATATTAGGGATCACTTTACATAAACATATTATCGACGGACCGTACAAATTATGTTTCTTTTGTTTCTCGCTTGCGCACTTCTTTCGCTTAAATGTTTCCGCCCTGGTGGTGTCTTGTTGCGAGTGACGCGGTTTTGTATTTCAAATGTGCCAGGGACAAGCTTTTACTCGTCCGAGAATATTATAGTCAATCGGTCAATATTGAGTCTATTTTTATTATCACAAGAAAGATACGTTATCTCTGTTATAATAAAGATATTGATATTTAATCGTAATAGTGCATTTTAACAATTAAAGTACCTGGGTATTTGAGTACACTGAATGTATGAGTACTTGGAGGGATGTACGTCTGAGTGATTAATCTATCGAGTATTGAATGATATTTGAGTTTGAGTACTTAAGTACCTGATAAGGTACTTGGGAACATGTGTCTGAGTGATTAATCTATCGAGTGCTGAAAGTTATTTAAGTTTGAGTACTGAAGTACCTGGGTAGGTACTTGAGAACATGTGTCTAAGTGATTTGTCGATCGAGTACTGAAAATTATTTAAATTTGAGTACCGAAGTACTTGAGTATGTAAGTATGAAACATGCTGGTGTGAAAGTATCCGAGTGCCTGCATACCTAAGTGCTTGAGTACCTAGAGTTAATGTTTAAATACCAGAGTAATTAACTGTACGAAAAATCTGAGTACTTGAGCACGTGTGAAGTCCATGTGACTTCAGTATTCAAGTACCTATGTATTGGGGTACCTGAGTGCTTAGGCGTAGAGGACTCTGAGTATCTAAAATCTAAATGTATCGATGCCTAAGTACCTGAGTACCCAACTATCTAAGTACCCGCCTACCAAAAAGTACCTAAATATTCAAATTTCTAAGTACTCAGCCTCCAAGTACCACAGCACCGCAATATAAACCTAGTGTATCCCCCTAGAGCCTCTAAAACCACCCTACGAATTCATCCCTACATTCTCACAAATTTCAAACAACTACAATGCATCTGCAACCCCTTCGCCAGTTCCCTAGCAGCATCCCAGCAACGCTCGATGAAATTTCGTTAAAAATGTGTTTCTCCAATCGCGCGCCAGCTCCTCTCAAAATCAGAATGCATTCAGTGGCACGGGTGAACAGGGCTCTGACGCAGAAGGGTGCCTTACCCAATGGACGGTCAGCAAGAAGTTCTCCGCCGGAGTCAGAGTCACGGTCGTCTTCGTTACCGGTGTCGCTCGTGGAGAGCATTGTTCCCGTAGTGCTCTCAGAGATTCTCGACCTCTTTGTCCCTGGAACAAAAACAGGGCGTATCGTTCGCAATGGGGAAGAAAAAGCACGCATTAATACGCACAATGCCCATGAAATTCGCCGGCCGGCAAACACTTTGTATTGTTCTACGACGCACGCCGGATTCACTCTTACGGGATCCTTGACACCCTTGAAAAAACGTTGTGCATCTTTTATTGCGCCGGCGACCCGCGGTATTTACCGTTCGCGCATGGGGCGCGCTCAAGTATATGTATAGGTACCTACTATACTCTCGTTTGGACCGTTCGTGGAATCGGCACAAAGCCATTACGGTAAATAGTGCGGACCGTGAGGATACTGCTGTATAACTCGACGTGGCGTCGCGAACGGTTATTAACCTTCTCAATATCAAACTGTGTACACGTGTTATATACTTGTTACTAGTGTTGCTTCTTGGAAAAGATGAGGATTTTAGGTAATAATAAACTGAGGTAGTAATTTTGAAGATAATTGAAATTATGGGTCAAAATGGACCCTGCGTCCAACGTATCGTTACACTACTCGTCGTTCAGAGGTTGTGTAATAGTAGATGATTAAATGGGGGGACGCATAGCGTGTTTCTAAGTGAAAAATCTGACGGATAAATAAATTAAATAGTGGTTCAAGTCTTATTAACTTCTCATTTACCAAATGATGTCATCCACCCCCTTGTCACCCAATATGCTTTTAGAAATTATTTCATCGCTGATTGATACTATTTTCTTAAATAACTTTTTTGAGCCATTTTTTTAAAACATCTTTAGATTATTTGACGACTACAGTAACCCGACGAAATTTTATTTGCTACAGTAAAAGCTGACCAAAAATATTTTCGTAGGTGTACTATATAATACCTAATTATTTTAGCTTAATATACACATACTAATGATAGCACCCGTAAATCATTGAGCAAAATTTTCGTAGACTTCTCACCCCTGTCCTACAGTAGCGACTCAAAAGAAGGCATTCCACTGTTGTCACATAGTCTCTCCCATTCTACGCGACAACTCAATAAAGGTGACCTCACGCATCAATTTCAAACCACCCTGTACATCTGTACAGTAACACTTTAACGTCACTCAATTACCATTCACCCACCGTAAAAAAAAATAAAACAAAAAAACAAACACCACCAGCCTCCCTTTGAAACGCCATTCCAAGCCTCCACCCAGCTAAACGTCGGCCAGAGGGCTGAGCAGCGCGGCGGGAAGCAACAGCCGCCAGCAATTAACTTAAACACCGACAACACTTGTTATACAGTTGCTCAGGATTGAACCGGGACCACCCCTATCCGCGGAGAGGCACTCGAGGCGACCTTGTTATCGGAAGCGTGCGCGTCAAGAATTAAGTCCCGCGGGCAAGAAGGGGAGAGGCGAAACGGTGGATGACGGGGGGCTGTGCAAACCGCGAGGGTTGAAGGCTACATTTCCTCTGCATTCATCTCGCGTCCCCCTCCCGTCTCTACCCCTCCACACTTTCTCGCTGTTCCGCTAATAAATGGCCGGTTAAACTTTTTAACGAGCGGTCAGCCGAAGCGGACTTTCTTCAACGGCTGAAACGTTGAACCCCCGTCCCGCCGCCCCTCGCGGATTCTTTCACGCATTGCCGAGGGCTGAATGGACCCCGGGGCACGTGCATACGCCTACGCACGTTATAACGGCACCCTCGTGCGCCGGGGGTGGTATTACTCCGAGTGTGCGTGCGCGCGGTCGCTCCCGCAATTATTTCTAACAACCTCGAGAGGAGAAGCCGGCAGCCGCACGGTGGCTCTTCTACCGCCGATCGAATGGCTACTCCGGCCGTCGGGGGTGGGCGAATGGGGTGGTCGAGAGCGGGCCGGGCAGCTCGGCGAATCTCGCGGCGGATGTTACTGTGGACGCCGAGGTGCACGCAGGAACAGGATCGAATTACCTAGTCGGGGATATTAATGATACTGGGGATTAAGAGGAAGATGGGTGAACAGATGTGGGACTCGCTGTTGTGGCGTTTCAGTGGGAAGACTGGCTTTAGTCGCGGTGAAGTGGAGGTTACTAATAAGTGTACAGGGTGTTTTGGAACTTTGTGCTGAGGAATACTAGAAACACTGTTCGGTTGATGATGGAATCGCGCAGATATTTTTATATAGGTCGAAAGTAAATTAAAGATGCTCCCAAAAACTGGTCTGAGCTTGAAAAATCAGCAAAGGTGAAACAGGGGAAAGAGAATAACAACATTGTCTGTTGAAATTTAATTATTTCTGTTATATGCAAATACATTATATTAAATGAATGATAATAGTTTAATGATAGATAACAATTAGAAAAATTAATGAGAATACTATTGAAATTACAACAGTGGGTAATTAACCATTGCATTTATGATAATCTTGTCGATAAGTAGGTTTAAAAAAGTGATTGAAGCAATAATAATTTTCGCAATGACTGCAACGAGCGAAGACTGTTTCTTTCATACTAGGGTCTAGGGCCTAGTAGCATTTCTGGTTGGCCCACAGTATCTCCAAGTTGGGAATTAGTTGGCCATCAAAATGCCAACAATAAATGCTACCCGGGTGCAGTCATTGTGAAAATTATTATTTAATAATAATTAATTAATTAATTGATTGATTAATAATGTGCGTGTCATAGGGAAGGCTGGCTAAAAGTAATATTTTTAAATCTAAAATAGATTGTTGGAATAAATTGCTATACTATGACCCTAAAATGATAATGATGTATTTTTTTAATGTTAAATATTGAATATAAAAATAATAATAAATAACTATAAGTATAAAAATTTAAAATACACGAAGATATCCCAAGATATAATAATCTTCTCCTTGTGATATTTTCATGTATTTTAAATTAATTAATTAATTATATAATTATTATACTCTTAATTATAATATTCTTCCCCTTCTGATATCTTCATGTATTTTAAATTTGTATACTTATTATTTTTATATCCAATATTTAACATTAAAAAAGTACATAATTATCATTTGAGAGTCATAGTATAGCAATTTATTCCAACAATTTATTTAAGATTTAAAAATATTACTTTTCCCTAGAAACACGCCACTGTGTGTCGCTTGGCAACTTGACTGTTCCTCAAAGTTGCCCTCATAGTGTGTCCACAAATTAGGAGAGTATGGAGGGTGAAAAGGGTTGAAATGTATTTTCACGGATTCCTCAAAATCTGCTAGGCTCGATTAGATATCAACTTCGTTTTTACTTCGAAAGATTACCCACATAAAAAGTCTAAAAACCAATTTCAGGATTTTTCCCTAACCAACCCCCTGGAGAGGTGGTGTAAAATGTGTTTTCATGTAGCCTTAATAAGATCTTAAATTATCATAAAATAATTTCATAATCACTGTCTTACGTTAAACTTCCACAGATATTATTTACAATTCATACACAAAGTAACGTATTGGCCGGTAGACGTCCCACTGCGTTTATTACTAAATATTTCGTAAACTATTAGGTGTCTGAGTAAAAAGCCGGACACGTGTCAAATAATTTTCCCTTATTAGCGAACGAAACAAAGAGCCAAATCTCCCAGAAACTTCTTCCCGTGATTTCCATTAGCAACTGATTTCAAGGTAACTGAGTCTCAGTTTAAACCGTGAACTCTGATCAGCTAGAACACGAGTTAGAGAAACAACATTGCGAGAGATACATTAAAGCGCGCATACATTTCCTTTACATTAAATCCTCGTTTCCCCTCCACGCTCCTCAAACTGTTCCCCCCTAGTCGAGGCACGTTGAACAAGATACACGAAAAGAAGTAAGAACCCGTGTAGCGCAATCGAGTTGTATGTAAAGAGCAATTTAAGCACGCGGCTTCTTCGAAAGTCAATCACAGTCGCGGTTGCCTTTAAATGTTTTTAAGCCTCTGTCGTTTCTCCTAGTGTCGCGGCACGTAGAGTTTGAAAATATTTGCGTAGCCCATTTCACGAGTGTTTTCACTGAAAAGGTGAAATTTTTCCAAATTCCACCGAAGGTAACTTTTCTGGAAAGGAGGACGTGGGAATTTTGCTCGGGCAAAAATAGACGAGGGGAGTCCTTTGGTGAAACATCCTGCTCCGATAACTTTCCAGTACCACGTTCCTGGTAACGAGGGCTGGTAACGATCGCGGTGCAAGAAATAAACGAGCCGAGTCGCAGTTTTCCGTTTCACTTGAACCCAATCGTCCCCGCAGAAATACAAGTTTCGAGCGGGTTGGTAACGACCGTCGAAGGAAATTTGAAGAGCGCCGAGAGGCTGACCGCCTTTGGGCCTCCGTGGACTACTTGGCAATACCTTAATTCGATGAATACAGTGGGCTCGACCTGTTTGGTAATAGTGAACTTCGATTTAATTCGAGAAATCTTAGAGAAGCTATATGTACGGTCGCCCTGATCGGGAAACGCCCATCGGCGTTGTATGAGTACAGCTAACAGATGCAACTATGAGACTCCCGCACGTGGTATGTGTTATGTGTTCGAATTTCATCGCTGAAAGGTTTACCCAGTGAAGACGGTAAAGAAAAATTCTCTAAAATTTGCCTTGCATTCAGAACTGCTTGAAAAAATTGGGCACATTCTTCCAATATCAATTAACAAACATACAAAGTTTGGAATTATAATAATCAGTACTTTTCTTTTAAAAAATTCTCCAAAATTTGCCTTACATTCAGAGCGTCAAACTAAGGGGACCCCTTAAACTGTCTTTTACCCACCACTGTACATTCACATTTTAGAAACACCCTGTATCGGGAAATGTAATCAATTCGTCCCTTTCTTCACCAAAATTCCAGCCCACCCAGGAGGCCTAGCTAGCTCCAAATACGTATTTAGCAAGCATGCAGTTCCTCGTGGATCCCGTAAAGGATGCCCGGGGGACGCCAACAGCGTCGCCCGCCCCCCTGTTGCGGGTGCGCGTCGAGGGTGAGTTCGAGGCAGAGGGTCAACGGGAAGAACGATATTTTAATAACTGTCTCATAATCTAGACGACTGAGGGGGGAGGGGTGGAAGCCCTGCTCGTGATACCAGCACGCGCAGGGGCAACCGCTTTCGCGTCGCGACGGGAATTTTCTGGCCGTCGCATCCAGCGGCTACATTAACGCCAGCCACCAGATATTGCATTCCTTTCCGCTGAGCTGGTGCCTCTGTCGATTCGCATCAACACTTCGAATACCGCGTCATCCACGTTGGGAGGACGCTCTTGGCTCCACGATTACGAGAAATAAATAATCTTTACATTGTACGGTTCATCATGGACGAAGTAGAAACAATTTAGAATTGATTTTTGAGGCGAAGAATAGGTGGCTAAGGTTCTATTGCAACTGGAATATTCGTGGCAATATGAGTGGAGTTATTGTACTTTGAGAGCTGGGAGCTTATTTATGAAGGAATGTATATTAAAAAGATATGTAATAAAGTAATAGTGTAAGTGGGAATTTAACCTGAAAACTAATTTCGATTTTACTGAAAATAATTGGGGTGTAAAGATAAAATAAAGTTAGGATCTGAAGAATATTAAATCCCACAAATTAATAGGTAGATAAATAATCTTCTGTCATAAACAAGAATCCCAGTTTTAAATCCCCAGCCACTAGATTTAATTTAACTGAAAAATAAAAACAGATGAAAAAAGTACTTTGAAAAGCAAGAATGCTATAATTCTTGCACCGGACCCGCGTTTCACGAGTTTCGTTTGCCAACAGTTTGCCAAACCGGAACGGATTATCCGTCCATTCAGCGCATCCCTGAAAAAGAAAACAGCGTACCTTTCTAATCAATAGGCGGTGGAGAAAGGTGTGAAAACGGAGACCATTGTGGCAGGTCACGCCCCCCCGAAACGCGCGGACGCGACGGCGGCACAAAAGGGGACACAGTATCGCGATCTTTGCTCGTTTTTCCCCGTGCGAACCACCCCTCGCACGGTATCGGCGCTCGTGTCTTGTATTTCGAGAAGGGTGCGTGCGATTTATTGTAATCTCTCCTCTGTCGTCGGGCACACACGACGCGAACCAGATATCTAACTTCGCCTCCCGGTCCCGTCCACGGTCTCCAAGGTGTAACGTATCCCGGGTCTGTGCTTTGAGACGAGCGTGGAAGTTAATAAAACTCGTTCCGACGCCGAGGAACCCGGGCGCCCACCCTCTGTAACGCTAGAGGATTTATTACGAGTTCGAGCGTCAATGGAGACCCCGCGTTTGAAATTGTAAGCATTATGGAACACCTGAAGGCGGGGTGGGGGGAGAAAAGAAGGTGAAAACGGCGCACGGCTAGGTTTTTGTTTCGTTTTTGAGACGCTGTGAATTTATTTGGGATGGGAAGTTTATTTGAAATGCAGGTAGAGATGGAAATTTGGTGGAGTACATGTGGGAGGTTACTATGTGTAGTCGAGGGCAATTTAAATTGAGGGAAATGTAATAGGAGAATTCTAAATTAGATTAGGAGAAATCTAATAGGAGAATTCTGAATTCGAAGAAATCTTAATAGGGGAATTCTGAATTAGAAGAAACCTTATAGGGGACTTTTAAATTTGAGAAAATCTAATAGGGGAATTCTAATTCAAGGGAAATCTAATAGGAGAATTCTAATTCAAGGGAAATATAATAGGAGAATTCTAAATTAGGGGAAATCTAATTGGAGAATTCTAAATTAGAATAAATCTAATAGGAGAATTCTGAATTAGGGGAAATCTTAATAGGGGAATTCTGAATTAGAAGAAACCTTATAGGGGACTTTTAAATTTGAGAAAATTTAATAGGGTAATTCTAATTCAAGGGAAATTTAATAGGGGAATTCTAATTCTAGGGAAATATAATAGGAGAATTCTAAATTAGGGGAAATCTAATTGGAGAATTTCAAAATAGAGAAAATCTAACAAGAGAACTCTATATTAGAGTAAACCTAATAGGAGAATTCCAAATTAGGATAAATCTAATAGAATAAATCTGAATTAGGGGAAATCTAATAGGACAATTCTGAATCAGAGAAAACCTAATAGAAGAATTCTAATTCAAGAGAAATCTAATATAGGAGAATTCTAATTCAAGGGAAATATAATAGGAGAATTCCAAATTAGAATAAATCTAATAGGAGAATTCTGAATTAGGGGAAATCTAATAGGAAAATTCTGAATCAGAGAAAACCTAATAGGAAAATTATAATTCAAGGGAAATCTAATAGAAGAATTCTAATTCAAGGGAAATGTAATAGGAGAATTCCAAATTAGAATAAGTCTAATAGGAGAATTCTGAATTAGGGGAAATCTAATAGGACAATTCTGAATCAGAGAAAACCTAATAGAAGAATTCGAATTCAAGAGAAATCTAATATAGGAGAATTCTAATTCAAGGGAAATATAATAGGAGAATTCTAAATTAGGGGAAATCTAATAGCAGAATTCTAATTCAGAGGAAATCTAATAGGAGCATTCTAATTCAAAGGAAATCCAATAAAAAAATTCTAATTCAAAGGAAATCTAATAAAAAAATTCTAAATTATTGGATATCTAATAAGCGATTTCTAAATTATAGAAAATTCAATAGTAAACTTCGAAAATACTTTGTAGGCGCATGGATCTTTCAATATAATCAACAATTAATACGCCTTTGTACTAGATACGCTATCAAACCTCAAATTCTCTCTACTCCCACAAATACTTCCACCGTGGACCATTTTTTCTTTCCGCTTGCGCAGTAGGCATCCCGCTACTGCTCCATATACCCACGCTTCATGAAACTTTATAAAAGCAATTCCTGCAAATCCCGTGCCACGAAACCCCCCGCAACTCTAAAACGAAGTCACAGAGAGCTCACAGTTATAGAATCCACTATTTCCTACCTATTGTCCGACTTCGGTGCACCGTATTCACCAGCAGTGAAGCGATAGTGGACAATAATCGGGGCAGCTTGTACGCACGACAGATTCTTCTAGGACTGGCGGGATTAATTGGACGTCCCCGGGCGTACATGCAAGTCCGGGGAGGCACTCTTGACCGATGACAAGACGCCACTCGAAGCAGATACACGCGGGCTGGAGCGTGTGCACGGGGTACGTCGCGTTGTTGTAGGTCTACGCCCTAACCCGCGGCGCGCGGCGTATCACCGTACGGTGGAGACAGACGCGGACAATGGAATCATGCGAGGACAATGCCGAATAATTTAGAATGGCATATAGATATCGGTGGCTTCCGGCCTACGGCGGCGCCGCATAATAGAGAATAGGAGTAATAGGACACAGGCTGCAGGGCAACTGTGGAGGACACGAAACATCCCTATAAATTAGGCTTAGGCCAGAGCCGCCAGTGACGTCGCTCCGCGCGCGACCACCGCTCCTTCCTCGATACAACATTTTCTTATCGGCACCGTCGCATACACCGTCCTCTACGATTCTGAGGACCGTGAACTGAAAGATGATTTTGGCTATACATTTTAAATTGGTTTCGGTATTTTTGGGGTTTTTTATTCCAGCATGGGTATGGTGGGCTCAGTTTTTTAAAGTTGATATTTTTTAGGATTGAAGGAGGAACTGATTAATCTAGATTCTAGAAGTTAGGACAATTTTGGCGATGGCGAGACGGTAGGAAATTTTGAAAGTTAACTTGGAATTGATTGGGTATCTTTTTGGTATTTATTTAAGCATAGCTATGGCGGTTTTAGTTTTTCCAAGTTGATATTTCTTAGGATTGATATGTTAGGAAGGGATAAGTTGGGAAGGGCGAGGTGGTAATCAACTTTGAATATTAAAAAACTGAAATTAGAAATTGACGGTGTTTAAGAATCACTTTTGAGTGAGGAGCCCTTATTTTTCCTAGTTGATAAGTGTACTAGTGCTTTGAAGTGTATGCTTTTCAAAAGTTAAAGTTAAATGGGTTAGATCTCTTTCACCACGACTGAATTCTAATATTACATATTTGCAAAATATTACAAAATTCAGAACAATAATTCAAGATACAATAAAACAGCCTGTCAAACCTCAAATTAATTTGTCGAACCATTTTTGTAATAAAAATTCGCAAAGAATTACCTATTTTTTGGCCCAACAAGGAGCAAACCCCCTTTAACATCCTTTTCACTTTCCACTTACTCCGAGCTGGCTATTAATTCTATTCTCGCCCCATCAACTTCAGCTCGCAGGAATAATTTCTAGAATATCGAACAAAACAGTTCCCATACACCCCGTAAAATTTCCACGCTCCTTGCCATCCGAATCGAATTCGGTGCCCATTTTCCCCCAAAATCGTGGTATCGTGTCAAAAAGGGGTAAGACGAGAGGGTAGGTAGCGATGACACAGCATACTTCTATGTTCCATCGAGAGCAGAAAGAATATAAAAGGGGTTGCAAGGGTCAACGACGAAACTCGCGCAATAAATAACCCTTCGAGGCGTTACAGTTATCACCAGCAGCGTCGGTTAGCCATATCACCCCACGGTACCACGGACTCCGTATCCTCTCGCCTTTCACACCCCCGGGGGTAGTACGAGGGTGGCGGAAGGCAGCCACTATGAATTATCATTTCCTATTGTTCGCCTGGATCGTAAAATAAACCGTCTGCTTGCGACTTCCACGAGCGAACGGGCGTCCTTTCTCTGCGTTTCAGCGAGCCACGTCGCGAAGACGAGCGTGAGGATCGCGGGCCCGAGCTGTGCAAACACCGAGGACTCGCGCAGAGAAAACACTTGGCAGATGGTAAGAAAAATTGCGAGTGCCTGGTGGTGTTAAAAACTTTTCAGTGAAGTCCTCCCGTGTTCCTCTCTACCTTCAAAGATTTCTGATAGGTATAGATAGATTCAGGTAGGAGAAGAATGGCATTGAAGAAATCAGTCGTTTCGGGTGAATGGCTGTTAGTGGTATGCTGAAGAAGATTCTGAAGAGAAATTTACAAATGTGGAATGCACCATTTGTGGAAACTTTAAAGTACTATACCAGTTTTGGCCACTTCTTAAAAAATATAATATGCGTTACACTAATCAAAATATTTATGATTTGAATTTCTCCACATAATAATGATTTGCAAACAATTTAAAAATAAGATAATTAGGGTAAACCCACCAGTAAATGAACACTTAAGGCTAATGAATGAACACTGTTATAAAATTATGTTTGCAGCGCGATTGATTACACGTGCTGCAAAAATTGTTTGGATATGAAGCAAGAAATGAAAAGAAGTCTCTAATTAATTAGTTGCTTACTTTAATAACTTATTTTACTCATTTTAATAAAAAATGACCATTTACTGGTACGTGTGTCCATCCACTCTATGCACATGATCAAAAACAGTGCCATGGCCACCGACGGTACATCTACCTTACTCTTTTAATAGTCTCCCAATCAATTCAAAGTGGTCGTATCAAAAGTAAGGGAAAAGTATCTAAAACATAAACACACATGTGTACAAAATGATCCTCTAGTATGCCCTCACAAAAATGTGAATAGAAAATGTAATTGATCAGGTAGCTAAACTTGATCTAAGCCAATAACAAGGTAGATAAACTAACTTACAATTTGAATGACTACTTTCCTTTTATTTAAATAATACACATTTGTATTTTCTATACGAATTACGCCTTAAGCGGATTATACATATATTTTAGATACCTTTCCCCTACATATTCGAAGCGATTTAAATTTCTTGTCACTCACCCCAAGAAATTGAAATCCTTTTCAACCCCACTTCTAGACTTTTGTACCTACCCCTTAAAATATTTTCTATATTTATAGAAGATGCTATCATCCCACAAGAGCTCACTAACAATCCTCGCATTGGAGTATTAAAATCTCCTATCAATCCTACACGTTCCACGCGATTCGCCCCTTTCCCACCCCCTCACCACGATATCCCCGGTCCCTCGGTCGAGCCCCAACATTACCGGGCCTCCGACGGCGGTGAAACGCACCACCCTCATTTCTTTTCCCGCCCCTGCCGATCGGTCCGCGCCGCGGAAAGCATTCCAGGCCCGTTCGCCGTGGGATTAATTAATCTGATGCGACGCCGTTGAAAAGCGGCCTGCGGAGGCCGGCAGCGCGAGATATTCCAGTTACGAGGCCGCGCGCGACCGCCGGCCCGCAATCCCCCCCACCCCCTCCGAGCTTTCGCACGGCCGCCAACCCCCGAAAGGAGAAGAAGAAGAAGAACGACGGGGCGAGGCGACGGTGAAAAGGGCTCTCATTATCACGTATCGATACGCCCGGAAAATAGCGGCGATCGCTCGAGCGGCCTGTGCCGCGTCGCGCGAAAAAATCACGCGGGAAAATCGCCGCGCGGTTGGCTGGCTCGCGCGAAGAAAAGCAAATATTGAGAGCGTGAGGATTGACGGGGGGGAGGGGGGCGGGGTGTGGGACAGAGGGAATCGACTGGGGACTTGGGGTGGGTCGCGCTGAGAATGGAAAGAAAGGGAGGTTTTTGCGCGAGGAGTGGTGGTTAGGAAAATGGGGGGGCCGGGGAACGGGGAAGAGACTCGGATGGGTTGAGATGGAAAGGTGAATGGGAAAGGGAGGAGCGGGAAATGGGAGGTGGGCATACCTGTTCGGGGTGAGAATCGGGAGGGGTGGAAACTCGAAATTTAAAAAGTACAGGAGCTTACCGAACGCTCGAGGCACGGGACGCCATTTAAATATCTTCAGGCGGGGACGTCGGTTTCGGTTTAGGATACTTTTCTATGTGTACAGGGGGGGGGGGGGCTCATTGGCAGGTTTTTGAAACATTTTTTTATATAATGTAAAAGTTAACGTGTTTAGTATAAGTTCCACTGCGGGCAACGTAGCATCTACTGTATTCGTCTAAAACCAAAAATCGAACAAATTTTGTTTAGTTTTTGAGTGCACGCACAAGTCGTATAAATTCATAACATAAAATATGCAAAATTGAAGAAATGGTGGCCTCTTGAAAAAAGTTCCAAAAATTTTTACAAGTTTTTTCAAGAGGCCACCATTTGTTTAATTTTGCATATTTTAAGTTATGAATTTATACGCATTCATATATTCATAGCGTCTACTGTATTCAGTAGATGCCCACAGTGGAACAATTGCGTCGCCAACGGACTGAGCATAACCCCTCTGAGCATAAGTAACTCTGTTATTTGCTGCTTTTTTTTTAATATTTTTTTTATCTACCTAAATCGAGGCAGATTTTCAGCTAGTTAAGGAGCCAGGCTCCCTCCTTAAGGGGGTAGGTTACCCCTGATAGCCCTAAACCAAGCCTTTATTGAAACGCAAATTGTAAAGTGTTAAATAATAGTAGAAAGAACGTTTTTTTTTTCTAGTTTTAATCGTTGTTCTATGTCATGAGCTTCAACACAAAAAAAGAAAAGCCTAAATATCTCTACCTATGTACATTTAAAAGTTGTGAGTAAAAACGTAAAGGCGTGTACGCGACGCACCGTTTGATGGTGAACATAAAATCTCGAAAACCGCTCCAACGATTTGGATGAAAATTTAATGAGAGATGCAGAAAAACATTCCCTGCGATGTGTTTCGAGCAGATTTTCTAGATACATTCTTAAAATAGGATAATAAATATTTTTCATACAACAAATCGATAAAATCGTATTTTTCAACATAAAAATTGTATTATTTTTTTATCTCGAAAATCTGCTCGCGTCAGATTGTAGGGAATGGTTTTCTGCATCACTCGTTAAATTTTCATCCAAATCGTTGGAGCGGTTTTCGAGATTTTATGTTCACCATCAAACGGTGCTCCGCGTACACGCTGTTACATTTTTACTCACAACTTTTATGTATCTAGAAATATTTAGATTTCTCTTCTGTTGTGTTAGAACTCATAGAACAACGATTAAAACTAAGAACAAAATCGTTCTATCTACTGTTATTTATCCCTTTACAATTTGCGTTTGAAAAAAGGCCTGTTTTAAAGCTATCTATATAGAGTAACCTACCCCCTTAAAAGTAGCTGTTTTTTTCAGTCTCCAAAATGGTGTAACCTTTTAAATACAAAAATCCAGATATTTAAATGATAAGTATCAACTAAAGTACCAGAAGTGAAAATTTTCAGTGTTTTCTTTTCAACCACAGCGAGATTGGTACCCATAATCTCAGCCCTATCTTGCCACAGCCCCAGAATCTAAAACAGATGACTCTAAACAGCACTCACATCCTTTACCACCGTTTCCACCTCGGAATTTCCAACCTTTCCCACTAAAAAACTCGATTCTCCATTTCTCTGCCACTTGCTTCGTTCGCCACTTCAACGTCTCAATTGAGAAATTTAAAAAATCGCAGCTGATAACTTTCACTTCTTCTTCCCTCCAGTTCCAACTCCGTCACCCCTCCTCCAACACCAAAAGGAACCGAACAGACAAGCTCCCCCCGAAGCAGTACAAAAAACCAACACCCCCTCAAAAACGGTAACAAACTAAAAACACTTTCCCACCAACCACTAAACGAAGCATCAAACCGTATTCTCAAGCGCAAATAGACACGAAGTGAAATAAAGAGCGCCACAAAAGGAAGAGGGAAATAACTCCCTTCGCGGAGGAACGAGAAGGGGGTGGTTTCATCTGGAGGGGGTAGTAACGAGAAGCGGAAGACGAGGAGGAAGGTCCTCCAGACAGCGACAGCGAGCAACAGCCCGATCAGTCATTAAACCGTCGCGATTCCCTTTTGTTTCCGTGTTGTTGTGGGGGGGTTGGGGGTGCGTCGGGGGTGGGAGATCCGAAATGTGTGGGCGCCAGTTCGTTCGTCCGTGTGTTTTCGTGTCGCTATCGGGCGAAAGGGGTGAAAACGGACGCAGGGAGATGTGTACACTCTCCCCGGATTCGATGGGCACCGACGGGGGGAGGAAGGGAGGGGGTCAAAAGAGCGAGAGAGGCGCGAGGGAAAAAATCGCAGAGGGAAGAGCGACGAAGGGGGTGTAGGGACAAAAAAGAAAGACGAAGGCAGGAGGGGGGAGGGGTGTATAAGGGAGAACGATGGAGAGCGATCGGGCGTAACGTTTTTAATTGTTTCGCGCCCAGCCGCCTTTTGTTTCGGCGTTTATGCCTCGTAAACGGTTGCTGAACGCCAACAGAGGGCCACGGGGAGGGTGGTATCCCGGGGTGGATTCGACCTCTGACTCTTTTCACTCCCTTCCCCTCCCGCCTCGATCCACCCCTCGATCCAGACTCCTTTTCTGCCCTCTCGCGCGCCTTGTCGCGCTCCTTTCCGCGCCGCGAAGCCGTGCGGAAAGCCGAGAGACGACGACTCCTCGTTTGGTGGTTTCTTTACGCTTCGCGTGCCCTCCGCTCGAGTGCCCTCCCTCTTCTTTCGGGAAGTTGTTCCTGTTTCGAACAGTGAACTTAAATTCTGCCACCGATTTCCATTTTCTTTTTTAGGGGTGCCGAGCGGGTTCTTAGCGCGAGGATGGGTTGTGGCGAGCTGGATTTTACGCGAAGTCGTTTTTAGGGACTGGGGTGGGATTGTGAATTGATGGGGGTAGGAGACACTGCGCTTCGTGGGGATGTAGTGAGTCATTTGGGATCGATTAAGTGGCGTGGGAAATGGTACCCAAGGGGGTAGGAGATATTCAATTTGTTTTTGGATAATTGTTATGGAACTGTAGTTATTTGGCCGCATGACTGCTTAGCGCGGACTTGAAATGATCATTTTTAAAATGGGGTTAAGTTTCGCGGGGTTTTATTTAATACTTGTTTTACCCCTCGGCTTCGCTCGACATTTAGATTCCGATTTACAGGTTCGGAAGCTTCCCTTGTCAGAGAACAAAATCAAGTTTGTGAGATAGGAGGTAGGATACACCAGAGCGTGCTTGCGAAATGCTTCCTACTCAGATGCAAGTCTCCCACCGGTTTCTTGATCAACAAACCTCGAATTTTAAACACTTTTGAAAGAATAAAATTCCTATATGGTTTTCAGTATTAAAGAATTATTTTACTGAGAACTTGCCAACGACGCACGGTAATCAGGATACGATCATTTGTTGACAATGAGTACACGAGTACACCGAGGAACAGAGAGGTTTGTAAGAGTTAAAGCGAGAAGGTGGGAAACAAAGAAGTCCATAAGAGATACAGTGACTCAGGAGGTTCGTGCACATAAATTAAGAAGAACAACTAATTGCGAAAGCCACTATGCACATACATTACTTTTGCTTCTTCATTCCTGGGTGACATCACTTGGTGCACAATTTTAGTATGAAAGATAAGATTGCAGTCATAATGTAGTCGAACAAACGTGACAGTCCATTTTCTCTAAACGGAAATATCTATGTATTCGTGAGAGCGAAACCAAACCACTTGTAAAACAATTTGTAAACTTCTACGTTTAATTAGAAAGTGAGAAACACTGTAAGTACCGAGAGGAGAAGGGTAATTTATTATTCTTATTTATTTTTACGCCTCTTTCTTCATCTCAAATGCGACTTAATTAACGAACATTTATTAAGAAGAAGGAGAAAAACGTGACAGTCATTCGAGAACTTTGTTGGTAACTGTGATCAGTTAATCGCCCAATAGTAAATAGTGGTGTAAGTGAATTTTTTGCTCATTTGTTTTAACACCATATCTCGAAAGTTTATTCTATTTTGTGCAGGAGTGGTATAAGTATAGTCTTCTTTTTACTTAAACCACATTTGCATTAGACGGCTCAAATATCGACTATCCCCACAGAATATACTGTAGAGTGAAGAATGCCACAAGCCCCGCCCACTTTCCCACCTTTTCTTAGAGCATGCGCACTGGAAACCTCTCTATTCCCCAATGCTTTAGCATTTCAGACTCCGTCGCTGATCCAACAGCAAATTGAACTCGGAAACTCACACTCAGAGACCATTCCTTGCAAGCACTAATTAAATCCAAGCTCCCAAAATTTGAACCCTGCGAAATGGTGTTCTGTCACCCTTTTCCTCGTCGAATAGAATTCTCCAGTGATCGATTAACGCGTGGTCGAAGGTTTTCACTTTTCCAGAGACCCGAAAGATTCCTAGGGAAAGTTCACGAGGCCCCAAGAATTCCTCAGAAAAGTTCACAAGGCCCAAAAGATTCCTCGGAAAAGTTTACGAGGCCCAAAAGATTTCTCGGAAAAGTTCACAAGGCCCAAAAGATTCCTCGGAAAAGTTTACGAGGCCCCAAGGATTCCTCAGAAAACTTCACGAGGCCCCAAGAATTCCTCAGAAAAGTTCACGAAGCCCAAAAGATTCCTCGGAAAAGTTTACAAGGCCCCAAGAATTCCTCGGAAAACTTCACGAGGCCCCTAGGATTCCTCAGAAAACTTCACGAGGCCCCAAGGATTCCTCGGAAAAGTTCACGAGACCCAAAAGATTACTCAGAAAACTTCACGAGGCCCCAAGGATTCCTCGGAAAAGTTCACGAGACCCAAAAGATTCCTTGGAAAAGTTTACGAGGCCCCTAGGATTCCTCGGAAAACTTCACGAGGCCCCAAGAATTCCTCAGAAAAGTTCACGAAGCCCAAAAGATTCCTCGGAAAAGTTTACAAGGCCCCAAGAATTCCTCGGAAAACTTCACGAGGCCCCTAGGATTCCTCAGAAAACTTCACGAGGCCCCAAGGATTCCTCGGAAAAGTTCACGAGACCCAAAAGATTACTCAGAAAACTTCACGAGGCCCCAAGGATTCCTCGGAAAAGTTCACGAGACCCAAAAGATTCCTTGGAAAAGTTTACGAGGCCCCTAGGATTCCTCGGAAAATTCATGAGGCTTCCAGGATTCCTCGGAAAAGTTCACGAGGCCCCAAGGATTCTTCAGAAAACTTCACGAGGCCCAAAAGATTCCTCGGAAAACTTCACGAGGCCCAAAAGATTCCTCGAGAAACTTCACGAGGCCCCAAGGATTTCTCGCATGGAAAGTTCGCTCGATCAAGAGCACAGGTCCTCCGCGATTATCTCGAGGCGGAGGTTCCACGGAGGATCGAGAAAAGGGGACGCTGGCAGAAGTTTAGTTCAAACACACTCGGGGACGTGCTTCCACGGCGGCGTTGCACGTGTACGCGCATTCGAAGGAGCGGCTACACCTATGCAAATAGGGATAGTCGTCGGCCGACGGTGTCCAGTTCCCGTGGCCATGTTCCCCGTGCCCATGACTGACTCTTTGCAAACAATGTTGCCAGGCACGTCGCGAAAACATGAGTAGTCGTGGATCTCGCATTCAATAGTCCAGCCACGTACACGTGAATACTCTCGTCGACACGATATTGGCAAGCTCTCACGCGAAACGTGAAGTTAGTTTGAAGCACGAGAGCTCCAAGCTCCAGTGCTTTGATCGGTTGGACGTGAGCGGAGGCTCGGCTTCGAGGAAGACGTATCGCGAAGTTCGTGGTTGATGGCTCGAGCGCTTCTCTAAAAGGGTGCAATGCTCTGTGAAGATGAGGTAAACCTAAGCAATAAGAGAGTTTATCGCTTTCGACTTTAGGATGGGGGGTCCATCTTCACTCTCTGCGGCTCTCAGATCGCCCCGAGGGAATTTTCTAGGGGATACAAAGGTGTCTTGGTAAACTTTCAAATGACTTCGAGTCAAGACTTCAAAGATAACACTGCTGTGAGATGAGGGAGCCTTTCGAATTGGGTTTCAAATTCTTGCAAAGTTCCTGTGAAACTAGTGAAATTAGAAATTACATTCAAATACGGGTAGTAAGGAAACTGAGATGGAATATAAAAAGTTTTAGAAATTAAACCACTGAGCTTCCCTAGATTAGACTCTCCAAAAGGAAACTAAACCGTTTTCAAACTCCACTGCAATACAGAAATTCTATGTTTCTACTCTAGTCATAGTCAACCCTTAAGCTGATAAAAACCTTCTGACAATCTTGATACCTCGAACAATAAAGAAATATCCCTTCGCGACTCTAAACCCCAAAATATCCAACCCCAAATGTTAGACGAGCTAATCGTTCGTCACCCCAGCTTATCGTTATCGTCATCTCGCTTTATCTCCCCCAAGAGGATGCCAGAAATATTTCGAACTCCACTGTAGTACAGAAATTCTATGAATCTACTCTTACAGCCAGCCTTTGAGCCGCTGAAGAGCCCGTGGTCGATTCTCCGCCGCCGACGACGAAGAAAGATCGCGATAAGCGATACCTTTCGACTTTAATTAAAAGAGCGCTGGCTCGCGCAACTGTTCTTCCGCGGGTGTGCAGATGTAACAGAAGAAAGAGGAAGCCCTTCCGCGGTGAAGTAGGCATTTGATTAAACCGTCGCTTCTTTTCCTGGCCGCAACGGGGCTTCCGAATAATATCATTTTTTTTTCTCCCCGCAAATTGAATGCGAAAAGCGATCCAACTGTTCGCGATCGACCAATGAAAAGAAAAACCATCGAGGATGAATATAAAACACTTCTCGATGAATTCGCGAACCCTGCTTCCCTTTCTTCGTTTTTAAATTCGCTTCTTTTCTACGAGCCTCTCGCCTCCCACTTTTTTCTTTTTAATGCAAATAGTCGTTCGTCGAGAATCCCACGGCTGTGATGCAAAGATGCTCTTCTTTGAACCAATCGCTTCGCCAGTTCGTGTAAATTAAATAAATTAATCAAAGTAAACTGATGTCTCGTGATACATGTTTTGATAGAGATCTCAAAGTGTGGGAGGCCCTTTAGTGCAGGGATGGACAAAAAATTATTTGAAATAAAAATTTCTTACACAAATTTTTATTTCAAATAATTTTTTGCCCATATCTGTTTTAGTGCAGCGAATTCATTTTTCGCCGCGCTTATCTTGTGATAAACTTTTCTCACACACAGGACATGCGGGCCCTTTACCATATTGGTATATTATAACCTCTTTTCAACAATTCGGTGAGTTAAGGGGTTAATGACACTGTAGAACCCGGAATGGCAGCCTGATTTTGAGAAATTTTTTATGCGAATATTGTGAGTGGAATACAAAATCTGTTTGGAGGCCTTTATTGCACATACCTTGAAGTAGGATGACCATTTTTTAAAAAAAATTTTAATACAAAATGTCAGCGCCACAGTTCAACAAATGAAGCTTCTTCTGAAAAGCAGTGGAAAGATTTCTCCTTCAATTTTTTACCTAGAATAAAAACCCGAAATTTTTTGAGTTTTATGTAAGATTATCTCGGGAAGTATACGAGGGAATTTATAAAATACTGATTTTTGTAAAAACGGTGCTTGAATGAACAAAACACAAAACTGCTACAACCTCGAAATTGTTGAAACGTTTATTTAATCACGCACCATTCGTACAAAAGACAGTATTTTTAATTTCCTCGTGTACTTCCCGAGATAATCTTATATAGAACTAAAAAAATTTTGTTTTTTGTTCTAAGTAAGAAATTGAAGGAGAAATGTTCTCGGCCATAGAACACTGTTTTTCAGAAGAAGCTTCCTTTGTTGAACTGCAGCGCCGCCATTTTGGATTAAAATTTTTTTAAAAATATTGTGATTATACTTCAAGGTATATACAGTAAAGCCATTCAGGCAGAATTTGTATTCCTTTCACTATACTCGCATAAAAAATTCTCAAAATCAGGTTGCCTTTGCGGGCCCTACAGTGTCATTACTCCTTAAGATCACCCCATCAAAATTCCAAAAAAAATACCTCCACTATACCCAGAAAGACCCTTCAACTCCACCACTCAACTCCAATACCCTTCCGCCACAATCAGAAACCACGAAAATTGACTACAATACCATCTAATACAGTAGAACTCCCATCCCTACACCCTTAAAGCGTTTCCTCCAACCCCCTCAAACGATTCCTTATCAATCGAAAGCGATCAAGGTACATCACGCTCCACGCCTCATCCCCCCCGTGCGAATACCTTCGCGCAACCCTTCGGCTGGTCAAAGACAGCGCGAAAATTCCAAAGAGTCCCTCCGCTATCACCCCGGCAGACCCTTCAGCCAACGACTGTTCTAAGCAGCCGCGATAGCATCGCCCGCGCAGGGACGGCGGAGAGGAGGGGGTGGGGGGTGGGGGGGTGGAACGTACACAGTCGAGTGAAATAATTTCCTGGTGTCCTCAGCAGCCACGAAAGAGGAAGAACGGAAGCGGACTGGTCTTTCACAAAGTTTCTTGGACACTCGAAGAAGCTTCTACTGTGAGAAACTGCCGGATAATGGTCCCCCTACCTCGCGCAACGGAGAAGCCCCGAGTGATCCTTCGGGATAAAGGGTGTACCGCACACGTACACACAAAAGGACCCGGTCTCTTCCTGCTCGCGTGTGTACGTACCCCTACAAAGCGCGTCCTCCCTCGCCGCCGGGGAATCCGCTGGAAAGACCAAATCTCTGTGCCCTCCTTTTCCACGTAATGACTGGCGGTGCACGTCCCTGCCCCCTTTGATGCGCGGGGCCGGCATGCGTGCCCGGCCAAATTGGCCCGGCCCTGGCACCGAGCATACAGGCTTTTCCTGCCGCGAAGGGAAACGTTCAGAAGTTTATAACGGAGTTGGAGAACTCGCCAGATCCGGATGTCGAGCACCTCTCTGCTGTCCAATCGTCGGAGACCAGATGGTTGGTATTCCGAATGTGGCGCAACGGGGTAAAGAAAACCGAGGGTTGCATACTGTTATCGATAGGAAGGATGTTGGGACCAGTGGTATACTTTTCAGCTTACATCTTTGGGGAACATTGCTCTGGGATTAATCGAGCTTTATACGTTCTTTTTTAATACTAATTTTTTGTCAACGCTTCGTGGTTAACACTTCGTCTTTCTTTGCCAAAGTTTCTGTAATTTTCTAGAGTTTAATATTAAAATTTAAGAATCTGGTGAATTTAACCAAAAAAGAATCGCGTTTCTAAACAACTTATTTTCTGGAATACAAATTTCAACGTTATCGAAATTTCTATTTCTAGAAAAAGACTATTGAAGCATCGCGAATGTACAATTATCACTCAAAAGTTAAAAGTTTCAATAATTCGAAAATGGTAACTGAAAAATGACGCCGGGGTGAATCCCCCGCGACCAGTTTCTGATTATAAGAAGGTGGGACCGCGAAGGTTTAATGAAATGTCGAATTTGGAGCAGAAAGGGATTTATTTGATTGGATGCAGAGAAGGTAGAATGATCCTTTGGGGGTTGCGTATTTACAATACGGTGTGGAAAATTCTCTACCTATTGTATAGTATATGTATACGTGTAGGGGAGGAGAGTGCATCAACCCTCTCCTGGCAAGCTCAGGATCTTCGACCTAGCAAGAATACAGAGACCGACCAACAAACCAGTCGAGAATCCCCCGCGGTGGGTAGGCACTGGCCCGAGAAATTCAATTACGGCTAAACTTCTCTCGACTGAGGACGTGCCTCGCCTGTGCACTACTGTAAGCACTCTGTTTCGAAGATCGAACGCGGGGAGACATCTTCTTGTGCACTTCCGACCCCTCGAGTTTTCAGGGCCGGCGGACGGGTGGCGACGGGCACGCAGAGAGGAGCGTAGGTGTAATTGAAACCGAGTGAAATGGAACTTTCCATCCCCCGTCGCGCTCTGAACGATGGCTCTTTGCTGTGCCGTAGGAACACGGCAAATAGTGAGGGAGGGAGGGGGGGGGGAAGGAATCGCGAAGAGTGATTTCTGTCGGAGGCAAATTTGCTGGGGATAGTATTCCGTGCTCCGTGGTTATTGTTAACTGTGAGCAATAATTTTGTACCTACTATTTAAACTGCTGGTTAACTGATTTGAGTACTTAGGGACGTTGGAGGATTTTGTGTTGAGTCCGTTCGTACCAATATGGCTGGACACATGTTTCAAAGTAATTCGAAAGATTTGATTATTATTGATTAGTTTTCTGTGTGTAAATATTCCTTGGTATTTTAGGTAACAGAATATTGTGTTGGTTTAACCCTTCGTTGCATACTGTTGCAAATAGCGTGTAACTAGAGTAAATTGTAGTGTAATGTAACTACTTTATTATGAATGATACAAATCCTAGTGTCTAAACATTTACATGGATCGCGTTGAACGTTGTTATTTGGAAAAATAAAAATATGCAAATATTTTTTTTTATTATTTTTTTCTTATTATTATCACTTGTACGAGGCTAAAAATGTATTTATTTCCAAAATCGAAGAAGTTATGCAACGAAGGGTGAGAGTTTATGTTTGCCGTAATATAAGTTCTTATATGAATCGTCCAGTTGCTATATTTCAGACTCTATACGTAAAAGCGCGTTGAGGTACAGAGCAACCCATATAGCATACTTCGACTTTGTGGCGGCAACGCTGCAGGATCATTGCAGTAACCCTGCAGTGTTGCATGGTTGTAGCGCAATGTCCATGTAACGTTGCTGCGACGTTGCCGTGCAACATTGCACGGGGCGGACATAGAATTATTGCTGCACGTTGCGATATTGCACGGCAACATTCCTGCAATATTGCAGCATATTGCAAAAAGGCGGATACTCAGACCTCTCACCTCTCCAGAATGCTCACGTCTTTAGTGGTCTAGAACAGTAGTCAAACAGGAGCCAAACCGGCAGCTCGGGAGAGATGGTCAGATGTCATGAGTTCAGTTTTCAATCCGATTTTTAGCAAATATCTGCCACATTTTTTTAATCAACATAAAATTCTGAACAAATTAGGATTATTCTGATAAAATGGCAATTTAACAGGATTGCAGTCGAAATTACAGATTTAAATTATTAGGCTTCATTGTTACGATATTTTCCGTCAGGTGACGGTTGTAAATAGAATTTTTCTCCGCATTCCGTTAAAACTGCAATACGAGCAGCGGAAATGCGGCACGTGGACCAAGAAAGGCGAGGAGGAGGGATAGTGTGCGAGCGCATGCGTTTAACACGCATGAATTGCGTACGAGTGCCCATTAGAAGCGTGCGTGAACATACACGGCTAAATAGGGCAAGTGGCCAGAGACCATAATGTTAAGTAAATAATGGCCAAACTCCTGGCCCCTTATTATACCACTCAAACCAGAAGTCGTACTCGTTAGTGGCGGCTTTTTAATTCTGTCCGCGCTCTCCCAACCCTTCGCTCCATTCTAGGCTTCTTCGCCTTTGCTGGCTCATTCTCACCCTTCGTGAAGTGCACACGCGTGCCGCTCACTCCCATACGAGCGGACCTGCGTGGCCTTGTTCACCTTGACGGTGAACGTCGCCTTAAGAATCCCCTAAATGTCGACTGCGTGCCAGGGTGTCCCAAACCGAAGGCATCTTCCATTTGTCGCGTTTAGAATTCCAAAAAGTGAGTACTGATTTTAGAAAACAGAGGATGGCTTGGAGGAAAAAAAACTTGGAATTGTTCAGGAGATCAGAGACATCCCAAAGGATCAAACCTCCAAGGGGAGATAAGGATCCCTACCCACGACCTCAAAGTCACACTCAACTAGCAAACATCCCCCAATATAAAAGTGAAGCAGAGCGTTGGAAAATTTTTACTGCTCCACTGCTCCAAATTTCTTTTCATTATTTGAATTTCCTTTCATTTTTCAAGAGCAGACGAATGAAATGTTTGCAATAAATACTAATTTTCAATTTTTCATCGTTGAAAACAATATTATATGGTAGGGTACATAGGATACTTTCTTTGTCCGAAAATTAAGCATTCTTTATGAATATTTATTTTTATGAAAATGAAGAGCCTGAACGATGGGGTTTGTTGCAAATGAAAGATCACTGTTTGAAAGTACTAAAATAATGTTTATTTAAAACAAAGCAGCTGGAGCAAGTATTTTGATGTCGGAGCTGAGCAAATAAGAAATTTCTCTGCTCCAATATCCCCTGAACTGAAGAGCTCCAAAGACATCCTGACTATCAAGCATCAGACCATCATAGTCCTCCCAAAGGAACAAAATCCCCTCATCCCACCCATGACCACAAAGTCACACTCAATCGCCAAGCTACAGAAATCGAAGGACATCTCTACTACCGAACATCAGGACACCACAGGCGATCCCAAAGGAACAAGCGTCCCCTTAGCCCACCACTCAGATATACCCAGCTACATCCCCCAATACCCAACTGGAGAACGCCAAAGACATTCCTGCTACCGATCACCAGGTCATTATAAGCATCCCAAAGGAACAATCTTCCCCTTACTAGTTATACTTGACTCCTAGACATTCCTCAATAGATACCTCAGCAGAACCCCAAAGACATCCCCAACGAGTCCCTAGCACCCAGCAAACATCAGCGCGCGATAGTCATCTCCAAGAACCAACCGCGCCGCGGATATCAAACGTCACAACTCCATCTCACTCACCTGCGATCCCACCGACGAGCGGGTCCTGTTTCTCGATCTTGGGCTGCCGGTACTCATCCTGCGGGAGCCTCTTCCGCTGCAGGAGGCCGCAGTCCGGCTGTTGGTGCTGTAGCTGCGTCTGGATGTGCGCGGCTGCGGCCGCGGCCGCGGCTGCCGCCGCCGCCGGAATCGCCAGTCCAGCTGGGCTCGCAACGTGGGCCGGGTGCGGGGGCGGGCTGCCAGCTGGCGTGGTCGCGCTCGCCGCGCCGGGGAGAACGGGGGCGGTGTTGCAGCTGCCCGCATTGTACTGCAGTTGCAGACCCAGCTCCCGAGCCTCGCTCTCCTCCTGGGCCTGCTGCCTCCGTAACGCGACCTGCGAACGAGTTCCTCTTCTTAGCTGGAATCGCGGGGATCTGGCTGAAGAATCACATACAGTGCTGGCCCGAAAAGCGCTCGCGTCTGCTGTCCGGAAAAGTGCTCATCGCTAGCCTGCCTCTACCGTGTCCAACGTGACGATAGAGAGAGCTACCAGAGCATTTTCTTAGCCCTCTCAATCGCCACGGTGGAGAACAGAGGCAAGCCGGAGGGACTACTTACTACTCCGTCCTGGAGATTACTCGCGGACGCTCCCGAGGCTCGAGCACTTTTCGGGACAAAACTGTACAGCGGACGGAATCTAGCGGGGTAACTTGGGCCACCCTCGAGCGGTGCGTATAGGGTATCATAGATGTTACCACCCTCCAAATGTATCCTTTCGATGATCAGAGGGGCAGGCAGACACGAAACTGCCTGTCTAGTTTGGTGCTTTTGAATAGGTAGAATAATCAATAAAGGACACGAGAAACGTAATCAGGTGTAAGTTTAGCATTCAGGTTGAAGCGAAGGAGTGGGTACTATGTACTGAGAAGAATAAATAAGGGAAAACGGAAGCTAGAGAATACGTTCAGGGGGTCTAGAGTCTGGACATTATAGTGTGCTATTGTTTTTAGTCTATACTGCTTTTACGAAGTCACTGTATTTTATTTTTTATGTACTGTGTACGGGGTGTAGAAGTATAGTGGCTGGAATATATGAGGAACTTGGGTCACCTCAGTGTTTTTCGATTCTCATTACAGGGCACAAGAAGCCCAAATGCCTCTCCATCTACACTCGAGCTCATTTAAGAAGGAACTTGCCGACCGACGAGTTTAGATCGGTTCTGCACATGTTGGCGATGAAACAAGTTACTATTGGCTATACCACAAACAAACGCTCCCTCGGAGCCAGTGAGCGCATTCTACATGCGCGCATTAAGTTCCTTCTTAAATGAGCTCGAGTATAGTAGCTTATTTTTTATGGAGTCTGCCAGTGCCCTCACCTCCTATTATCTTTACAACTTCACTGTGGTTCCATCCACTGTTAAAAGCTGGATACAGTGGTACATAGTACCTTTAAAACGTATAGTGGTTTGTAAAGGCAATAGGGTGAAGTATTTTATACATATAGTACCATAAGGCTCTACTCCAAATAAGTGTAATCTTATAACGAGTGACGAAAAACACATTTAGCGGTTTGCATCCTCCGGAACATCGCTTTCCACGCCACTTTACTGTGTCTCAGATTAGGCACTACACTTTTCAAGGTGCTATACTTAGAATATAGGAGTACTGATGGTGGAATGAATATAGTAAAGTCGCAAGAGCAGCAGAAGAGCATCACCAGGTCAAAGAAGCATCCGGAATAATTTTTGAAAGCTATCACATTAAAGATCTTGGTACCCCAAGTTGGAATGGCCTTTTAGGTTTCTGGAACATTATAGCGAGTAGCAAAAGACACGTTTAGCGATCTGTTTGAGGGGTGGCCCACCTCGAGTGAGTCTCAAGTTCGTCACTATATCCCTGCAAGGCACTATACAATTCTTGTTCTGATGGAGGTAATCTCTGAAGGACGTTCACGTGGTCCCTATTAAATTATATCTTTCCCTAATTACGAGATAACTTGGTAAAAGAAAAGTGTATAGATGATTCAAAAAACTACCCCTCGTTCCTTGTCTGATACCAGTGTTACGCGATTTAAGGAACCTAAATAAGGATTCTCATGGTGTGGATAAGAACTCTCCAATTTGCCAAATTTTAATTTTGAATATGTTAAAGCTTTCGTGTTCTTCGTGACATAATTTTTCTCCAATATTGTTCGCAAGATTTGCTCAATAATAATGAAAATCTAAGTTTTAATCCTGGATAAGAAGGATTATATGCAACGTAAGCAATAGAAGAGGATTAATTTGAATTAATTTGACTGATCAAACCTTCAGAAAGTGTGTCATCTTTAGTATCAAAATTTCGATTACGAATATTTGATATGGCAAATATTTTGCTCGAACATGTATATAAAAGGGATTATTAACCTGTAGATGTATACTGCTAAGGGTCCAATGGCAATGGAGATAGTATAATAGGCGACGATCATCGACCACGCGATCACTGAAGGGTTAAACAAGATCTGATCTCGAACGAGGGGGTCTACACGGATTTTGTGACGTATCGCTTGAAGATATCTCCGACGATACGATACAGGGGGCAATCACGAAGGTGCCGCTATAAGTGCACGATATCGAGATGATCCAATAAGGGGTTCGAGGTGTAGTGTTACGATACAGAGGATCAAAGCCCCCGAAACTCCATCCAGTATCTGGTGAAGCAGTGAAACCAAAAGTGAAACATAAAACACTCGAACAAGGATATGATTGCATGAAAAGTTCAACATTCCTCCGTGTCACGAAAGAAATTCTAATTCTCTTAAACAGTGATGAATATTTCACAAAATGTTTCGTATTCCAGTGAAGCCAGATGCCTCGAATTCGAAAATACAATTTTGAACCCTATTTCTACCCTAGATAATAATTACCTCCATTTGAATAATAAAATTAATTTCTAGTGAATTTCGATCAATATTATTATTGATTATTTAAACCTCTCGGAAACCAGACTCATCAACTTTATAAAATAAGGAGTAAAAATGTTGAAAAGTTAAGCACTATTTAATTACAACTGCTACTCATAAAATGAGATGTGGAAAAAATTAATAAGTTAAGCTCTTATTAACTAATTCAGTCCTACTGAAATAATTCAGTATCGAACTATTTATTTCACAAATTTGCTAAAAGCAGAGTTGATCGGTTCGACTTCCGAGGCTCATTTATTCCCAATTCAAGTCCCATCGAAAGTTGCATTTCTGTACGCGACCCGCTAAATGATAAACAACGAAATTGGAGTGTTGCTCGCGACGGTAACGGGCGTCCCGTGACCACGCGCCTGTGTAAGCGGATTTCGTACGCCTCTCGAGTCGAAAAACGTTAGAAACAATGAGGAGAAAGTCACATGTTTCAAGAGACCCTTTAGCCGATTCTAATTGAATCAGTTCACACTTCCTTGATTCATTTCACGAAGCCACGGGAAAGGAAACGGCGCCCTTAACGCGCGTCGCTGCGGAATGCTTTTTATCGCGTTCGCCACACAGGCACTCTACTGTTTTTCATTGGATCAAAACGTTTTACTGAGACTTGACCAATGTTACTTCCTCCTTTGCACGGTACACTGCACTTATTGCCTTATGCTCGGCTGGGTTTATCCTCAATTAAAGGTAAACTACGCTTCGTCGCAATAATAATGCCATTGGATGGAAGTGTGTCGTGCTAAGGATTTTCGATATTTAAAAAGTAAGGCGAAGAGTGAGTGTTAATAAAAGAATGTTGTGTATTTTTCACAATTACTGTATTCATTTTACCAATTGTTAATGACTTCTCCAGTAACGAATTTTACTATATAGTTCTATATTTATTAAATTCATGTAGCGGTTGTTTAAGCAGGTTACGTCGACAACAGTAATCAAGTCAACAGTAGGAATATTTATGAGTAATGAAGAAATTAGTTTCTCTCTTTCCCTCTGTGCAATTAAATACAAGCGTAGAATAATAACCGAGTTTGCAATTATTCTTAAATTTATACTTGCTTAATTTAAGTTCTATGAACTGAACCAGTTCAATTACGCGAAAGGGTTATTCAGTTAACGCTAGGTAAGTACCAAACCTGAGCACAAAGTCATTATACCATTTCACCACTGTTACCTCAAATGTAATTCAAAACTTAACCTAAAATTCTCGATAAAACAATTTTTCATCTGATAACTCTTAGCAAAATAATACCGAACGTAGTTCGCAGCGCAGTCAAATGCCATTTTCCCCTCAAATTTAATATTCTACGTCCCGACACGTCGACTCATAACCTCATTTACCATATAACCTCAAAGGAACCATCGAAATATCACTCCCAACCAATTACTCATCGATCGAAGTTTGATCCACTCGCAACTCTTTGATCCCAGCTTACAATAAACCAAGCCACGATTGAACCGATTTCACGCATACAGCGACTCAGGTCTGATAAATACCTCCCAAGCTCGCCCCCCCTTGCTAATCCAACATGTCGACAAATTAGCGATAAAACATCTGCTTGAATTCAGCGACACTTTACCTGGGCAGCCATGACACGTTGCCTCTCGGCGATCAGCGTACATTTGGCACACACGCAGTCCCGCCAGCGACAGTAACGTTTGTGGCCCTTCAACGCTGATACAACCCCGTGGTTGCGGCATCTCGCGCACTTCGGTGTCCTTTGGTATCTCTCGGCACTGGCACGAAGGAAGAACGCGGCTGGTAGCACGTGATGCTGCTGCTGTTGCTGCTGGTGTTGCATCAGTTGGCCGACGTCGACACCAAGCCCGACACCCCGCGGCAGCGACATCGTGTCTGGCGCGACGTAAATGGAACCGAGAGTGAATTACCACCACTGAACGATAAACAGCGACTGTGGCGACCCAACGATCACGGGCGATCGCACGGTGGCATATCGTTGGTCGAGCACACAGAAGGCCAGGTTACCAGACACCGCCGATCACGGTGCGCAATCGGTTACGGCCGAGCGTAAAGCCGGGTGCTCACTGTTGCGCGGCGTGTCGCTCTCATTCTAAAGAACGCGCGCTAGACGATCACTACCGATGGTGTCTCTCTTAACCGCGGAGCCGCGTCGGCGTTGCGATCTTCTTCCCTGTTTCTCCTCGGTCCGTTCCCGTGCCCCACGGGGTTCCCCGTCCGTTGGCACGCCGAAGATGGTACGCGTAGCGGCAGTCCTCGGATCGTTACGGTGGTATCGCGCTGGGTCGTCGACGGTCGGACAGGCGGTGGTCACAACCGAGCTCTTCTTCAACCGAAGAAATCACATTTAACGCCGTTCCGGTATGAAACTCTCGTAAACCGGCACGTACAGGGGGGACGGAGCGAGAGGGTGAGACGAGCGCCGGCGATCGGACAAGGACCGGCGCCGAGAGACGGTGGCGACTAGCGGCGACGAGGAGAGAAAGCTCCGAACAGGCGCGCGCACGCGCCCACACTTTTCGCGAGTGGCACGGCGGGCAGAGAAGAGCGGCGGGCCACCACCGCTCGTACGGGTGTCGGGGTACGAAATGCGGGATCTCCCCGACTCCTATCGCCGCCACTCTCTCTCGCTCTCCGGCATTGTCAACAATTGCAGCATCCCGGGGAGAGTCGATTCAGGTAGCGCCGGAGAGACAGAGAAGCGCGGCGGCGGCGGCGGTGTGTCGCGGCAGCAAAGAGGGAGCCCGACGGCGGGGTGGGGGCGCCGGGGAGGGGGACCGCTGGCGCGCGCGGTCGGCGGGGTGGGGAGAGCCGCGGCGGCGGAGAGGGGAGGGGAGAGAGAGTCAGAATGTCGCGAGGCAGGCCAGGGTGGCGAGGGCAGAGAAAAGAGACAGAGAGGAACGGAAAGTGTAGAGGAAAAACCGTGAAAGAAGGTGGAAACGCGAACGGGGAGGGGGACCGCGGGGCGAGGGAGAGGAAGAACGCGGAAAGAAACGGTCGTAGGGCGATTCGAGGCGCGCGAGCAGGATAACTCGACGGCGGGGCGGGGGAGGGTGAGCACGGTGGGGGTCGGCGCGGAGAGGAGGGGGATGGAATTCGAGCGGAGTGGGATAGGGCAGAAACTAACAGCCCCTCCACAGTTGCGCGAAATAAAACACTGTGCCACAGTGTTCCACCCCGGGGCTTCGGCCAAACGCAAAGCCGCGCTTAGGCGCGGCCACGCCCGCGCAGCCAGCCGATTGGCCGGGCGCGCTGTTCCACCAAGATGTTAAGAGTTTATATCTGGCTGGGGTGAAAGGGGGACATACCTAACCGCGTACCCACCTACCTACTCACCCTCGATAAACTATGCGTACAGACGCCGCGCGTATCAGCCCGGTGTGTATTCTCTCTGTCGTCGCCCCGGTCGGAGGCAAAACGGGCAAACACATTACTCTTTTATTTAAAAAAAACCCGTTCCACCGCCGGCCACAATGCCGGGAGCCGATGCTCAGACGTTTCACTCTACGCTCCGCCTTTTGTTTCGCACGGGTACTGTTTTTTTAAAACCATGCACGCCTCCCTCGTCCCCCCCCCTCCCCCTCTCCCCTTCGGGGAAGGAACGTGTCCCTTCTTTCCTTTCCTTCGCTCCTTCCTCCTCCTTCTCCCCGTCGCCACTCTCTCCTCACGGCCCGAATCGCCTCTCGCCCCGTCCCCCTTCCCTTCCCTTTTTTTCTGTCGCTCCCGCTCCGCTCCCTCTCTCTCTCTCTGTTCTCTTTTACCATCCATCGGTGCTCGCTCCTCTGTAAACCACACGGGCACACCGTCATAGGCGACGAGCCTTTCTTGAATCATATTCTACAATGAGGTCTCAATGGGGGGAAGCCCTATTGTCGTTCACCAATGGCCACCGATTTTATAGTGATCTAATGTACAGATGTTATTTACCCGGCAATGAGAATGGAATAAAAGCATTCTATGTGTTAAGCATTCTATGATTTCGATCCTGCGTGTATATCTTTCTCCTCTGCTTGCCTACCTACTCCTGCCTGTCTGCGCGTCGCGCACAATGCGGACGGGAGCGTGAGGCCTGCAGAACCAACGGTACTATTACTTTTGACTTAGCCATGCGGACGAATGTAACTATATCTCGCCGGTACTTCCAGGGCATTTGCATTTAAATATGATAATTCCTGCTATTCTTCGCTGCATTACGTTGTGTAATCCGATACTCGGGGATGGTACCTATTAGATAGGTATCCTCCGTGCCCCTTGAGCAACCTGAATTTCGCTTCCTGCTCTTCGCTGTAATCTTCTATATTCCTTAATAAAATTCGAGTTTTCTGGGGAGAACAACTCTGCGAAGAAGCACGAAGTATTAAGTGTTGCACGGTTAATTTCTAAAAATAAATTGTGTTTATTTAGTACCGGTGTCTCCGTTTAATTGAATGTTAGCCGTTCGCTGCGGAACGAAAGTGTTCGATTGGGCTTTCCGCTGCGATTGTATGTTTCGATGCGCTCGTCGATTATTCGTAAAAATGCGATGACGATTTGAGCAACATCGGAGGTATGCGCGGAACAGGTATCCGCGGATATCCGGTGTGCACGGACCACTTTTTACTCTGGCATATCGGCCACTCAAATGCGAGCGTACGCGCCGATGGATAAATCAATAAACCAATAGCTATGGCAATACACACCTGCTTTCAAAGTATCAGCGCACCCCTCTGCAGCCCCGTTTACGTGCTTAGCGAGATTATAATCTAACCAGGATTTCATATCCACCTGAATTCTATTAAACTCCACCCCTCCTTTCCGTCTAATGCCAAAAGCTATTTATTAAAAATTCCCTTTGTAACTGCGCAGCATTTACTGCAGCATTATCGTAGCAACTTGAAATAGTTGAGCTATTTTCTCTCTTGAAAAATTCGATAAATTCTTGCCACCTTCTGCCACCGTGCTGCTTCGAATAATGTTTAAATTCCAGCCGTATATTTTCCACATTCCCCCATACCAAAGGCTTTCCTGCACAAAGCAGAATCCAACCGCTGAAACATGCTGCCAACGGATACGCAAACATCTCTGCGCAATTGAGCAGAGGAAAGATACAATGTGAAGTTCTTCGAAGAAAAGGAATGTTTGTTCAACGGCTCTCCCACGATTCTTAACCCCGTGACCTTCGGGCGCTTCCAAAAGTGTCCGATTTATCTGGCGCGGAGCAGGTACCGCGTGTAACAACGTCGTTTTATACACAAGGGATCTCCCCCTCGGATGTTTACTTGCCGCGGGGCGTAGATCGAGATCAAGATCGCCTCTGTGTCCTGTTACAATGTTTGGCAACATCGCGCCCGGCTCGGCAACGCCACGGACACACCAGCTGATCGAATCGGCACTGATCGGATAAGCGAGATTAGCCCGCAGGTCGCCTACGCCAAGGGGCGACGCTGGGCAGGTACAAAGCGGTCGTGTACGATGATCCGCGATATCCGCGTGGGCGGAAGGCTGCGTGCGACCTGTTTGTCGGTCAACTGCAAACAAGGGACAACGGTGTGCCTAAGGAAATCGGGATGCGAGAGTATGGTGGAACGAAATATAGAAGCAAAATATTTTTTTTATTATTCGTGACTTCTAATAGTGGGCAAAAGTTGCCTTTTGTAATGGTATTCAAGCTGCCAAAGTTTGAACGTGATCATATTTACTGAATTATTAATTTTATTAAATTTACTGAAATATTAATTTTTTACGAATTTTTTGAGGTGCCGCGAGCCTTTCAAAAATTAATATTTATTGAAATATTAACAAAATGAATAAAATTAATTACTAAAATTAATAAATAAATCATTTACTGGAATATTAATTTTATTAAATTTAGGTACTCACAAGAAAACTCCGAAAACTCTAAAATTCAAAAAAATCTGAAACTTTGCAGAAGTGTAGCTCAAATGACACTAATAACGCAACTATTTTTCAATCCGGCAAAGAAAACTTTCCCAAGGGTGAAAACACCTCCTCAAAAAAAATTGCGAGTTTTCATATTATCGTGAATATCGCCGAAACCGTAAAAGATATCGAAAGCAACTTCGATTCAAATTTCTATGACTTCCGAACCCCATAATATGACAATAAAATTCTTTATCGCCGCTTTATAGGGCATAAAAAACCATGCAGCTTTGAATTTAACTTCTTTTTGATATCTTCTACAGTTGCGTAGATATTCACGATAAACTGGAAAATCCCCATTTCTTCAAAAGGGGGTGTTTTCCCCCTGAGACCATTTTCTTTCCGAAGCAACATTTCTTCAAAGTTCCAGATTTTTTAGAATTTTCAAGATCCCTTGTCAGTCCTACGAGTTCAACTGTTTAAAACCCCAGCTCCCCCAGAAGAAGGCCCGTGGGATCGTAAAGAGGCAAGGACTCAACCCAGTGTCCCATCGTTCGCGAGGCACGTTCGGCGACAAGGGTACGTCGGAATCGCCCCGTCGCAGCGGCATATATCGTCGACGGATCCATACCCAGGTGCCATTCACCGCGGCACCGTCGCCGCATGGTGAAGGCCGCGGGTTCTCGCCGCGATCTACTGCGCCGGTGAAATACCGTATGACTTTTTGACGTGCTTTTAACAGATTGAATTGAAAATGGCTTCCCGGCTCCCGATATATCCACGGGGCCACATCCACACCCTGGGAACGACCGTGCGAACGGATGGACGTGGTAGACGAGATATATAATCTTCCTCCCCTGCCCCCGCGCCCCCCCCCCTCCTCTCCCCTCACTTTCACACCTCGCCGCAACTTTTTCTCTCTCTATCTCGGACCCACCCCCCCCCCCCATCCTATACCGCACCGTCCGCGAAACGGTCGCCGATTTTCCTCTCCTCGCCCACACACCACCCTACCAGCGACCCGCCAGCTATTTCTCTCCCTTGAATTTTTGCACATTCGCTGACGCGGCACATCGCAAGCTGCGCCGGCGGAAACCAGCGACGACGCCGTAGCTGGGCCGTTACGGTCACTCGAATTCGCGGCGCGAGGGGCGGAAAGCGTCGGGAGGTGGGGAGGGGTCGCGTAAAAATAATGTCCTCCGGCTCATTTTTTAAAAGCCCCACGGTCGCCGGGAGGGAAGGCGAGGGGGGAGGGCCAGGGCTGCGAGCGAGCCGAGGTGGAAAAAAAAAAAGGACCGTGACGGACGGTGGATATAGGTACGCGTCGATATCACGGGAGGGGCGGGTTGGGTGGGCAATAGCACGGGCCGACCGACGCCGGATGAAACGGTCAAAAGCTAAAAAGCACTCTCCGCCGAAACGGGCTATATATTATCTGCAACCCTTCAAACACAGAACGGGCCAGGAGATCCATACATAACCCATATGCGTACGCTTCCTCTACGTGCACGCTCAGAGGAGCCGGCGGCCCCTGGCTGCGTGCACGTCCGTCTCTGTATTTCCCAACGGTCACGCTGACCACGCTGCTGGGCGGAAGAAGCCCGGGCTGCCTTCGGCGCGGTGGTATGCAAAGCGGCCGAGGAGCACGCTGACTGGAGGTCTTCGGGGGGACGTGGCGGTGGAGACTCTTGCTGGTCGATGAAGGGTTGGTCGGGGAGGAGACGCTTGCAAAAGGGGCAACAGTTGGCAATCTTGTTGCGCGTGTGAATAAAGGAAATAGCCGTCGGCGATAGTGGGTTGGCCTGGGTGGCAATTGGGATCCTGATGAAGACAGTCTTAACTCTTCGTGGTCACACCTTATAATCACAAATTGGTCAAACGGGGTTCATTTTTTCGGTTGCCATTTTCGTATTTTTGAATCTTTCAAATTTTCAGTGATAATTGTACATTCGTAGTATTTATACAGTCATGGTTTAATAGTGTTTTTCTAGAAATGGAAATTTTAATATGATAAAATTTGTAGTTGAAAATGAGCGATTTTCCATGATTGTGGGTAAAAACTGATTTTTTAAATTTTTTTATTTTTTTGCGATAAATCCTTTTTGAAAGTCGTAAAGGTGCGACATTTTTACCCCTGAAAACGGCAATACAGCACTTTAGTATGAACTTAATGTATGTAGAGTAGTTTTTAAAAATAAGTGATTTTTTTCTCAAGCCAGAGGAGAGCAGCTGCGCCCCTTGCACCCCCTCCCCTGCGGACGCCCATGCATCGAAGCGTTAAATTGTTATTATGGTCTCTGTGTGAAGCCTGAAAGATTTGAGCTCGTCATGGATACTCTTGATAACCGAGACATTGAATTCCAGTTGCTCCGGTTACTTGTATTTCTTTCAAAATTCCAACTGGTTGTTTCTAAAGAGGGAATAGCCTGCTTTGCAGAGCTTCCTACCCGACAAACTTAGATCCACCTCGTGACCAATTATATACAAGACTATTACCTCGGATCTTGCCAGAGCCATCTCTCGACCAGTGTTCTTCAGCTTTCATTCGATTAATGACGTCATAGGGAACGTCATATTTTGTTCCTAATGTATACTTATATGTATAAGTATAGTTCAATCTTTCCAGAATAGTAATGGAGCCATCCTGACGCAACCACGTGCAGGGCACATCGAGCCTTATTATATAACAGTAAACTTGAAGAGGGTGAAATGGGCGTGGCTACCAGCCCTAGGTGAGACAGTGTCGACCAATGCGGCAGCGTTGCCGGATGTGGCAACTGTTGCAAACGCAAGCGCCGTCAGGGTTGCTGCTGCGAGCTGGCGATAGGTTGACGTGCACGGGTGTTTAATGTATGGGCGCAGACTCGAAGATCGGGAACAGTGTTTAAAAGGCTACGCCTGCCCCCAGCTCGCCCTCAGATTGGTTACAAAATTACCCCATTCCCTCCTCGGCTTCCCTGCACCTGGCCCCGGAGATCTTCCTCCTTTAGGTGCTCGCTGTGTAACCAGGAAAAGGGAGTCACAAAATCGTCTGTATCTTGATCAATAATGTGACCCACTTGACGTAGTTTTTACTCAGCTCATTTTATTCTTCCTATGCTTTTTTTATGTAGTTTGACAATTTGACTCACACTGAACGTCGCCTCGCCTCACCTCGCCTCGACGCGACTCCGAGCTTCAGATTTTTCCTCGAAAATATTTTGAGTAAGAGAGGTAAGCCGAGGCGAGGCGCAGTGAAAGCCTACCTTAATTCTTTCGATAAACTGAATACCTAAATACAACCAATTCTATCTCATCATCCGTCACAGATGCTCTTGCTAGTTACCATTCCACATCCTAACACTCCCCCCCTCTGTACTACGAACCACTTCAAGCTCACAATTCTAAAACGCCACGGATATTCCAGCATACTTTGTTTTTATTGAACTCGTACAGCTCCTCGTGCTTGAGAAGCTATTAACAGCGCTTACTTACTCAAATAGTGTGGAGCGTTATAAAAAATTATTGAAGGGTCAATCTAACATGGTCGGGGTAAGTATCTCGCCGTCCGTGTCGTCACTTTCCAACTTCCATTGCTCGTAGTCGAACGTTACCGGCAGCGGGTCCTTGCAATACTCTTTTAGAACGAACAGCATGGTTTCTATGACCTGCGGGGCGCTACTATAAAAGTATTGCGTGTCCTTGTCCACGCTCGGGTGTTTGTTGTAGGCTTCCTTGATCAATTCACCGTCCGGCGTAAAGAATAGGAGTCGAGGGACGTACCTCCCATCGGGCTGGTACTTCTCCTCGTTTAGAGTGACACGACTTTTGAGGCCCACCTCCACGTTTATCATCACGAACCTGCAACGCGTCACTCGTGTCAATATATCACTTTACATCGTCGAGTTAACGCTTTCAGTGGTGTGGCTTGTTTTCATGTCGACGGATTTGTAACCTGTGCACGCTTTTGGCGTATTTTATCGTGGATATATATATTATGCAAAGCACTGAAAGTATTGTCCAAGTTTCATCGAATGCTTGCTCGGCACGAGTTAAGTAAAAGTTTCTTAATAGAATCGGCCGATAAGAAAGATCTGACCGACTCAAAGAAACATTTCTCAAAACCTTCTGCCACTCAAAGTATTAATGACTTAAGACCTAAATAGTTGTTTAGATCAGTGATTGCAGTATAAGCAGTAAATGTGTAATGGATATAAGTAAGCATTAATAATTGCAAAAAGTTGTGGTTAGTCGTAAACAGTGGGGAATATTGTTAAGTATTCATAGACAATTGCGAGTAATCTTATATTATTTTAATTGGCACCGTGGTTATGAATCGTGTACGACAGTTACAGCGAACGCAAGAAGTCATCTCAGCGACCTCTAATAACGAAAGACTTAATTTCGCGAGTTTCTGTAAGTTACCGGCCAAGCTTCCCCGTCGGATAATATTTACCGATCGCTGAGGTCCATCAGTCGCATAGACTTGGCAAATTTCGCTTTCAGTGTGTGACAAGCGGGGCATGTAAATTTGTGGATAAACAGGCATATAGGTTTCTTGGCGCACTTAGCCTCCACGAAGCCCTTCTTAAAACTTCTCCACCTATACAGCCGATAGAAGTTACAGTCCGAACCCGATTCCCCTGCATTAGATAGAGTATTTGCAACCACGTGATTCGCTAGATTAACGAGATTCAAGGTACTGAGATATTTAACGCATTGCATCATTATGTCAAAGCAGCCGGAATGAATTTTTTTTTATCCCCACAGTCGGAACATGGTCGCGTGGTGCTGACAAAAGAGTCGATCGTAATCGTTTTCGATCGCGAGTTCTCGAAGTGTCGGTAAGTATACTTATTTACAAAATATCTTCAATATAACAAATAAATTAGAAGTTCATATGAAAAAATTTAATATAAAATTATTTTTAAAGGATTTTTAACTTAAACAAATTTTGGACACCGAATAAAACAAAAAGTAAGCAAAAATTCCAGAAAAACAGCATAAAATCATGATGTAAAAATACAACACGCGGGCAACCGTGTTATAAAATAGGGCGCGGTTATCGAAACGTTCACCCTGGGGGGACTTCAAAAAAATAAAATTGCACTAAAAAGTAAAAAATAATTGTTTCCCTTATTTAATCTACAACTCTCATATTTTTTAAGTCGATGCCTCATCATTTGCACTGTGTAAATCTGGCGCCGACTTAAAAAACATAAGAGTCGTAGATTAAATAAGAGAAAAAGTTATTTTTTACTTTTCGGTGCAATTTTATTTGTTTAAAGTCAGTTTTAATTTCCTTTTGAGAATTAAATTCGAACGACCCACTAAGTTTTCTATTTTCCCCTCAGATAACAATTATAAATCGATTTAGAAGTACAACAGAAGAGATATAAATCTTATACACCATCTGTAATACAAGCTCGCGTAAATTAATAAATTCTTGCCAAATGAAAAAACACGTACTATACTAATAACCGTGTCGGCATTACCGACCCTGCGCGTATGCTTAAAACTTAGCGCCACGCGGATAAGAATGAAATTACTGTCCTCACGTTGAACGTTCCTTCAACGGAATTGAAAGTTACATTTCACACTTCTTCTGTGAAACATGAATAATCATCTAATTACCTTCTACTCCTAACAATTATTCTACAAGCCTGCTATTACACGAGTACTCGAATCATTCCTGCAATCATGTGACAATGGTGAGGAATAAATTCACATTAAGGAATAGGTTAAGGTTGTTTCCAAGTTAGCATTGCATTCTTTTCGAGTAACACGAGAGGCCGATAAAGGCCGAACCAGAAAAATGAGCAAACTATGGAACTATTTAATATTCCAAGGATGGATGTCGTACTTGATGGCCGCCGGTTTGCTTGTTTTCACAAGCGGCTTTCTACTTAATCGTGTGTCTAGGCCGGAGCGCTCAGAATGCAAGTACTGCGCAGACATCGGTAGCTGTAACGTCGAAGACCTCCTGCAAGATTTCGATGCCGGAGCGACCACCTGCCTCGAAAGGAAAGCACGCGTCGTGTTGCTAATCGTGGACGCCTTGAAATATGAGTTCGCGCACTGGTACAGCGATAATAGTTCCGCCTCGTCTTACTATCGCAACAAGCTACCAGTAATCCACGAGCTGCTGCAGAATCAGCCGAGGAACTCGCGCCTGTATAAGTTCATGGCGGACCCTCCGACAACGACCATGCAACGATTGAAAGGTCTTACCACCGGATCTCTGCCCACTTTCATCGACGTCGGATCAAATTTCGCATCGGAGAAGATCGACGAAGATAACATCGTCGACCAGAGCGTTTCCAACGGCATCGTCTTCATGGGCGACGATACTTGGACTAATCTATTCCCTGGCAAATTCAAGCGCCAGTTCCCATCGCCGTCCTTTAATGTCTGGGATCTCGACAGCGTCGACAAAGACGTTAGGTATCGTATATTCTTCGAAATGAAGAAGAAAGACTGGTCGCTTCTCATAGCGCACGTTCTCGGCATCGATCATTGCGGGCATAAACATGGCACTAATCATCCTGAAATGACCAGGAAATTGAACGATACGAACACTCTTATAAAAGAGATCATAGAATCTCTGGAAGAAGACACGATTCTCTTCGTCGTCGGTGATCACGGAATGACGGAGACCGGCGATCACGGCGGCGATAGTTTAAACGAAGTCGAGGCAGCTATGTTTGTCTATTCCATAGTCCCTCTCTTGAAATACAATTCAGTTCTTAATACCGTGAGTCAGATCGATCTTGTTCCTACATTGGCGTCGATTCTTGGAACGCCTATACCTTTCTCCAATTTGGGAGCCGTTATACTCGACTCGCTGCCGAGTTCGACCAGAATTGGAAGATCGAAGGACGATCTGTTGTATTCGGTGCACTCGATGTGGAAGAATATCGCGCAGACGAAGAAGTACATAGACGTATATTCCACGGATAGCTATCTGTTCTCTAAAGACCAGCTCCAGAGTTTAGAAAATATGTACGATCATCTACATGAGCAGATTAAACGTGTGAATACTGTCGAGGAGTTCGAATCGTTTATTAAGAACAGTAAGAACTATTTCAGGCTACTTAAAGACACTTGTTACGAAGTTTGGGTTCAATTCGATTCCAGCCTAATGTCGAAGGGACTACTTTTAATGTCTTGCACTCTGTTCTTCTTTTATTTATTTATCACAGGCATTCCAGAGAAACGTATGTCTAAGATATTTGAATCGTCATTCTTACAGTGTTGTATTCTAATTAACTTAATTACTGCGCTAGTAATCTTCTCCTTATTTTTCCTCGATATTCTAGACGAGTTTAAAAACACTACGTTCTTCGCTACCGGCGTAGTGTCTATAGTATTATTAGTAGTACTGATCGCCAGGAACTGGGACGTAATATCAATGAGCTGGTACGACTTTCGTAGGATAAAAAAATTGACCTACGTTACCAGAGTGATACTTCTTCTAACGGTATGCAGCCTTTTCTCTAACAGTTACATCGTCGAGGAAGATAACGCGCTATCTTTTTTACTCGTCACGCTTATCTGGCTGCTCATGTTCAATTTGAGAAAGGAGAGTCCGAACGAAACATTGGAGAGAAGAACAAAGCCGTTTTTAAAAGCACCGGCGAAATCAAACCTGAAGACTGTCTTGATACTTATCGGCGTGATAGCATGCGTCGCTATAAGACTGTCTCACTACTTCTGGCGTTGCCGGGAAGAACAGCAACAACGGATTTGCTCTTACTTTATAACCGGCAAAGCTGGCTCTATAACGTCGAACAATTTAGAACGCGTCCTACTCGCCATCACCCTCATCGTACTCGCACTGTACATCACGATAACAAGACTGTGGCTGCAAAACTGTGGAAATCTTTCCGGCTTCTCTCCCAGCGTTCTGGTAGGACAGTATTGCCCGGTCGTGATAGGTGTTTGCATGGGTTGTTACTGGGTCCTCCAGCGATTACCCAAATTCGTGAAAGTGAAGTTTGCCCTGTCTTGGCAAGTGAGTACGTTGCCTAACATGGTGTATGCGTTGAGCTTGTTCGCGATCATTATTCTTTACTTCCGTCCGCTCAGCATATATCTACTGCCGAAGAAGAAAGAGTCGATTAATGTATACCACGACGAGAACATAGTACCTCGATTGTTCGAGAAGATAAAAGAATCAATTTATCAGAAAAGGATACACACAGACGAGACGCCGGTTGTTTACGGATTAGGCACCGCCTATAGCGCTACATTCATTTCGTTGAGCGTATTCCTTACGCTGTTGTATTCTTTATTATTAGGGGATATACTGTCGCCTAGTACTTTCCTGATGTTTATATCCTGTGCCTCTGTTCTGGGCTTGTCTGCGATAGAGCGGTACAAGAATGCTAACAGTGTAGGTAAGTACATCTACGTGCGCGTATGTTAAGCCGGGGATCCACCGGAAAGCTGAGCTAAGCTATGCTAAGCTAGAAATTTAGAAAAAATTGAGAAAAAAAGGAGAGAAAATTGTTTTTGCTTAGCTTTTGGTGGAAACGGTTCCATAAGAATGTATTAAAGCTAATTTTTTTAAAACGTAGCATAGCTTAGCTTCCCGGTGGATTCCCGGCTTTAGATAATTTGAATTACTTCATATGTTGATAATATTATTTTTGAAACAGCTGAGCTTGTGGAAGTATCTACGCCTGCTCTAGTATGCTGGTTCCTGATAGCCGAGTATTTCTTTTATGGAACTGGGCATCAACCAACTTTCCCTACCATTCACTGGGAAGCTGCTTTCGTGGGGACGGGTGGACACTTTTATGGAAATTTGCTACCTGCAATTTTAATAGGTACAACTGTATTTACTCTGATATTAGAAATAACTACTGACGAGTGGTATTAAACATTCACAGGAATAAATACATTTGGATCGCACATGATATTAGGCGCAACGCTGCCGTTACTGGTGATTGTACCGTTTACTCTGTACCTTGTATTCCCAAAGTTAATTAAAGTGAAATTCCTGGAGGATGATATGAAGCGAGGGGAACTGCTTCTGTTCGAACAGGATTCTGTATTCCATACTGCGGTTTTCTCGGTTGCGGGGAAATATATTATGCTCCATGGGATCAGAGTAAGTTACTATCAATTTCATTAGTCCAAAATTATTACTGTTTTACTGTGAAATAATGGATACAAGGTGTATTGGTGACGGGACTGATTTGCGTAAAATACACACGTTGCAGACTTTCGGCAGCATGCTTGCCGCAACGATTCACTGTAGACACTTGATGGTTTGGAAGATCTTCGCGCCGAAGTTAATATTCGAGGGCTTGGGGCTGTTAGTAACGTTAAGCAGCGTACTTGCGTCGTTTTACATGGTCTTCAGGATCGATCAACAAATGGAGCATCTTATATCCAGAGTGACGAAAGGCAGATGATAGTGATCCACGATTAATGGCGCGATGATACAATCACTAATGAAGTACCAAAGTTTCGAGAAGTAACAGATGAATGCGTTGAACGGCTCGTTACTCGTAACTGTTCAGGAAGTTTTTATTAATGAAAAACAGACATCCAACGTCAACGCTTACCGATACTGCCAATGTTTCTAGAATTTTATATGACTTTATATAAAAGACGGTGAAACGTATTTAGCGCGACAAAACGAACGGAGGTTTTTGGTACACAAGAACGACGCGCTATTTCTTCGTCTCCTCGATGACCAAGCCGTGTTATCAATTCCGGTGCTTCCTAACACACTAACGCTACCCTGCGTGCAATGCATTGCTGATTATAGACAAACAAAGCAACGCACTTGATGCAGGATTGCGTCCATGTGCGCTCGTGTCTGCTGGACTGATGTACGTACATTTAACTTCACGTTCGCCGTCGTTAAGCGAATTCGGGCGGACGGCCGTCGCAACGTAGGTCTCTTTACTCATTTGTTGCATATGAAATTGTATATAGCATGTATTATAAATCCAATAGAGAATCTAATAAAAAGACATATTGTATACATTCCAGATTTCTAGATCTCGTGCCTTCCGCGGATACGCGATCTTTCTCTTCTCTGTGTACTTTGCAAAACAGTCTTTATTCAAAGAAGTTCTCGAGCATACATGTTATATATATTATATGTGAAAGTGATCGGCTCAAAGATAGAAATTTGTAATTACAAATCGAAGTATTCCTGCTGGTATCAATAGCCTAGTGGTGATTGTGATGCCTGCGCCCCTGGTAATCGGATCTCAGATATTCCATCCAGTCCGCCCATTTGTTGATGTCCTCATAGTTGCCGGTATCCTGTGACAAACGAACATGCTTTCGATTAGGGCTGGGACTATTCGAATATTTTATAAGTATTCGAATGCTACGCATAAACTTCGAATGTTATTATTCGTATATTTAAGTATTCAATTACTATCCGAATACTTAAATATTCGAATTGTATTCAAATACTTAAGTATTCAAATTATATTAGAATACTTAAATATTCGAATAGTATTCGAATACTTGGATATTCAAATTATATTCGCCAAATAATTGAGCAACTGAAGTATTCGATTATCCGAATACCGAAAAATTTGGCAAATAGTCCCAGCCCTACTTTCGATACTCATGATACACCAACTGCGCGCACCTAGTCTTTGTAATTATTAGTTTGATAGCCTGGCGCTAGCGTATTAGGCAATACAGGCATTTGTATCTGAAAACAAATGAAGCTATCATGTTGCGTAAAATCATTTACCACCTTCATTTGTTCTATAACGATAAAGACGGGAATCCACCGGGAAGCTAAGCTGTGCTATGCCATGCTACGTTTTAAAAAAATTAGCTTTAATACATTCTTAAGGAATTGTTTCCACCAAAAGCTACGTTAAAACATAGCATCGCATAGCATAGCTTAGCTTAGCTTTCCGGTGGATTCCCGGTTTAAGAATTGTATTTGCCAAGATCATTATATATATCAAGCAACAAACTCATCGTTGACGATTATGACTACCTTTCTTCACAGATATTATCAATCACAAATGTATCGAGAATACTTTTAATTCACGTGTAAGACTTACGAGTAACTTGATTCCGCCACCTTGGCGCTCAGGGGTAGATCCTCCACCTGCCTGTACAGACTCTATGGAACCAGCTGGTAAACTCTGGTATCCCTGGTGCATCTGCATCTTGACTCCACGCGTTTGTTGCTTCGGGGTGAATTTACTTTCATTATCTAGCAGCGACTCTGTATCACTGTCGACTTGTCGCTTTTCGGCAGCAGCTGCATCTTGGGGATACGACATCCAGAACGATCCTGGCGTCTTTGGCAGTGTTCGAACTGCCTTAGGTCCAAATTTATAAGGCTCTGACGGATAAGGAACAGACATTTCATAATCGAGTGCATTTAACTTGCTTTTGAGAGCATCGAGGAGACTCATGTTGATCGGCATACTGCCAGTAGCAGAAAGAATATCGTTAGTCGTAAACGGATAGTTAGCGTCAAATGTTCCTTGAGCAGCACTAGCGGCAGTCATCTTAGCTTTCATTGCGTTCTGGACTGCCAAAGTAATGTTCTTCTGCAGACCCGTCAACATGTCGAATACTTGGCTCAGGATTGCCATTTTCTGTTGAAATGGGAGCATCGCATCTGCAGCCGGCTTTGGCCACATACCTGGCGCGAAGGGTTTAAGGGGCTTCTTCGGTAACATGGATGCTGTGGACTTTTCAAAAGCAATTAAATCGTTCATCGTTGTCACCATATTGCCCTTCAAATCACCCAGTTCAGACATTATGCTGTCGACGATTGTGTCTTTAGCAGCGCTGATCGATGATAAGTCTTCGACGGATCTTGCAACTTTTGCTTGCGCAGCTTCTTCATCCGATTCGATAGACCTCATCCAGGCACTTTTGGGATCCATGCTGTCGCTCGCTGGTGTGGTTTGATTGAGTTTCAGACTGTCGAACAATTTGTCTAAGAAATCTGCTACCTTAGCGTTGTATTCCGTTGGACTGGGAATCATCGACGTTGGAAACCAGAAGTTTGGTGGTACAATAGTACTTTTTGGTACCGGAACCTCTGTCGATGTTGGCGATGGAGTACTAGTAGCGAGATTCTTAAACAAGGTATCCAGGAAAGTAGATTTCTTTGCTATGAACATCGAGGGGTCTACCATGGGTCCGAACGGTCCAAACATTCCTGGCATATACTGTTTCGGCGCGGTAGCACCTCCCATCTTCTGCATCAATAGATCAACTTCCTCTTGGGATTCTTCGGAAATTGGAGAAAGCGTGGGATACGCAGGCGGAGGTCCTAAGTCCTTCGTTTCTGGCATGCCAGTATCCATAATTGATCGAAGCTTCATTACGGCAGGATCATCTATGCTTCTTCTCTTACGAGAAAAATCACCTTGCATACTGTAGTCCGGTACAGCGTTCGTATCGGAGAATTGAGCCACAGGTCCAAATTTAGGAAACATAGGACCAAAGGGTTTTGCGCCGAAAGGCGTGGCACCGAAAGGTTTGGCACCGAAGGGTCCAAAAGCTCCACGCTTATATAGACCGCTACCATCTTCTATGGTACTTTTACTCAAACTGTTCAACGGTTCGCCATCAGCTGTACTGTACAAACTTGGCCCACTCATGGGATATGGCATAAATGGTTTAAAGCCCATAGGGTAGACAGGTCCCACACCTCCAAATAAGTTGCTCAGCATATCCGTCTTCTTCGAAACCATCATTTTGGGATCAACGAATTTAGGGAACATCGGAGATTTTGGCATGTATGGAACCGTTAGAGTGTCCATTCCTGAGATTGGCGGTCCTAGAGCTCTCGAGTAAACTACAAATACAGTTTATACATTGTAAACACTTATAAATAATCATTAGATTTTAAAGAGAACTATTTGGAGAAATTAGATGTTTCATATTACCAGATTTGGCTCCGTAGCCTGGCCATGTTGATTTAGCAGGAGTTTTAACAACCGCACTGGCTGCTAAAACTATCAAACAAGAGGAGAACGAGAGAACTTTCGGTAGAAGCATCTTGCGGCTGGTTAACGGACTGCGTCCTGTCCCTGCTTTTATAGCAGCGGTCAGGCGATAATACTTGCAAAGCTTCTGAGAGCATTAGTATGGAACTAATACCCTCATTAAAATAATCCAACGTATACAGAAGGTGCACTTGTGTTTTATAATTAGCCAATATAATCTCTTTATACTGCATAGGAAAGCAATTTCCTTCTTATCCGTGTCATTGTACTTTACCACACCTACAGCAGAATTTCTTACTTCAAGTATTATTATCTTTCATATTAAATATATATACCTCAAGCTTCTGCTTCAGCTCTTCATTACTCAAAAATCATGCAATTCAAACTGGGAATGAATTAATAAAACGAAATCTCTTACTTCTGTTCAAATTTATTTATTCTACTAAAATTACAACTGTTATGTTTATTTATTTGCCGAAGCACTGCATTGCTACATTCTATCATCATCATGTTACTTCTTTACTGAACATGAAAGCAGACCAATTTGTAATCCGATTTCAATCGACTTGCAAACGAACTTGCGAGAAACCCCGCTATTCGTTTGTCGACAATAATACATTGTGGCAGCTGTTTTCATTATTCGGTAATTACCAATTAATTGTACTCAAGAATTTTGTTATACATCCGTGCTTATTAAGAAAGCTGTCACTTTATGAACATATGCCCATTTTGAAATGGAGATAAAAAAGTCTAATGACTGTAAGTAGCAATTAATTTAAATTACAATAAATGCTATTTCATTGTTTCAATATCAAACATTCACTTCATTCAATATATTTGCTCGAATGAAGTCGTTCAATCTGTTAAATACTCAAACTGATTATTGGTACACATTTGCACCGATCCTGTCGAAGGCAGAAAAATGATTCACGCAGGCTATGGATTTATTTAGTTGATTCAACTTCTTGCAATTAACTTTCTATTTTAGTGGTTATGGAGAGTAAGGACACCATGGCAAATGCTCCTATGTTCAAAAACTTTCCTTTATCGAGGATTGTTTTGCAACAGACGTCGAATAATACAAGCATCGTTAATACGATAAATCAGTTACTGAGTAGGTACCATCCCGACGATGGTGTAGGTGCTTATAAACATGTCCTGGAAACTCTTCTTCTTTTATCGGAGAATTTCGATAGCAATACACAGCAGCAGCTAATTTCTATAGTGCCGTTGCCAACAGGTGCCTCGAACGAAGTAATGAGAGACATAATATGCAAAGCTACGGGCTTAATTAGACCAGGCAATAATGCGACCATGTGTCAAAAGTATGATTTCTATTAAAATAATTCTCCGCGCCCCATTAATGCGTAATGATATTTGAATTTTCTTAAAGCGTCACTGTTCCTGAAGGAGAGCTTGACGCAGAAGTTTCAAACGACAAGTCGAAGATCCATCTGTGCCAGAATGTTTTGGTTGATACGGCTCCTCAGAATCTAGAACTGGATGAAAATGTAAATGTTCCTCTAACGCTTCTAAATACGATTTTAACTTATAAATTATTATTCCCATTTGCACAGTTTGTACCTTCGGTGCCTGAGGTATTCAGAGGCTTCCCTCCTAATGAAATCTCCATGATTCACAGTCACGTAAGGAATGTGAATTATGTGTACGATACGTTAGATTATAATATCCCCTGCGTAGAACCCTGTATTGATGTTAGACAAAACTTTCCACCGGATGCTGACCAACAAGAAGAATTGTTGAAACTTAAGTCGAATCTGAAATACAAATGGATCCACATGCCTCATCTTTTATATAAGAATAACGCTTACCAAGCCTCGCCCAATTGCCAACGAGGTGCCGTCAAGCCAATAGATGATAAATATCTTCAACTGCCCATTGATAAATTGAGTAGTCAATGGAATACAACTAACACATCCCATCTGCTACATCAGGTTCGTAAGAAATAGTTGTGTGATTATTTGAAGGGTTTAGTTGGTGATCTTAAGTGAAAATGCTGAGAGTACTATTACAGGATAGCGTCTGCTTCAAAAAGAAATTATGCAAAGCTGAAGCGACACCGAATAAGCAAGACACAACTGAGGCTTCAAATTTGGACGTGACAAATAGACGTGACACTTTTGGGAACTCTCAAATGAACTACTGCGAGCTTTTACGTAACGAGGATCAAGCTTTTAAAAAGCTTAATGCGAATGAAAATAAAATGCTTAATATGGAGAGACAGAAACGTTTGAACCAGGAATTGAAAGCTGAGCAACAAGCGATTCAGCAAGATATATACAAAATGGATGTTGTGTGTTTGAACAAAGGAATGGATTCAATAAGAAATAGTCAGGTGACGATAGAAACTTTTTATTCGTGGCAATTATTTTGATCGTTCGTAACATTCCCCTTATTTGTGATATTATCTTAGGTACCGAAGGAAAGTAATTTCACGCTGGACAACTTTGCGGTTCACAGAAAGCTGAAAACAAGCTTACAGAACTTTTTAAATCGTGCGGAACAGGAAATTTTGATTGGTAATGAAATTGATTCTACATATGTCCGTTGATCGTTAACTTATATTAACTTTATGTGTACAAATATTACAAACATTCATTCTCTACGTATTCAGAATTCCCGAGATTGCCTGAAACCCAGCACGCAGGTTCTTCTACATCGAAATATTGGAAATTTGTAACTCAGAAGAACCTAGAAAACAAGAAACAATTAGATATTCCCATAAACAATACGAGCAGCTCTAAAGGAATGAACACGTCAGATAGTATAAAGAACTTAATCGAGAAGAAAGCATCGAGATCGTTAAACGTCTATCCAAAATCATCTCAACTGCAAGTGCTTCAAAAGAGTTTAAACATTGCTCTGGGTAAAGCGCAAACAGTGGAGTGTGAGAAAAAGGATAACATAGAAAATTTATTATACAAGTACCATTAAAATTGTTCCATAAATTTAATGTATTCAGTGCTTAACAGTTGAGTTAACAAAATTATTTACGTTCAGATCCGCAGTGAAGCAAATAGAACATAATAATGTGAATATATTACAACAGACTGCTTCCGTTACCGAGTTGGCTACATTTAAAAAACATTATTACGATACATTGCTAAATATTCAGAAAGCTAAAGGTCTGTCGGGACTTCTCTCATTCATCCTTTCATATATATATATATATATTTATTTTCTTAGAAACATGATGTTATACGTATATTGTTTTATAGTGGCAGTGGCAAATTCCTTGGCAATATCATCTGTAGAAAGTTCCACCAAATATGATCCGTATTACTCGAGTTGCTCGTACCAGCAGCAGCAATTATTGCAACAGCACGGACAATTAACTGTGAACCCGCAATTTGCAGTGCATACTATGGCACAATCAGGATTATCAAACGTACACAATACTCCGTACACATGGGTCAGATATAATAACTGGAGACACCCAACAGTGAGACAATTAAGATTTCCGCAACAGGTGAGATACAATGAGGTGCTGAATATTATCTGAATATACAAATACTCCCTAGCTAAATCAATTACTTTTAATTACTTTCTCTTCCTTAGTCCCCGTTTCAACATTCAAGGAACAAAGAGTAAGTTCTCTATTTATACCTTCCTAATGCAGCGCATTCTCTCTTGTTCTCCCCATCGTAACGTACATTTTACATTAAGTGTTTATAAATACTTCGTTTCCCTTCTGTTCTTTTGCCAAAAGGAATTCTGTATTACATTATGTAAAAACGGTGGATGTTCAATGTTTCGCACAAGATAAAAATAAGCAAACGAAGCAGCGTGTACAACGTAAAAAATTAGAAGATATAGTTGGAAAATTGAAAGATATAGAGAACGATAATATAAATAATTAAAAGATTTTCACTAACCTCTACGAAGTTTTCAGCTCTTCGAAGCTTTAAATACATTGTCTGATCGTACGAATGATCATGAAAGGGAGGAGTTAAATGAAAGGTAGCGTGGCTGCGGAGAGATTCGCAGAAGATTAGATTCGCTAAAGAAGAGTTGGTCATGGAATAATACAGATAGCGAAAGGCTGTTTAATTAGGAGAGCACGTGTTGGGTAAAATTTCTCATTCTTCCATTTATCTTGCACCAGTCTCAACAGTTAATGGAAACATTGATACGTTTACACGTATACATATATATCTTTTCTTTCCTCTATTCATGTCTTTTGGCACTGGTAAAAGATAACAAATTTTCAGTGCTAGATTAATCTGCGAATATCTTTTGTAATTTCATTTGTATTTCGGACGATGCGCGACAATCTTTCTCTAATTGCACATTCGCAGCGTATCCTTACTGGCGCCAATAGAACCTTAATGCTTACGTTAACTAACAAATGTACACATGTTCCTTCGATTAACATAGAACAGAATTGCTTCTAATTACTAACATTTCGTGGTATATTCATAATTAACATGTAACATCATACGCGCTCGCGACTTTGTACAGTTTATGCTATACAAGAGTCGTTCATTCATTTAGCCTTAGATGTACAAAATGACTTTTAAAAGAATAAACGACAATTGCTAACGTAGGTGTTATATGAATCATTGATCGTTATTGTCCAGAACAATCGTTCTGAAGTCCGACAAATTACCAATGCGTCGACGCTTTAAGATTGCGCAAACTTTGGTAATTCATCGAACCGCATTCGTCAACTCGCAATAATTTTTTCCTCACCTCAGGGAACATTCAATATACTACTCTCATAGTGGCTCTACGATAGAAACATTTGTTATATTTCATGTTTATTATTAGTATCGACAGCATCGCTCTAAAACACAAAAGTGAATTCATCCAAGAACGATGCTCTCGATACTAACATGCGTGTCTAGGTAGGTTTCGGAGTCAACCAATTTTGTAAGAATTCTTACATTATTTGTTTAATATCATCCAATGAACAAGAAATTAGGCCAATGGATTCTCGCATCGCATAGCTCATATGTCTCTTTTGGATTGTCATTATTCAGCGTTGCGTTAGTTAATGAACAAGATTGATGTACACGAGCAAGGATTCTTTACATTATTGGACTACACTGCGTCAGACATTTATTCCACCTTAAATACGGGTGGTACCCGCTGAACCCATTGTAATATAAATATTTCAATCTTATTAAAATTGTACGCTACGTTGGAGAAACTGATGAAATTATTTTAAAAACTGTATTTTCTAGTACGATATTAAACTGAAGTTTGGTTGATTAATGAAATAAGTTAAACATATTTAAGTTAAGAAACGAATGAAAGTGGGTTGCGTACCTAATAAGTATTATTGTTTCGGTGTTTATATGAAATCGAAAGATAATGGTGATTCATTTTTGTGCGTTAAATGAGTGCCGCAATTTGTCAGCTTTTTTAACACGAATACGTGTTTACAAGTCAATTTGAATTCGATGATAGTCTGAAATAACATTAACATATGTTAACTTATTTTATAATGCAAATACCTCCTCACGTTTCAACATTTTTCTAAGTCACTCTGTAGCGTTTGAAATTCAAAATATTAAGAGACAGTAAAAAGAATTTTAAGAAAATCGTACAGGCTGTATAATACAAGAATATATGATAGAAGTAACTTGAAGTCAGAAGATTGGAAGGAAGAATAATAAGTAATATAAGATTTTATATAAATCACAAGAATTTTAATCATTTATCTGACGATCATTAACAGAATTCTCTTCCAATCGACATTACTTGTAAAATGTAAGAAAGAAATAGGTTCGTCAGGAAATTTCCTTGTAAATATATTCACGCTTCGAGTCGAATATGCAATTGGTTCTCTAATTTCTGCGCGGTATTCAGATTTTCAAAGGTCAAACCTAATTTCGTTCCTTGTAATTATGTGTGCTATGATTTGAAGTAGAGCTGGGACTATTCGAATATTTGAGTATTCGAATGTTATTATTCGAATATATAAGTATTCGAATACTACTCGAATATTTAAGTATTCGAATACTACTCGAATATTTAAGTATTCGAATCCTACTCTAATATTTCAGAATTCGAATACTACTCGAATATTTAAGTATTCGAATACTACTCGAATATTTAAGTATTCAAAAACTACTCGAATATTTCGAGTGAGTTCGTGATTTATAATTCGCACCATACTATTCGAATACATCAGTATTCGAATACTTAAATATTCGAGTAGTATTCGAATACTTGGATATTCGAATTATATTCGAATACTTGGATATTCGAATTATATTCGAATACTTGGATATTCGAATTATATTCGAATACTTGGATATTCGAATTATATTCGAATACTTGGATATTCGAATTATATTCGCCAAATAATTGAGCAACTGAAGTATTCGAATATTCGGATATAGAAGAATTCGACAAATAGTCCGAGCCCTAATTTGAAGCGCCTCCATTTAAAAATCATAGAGAGATACATTGAGTGTTGCAGATCCATGTACTAAATATAAGTTCAACGATTCATTTGTCACGAGGTATTGCAGATCGTAGCGAGGTAAAGCCTCGGATACTAAGTTATTGAAAAGTAATAAAGTCATTTGATATACACGACACTCAAAGAGCGTTATATTTCTTCTGGCAGTGTCTGTACATATTTTTCTCGTCGTTTCGGTTAAACTCGCAAGCTAAATATCTTACACCACGTAACTGTTCCACGACACTTCTGTGAAATCTATTCGCACTCTCAAACATTTGTGCCAGCACGCCGGCATATACCATGTACAAGAAAAATTACATTTACCTCTTCGTTGTGTCCAAGTGAACCAAATTACAACATAGTCAGTATTTGCCACAACGAAGCTACCGTAATATATACCGCCCTCCTCTTTTTATATGATCCTATATGAACACGCACTTTTTCCCTTATACTAATTAATTGATTAGACAACTAACTCGTTACACACGCCAACATGTAATTAGACGTCCGATGTGTGTGTATATACTGTAATATCGTATCAAAAGACAAAGTAGCTGTTCCTTACGACCCTAATCAAGAATAGTTAACTTTTTTCTCGTCTTCCGTGTAATCATAGTGGTCTCGATACGATCAACTGAAAAAGAAACAGAGGTCCCAATATAATTCGCTCTGACTCCGTATACCAGTCGTCATACAATAGAAGAGGCTTTAGAGACCGATTGGCCAGAGAACGCAATCTTTCCGTAGCCCTCAAGATGAGTTGTACCTCTAACACGATATGTATGTACTAGAAATTAGTTTGTTATTCAATTTGGTGAATCAGTAAAGAGACAAGATTGTACAAGAATGCTGGACTAAAAATCGCTAAAGAACTTTCGTCGAAGTAAAGAAGTAACGCAACACCACCGCCGCTCGATACACTCCCCTAATCATTTTCAAGTTGCGTAGAATCATTGATAACAGTGCGTATATCTTTTACAAAAAATAGAGACGGACTCCTTCCAAGCTATCCGATTGGATGTTCATCTAAAATTCAGACCGTGAGAAATCATTTTCGAGGAATCCTAGTTTCGAACTCGTGAAACTCATTTCTAAGCTCCGTCTCTGTGCAATGATAATATTATTTTAATGAGCACATTTCAGTATTGAAGAGCAATCGGCGGAACATAATCTAAAGTTCAAACGATCGTTCCATGCATACTAACTTACCATCCATTCGCTAGCTTTAAAGTAATACGGAATTTGATTCGAATCGTTTAAAGTAAAGCTATCGCAAAGGAAAAATTCACTAATCGCAATAACTTTCTACTGTAAGGAGCTTATGTATGATTCAAAGTAATTCACTAAATTACGCATCATCAATTGCTCGTCGACTCTCGAGACTTTATTGCACACGAACGTTCCTGCGCTTTTAAATCATACATGGCTTTCGCAAATGCCTGCGGGTGAGGGAGCATGCATGGAACCAAAGTATGTTCGTATTAAAAAGAACGATTAGTAAAGAAACGTCTCAGTGTTACGTGCTAGTGGTCTTATACTTACAAACCATCCCATTAAAACTTACATAGATACATTATTCTGTATATAATTGGAATGAGACGACATCGTCTGTACGTCAAAGTCGGGCAGTCTGGTTTTATGGTGCAGAACGTCAAGACCCAAACAACTAAGGAGAGAAATCATCTTCTTGGCAGCATAATATACAAGGCAGCGATAACTTTATACAGGATCCCTAAACGTTCGGACACGACGGCTTTGTCCCCCCCCCCCCCCGCGAACTCTACCACAACGTGCAGCCCTCCCCTTTAGGTATGAAGTGCGTTTGAGATGGGCTTCGCGCCGAGTAACCGATCGACAATTTAATTACGTCTGGCTTTACGCACAGGGGCAAGAGAGCATAGACACAGAAGATGATAAAATAGAGTCACGCGGGTTCTCCGTGGTCGCTGTGCATTGCTTTGACAGTGGTGCAGCTGTACAATACGAGATTTCAAACACATTCGAGTCAGGCAAATTTGTTTGGAAATAACGGGATTATCTTCTTCATTAGAACGGCAAAATATTGTTTCTGCGGTGTGGATAATGTAAAGAGAGAAGATAGTTCAGGGTGATATTGTGAAACTACTGTTTCCAGGGAAGCTTTAGTATTACGCGACTGTTCCCGAATGCGGTCCGCTGTAACGAGTCCAATGTAGTGATGCGTCTCCGAATTTGATCAGGCAAAGCCGTAAGGATCGATAGTTCTGCTAGAACAAGGTTGAACATCGTCCAGCGGTGGCTGCCACTGTCCAGACCACATGGCAGTGGGGGTCACTATTATTTCCATCCCCTTGTCTATGCTCTTGCTGGACGAACACTCCATCTCCCAATGGAAACCGTTGTGAGTCACTTGCATCGAACTAGAGTCATTTACGCCGTAATAGTCCTGTGCGTTATTGTTCACTGGCAATTGTAAAGTTTTATTTCTAAGTTGCATAGAACCACTGCCTCTGTGCTCGGCACTGGGCCAAGGCCTAGACTGCTCCACCGACTGCAGAGGCAACTTTCGCGGCACCCGCCTAGTTTTATTATCGTCTGTAATAGGGCCGCTGTCGGCTTTGGTGCTTATTAAATTCCCCTCGCCTGTTGAACTATTATCACCGTTTCTTCTCCGCCTTCTCCTCCTCCTCTCCACGTCAACGTCGTCTCTCTGAATCTCCTCGTTATCTTCGGAATGCAAGAAGTGCTGCCTCGCAGAAGCCCAATGATCTTTTCTACTAACGCCCTGCTTATACTTGGAGTGATTATCACTGTCGTGGTGGCCATTGTTCGTGTTCGAATCGCTGTCCGTATTATGCCTCTTCGATTGTTGATTTTTCCCAGCCCACGACGAGGGCCTCTTTGGGCTACGCTCTTTGAGAGTAACCTGCAAGAATCGGATTCAGCCTATCAGCATCGGTTGCGAGTCGGCTTGTAAATACGGCTGGGACTATTCGAATATTTGAGTATTCGAATGTTATTATTCGAATACTGAGCTATTCGAATACTGAGCTATTCGAATACTGAGCTATTCGAATACTGAGCTATTCGAATACTGAGCTATTCGAATACTGAGCTATTCGAATACTGAGCTATTCGAATACTGAGCTATTCGAATACTGAGCTATTCGAATACTGAGCTATTCGAATACTGAGCTATTCGAATACTGATCTATTCGAATACTGATCTATTCGAATACTGATCTATTCGATTACTGATCTATTCGAATACTTAAATATTCGAATACTGATCTATTCGAATACTGATCTATTCGAATACTGATCTATTCGAATACTGATCTATTCGAATACTGATCTATTCAATTACTGATCTATTCGAATACTTAAATATTCGAATAGTATTCGAATACTTGGATATTCGAATAGTATTCGAATACTTGGATATTCGAATAGTATTCGAATACTTGGATATTCGAATAGTATTCGAATACTTGGATATTCGAATAGTATTCGAATACTTGGATATTCGAATGCTGATCTATTTGAATACTGATCTATTCAATTACTGATGTATTCGAATACTTGGATATTCGAATTATATTCGTCAAATAATTGAGCAATTGAAGTATTCGGGTATTCGAATACCGAAAAATTTGACAAATAGTTCCAGCCCTACTTGTAAAACAACGTAGAAACAGAGACGCCGCTTACTCCTGAGGAGGAAGAATTGTCAACGGGTTTATAAAGCTGCGTTGGCGTATGATTACGGCTGTCTGGACTCCTACAACTAGACCCGCTGCGACTGTGTATCCATGAAAGTAAGAACGCCAGAATAGCGCAGGACAGTCCGAGTGCTGCCGCAGCAGATAACTGAGAACGAGTGCGTTTTGGCACCCAACCTCCGCTGTGGTATTCCCATATCGAGCATGCTAACAGCGCGCTACTCAAGGCATAAGATACGCCTATACCAGTGAACACCCAAGCGTTCTATAAGAGGTGGATACTATCAAATATATCAGTCGAAGTACGAGATTACTAATAACACACCACGTGGAACAGATCATCGGTTACTTACCACTCTAGCCCAATTGAAAGGGAAAACATAGACAATGTGTGAGATATCAAGGAAGAGGAGCAATGCGGTGACCAGAAAACAGAAAACAGCTACGAAGATCATGAAACGCAGCCGTCCGACTAAAGGCAACATAAACAAGCTGACCTTGGCAGTGCCTGAGCTGCACAACGTTGCCAAACACGCTGCGGACGATATCTGCACAAACAATTTCATTTAATACCGTTCCAGGTGTGTCGCCGAACAATATCGCAAAAACGTAACATTACTTACGAGTAGTAACAATCTAAAAACGCCGATAGCTGTCTTAAGATGTCCCAGTACGTCGCAGTAAAGGACCAAATGACTCGCTCTCGGCCAGGCCAGAGCGTTAGGGGAAGAGCCATGGTGGTCACCATAGCCGTAATGACCGTGATAATTAGCATGCGAGTCCCATGAGTGGACTGTCGAATGGACCCCTGGCGAATCCAGCTCCAAAGGTTGGGAGCTAATTTGCCCCCCTGTCCTACTGCCTGCTATTAATACAATATTGTACAATGTACACGTTCGTACGCCCCGGCTCCTCTAAGCATTTGATATTCGTCAGAAATAATCGAAATAAAGTATATTAGCTCCTCGTTAAGCCTCGCCAAATATTATACATTATATAAATTCGTTGATTTACAAGGTCGAGTGTACGAGATCTATAGACTCTAATCTATTATTTCATCATTATCATACCGATTTCAAAGTCCTGAATATCCTCAGGTCTGGAATATGCAGAGGCTGGTAATTCCAGGTCACGAATCTCTTCCAAGAGGAGCACCTCTATCTCGTCGGCTGCATACAAGTCCGAGACTGAGTGGAGATGATGCCGAGTCTCGCTCATTACTCAAGCACGCTCGATTGTTTACTCCTGCCTGCCTGCCGACGATCTTTCCTATTTGCTCTGCTATTAACCACCGTTCATTACTCATCGAGCCTAGTAATTGCTCCATTTGTTTGCCAGCCATTGTTTGCGCATACTGTGTGCCATCTCTATTCCTGCAGGCAATGTCACCCCTCCGCCTTCAGGCCACACCTATGGGGATTTATTTAACGTTGCGCAACAGCACGATACAAGAGGCTCGACAGCCATGGATTTGATACAGCGATCGCGAAAGGATGGGGGTAAATGTCCAAATAAAAGGAACAAATAATTTTAAATAAAAGTAATTTATTCTACTAAATAGCGACAACAACGAAATCAGTAATAAAATAAATCATGGTAAAACAGAGAATAAGACAATCACATAAAATTATTCATAACTATAGTCCAACAAAAAAAATGTTACATACTAGACAATTATAGAAAGCATAAATTACTAAATATAGAACACAATCACGCAGTCCCTGTTTCACTTATTCGACGCACATTCGATACACATTCTCGACTATTAAATATTCTCTACGAAAGGTTGGATTCTCCCTTCATTCGTTCTCGATAAAACCGTGCCGTGAATGCTCGAGGATACTTGTTCTCAAGTGCAGCGTTATCCCGAGGTGCTAACATACGCAGACGTAAGCTAGATGAAATGAAAGTGCTATCGGTACAAAATGTAGTGGCAGAAATGAAATATGACAATTAGTCGCGTAACGGATTACTTTCCAATCGGGCAAAGATTCAGCATAAACGGAACGAGGATCACGAGCCGAAGTGATCCAACGAGATCCTCGGCTCTACTCGATCCATTGTTTAATACCGTTCGGATAAAGTTCACGTGAAAGCGCAGAAAGCCGCGCTCCGTGGTTAGTCATGTTTTTCTAATAGTGTTCGTTAATTCCAAATCCACATGTGGTTGCATGTGGCATCTATCGGAATGTACAGAGTGCAACGGCCATTGGAAACACGAATTCCGCGAAAGAACGACCGACACGTACCTCGGATTGATTTTGCTTGGGCACGAACGCGTAGATCACATTTTTTCGAGATTTTTCATAATATATTCGGCTGGCCCCCCTAAAGAATAGCCGCCATTGCCTTTTTGCTGTTTTTACTCATGATCCACGTCCGTCACGGCGAGCTAGGAACAACAGATGGGATAACTCCGTCTACTTTGCCATCGCATTCGGGTTCGCAGTGCTAGAGGGCTACGAGGAACAATGTGGCGTTATTTACCTCCAAGCTCGACGCTAGGGGGTGTCTCAACCGATCTCGCTCTCGCTGGTTCTCACTACTTTGCCGATTTATATGCAGGGTGTTTTAAAACACGCGGGCACAACTTTAGAAAAGAATTAGGGGCATAAGCAGGGCCGGCGCGATATGGGTTCCCTATACATAGATATTTATTATTAAAAAATTTCTTTAAAAGGCCCATGGTCTAGGAGAAGCTCATCCTAAATTTTGCGGGTCCCTAAGCATAGATATTTATTGTTATAAAATTTCGAAGTACATATAAATACATTTTTCTTTGGCCCCGCACAATTTTGGAACTCGGCCCTGCCAAATTTCACGCCGTCCCTGGTTTCAAATTAAGGGCGGGGTTTCTGTCTTTAACTAACAAGGAAAGATCCCGAACTCGGTTATTCAAAAAATTCTGAGACTTTGTGAATATGTAGGGGGATTACCTCCTGATTATATACAACACAATTTTTTTTGCTGTCCAAATTCACTCTAGGGGTCACTTTTGACCCCTTAAATTCCGGTTATTTTCCTATTTTATGTTATAACTCGCAAACTGCAAGAACTGAAAGTTACCAAATGATAGTCTTAATTAAAAGAAGTAACTTTTGTTTTGAAAACTTTTTTGTATCTTTTACAGATTGTGAGTTACAAAATAAAATCGGAAAATAGCCGAATCTTTACGGGTTAATTTGTAATCAGGAGGAACTCCCCTACATATTCACAAACCCAGATAGCACACCTCGTCTTAGAGACGTCTAGTTTATGTCTATTTTAGGTCTGAACGTCTTGATTTGTAACAAGACGTTTTTAAAACGTCTTTAAGACGCCTTTTGGACGTCTTTAAAACTTTACCAGACGTTGTGCTATCTGGGAAGTTTCAGATTTTTTTAATTTTCAGGTTCAGAATCCTCCACTTCTTTTATTCCTGCCGCGAAAGAGCGACCGCGAATAAGCCAATACAATGAAAGCTCTGAAGTGGAGGGGATAGCGATCACCTTCTTCCGAAACAAATCGGTAACGACAACAAAGAAGTTTCATATAAACATTAATCCTATTTGACGTATTTCTAAATTAACAGACAACTTTGTATTTCAATAATTCTCCTAACAGTATGGAGCGATGTAAAATTTGTCAATGGTATGGAGAATAACATTGATAAAGAAATTTTAAGACACCCTGTATATCCTTGGTTATATTTCGATCTCCATTCCCGTGTGCTCATGAGAATCGCCCTTTAGGCGGAACTCTGGAAGTGACAAATTAACAATAGTAAACTTTGTGCGTACCTGCTGTCACCTCGAGCTGTCAAGTTGACAGCGAAAGTATGTGTCAGTGTCCTTGCCAGTATTAAGACCGGAAAGTCTCCTCGAATTCATTTAAATGCACTAATCATGTGTGTTAAAGAAATATGATATTCGTAAGCTACCCGTTCCACTGTAAATCACGTTTAGAAGTTGTTCAAGTTTGTCCTAGCTGTAAGCTTTAACCATAACACGAATTTTACACCAGCGTCTTCCATCATGAACACATAGTAAGTGTTTTGAATTATCAAAACGGAGAAAATGCTGTTATTCGGCGGAGCTTAATTCCGTCGAAATAACGAGCGCGATTTATCCAACTAACGATCGTTTATCACTCGCGGCAGATAAGGCGTCCACCCCCGCATTTAGAACGCTATCTGCCGTTACATATTCATGAATAGCGCGCGTTAAATCAACGTTTCTAAGTTCGCCTTGGCACACTTTGCGATTTCCAGTAACAGAAACGGACCAGGTATATCGGGGAACGCTTTCGATTGCTGGGTTCAGAGGACCAACATGCACGATGATTCTGCGATCACAAAGATGCAACATCAGTTCTGGGTCACGAAGCAAGCTCTGTCGCGCAAGCTAGGGAAAAAGGAGGACGAGTGCATAATCGCGTCCGACGCCGAGCTGGACGCTAAGCTGGAATTGTTTCGTAGTATTCAAGAGTCTTGCACCTACCTGCAGAGAGTTATCGATAAATATCAAGAGAGATTATGCAGTAAGTTCGATTTACCGAGACCTCGCGAGATAAGATTCGACTTCCGAAGAAAATGCGCTAAGAGTAACGAGAGAAACTACTTTGTAAAAATTTTACATAGACCTCGCACAGGAGGAGAATGCAATGGGAAGGTTCCTTAAAGACGCTGGTAAGCAGGATAAAACTAGAGCCGGGAAGATGATGGCAGCGGTTGGGAAATCGTTGTCTTATTCCGGCCAGCAAAGGCTCGCGCTGAGAGCTCCACTGGGTCGACTGTACCAGGAAGTGGAAACGTTCAGGCAGAGAGCCATCGAGGACACATTGCAGAATGTCCAGGCGATGGAAAAGGCTCGCACCGAGTACAGAGCGGCTCTATCGTGGATGAAGAACGTCTCTCAGGAACTAGATCCCGATACGTCTAAGCAACTGGAAAGATTTCGCAAAGTTCAAACGCGAGTCAGGCAGTACGTACTGTATTCATCGAGTTTCGATTCCGAGACTACCGAATTGCCTTTGTAATCATTACGCTTTCTCTATACAGAGGGAAGATATCGTTCGATAACTTGGCCTTGGATTGCCTCCAAAAAGTAGACTTACTAGCAGCGGCGAGGTGCAATATGTTCAGCCATGCTTTAGTTTTATACCAGAGTACGCTTTTAAATTTCACCAAGAAGTCTGCGCAAGCATATTCGACAATAGCGAACAGTTTTAAAGGCTACCAACGGTATGATTTCACCGTCGTAAGGGAACTTGCCGAACCGTCGACTAAGCTGGCTCAAGAGACTGGAGGCGACGATGATCCTGATGACAAGAACAAGTAAGTTACGAGCTGGAAGATACCTTAACGATAAAAGTATCGTTCTCGTAATGAAATTTACTACGTTACAGATTTCCATTCTTCGACATGGACTACCACGATAGCGTAGAGGAAGCTGAGGAAGTGAAACCGGCCACAGAGAGCAAATTTGAAAATGACAAAGACGATGAGAAGCTACTGGACATCGAGTACGATTTAAAGGATATACTAGACTTGGAAGGTTTAGATACCAATTCCAGTGGTTCGAAGAATGGAATAATACAATCGGACGCGGAGCGTAAAGACCTCAGTCAGCTTTTCGACAGTTTAGTCTTAGACAATAATGTCCCTTGTAACAGACGAGAAGGGGATGGAACGAAAGTAGACGAAAGCTTGGAAGAGCAAGAGTCTGGATTGAACATATTCGACAAGTCCGAAACAAACTTCAGCCTGTCCGATCTTTCCTCTTTCAAAGTACAAGACGAGGGAGAGCAATCTCTGCAGACACTAACGTCTGAAAATATGGTCCTCTTAACCGACATTCTCAGTGAGAAACAGAGCACGACTAACGAGTGGGATGCGCTATCGAATGACACTTTTTTACCGCCGAACATTTTGAAACAGAGCCTGGGTGACGCGGCGCTTGGTGTCGGACAGAAGAGCATGCCCGCTAGTAACACAGACGACAAGGTAAGTAAAAATTAATATTTATTAATCGCCAAGCATTCAATTCATATCCTTTCATTTATAATCCTAATATTTCGGAAGAACAGCGGTTTATAAAAAAATAATCATTTCGAACGACCGACGGTACTAACGAATTTTCTATTACTCGCTTGTTTTCATAGAAAAAGAATAAGACTGGGAAACAAAAGGGTAATTCCTGGCTGGACTTGTTTGCCGAACTTGATCCGTTGGCCAACAACCCGATGGAAAATCTTTCCAGTGATAGTAATGCGTCTGCTTAATCGTCTAAAGTGCTTACATGTGATTAGTTGCGATTCACGGCAACGCTCGGAGGAGGCGATAAAATTTTATTTTTGTCAGGACAGGATAATACTTACAGCATTACCCGTTTTCCATGTATTTACATCGATATCTCGCATTTATTAATTGCAATCGAACATTCCGGGGTTTGTTAGATTTTAATGGAGATAGTAAGAGACTATAAGAATCAAAAGAAGTATTTAAGTTTCGTAAATATCCTTTCGAGGCCCGTACCAAAGATGTAAAATTTAATAGTTTCTAATTCTGTGCTAGTCAAATACTTCGTTTAAATACATTTAAAAATTCATTCTTTCCCTCGATAATAAATACTTATCAACTTTCCTACTTGCATTTATAATAAAATACGCTCACTGAGGTTTAAAAGTACGTCATACAAATATTCGTAATTCGTCATTACTTCACGGCTCGAAACCGTCTCGATCGATTTCTTTAATACACCGTCGTTATATATATAAGTATATATATATATATCGAACAATCCGTGTTTAGAAAGTTTGTAAAACAAATTATTATGCACTGCATACCCTTTTTTTTTTCTTAAACATACAGACACATTGCATACTGATTTCTCTTTTAAATAGAATAAATACAACATAAACAGATTACATCGTCAAGGATATCGTTTTTGTATCTTTTCTATATAAATATAAAACGCTTATGCATTAACAAAGTACAGGATCACAGTGTTAACACCAAAATATAATTGTATTTCAAGTATAAAAGAACTCTAAATCAAAACCTAATTTGCGTCGACAACGTTGTTTCAAGTTTAGGCATCATAGAATTGTGCTATGGCAGTTCTGACCCTGAAACGAAACAGACGTGCGTTTAAAAGAGGAAGTATCTCCATAGAATTCTGTTCTACAAATCAAGCCTTAGTAAAGAATCATAATTTCCAATAAGCCCGAAGAGTCATCTTCGGAACGAAACGTTGCAGCTTCGTTCACACGCGCCTATCGGGCACAGGAATAGAAGAGAAAACGAAATAGAAGCATTTAAGTTAAGAAATTATTCTTCGTACTTATCAAATAGCTGAAGATCCTTGCTATGACGTAATTGTTGTAAAATACGGTAAAAGCCTAATTCTCGTAAACGTGCTTGCCGCTGCGCAGCTCCAGGTTCCTCCCTCCAGACTAGGTTGCACACACAAAAGACTGCTGCGACTTGCAGCTTTACATTGCTATGCATCTGAATGAATATAAAAGATTTATGAGCCCCCGCTGCCGCTTCGACAAACTTGTCGTGTCGTAAAGCTACGTGTTGTATTATTCTAATAAACGAGGAGAAGTAAACGCTGATAACGCGTACGGAAGTATTCTCTTTTTCTCTGTTACGCACCATGTAATCCATAAGTTTCTTAAGCACATCTTCGTTAGCCATAATGTGATCTTTCGCCCGATTCCCATCGGCCACGTTCGCTAAAATACAGAGAGCTTGCTCCTTCACGTCCGGCGGATGCCTCGGATCCTCCAGGACCAGTATAACCGCTTGCATAACGTGGGCGGCGTGCTCGCCCATTATGCGATCGATGTGCGCTTTCGTAGAGAGCAAGTTCCGGAGCAAGCCCAGCGTCTTCATTAACACGGGTATGTCTTGGTCGGCCAGGAGGCAGAAGATCTGATCGGTCCCCAGGCACGATAATATCTGCAATTTCACTTGCTGCTCGGCTTGGAAAGCCACGTTCATCAGTGCCCAGATCCCGTTCAATCGCAACGCAGGCGTACACCGTTTAGTCAGCGAGCAGAGCAACTCTATCCCGCCGGACTCGAGAATTGGTTCTTTGCTTGGACTAAATTCCAACAATAAGTTACACAAGGTACTCGAGGCAACAGTCAATAAATCAACTTCACTCTCGCCCCTACCTATACGATACAATCATATCAACCATTAATGACAGTAGATATTATTAGTAACTTGTTAACAATTACTAGGATAAATAGATATATTTCTGCCTTTTATCTCAAAATTATATATCCCATGTTTCAAGACGGGTACAAGAGTATTAGATATCCTCGAAAGTCTTTGGTGAGAATGGAGTTAGCTTGAAGGCCGTCGCGCATTTTGGCGAAGCGCGGCGAAGCGAAATTAATTAATATTAATTTCTTCGATTCACCGCACTAATCGAACAGAATTCAAAGATAAAACAATAATTCTTGTATAACCGATAGATCTATGCGATATACATTTCTTACTAGGGCTGAGACTATTTGTCGAATATTTCGGTATTCAAATATTCTAATATTTCAGTTGCTCAATTATTTGGCGAATATATTTCGAATATCCAAATATTCGAATATTTAAGTATTCGAATAATAGTATTCGAATACTGAAATATTCGAATAATAGTATTCGAATACTGAAATATTCGAATAATAGTATTCGAATACTGAAATATTCGAATAATAGTATTCGAATACTGAAATATTCGAATAATAGTATTCGAATACTGAAATATTCGAATAATAGTATTCGAATACTGAAATATTCGAATAATAGTATTCGAATACTGAAATATTCGAATAATAGTATTCGAATACTGAAATATTCGAAGTTTATTCGTAGCATTCGAATACCTATAAAATATTCGAATATTAAATTATTCGAATAGTCCCATCCCCATTTCTTACATCGGTATTAATGGTAAGCGTAGCCATATTTTACCCTCCAGTCCTTTGTCTGCTCCGTGTAACAGCTGCATAAGTGGTCTCCAAACGGCATGATCTTGAAAGGTCGTTCGGAGTTGCTGAACGCTTCTGGAGAGCGAATGCAGACACCTGACTGCCGCCAGTCGCACGTGGGAACCCCCGGGATCCTGGAGACCGGACACTACTTGCTCCATAAGGCTCTCCGTCTCGATAATACGTTTCCGAATATCTTCGTCATTAGCGCCGAGGGATGCGAATGCCCTGAACGCGGCCTGTCGCATGTCTTGCGTCAACGTCGCATCTTGCACCTGAAATTATTAAACAATTCCAAGCGTACGAAGCAGACACACCAGCGGCCGTAATCGTACTTACATGTGGGTGAGGTCGCAACAGTTCCGCGAGAGTGGGGATTAAATGGTTACTGATGGAAGCTAAACGCTGTAGCTCAGTATTTACTTCGGTAAGGAAAGCCAGGGTCTCGGCTGCGGCTACTCTTTCGCGTGGCGGGCGATCTCGATGGCAGAGCCTTACCAAACAAGGTAAAGCACGGTATATAATTCTTGGATCTTTGTTCAACAAGACTCCGGTTCTATGCATGTACGTAACGCATCTTGCAGCTTCGAGCTGAATTAAGGAGCTCTTGTCGCGACCCATTAATTGCCCTAACGCCACAGGCACGAGTCTACCTTGCATCGTATTACTGGTAGTCGCCGAAGCAACCATTACGCATACCCTATAATTCTTGTAGCACATATTCGCTAGACAAGCCAGAGCCGACAACTGCACGTCCGGTAACGGGGAGTCCAGTTGCATTGCTAAAGTTTCAACCGCCCCTCCTTTGGATAATGCATTCTGCTCCTCTGTTGTCTAATCGAAAACAGAGTAGCGTTAAGCGTTACGTAACAGATTTACGCCGGGTCTAATCGTCTCCTCACCTTGCAGGCTGTCGTTAGGATAGTCGCCACGCAAATCTGACAAGTAACGGATCGATTGGCTAGTGACACCAATCTCGGCACCAAGGCGGCGTCTTGGTATATCGAGTGAACCGGAGCGGCGGGATGTTGAAATACTGTGCGTAAACAACGTAAGCAAGCTTCGTTTAACAAGTCGGATACTTTCGGCTTGCCTTCCGGCGGCGCGTCTGAGACGGGTGTGGATAACAAAACCTGAAAAAGCAACGGCACTACGCCGAGATCTATGAGTGCCAGCACATGCTGATCTGTTCCCTTGGCTAAGGAACCCAAAGTCACGGCGGACTCGAGCCTTATGCGATCGCCGATCGTGCCAGATAGATCGCCGAGCAGCTGCAGCAAACGAGGTACTACGCCCTGAGCTATCACGGAGCCCTTCTGTCTGTTACTCCCAATGACAGAATTTTTTAGACATCTAGGGGAACAAATAGGAATTAAATGCGACGTACGTGCGACGATCCGAAATTAGCGTAGATTGATAGAAAACGAAGGTGAGAATGTCAGCGAATATTAAAGTCGTTTCGGAGACGTCGCCCGGTGGATATCTCCGTTACACTGTGCTTCGCGATGATTTTCCTAATTAGTAACCTTTTAGCGAATGAATTTAGAGGTTAGGCGGAACTTCTACTCACATTATAGCTTCTAAGCATTTTTGTGGATCTGGCGAGTACAGCTCATCGATGTAACTTCTCGAGCTCTCAACATCCTGCGATATAATCAGGCAGTCATTTATCCGTTGGAATTTTACAATGGTAAGTGGGATAGCGAATTTGATTGTCAAAAGCAGAAGAAAACCGGTAAAACGTTCGCCTTCTAAATGCTCTTCACTCACCATGAATGGCTGCATCACCGAGACCATAGTTCCCCTTTCACGTTTTTACATAAATATATTACAACGTTCACTAACAAATATCCTGAAACGATCCACCGACCACCACGAGGAATCGTTAAATTCAGTTTGTTTGTTACGTGAACGCTCACCGTTCCATTTGGCAGGATTTGCGTTCTGAAAACAGTTCTCACCAATTTCACGGTTACCACTGTTACGGAATCGTCCTGGCGATATCTAGTGAAAAGAATTGCGATTTTACACTTACTCTGGCGTGGGCGTGTTTTCGCGCCGAGGCGTGTCTATTCTGTGCATAGCTGGGCGGGTTTTCACGGCGATATTTTCTGGAATGTAGCCAAAGCAGGGGCGTCCGCAGACTTTTTTCAGGGGGGGGGGCAACTTTGGTATGATGATGAAGAAAAATATACCTTTCTTTTTTTAACCCATTTTATAGTGCCAATTTAATTAAAATATTAAATCTGAAATTTAAAAATATTCCTTTTTTAGTATAAACTTAACAAAGATCAGTTTTGAGAAATAAGCGATCTTTTCGATTTGAAGAGGCATAAAAAATGCGTGCCACTCAAAGTGTTGAAGCTTTTTTCTTCCGCGTGCACGAAACAATGAAAAAACGAGATATATATTGTTATTCATTGTATAGTATATTCGCATTACAGAGGGCGAATTCCACTTACGCCCAAATCGCCCGTGATTTTCATTAAGCTACGTTTTCCTGTACGCGACTAAAGGCAACGTCAAGAATTTTACAGAACTTCCTTTCCGATTTATAACAATAAGTCGAGAAAAAGGAATAAAATTTTTTGATATTGCGCTTCATTTTCGAGAAAATCGACTTTGAAATTCATGAGGATGCGTCCAGTCGCGTACGGGAAAATCTAGCTTAATGAAAATTTGAAGCCATTTTTAAAACGTTTTAAATTTAACACCCGTTGGTATAGTAACATTCGTGTTACTATTGGTAAGCTTGAAATCTACTAATGGCGCGTGTTGGCGCGCACCCGTTAAGAGAAGCAGGCGAAGAATTTTGAACGCCCGTGAGCTTGTATTTTTATAAATAATACTTATTTTAAAAATTTGACTAATCATGATTATCGAATCGCTGGACGAATATTTGGAGACTGTAACCGGCTACATATTCGATAACGATAAAATCGTGAGTATTTTAAACCTCAAATTTTATGATCTGTCAGTTTCTTTCGTTCCCATATTTATTTACGAAAACCTGTTTCTTAAATGTACAATTATTTAAAACGGCTTTAGGTAACATACAAATGGTTGAGCAAAGAGTTGGAAGTCCACGTCAACATTGCGAAGCAGATTTTATGGGAATTCTGGCACAGATACAAAGAGGAGAAAAGCTTCGACTGTGCCTTCTTATTAATGGGTCTCTTACACGACGGCGGTATGCGAGTCGAAGTTGTGAAAGAGAAAGACTTACTAACAATAAAAGAAAAATTTACCAAGGTTTTATCAGAACACATTTACAGCCTCCAAAAAGTGCTGCCCGAGATACAGCTACTCGGACTCGCAGAAAATGGAGACATCAAATACAGCGCGATCAAGTGTCTCGAGAATAACGAGCGTAGCGACGAGGAAATACATAAATTACGATGGGGTGCCGCTTCGAGCGAAGTACAATCCGTCCCTCGAGAAAAAGCGAAACCGATACCTGAGTCCGTTAAGGACCAGAAGGAAAAGAGTCCAGAGACGAAGCAGGCTGAAGCGAAGAAAACTACTCAGAAGAAGGGTTTCAATAACCTATTTGGAAAAATGAGTAACAAGCAAAAAAGTCCATCGTCGTCCAATGCGGGGAAAATGGATGTAAACAATAGCGGTAACGCGAAGCAAACGTCGTCCGAGTCATCGAAGAAGACTGGACAGAAAGGTGGACTCAGCGGTTTCTTGCAGCAAGGTAAAAGTCTTGGAAAAACTGCGAATTCAGTGTCCGTGGAAGTAAAGAAAAGTACGGATTCCACGACGAAGGAAAGTACGAATTCCACGGCGAAGGAAACTAAGAGTTCCACGATAAAGGAAAGTACAAGTCCCACGACAAAGGAAAGTACGAGTTCAGCGACAAAGGAAAGTAAAGCGGAGAAAGTCACTTCGGAAAAGAATAATAAGCAAAAGAAGAATACACGTGGGAAGAAACGCACCCGAAGCAAGGAAGAGAATGATATCGTAAAGAAGCGAAAGCGCATTACGGTGGTGAGTGATTCTAGCGACGGAGGATCATCTGACGGAGAACGGGAAGAAGCGATGGAACTAGCACCTTCCCCTGAAACTGTTTCTCCCGTGAAAGCGCGTTCTCCATCTCCACCGAAAGTCAAGCTCGAAGGTGGAAAGCGTAAGGTTTTAAAGAAGGTAGACAAAACATTTCAAGAGGATGGTTTCTTCGTGACGAGGAAGGTGCATGTTTACGAGAGCTGTTCCGAGGATGAACCAGAGGCTGTGGAGGTACCGAAAAAGTCTGTGACACCAGAGTCACGTCCAGAAACAAAAGGAAAGAAAAGCACTAAGCAAACGACTTTGATGAACTTCTTTAAAAAATCATAGCATATCTTATTATATGTTAGAATTTACAACATAAGTGCCTGCTTGCTTATGGTAATATTGAAATCATGAAATTTTAAAGTATAATAGCGTGTAAATATGAATAAAATTTGGGTTTTATGAATGAGAGGTGAAGTACTTATCTTCAGGTTGGAATTATTAGCTCGATTCCCAGTATAAAATAGATACCATGAAATAGATAGGTAGAATCACTTGCTAAACACAATTATCAGATATGTTATCAGGAGGATACCTGTGCTGATGCTACGCCTTATATAGTGAGTAATAGCAACCACACAGTGATTGTCCAAGTATCTTTGACATGAATTAAATTACAACTCGTACGATGTTTCGTTACTTCCGTTTAATTGGATTTTGTTTCCTGTGCTTAGTTTCAACTTCGGTATGCGATATATGTTCAACATGTTCGTGTTCAACTACAAGTAAGAACAATCATGTGAGCCCTGTTGGTAAGATTTAATTTTGAAATAAACTTTTTTTAAGGGGTATCTCTATTTAGGACGCTAGGAATAAGGTGATTCTTGGGAATTTTTTTCTACGAAACTGTTAAGCGGATTTTTTTCAAATTTGGAGGGTATTTAAGTTCACATTCGGACGATAAAAATTAATTTTTTTATTATAAACTGTTCTTTTAAAATGGAGATAACTATATGAGCACGTTCGTAGGGACTCGCGCGCCAAACAGCTTTTTACATAAAACAGTTTCGGGAATATTTTAAAAAGAAAAAAGTTTCAAAAATGACATTTACTATTTTTGTTTGCTATTCCGACCAATTGCATTTTTTTCAAAACGACGAAACACGTCACTTAGCAAATTAATCCTTGCAGCTTCTCAAAAAAACTCAACTCGTTTGGATTAATTTTATAAAACTTATGCGATTTTAAAAGTTGTAAACTTTCTTTCGTCCGCCACTGTATCTCCATTTCTACCGAACAGTTTGTGGCGAAAAAATTAATTTTTATTGTCCGAATGTGAGCTCAAATACTCTGAAATTTTGGAAAAGATCCGCCTATCAGTTTCATAGAGAAAAAATTCACAAGGATCACCTTATTCCTAGCGTTCTAAATAGGACTTCCCCCTTAAAATCGATTGTATTTGAGAATTAGATATAATCATTCTGCAATTATATTACATATTCTATCTCGATTAAATGTAATTTGCACATTACAGTAAACGAAGGGCCAATAATCAACTGTCATGGAAAGCGTTTGGGGACAGACGACATGCTTAACTTTGATCTGTTGATGCTAGATGACCGTCAAGCATCGAACACACTTATTCTGTCAAAGAATAACATAGTCAATCTATCTGGACCTCTACTAAAAAAATTGAAATTCTTGAAGACCTTAGATCTGTCTGAAAATCTAATGAAAGAAATACATACAACGATATTCATAGATTTGAATAATCTTGAAGACTTAAATCTTTCCAAGAATCTACTAGCAACATTTGACGACTCGTTACTAGAAGTGCTCCCCGCATTATTGGCATTGAATCTTAGTAATAATCAAATTAATGTGATCGAGCATAGAATAAGTAAATCCGCAACAAAGATAAACTTCTTAGATCTCTCGCACAATAATGTTACCAGCCTGCCCAACATGTTCTTCGAATCATTATCGAATCTACAGTATTTGGACCTGTCGTTTAACAGAATTCATACTTTTCAAGATGACAGCTTGATGGGTCTAAATTCTTTGAAGACAGTTTACATACATAACAATCTTCTTACTTCGTTGCGTATGCAGATATTCCCGAAATCTCTGAGCGAGCTGCATTCCGGGTATAATTCTATCGCTGAAGTATTTTACAAGCCATCTCTAATCAAAGTACTTAATATAGAGCACAACAGAATCTCTGAAATACATTCAAATGTAACAGCACTGGAGTACTTAGAGCGCTTGAACATCAGTGGAAATGCTATATCAAACTTTCCAAACATCTTGCTTGAGAATTTGAAAACTTTGGACGTGTCTTACAACGAGTTACCTAATATTCCCGAAACAATATCCATTAAAAACTTTCCCTTATTGGTTCACCTTAACGTCAGCAAGAATCCTATTCAAAACTTGACATTGCGTTCTGACTTAATGTTGCACACATTCGTTGCGAGTAATATAAGTATGTTAGAGACCATTGGCAAAGATACATTTGCAAAATTAAGAGCGCCATCGAACGATTGTATTAATCTCACTGTATCTAATAATAGAAGATTATCTTTTGTTCACGAAGAAGCTTTCGAGCGCATGAATCTGTGCTCCGTAAGTATTATAATTGCACTTGGAAGTCTGATATAACGGAGAGTGAATAATACTTTTGTTTCTATTAGTTGGATCTGAGCAATAATCTAATTACCTATATGTCAAGAAAGGCAATTTTACGCAATGCTAGTTCTGCGACGTACAGTGTTAATCTGCAAGGAAATCCTTTTAAATGTAACTGTTCGTTGCAATGGATGTTAAGCGACTTGATACCACGACTTTATACCAGACATCCCGGGCTCTTAAATAACTTGCGGTACGTACTCTCATAGAAGTAATTGAAGAGATCTTGTGGAAAACACTGTAAGTGCCAAGATTAATATTTCTTTTTACCGAAAAACTAGCTTTGCTACCCAACTTCGCTCGAAATTTAGATAGTATTCGATAATCAAAACAAATGAAATTTCGCAAATAATTTAAAGCCAGGGAAGTAAGTTTCTTCCTCTCTCCTGAAAAATTTGATTTTTGGCACTTACAGTGTTTCCTACAAGGACTCTTCAATTATTTAAAATTACTTTATCGTGTTTGAAAGTCCAAAGAAAGCACAGCAGTTATTGTAACGGATTTTATTCTGCCCTCACAGGTGTGCTTGGCCTCCGCAGATATCAAACAGGAGAATGGTACATTGGTATGGATGGAAGGAGCAAGTTTTCTGTTTGAATACATCGGATTTTAGAGAAGAACTGACGATGACTGTTGCTGGGGTATCGAATAGCAAAGTAACACTGGACTCTAGCCCTGCTGCGATCATCATTTTAGGAGCAGCGGTAGGTGTATTAACAATTTTGATAATAGTAGGCTTCATTTGGACACAAAAGGTATCTATGAGAAAGAGAAGAATGAACAGAAAGTTTTGAAACGTACCATTTCCTATCGTATAAATTTATTTGTCTTTCATTCTCTGTATAATTTAATGTTCTCCTTAATTTAAAGAATTAGATATTAAGAGCACTACATCTGTTTAAAAAAGAAGTTGATTCTTAACTCACTGCTGCGTAAAAACAGAACGCGTCGCTTCTGGTGCAATTTAAATAACATTCGTAGATTCTTAACAATTGAAATTAATTTATGAATTATGCCGTAAATTGGTTCCTTCGCGCTAATGCATACTTCAGGTATTGTTATCCACTCGGACACTTAACATCTCGTAATATTAAAATCATTCACACTAATCACACGCTTTCTAAAGTAATCGTAAAGACTGTAAACTAATTACAAATTTCACGAATAAGAGTATGTCTTAAGGATATTCGAAGAGATATTGTTTCACGCGTGTTTGAAGAACGCGAATAAATAAAGAGCTGTTTTTAATACCAACTTATCTATGATTATATACATGCACACATGCACGTATATTATAACTTTACCAGAAAATTAAAATAAACACACACATGCATGCATAATTCTAAGCCCACACATATAGATTAGCACTCGTGCAATTGTTTATAGCTTCCGATAGAAAAAAACAGCCGACTTTCGATGAAAGTTGTTAAATTAATACTATACAAACGTATTCCTGGCGTCTAATTGATATCGAAGAGATAAGAGTTGGGCATCATTCGAATAGATTTTATATTCGAATATTCGTCGAATAAAAATTTCGAATAATTATCGAATAATTTTCGAATAACCTTCGAATAAAATTTTCGAATAATCTTCGAATCAAATTTTCGAATAATCTTCGAATCAAATTTTCGAATAATCTTCGAATCAAATTTTCGAATAATCTTCGAATAAAATTTTCGAATAATCATCGAGTAAAAAGAGTTCTATTCGCGAATAATTTTTTAACGAAATAATGCCTAACTCTGGACGAGATATTTGATTGGAAGGATTTGAGTTTTGATTCGAATGTTGGCGAGCTTTAGTCGTGCGTAGGGATCTTTACTAAATCTGAATTACGATAGTTCGATGATCTCGGACATCGTCTCTTTTGCAATATCATACGCACTATCTTAGCACATATTCTGATAAGATACTTCGATAGAAGATTGATCCCCGTTAATTACGAATTAACTTGTAACTGAATCACTGATTCACAATAGAAATCGATGATATATGTACCTAGCTACAGCTAAACCAAGCTTTCCCGCTCTTTAAAATATAATTTACCTAGTATGGAACAATATTTAAAATATAATTATCGCTTTGGACGTTAAAATGAGCTTCGTAATTTGCGATTATATCTCGTCTATGTGCCAATGGCTAGGCATCACTTGAGCAGGAGGGCTCTCCCTCAACTCGTTTAAGAAATTACATATATTCTGATAGTACCCTGGCTGGCACCAGGTCTCATTGTGGGTACCACCCACGACTGGAAGTATCTTCTTGCACGAACTCCTACAATTCTTATAAAGATCCTTCATCATCCGCGGTGGCACTAACGTATCCGCCATGCCGGAAATAAACAACGTAGGTACCATTATTGACCGCACTTTGAGAATGGACAGATACTGTGAACACAATGCGATTCAGTTAGACGTTCATTCTTATCGCAACGACAGAATCTAACGGAGGTAGCCTAGTTTGACTGCCCGTTTTCAATGCGATTTTCGGAAATTTATTTAACGAAAACTATAAGTTTAAACTGTATAGCGTTTTGCCTGCATATTCAGGTATATTTGAAGTGAAGCTCAGAGTTTTTTTTTTTTTTTTGAGCATTTTCATTGCATTTTTATTTTTTTTTTCATTTGGACCATTCTCCGTAAAAAAACTGTTTTTCGAGCGCACTCTAAAAAATAAGAAATAAATTTTTCCCTTATTTAATCCACGACTCATATTTTTTAAGTCGGTGTTTCATCATTTGCACTGTGTAAATCTGGCGCCGACTTAAAAAATATGACAGTTGTAGATTAAATAAGGGAAAAATTTATTTTTTACTTTTCAGTGCAATTTTATTTTTTTTGATGTCGGTTTTAATTTTTCTGTAATAAATTTTTTTATTATAGAAAATTTTGACTATTTTGGCATGAAAACATTATTTAATTTTAACGGAAACGAAGTCGGAGGCACCGATCATAGTAAGTCATGTGGTGAACAGGTTCCCCAAACCGCTAAAAAATGTAGTTTTGAGAAAAGCGCGTTTAAATCTTTGGGATCAAGAATTATAAATGCAGGAAAGAAGAAACCAAACTGTTCGACTCGTCAAACTAGGGTACCCCCTTAAACGAAGAAAACAGACCACCTTACCTTATTTTTATATAGAAAAAGTGGTAGATATTGTAAAAACTTTAATCCAAAAAGCAATGCGGCCATATCAGGAATGCTGGTGAAAGTGTTTTCAAGGATAAGGCACCAAATTCTTTGAGAATTCTCTGGTTTTGTGGCTAGATTGATGGCTACTGCACCACCTATAACAAAAAAAAGAAACAAGGAGATAATCCGCGAAACGTAATACTTACAATCGCTTTTTTAACAAGCCCCAGTAACTCTACGCACGCGTTACCTAGTGATCTTCCAAACACGATGATTTCGTTAGTATTTATATCAGTTCTGCTAGATAAATAATCAATTCCAGCTCGAGCGTCCATGTACAAGCCTTCTTCGGACGGAGAGCCTTGCGACAATCCATACCCCCTGTATTCCAGCATTAAAATATTGCATTGGATATTATGGTACAGCCCGACCGCATTCTGAAGCCTGAAAACCGATCTCCGAGTTCTTATCTAGAATCTCCAAAACAGAATCCTGCGCCGTTAAAACGTTAACACTGACCTATGCCCCATATTACCAGCATTGCCGTGAAGAAACAATAAGGTGGGTACCTTTTTTGCTCTGTCCTCTGGTTGAGAAATAAAGAACATGTGTAACATTGTACCGTCTCCCGATCTAGTATATATACTTTGATAAGGTAAGTTAAGTACTGAAGGTGCAGGAACATATACCCGAGAATTAGCTGGCCATTCTGGATGGTAAACGAGCTGATCTTCTCTGTGATACAATATACCTGCAAGCGTAACACGATATTTAAACTCGGATCGTTAAAAGCAACGCCTGATCGGCTGGGTAAGACTGTTAAATTTACCTGTGGTAGCGAAACAAAGGAGAAAGAAAGCAGAGATTCCGCCGTACAACCAATACAAAAGAAAACAGCCGAGTATATAAGTTCCGGAGAAAGCCCAACATTTCATAGCTATACCTCCTAACATACGGATAGGCTTACTGCGAGCTAGTCGCACGCAGAACGACATCGTCGCTATGTAGTGCCTCGAATTAATTGACTAACGATCATCTAGCAATCTGCCGCATTCAGAAGATGCGTGCCGTTGCGCGCTCCAGCTTGATCGTAACACCCCATCGAGCCAAGTGTCTCCGGTTATCGTTAGAAGCTTCGTAACCTAGAATATCTATCGAAATTCATTCTTTTAAAACACACCGCGGCTCGGGATGTTGTTGGTCGGTGCATTCGTTGGATCAGTGCTTATATGATAAGAACGGAGATCGTTGCGATTTCGACGGAAGCGAGAGGCATCGAGCAGAAATTGATATTTTAGCGACGTATCTGGATATAGGTTATGTCAACAGAGTCTCATTATCACAGAGTACGTCTCAAGAATGATTTCTCTCTCGTTCGAATAAATAATATACTCCATATTGCGGTTTCGCGCCGATCGGGATGATGCTCTTATGCGAAACGGACTGAGAACGTGATCATAGTAACGTTCAAAGGACGGTTATCGGTGGGCTTATCACGTGTCATCGTGAATGTCCAATGCTACGTTCTGATCACTGTTAGCCGATACCATATAACTAATACTACCTTGCATCTTCACCCTCGCCACTTGGTTCCACGCTCCGTAACGAGCTCTCTCGTTTACACAGAATATATCCGAAGTTGTAACGGCCGTTTAGAAGCTGCGTGCGAATAATGGAGACGATATTAATTGAACCTCGGGACGGGACCGTGGTGTCATGTTTGACTGACCTTCTCCAAACGAGTGCCGACGAGGTACTCGCTGACGGCGATACGTTTAAAGTTGGATTATCAGGTGACATGTCTCGGCTAAATATCGCTTTGATTTATCGCTTTCACAACACAGATATTTCGATCAATTACCGACCAGATACATTCCTGTAATTTAGCCCGAGCAGGTACATTTTAAACGAAAGCTCGCGGCACTGTCCGCCTAACCTTAATACTTATAGGTTATGGATGATGCAAAAATTTACATAACTTGTGTATCGCAATCGCACCGGTTTTCTTTCTGTTTCTATCGATTTTTAAGCCCTAAACGTTTATTCTTCACACACCTATATGTATAATAATTTCGAATTTGTTTTACGGTTTTCAAATCGATTGAAAATTATGTATTTACGTTAAAGTTGCTCCGTTCTGAAAGTTGAGAGTCATGTGTATCAAAATACATATTTTTGTCAGGGGGCTCGGTGGTACAGTTATTGGCGCAGAGTTTGCCTAACGTCAACACCGATTGGAGCAAATGGGTCTTCTTCTTCTGCGACGAAAGGGTCGTGCCTTTCGATAGCAATGACTCGACTTACGGGGAGTATAAAGCCAAATTGATCGGCGAAGTGCCGATAACCGAGGATCAGTTCGTAAAGATCAATCCCGATTTGTCTGGTAAAGCACCAACGGCTTTGAATCTATCTCGTCTCTCTTTCAAAGTCTCGCCTGCGTAATCATACCGATTACCTTGTTTGCAGCGGAGGAGGCTGCGAAAGATTACATTAAGAAGATGTCCGTGTTCTTTCCTCCCGATCGTGTTCCATGTTTCGATGTGCTTCTCTTGGGATTGGGTCCGGACGGGCATACATGTTCGCTTTTCCCTGGTCATAAACTCTTGAACGAAACGAGTTTGTGGGTCTGCCCTATTAACGATTCTCCTAAGCCGCCTCTGTGCCGTATTACCCTCACTCTTCCCGTGATAAACAACGCGCGGAAGTGCATATTCGCCGCCGTCGGATCTAGCAAAGCCGACGTCGTCAAGGTAGTATTTTACCGGAGGTTCGGAGAATGATTTCACTCGTCTGTGTTCTCACCGCCACTGTTTAATATCTCGCAGAGAATTTTACAAGACAGAGAGAGTTTGCCAGCCGCTCGTGTGCAACCACAGAACGGAGAGTTATTCTGGATCCTAGACGAAGACGCCGCAAAACTGTTAGACGCAGCATAAACATCTCCGATAAAATTCACTAAGACATTCCACTTATCGATATCGTGTCCCGACGCTCAGCGAAATCTCTTGGGCTTACTATTTTGTATACATATGTGCGTCTTACTTAAAGTAACGTTTAATAGATAAACAGTCGACGAAAGAATCACTGGCAATTTATTCTTCAAAGATATTTGTTCGCTGCGCCTTTAGATACCGTTCGAAAAGTATTTAGGTTCTTCTGCCATGCATTTCGGTTCAATGATTTTCTGACACATTATTCTTTTATTTACATTTGTATACACTGAACAGATATATAATACAGCAAGATGAAAGTATTTTTGCGTTAATTTATTAATTCTTTATCGTTGTAACTACGCTAATCGAATCGTCTCGGATAATAGACTTTTGAGGAACAACGAGGAGCTGAGAATAGACGATAGCAATGAAATAGAAATTTACCACGTTCCTGAAGCATTTAGCGCGTGCCGATCGCATACCGATTCCTTGATCTGCTTTCTTTTCAATAGATCTACGAGTGTAGTCTTATTTATCTTTATTTAAACGTGAATGTAGAAGATTATAAAGATTTTACGTCCAATGTAATCTGCTTCTATTTTGTAACAACTTTTCAATAAATATTACGTTTGATATAACTGGATGCAGTGGAACGCGTCGTCTATATGTTAGAAACTTCGCGATAGAAAATACATCTGTGTACAAGCGGAGTCATTGATTTTATTATAATGGGACAGCGTACGAAAACATAACGTTTGTATAATAAAAGTGTCTATTTAATACTGTATTCAAATGGATGTGCCATGAAGTTGCGAGGCAACCAGCGAGGCGAGTGAAAAGTTTCTGCACGGTCACTTTATTTTGCAAGAATAAATAGCATAGTCATCATTTGCATACAGGAGTAGACATTCTCGAGAATAATATAATAAACAATTATATATTTGTTTGGCAGATCATAAAAGGTATTCTTTGGTGACTTACATAAAACTGATAAATATAGATAAGGTAAATAGATATACAGGAAAAAGTGACTATATGCACATGGTTTTTCTGTGTATATTCTTAAATGGAATTAATATTATCAATATATTTATATATATATATATATATATATATAAATATATATATAGTTTGAGGCAGGAATATCGTTTGTGACATGCACTTGAGGCGCACGTAATATCTGCCACCAGTCAGATTTCAACCAGTGTTCAACTACTTAGGAACCAAATTTCTTTCCCCTTTTGTATTTTTTTTTTACAATAATTTATAAATTATGTTTATTCTTTACAAAAGTCTTATGTGTACATGAATGATGGAGCCATAGGAAAAAGAAGAACTAAAGAATTTCACCGGTTCGCATCGTTTTCTCAAATAGTTGCTACGACGTGTCAATTTCGCTATTCGATATAATTAACCGTATAATGCCATGAGACACTTTACTTTCGCGCGGCCACTAGGATAGTCTTTTACAGCTTTTTTTTCTTTTCGATTATTTACAAAACTCTGAAAAAAAAATACACCGCGGCTGTCCTGCAACTTAGAGCATAATCCAATGTTCGTTCAATTATCAGATACCTCCCCTGTACAATGTTACTTAAAACGTAAATGCTACAATTACCCATCACTGGGCCCCGTTTCTTTGCGATTCGACTGCTCTCGCTACATCATATTTTCCCTAAGTAAATAGTGAAGGAGAATGTGATAAGGTACCTTCCTTTTGATTTTTAGAACGCGTGCCGCTGGTAGTAGCCCACGCTCGTCCAATGCGTCATTCGCCGAGTAACTTGTCCCTCATCGCCCATCACTCGTCGCTAACAATTACTCTCGCGATCGTTTCTTTTCGTGCTTTCTTTTTTTTTTGTCTGAAGAGAGAAGTGACCAACGACGGATACCGCACTATCTCGCGTGCGCACTCCTATAAAGCGTAACTGTACATATTTATAATATACACGGTATACACAATCTGTCCGCGAGAATTCATTAGGCAGGGAATGAATTGTGTCGGGGACAGATGCGTGCAAAGTAAGACGTATCGAGGATACAATACCCGTTCGCGTAGCAAGTTCGTACTTTTCTTTTTTAAACATAGAAACTACAAAAAGGATTGGTGAAACGTGCGGTTTTCTATTACAATTCATAGCATAACATCTTCGCAACGGAGGATCTTTTTTGTTATTAAAAAAAAAAAAACACGCGACTGGAAGATTCTTGCGACGCGAAATGAAAGAATTATTTGTTGAATAGAAATCAAGGAAATGTTATGCACTGAATCACGTTTCGAATTTAGCTTATAACCATACATATCACAGTATCCATATAACCCGTCTCCCCTCCCCCTCCCATTTTCATAATTACATCGTCCTAGTGTATTTTTCTTCTACTTTTTTTTTTAATGAATACAATCGTTTACGTTTTGACAGAATTACGCCTCGTGTATATATTTCACTCGCTTTTAGAATACCTTGCAAACAGTGTGAAGAGAACTGTTCCCCCTAATAATTACAGCGACCCTTCTGTACCATTTTCGCCCCGTAAACAGAAGAACAAAGTTAAAGGGAAACTCTAGGTCATAATACTTCTTTTTTTCCAAAGATCTTTGTACTATCGTTTCTACTTTGAAATTAAGGATCTATACGTTCGTTCTGCTTCATGGAAGAAAACTATGAATGTAAGTCGTAACACAGTGAGTATAGAACTAAACCCATTAATACAGCGTATCGAACGTAGGGGCACGCGCAGAGTGTGTACGTGTACGAGCTCGCTAGAAGTTAATTCGAATCCCCTTTTGCTGGCCGTTTCATTACACGTAGCCTCTTACTCGAAAACTTTCGCAGACGTGTGTTAAATAGTGTACGACGGTAGATACCGATGAATGCTTAAATAATTGAGGAAGCTTCGAGTTAACAATAAATAAGCGGTATTACGTTTAACAGGAGGCAGAGCATGCCAAATTCCTTACTTTACTAGCCGACAGGCTGGTTCATATATAACTTAAGGTGTAATTAAAGAATAATTTAGTTAAATTAATATCACCTAATATAAATATTCATCACGTCATATTGACACCCAGTAAACCCCTGACATTCTCGTACACTATGTAGCTGATCGATACAGCCGGAGCCACCTGGAAGACAAAGGAAACAAAAGTAGTTACACGTTGTCTGAGCGAAGCAGGTTTTAAATTTCAAATCAATCGAAATGCTCATGATTCTTTCTGTACCTTCAAAAAATTCGGGGTCAAGCCTCTATATAAACCACGAACCCCTTCTTTCCTAATAATATCTTTGAAAACACCACTCATGGTGTTAGGAGACTTATCCGGCGATATATCAGCTTGCAATCTTGTTCTGACTAGCGCTAACGGGTATGAACACACTTGGCCGGCTGTGCTTGACGTTGTTCCACACAAGAGCAATATCCAGAACGGCGGCGGCTCATTCTTGTCGTGTGTCCGCAAGTACCTGTTCTTCAAAGTCTACGGCAGAAGCATTGCTATTAGCGTCGGAACTTGCGCAGTTTCTCTTATAGTACAGCATTTATTCGCTAAGAGCTCGGGACCGGCGATGAGCATTCAGCGGAGAGGGGGTACAATTCCGAGCGACGGTTTCTCGCTTCTTTATGGGCGGTGGGGATAGCGCCGAGCTCTTAAGGGATAGTTCCGGTCTGAAAATCAAGTTTTTTTATTTCATTTTTGGAAGTTCCCTTTTAGGAATTCGTGTTGAAAATGATTTGTTTAAATTTGTAAAATTCCCGAAGTTATAGGCATTTGAGTTGCAGCGAATACAACTTTCAAGGCATTTTTCTCGAAATAGTGTTCTTAAAATCGGTGGAATCTATATATCGAAAAGTTATTATCCGATTTGACTGAAACTTTTTTATTTTGAAGAATATACTTTTAACTCGTGGAGAAATCAGTACAATTTAAAAAAATTAAAATTTGTCTTTTGTAAAGCGTTGAAAGGGCGAAAAATATAGGGAAAAGTGATTTCAAACTTCAAGTGTCGTTATTTTCTCAAAAAAAATGTAAGTTTTTTGTCTTTTATCGAATTTCATGCCCTTTAATAATCTGACATTGTTTATTATTTCGGACCAATTGTTTAGGTGCTACTACAGGTTCCACCGTTTTGGATGAATTTTTTGGCACCTCGTCTTTAACGACTCCTCAATGCCTTCTGCAATGATTAATTATATAAAAAAATATATATATTTCTACAGTTTAAGGCATCCTTAATACAATGCAAAAAGTTTCATTAAATTATATGTAGTAGTTTTCCTTTAATTAATTCCTAAAGATCACCTATTTTTACGGGCTCTAGACCGGAACAGCCCCTTAACGTGTAGGCCAAACTGAGCTCTTAGCGAATAAATACTGTAACGTTGCAGTGGTTTCGCGTACTAACTTCGTACACAGCCAGATCGATACCAGCGTATGGAATTATCCCCATTAGATTGGGGACGTAGCCTCTGTAGAAGGACCTCAAACCAGCTTGCCTATATATCTTCTTCGATGCATCTATCAAGCCCGCAAACTCCCCTGTTTTTCTAAGCGCGAACCTAGTTTTCAGTACCTGAAACAGATTTGCCGTGGTGTTAACGTAAGGCAGCGAGTTACCCCTGTGTTATTATTATCTCTCTCAGTTTCGTACCTCGAGTGGATATATGGCCGACTGACTGATCCCACCAGCCAAAGACCCCGCCATTAAACGTTCATAAAGTCCAAGCTCTCTAAGGTCGTCTCCTTTGATCGCTCTTTTAATTTGCTCGTAGGCCATGAATTTCAGGGCACTTTCCGGTCCGATTTTAAGTACGTTTATACCGTTCCCTCTCCAGAGACTAGTCGATCCGCCCTCGCGAAGCATGTACCTGAAGCAACTCATGATTTTGCAGTGTCGCGTTCCATGTACCTGAAAGTATGTTTCTTCTTCGTAAAGCAAACAAAGCATAAGTCAGCTGGTTTTGATTCTAACCATCCTAACAGTTTTGCTATTGTCGTCCGATTGAAATAGAGATTAAACCCAAACGCGGATTCCGTTATTTATAAAGGAAATCCGTGGAAGGGAGGGGGTAACGTCAGTTTGCAATTGGCACCACAGTGGGCGGTGCTGGGTCTTTTTAGACCCAAGCGTAACGATACCGAGTGTAATAGTGGAAAGGGAAACTTGGGAATTGAAAATTTTTTCTTCTGTGCGTAATTTAAAATGATCCCACCCATGCTAAATAAACTCGTTACTTTTTGATATTTTTTAACCAAATCCATTTTTAAAAAATCTGTTCACACAGCTACATTCGTCGTTTAAAAATACACAACTTCGCAATTTAAACTTTTTTTCTATACCGCATGGTTTCCGAGATATTCAAGAAAAACTGTTCCCGCGCCGCAACTTTGAGCGTCGTTTTCACCCCTTCAACATAACCAATTGCCGATAAGGAAATATACGTGTGAAATATTTTTGGCTACTCTACAAACCTGCAAAGTTGCATCAAAATCGACGAATACGAGTTTGATATGCCCCCTTGTGACCTTTATACCTCACCCTCAATAAAAAAAAGCAGCAAGCTGATATTTACAAACTCAATGATTTATATAAAACCATCATTGGTCAAAAGCGGGTAGTAAAACTGCTCTGGACGTACAAATGACGTCATCGAAACGGCTATGAAACCTGTCGACTTCGTTTATGGACATCGTTTGAATAATACATTATAACTCGCGAGTAGTAAGACAGTTTTCGTGTCGTTTCAATCGATTATACCGATACATTGTTAAATAATCAAAATTGATTATTATATAATTTAACCCCAACGTTCTTCGGTGCACTGCCATCGGTCCCCGTCCATCGCCGGCAATTGGTAATTCCAAGTTAACGCGAACAAGAACATCGCCTAATTCTATTTCTATGTACATTTTTATATTCCATTTCTTAGCTCGAAATGATGTTGTAAACCCACCTGCAGATAGACTTTGATCCGGTCCAAAGGCGCGGTACACGTGCGCGAGACAGCGCCCGCTACGCCACCGGACACCAAATGACGCCACCACATTCCAGACACCATTTCACTAGTCGTGAAATCCTCGGGGACGCCGATGTCCTCCCCAATGTCCATATACTGGAAAAGAAAGCGGTAAACAACAGGGATCATAGGGACACCTCGGCGCCCTACGTATCACGTGACGAGCCACGCGCGCGTACCGAAAAAAAAATCTTAAGAAACCGTTGTCTCGCACGTGGAAGCGAGTGACGCAAAAACAAAAACGATTAAACGCCGACGAGTCATTCGTGACTAATAGTTAGTTAATAGTTAACCCTTTGCTCGTCATGTTCCGTGATTCTGATAGCTTAGCTTCTACGGGTGACAGAGTTTCATGTACTTTCATTGTCGTCATGTGCGCATTCGAAAGAAGCTACAAGGTAGTCACGTGATTGATATACGTCGAGTATATACAGGGTGTCCCATAACCGAGGCTACAGGCGGAAAAATATGGAATTAAATTTTTTGATATTCCTTTTTGGCAAAATTGAATTTGAACTTTGAATTTAGGCAAGTTGTGGGTGTCTGAGGGGCATGCTTTTCCCTTAAGGCTCGTTCACATTAGGTGAATTCAATTTCAAGGCAAGTGGAGGTGAAAGAATCTCTGATTCGCTTGAAACTTGAAAAGAACCTGGAAGCAGGGCCGGTGAAACCCATTATGCAAGTTAAGGGGGAGGGGGAGGCTTAAAAACTATACTCCCACTTCCGCATAAACAAAATGTTAATGTAATTCTATCTTTTTGTGCTGCGTAAAGGAAAAATATATTAAATAAGAAACAGGTGCGAAAATATGGGGCTGCCAAATGGGAGGTGCCAAAAGTTTTCTTGCATAAGTTTTCTTTCACCATCCTCGTACCCGGCTCTACTTGGAAGGATATTTCCAGTGCAGTAAATAAGAGGTTCACATTGGTAAAGTAGTTTCATGGTACTTGAAGGCAAGTAACTTGACTAATGTGAACGAGGCTTTACTATGGATCTTCGCTCACAATGGCGCTTAAAGCTGTACTTCAGTACATGCGCACCTGGCCGAAGTTCGAAGTGAAGTTTCTAGAACAGTGATTCTCAACTGGTGGGTCGCGAAGTGTTTTCTGGGGAGCCGCCACTGTTTTATGTTTTTTTTTTTTTAAGAATCATTAAGCTAGAATTATATTCTGAAATACCTATTTTTAACGTGTTTCCTTCACCTCACTAAATTTACCATATTTGAATATAATAAAAAAGGATCGTGACTCAAAAAATGTTTGGAAATACTGTTCTAGAAAATTATAAAGCGAGTTACGAGGAAATTTTATTCCATATTTTCGACTTAATTTTGCACCTGCGACTGTAGCATCGTTTATGAGGCACCCTGTATAACATGTTCGCTGAAAGAATTCTCTTATCGAAAGTCTGCTAATTTTCATTCGGATGCCGGTTGAAGGGAACGATTTAAAGTGTCATTCAAATAATACACGCTTCCCCAGCCTCTTATCTGTTCAGAGCCAGTGTTAACTGGTTATCCTCAGTCATGCTAAAATCACCATGGCTAACTACGGCTCGCTGGATCCGGTGGTCGTAAGTACCACGTGTCACAGATAATTCTTGAACTCCGATCAACTCTACTTTTCCAAGCTACAGACTGTCCAGGCTCGCAATGTATGATTTTTAAATGTTTTATCAGCCGCAGACGTTGAGGTAAAAGTCCTAAGTGCATCATATGAAATATTTTATTTCCCCGCGTCCGTAATTGCTTGGTAATTCTATCAGGGATGGATTCGAAGAATTGGCGACCCTAGGCTAACAAGCGTCTGTCGCCCTTTTCGCGAGAAATCATCAAATATTTTAATTTAAAACAGTCGAGAGTATTTCAAAATTTATTCAATATGGCCACTCATATATGAATCATTGCTAATTTTCTACATGAGAAAAGGGAATTGTTTTTAAAGTTGTCTCAAGCCCCTGTGCTTTAAACTTTCGCAATTTCTTTCGTTCGAAAGTTGCCGCTATGCCTGGGCCATATTTAGGAAATATTGTAGAAGTGTTCGCGAGGCAGTCGACAAACATATAAACTGGGTCAGTTGAACACTCTGCTCGTTTGATTTTGTCCGATCTAGCACTAATGCAGGCCAGAGAAGCGCCCACTTAGCATCCAGGTTGCGAGCATTTCGGTTTGCCCTAACACCACATCCATAAAATATTGTAAAAGCAGATGGCAACCGCTTGAACTTGATCCACTTTCCAGTTTGCATTGTTAGTAATCCAAGGCTCGTTGTTATCCAAGCGTAGAAAACAGTCTAATACCTAAATTGAGCATCGAATGATGCTCACGCAAAAGTTATGCAAATTCCACGAACCAGAAACTGAAATGGAACTTTACTCTTCGCAGCGAGTAAAGGAAGAAAAAACGTTTAGCAAGCAGTTTCGTAGACTTGTTAATGGCCAGTAATTGCGCTTATCACAGTTGTGCCTTGATAAATATTACCTTTAACAAATTCTCATGGCGGAGAAAGAGGTACTTGAGAATAATTTTGACTAGAAAGTGTAAACACAGTGATTGACGCGGCGTGTGCCAAGTACGAGTACCAAGCAAAAAATAATTTAAGCATTATTTCCTTGTTTCAATACCGCCGACGCAGTGAACAGGCAAAATGACCGCTTGACAGCTAATGTGAAATAACGTCAAAGGTGGACGAAAGAACGAGCGGAAATAACAGATTCGCTAGTCAAAATCTAATTTACGAACTGCGACAATTTGTTGGATAACCAGCTGGCATTCTACTAGCCGTTGAGTATCTCTCGATAACGGCGTTGCAATTCCGTTCGAAATCATTTGCTCATTATCACAATTTCCATTTCAAAGTTCAAATTCTCAGTCAGTAGAATTTTCTAATCTTGATTGGAGAATTATTAAATTATTATCAAATTAGAATTGAAAGGTAAACAAGTATAGCACATATCTTTTTGCAAGTTAGTAAGTTTAATCCTATAACCTTTTAAGATTACAAAAAAAATTTTAAGTAAATAATTAACCATTTATAGCGGAATAGGAGCATCGTGAATAGAGACTCTCAAAAAATATCCTTTCAGATACCAGACTCAGATTCTGATATCAGTAATTATAGGTAGTTATCTCAAACACAAAAGCCAAAAAGATTGCTAATCTGTAGACGTGTGGCTATCATCTGAATCAGCACAATGGGAGAATATTATAGAACACGGAAATGGCAACGTCTCAAAAAACTTTATCGATTTTATAGGGGGAATAAAAAATTTGTTGGCCGTAGAAATTTGGCAAATATTTGCACAATGAGGGTTCCGATGCAATAAGGGAACTAGCGATCCCATAGCTTCTCAGAGCTTTACAACATTATATTTTGTAAAATGCAGCTTAACATTTAATTTTCCAATCTTTCTTAGCATTTGGACAATAATTTTTCCCATTTCCGAGCGCTAGTCCCCTTATTGCGTCCGAACTTTCAATTTTAGAATTCCACGATTAAGTAACGTCTACTGAGTATGCCTGATTTATTAGAAGTGGTCGAACTTTTCGTTTTTGGCAATCAGGTCTGGTATGCGGAAGGATATTGCTCTCTTCGCGAAGTTCCTATTCCGCTATAAATGGATATTTTTACATACAAAATTTATTTTACAGTCTCAAAAGTTGATAGAATAAAGCTACAAACTTGCAAAAGAATACGAGCAATACTTGTTTCTTTTTTTGAATTCCCTAAAAATTAAGTTCTTTTCAAGCCGTCAGACTCAGTAGGAAGACTTCTTTTAAGATCTAGTACGAAGCAGTTTCGCTTAACATTTCCATAAACCCATCTGTCTCCTGTTAAATTAACTGAATTATGTACCACAAGTTGGATATATTGTCAGATAATATACGCCTCGTCATATCGATACAGCCCAGTGTTAAGTTGTACACCATAATCGGTTATGTTTACAGAGACGTTACTGTAATATACTACATTGACACAAAATAATCTGTGTACGTTTCACACACGTGTGTCTACTTTGTTTCCAGCGCGATTCCCCGAAAAGGTTGCACCTTCGAAGGAGCTTCGGCACTGTCAGGTTTCCCTGAATTAGATTTCGACCTTGTACTTCTTCGGATTGCACAAGCCGTTCTTATCTATGTTTTTATGCAAAGAGTAATCCACAGGCAATTTCCACGGTAAACCGTCATGCACGGACCGAAAGGGTGGGACCTTGATATCTCGAAAGTTACGCGGCCAAATATGTATAGCACGCGTAACGTGGAGAAAATTATTTTTAAAATGTAACTGTAATTATATAACGCACCAAGTCACGGCGACTAAGTGTCCGAATTGATAATTCCCGTCGGGCAAATCGGAATTTCTAGGAAAGCACACAACGCGTTTCAAGGTAAGCGATAAAAAATAGCGATTGCCAAGGCGAGGCCAAGTCTACATTCGCGAAATAACGCGTCACTAAAACGTAAGTAAGGGGCCTTGTTAACCCTTGGACGGCGAATACAGGATCCCTTTTGACCCACCCAACACTATTTACGTCACTCGTCACTTATTACCGCTACTAAGGAAACAAAGAAACACACTATAACAATTCCAACATCCACTGTGGAAGCTTATTTCCTAATCTCTACAAACAAAATTCCGTTGTGGGTGAAAATGGACCCCCCTGTATCGGCTGCCCAAGGGTCAAGTGGAATAAGGAAGCAAGTGTGTCATTGGAAGCCTTTTCTCGCTCTTGAAACCGTTTCGTTGATAAGAGAACGCAAACGACGGGAAGATCGGACAGAGATAACGGTCACGGATACTCAACTTTAATATGGAACATGAGGACGAAATCAGCGTCGACGTCCACCATGTCCATTGAAGCCGAATGTCAAATAAACTCGCGGCGCCCAGCGGTTCAGTTACAGTCGAATAATCGCGATGGTCGACTGAAAAGAGTGGACACGCGTGCAGCTTTCTGCGGTTATGTCGGGCTGCGAGCCAAAAAAACTATTTGGTGTCTGGCCCAGCCGCTGTCTCTGTCGAATCGGCAATATTTCGCTTCCAATGTGGATATACTACGGTCACGAGACTAGTCGACGGTATTTCGACACCGGCCGAGCGGGGAGAGGGAGAGAGCGGCGAGAAGCGCTCGGGAATTCTGTCCTCGAGAGTATTCATTCTTATGCAGGATCAGGCATCACGGTGCACTTGACTCTGACCAAAGTTCAGCTCCACTTCGCGTAGGAACGTAAGTAACGACAATGGTGGTGAAGCGTGTGGGATACACGCGTAAAAGTTGAACGATTGCGAGTAATAAGTATGAGACTTTGGCCGTTTCTCGACGTGCTTCCAAGTCCAAGTGGCTGTTAAGCTGTCGTCAATTTGGAGAGAGAGAGAGAGAGAGAGAGAGAGAAAGCGATCGACACTCGAGACTTTCGGGAGTATTATAAATTAAGCCTTTTCGGGATTTCCGTCGGGGCCAGATAAGGGGAGGCTTTTAGCGACGCAGGACGATATTAACACCTGAGGGATATAACCAGAGATGTGCAAAATGTTTATTTAAATAAAATTTGGAATAACGAATAAAATTATTCGTCAGGTGTCGAATAAAATTACCTCGGGTTAACGAAAGAATGACAAATAATTTTTTCACCTTTTTTTATTTCAAATTTTATTTAAATAAAAATTTTCCCATCTCTGGTTATAGCGAGGTCGTAAAGTTTATGGGGTATCAGGTTCCGGAACGCGCGGTCTGGAATCCTGATCTCCCAACAAATTCCGAACCTCTTATTCCGAAAACTCAAACCTGTAAACTTTACGACCTCGCTACATTCCATCTAGGTACATACTACAGATATTTGTAAACATGTCATTCATGACGACTTATCGCAGCTTTGACGACTTTATTTCCTACGTTTCTTTTGTTCTCGCACAGTGGAGTACGCATTTATGCAAATTTCGTAAATTCCGACTGTCTTTCTTCCGTGGTATTTTTAGTCAAATTAGTTGCACAAACTTTTCATCATAGGGCTTTAAGAAAGAATTTTTCTGGATAATTGCACACTAATCGAAGCAGGAAATAACGCAGATTATAATGATATACCGATAAGATTAGTGAGTAACGGATATCGAGGAGAAGCGTTGAGGTATTCAAAGTCCCGCCAACTCGTGACCGTGATTTTCTCGTATGACGAGCAATCGGTGTAAAATGTATTATCAGTAGACGATATATACTTATCACGCTGGGTCTTTTTGGACCCAAGCTACCAAGTGTAATAGTAGTAAGGGAAATTTGAGATATCGAAAACATGACTTCTGTACTCTAAGAAAAAGAACACCGTAAACGAGTATAGTAGGATAGTTAATACGGGTCGAAATTGACCCACGCATCGATTTCTACGCGATCACTCGGGCCGTCCCGCTGCACAGTGCTACATAATGACATTGTTTGTTCAAATCACCCTACAGGTCGTAATTTTTCAGAAAACTTGACGATTTTTGTTAAATTTACTTTAAATTCGGAACCGGCGGCCAAAAAAGTCCACAGATACTGATCTTCGAAAAAATCAGCAACGAAATTCAAAATTTCGACCGGACAGATCGATAGAGAATTTAAAAAAAAATCATCAAGTTTTCTGAAAAATTACAACCTGTAGTGTGATTTGAACAAAGAATGTCATTAGATACCACACTGTGCGCTGTCCGAGGGTTAAATCGCTCTTTATTCGCATTTTTCCTCCTGTTATTTGTACCAGAAGGTAGAACACGACCAAACTGCGATAAGGCGAATACAGAGAATAACATCAATGTTTGAAACAATCCGTCACTCGCGGCAAAACACAAACGCGAATAACGACGGCTAGAAATTACGGGGAAATCGATATCGCAAGTTGAGTGTCAGATAACAATCGTCCGGTCACCGCCAACGTACACCATACTTCGCAGCGAAGTAAGTATAGAGCGCGTGTTAAGAACATAGCCTAATTCCTCTTTATCCAATAGTTTCTGTAAGCTTTTCAAGAATCTTCAATTTAAAAAAAAAAGTATTCAAAAATGTATCAGTTATCGTCGTTTCCTCACAGTGATAGTTAAAGGAAATGTTAAAATTCGTGTTTTTGCATGTCGGTACAATCAACTCAATAGGCTTGAAGTGTTATGTTGGCATCACTGACTCATTCCGAGAACCTTTCAATCAATGGGATATAAATTTTAATATACAATTCTGTGTAATGGGAACAATTTTAGTGTTATTACCGTTCGCAGTTTAAACTTTGTTTCGACCACTGCCGAACGTTTAATATTCCCGGGATTTCCTTTACGGCGAAGCATAAAAAATGCATTAGATTGTTAATCTTCGAGTACCGAATCCCATGACGCTTACTCGCGACGCTGCTGCTTACGTATGCATGAGTATTATGCAATTCCGTTGATATAACGTTATACACGCGCCTAAGCGCCTTCTGACATAATGTCAATAATTTGATAATAAAAAAGAAGCTTCCAATACACGTCATCGCTGACGAAAATTGGATATTTCGATAATTCGCTACTGAAATCATTCTTCAAAGATTCACGAATTAACCGGTGAAGCTTACATAGGTTCCTGGTGAGAAACGCATAAATAGTTTTGCCTTTGAATAACTGCAAACCCACAAACATAAATCAACTGAATTTTTATCGCCACATTTTACTTCCCCGAGCACCATAATTAGTGCGATTGGGAAATATTATTCCACACCGGGAAATAAAAAAAGGGGCTGAGGAGCGAACGATTTTATCATCCATTCAAATTGATGCTTTTCCAATAATGAAAAACAACAGTTTTTAGTGCTCGCTTAATAAACGTAATTATTCCAATCTCAAAATCTGGATTTCCATAATTTCTCATCCGGTTACGTTCGCTTCTTTACCATCAATTATCTTCCGTCGATACGTCAGGGAGAGTGATTTTTAACGCGATTACAAAAAAATCCTTTCCACTTTCAAATGACTCAATGCTGCTTCATTCATCTTTCGCAACTGCGAATTCCACTGTCGGAATTCTATAAGTGCTCTAAATATCGTGTACTTGAACGCTACCAACATACCCGTGCGAAATTCCCGCCGTGGTGACAGGGACGCGCGTTCAGAACAATCTCGAACGAAACGGAGAAGGGAAAGGATTTACATTTGCGATGAATCATCGTTTTACTCGCTACGATAAAGCCCTGTTCCGTCACGGTGTACCCCTACTCAACGCTGAAACGCGATTCATGATATTACAAGCTACTTTATGAAAGCTACTCTACACGCCGACATTTCCGAGCAATTCCTCTGAGGTCCGCGAGAAAGAATTCCCAAGCACGTGCTCGTTCTAGCAGCTGTCATTTCTCGCCGGTTCACCAATTCCTGCCGTTCGAAGCTTTGCGAAACGAAAAATACCATGCCCATGTGCCTCGATAAGAGTTACTAGGGTCCTCTTGGACCGGTGCCTTATTTCGCGAGGCAATGACACTCAATGGATTGATAAATATACCCTCGATAGGAGGCTATTTATTTGGCACTTCCAAGAATATATTCCATAATCAAGGCTCGATTAAAATTCGACAGAATTTCGCAACGGCGATAGGTCTTGAAAGAAAGGAACGGGGGAACGGCCACTCGTGGACTTTCGCTTTCTCCTTCCCGTCTGCCACGTGATACTTTTTACCGGACCTTCCCTCATAACCTATACTCATCGACCGCCTGCCCGAAATCCACGCTGGCGCAGAGAAATCACCCTCTAGCTCAGCGTTACAATGCAGTTCGAACAGCGTATCTATTAAAACCACTGTCAATTCTCGAGCGGATCTACGAAGACGCCTGAGATTTATCCGTCGGTTGCCCCCGTCGCTGCCTCCCGAGGACTATATTTGAAGTTCGCGAGAGGTTAAGTCGCGGTGAAATTCTTAGCCGCGTTTGGACTCGTTACCTCTTTGAGTGACCATAGATAGCTACGCTGCTATTGCACAGGAGACACTCACCCGTTGAAGGAGTTCATGATAGCCTTGAAGGAATTCCTCGCAAACTTGACAGGTAGACGGGATGCCCTCGTGCTTCAGTAATCCCGGTTTTTTTAGCGTGTACATTCCTTTGGGAGGTTCACTGAGCGAGGCTTTTCCGCGTGAATAAGGCCGGGTAAGTTGAACGGAACCCGATCCGCGTGCTCGCGAACTATCCTTCGACTGTGATCGCGCGCGGGGGGAGCGCGCGTACGGGGTGATGGGGGGCGGGAGGATAGATGAAAACTGCTCGGCGGAACCGTGGCTACAGGAATCGAAGAAAACGAGCCTCGCGACGAGCCAGCGATTTGAGAGCTCGGAGTCCGATCTCAAGACTGAAGAGCGCGAGGAAACAGCAGGGGGAACCGAAACGAAGATATCGCGCTCGTCTATCCGGGGAAGCCCCCACCATATCCCCCTTTGCACCGTCTATACTCTACGTCATTCTTGCGCGTATATAGCGTGTGCCTTCGAGCAGCGTACCTGTTGGCTTTAGTTTTTCGTACTCTATTAGACGATCGATTATCGCCACCATTAACTTCGCTTATCGGCTCAAGAAATCATTCGACTCTTAACGTGCGCAATCCTGCTAGACTGTATATCTCGATAATTAGACACTTAAAAAATAGTGGCGGCGTATTCCATTCGTTAACGCAAATTAATGGAATAATCTTCAACTTGTTTTACTTCTTTTATGCACTACAATTATATAATACAATTCGTAATGACTGGATGCTGTGCGGACGTTAAGATTTAGGTCGAAGGTGCTTAAATCGGCCGCATAGAAGTACGCGCGATCGCGCGGCCTCTTTTCTCGTGAAAGTTAACTATTCCGGTACGAAAATCGAATGCCATAGCGAGCAAACAGTGGCGGCAGCCGCCGCGGAGCGAGCAACGCTCTTGCGAGCTTTTGTGACGAGTATGTGCGTGACCAAGAAAAGTGGATTGGATATAGGTGAAACTTTTTTCACGGTGCGTTGGGATAACGAATTCGTTCCGCGTGCATTACGCATGCGAGCTACGCATGGTAGATTGAAACCGTTCCAGGCGTAGCAGCACAGCCGCATTACGGAAATACACGCGGGAATAATGAAGTGCGTCATCGTTCGAGGAAACTGATACCAGACTAGGCCTTAGACGCGTTTTACTTTCCATATAATTCCCGATAGAAGCTCGGGATTTTTAGAAAATATCCTCGGATATCTCTGCTTCTTTATTACAAGTGATAAGTTTGTGAATCTTTGGTAATATATATTTGAGAGAAGAAATTTGGTTGAGAATTTTTATTTCGTTAAATTTTAATCGCCAGTTGAATATCTTACTAGATTTAACCAGTAATCGATGAAAGCATAATTGGGAATATCAATATTGATGCTATTAGAATAGTGGCAGTGAACTTTGGGCGCCTGGCGGCGGCCATGTTGGTAGGCCCAGGGCTCGGAGACACGTGGTACAGCACTACCGTGCTCTGTGCCCAGCAGACGATGACCTCACACAGCACGCGCGCGCGCTCGCTCGCGCGCGGCTGACGAAACGTTGCGAGATATTTCGCCACCCCGAGAAATCCCGCCGTTTGCGATTAAGTTTAAACTACAAGATGTTGAAAGAGCGGCAGATCCACAAAACGACGATTATTAACAGTCACTATCATCGAGCTATTGAATCCCATCCAAAACGCTTAATTGTGTCCTTTACTTCCTCATTAAGTAAATTATAATCGTCTGGCGTCCCTTATGCATATGTATAAGTACGTAAATGCACAGCCATACATATATTTCCATAATTCGCGTTTTATTAATGACTCGAGTCGCGTCGCAGCGACTAGAGTAAATAGTTATTCCGTTAGATACGAAATTACAAAGAAGTCAATGAAATCATCGTGCAACTCTTCCTCCTCTTTGTTATTATCCTGTGCCATAACTGTAAAAATGGCACCGACGTGTTTCCCCCTATTATCATATTCAGCGTAAAAGTGACATGCGCCGAGTATTTCCCTATCCCCTCGCTACACGTGAGTATACCAAGTTTACTAACTCCGAGGAAACATGGATCGCGTAAACTGCTTTACGTGCTCTATATTGGAAAGTTCTGTGGCAAAAGATAATTGATGAAATCGAAGGGGAATGTGCTTACATTTTAGATACCCTTTCAGGCTCGCGTTTTGAATATGGAATAGTTTCGATCTTTCACAGAGACGGTTTCGATGATTCTGTTTTTACTGGCATATATAAGTAGTCCCGAATAATCTACAGTAGGCTTCAAGTCACTCTCGTCGCAAGTAGTAGGCTCACTGTTATCGGTATGTGGTGCGATGGGCGCATTCGATAGCAATTAAAAAAATCGTGGTAACATCGAACGAATGTCACTCGATTCGAAACCCTTTTATTCACTACGCGAAGGTACACGGGTCGTGTAGATTAAAAAAAAAAGGGAGAAGCTTGGACGGCGCATGCGCGGGGGGACAGTAAGGCGCATGCGCGCCGGAATCGAGTCGAACACGGCGTGGAAAGGCGCTGGGAACAGCTGGGAGATTATCAAGGTCATTCGGAATGACAGAAGCGCGTCACGCCTCCAGTCGAGCCCTCCACGTCGACGAATCAGAGGCCTCGGACCCACTCGATCGTCACTCGACACACGCAAACTACATCCACGAGTTCATCGTACAATAGTTTTATAGCGGAGAGACGCCACGATCCATTTGCGCTACTACGCTTGTGCCCCGATAATGAGGGGCGAACGTGTAGCGCTACTTTTTTTTCCTCGTTACATTCCAACGATTCGATTAGCAATTACTGTTATCTCATATCCGTGATTTAGGAGATGAGGAAACTTTTAATAACCATTTGTGGGGAGAACTTTGAATACGGATTTAGAGAAATATATCTAATCAGAAGATTTTTATAAAATAGCGAACATAATTAGAAGTTCTCGGCCGAAATGGGAGACAGAAATGTTTCAGATATTTTAATATCAATATTGAAGTAATATTATAATAATATAATATTTAATATTATAGAAATATTATACTAATATAATATTTCATATTAACTTAGCGATTTTCTCTACTTTTTATTCCACAATGTTAGTTCGAGATGTTAATGTATCCGATTAGTTCCAAACATAATTACACTATCAAGACTTTTTAATCGGTACACTCACGTTTGTATGGTGCCAGTACTCGATGAGACCCAGCAGATCGGAGCTCGGGGCGTAGAGCAGAAAGTCCCGCCACTCGTTGAAACTTATGGTCAGACTTCCATCCTTGTCCATTCTAGAAAATCGATAGGAAAATCAGGCTTCCGCCTCCCCCGCGCTTGCAAGCATCGCTCGCGCCTGAAAACCTTACCGTTGCAACAATTTCTTTGCCTCCGCGTAGTCCATTTTTATCCCCAGCTCCTCGAACGCCCTTATCAGCTCCTCCAAATCAATTCGCCCTGCGATAACGAAATCGTATTACGGTACATGCTGGGCGGCGAACAATGGTGCTTTTTTCTCTCTCTACCGAACGAACAAATAGCAATAACAGTGACATCAACGGACACAGGTTGCGCAACTTTAGTTGACAATGATAATCAGGTCTCGTCGTTGTTAAGTAAACTCGAGATACACATCTGTACACAGAGTACGTGTCTATAAAATACTGCGATTTTGCGCTGTCCCTGTTTGCATGCACATGACTCGCGATTCATCAAAAACGTCGGGTTGACCTTGAACTTTTTCCAATCGCGACGTGCATGATGCTTTTTAATATGTGTTTAGTCACTGATAAAATGTCCAGACCAATGATGTCACAGCGTGACCCTGGAGTGGCCTTAAGCGCTGGAACGTCATTATCTATTGCTACTGTACGGTGACGTGTGACGGATAATGGGTATTAGAGATGCACAGCGGAAGATGTGCTTCTTATCGAAATTTTCTGCTTTAAGGCCAAGGCCATTCCAAGTTCACCATTGCGTATCACAAAATCTATTTTTCATTGTTCAGAAAAATATATTTACGCCGTGATATTGAACCGTTTGAAGCGAATTGACGTTAACTGTCGATTTTTTTCGAGTTTCTTAATTATTTTTATTAGTTTAATTATATTGTGAATTGGATAGAAATCGGTGAATGGTAGCGATACATATGAAATAAGATTGAATTCTTAGGCTTAGGGAATTTTGGAAGATGCTTTTTTTATTAGAAATATGACATCGAATGAAATGGAATTGAGGACCTTGCAGCAACAGCTTCATTTTTATCAACTTTGTGTAAATTAGAAAAAACTATTAATAAAGTTATTGCTTTGATTTATTATTGAAGAGGGTAATTTTCAGTTTCCCTAAATGAAAAACATATTTTCACACAATAATAAGTAGCAGTTGTTGAGTTGATAAGTTTTTATTTCTATTTTTGGCAACAAAATATCCCATAAGAAAAGTTTTAGAATTAATATTAATATTTCGAAATATTAATATTAATTAGTATTTGTAATTTAATACTAATATAAAGTAATTAATTAATACTAGTAGTATAAGTTTTATATTAATACTAATTAGTATTAATATTTCGAAATATTAATTTTAATATTAAAAATTTTATTATGGAATATTTTGTCGCCAAAAATAGAAATAAAAACTTAATATTTATTAGTATTAATATTTCACTTTAAAAATATTAATATTAATTCCTACTTTAAAAGTATTAAATATTGATATTTCCACTTTAAAAATATTGAATATTGATATTTCCACTTTAAAAATATTAAATATTGATATTTCCACTTTAAAAATATTAAATATTGATATTTCCACTTTAAAATATTAAATATTAATATTTCCACTTGAAAATATTAAATATTAATATTTCCTCTTGAAAATATTAAATATTAATATTTCCACTTGAAAATATTAAATATTAATATTTCCACTTGAAAATATTAAATATTAATATTTCCCCTTGAAGATATTAAATATTAATATTTCGACATAAAAAATTAAATATCAATATTTCCACTTAAAAAATATTAATATTGATATTTTTATTTTTATTTATTTGCAATAAATGGCTCATTTGTCATAAGATTTGTATCAAACGTGCACCAAACGATGTAAAATTCTATTACATATATAATATGTCAGATCTCACAAACAAAAAATGGAGCTACCCCCCTCTTGCCGCAAGGCCCGCAATTACTTCAGGTGACAGCTTTTATAGAAGCGTCCTCTAATACATGTAGGGACTTCCGCATTACTTTTCAAATGCGCCAACCACTCGCGCCATCTACTCACCATCCTTGTTTTTATCGAGGTGGGAAAATTGCAAGCGCAGATTTTTTTCGTGCTCCCGGACATAATGTATAAACTCGGCGAGGCTGATGTCGCCACTCTTCGTGCTGTCCGACCTGGCCAAAAATTCCTGAAATGGAAAAACCCACAGGTGACACTGCAACTCGAGAAACCTGTTCTACAATCGGAAGTATAAAATATCACTTTCGTAAATTTCCTCGAAACATCCACGCAGGCGCGGATAATAGTAAAGATTTGCGCAGAAAACGCTTAAAAAAAAAGATTTCGAATTGAATAAAAATTTATGGGTCAAGGTTTCTGTTTCAAAACTGTTTATGCAGAAGTTTGTGAAATACAGAATTAATCTGATATGTAATGAAAAAAATCTAGCACAAATTTCGTGTGCTAAAAAGAAATTTTGTTAATATAATTTCTGCTTAGAAAAGAATTTGAAATAGTTAGAAATTTGTATGTTAAAATGAATTTTTTATTGGACCGCTAACAATACGTACGAACCTTGAGGAAATCGTACAAATTGCATTCAACGCGAAACATAATCGATACACATAATCGCGCTTTAAGGACAATGCTGGTTAACATTATTTCAGTCGTGAGACTTAAATTCAATTATTTCCCTTGATAAAACATTTTGTAAGCTATTAGTATATGAAGATAAATGAAGTAAAAATATTTATCAGAAGCTCGAGTAATTGAGATAAATTCCGTGAAAAATGTATGTGCTGCATCGTGCTCCTAAGTATCCGCAACGAAAGACTCACGGTTTAAGATTTTAGAGCCTACTTGATCTTTCTGGTGACATGCAACGTCAAACATATTTATTCCTATTTTATTCATTCATTTTTCTATCTTACTTATTCGCGGGCTAATAAATCAGCAATGTTCCTTGGCATTCATGCTTCACGAACAAAACGAAAAACGAGAAAACACAAAATCGATAACAATGCAGAGCTCCGTAAAATAAATCCAAGATTTATCTGTAAGATATGTACAGCTAGGACACATATATACAGGGTGTTACCGAACTAGCGATACAATACGAAACAGGGTGGTTCCATAAAAAAAATAAGCAAAAAATATATAACCCTTTTCAGTGCAAGACCCCATTTTCAAGAAAATCGATTCTAAAACCCCATCCCGTACGCATCTGCAAAGAAACTGGCACACTGCACAGAAATGGAAATTATACAATTACATAACGACTTATTTTCGGCCGATGCTACGTTTTCCACAAAACGAAGACTGAAAATCCAGTTAGAATTAAACTCGATAGTTCCAAAATGCTTCGATCTTAAAGTATCTACTCAGCAAATTCGAATCATTTTTCCCCAATGATTCATCGTTCCATTTTACCTCTTCTCTTAAAACCAGAATCCCAAATCAAAGAATATTTCCCTACATTTCCATGTCGAATCACACCCTCTGAATTTACACCGTTCGTTTAGCGACACCCTGTATACCGAAGACATTCCCCGACCAGCAAGAAATAATCCACGAAATCCTAATCGAAATCCATAGAACTTCCGTGTGGTTCCATAAGCCACAACCAGGAATAATTAAACACCGCAGAATGTTCGACCGATTCGAGGAAAATTCGAAAGTCCCACCAAAATGTGTATTCGCATGTGTGGTTCGACCCGTAGCGTGTTGGCACCTTGACACGTATCGAAGCGAAGTATGATGTATTCAGGGAATTCCACGTACCTCGGCATAGTATTTGTCCACGCCGACCTCGCGCAGCGCTTTGGACAAGTCCTTCACGTCTATCTTCCCGTTCCCGTCTAAATCTAACGTCTGGAATATTTTCTCCAGCCTCTCCTCATCCTCTGCCGGCAACTCGTGCAAATAATGCGGCGGCATTACGCCGTGCACCGCACTTCCTCGATTACCGGGCATGGTTCTGTCACTTCCTATGTCGCAAAGTACTCAACGGCAGTTTGTCGGCCGTCCACGCGTGCCCGTCGCCTCCTTCGTTCCCTTCTTCACGTTCGAAAAGGCCACGACGTCCCCCGCGAACCGCTCGCTAACTCTTTACACGGCCACCGCACGAACGGTTTCGATCGTTACGCACGTCTACGGGCGAACTCATAGCTGCACCACACACGTGGCTGGCGGAACGGCGCACATCGATCCGCCAACAATCCACGCACTTTCTGTGAAACGGGAGGAAACCGTTTACCCTGACCCGGGGCCGTCGGCGTCGTCGATCTTAACGCGCCCCCTTGGAACACTTTCGACCGACGATCGGCGACGATTTACAGGGACACGGGATCCCGGGCTCTCCACACCCTTTTCTGTCGCAGCGAACCCACCCGAATCGACCGTGTTATTCACCGCGCGACATCGAACCGGAATACCCGTCTCCACGTTCATAAATCGAACAACCGTCTACGCCGAACTAAGCTCGCCGCTGCAGCTGGAGTATCCTGTTCCGTGCGAAAATGTAATGACCGTGCCATCTGATAGAGAATTCGGGAAACACGGAGGTGTAGAAACCGATCGATAAAATTAAACTCGGAAGAACGCGAATGTTTAGACATCTGCTATTCCGAAGCAATTAAATAACGTAGATGCTTCTCTGAATAATAATAATCGGATTTCAATAAAAATCTGTCGCTATTAATAGCGACACTTGGGAACTACACCGTCGATAATGAATAGATGATTCTCGTTGAATAGATAAATATATTACACTTTCACTTACAATACATTCATTAGAAAATACATTTAACTTTCGTGAATATTCCGATAGTAATACAAAATGTTCGAAGAGTTTTAAGCCTCGATGCAACATTACAATACTTCCGATCAAGTGTCTCTCTATTGCCGAAGCATTGGTTACCTCGAATCCCACGTTTTCTGTCTTCTGCTCGCGTGCAAGGAGAAAGGAAGAATCAACGGAAGAGTGTATCATCAATCTTCCTTCAACTATTCTGTATACAAGGGGAATCGAATTGTTTACGCAGAATTCAACCTACAATTGTAACGGCCTGGCGATGCATGTAGAGAAGATTATACTAACGTGACGGTATAGAGTATCTGCATTGATGAATGGTGAACGAAGTCGGGATTAGCAAGTTTTATTGCGAACGTACCACAGATGTTTTACGTTACAATGCGGCTTTCTCCACAGTTATTTATTTTAGAAAAATACATTAAAAATGCCAGACTAACAATTACACTAAACGTAACGGGCAACATGGAACATATGACAGTATTTTTAGATACGGTACATCTTTTCTTTTTTAGACCGCCAGCGAAACGAACAACCGCCCGGGGATTTTTCCTACTATCTCGCACAAACATTTCCAAATTACTTACAGAGTATGCCGTGCACGCGCGTCGCATTGCTCGTTACGTTTACGGCTAATATAACAAAAAATCTTATAATCGAGGAATTAATTTAACGTAAGTGTCGCAGAAGTACCATTCGTACTGTTAAGTGCCAAGTGCTCGCTGACTATATGCATTATATACCGATATGTATATAATTATTATTGGTTTTTTTTTTGTATGTTCAAACAAAGAACGTTAATATAGATTGTATGTTGCTTCATACCATTAACATAGGTACACGTGTATTATTATACACATAGTGACATGTTTAACATGCAATTAATCCGAAGCTGCACAAACAGTATTTGTTGCGCTTATTACTTCCCAGTGTACACAGCCCTCTTCACTTTTTTTTTTCTTCTTTTTACTCTACATTTATTAACGAGTCGTACTATGAATAAAAAACAGAAATGTCCTGGGGGCAACATCTGATAAACGAATGTTAATAATTCCTTTAAACGACGTAGTGCCCGGCGCGCAGAAGGCCTTCGAGTCGTCGGTGTAAAGGAATTACCGGAAATGTGAGGAGCGATTCAGAAACAGAAGCTTTGCGGAGTCGACGATTTTTTTTTATAAATATTATACACTTTGCATCTGAACAAAACTGTGAAGACGGTATTCATTTACAGAAAGGAACGATCGATCTTCCGTGTTCGACCTTGTGCTCAGACTAAAATGCCCTTTTAATTTAAGTAGAACGGAAAGCGTGAGATACACGCACGTGTAATTCTTGTTCGGAGGAATTTTAATATAGCCTGACGTGTAGAAATGGCGATCGTCGGTGAACTTGTAAAACTTTTAGAGTATCATTTGCAATCATGTGGTGTAAAGGAACATCGTCTCGAGGGATTCGAAGTGTAAGGACTATTTTTTTAATGTAGAAAGTACATCGATTCTTTTTTTTTTCTTTCTTTACGTTTCGTTACTATGGTATTCGAGATGAGAAAATTAAAAAGTGGCCCCTTTCTGCAATATTGTCGCTCATTTTCTTCAGTACCATGGCCAATAGTGTTCGTGATGATGAGATATAATCTTAGTGTATAGTGATTGCAAATTAAATCCTCTTAATCGCAATAGAAAATTTGTACTACGTAAATTTTAAAGTCTTTATAGTTTTATCTGCGAAACCATTAACAAAATAAATAAAGTTTCTAACATACTTCTCAAAATACATAAATATACTTTTGAAACTAGACATAATTAACACCGATTGTATCTCCAATGTAGGACAAACGATTTAGAATTGGCATCTGAAATGGAAATGCTTCCTTCCCATACGTATTGCGAATCGAACCATCGGTGTACGAATGTTCGCTTGAACGTAGAACGCATCATACTTCGAATTTAAGAAGCACAATTCCCATACACTGGAGTAGAACAAACTAATTTTCCTCAGAACTTTCACGCATGTATTTGCTTTACATTCTCATGATGTTTCCATTACAAACGAAAGAAAATTCTGTTGGTAAATAGTAAAACAAATAAAATTGCACCATTGTTCGTAATTTCCATAAGACGCTAGTTATGTTCTGAGATTAACATTTCTTTGCGGGTTCAGAGTGAATGTGCCTCGTCTCGCAGAACTCGAGGAATACTGAAATAAACATAGGTGTGCCCACTGTAAAAATGTCCCTCCTAGCCTTTGCGTCGCTGCGTGATTTAAAAGGCACATCTCAGGTCGAAAGAAATACTCTACTCGAACATACCTAGTTCTGCGTAGCAAGGTAAAAAAAAACAATATCGTTTTAATGAGAAAGATAGAAAGATCAACTTCCTTTGATCTCTACATTTCATAAAAGTCTATAATATAATGTCACTTCCACTAAAACTGGAATCATTAATATTTATGCTATATATTATTTCATAAAAAATAGAAGAACCAAAAAGCTATTGCAATGCGTAAACCACTATACTACGAAGAAGTTGCAACTCGATTAACGTATTCGGTTGGACAGAAGTATCGCTGTCGCGTTCCTGAATTGCCATCGCGCGATGGAACATAAGCCAAGAGATAATTTGATCGACGAAGCTTTTCGACTAAACAGATGTTTACGTCGAATGCGAGAAAGGAAAAAAATTAAGAACGTTAAGCTTCTTGTCGGTTGAATCAAGCACAGGTCTCAGTTACATTCTTCGCTCCGAGTAACGTTAACTTCATTTCTTCTTTATAATACGAAAATAAGAACAGAACAGTATGCCAATAATATAAATATAAATTAAATCTCGTTCACGATAAGAAATTAAAGTGATATAGTTTAGAGGAAGCCAATGTGACTGTTTTCGGTTTCTCTTAAGTCCGTAAATCGAACATCTTTACAAACGTGAGAGCTGCGAGCTCGCTTAGCAGTCTGTTCGTATCATTTCTTTCGCTCTTCAATAAAAAAGAAGACTTTCAGGCCAGTGACTCTCAAGCACATCCCGCGTTCGCGAACGCGACGGATTTACGTGGAAAGGAAAGAAAATAGATTTACAGAAAGCCCAGAAAGAATTTTCTCTTCATAAATAAAACAAAAGGATCGATATTTTTAAACATTTACATGAAAGATCGCAGCGGTTTGAAAATCACTGACCCGAATGAGTCGATTAGAAATAGCAAATAAAATGCAATAGTGTTAGTTTTTTCTTTTACCAGGCACAAATGGAATCTATAGTTAATTTTTCCACTACATACTGCCGAAAACGAAAGGAAATCTTATATGCGCTACGAAATCTTCCCTTACTTTACGCGTCATCAGTTTCTCGGAAGTGTTCGAAACTGCGCCGTCGCTTTTGTACTCGAAAATACAAAATCGGAGGCTCTTAGCGTCGATTGTTCATCTAAGTATGTAATTTATTTGTCGGCTTTACAAAAGAAAAAATCACGGTGCGTAATAAAGATAAACCTCTTGATCCTCGTGCTCGCAATTTAATTAATACACCGATCTCGCGCGAGCCGCGTGAATTTTCCAAGACAGCCGTTCAATTATATTTCCCCCCGCGGGGGAAAGAAATTCGAAATAAAAATCCCATTTCCCCGATACGAAAAGAAACCGTGAAACGAAATGCAGTATGAAAGCTACAGGTCCTTAAAAAATTTTGTTTTATCAGCTAAAAAATGAGACCAATTATCATGTACATATATATATAAATATATATATATATATATATATAATTAAGATATATATAAATCTTAATCGGAGGCAATATATATCTTAATTACGCAGAAACTTCAACAGAATATGTTAATTTTTTGTGTATGCACAACATCTATATATGTATATTCGTATATTTTTATCGTGTAACCTCGTTGCAGGTTAAATAGCATTCTTTCCGAATGTACCAGTTAATATAATATCCTTTGCTTCATTGTGCAAACATATAAACAAAATATACTACATCCTGTCATGTTTATAAAACACTGACATTAATTTCTGTTAAATTTTAACAAATCTGCTCTCGTCGTCTGTTCGATCTGTCTTGTCAACGAATGTCCACCCTTCCGCCCTTTCCCACAATGGTACCCATAATGGGGAAGCGCGCCGATCAACCCCCGTCCCCTCAGCGGTTCTATAAATTTGAATTCCAATGCGGCGGCTAACTCTCGCTTCTTAGAATACATCGATCTCTATAATAAACTCTTACCGCAGCCAGTAAAAATGAAATGGATGGGGCTTCCTGCATAACTAAATAAGAGCCACTATCGCCAAGGATTTCGCGTGTCCGACAAATGTGTGTGTGTTTGGAGATATCACATATTTACAGCTAGTTTATATACGCATCGATGAGAATTTTTCCGGAGGAACAGGAATTTCGTAATCGGAGAAGAAACGTTACGTGCCAGGAGATAATTATAAAAGGCATAGTAACGCGGGAAAGTGGCGTGACCCCGCTTCCCGTTACGCTGCACCAACAATTTCGGTCGTTGAAAACGAAGGGGATGATTATTAGTCTTCTATCTACCGATAGTGCGTCGAGGTGTCGTCGTCCGGCGCGTTGGATTCTTTTGATTCTGCTTTGGGAGAGCATTAATATTCTCCTTATGCAAACAGTAGAAATTCTATTTACTTTCAGTCATTCCATTGGAAAGTTTAGGCATGCCCGAGGCATGGAAGTTCGCACAAAGAATTATTTGCACATGTCAGAAAGAAGAGCATGTTCCCTTGTCAAACGAATGGTGGTCAGATCTAAGAAGTAAGCAGTTGGTAGTAAGATTTATCCCTTACTATTATTTTTTAGAATTGTCCTCTTCGCTCGACCAGTGTTTCTCTTGTTCTTGCAGCTCGAATTCCCATCGCAGTTCCAATTCCCGCATGTCGTTCGCGATGCCAGCCTCGTACGTGTCCTCCTGAACGATCGATCGGCAAAGAAACAGTAGTAATTTCAACGATCATTTTTTGTAAACAGAGGTTTAGTAATATGACAACGATGCAGTTTACCTCTTCAGATTTATAATCTTGATTGAAATTCTGCGTGCTGAGCATGTTATTGGGCGACTGAATCCACGGCACAGTACCGTACGGGCTCCAATTTCGCACGTCCTTCTCCTTTTCCCTTATACCAGCTTCAATCATCTGCAACTCTTGCGCAAGCCTTTCTCCCGCTGAAAACGTAGCTCCCTGCGTGGCAAGCTGGACAATTTCGTTTCACACTTCGCTATTACTATATTCAGGCGAGATCTCTTATAGTATTGCAAATTACAGTTACAAAGTACCTTCAAGTCGTTTATCTTCTTCTCCAGGTGTTTCAGCTGCTGCTTCACTTTCTGCGACTCGAGAATTAAACTGGGAATGGTTTATATCATGGTCAGATATTTCGAGTAATTAACGTTAAGATGCAAATTAGGGCTGGGACTATTTGTCGAATTTTTCGGTATTCGAATGTTCGAATATTTGAGTATTCGAATACTATTCGAATATTTAAGTATTCGAATACTGATATATTCGAATAGTCCCAGCCCTAGTGCAAATCCACGATGAAACGAAAATATCTCATTTTTATCTCGCGAGACAATTGTTTCATTATTTTTTAATTATTTTGTCATTAGTTTCGTGCAAAGATGAGCAACAATTTTATTTAAATACAAATTTCGAATAACGAATAAAAGTTAAAAAAATTCAATATTCAAAAAGTCAAATAATTTAAAGTTAAAGTAACTTTTACTTGATCCGTTATTTAAATAATTTTTTACTTAGTTAATGGCCAATTCTGGTTTCACGAAATTATACGAGAACATGAATTTTCACGATAATTATTCAAAAATCTCTTCTCTCGCAACTATTTCCATTATTTATATTTAATTGTTGCTGAGATATCTGTCTCATGGTAAAATCTCATCGTGGATTTGTCTTCAGAATACTCGAATATCAAGAGATCGACTTACTCTTTCGACATACACTCTGATCGCGAAAGTTGCGTGGGAGTTGACGATTCGGACATATTGCGACCAAAGGTGATGTAATTGTCTCCGAAGCCAGGACTGTTAATAGATTGCACGCCGCCGTTCGCGCCGATCGTAGCGTAAGCTGTAATATCCAAGCAAACAATTCTACATCGTTCTAGAATTTCTTCATTCCAAATTTCTCTATTTTCATTGCACTGTACATACGTTGATTACCATAATACCAAGATGCGATAGAATTCGCTGTCGGCATCGGTCGAAATGCGGATATCGTTGGAGGTGCACCTCCCTCGCCATAGAAGTTGGCTGGTTGTATGCCATTGCCAGACCTAAAGAGTCATCGTGTTGAACTTAAATTTCTGCACGCTCCACAATTCATCTACAATTACTTTCTCTGAAAGGTATCGTTACCTCATCAAGTTCTTGGATAACTTGGAGATCGGCCCGTATTTACTACTGGACGACGCGTCGAACGGCACGAACTCGTCGTCGAATAGAATCGGGTCTGCGCATCGGAAGTTGTTGTTACAGTTGATATTCGACGGAGGAACCATGGGATTATTGGGCGTGTTCGTCCAGATAGAGAAATTTGACGATAGCGTGTCTCCTTGGACGTCGTAATTCTGTAAACAAAATAAAAGTCGATAATGAAGAACACGATAGACGTGGAAAACTATTTTTAATAAACGATCGGTCGCACCGTTTTTATCTGCGGCACTTGCTTGTTGACAATGGTTTCCAACTGATTTAAAATTTCCATCCTGCGTTGCAGCAACATCGCCAATGTTTTCGCCACTGTCCTCTGATTTAACGTACAGGTGTAAGGACGGTTTAATGCGCACGTGGGTGTAATATTTATTATTGTATGCGAATGGTGGTTTTATTTACCTTTTTAGTGTTAGAAATCCCATTTGTTACGTTGGTCGAAACTTGCGACGATTCCCACATACTGAAATTAGGTGCCGTGTAATCGATGGGTGCGTTGGGCATTATGTAGTGAGAGCAGTACATATCCATGTTTTTGGGCGGTATCATGGGCGAAATCCCTTGCGGGGATGGTAGCATATAATTCGTCAGCGACCCAACAAAGTTGTTCTCATTCGTTGGAGTGTGGTGTTGCATCGGATTCACTTTATTTATAGAATTGAAATCTGAAAATGATGCGTCTGACATTTGTTCTTGTCGATTTGGGGCAGAATTCATTTTATAGTAGAGGTAGGTTCGAACTTAAATTTTAAATTCTCGAAACTTCCGAAACTCTCGAAGCTTAAAGCTGATTCTGTTTTGTAAATGGAATACGTTGCTTTAAGAACAGAACAAATAAAAGTGTAACAATATACCTACAAATTATCGAGGTATTTTATGCTTTTTTCATCTGGGTTTTGCGAGTTTCGAAAAAAGTGCAGTTTCGAATTCTTGAATCGCGAATGAAATGCAAAATTTTGAATTCTCTAATCGCGAATAAAGAGCAAAGTTTAGAATTCTCGAACCGCGAATAAAAAGCAAAGTTTTGAATTCTCGAACCGCGAATAAAGTGCAAAGTTTCGAATACTCAAAACTTTCTTAAGTTTACAAATTTCAACGCTTCGAGAAACCCATCCCTACTTAACATGTATACTCACTTTCCCTATGCGTATTATCATGTGACTTTATGGAATGATAAGGTAAATCTTCATTCTGCTTGAATGTCTTATTGTTCGATCCAGTCACCGATTTGTCCGTCTTTGCATCTGAATTGTTGGTTATCGGTAAATTTGACCTGATGCTTAACTTCCGATTTTTCGACCTGTATCTGATAAACAAACGTTACATCTTTCGAACGTTACGAACCCAAGCTTGATATAGATTCTCATTTCTAAACGATGCATACGATCATACTTACTTATCCAGTTCCATATCACTGTGAGCAAATGTACAGCTAGTAGATCTAGGACAAGATCCTCTAAGAGCGAGATCTCGACACATGCTCACTTTATACTTCGGTTGGCCTGGACCTACGTTGTGTGTACCGTCTTGTGTCTTTCGGTTACCATGCTGCTGAATGAACTCTACTAACGCTGTGACTACTGTTCTAACTGCTTCCAACGCCGCCCGACACTCTGCTAACGTGGGAGGTTCTGTTTCTGCGATAAAGATGACGGAATAAGAATCCAAAGTATCTAATCTATTCAACGTAACTTTAATATAAGAATACATACCTGGGCTCGGATCTATCGCAGCTAACAACTCTAATTGCGGTCTTAGACTGCTCAATTGTCCAGGATCAGGAGTACGTTGAAGAGCAATGACCAGCTCTTCCACGCTTTGAGCAAAGGATTGCGGAGTCTGTAGTTTGTCTATAATGCTTTGCATGTGAGATTTATGGCTAGTATCCCCGTACAACAACGCTGACCACTGATCGGGTGCTATTCTCAAGCCAGCTTCAGTCGCAATCTGCACTATTTGAGCATCGTGCTCCCTCCTTAAAGCTTCGTACGTTCTGAATTCTTCTTTCAGTTGCATCAATGATGAATCTCCTTCTCGTTTAGATACCTAATTCAACGTTACGATCGAAAGCTGTTTAAATCACCTTGTAACGGCCTAGCGATTATTATAAACGCCGAATCTTTATATATATTACCTTGAAACAACTCGCTCTATATAACAATTGTACAACGTGACCTATACTCGTCTTGGATGCTTGAGGAAAATGTGATTCTAAACGCTGAACTACAAACATAACTAACACTTTTCTAGACAGAGCCGATCCATCTTCCAAAGCCAATAGAACGAGCTTCAGTACTTCTTCTTGCATCGCTAAACAAGCAACAGGAAAATATAAGTTCGACGATACTAATTATACAAACTCCCTTGTTTCGATAACTCATTCTACTAAAACATACCCGGTCCAAGAAACTGACATCCACGGGCACGTACAGCAGCCCATAAATTAGCACTGAGCTGCTGCGGATTCTGATGTTGAAGTATCAACTCCGTAACCGATCGTTCCCCCAAACTCCTAGCCGCTCTCACCGCCCGAGCTCTTCCTTCCGGCTCAACCAACTGACAACCCACCAGAGTTACCAATTTCCTCTGCATCGGCCGAGACACGAGCCCCATACCTGTTACATTCGTCGAAACGATGAAAAATTACAATAAAACCGACCGCTATCGATTACTAAGCCGACGTTACCTGTGGATAAAGTAGGATTTGCCTGACATGGTTTGAGATATAAAGCAAGTTCCTCGATGCAACGTTTAGCGACCAAATAATTAGAATGGTCTTCGGGTGGTAGTAGCTTCTGATAAGACGTCGCAACATTTGTGGGAACTGGATTTCCGACCAGTTGCAGCAGAGCTTCGTTCACTGGCAATCTCTCTATTTCTGTGTTGATAATGCTCTGAAAAACGAAGTTCGATAGAAACAAATTACAGTTCCCCTTCGAAGAACGCTCGATATACATTCTACAAAGCGGAGGCTACAGAGTCCCTTCCCACATAGAATTCACGCGTCCGCATATCTAAATACAAATCGGCGTACATGCAAAAGGTATGCGACTCTCTAAAAAGGTGTAGATCGAACGGATCTAAATGAAATTGTCCCGCAAAACGCATAAGCATACAAACGCTCTCGAAGAGCATTAACAACCTCGTACCTGATCGAAAGGGCATTGTTTACGGTGTAAATTTGCAAGGCACGTACGACATATAGTATGTCCACATCCTAACGATATCGGGCCACGTATGGCCACGTCGAAGTCATGACAGCAAATTGGACAAGAAAGAAATTCAGTCCACTGCGGTGCCTGTATTGGCATTCTAAAACACAATCACATAGAAGCATTACTCGGACCACCCGGTTTCACGATCCCCCGCAACGTTACACCCATCGCTCGTCGCAGTCCCACGGAGCGTGCTGTTTAATAGGAAAACATCGGACCTACGTTGCATGGAGTGTTTCATTTATGTTGGCCACCCAAACATCGTGAGACGTGTACCGCGTTATTGCGACTCGGCGGGACACATCTCGCAAGAAATTCGAAACAGCCCGGATACAGAATTTAAACGAGGATCACGCCGGATTCGCTCGGTTCGCAGGGCTGGGAACGAATGGAAAGGAGTCTTCGTTCCGATTGCAAAACATTTATCTATAGATATAAACCTGTTCGAAACAGTAACGTTTGCTCGTCAACTGTTTTCCACGCGACGATTAGTGTCCCTCCCCGATCCTCCCGTTTAAAGGTATCAAAGCCTTCGTTAGCAAAATGATATTGCGTAGGAGATCTGGGAAACGTGCGGGATCGACGATCGCGGGAATTACGTACGAATTTTTTAATCGCTGTCGTCGCTGCTCCTCTCGTGCCCGTCGTACTTACGTTTGCTCTACATATAGGAGCCGAGGGAAATGAAAGGGAAGAAAGACGGAAAGGAGGAGACGGCATCTGCTTTTGCCACGAGGGGAAATGTCGGGGCGATCTAATACCGTTTAATGCGAAGGATAATCGTGAAACTCACCTCGTTATTGCCCTCACAAAACATCACATTAACTACTCGGTTACTTCGCACATAGTTCTGCCATCGAAGCGAGAACAGATGAATCACAAATAGTAAGATGAGCTCAGCACGATATTCTTCGCGTATACTTTTTTACCTCGCCAGCACCCATGACGAAAACAATCTAGAAAAATGATTCTCCAGTTTCCCTCGGCAGGGAGCGCTGGGAATAGGTGTGATTCTTAAAATCTTCGAGATAATTCAATGGAAAAATCCTTTCGATCTGCTCAAAGAATTCTATTTATCCAGGATTAAATACTCGTTCATAATTCTCAATAATACTCGATACAGAATTCTCAATAATAGTCTATTTACCTTTCATTGCAACAGTCGCTATTGGTACGTCCGCCTCTGAACGATTATCCTGCTCGAGTTTCGCGTCTATCCGAGTCGCGAACGTATGATTTGTTTCGCTCAGTTCACTGCCTGCAAACCGTCTGGGACGATAGTCTTGCTGTCGCTGAATTTCTAAATGCAAAAAGCGTAGGTGGACATGCATTCCGCTCGCGGATGGACCGTGTAAGCCCCGACCGAACTGACTGAGGCTTAATTAATATAGTCTTCTTTACTCGAACTCGTTGAATATAGAATTCCGGGGAGGGAGATTGGTATCTGGGCGGCGAGAAATCCTAATTAAACATGTTACCGTTGACACAGGAACTGTACGATATCGCGGTTCCTATGATAATAAATGGTGTCTCGCATCCGATCGAATACGCCAAAGTTTTGATACAGGTAAAATATTCACAGTCGATAAATTGCCGGGACGGTGAGAGTTCATCGGAAGCTTATAATTTTTATTTATAACGCAACAGATCGGGTACGAACCGATTCCACCACAACGAACAACTACTATATTTAACCGACCGGCTTTATCGTTGCCCAATGTTTTCCAGTACGGTAAGTAAGTTCCTTCGCAGGATCGGCATTCCTTGTTGCATTTTCCAATAATTCTTGAGAAAAAAATACGTAACCTAACGAGTCTACCTTATTTCTTTCGTTTTTTTCTTTGTTTACCTTTCGATTCCACTTGTTACAAAAATATTTAACGCGCGCCGCGTCGTAATTCTTGGACTAAACGATGCAAAATATTTCTCTTCTCTTCCTGCTTTACAGTTAGGTACATAAAAAGCGTAGATGGAATTTCCGGCTGCTACCGTGGCCTCATCCCAAAATTGTGCGCTTATACCGTGAGCAATGTAGCGTTTACGAGAACCTCTAAATGCATCGAAGTGATCATTGAGCGATTCGAGGATGAGGAGAACGATCGGAAGGCTAGGTAAGCGCGCTGGTATATGACCAGTAGTGTGGTCCTTATGGGTATTGTAAGAAATCAAAGTTTTTAAAAATTCTTCTGATAATTTCGGAAGCTTCCAAGTAGTTTAAAAGAATTTCGTCTAAAATTTTGTTAAAATATATCGAGGATTGTAGGTCGCTCAATGGCGATGGAATATTACTACTTCGGTATAATAGATTAACTTTTGAACAAGAGTATAGCATTAAAATTCGAACACACATTGCACAAAAGAAATGGGTTTATAACAAGTTTGTACTGTATTGGGTAATTATTTAGAAGTTTTCCATCCTCACCGATTTCAATGATTTTTGGATATGTTATCGGGGACACGATTCTGAACAACTTTTTCCTATACATATTACCATCGCTCGACCTTCGTTCCCGAGATATTCGCGAAAAACTGCTGCTACTACACAATGTATTCTGCCGTATACCTACCTATAGTACGCGTCCGTGGCAGCGTACGTATAGGTAGAATACAATGTCGACCTTTCTGTTGATTTATTCCGACGCAACGCATTCCACTTTCCACCTTGTCCCGGGTATTAGTATTGGTTTGGGTTAGATCGGGGCAGGGGCGCGCGCCCGCTTGCGGGCGCGTAATGCATGGTAGCGAACTGATGTGAGTTTAGAGATTTGAACTAGAAACTTGCGGATGTCCGTCAACACCTCGACTCACATGGGTTCGCTATCACGCTTTACGCGCCCGCGAGCGGGCGCGCACCTCCGCACTAATCTAACCAAAACCAATACAAATACCCGGGACAAGTTGGAAAGTGGAATGCGTTGCGCCGGAATAAGTCAAAAGAAGTTTTTCGCAAATATCTCGGAAACCAAGGTCAGTTTCGTCAATTGTTTTGTCGCATGCTGGCGCACACGCTGCCACGGACGCGTACTGTAGGTAGGTATATGGCAGAATACATTGTGTAGTAGCAGCAGTTCTTCGCGAATATCTCGGAAACGAAGGTCGAGCGATGGTAATATGTATAGGAAAAAGTTGTTCAGAATCGTGTCCCCGATAACATATCCAAAAATCATTGAAATCGGTGAGGATGGAAAACTTCTAAATAATTACCCTGTATTGTGTTACGGTGTAAGGCTTTATCAGATGCAGACGTAAACTCTGTTGTATATTCTATTCAGGTTGTTAAACGCATGGATGAAAACAAGGTTTCGGATTCTGATATATAAATATGGGCCCTGTTTCATTAAAATCGACAATTGACTATTATAAGAAATCGCAGTTGCCGAACTCGTGGTACTTGCGAAATGTAAAGTCCTTGAGCGACCTTTATATATCAAAATGCATAAATAACAAACACGAAGATATTTTTTTTGTTGAATAGAAGATTTTAAGAGGGTCATATAATACAAGTTTTAAAGTTGAAAAATAAGGACCACTCTAGTGGCCAGGGTGCGATGGCGAGAATTTCGAAAGTAATAGTTCGTTTTTTTTACAGTAATAGGCCTAAGAAGAGAGTCGTGTATGAGTTCTTACAAGGTCTGATTAGTAAAATGATCGCAATTTTAATTGGCCATCCGTTGGATGTTATCGCGTTGAGGATGATGGCACAATTCGTCGGCGGGGAAACGAAATACAAGTATATCGTTGATTAAATAAGACGAAACGAGTAGTGATGGGATCTGAAGCGCTTCGAAGTACGGCTGGGACTATTCGTCAAATTTTTCGCTATTCGAATATTCGTTAAGTTGCTCAATTATTTGGCAAATATAATTCGAATATCCAAGTATCCAAATACTATTCGAATATTTAAATATTCAAGACTTCCAAGACTTATCAAGATTTTCAAGAGTTTTAACCCATTTGCATCTAAGCGCGGAATAATCCGCGAGCCGCGACTGTCTGCTATCACCGAGCGCGGAATAATCCGTCAGAATCAGTCGTGAGTTGAACGTCGCTGATGTTTCAACGCGGCAACTTAAGTAAAGCGATGATGCAAATGGGTTAATCTTTGAATCATGTTCGAAGTGCTTCGAGGTAGTCGCTTGATATTCAAGAGAGATTCGAAGCGCTTTGAATCCCATCATTAGAGACGAGTATATTTCCTGTTGTTTCTACAGCGGTTTCCTTTCTTTTATCCATTGATAGCGGACTGTTCAGGTCGTTTGTGGAGGTGTATAGAGAGAATGGAATTATGGGATACTACGCAGGAATAGTGCCTCGCCTTATTGGACTCGCCGCTGTAGGAGTGCTAGTCAGTTCTTCTACTTATGTTATTGATAAGTACGCTGTAAGCGACCGCGAATTAAAGCCGTACTTTGCGTCTACCATAAAAGTAAGTCACCTAATTGCTTATACACGATACACCAATTGCTTATTACGGTACACCGAAATTAATAACTCTGATACTTTTGCAGTTTATAGCGGCGACAATTACATATCCATTTTTGGTGGTGTCACGTTGTATGGCTGTTAACGATTGCGGGTAAGTTGATCTAACAAGGGAAGATCCCGAAGCCGCAAATTCAAAAAATTCTGAAAACGAATATGTAGGGAATTTCCTCCTGATTACAACGCAATTTTTGTTTAATCAAAATTGCGTAATATAATACGTCTGAACAATATAAATTGAATTTCGACCGTAAAAATTGTTCTAATTAGAAGAGGTTGGGATTTGGTAAAAATTCTGAAAATAACTTTCATTTAATTATTCAACGAACCAGTGCGCCGAAATCATCTATTCTAATTAGAACACGTCTGAACAGTATTACATTAATGTTTTTCGTTGCCTCAGGTTAATTGCCGGTCTTCCTCCACAAATGCCAATTTATAATAGTTGGTTGGATTGCTGGTCTCATCTTTCAGCTACCAACCAGTTGAAAAGGGGAAACAGCCTTCTGTGGCGCTATTATACAGGTCCGCAAGTGGTGATAAACGGGAACCCGATACCCATCACTAAAGAGAATTTTCATCTACTAAATACAACACAGTAATAATTTCGCATTAGCTTGTATTCGAGAGACCAACAGTAAAATCAATTCAGTGCTACATTCTCATTCACCTTGTAAATTTACTAACGCTGCGTATAAATTGCATTTATATAGTTTTTTAAAGTCAATCTTAAACGTTCGCCCGATATACTCTTTTCTTTCATATTACGTTTCGTTGGTGAATGTAATCCAATTTACATTGGACGCCGAGCAAAATTTCCTTTTACCAATACAATTACAGCATGTATTATAAGAGTTGCGTTAGATGCAGAAACGTTTAGTACATGCGCAAGTATTACTTATAAGTACAGTTCATTATCATTTCAATTATTATTTTAATAATTCACATTCTTCCTCGTGGATAGCGCGTATATCTAAATTGTTGCCGGAGGCTTAAAAAGAAAAGCGAAGAACTGTACCGAATCTTTCGAGCGCATAGTTTTACGATACGATGAAATAAAAGAAGTGGTTAATCCTAAATACTTTCTTATAGCTAAAGTTAATGTTCTCGGAAGCTGACACGTTAAGTTTAATAATAACGTTTGTTTAAGGAATACTGAATTATATGAAACAATATCTCGTGCATAAAGTTTCGAAATTGGTGTTAAAATCTCTATCCTGTAAATCTCCCCACATTTGATGTATCATGGATTTCGCAAAAGTCTTTAAACCCATCGTGTATATATCTGTATATACGAATCTGAAAAAGTGGAGAGCAAGAAAAATTGACTTGCACGAATCAAGCATGCTTCTACGAGAGATATCTGTTAACGAATCACAACTATAAATATATAAAGCGATTGTATAAAGTTATGGTTAAATACATCTGTGATGTTTCTACAATTCTTACGGTGTAAGTTGCGAAGTGAGTTTCAACCTGAAAAGAGAATCGCGACTCGCAGCCTCGAATCTTAATCGCAAAATGTGTAAACTGAATTTATACAAGGAGAAAAATAAACTCTTACATTAATATCAGACAATATAGAATGAGATTTCTAAAAGGAAACAAATATTTCATTCGTATCTTTTATTATTTATTATTTCGATGGTTCCAATCAATTCAGAATATAGTTCATCAGGCATCGAGAAGTTACATGAGTATTTCATTATTAGACTGTACCTGTCTTCCTAAGTATCCTATAAATAATACACAGAAGCCTATATACTGTATCGCGTTTTCCATAATCGTACAAAAGAAATATCCACTCGATCTACAAATTGAATTATTACACAGGTGTTCCTTCGGGTGTTGTATTTGAACTTCAATTTATCTATGCAGTGCGACAAGACAAATGTGAATACTGAACAAAACGACGTACGTCTCGCGATCTCTGATTCATGAGAGTCCATTTAAATGAGCAAACCTTGTACTAAAGACATGTAAATATACGTGGTACCGCTCCATTCTTCGCTCAACAGAAGCATTACAATATTCTGCTGCTAGCGATACGAAACAATTGTACTACGATCTAAAACGAATTGATAAGCATGATACATCTTACGCACTATTAACTATAGCAGTTCGGGCGTTACGGGATACTTTTAGCTCCCGTACATTTCCATTTCCTTCGTATTAGGCGGTACTCCTGGGCTCGGACCCATTACCTGTTCGCTTACAAGTGAATGAAACTGTGGAAAACACTATCTTGCAATACAGATCTTATTACCCATTAAAATTATTTCCTTCCAAATGTTTCCAGTGTACACGTTTATAAAACAGTAACTTCGAAAATAACAGGACGCATGGTACGAGAACTTTGTAAAGGCAATGAAATGCGATAGAAAACATCTAGATGTATATACACATACAGAATTTACCGGCATTACGCTTCTCCTGACTAATTAATAAAGAACGTGGGAGCATCGTGACCATTTTATTGGCAAAATTCCGTAACTTATTCTTATATCCTTGTATTTGAAGGTGGTCGAGTAGACGCAGCAATTAATTAAACACACGCTTGCTTTAATTTCAATGTAAAATTAAGGAACGTATCCTTTGAAGGTAGATTTCTGTGGTACGTTCGATATAGGAGAGATTCCCTCGTATCTATACAATTCCATGTCTTTTCGGTGTCTTCGTTTCTAACATTAATCCGTCTAATTACATCTCGGATTCCTGGATATTTTGTATTACGCAGCTACAGGAGAGGGTTTTGTCGTAGAGCTATACACTATGCGTTTGATCTTCTTTACAATTTGCAATAAAGATTCAAACCGTTAACATTTAATATTTATTTAACAAGTATTACCTTACGCTATCAGATATAACAAGTGATTGCTGTCAGGTTCATGTTATCACGACGATAGCCATTAGTATTCATATTCTATGTACATCGAAGAATACTGTATATTCAGGAATGTTTTACAGAACCAATGAATGAAGAAGCATGTCTCGATCCTAGTCACGTTTATCTAAAGCACGTTTTTGTACATCGAAACAATAAATATGCAGCTTATTTGAAGGCCGTTCAATATTCACATTCCATGGCAATGATTCCGACAAATATCTTCGCGGGCTCTCCCGCGTGCAAGAGTCCCTTTCGAATACTAGCGTAGTGAAAGATTACCCCCGTTTTAAATACCATGTATATACAATAGTATATCTGTCATTAAATCCTTATAAAAGAAAACGAAACTTAAAATAAATAAAGTACAAACAGTACTGTGGCAGTTATAGTACTTAATATACTTACAGAATGTAAATTTTTGGAGGATACGATCACTATCTTACGATAATCTATCAACTAAAACCTTTTTTTAAGTTCCACCGTGTTGTCAAAACCGTATTAAATAATGTCGCCAACTAATAATTGTTCCCAAAAATCAAGGAATTAATACACCATCTATCAACCACGCACTCGAATTTCCTCGTAGTATTCAATTGACTATAAAAATTCTAATTCACTGGCAACATCCGAGAATTTTCCATGACAATTTTCAACGTTTCGCGAGAGGAGAAGATAACGCGAATTCCTATACGCTGTAGGATTCTGTGATAAAACAATAGTTTGTAATATACCGTCTTCGATATTCCCGTGGAATTAATTATCGAAGCAATACTATTTTGATTTTCATCTATTCGTAATCACTTAAACGATAAGTCCTTTTGAAAATAACTATCCACTTTCTTTCGTCGCAGATATCCGCGATGTTATCTACTCGTTAAATATCTCTAGAGTATGGAACTTTATGTATACTCTTCCGTGACAAATGCGATAATGAATTTTCAGAGAAATGTACAGAATACTGAAAATATAATAACGACTATTCAAAGGATTCTATATGCTTATAATATTGTAACAAAAATATCGTTTATCGTATTATATTTACTATGGAGAATTGACTCACGTTTGTATATTATGTGTAATGGCCAACTTTTAGTATATTCGAAAATATCTTTTACAATGCTCGTCGGAGAAGGGAGATTTAACAAACACATACTTCACAGAAATCATCTATACATCGCGTTCGAAGCTCGTGCTCCCGCTCGCAATGCCTTACATGCATAAATAGTCGCGTAATGATTGAGAATTTTGATGTCCGAGACATTCCACTAAATATTACAATTAATATGTAATTCGTTATTATTCTGCATAAAGTTCCATCATCTTATTGTTCTAGAATCTTCAACTCTTTCGTATAATATAATTTGACGCGCAACAGATACCAGCAGTCGCCTTTAGAATTATATGGACACAATTTCATTACTGAATCTACTTGATCGTTGTTCGGAAATAATAGACTGAGAATTATAATTCTGTATTGCGTACGTTTAGACTGTTCGTGTATTTAAACTACTAACATAAATTAGGCCATAGCGAAAGTGTGTTGCGGTGATTCCTGTTAGACACGAATAGCTACAATGATTCGTGCCTAGCGTGCGTAACATACACCGATTCGTATTTGGACAAGAGACACCGGGATACGTCGCGTTTACCTTGATTCCGCGGCTGCTACTTCAAGGAAAGTGCAAACGTATTCGGGCGCACGTTAAATTCAACGAACATTCGTCGTACCTATCGTAGTTACCACCTTCGCTATTACTCCTCTGTGTATATTACAATGTAGATTTAGAGCGTCGTCCATCTAAATCCGCGATTAATACTAATTGTAATGTCATGAATCATTATTTCTCTGCTCCTCGTGCGACCAGGTTTTACTTCAAGTCTAATTCAACTTCTGGATTCTCTAATGAAAATGGTTTCAGGTTCTCCACCACCGGCGTCTGATCGGGATCGATCCGTATGCGGATTCTATTAGTTTCTAAAGACCGCGGAAGCGTGCGTGGAAGATCGTCTTTGTATGAGCCGGACATAGGCGAAGTGTATGGTACATAAATTCGTACAACGTCTGGGCTTGGCTGATGAGGCGTTGCTCTTGGAGTGGGCAGGCCTCCACTGCCAGAGCTGGCATTAGAGATATTACTTTGTGTATCGAGACTATTGTCTAACGCCTGTGACCGTGTCGCCGAACTAAATACGGATAGGTCGGCTGTCGAGGTAACAGATGTGTCTGCCAATGACCGGCGTGAGCCATTGGGAGAGGCCCCATCGTCGAGACTTGGATCAAATGAGAATTTGCTTCCTGCACATATATTTAATTTTTTATTATACTACAATAGGGCATCGTGGCAAACATGTGTCGACAGAATAGCTTCGCATGGGAAATTATAATACATTCAACTGAAAACTCTCGCTATCCACGAACATCTCATGCTTCCCTCCTACACAGTTAAATGCTTTACTTATATGAAAATAATATCACTATGATTTTCCACGTTAACTATTAATGGCAACGAAAATTTCGCGTAACTCTCCGCGATTTAATATCGATGTAACGTAATAAAAAATATCGTACAACATGCATAACTGTCTATCGATCCTTGAGATTCGTAAGTAGTTTTTCTCACGTGTAAGTACACTCTTTATATGAAATATGCTAAATATACTGTGTACATTTCATGGAATAATCACAGTCTATTACCCCTTACTTTTACTTTACGTTACGCTAAAGTTATTGAGAGAATTCTTTGATACAATTTTAGAGGCATTTACAACTACATTCTAACGAGCTAAGTGTGTGAAATACTTTTCTACGATAATACTAATGGTTATAATACTTGAAAATCTCTTCTGTAGAGTATTCCTGTAAAATCCTCTGCGGGCAATTGAGCAATATTGTGCACAACGAGTTTTAGTATCTGAACCTTACTTTTAAAAGTATCTTACAGCCTAGTGTTGTATACAATCATTATATCAATCTCTGAATCCCTATCTTTATCTGTTTTCGTGTCCTTGACGATACTCTCTTGTTCACGATGCAGGAAGCAAGCATTTATATTACCATGTACTATGTTTTCACTATATCGTAACTCACCGCCAAGACCACAACCAGTTGGTTCGACTGGTGTTGTACTTTCTCTATCGTCCTCAACTAGCACCAGGTCTCTGCGCTGTGTTATGGATTCACGCATTACGTGCTGTGCCTCGCTAAACTCCTCGGTGCGCCTGCCAACCTGAAGAAGACACAGAATCGTAATACGTAATTACGAGGTAACTAAAAGGTTGAAAATTCGAAAAATGAAAAAAAGAAATCAACTTCTAGACCGGAACCTCCCCTTAAGTATTTAATAATCGTGACAAGTATCAATTACCTTGCTTGCGAACGAAGGCTCTTTGAATGTGCCGAATGGGATTCGTGGTAACTCGTGTGGTAAGGGTGGGCCGGGATAATCTAGCTTAGCACGCTTCAACTCTTCCATACTACGCTCCATAGTACTTATCACCGTATCATCGTCGAAGCAAAAGTCTTTCTCTAACTTAATTTGCAAATAATTACAGAACTCGTCTAGACTTTCCATCGGCATAAGGAAACGCTTATGCATTTTCATGATTGTGTATGCCACGCCAGGTAAAATACGATCGCCGTCTAATAAAAATACATCCCAAATTCGAAGGCCGAGACTAACAGGCGTCTGTCATAAATAAATTATTACGCTTAAATATGGCACCCGTTCGATACTATCTCTTAATTCCAAACGCAGTTTTAAGAAACGAAGTAAATCAACATTTACTCACCCTCTCTTGGAAAACAACGAAAAACCATTTTAACGCGTAGAGAATAGAATCGCAGCCGCACTTATCAAGTTTCCGTTTCAACTTCGGTAGAAATTTATTCATAATTTTATCATGGTGTTCTATGAAACGATTCAGCTTTGGAAACCCGTCGACATAGAATCCTAGAAGCAGATACACCTTATTTATATCCACGAATCGAGCTTTTTCCAGCGCAGAATTTATAAATCAAATTCTGACCATGCATAGTGTACTTTTTATCGGCAAGTAACACGGAGAGACCCCAAAATGCGTCTTCCTCGTCCATATACAGCAGAAGTAGTCCAGCTAATACAGACATTCCTTGACAGTAACCCACTTCCATATTATACATGCTATAGGCAGCCAAGACGTAGAACATAGATCGTTGTTTTATGCTGTACCTCTCTCTATCGAAGACAAAACCAAAAACATTAAAGCCTCGAGCACGCGAAACATATTTTGACTACCTCCTAAACCAGTTATTACCTTCGCAGAAAATTCTGAATACTATTTACGTACCTATAATTGATATGATCTCTGTATTGTCTAGCCACGTCAGCGTCGATCTGCCGTATCTCGGTGGACCACTGACGCGCGAGCTTCAACATCTCGTCATATTTACCCGCTTGTTCCCTCTTCAAATTTTTAATACCCAGGAGCAGCGCCCAGACTTGGCCGCGAAATCTATTAGGAATTCCTTTATATACTCTACGCCGTAACTTCTCTTTAGTCGAGGAACTATCCCATTGCTTTGTCATTTTCTCCCACTTCTTTAGTCTCTCCATTTCCACACGGTGAATCTTAACTTCATTCTGGTCCGGCTTTTGTGGCAGACGTTTATCACTAGAGTAGCAAACATCGACGATAAACGATACAATACAGTATTTCTTCGCTAAGAGCCGAGTTCGGCTTACGCCTCTAGCTCGTGCCCGACCTGCGAAGGCGAGAGCGAGATGGAACGAGGACGAGTCGGAGGAGCGACGCGTCGATACTCCGTCTTCCTCCGTCTTTCGCACCCCGTCCTTTACGTTTAGACTCGCTCTCGCCTTCGGCGAGAAAGAAGTGAGGATGGAATAGAAACGTTACTGCTACGATAATTACTGTATGAATCCATATCGGTCCGTGGCGTGGTACACTTCGTAGGAAGGATCCTCCCATGGATCGATCTCCGCTCCATTTTCTCTACCACGGTCGTAGCAGCTAAATATTCTATCTCGCTCTGCGGCAGACCGTTTCAATAGTTCTTCCTCATTCATCCCCCGTGAGAATTCTCGACCAGATTCTTACAAACATGCCGTCTTGTTAAGAAGTTTCTATTTGCGTTAGGCTGTTACCTGAAATTATACTGCCGATGAAACCGAGCCGCCTCTCGTGAATCTCGGCTGATCCGAGAAATAGGACCGATATCTGACACACAGGCGCACACTGAACTGTTATCAACACGCACCACCGATGAGATCGGATTGTAGGATTTATTATTATTCCCGGCGCGAAAGGAGATAAAGTACAGAGCAGATACGCTTTAGGATACGAGCTCCAGATAGCGATAACGTTTCTTTTCATTCGTGCGCGCGCGAGGCGCGGGTAGGCAAATCTACGTTGTAAAGTCGCGACGTTCTAAAGTTAACGCGCTACATATTGACAAGAGGAAAGGTTATATACAGTGGGATCAGATGATGCCCATGGTAAACGATCTTGATCTTACCGCCAAGGATCGAACTGCGCGACTACAGATACCGCATGATTAGCAATTAACTACTCTCCGTCGTTTCATATTACAGGGAGAATCCATTCGTAACAGTCACTCGTTTAGCAAAACTCGCATCTACACGTACCAGAGCACGCAACTTCAAGCCGGATTCGGATGTTTCCATTCTCTTTCGTATGTGCGCCGGCGCTGCCAACGTATCGAAGTTAATATTCATCCTTGGTGATTAGGGACGGAGTGCAAAATCACTAATAGTGAATTCGGCAGGCACGCATTGGCACTGCACTGGTGTCAGAAAGTAACTTGGATTGGTTGATTTTTGTAGCTTCTTCGTTTCTATTAGAAACAACCGATCCAAGTTGTTTTCTGGCACCAGTGCAGTGCCACCGATCAGAAGCGATCACGAAAATCGCGAATCACTGCTCTGTTTGAAATAATCAGAAGTGTTCGCGAAAATCACGGATCGCTGTGAAAAACCACCGTGATTGGGAAGGAACGTGATCGGATCAATCGTGATTCACAAATCACGGTTCTAGGCAACACTATTGGTGATCCTTGGTCGTCACTAGGGAACTTTCATTAAGCTAGTTCTCCTGTACGCGACTAGACGCAACGTCAAGAACTTTAAAGTTGATTTCCTCGAAAATGAAGCGCGATATGAAAAAAAATTACTCTTTCTTTTCGACTTATAACAAGTAAATAAGTCGAAAACTTTTCGATATCGCGCTTCATTTTCCAGAAAATCGACTTTGAAATTCTTGACAATGCATGCAGTCGCGTATGGGGAAACCTACCCTAATGATACTCACGGACGATTTGGGCGTAAGTGGAATTCGCCCCATCTTCAGCCTAATGGATATTTTGCATAAATAAACTTGCTACTAGTAGGCCGACTATCGCCCAAAATAGATCAATATTTTAACAGTTCAACCTGTGTTTCATGTAGTTTTCTGTAAGATAAGGCGGAAAGATAATGTATTGTATTTCTGAGTCCAACTTTTTCACTTTGCTTTTTATGGTCTGTTGGATAGAGCAGTAACAATGCCTAGGCAAGCAGTCATAAATCTTGTCAGGCATAAATTGTCCATTCAAGTCTAAGAATATGTAAAGGGATGTCAACCATTCTTATGGCTCAATGATGTCAACAGAGTCGCGTGATCGCGCCAGGGGCGTATTGGCAGGTGGATACTGTCGTATAAACATTTGTAGAAAATACTACTTAATAATGTATTTTAGAATTTTTTTACAATTCTATATACCCATCGTTAACTTTTTGGTAGTACTATGGGATCATAAATGCATTCGTTCAATGCATACAATTTGGAGGAAAGCTCATAGGTGTTCAACGACAATGGTTCCCACACAGCACAACGTCCGGCAAAGTCCCTGGGACGTTGTGCTGTGTGGGTTAAAAGGTGCGATTAGGAGTACCCGCACGCGGCGTACGCAGAGCATTTAAATTGTCAGCACACAAATGGTAATAGGGGAAAGTGTACAGAAGCATTGATTAAAGTGTAAAGATGGAAATGAATATAAAAAAACGCGGAAACTAACAACGCGCCGGGCCTACTACGAGTATAATACACCCTTGGCGGGTCATGGAACGGACCAATCAGGTTCATTCGTGCTAAGATCCTATACCTGGAGTGACCTGCACCGTGATCTAAGCACAAGTGTCCTAAATGCACTTTCGCGACGTGATTTGTTTCGATTGTAGAGACAGAAATGAACAGAAAGAACGCTAACTTTCGCGCAGCAACGTATACTGAAACTGAAGCAAAAGTTGAGTAAAATGTCAATAAAACAAAATTCATTTTCGGTCACTTGAAGCAATTTGTGAATTGTAGCTTCGATAATGTATTCGAATTAAGAGTATTATGTAATGCTCGGTAAAACAAGTAATTAGTGTGCTCGTGTTTACTGAATTGCGTGATAAGTGCATCAAATTATCAATGTGACACGTGTGTAGTTCACAAAAATGTATAAAAGTTCACGAATCTTTAATGTAACGCTAAAGTAGCAGTATCTGTGACTGTGTCCACGTGCGTTGGTCGTAAATGGATTTAAACTGCGCGCCCTGGAAATCTGGTTTCAACAACAAAGCTGCAGAATAGGAAATGGTAAAGTACCTTTTCATTGATTTTGTCGCGTTGAATTTTTATACGCACTTTTTACTCTTTAAAACACTGTAGGCAGTAGTTACTCAAGTTTTCATAGTCTCGTTAGGCTTGGGTCCAAAAAGACCCAGCCACCGTCCGTCGAGTACAATACTAACCTCCAAAAATCGAAAAAAAAAAAAAAAAAATGGACTGCTCTAACAAAAGATACCCCGTGCAAAACGTTAATGATAGATAATTACCATGTGTCAAAATCGACCTATGGCGAGACAATTTCTGTTCGTTCGTCGTTAAAAAAATATAATTTTTAGAAAATTCGTTTAGTTTTCCAAAAACCAAGATAGTTCTTTCGTTTGAGAAATATTTGTGGCCCTGAAAAGGGCCATTTTTTGTTATCAGTCACTGTCGGATCTCTAAGCTTTTTTCTCGGTCTTCTTCGGTAAAAGTACAGCTTGTATATTGGGAAGAACTCCTCCTTGGGCGATGGTGACGCCCGACAGAAGCTTGTTCAGTTCCTCGTCGTTCCTGATCGCAAGCTGCAAGTGCCGCGGGATGATCCTGGTCTTTTTGTTGTCACGCGCCGCGTTTCCCGCCAACTCCAGAACCTCAGCAGCCAGGTACTCCATAACGGCAGCCAGGTAGACGGGAGCACCGGCGCCAACACGCTCTGCGTAGTTCCCTTTCCTCAGGAGACGATGAATACGTCCAACAGGAAACTGCAGTCCAGCTCTATTCGAGCGAGACTTCGCCTTTCCCTTTGTCTTTCCACCTTTTCCACGGCCAGACATGTTTCGCTGCTTGCGTTGATATCAAAGATCCAAACGATACTAACGATGCTTTCCCTTCAACGGTAAGAGAGATTCTGATATCGCCGGCCCTCAGCTACGCTTATATACGCTGCACCGCCACCTACGTCCGTCCAATGAGAGACCAGCTCCGTTCTGATTGGCGCGGAGCTAGAACTGCTCGCATTCCACGATTTCACGTTCATCCTGGTGTAGCAACGTACATTTTTAATATTCTCTTAAAATTGTTAACTTTCCACCAATTTTACCGCCGGATACCTCTCCATACTGACGTCTTTCGAATACTCGTTAAAATGATCAATGTCCCCACTGCAAGTGTGGAATAAGAGATCCAATATAAACGTAGCAACTGAAGAAGGGAAAACGATATTAAATTCTAATAATCATCCTTTTGTTCCGCTTAAACTTTAAACCATTGCTTCTCCACGCTGTAAAACGTAGTAGCTAATGTACGAAAATAATGCTCAACACTCTTTTCGTTCGACGAATAAATTAAGGGGCTACTGAATTATCCATTAAATTGCACTCGATTGTGCACTAATATTTACTAACTTATTATTCCATATTTAATGTCGAGTGGGTGTACTTCCTTACAGCCTTGGTGCCTTCGCTAACCGCGTGCTTCGCCAGCTCACCAGGCAGCAATAATTTGACCGCGTATTCAACATCCCATTCTTTTAGTGTACGTCTACGGCTGTGAATTAGCAATCGGGCCATTTCGGCAGCGATGCGTTCAAACATGTCCAACATATAGCTGTTCATAGTGTCCATAGCTTTGCTCGATATTCCCACCGTGGGGTGGACTTGCTTCAGCACTGAGTAAATATATGTTTTGAAAGATTGCACTGGTTTCTTCTTCCTTGCGGCGTGCTCCCGGATTTCCTTTTCAGGCACTTTAGGTTCTTTTGTCCTTTTGTTCCTTTTCGGGGACATACTGTAATGGAATCGATTCAGAAACAATAAATAATAAAACTCGTTCGGAAAATCTTGCAACCGATGCTAATTCTCGTCCACGAAACTGTGCACTTCGGATAAACGTGGGGATTGTTGAGTTTATATAGTACTCGAAACGGTTGAGTGTTTACCGTTGAGTATCCACAAATTCAAATTTGTTTACCAAATCTAACGTATCGGTGTGCAGGAGTTGGTTCCCCTTGAATGATTGAATAGGGAAGATTGTTATTTGCGTTACGCGTATAAATGGTTTACGTTGCCATGCGTGGAATACGAGCATCTGCTCGCACATTTCGAGGGAGGCACTTGGTAAAAAGGTGAGCATGTGGTCTCGTTACAGAGAATACTTAACTCTGACAAAGGGAAACTCATGAAAAACCATAGAGGAAAATTACTAGCCCTTTACAACTTTCCTGTAACTCCAATGTACAAAGTGTGAAAATATTTGGTAAGATAGTTCTCTAAAATTGTATAATAATCCAAGAATTTTGTACGTATTTATTATGTTTATATCTCGTGCAATAATCACACAAACTTCTAGCATTAACGTTTGGAAGAATTTAATATTCCATTCCTCACATTTCACTACATTAGCGAGCAACAAAAAATGACCCAACAACGATACATATCCCCGTAAAAAAATTACTACAACTTCGTACATTGAAAGAGCATAAAAAGCATTCAGCGGCAAGTTGGGACACGTTCTATGAAATCAATTCTATTGTTCAAAGGTAACGGTAGCGGCGCCGCTCCAATCGCGTCGCAGGAAAACCGGAGCGATGCCTCTCTGCGTTCCGATTGGTTCGCCGCAGTGGCTCCGTTTCGTTATATAAAGAGGAGCGTTTCCGCGACACGTCACTCAGCGACAGTCCATCGCACCATTCGAAGCGTTCGAGTACGATTTCGGAGTATTTTGAGGATTCATCATGCCGCCAAAAGTAAGTGGCAAAGCAGTGAAAAAGGCGGGAAAGGCCCAGAAGAATATCAGCAAGGCTGATAAGAAGAAGAGGAAAAAGAGGAAGGAGAGCTACGCAATCTACATCTACAAAGTACTGAAGCAAGTGCACCCTGACACCGGTATATCTAGCAAGGCGATGAGCATCATGAACAGCTTCGTCAACGACGTTTTCGAGCGCATCGCAGCTGAGGCTTCGAGATTAGCCCATTACAACAAACGGTCCACCATCACGTCTCGGGAGATCCAAACTGCCGTGAGGCTCCTGTTGCCTGGTGAATTAGCCAAGCACGCAGTTAGCGAGGGTACCAAGGCGGTCACTAAGTACACCAGCTCGAAGTAAGCTTGTGCGGCTCCAAAAAAAAAAACGGTCCTTTTCAGGACCAACAAATCTCTCATAAACGTTGGAAGCTCTACTCAAACAATAACCCTAATCCTTTACCAAATTCTTGAAAGCTATTTTATTTTATTACTGCGAGTTCTTGATGTTTTCCAAATCGAAAATTCTGATTTTAATGGAACTTGTGGGAATGTGGAGCATATCGGAGTGTGCAAAAAGTAATTGTTTTCGGTGGAAGTTCACTCTGAGGGAGTGAAAATTATGAGATTATATTTATTTTTTTTTTTAAATATAATACTTTGTAACAGCGGGAAATAGAACAGGAGTTTAAAAATAAGTATTTCGTGCTCCATTACACTGCCAAACGAATAATAAAGTTTACGTAGAAAAGAAAAGTGATTTTTTATATACTATTGAATGAAATTAGAATTTTCGAATTGGGAATGTTCGCTTGTTATTCCGCAGTAGAATATTGCAAATGCTTCAGTAACAATTCCGACTTTAAATTAGTATATGTTATTTAAAGTGGGGGAATCGTTTCATAAAGTTGTGCAACGATTAAATTCTTTGATCGTGCGTATTATTAAACTTTGTATTACACAAATTCTATATGAGAACGAATCAACATCAGTAATATGAACAAATTTTAATTCAGATAATTTAATTATTCCAATTCTTATGAATGCGCATTTAGGCACATGTTACGTTTTAGTTTGAGATGTTCGCTTTACGATTTAATTCGCACGACATCCTGGAACAGAAGATCATTTGGTTGTAATATGGATAAAATTCTTTATTATCGAATAGAATAATTCACTTAATAAAAACGACCGGCCGCGTCGCTATTTCAATACACATTGTTTTTATTATCAAAAGAACGAACATTGTATAATATCTATAGAAAATATTTGAACAATTGCGGTTACGGTATTTACATTTTTCACATTTGCTTCCTTGACAAGATTTTTTACGCGAAATGGTTTGCCTGTTTTGTTGTCATTTATACAATTTTATAAAACTTTATTCCGTTGTACAAACAAATAGAGACTTCTCCCGCTTCCTTACATCCGGTTCAGAACGCTTTGAACCGATCGAAGTTCCGTGATCAACTGTTGTCCGTGAGGTTTGTTATACAGGGTGGTGAGACACTTCGAAATTACATCCTGGCACTTGGTGATTATTTTCCGCCTGTTTGGAAAATCGATTATTTAAAAAGTGTTCGCAAGGCACACTGAAATATTTAAATTCACAAATTCTTAATCCTTTACGATTAATCTTACGTAGCAGCAACTTGCCTGATAAAGTTGTTGGTGACATTGGAATGCGTTATGAAATAATTCACCAAATTTGTCGTCGATTGTATGAGATGAAATTCATTCCCTTCGTTTAACCAGGTTCGAGTGTCTTTGCCGATCATTCTATAAGCACGCGTATTAGACGCGAATTATTTCGATCGTCGAATGAGACAGACGAAGTGAACTTACTCCGCCGCGCGTGTTATACTTACTTATAAATATCTAAAAGATCCTCCATCGAAACTCCTAGCTGTAGAAAACCTGATATAATTCTGTCGTTCGATACGTTCAACTTACACGCCTTTATTTCTACTTGCTTTATCAGAAAGTCTGTAAAAAGAAATCCACGTTAAAAGAAGCTGTTCATTAAAAAGCGTCGATATTTTTGGAAAATGATGGTTAGAGTAATAGAGAAGTTTTATTATTACCAACTGGGAAGCAGTGCGGCGATCCAGAGTATTCCTGCCCCAGAGATATAATTTTGCTCATTAAAATAGCCATTTTGTCCTCCGGGGTAGCTGCATCATTCAATTCTACGAGACGAATCGTTTAATTAGGATATTTATAAGAGGCGTTTAACAGATTCGAGGAATAGAATAGGAATACCGTTGCTAATAATATTAGTCCAGATTTCTTGAATCAGCATTGCATCCTGGTGGCCGGAACAGTGAATTATTGATAGCTTGCATTCCCATAGTTGCAGAGGGTCGGCGTATTGTTCGTATAACTATAATTACCATCGGAAATCAATTAGGTACAATCAATAGAGACGTGATAAATTGAAATGTACTACGAGGACTAAAGCACACCTTTGTGATGTCCAGAAGCGAGGAGTTCAATGCTCTGAATGCCTCTTCGTTAAGGCGATCACCTAGATGTTGATTGCAGATTGTATCTAATATCTATAAAAACGATAAAAATCGGTAGTAGTGGAAATACAGTACGTGGTAGTTCAAGTTCTATCATCCACGAAAAGTTCAACGTAAATTTTGCGGAGTCCTATGCTTGTATATTTATTATTATAAAGTTTTTTAAAAAGGCCCGCGGTCCACTAAACACTCATCGTAAATTTTGTGTGGCCCTATGCATAGATATTTAATATTATAATATTTAAAAGATGTGTGTTTTGTGCACCGCAGACTTTTGGAACCCGACCTCGCAAGTAGGATTTATACAAAAACCGACTTTTGAAAAAAAACGATTTTCGAATTTTCGTGTACGAAATTTTTACTTCAATTAATATTTTGCCCATCTGAAGCTGTGAACCGAGTCTACCAGAAGTAATTTGAATAATTACAAGCTTCTACGATGGTAAATCGAGTCTATAGGAGAGGAATGCCATATGCACATGTACATAATTTAGAAAGAAGCTCCAGCACTAGGCTTTCCAATCAATACTCGTGAACTCATACCTGCTGCTGTATTCTAGCTATTTCCACCTTGTCTTCCAATTCACGCAGGAAAATCCCAAGGTACGGGGCGTACCCAGCCTGGTCGCTTCGCATACAGACCACCGCCCTAGCCAAGTATTCAACTCTCTGCGCCAACGGTATATTCGATCTGAACGAAGACGCTGCGTTAACATTTTACATCTCATTCCGCTCGCTATCCACTTAAAAAGCGCCTTTGCATACACGTACTCTTTCGTTGCCATGGAGTCCAGGATCTTAGCCGCAGCGGCGTGATTCTTACTCCTTTCGTAAAACTGCCACAGCAAATCCGGCGCATTGACCCGGGTGAGATAAGACTCTAAAGAAGGCGCCGCCAGGGCGACCAGCTCCCCGTGAAGCCTTCGTTCTATCATCCAAGCGTACAGCGAAGCGTGGAGTGTCTCGCACAGAGAGTGCAGAGCGTCGTTTATGATGTCGTGCAGCTGGAAGACAGGAATATTAGCAATGAATCGCGTAGAAGAATTCTTAGCGAGGCAGCGAGCTTACTATCTCTTTCGCTGGAGCAACAGGCATCGCCGAGGCGTTTTGTATCGGCGGTCCGGGTTTACTAGGTATAGTCGGCGTTAATGGATTCGACATGCTCTGATTGTAGAGATGGTCCAGGAGGTTGATTACTTCCTTATAGATCTCCGTTCTGCGCGTGAAGAGTTAGTTTGTTAATAACTGATACGGGAATTGTAGCTTTTCTAAACGGTACCTTTTCATGTAAGCGAATCGCCCTTCTTGATCTTCGATCGGCTCGTTGTTCTTGTAATAATGCAACGCGGCGTTATTGGGGTCTACTTTTTCCGCACAGCAGAGACACAGCTCGAGTACACCCGAATAAAATTGACACGTGATGAACTGCTGGCACACCGCGCTCAAGTTCAATCTGGGAGCAACCTCCTTGCAGAGCTGTGAATAGAAGCACCAGGAAGAGGATAAAGTAAGGGGATGTGTTATGGGGTCTCGGGATGTTTGTTGCTTACTTTCAAAGCGGATTGCAGGTAGCACTCTTTCTCCTCTGGATTCGCGCAACTCTTCGCTTTCAAAATTATCTCGTTGGCCTGGAAAGATAGCAGTTATATCGAATGTGAAATATTTATTTTAGAGAGTTCGTTTCCTACCTTAGAACAAACAGCATCCTCGCTTCGGTACAAATTTGGGCAAACTTCTCGCAATCTTTGGCTAACGACATCGACAGACGCATTATCGCCGAGATAACTGTGGAACGGAGAGGAGGATTAATAAAGAAAATTTTTTTATCGAGGTTCAGTCAACTCACCTATCTATGAGGTGGATGATCAGTAGAGAAGAAATTTCATGGCCGATTAGGATTAAATCTCTAAACGTGGCTGTAGAAAATTGATTAATTTGATCCTGCGAGCAAGGTTTTTTAAATTATTAGATCATAATAGACGAAGTATAATATTACAATGAATTAAATAGATGATCTACCTTCGAGAGGCAATTTACAATGTTGTTTAAGTGATTTTCGCATAGAATTTTCCAAAGCTCCAAGACTTCACAGGCGTGGGTAATAAAGATCTTCAATGCAGCCAAAGAATTCCTTTCTTCGACTATTGGTTCTTGGAAATGACTAGACACAGTGGTTTCGAATCCGTCAGTAATATTTCTGGTAGTGTTGTGTTGTTTGGTAATGTGGGTGTTTTTATTCAGGAATGATCTCAGTGCCTGCAGAAGTCCCAGAATCCAAGTAACTTGTCTCGCTGAAACCGTACTGGATATCTGAATTTTATTATTCACGGTTTCTTGCTTAATGCACCGCATGTTCCACAGCGGTCGAAGTATTCTTCCTACGTATAAGTATAGACCATTGTGCTTCGCCGAGAACTGTTGCAATGGGATATCTGAATTAAGCCCGACTGGAGCGTACGGTCGAAATACTTGGAACCTCGTATCGTAGTTTGAAACTCTTGGTGTCGATGTGCGTATGTCTCCTACGAACAATTGTCACAAATATGTTCCATAAAATAAAATAAAATAAATAAATAATAAAAAAAGTTAAAACACCGACTTCGAAAAAGTAAAGATGCACCAGAAAGTAAAAAATATCTTTTTCCTTATTTAATCTGCGACTCTCAATATTTTTAAGTCGGCGCCAGCTATAAAGAAAGAAAATAAATTATTTTTTACTTTTTGGTGCATCTTTACTTTTTCGAAGCCTGTTTTATTTTTCTTTATATTTTACTTTTTAGTTATTTAAGATACATAACTACACTTATTTAAAAAAATGTGGATAAACCTACGAAAAGAGCTGCTCGTAATAGTAATAACGAAGTCAATTAATGAATCAGATTTCTTATTTCTGATGTAACTTCAAAACTACTTAACCGATTTTGATATTTCTTTATCCACGACCTAAGTTGATTGAAGCTAAACTAAATGCAATAAGTTTCACGAAAATTGGTCCAGTAGTTACGGAGAAATTTGCGGACCTCTTTTTCAAGTCGGTTAAAGAAGAGCAACATAAGGCTAACGACTAGGATACCTGAAGTTACGTTGGCAAAGCTATTGTGTACATCGATTCCAGTCCCTACGTTCGACGTTCGTTGACTACCATACAGAAAGAAGGCCCTTGTTGCCCATTCCGCTAACTGTACAACAAAACATCGATTACTTTTAACGTACAGATGTCATCGAACCAGATCGCACGCGTATGTTTATAATTCTGGACAGTACCTCAGCGTTTTGAGAACTTTCAAGCGTGGCCAAGATGAGACAAGTCGCGCACGCTTGCTCTAAAGATTGTAGCTGAAAGTAGGCACGAACTGCTTCTGTATCAGGCCCACGCTGTTCTAAAAGTAGTTGCTTCAGAATATCCATCGGACGAACTTGCACATATATTATGGCGCCCTGCGATTGGAGAAACAAGTGACTGATAAAATATTTAATATTATTATTTAATATTCTCCTACAAAAAAAATTCCTTAGGGTTGTTGAATATATGTACTTCTAAAATAAGGAAATAGTTGTAAGAAACATACATCGCATTTTTCACAAAAAATTCCCCAAAATAACGTGTTCTTTTTCGTTTGCCAACTAGGCATGACCCCTTAATATATCTTCGGGTAATTTTGTACCTGAGACGTTAAGAATATAAACTTGCGAGGAGCTTCCATATGTTGCCTGACAAGAAGAGGTGGTTCCCCTTGAGAATTACTTTGCTTTTCAATGCGTAACGCTGGCTCGACAAGAATCTCCGCCATCGCCCATACTGGACTATCAAGGGATAAAGGACTTTGAGTTTCAGCTAAATAATTTGTAAATGGATAAGCATCGTTACTTAAACACAGAGCGGTCTCTGTATCCCCACCGCAGACGAGGATCGCTGTGCCTGTAATTAAAACATCCCGTAGCCTACAAACTTTCACTCCCGTTCCTCGATAAAACATATTACGCGACGTATGTATACCTTTCCTGTAATGTGCCATCTGCACTTTTCTTGGTCGCATTACGGTAGCATTAGCAGCGTAGCCTGGTGGTAATCTAACATGTATTAATTGGAGACCTTGGGGTCTAGCCGTTGGGTTAGCAACTGAAGTACAACTGAAGTAGAAACGTGTTCCAGTAGCTGCAACTACAACCAAGTTTAAGTGAACTGATTCAGATTCTGTGATAGCAGATATGCTCACCAATGGTCGGAAGTTGTTACTATCGAGAGTTCTGAAACGAGACGAGTGGAGCTTTAATTTACCAGTGGTTCTTTCCTTGGTAATATCTTTCCACGTTTATACATACTTAACAACATGAACGGCGTTCTGTACCAAACATGCTTGCGACAGAGACGCAACCTTGGATGCACCCTCGTTATCAATATCCCAAACTGTAATTGTTCCTTTGTCGCCGAGGGTGTACAAGATATTACGAGAATCATCCACAGAGATCTGTATTATTGCTTCCTCCTCCGATAAAGCTATAGTGACGAACGATGGTACTAGGAATGACAGTGGGCCTTCGGAATGATTTATCTTTTTACAACGCTTCCCAAACCAACTACTTTCTGCCTACGCAATGAATATGTAGAATATTTGATTGTTCGATGTTGTTCTCGATTATTTTTATGCTCGTGTTTATCCGTCGAGGCTCACCTGATAATATATTTCATAAAGGGAGCCGTTCCTACCGCCCAGAAAAATTCTCCCGCTGCTAGTATTTGCTATCGTCGTAATGCCAATGCCGTCTGTAGTGACCGTGAATATTGGTTCAGGAACTAACTGCATTTCTGGCGTCGCACCTATGCAAAGGATTAACGAATTGAATAAAAGCTTCGGAATCGTAAAAGTTTGTAGCAACGACGAAACTGTAATACCGTCGCAAGTTTCTGCTAACGTGACTCCCAGGATGGTTATTTCTACCGTAGTTGTTAGAATTAGTAAATATTTCACGTAAGACTGGAACACTCCAGCTTTGGGCTTTACTAAACCTACGCTTATAATAGTCTCATTCAACCCATCGAAATATGCGACATCAGATCTAAAAGTACATTATCGTTGTAATCGTTAATTTCCTTCGCGTTGCGTGACGATAGTTTCACGAAATTTTAAGTGAATATTTACTCATTCTCGTAGGACCAGACGTATATGTCGCTATCAATCGTCAGCCACGCTTTTGATATCTCTGTAAAAAGACCCATCATACAATGGCATTGCATGTCTAATCAAATATTAAGGAACTATATCCTGTGCAAAATAAGGAAGCGAGAAACGGGTTTGAAAATGCGAAAGGATACGGTGAAAGTGTTCCATTACTTCGGAAGGTAGAGAGATTTTACTGTGCAGCTTCATTTGATTTATATTTGGAAAGCACATCAGCATTCCGTTTAAATTAGGGTAATCATGATCGTCGAGGCCACTGACGGTTGGTCCACCTGTGGGATTTAGAAACTCACGCTTTACGAATCGAATCGTTAAGGAAGTATAAAGTATAGTTGATAATTGCTTACCTTGTACGTTATATCGCATAAGATTAATTAAAGAAGGAAAGTTACTGTCCGCAGTGATTTGTGCGTCGACCACTTTTCCGGCCATTTCCAAGGCATCTAAATGTATTTTAAGCGGCTCCATTTCTGTCAGCGTCATGTTTGTACTAGAAGAAAAGGTACAAAGTTACAAGTAGAGGTAAGTGTAGAAAATATTTAAGGGAGATTAAGGTGATTCTTGGGAATTTTTTTCTGAGAAACTGTTAAGCGGATCTTTTCCAAACCAAGGATTTTCTTATTTCTAGTATAAATACATTGTTGATGAACCTAAGACATTGATAAATAAATTGTATTGGACAACTCTTTTTCAATAAATAGTACGGAATATCTTGGAGCAGAATCGTAACTTTTTCTTCGAATTCCCACCAATTTGCCAACTTTTAACATTTTTCTCGTTTGTTAGGTTCATCGACAATGTAATTATACTAGAAATAAGAAACTCCTTTTTTTATTTCAGGGAAGAAATGGGGCCACCGTTACAATCACCAATTCGCAACTCGGACGCGAGAGTCTTAACGAATGTATTCATATATCTCCATTTCTACCGAACACTTTGTAACGAAAAAATTAATTTTTATTGTTCGAATGTGAACTAAAATACCCTGAAAGTTTGGAAAAGATCCGCTTAACAGTTTCTTAGAAAAAAAATTGCCAAGAATCACCTTATTCCTAGCGTCCTAAACAGGGCTCCCTTAAGTTATTTCTACGCTACAATCACTCGTATTAACATAATAAACATGCACGCGTGTAACGTAACAGCCAATTTTAAGTCGAGGACAAAATATAAAGGCCTCGTCTGATGAAACGTAGACTCGACTTAAATTACGTATATGTTTTACATTGAAAATAGAAAAACTAAAGTATTAAGAATGCCTGGCGTAAATTATTACTAATTTAGTGACTAATCCTCTTGTTTCTATTTATATCGATTTGTCAATTTGCATTTCAAGTTCTATCTTGTTCGTCGAAATATCGAATTTAGAGGTTAGGCTTGTTTATATGGCCAAAAGTTGAATAATATTGACAGTAATATAGTTATGTAAGTATTTTTGGATACACAGCTACAATATAGCAATTAAAATGTATACCTTGCGATCAGGGAATACTTACAACAATTGGTTATAAATATTCCTACACTATTGGTGACACAAATACGTTTCACGAGGTTTGTGCCGCTCGCGCCATACAGGTGAATTTTAAGGTTGCACTGTCACAGAACCACTGCGCACGCGCGGAATTAGCGGCTCTCATTGGCTGGTTATTATCTCGTAGATAAAATGCATCCGTTTGAATTCAAACTGACGCGTTTGTGCGCCCGCAGTTTGAATTTAAAAGGCAAACCGTTAAAGCGAGTCAAACGTACAATAAGTATAAGTAGGTTCCGAGTAGCGCGAGTAATAAATCCCAGAAACTGATAGCGTTATTCGAACTCGCACCTTGAAATACTTGAGACCTACCCAATTAGTGGTTTCGGCGCACTAGTTCGGTCAGTTTAACTGTTAAAAGCTATTTGCAATTATTAAAAGGATTTAATTTCCGACGTTTCGGTCTGTGTTTAGACCTTTTTCAAGGAAAGAAATTTTATATCATTTACTGCGGTCGCTTTTAAATAAGTCAACAACGTTTGATACGACGTGTGACACGCGAGTCTTTGGATTATGACAGTCATAATTAAACGTCGGAAATTAAATCCTTTTAATAATTGCAAATAGCTTTTAACAGTTGAACTGACCGAACTAGTGCGCCGAAACCAGTAATTGCTTATTTAAAAAATACGGTCGATAGCATAAATACTTTATTTGAGACCTACCTCTTAAATTTACACTATCGTCAAATGATTTATGCCATCAACCTCATGCTCCTTTTCTAGAATTATCAATCACAGTGGAAGCTTTATTTCACAGTCATTTATTTGCTGCTATATCTCCTCCCGAACGATGCAGTTTCTAATTCTCCTTGTTCCACTAATTTCCCTTACCTCCGCTCGTAAGAAAATATTCTTTACCAATTTAACACGCGTACAGCTGTGACTGTTGCAGGTGATGTCTCCAACGCCGTGGAAAACCTGTATTGCGAACTGGGCCTAAAGAATGACAATTCTTGTCCTATTGACGGTGGCTGGACCTCTTGGAGTCCATGGAGACTATGCTCCGGGAAATGTGGATTCAGGGGCAAGAGGACTAGGCATCGCACCTGCAACAATCCGCTACCCTCGAACAACGGTGCTTCTTGTATCGGCCCCAGTTATCAAACCGAATCTTGTCAGATCGCTGGTACGATTCGCAGAAGATAATACAGTTCGACGTAACTTGACAAGTATTTTATTTATACGATACTCTGTTTAGGATGCACGATGAACGATTACGAAAGTGTTGTCCACGCTCATCCTACACGCAAGGAAGAAATGAAAGTTGTGAAACAAATTCACAGAATATTGCCCGCTCTGATCGAGCTGTGCTTTTCCGTCGACTGTACGTTTTCCATCGTGGAGAAGATCCTTGGGAATAACGCGGTAGGAACCGAAGCAATAAATTCATGATCATTTGGTAACGATACGTTCTCTATTCAAAGATGCGTTATTGGAACGCTATGAACTGCGTCAAGCACGGTGTCGGATGCCCAAGTAAATAATCATAAATAAATGTATCTTCTATAATTCCGTGTCACTAAGAAATTGCTTTTTATAGGTCCCGGTGGTTGGAGCACCTGGGGAGCTTGGTCACCGTGTACCGCTATCTGCGGCAGAGGTCAGAAGTATCATACACGCATCTGCAACAGTCCGGTACCTTCGAGCCCTGAATTAACGTGCAGCGATTCAGCCTTCGAAACGAAAAGCTGCGTAGGAGTTAATTGCAAGAAGCATTCAAGTAAATTTGGTGCGCTCTCTGCGTAACGTGAGATATGTATCGCCTCGTTGCTGTTTAAATAGCTGGAACTTGGATCGAGTGGAGTAGGTGGAGCACATGCAGCGTGCAATGTGGTAACGGTATTCAAACGAGGAGAAGGTCGTGCTCAGAAATACAAAGTATACAAGAGACTGCGTGCGAAGGCCCGACTAAAGAAATAAAAGGCTGCACGATGAATGACTGTTCGCTAAATGGAATGTGGTCTCCGTGGACAACTTGGACCTCTTGTTCTTCAAGCTGCGGTATAGGCAGGCAACTAAGGAATCGAATGTGCAACAATCCTTCTCCAAGCGGCGATGGTTTACTCTGCTCTGGTTCTGCTTCCGAAGTTCGTCAATGCTTCGGAAAGCCATGCATAGGTGAATATTAAATTCGTAGTAATCGCTGTCAGTGATTCTAATCTGGGCTTCTTTAAAAGTTAAGACGCACGAAGTAGCACATTTCACAGAGAAGAGTAGTCTTCTTTACGCCGAGAGAGGAAGACCTTCGCGCTTGCTCCATGTCTACTTAAGATTTCTACCACTGACACCATTCGGAGACCTCGTTCATCGGTTCGAGAACAACTGTACCGGACCAATATGCGATTTTGTAAAACTCTCTTTGCAAAATGGAAGGATTGCGCTTTTATCTGAAGTTTCTGGCTGTACGCTGGGTTTAGTCCATCAGGGCAAGCTAGAAGTAATACGCGGAGCCTGTCCACTCGCTGTTTTCTATTTTATACGAGTCGCTTTTCAGATCGGGCAGTGGCATGTTGTATTAGTTGCGATATGTGGAACTCATGGTGTGTTACGCGTTGACGATGGGTCTCACAAAGTTGCCACTTTCTCATGCGTTCCAGCATCGCACAATCTGGACCACGAAATGAAAGTAGGCGAGGGATTCCGAGGTCAAATTCAGCGAATAGCCGTTAATTTCACACCTCTTCAACTCCGAGTGCCAAAGGTTGCATTAGTTGTTTCATGGGTAGAGTTAATTCTAAATGAATTAATGTGTTTAAGGCTCGAGGTATTATATCGTTTAGACTAAATACGATGAAAAGCATACGAGCGCTCCTTCCAGTAGCAATAACGTGCAGTATTTAATGGGAGAAGACGAAGAAGGCTTCATTTACATCGACTTAACAGAATCAGTAGCTGCGCCATGTCCGAAGAACATGGAACTTTGGCAAGTAAGAAAACAAACCTTGTATAGTTTACTTAAGGGGAGGTTCCGGTCTAGAGATGAAATAAAAAAAATCGACTTTTAGACCGAAACTTTCCCTTAATCGTACTCTCCCACAATCATTTTAATTATGTTCTCCGCACTGTAATTTAGATCACAATTGCAATGAAAGCGGAAGATGTAAACGGCGTTGTAGCAATAATACCAGATGACTCTTTAAACAAATACATATTACTGTTGCTGGAAGAGGGGAGAGTAAAACTTAGATTCCATCTGGGAGCGACACACGTTGTCGCCGAAAGCATAGAGCACATCTTAATAGGAGAATGGTTCGAAGTAATAATGGCTCAGGACGATAAACACCTGTACATGCAAATTAATGGTAACGAGAAGAAGTACGTACCATCGATATCGGAGAGAATGATTACGTCTCCAACGAATGTGTTCATAGGAGCTATACGCGATGAAATGAGGGTAAATAATGTATACTTGGAAGTTTTACTTCCGGCACGCTTTTGATAAGATTCTTCGCAACAGGAGAAGATATGCCCTAACTGCGCAGAGATACCACAAATGAGTTTTACTCTCGGCTATCTTAATATAGATGGGAATCGAATAGATCTTCTGTCGTTACCAGCTTTAGAAACAACCAGCAAACGTTTCGCAAGTCGCACTGTTAGTTTATCTGGTAATAATCATTGATAAATTATCCACGGTCAGTGGCAGATTTAAGGGGGTAGGTCACCCTCGTTAGCCCTAAAACGGGCCTTTTTTCAAACGCAAATTGGAAAGTGATAAATAACAATAGTACACGAAATCTCGAAAACCGCTGTAACGATTTGGATGAAAATTTAATGAGAGATGACGAAAACCATTCCCTACGATGTGTCGGGAGCAGATTTCCGAGATGAATTCCTAAAAAAAAAAAGATAAAAAATATTTTTCATACAAGAAACCGATAGAATTACCAGGGCCCTATTCTTAAAATAAATTATGATTTTATTAGAACTATATTTGTTTTCTGTATTATTACACTGAGCCCGTTTTCAGTAAAATATCACTTCAGTTTCTCGAAAAATGGGTTCCTGCTCAGAAGGCCCTCCCTAGGGCCCTGTCTTCAAAAATAAATTATGATTTTAGCCAAGCACTTTTTTTCCTATACTTTTCTGTACATTTACCTCTTTTTAGTAAACTACCTCTTCATTTTCCCGCAAAAATGGGCCCCTTAACGTTTGCCACTTGGGCCTTTTTTCATAAATTCGCCGCTATCCACGGTATAAGTAAAGACTACTTAAGAAGCTTTCGCCTAATGTTTCAGATTACTACGAAGAAGTATCGTTATTATTAGGTCAAGAGCTGAAGTTGTCATGCTTCTACGATAAAATTCCTTATGAGAAAGGAGTTCGCGCAACTTCTAAGAGAACATACGTTGCGTGGCTACTGTTGGACAAATTACTGCCGGCTTATGGAGAAAGGTAAAACTGTTTACCTAGCATTTAAAATTTGTCAATGTGCACACCTTTTTTTATAACCGTCCTTGATCTTTGCGAAGCAATGATTTTTTTAACCTGAAGGATGACGGTCGTGTCAGTACTATTAGCATTGCAAGTTACACAACTCGCGATGCGGTTGAAAACTTTTATTCCTGTCATATCCACCGTTATAAAAATAAATCGTTGAGAGGATCAAGTCGGGTCATCTTCACTTTTGGAGTTACTGTGATAGATAAGAGCGAAGGTAATTGTATTATCCCTTGTTTAAATATGTTACACAAAAACTGTAAAGCCTTTGTTCGCAGAAGTGGAAAATATACTGTGGGGCCAATGGTGTGTCATTTGCGGAGCCGTAATTGCGGGTTTCGTATTCATGGTAGTTTGGTGTTTATTGGAAATAATACAAGATGTCCGAAATGGGTACGGAACGGTAGAAGTATAAACTATTCCATAACTCTAAAGATTACGTCTATAAACCGAACTGTATAATTATTTTTTAGGCATAGTTTGTATAGACTTCCATCGTCAGGTAACAGTGATTCTACGTCTGTTATAAATTATGTTCTATCTAAGGATGGAATAACTTTACTTGGTAGCCAGCAAGCTGCGAATGACATTGTATCGAGAATCACAGGAGATAATTGAACCTTTAATGTAATTCTTTCATACGTCCACAAATTTCATATACAGTGGCTCACACCAATAATCGTACAACCTTCTCTCACCCTCCACGCACTTCAGCTCTTCTCAGAATGCACCACAAGCAAATATACAGTGGCGGACGAAAAAAAGTTTACATCATTTAAAATCGCATAACTTTTTTTAAAATTAATCGTAACGACGTGAGTTTTTTTGAGAAGCTAGAAGGATTAGTTTACTAAGTGACACGTCTCATCGTTTTGAAAAAAATTGCAATTGGTCGGTATAGCAAAAAAGAAGAATAGTAAAGGTCGTTTTTCAACTTTTTTTCTGGGACTATAATGAAAATTCGGAATTTTCCACTTTATTCTGCGATTTTTAAACGTTTGTAGCTCAGAGCTTTGAATTTTTATTACAGGCTCAGAAAAAAAGTTAGAAAAACGACCTCTACTATTTTTTTTTGTTATTCCGACCAATTTCAATTTTGTTCAAAACGACGAAACACAGCTTCTAAAAAAAACTCAAGTCGTTTGAACCAATTTTAAGAATCTTATGCGATTTTAAAGAGTGCACGATTATTGGTGTGGGCCACTGTATGAATCTCCAATAAATCCAAAATGACTAAACAATCCCAAATGTATTTTGCAACGAAAATAAATTTAGTCTAATTTTATATGGCGATAACGACGAACTAAGGACAATATTTTCTAATCCATGGTGATACGAAATAATACGATAATAGTAGAAAAACATTTTAAGACAGCACGAATAAGGATTTAAAAAAATATATTTATACAAATATGAGTTCACAACGATGGCAGCTTCTATTTACATTTAGAGTCAACGTAACATAAAATTTTACATTATAGAAGTCAATCGTTTAATAAGAAACAAAACAGCTAACTTATGTACTTATTCGGATATCCAACAAGACTTTACTGAAAGACAATGTACTCTTAGATCTCTTATCTTAATATATAAAGCAGAAAGTGTTTCTATGTTCGCCTGTCGCCTAAAACCTTCCAAACGGTAAACTCTGGGGTCACTGATGAACGTGACAATTTTCTTTTCACAAAAGAATAAGTAATAATTTATTTTTGTGAAATCAGAATTCAAATATCGGGCGAAGCCGAGTAGTATAGCTAAATAGTTCCTTATATTTCGTACAAATCAAAGTTTCAATACTATACATTATTTCCAGTAACTTTAAGTGTAAATGCTGTTTCATAATAAAATATTGGGCAAGCGTTCTCGTTGACACGATAGCGATATAATTTCGAATTACAACAGTTTAATAGGGTGTAAAATAGTAAATGATGAAATAAATAGAATGTATTTCCGCGTCCCTCGTGAATACTTACTTCTCAACTAATGTTCTCCCAAGACTCGCCACTACTGCTACTAGTTACGGAGGAATGTCTCGCTAGTTGAGGCAACTCAAAATGCCACTTTACGTCTTCATCTATGACAAGCCCATTGGCTATTTCATAATTTAATAAAGGCGGCCTCGCCTTGATACCTAACGTCGTAGGTCTGTTGTTTGGATTCACGTCCAACAACATTTTTAATAAATTATACTGAAAGCAACATTTCTAATTAATCCACTTGAACAGATTAGACTGAATGCTTCCTGTTATTCGGAACACAGGCTGTTAATTAACTCACCTCCGCTGGATACTCAGCGTCGAAGAGTTTCGGAAATACTGATTTCCTTAAATTTATGAGAGCAGCTACTCTCTCCATTTCAGTGGAAAATGGAGTAAGGAGTTCGAACAGAATGATTCCCAAGGAGTAAATATCAACCTTGTAATTATATCCTTGTCCATTTATTTGCTCCGGGGACATGTAAAGGTGCGTGCCAACGTACGCTGTGTGTAGGCTATGCTTTAGAGAAATATCTTTATTCGACGATGGAGGAGTATGGGCTTCGTTGTATCCTTCAGTCATCGCAGTCACGAGACCAAAATCACCGACTTTTATTTTGTCATCGAAAGAGAAGAATATATTCGAGGGCTGAAAAAAGTCATACGTTAAATACCAGAACTGAAAACCTTCGCTGTTCAAAATGCAAAGTAACATTGTCGACTCGCGTGTTCACCTTCAAGTCGCGATGAATGAGCCCCTGCAAATGAACGTACTCCACTGCTTCAACTATCTGCTGAAATATATTCAACACGCGTCGATAATCCCGAGGCGATTGGCTCTTCAGCCATTCCCTGAGACTCAACCTTTGGCACAGCTGCATTTGTATGTAAAGGAACATTTTCGCTGACTTGCGGGAGTTCGATTTGTTATTCAGATCTAAGGAGAACGACCTCTGTCGCTGCCTTCTCTCGTCGTTCCCTGAACGCTTGCCGTCGGTGTCTTTGAGCGCAACGGTTTCAGCACGTGAGTCAGCTTTTAATAATACTTTCTCGTTCACAGTGTTCGAGACTGACAAGTCGGAGCTCTCGGTGCTGCAGTTACTAATATCGATTACATTCTCGCACGGGTCCTTCGAATGGGACTTCTCGAACACGATGAAAGAATCTTCATCCGAGGCAGTGTGATTTAACGCGTTGTAAGCTTCGCAAGCACTTTCTACCGAGGACTGGTCAGTCAGAGAGACATTAATGCAAACGGAATTATTCATTTTCGGTTCGCTGTGGATTACTTCGGATGGGAATTCCGAGTTCGGCAAAGTTGACTTCTTCATCCATTCTGAATCGTGCTTCTCTTGCCAACCCGCGGGTGGGCATTCCAGCCATGCGTTGAAGTATCTCACAATATTCTGGTGGTCCAGCTTAGCCAGAGCCTTTACTTCACGCATTACACGCTCCCTGGAATATTGACTGCGAACCAAACGAGTTAATCAGGAAAGACAGCTTTAAAATCTGTTGGAGTTTACATATCGAAGTGTTAAACACACCTATTCGGCAACGCGATTCTTTTAATTGCATAATTGCAATCGTCTATTTTGTTTTTCGCTTCGAAAACAACACCGTATCCTCCTTTCCCTAGGCAGTCTACTTGCTCGAAGTCTGTCAGATAACGGGACTTAAAATTATCGCTGTTTTCTTTATCGTCCACCGTCCGAGCATCATTTTTATTCGTCTCTATGTGCCTCTCTACTATTAAAGGCTACATAGACAGAAACGAATACTTTTAAATCGCACGCAAATGTAAAAGTAGGTGTCCAGTTGAGGACACCATCCTTAACGCGTTGTATACTGTAATATTTAAAAGTTTTATATTCCTTACCGGAAGCACTGCGTCTTTAGCAACGGTAGTGGCATTTAACAGACGTTGCGTCAGCATAAAATTCAGCAGAATTGCAGTGGTAATTGAGATTATTAAAACCTCCTTCCTGTTAAAAAGTGAGTTTCTATTAAAAGTTAGAATCTTATGCTTCTTCCCTTAATTCTACGTACCACCAATACCACAATGATACAATTATAACTTGCACGGGAGTATCATCGTCTTCCTCCTGAGTATTGTTCGATGTAAACGGTCTGTGCTCTCCATCGATAAGTAATGGCTTCGAGTTGCTGCGATTGCACTGCTTGTGATCGTCCAAATGTAACTGATCTTTTGAATACAGATAAAATCCATTCCCTGGAAGAGAAAATCAAAGAAAGAAATAGTAGAAAAATCCATAAAGCGTGCTCCTTCGTTATCCAGATTTTAATTAGTCTCTGAAATTATCATACCATTTACATACTCCGAATTGTACAGAACTGATAACGCAGTGGTAATTTGCGCATCATTTATCTGAACTAGAGCGTCTGTATTGTCATCGTCCGTTGGGCTTGGAAAAACATTTGCGACTGCGGTATCTGAAATATGGTACTTCCAATAATTTCATGTAAAAAGTTACGTAAACTGTGCCTGTTAGCGTATTCGGCTAATACTAAGGCTGTGCTCTGGTGGATTCTAGTTAGGGATGGAGATAGTGATTCTTTATCTCGTCATTTAGGGGACTAATCCTTCCAGCTTCTCAAGAAAACTCAAATCGTTTGGACCAATTCTAAAAAAGTTATGCGACTTTCAAGGATGTAAACTTTCTTTCGTCCGTCACTGTACACAAAACATATGCAGTGCATCGGAACGTAAGTCGACACTCTTTAAAATCGCATAACATTTTTAAAATTGATCCAAACGACTTGAGTTTTTTTAGATGCTAGCGGAATTAGTTTTCTAGGTGATGTGTTTCGTCATTTTGAAGAAGAAAAAAAATGCACTTGGTCGGAATAGCAAAAAAAAAGTAAACTTGTTTTTTTTCCCAACCTTTTCTGAGCCTGTAATAAAAATATTAAAAAAAAAATTGTAGATTTAAGGGGGGAGACTCAAGCAACTTTTGAAAAAAATTTTGCATTTTTTATTAGCTGCCGTACATTCTTCCGACTCGAAATGGAACTAAATAGAAAACTCCGTTTCGTTTTCACCCCAGGACAAAATCTAAAAGCTGTACACTGCACGCCGATTACCCTCATTGACGCCGAAGCCATGGAGAGCAACCATAATAATTCCTCAAAAAACGGACATATTGGAATTAATTTTTTTTCTTGTTACATTGAAATACAAACAAATATATACAAAAAGTTACAGAAAGTTTCATCAAGTATTTATATCCCAAAAAAATCTCCGAAAATCACCTTATTTTTAGCGGTTTACTTGAGTCTCCCCCCTTAAGTAAGTTGTATAAATGCTAAAAAATTCATCAAAATCAGTTAAAATTGATCTGAGCTACATATGTTCAAAGATCGCGGAATAAAGTCGAAAATCGCTGATTTCGGGAATTTCGCGATTTGTGTAAGCCAAATAATACTTAAAAAAAAAAGTCAGAGAAAAACAAATATGTTTGAAAAATATTTATACTAATTAAATCACAATAAAAGTTCGAGATCCAGATTCTCTTCGCTGGAATCATAAACATTTTTCGAATACGATACAAGATTTCTCCCACGTAAATCAAATCTAATTGGTGCTAGAAAACCTTAAAAAACATGCTACACTGGGACTGTGCCGAGGCAGCACCAGCATAACACGAAACAACACCAGTGCGTGTCTGCCGGATCCGCTATGTGATTCTGATAATAAAGAACAAGCTTTCGTACCAATCGCAGGATAAGGCTGCCATGGATATTGCAAGTGCTGTGTGTATCTCGGCGATGCATCCACTGCTTTATGGAGATCCGTATTTTCTTGTATATACAACTGCCTGTCGTGCATACCTAAGTACAGAGCTGGACTGACCGACTCCCCTGCACTCCATGGCGACAGCGAGCTGTCGAATAAATTAATCTGCTTCAAACTTTTGTGACCATTGCTTCTTGAACTTGTGTCTTCTCGCCATATAGTAACGATTGGAGCGTCAAACTAACAACACAGAAATGTATATAATTGGAACGTAGCTAGAGAAATATATTTTCTTATTGTACTCAATGAAAATCAACCTTGTATTGCCATAGTTTCCCTTTAGGGTTGTTTCTATTAACAGCCCAAACCAGGCCGTCAGGTACGGTTACTTTAATTTCAGTATCTATAGTATGAGCTGCGACTTTATCTTGGCAATAGGCGTCGGAGTGGGATACTAGCAGTAAATCATGCTGCCCAACACTGAAGTTCCATCTAAGTGAATGTAAGCTCTTTTAGCACGAAGTTTGTTATTATAAATCTTTTATTTTGGGAAATTTCAGCTTACCTTTCCATACCAGTGTGTGGTTCGATTGCTCTTACTGTCTGTTGATATCGCTGAACGATAAGCACTTCCTGCTCAATATATCCCTCTTTAGTTTTATTAGTACAACCATTAATTCCGCACTCGTATAGTATCTTCCCTGTTGAACTCGAAACGCCTGTTACAAAAGGGAGTTTACGTTTATATATTTCCTTCTTTCTACAGCAATGCTCCGCAACCGGTGTGCCACGAGATAATGTTAAGTGTGCAGCGGTGCAATGCCTTCGAGATGAGAAAGAGCATAAGATTTTTTTTAACAAAGTTCTTCATAAATAAATGTAATTTTCGTGTAACTTCTTTGTCACTTCTACAGTCGCATCGGAAAGTAACTCTTTAAATTCGCATAACTTTTTTAGAATTGATCCAAACGACTTGAGTTTTTTTGTGAAGCTAGAAGGATTAGTTCGCTAAATGACGTGTTTCGTCGTTTTGAAAAAAATTGCAATTGGTCGGAATAGCGAAAAAAATAGTAAAGGTCGTATTTTAAACCATTTTTTCTGAGGCTGAAAATTCAATACTCCCATTTGCAGATAATTCAAAATTAAATTGGTTTCAGCGCACTGGTTCGGTCAATGTAAAATTGATGGTCAGTTTTAAATTGACCGAACCAGTGCGCTGAAACCAATTTAATTTTGAATTATCTCATATATACGGTCGAAATTCTAATCAATCCCATTTGTAGAGTTAAATACGATGTATACATGCTGAAACTTTCATCAAAATTTGTCAACCTTGCTCTGAGCTACAATTTTTACTAATACGAGCTACTAATATTTACTATTTTCTTCGTTATTCCCATCAATTGAAATTTTTTCAAAATGACATACCACGTCACTTAGCGAACTAATCCTTCTAGCTTCTCAAAAAACTCAAGTCGTTAGGACCAATTCTACGAATCTTATGCAATTTTAAAGGATGTAAACTTTCTTTCGGTCGCCACTGTATTTTTGCTTGTGGCGTATTCTGCGAAGGGCTGAAGTGCGCGGAGGCTGAGAGCAGGTTGCGGAGCACTGTTTCACTAAACATGTGCTCGAAAGTACTCGCCATACGATTTTACTTCTCTGCCACCGGAGAACACCAAATCGTTGGAGTACCTAAACGACGAGTGCAGTAACTCGGACGCTGATATCGGAATCGCCTCCAGATTCTCGCCGTCGAATTTATACATCCCGCCACTAAGCGAAGGGATGAGACGGACCCATTGTCCATAATTATTAAGCTATAAAGAATATCTAAGATAAAACAAACAATAATATCAAGTGAAACAGAAGAGCGGAGGTACACGAAATGAAGTTCGTTCGATCGTTAATACTTCGATGATTAGTACCTCCTCGTTGCTTTAAAGGCAGAAGATATATTTAACATTTATATACTTCTCTACGATGAATACTCGACGACAACATCGGTCCTTCATTGAAATCTAACGTCCATAGCTTCTTCCCTAGATCATTAGCATCCAGCGCAGAGACCTTTCCATCTAGCGTGCTTACAAAGAGTAAGCTGAAAGAATGCAGAAAAATAATTTAGAAAACTAACTACATACTTAAAAAATGATTTACATCTAAAATAAAACGCAGAAAATAAACTAAAGTACCCATAACATAAAACTACGTTCCTTTATCTATTCCCTGTTTCAGGTAAGTGTTACAAAGAACACTCTAGAAGAAGTCTAAGTAAGAAACACCTTACGAGAACAAAATTGTGCCGTTACATAATTTGTTTCTTTTCCAAAACATTCCCTCCGCTGTAATTGCTTCGCACGAGTGTTTGAATAACTTTTGTAATAGGAAATTATACGCAGAACGCAGTGAAATTATCGAGAGTAATGTTGACAAAACTGCGAGCTCGAGAAATCCGAGTAAACAGATATGCCTGGTCAAAGTTTCACGGATCGAAGGATTGTGATTAATCGAACGCGCGCAAAGTAGCTGACGATTAATTACCTGCGCGACGATTTCTCTTCGCAAAACGTCAACTGTTTTATGTCGCCGCTGTCAGTGAGCGGTGATATGGACAGAATTATAAACAATGAATGAAACCATAGTCGCCTCCATAAGTGTGCGTTAGACATTTTCTACGTGCGAAACGATCGATCGGGTAAATACAACATTTTGTTCGGATGTTTTCGTGGATCAGCGTGTGGTGTGTTTTATCGCGATGCTCGATTAAAATACGATAGACACAAATTGCTCGGCGCGCACCGATGAACCATGGTGGACTTTGGTAAATCGTAACGGAGAAAATTTCTGTAGCGCCATCCAGTGCCGCCAACTCCGATTTTTGAAAATCTGTAGACAAAAGTTCAACATTCCGTAGAATTCCGTAGATCCCCCGTTGATCTACGGATTTTCTTCGTAAGTGTTAATTATTACATGTATGAAAGAAGCTAATTCGTTTACTCATGGAAACCGTCTTTTCACAAATCCATTTTAGAAATCTTATACTATTTCGACCCTCAACTAATATCCTCGAAAAAATTATCGTCACAACAAAAATTCACAAATTACGAAAAAAGTTTACGTGCAAAAGTTGTGAAATCCACTTCGCTAATTTCTATTGTACTCGTTCCAAATGCAGGGTAGTAGAACTGGAAAATAATAGCTTGAATTCCAAAAGCTCTTGTAGTGACGTGGCCCACACAGCACAACGTCCCAGGGACGTCGACAGACCGTCCCAGGAACGTTGTGCTGTGTGGGTTTAGCGACCTGCAGTAGATCGGCGATTTGGATCATAAAATCAATGGGTCAAATTAAATAGTAAATGATTTCTTTAATCAGAATCAGAATCTTTTGTTTTATCAATTAACTCATGAAAAAGGTAGATTTCAGTTTACGATCCGTAGATCCGTAGATAAAGTAACAATTCCGTAGATCTACGGAGAAATCCTTAGGGTTGGTAACATTGGCGCCATCTAACGAGCGTTTCGATGTATTTAAAAAATACTTCGCCCGATTCCACATTCCTAAATGCTCTTTACATTTCGAAATGAATTTGAAACGGAATCTTCGTAATTTAGCCTGCAGTAACACGCTACTGCTTTCGTTCGGAAGAATATCACCTTGTTAGTCGCAGAATTTTATTTAAATAATAACCCTCTGAATTCTCTTTTAATCTGCTTATTATTCTCAATGACATACACTGTGGCGGTCTCGCCACCGCGCCGCCAGAGCACGCCACTGGTACCTCCGGACGGGCGCCTTTCTCGCGAGAGGCGGAAACAAGTCTTGAGGCCGCGCGCGATCTTTTGCGCGGAAGCGCGATCGTCTTTTTAAAACAAGAGACAGTCACCTCTTCCCATCGTACGACCTACGCGTGTCCAAGCGTGGTCATTCCTTTGCTGGCACTCTCGCGTGTTTGTACGTTCCTTCCTCATTGTAAGACGGAGAAGAAAAATATACATTGTTCTTGTTTCTTAAGAGTTTTTATTTTATAACATTCGGACAGTTTCCTATCTCGCGCATTCGCGAACCGCGATTGTAACAGATCCGAATATTTGGTGACCCCGACGTGATCGCAAAGCGTGATCGCCAGGAGTGTCCGTGACACGTGAGCGCGATCGCGATATTGTGAACTTAAACTAAGTGCAAACTCGAATCCCGAAGGGTACGTCGCGCTGAACAATGCCGCTGACGCATTCTCCCCTTGCTCCCAACGCGTCTGCCAGCGAGGGAGACAGTGGTGCGGGACTTTCGCTGTTGGCCCCGACGGGCGAAGAAGCGTCAAGGCTCACCCCGCACTTAAACGACCCCACGCCGCTGCCACAGTTTAGCGGCCTCGCAGGAAATTCCCAGCTCGGCGGCCGTGCCGCCGCTACGGGCGGCCCACACGTTGAAGCGATTCAGCAGTGCCGCATTCCTTCCTTTTGGAAAACCAGCCCCGAGTTATGGTTCTTCCAGGTGGAATCAATTTTCCAAATCCACCACGTGCGCTCGGATGAGGGGAAGTACCATCTTGTCGTCGGCGCGCTCGATGCCGAAGCGCTACAGGACGTCGCCGACATTCTCAAGAATCCACCCAACCGAGATAAGTACAAAAACCTAAAGGCACATATCATGAATCGTCTTGCCGAAACTGCAGATCGCCAGCTGCAGCGAGTGCTAAACGAGCTTGAGCTGGGAGACAAGAAGCCTTCGCAGCTGCTGCGACAGATGCGTACCTTGGCGGGTGACAAGGCTTCCGAGGACGTCCTGCGGATAAAGTGGCTCGACCTCCTGCCAGTAAACACCCAGCGCCTGCTGAAAATCTTCAGGGCCACTAGGCTTGACGAGCTGGCGAAGGCGGCTGATGAACTCATGGAGGGGCCCCCAGTCCCAGGCCCAGCCGTCATGGCCACCACCACTGCGTCTCCAGCATATCAAGTGCTAGATGCTCACCGGGTGGAAAATTCCGCTTTTGCCAACGACCTAGGGGATATCAGGCGATCATTGGGGGAGCTTATTTCTCTTAACCGAGAGCTCATCTCTCTAACCAGGAGTTTGCACGACAATCCTGTGAAAGGCGAGCAGAGGCCTCGTTCTCGTGCCCGTTCTCGCCCTCGAGCACCCTCTCCAGCGCAGGGAGGCCCATGCTACTATCATAAGAGGTTTGGGGCGTCAGCCCATCACTGTCTTCAACCGTGCAGTTTCAGCACCACTGGTGTGGCAGCGGCGAGCCTCCCAAAAAACTAACACCTTCGTCGATAGTCTGGGCGAACGTCGACGCCAACAACAATATACCGCCCTCCCGAGAATGTCGCCTCCATCTGTTTGACAGAAATTCTAACCTCAAATACCTGATTGACTCGGGGTCAACACTGTCCTTGGTGCCCAGACGTTTCTGTGCTGGCAGACTCAAACCCACAGATTTCGACCTGAGCGCAGCCAACGGATCGACCATTAAAACGTACGGGCAGAAGGTCCTATCACTTAACTTCGCACTCCGTCGAGAGTTCCAGTGGGCCTTTGTCATCGCAGACGTCCGCCAGGCCATCATAGGTGCCGACTTCCTTTCGCACTATGGTCTTCTGATCGACTTGAAGGGTCGGTGCCTGGCTGACCCCCTCACAAGGATTGCTGCGCAGGGACTCCTGCACCCAGCTGCCGTCCACACAGTCTCGATGGCGTCTCGGGCGATCCACGCCGATGGCCCTGCTGGTGTCAGGTATGCTGAATTGCTCCAGGCATACGGAGACCTCATGCAGCCTAAGACGGCGATAGTGCCAGATGCTGTCACCCCCGTTGCTCACCACATCGTGACGTCTGGTCCACCCGCGTTTGCACGCCCACGGCGCCTCACCGGCGATAAGCTGGCAGCAGCAAAACGCCACATCGAGCTCCTGCTGCACCACGGCGTCATCCGGCCATCCAGCAGTTCCTGGTCGAGCCCACTGCACCTCGTCAAGAAGAGGAGAAAGAGGGGAAATACAAACGAGGTTACATGGGATTGGCGCGTGACTGGCGATTATCGTGGTGTTAATGCACTCACCGAGCCGGATCGTTACCCGATTCCCTGTCCGGAGGACCTTCTTCAGAGTCTCCACGAAGCTGAGGTATTTTCAACTATTGACCTCGAGCGTGCGTACCACCAAATACCGGTAGCGCCTGAGGATGTCAATAAAACAGCCCTGACAACGCCTTTCGGGCTCTTTGAGTTCCTGGGTATGCCGCCTGGACTCAAAAACAGTGGCCAGACTCTGCAGCGCCACATGGACAACATCCTCAGGGGTTTGGAATTCGTGAGGTGTTACATTGACGACCTCATAGTCGTGTCAAACTCCCACGACGAGCATGTCAAGCACCTCGGGATTGTTTTCGACATCCTACGACAGCACAATCTGACCATGAATCAGGAAAAGTGTCACTTCGGCAAGGACGAGGTCACCTACCTGGGATACGTGGTAAACAGGTCGGGCTACCGACCTCCAGTGGACAAGGTGGAGGCCATTTCCTCATACCCGCAGCCCGACACCATCTCCGACCTGCGCCGATTCATCGGGATGCTAAATTACTACCGTCGTTGCATACCACATGCCGCAGAAATGCAGGCACCGCTGTGTGTGTACCTGAAGGATGCCAAAAAAAAGGACAACCGGAAGATCCTGTGGACTCCCAAGACCGAGGAATGTTTCCAGGCTTGCAGGGACAGCATCGTGGCAGCCACTCGGACCGCTTTCCTCTCGCCGTCAGCCCAATTGTCCCTTACCACTGACGCCTCCGACGTCGCCATCGGTGCGGCTCTCGAGCAGAAGGTGGACGGCATCTGGACGCCACTGGGTTTCTTTTCACGAAAGCTAGGCAGCGCGGAGACACGTTATAGCACTTATGACCGTGAGTTGCTCGCAGTTTTCGCCTCAATTAAATATTTTAAGCATATATTGGAGGGCCGACCTTTCATCGTCCGAACGGACCACCGTCCATTGGTGTATGCCTTCGCTCAGCGGCTGGACAAAGCCTCTCCCAGGCAGCAACGTCACCTGGATTTCATCTCGCAGTTCACTACGGAAATTATTCATGTAAAGGGCGAGGACAATTTAGTCGCGGATGCTTTGTCCCGCATAAGCGCAGTGGATATGCCTACTGTTCTGGACGCGGCTACAATCCAGGCTGCCCAGGAGCAGGACGACGAGCTGGGGAAAGTACAAGCGGACACATCCCTCTCCCTCCAGTTGCTGTCCATTGGCCCGGACACCGTTTGGTGCGACGTCACGGCTGGTGTCGTGAGACCATACCTCCCTCGAAGCCTCCGTAAACGGGCTTTTGATGTAGTCCACAGCTTGGCCCACCCCAGTGGCCGAGTCACCTCCCGAAGGCTCAGGGAGAAGTTCGTCTGGCCAGGCATCAGAAGAGATGCGCTTCACTGGGCACGCGAGTGTGTTCCATGTCAGCGTGCGAAAATCCATCGACACAACAAGGTCGTTCCAAACAACATCGAGGTCCCGGACAGCCGCTTCAACCATATACATATGGACATTATCACCATGCCTCTGGTTGGAGATTTTCGTTATTGCCTTACCCTCATCGATCGTTTCTCAAGGTGGCCGATTGCTGTCCCCCTCAAGGATATACAGGCAAATACTGTGGCCACGGCGTTCTACGAGCATTGGATCTGCACCTGCGGCACTCCACTCACCATCACCACGGACCAAGGGACACAGTTCGAGTCCGCCCTTTTCACTGCCCTGGCGCAGATGGTTGGGGCACGCAGAATTCGTACGACGCCGTACCACCCCCAGGCAAACGGGATGGTCGAGAGGTGGCATCGCACCCTCAAAGCCGCCTTAATGTGCAGCCCACTCGTGCCCTGGCCCCAGCTACTACCGACCGTCCTTCTTGGATTGCGCACGGCGTACAAGGAGGACCTCAGAGCCTCCCCCGCGGAAATGCTGTATGGTACAGCCCTCCGCGTCCCAGGGGAGTTCTTCGTGACGAAGGACGCACCGTCGCACCCACAAGGCTTCGCCGAGAAGCTCCGCCAGCACATGCAGAGCGTGCGGCCGGTGCCCACGAGTCACCACTGTAACAACCAAGCCTTTATTTTCAAGGACCTTTCGACGTGCTCCCACGTCTTCAGACGCGTCGATGCCGTCCGGCGTCCCCTCGAGCCGCCTTACGTTGGTCCCTATGAGGTGGTCAGGCGGGTCAACGACCGAGTATTTATCATCAGGATAGGCGCTGAGGAGAAGTCCGTGTCCACGGATTGTTTGAAGCCGGCTCACATCACCCAGGAAGGCGCTGAGGCCCAGCTACCACGTCAGCAAGCGCCGCCATTAGCAGCGCGGCGAACTTCCCAACCGTTGCAGCAACCACTTTCCCAGCCACCCGCTCAACCATCTACAGCCAGGCGGGTCACGTTTTCGATCCCTTCTCCACCCTCGAAGGTCTCTGGGAGGGGAGTGGATGTGGCGGTCTCGCCACCGCGCCGCCAGAGCACGCCACTGGTACCTCCGGACGGGCGCCTTTCTCGCGAGAGGCGGAAACAAGTCTTGAGGCCGCGCGCGATCTTTTGCGCGGAAGCGCGATCGTCTTTTTAAAACAAGAGACAGTCACCTCTTCCCATCGTACGACCTACGCGTGTCCAAGCGTGGTCATTCCTTTGCTGGCACTCTCGCGTGTTTGTACGTTCCTTCCTCATTGTAAGACGGAGAAGAAAAATATACATTGTTCTTGTTTCTTAAGAGTTTTTATTTTATAACATTCGGACAGTTTCCTATCTCGCGCATTCGCGAACCGCGATTGTAACAGATCCGAATAACACTTTTAGAAACGCAACTTCTCCACTTCTTCCGAAGTTATATATTTAAGTTACATAATTTTTATGTAATTTTGTCGAATATGTTACTCACTTCCCTGTAACATATATACGAAACTTAAATCGAATACAAGCAAAAAATTGAAATTCACATGCGAACGTATAACAGCGAGATAAATGAAACTCAAAGAAGCAAATTTCCCGAATTCTACGTCGACCATTTCCGTGCGCAAGAATTCCAGAATTTGAAGGTTGTTAGATTTCGAATTGCTAGCGAGAATTATCTGCAGTCCGTAGCCCTCTGGTGGCTGGTTTTAAAATCGCTGTCACATGCCGCACTCACACCACTACGGTTTTTCTACGTTACGAGTGATTATGGCGAAGTTTGCCAGATGGAAGTGAAGTGTCGTATAAAGAATACCTTTGTCGAGTTTATCAAACGAATTTATTGGGAAGTAAGGGTAAGCGACACGCAGGATAATAATTCCGATCCGCGGGTTTGGTGAATCTCGCGGGGCTCGCGCAGACGGGGACAGACGTTTAGTCATTTAAATGAGCAAGCTAACGTCTGTCCTTTCCTCCAGCCATACCTGAAAGTACAATAATAGACTTGGCTGGAACCTGCAGCCTGATTAAATAAATAGTATTGTCTATCTCACGGACTGCTCTAGCAGCAGTAACCCAACTACCCTTCCGTTCGGCGCAAATAGATCGAATGAGACGCAGCGAAATTTTTTCCTGCTTTATCGAGAATCCCTCGGAGCACATAACCTTGCCGACTCTGTGCAATATTTAATCACAGCGCGATTCATCGTAATATAATTTCACATTTCCAGTAAACTATATTCCCAGCTAATAAACCGCACGGACCATTGGTATATTCAAATATATCTCATCCGATTTCCATGCCGTTTTACCGTCTCGATCGTATTACCGTTTCAACTTCTACTGTGTTTTCTCTTCCTTAGCTTCGTTTCCTTAAGGTTCTCACGGTTTTTTATTTGAACGGATAAGAAATCGAAAGAGGCGTAGAATTTTACGAATTACGACGAAGCCGTTTGGGACCAGTCGATTTTCAAAAGATCGTGTAACTTTGATCTGCAGTGCGAAAAGCATGGAGGGCCAACAGTTCTGTTTACGGTGGCACAATTTTCAAAACACGCTGCTAAGCTCCCTCCCGAAACTGCTCGACGGCGGTTATTTAACGGACGTCACGCTGAGCGCCGGCGGCAGGCACATACACGCGCATAAGATTATACTTTCGGCTTGTAGTTATTATTTCAAAGAGTTGTTCAAGGTATTCACGGCACGATTATCATAAATTACCTAGACCGCGATTGAAACCAAGGTGCGCTACATCGATGTAAATGAATTTCTAGGATTTAAGTTCTTTGCAACATCCTGTAATTGTATTGCCAGGCATGGAGTATGCAAACTTATGCGCGCTAGTCACGTTTATGTATAACGGAGAAGTGAATATCTACCAGGAACAATTGCCCGCGCTTTTGGCTATGGCGGATACTCTGCATATCCGTGGATTAGCTGACATCGCCGGGGTAAGGAAACATCTATGTTTTGACTAATATAATAATCGCACAGAGCAGCGGTCGCACGAATCATTTTCGGAGCGGTAAGTTCGCATCGTAGTTGATCACGTCGTAGGACTCCCCTATATCTTATTTGTTTGAATGCGTATTTTTTTTTTCTTCTTGGAATACAATACTCTCTATCTCTCTCTCTCTCTCTCTTCTACGACTGTTCTACCAAACCTCTCATCTTAATGCTTTGCGCATCGAAGGCATGATCGTATATTAAGTATAAACGCGGCGCGATTAACTACCGCGATGTTCGGAACTGAGAACAGAATCTAGTCGTTCGCTTCCGCTCGTGAGAAATCTACAGCTTAAGATCAGAGAACGCCGAACGTCGTTTATGTAAATTTACGTTGGAATACCATTTAAATTTCTGTTGGAATAAGCACCACGCACCAAGAAATCTTTACACTATTGTACGTTAATTATGTAATAGCGATAGGTGATTAGTATTCCGTGATAAATTACTATTCCTTGCCCAAAGAAGCTTGCCTCGGTGTGAATTGTAAAAGACACAAGTAACAAAGCATGTATTTTCTTCAGTGCCTTATAAAAACATTAGTGATTCCTCGCTGGTAACTGTTACTTCCTTGTGTAACCTGTTGTCCAGCAATATGAAAGTACGGTTTTATATTGACGAATTCACGCTCTTACCGTACAGTTTATAATAATCATAATGATATTAATACACCTTATTAACTGAATTTAACAAGCAAATCAAGATTCCAAGTTACGGAACAGTTCTTACCTAATAAGTGCAAATCGAAGTAATCTCCGTCCTCATTAACGCATCAGAAATGTACACTTATTATCTTCCGAGAAGTAGATTGAAAGTAAAAAAGTTTGCTGCCTACTTAAAGGAAGCTTGTAAATAAATTTGCAAATCTTGCGGTTTAAAGTAAATTATTCCATCGCTTACGTTTCCTAGATTTCATAATTTGCATGCGGAGTATTAAATGCTCGAACGTATCGGAAGATAAGTTCGAGTAATAAGGGTTAAATTCCACTTCCTTCGTACGGAATTGTGAGAAAGTAATGTTCGAAGTAAATTGCATATTCGCTTCATCCTTTCTTAATCTTTATATTACCCTATGATCGTGTTGTTTTGTTCAGGTCACTTAAATACATTCACTGTCGTTCCTCAAGAAGTACCTCACGAAGGAATTACCTACTACACATATTATGTTCATGCGTGCATCGAAGGAACGATAATGAATATAAACGATATCCACGAGATCAAGGTCGTTGTGTGTGTTGCAACTAAATGCAAGTGGATGCATCCCATGGAACCTTTCCCCATAGAATGAGTTTACAGGTATATCTAAAAAGAAAAAAGAAAACTAGCTTTTTCCAAAGAATCTCTACACGACTAAACATTCGGTAGATATTTCTAGAGCTATTAAGTCTTTTTTTTTTTCTCTTTCTTTTACACAACATCGATACATTGCATTTGTAATAATGCTTAATACTTTAGTCGAGAGTGGCTATAACAAATATCTATAATTCACGCATAAATATTTAACAGTCTTAATTTCATTGGGAGGGCCGGGAATAAAGAGCCGATGCATGAAAATTTTTACATCGAAGTAAAGAGCACATTCGAGAAGTCGGGAATTATTATGTCCAGTAGCTTACGTATTGATGTTTAAAGAATAAGAATATCGCATCTTTAAAAGATGTTCACTTACATCCGGAGGCTAGGTAGAACAGAGAACTTCTTTTAGAGTACCAATTGAATCATGCGAAAGGGAAGGGGCAATCGCTAAAATCAGTATGAAAGTTAACTTTCAAATTCCCTCGATCGTAACATCCTTCTGTTTCTGGTTTACAGAAAAATTCAAGACACGACAATGGTTTATACGTTCCTCCCCCGCCGACGCAAATGCAGGAGAAAACGTTGCCCGAAGCGCCGATAAAGAAAGAGAGCAAAGACAGCGTGACCAGCGGAGAGTCACTGGAAACGGTGCTGGCGACGGAAGCGACGGAGGCCGCGGAGGAGCCGTTCATCGATCAAGAAACTACACCGTATTGCGTGAAGACGAAGCCCTATTACTCCATTAACGCGAAGTTGAATCAGAGGGAGAAGATCAGTATTCCTTCCATTAACGCCTCGTCGAATAAGTACGGCGAGCAAGGGTATTCGGACAGTGCGATGGATGAAAGTACGTCGGTCATAGAGGATCAAATTACCCCGGTGGAGGACACAAAGCCCCCGCCGGTCTGGGACGCGAACTTCAAGTTCCTCACCAGTTCCATGACCGGTAGAACTTCACAGAATTACAATAAATCTAGTGTCACTTGCCTGATCTGTGGCAAGCAGTTAAGTAATCAATATAATTTGCGGGTACACATGGAGACTCATAGTAATAGTTCGTATAGTTGTACTGCCTGCTCGCACGTGTCGAGATCGCGGGACGCGCTCAGGAAACACGTATCCTACAGGCACCCGGTGGCCTCGCCGCAGAAACGTTCACGATACAGCACGCCGAAACCATAGAAGCTATTAATCATCTAGATATCTTGATTTGTATCGAACCCTTGTTTTAGGACACCTCTTTGTGCAAAAAGTGAATGTTGTGTTACTCAACTTGGATCGAAGTATTTTATTAAGAGAGCGAGAGCGAGAGAGAAAGAGAGAGAGAGTTGTAAATTAAAATTTGAAGGCAGAAACGATCTTCTGATTTTAGTTATTTATTGATAGAATATTTCTTTCCGTTGAACATCAGATTTTTTTAGTTAAGAAAAGTATCCTGATTTCTCGTATAAAGTTGTATCGGAACGCTCCCCTCGTCCAAGCGATACACTCCGTTTAATTACGTGTCGCTCGCGATTTAGTTGGAGGAAAGTAGCGTTAAGTGAGATGAATTGAAAAAAAAAACGAAGCAACATAAAGACTTCCCCCACCTCCGATTTTTATCGCCCCTACCCCCTTAACTGTGTTTCCATAGAAAGTCTAAAACATTACTGTTGAATATAAAGGTTGAGTATTTTATTAAACAAAGGAATTTAGAAGACGATTCGATACGAGAACGTACGTACCTCATCTTTCTAAGAGATATTCAGTACTAGACTGATTAAGAGTAAGGCAAGCTATAGCAACACCTCGATTATTTTGTTTTTAAATGTACAAATAACTTAAAAAAGCGTGATCATATTCCTCGAGACCCTTAGTGTTCGAATTGTTACTGTTTTCTTGTTATCGTTACGCTGTTTTAATAAAGACAGAGTAGACAATAAATTGGTTTTCCGTTTTGATCCTCTTTTTCTTTTTCACAATCAATTCTTTTTACAATCGCCCAGTAAAAATGGAGAAATCAGAAAGCAGCATATACCTCTCGTTACACTGTAAACGTCTAAAAAATAATTACAGCTTTCGTAGAAACGTTATTTATAATTGACACTGCGGAGAAATCTGTAAAAAGGTTATTGTAGCAAATTTCGTAAAGTGTACTCGCTTTGATTGTTTCAATAATACCGAATGAAAAAGATCACAGTACAGTCTGGTATTCCATCGAGAATAGTATTAAAAAATAATATATTCATTCGTCAATATCCATTGACTACAAAATAAATAAAATGCATCCAAAGATAAGCTCTTTTTAGAAGAGAGAAAGAGAGAGAGAAAAAAGTAGAAGGAAGAGACGAATATCTCCGAAACTAATTAAATCTTTTCTATACGCCATATCTTAGTATTGCAGTCCTGTCCGACAGAGATCAGTGTTTCCTCGTCGAGCCAAACTAAGCGTGTTATCTGACTCTGAGGATGAGCATCTGTAACAAAAACGTTCGAATCGTTGAATCAATAGCTTAACCGGCAACGGATCTCGATTCTCCGCTCCGCCATCCTTACTTTTAATGATAGTGTGTTTCGCTGGATTCGCTACGCTCCAAATAATGATCGTCGTGTCGAGGCTACCGCTGGCGACCATCGCTGAATTGGGACACCATGCCACGGAGTTCACTCTCGCGTTGTGGAAGCCCCATTCCCGATTGTGCGCGAGCTGTAAATTCACGATCAAACGATACATACCTCCTCCATTTACATCCTACTTCCGAATACGCAGCAGTAAGTCTTAAGCAGAAGCTCTACTCACCCTCTAAATATCCCCACAAGCGTTTAGGAGGAGCAATTGTAATAAACAAATTTGTATAAAAGACATACACATGATAGCAGTTACGTTACACTCTTCCGGCGACAGACATTAATTGCACTACTTGCGTTAAAAGCGTGAGATATAGATTTGGTAGTGGTAGCGATAGCTGGGCACTGCGTTAAACGAACTATTAAATACCAAAGGATTTAATCGAGAAGCAGCTGAGATCGTTCACCGCGTGTGAACGGTAAAAATGTTTAGACTCGGTTCGTAACTCGTTTAAATATCGCAATTGTTTTTACCTTGTATTCTGGAACAACATAAAGAATCACTTTCCTGTTCGTGTCGCATGCCACTAAGTATTTGTTGTCAGGGCTGTAGGAGACGTCGGTGACTGGGCCGAGATGCTCCAGTTCGATATTCGGAGACAGACTCGTGCCCGACAGTGTATAGATACGAAGCTGAAAGTTGAATTAGAGATCGTAGTTTCGTAACAATTATCAGAGATAGATTCAGTAGACGTACTGTACTGTCTGATGTAGCTCCGATAGCCACGTGACCGTTCTCTTGGTTAATGGACACGCAAGATGGTTCGTAATCAATAGGTATGCTTGATACTTTTCGGCCATCTTGAGTGACGGTGATCTGAGAAGAATATTGCGATTAATTTAGAGCTCGCTTTTGGACGCTGTTAAATTGAAACCAGACTGGCGCACAGTGGGTCGAGTATACTAGGGCTGGGACTATTCGTTGAATTTTTCGGTATTCGAATAATCGAATACTTCAGTTGCTCAATTATTTGGCGAATAGAATTCGAATATCCAAATATTTGAAGTTTATTCGTAGCATTCGAATACTTGTAAAATATTCGAATAGTCTCAGCCCTAATATAAACCCAATTTCGCCAAAAAATAATTTTGAACCACTGTGTGGTGGGATAATCTTACCTGTCGAACAGTTGCGATCACGACCAGGTCATTGTAAATGTTTAAACCTCGGGGTTGGGAGTCCAGTTTAACTACAGACGTGTCTTTGTAAGCATTTGCAGCGATGTCGATCGTTCGCAGGGCGTCGTCGATACCAGCGGTGTACAGAAGATCCTTGGCGGCTTTCATTCCGTTAATTTGGTTCCCATGACCGTGGCCTTGTACGCGATCGTTCTCGCCTGTTTTTGCGTTCCAATTAGTAACGTACCCGTCGTGAGATCCAGTATAAATTGTACTTCTGTCAGGACTCAAAGTTAATACTGTTATCGGTTTATTGTGACCCTGGAAAGTTTAACGATATGAGGTTTGTCCTGTGGGAGAGTATATTTTTTTTTAGTAATTGTTTCAGTGTTTCTTTACCTTTATTATTCTAATTGGTTTCTCGGGATTGTTCACATCGAGATAATTAATAAATCCACTCAAGGATACAGTGAGTAAGTGATCTCCTTGCCACAAACAACTGACCTAAGGTAAAATAGATTCATGTTAAAGATTTCATTTAATAATAATAATAATTTAGGGGTGCGTTCGAAACTAATTTTTAAATTTTCAAAACCCGACTTCGAAACTTTGTGAGACTTCGAAACTCCCGAAACTTGAACTGCTGATTCTGTTTTGAAAGTGGAATATCTTGCTTTAAAAGCTGAAATCAACAAAATTTTTTACATAAATCTCTATCGACTGATTAATCTCTATTAATTGATTTTACACCTTTTCTTATCTAGCTTTCTTGAGTTTCGAATTCCCAGAACTCGAAACTTTCTTGAGTTTCGAAGTTTCGGCGAAGCCCTCCCTAATTTTCCTGCTGTAAGCCTCGTCTCAGATTATTTTCTGTCATACCTGCTGATCATCAACTGTTGCGCCCATATTGAATTCACTAACCAACGAGCGAGTTTCCACGTCCCACAGTTTGCACGTCTTATCTCCAGAGGCAGTCAACAATTGAGTGCCATCTGATTTCCAAGCCACCTGTTATTAAAAGACACAAGCTATCATTCAACTGCTTTTCATAAAAGAATCTCTCGATCTCGAACATTCGACTTGCTTACTCCGTACACTCCGCCTTGATGAGCGGGCGATCCCACTTCCCCGACTAAATCGGAGCTTGTCCCGTCGTAAATAAACACTTTCCCGTCGAATCCCGCGGACGCGAACAAGTTGCCGCTAGGTGAGTAACGCACAGCTTGAACGAACTTAGTATGCTCCTGCTTCGTCATTCTACAAAGAACAATGCAGATTACTATTTCAAGGCTCGTACAAACTCAAAGAAATCCCTAAGCACCGCAGACGTACTTGAATTTAAATGGCGGGCCTTCGAAAACGGCGATGGTATTGTCCTCGCTTCCAGTGATCAGTCTGAACGGTCTCGTGGGTCGGAAGTCGCACGAGTTAATCGGCTTACTCTGGCCAGAGATCTCACCCACGGATGTGCCGGTCTCCGCCATAAACACATGACCAAATCTAAAATCACATATAAGAACAGAGCCATTGCTAACGCAGACATTCGATTAAAGAAACCTTGCAGCACGCACCTCTCCCTTCCTTCTCCAACCACCACCATACGCTGATTATCAGGCGACCACGCTATATCCTTAATGGGTCCTCCGATCGGGTGGAACTCATTTTTCATAATATGCTCCTTGTTCACCGTATCCCAAATACGCACTTTACCTGACTGATCTACGACAGAGAATTGCGCGCGTTCTTTTACATTGTATCTCGATTGTTAAGCGTAAATATTCAACGTACCACCCGAGGCTATGTAAAATCCGCTCGGAGAATACTTTGCGACGTTCACCGCGCATGAATGCTCTGTATAAATATCCGCGATCGCAGGATTCTGAAAATGAGGAATTAGAATTTGCTTTTTGATAATCGAGGGAAGAGCTTGAATAGGACATCGATACTCACTTCAATGTTCCTAATGATCACGCTGTTGCCATTGGTATATAAAAAGTTCTTTCCTTTAGGGTCACCACCTAAGACGAGAGGTTGCCCTCTTTGTGTTCTAGGTAACGTGGCAAATATGTATTCTGCAAATATAGGTTTAAGTTAGAGAAAAGCTGTAGAATATTCTGCAAAGGTGATCGTGAGATCGAAAGCCTTCTACTTGATATATTGTACAGAAGAAAAGATTATATACATCGGAACAAAAAGGATTAAGTCGTAAAAACTTGGAGCATGAAAATTGCATAATGCAAATATCTTTCAACTGGAACCAAACTGTACTTCCTCCGTCCATTGGCACGAGTCCAACATGCGATATTTCAAATTATTCTGAGCGTGCAAACTGTATCGTGGTCTAAAATTACAAATTATCCAATTGGGATATTCCGAACAGAATTTACTTTTCAGTAAAACTAACAAAAATCGGAAATAACGCGATACTTTAGCGATCTCGGTTATCTCTAAAAATTAATAAATAGACATACTTCGTATAAAATCAGAGAAATGCATCGATTTTCATAAATCGAAAAATTTAAATAATATTCGATAAGTTCTTATTTCCGCCGGCAAATATTATCTTCTTTTTCTTTCGTTGTACTCCGAAATCTGTGTTTATTCGAAATCTGATAAGCCGCAGATTATTTGTGGTATCTTAATATAGATAATAAAAATGATACGTTTAAAATAGTGGCGAATAAGTCGCCAATAGCGGGGCGCAGAGGATCCGCGTAGGAAAATGAAAAATAAAGGCCGCGCATCGCTCGAACGTTGATTTTCGCGTACGTGGGCAAATACGGAGCAAATTGCTGAATGCATCGGCTGCGGTCTGCCGTGACACCACGTACGCGAATCAGTGAATCATTTGAAGTGTTATGATTCGGCTGGAGATAAGCGGCCGGAAAACTGCGGAGGCTCGATATTCGCACAGAACAGATGATAATAAACGACTAGGCAGGTGCTAGCGGACGTCGGACGTCTAGGTGTCACTTACTTGTTTCATAGGACATTTTTACTCCGTTTGTCTCTTTTAAATAATACTTGAAAAAAAAAACTCAACAATAGGGAACCAGTTCAATGCCTCCTCCGTATCTTTCTCTGCCGCCCCCCCACACACTTTCTACTGAAATGCTTGTTCCGCCCTTGCCTTATTTAGCCGAAGCATCGACCGCGGGCATACAAGATCGCGACTCGACTGTCGAGCTGGCAGCGCTTGCAGCGCCGTTTTCAAATCGCGCGACGAATTCCGGCGGGAAATACGAATTTACGAATGCTTCCTACGCTTTGGAAATTAATTTTGCAGAGCGTGGCGTTAACTCTTTGGCTGTTAATAGTAATTAACTGGTCGCCCATCGTGGTGGTGATAAAATGGCTAATAAGATAAGGAAGTAATGGTAATTTTCTTTAAACACATGAATGATTTTAAGTCGCGATTAAAATAGTCCTATTGCGCGTATGCGGAGAGGCTTGTAGCGTTCTACACTCCTGTGTGTGATTTTCTAGTGACCGCTACCGTCGCGAAAGGTTAAAAATAGTTTGATTAACGTCGTCTTTGGTTTCGTTTTTGATCAGGAAAATATCAGGTATCCTTTGGTATCATTTCCATGAAAATGTAATGTAGAAAAAGAAACTGGAGAACTTCAGTACTGCATGTGATTGCATGACTCATGACGGGCCTCGAAATTATTGCTATCGCTTCGTAATTTCCTGGTTAAACGATTCGTCCGCAAAACTCAACCAAGCGTTGACAAATTCGCTATCGTACGAGGCGAGTGGACGCGAGCACTTAACCAGACAGTAACTGTATATGTCATTTTTCAGTTTAATTATATATGGTAAGAAAAGTATCTTAGAAATTCTAAGTTATATAAAATAGGCAACGAAGGTAATACTTTAATTCATTCGGTTAAAATTTCTAGTTGGAGGAGCAAAATTTTTCGTAAATTTTGTTGAGATAGAATTCTAAAAGTAAGTAAAACTAAGTAGAAAGACCCTCTTCCCCTCCGTTCTGTGGAAGTAATAATTTTAATAGACGCATTACTGGGATGAAATATCACATTTTATTGTAAATCGTATATATACGTTTAAAAATATTCATAACGATCGCTTTTACTCTCATTTCTTTCACTCTAACATTAACCCCCTACATACTTCTGCAGAAATCTAATTTACTATTTACACGTAGAAAAGATAGGCGTTCCTTAGTTAACAGAAAATCCTGATAAGGCGTTCTAAAGTATCACGTGCGCTATGCACATACGAATTCTCGCAAATATGTAACGTTAAATGGTACTTAAAAGGACGTTTAGTATAAAAAAAAACAACAGAATCGTGTATATAGAAATCGTAGTATTTTAACATATAAGCTCGATCGCACGCTTGCAATAAATCACAACGACAGATCGGGTGCGTAAAAATGTTCCCTGCCAACGTTATGCATTCGCATTCAGCACGAAAACAAATTTTCAGCGAGGTAAGTTCCCTTACGCCATAGAAGGCGTGCGAACAGAAGAAAGGACACTCGACAGTGCAATTTGTGACGCCGAGGGGATCTCGCGCATCGAAACGATTGGACCGTGGACCATTTCTAAACTAAATTAGGAGTGGAGGGGGGCGAGAACGATGGATAATAATCGCACGAATGATGAAATAAATAACGAGTGAATGAGAACGCGTGATCGAAAATATTCATGGTCGGCGATTATTCGTGCGTAAAAGCGAGTAAACTCGTGTCGCGGAATATACAATCGAGCCTGGAGTATTTCAAGAATTGCTTGTTGAAAATTCGAGAATCAGCTGCCGACCAATCGTCAATTAACACACTACAACACTGTTGCCTACGTTAAATGCTTTCAGAGATTCACGACGTTCCTTGACGCTCACGAAACGTACGAGTATCATTCGCAAAAGCAGTCTTATACTTTTCAGACTCACCAGCGCGAACTTTACGGGGTTACTACCTTACTAACGAATTAATGTAAGATTACAACAATGACAATTATAAAAAAATATCACCTCCGCTCGCCTTTACATCGATCTTTACAAGGAAGGAATCAGAGCGAGCGAAATCCTTGGAAGTAGAAACCGTGCGATGCGTTCCAGCCTTAAGGAACCCTAGCGCCACGAGTCAATTCTTCCACCTAGCATCTACAATGACCAAATTCTCCGCCTAATGTATCGAATATAATCCTTACTCCTATCTGCATCTGTGAAAGACCAGTCCGGCGAGAATCCAGGACTACGCGTATCCTTCTTTCTCCACTTTATCGAGCCTGTGATAAAAAGTGCTTGCGACAAAACGCTTCCCCGGTCGTTCCAGGCTAATTCCAGCGCGAAGATGTGCCCTGTTCGTCCAGGGACGACGCAGCTTTCCTTTCAGCATGCCTCAGAGACGAATCCTCGTTGCTCAGTAGTAGCGTATTCTGCGTTTGGCGACGATCTCCTGAAGCAGCCGCCTCTCGAACGGCCGATGGTCGTTTCGAAGGCGGGAGGCATCCTCGCGAGTGCGTCTACGGCTCTTGGCCTCGGTGAACGAGTTCCCCTTCGATCGCTTCTCGTAGAACGAGCTTCTGTCGGCCTCGATCTCCTCGATCGATGGTACGCGCGAATGACGGAACTCCTCCGCGTCCTCGTCGCGTGGCAAAGGACGCGTAGAATCCTCCGGAACCGGTCTGCCGTCGGGATACACGCGAATCACCATTGGCCCCACCAGATAGGGGCCTGTGTGCTCTTGGGATGGTCGAACGTAGTCGTGGGACGGGGCCGTTTCCTCGCCTAGGCCGTTCGTTTCGCTACCGCTGGTGGCTGGAACGAGAGAAATTTAATATAATTAGAAACTGCAGTAGGTAGGTTCTCTTTATCAGATCGTCTTTTAAAAATAGGCTAAATGGGCTATACATCAGGGGCGCCCGTGACATAAGGGCGCTTAATAATCAAATATGTTGAAATGCTTTTTTCTCTTCACTTTTGGAGACAAAAAATTCTATCTGGTTTTAGTTCGTGTTTGCCTTGGTGGAGAACCGGGGTTGTGATGTACTACCCAGGGGCGTCCGGAGACTTTTTCCAGGGGGGGGGGGGTAACTTTGGGATAATGGTAAAGAAAAATAGAATTTATATTTGGTTTTTTAACCCATAATTAAAAATTTTAAACCGAAATTTAAAATTTTCCCCTTTTTAGTGTAAAATTAATAAAGATCAGTTTTGAAAAATAAGCGATTTTGCCCCTTTCACCCAATATTGTCTAAACAGCTGACTCACCGCGTGGCGATTAAGAACCTCCACTGTTACTCCTCCACGGAGGTGGCTTTCTAACGTCGCATGCTAATTTGTCATTATAGTTTAATTACCATAACTTTCCAATTAATCCTATTAAAGGCACAAACGGCCACTAATTATTATCCCCCGCCCCCTTCGAACGATTTGTCTTCGTGAGAATTTTTATGTTCAACACGAAACGGAAACACGAGCATATAATTACGGCGTGAGATATTTACGCTGACAATCCTAACGATCCCCCGTTCACCGCATCACACCGATCACCGATCGTGAATATTTTCATCACGATCGATTTCTAAACGCATTGTACGTTGCGCGTACAGGCTGGAAAGTCGCGCTGTTTTTAGCCAGACGTGACCTCCGCGTTATGATAATTGGACGTCTAACATTTTTTCATGTCAAGCAGCGTCGGTGCTTCCTACTTCCGTCAGGTCGTTGTCGAATGACTCCGCACTGCAAGGACTTTCGACGTAGGGACGTGTAGGAATTTAAGGGGGGTTTCTCCTCCGCGGGCCCGAGGAACGTGGGTATCTTCAGGAATTTGTAGGAAATAAACTACCGAGCGGACTGTTCTCCAATTTTACATGCGCGTTCCAAGAGCTTGCAGAAATTCTGGCGGTTCTTAACTTATTTGCAAAAATTATTTTAGCTGATTTTCTTTCCTTTTTCTATCTATTAAAGCCGATATTAAGGCCGATACGCGCTTAGCCAAAATGCGTGACGGTCTTTTAATGGAGCGCGTAGAGAAATCGCTGGTAATTTATTTCTAACAGTTATGGACAGGTATTAGAGAAGCGTGTATTGGGGTTCCCAAGCAACCCCATTTTGCTGCGTTAAGGGTTAATCGACCCGAGACTCCTCGCGGCTTTGAAACGCCACTAATCATGCCTTACTGCAACACCTCATTTTCAATTCCCAACGCGGGCACAGGAATGTCTGATTCAATTAAGTTGTATTTTGATTCGAAAAATTTCCGCGAATTGAAATTCCACGAGTTTCGCTTATTTCCTTTGGTATGCATGCGTGCACCACTGCATATCCCCGTATCTCGTTAATTTTGTGATTTATCGACATAGTTTCACTTCTTTCGCTAGCTTCCTGCTATTCTTATCTTCCTTCTGATAACGATAGCTAGTGGCGAGACGGTTTCTGAGGGACTAGCGGTTCAGACTAAATAGTAACATCGAGTCGCGTTTGGTGTTGACGTGCTAACGGTGGCCCCTGATAAACTGCTAATATAGTGCTGTAATAGTTACTCCTGTGTATCAAGGATTATATTGGAGTGTTCTACTCGTTGCTGTACACACACTGGGCACGCACGCGTTTTCAAAACAATCACCTAGCGTAGGAAAGTATTTATATACGATGCGACAATGAAACTTTTCGTTCAGTGTTTCCGATATTCTCGAAGAAAGGAAGAATCACTAAAAACTACCTACTATTGCTAATCTTTTATATGGTGAGCAAATATTCCTATTATTTTTCTTGAGAATACCAAAAACACTGAACGAAAAGTTTGTTTCGTCGCATCGTATATAAATACTTTCCTACGCTAGGCGATTGTTTTGAAAACGCGTGCGCGTGGACTGAATGCACCGCGGTCTATACGTAATAGATCACCCTGTACATTACCCCACTTTCCTAACACTGATCTTGAAATTCCTCAGGTGGCCGTTTAAACCGCGAACGATGAAAGCACCGATGCAACACGTTTGGAGAAAATGTGAAAGCCCCCGGAGGGCCCCGGCCTCTCCGGAGGAAATTGGCCTCCTTTCTGCATCCCGCAGCATCCGCGTTCGCAGGATGTAAGACGCGAGAGAGCTTCAGAAAAAAAGATCGATATCCACGTCCCCCGGGCAATTACGCCGAACGGTTTTCATCCTGCACGACCAAAAAGCCTCCGGGAACGGTCGAGCATTTCAGATGATCGGGTGAAAGTGCAATAAAAGAGGACTGGATGAATTGAAAACGATCTTTTTCCTATCAAACGCGATCGCGCTGGATGGAAAAAAAAACTTTCTAGTGGAACGCGCGTGATTGAGCCAAGTTACTTGGGAACTTTCTCGACAGCGCCGTTTGTTTTGTTTCGTTTCGGGTCAAGTGGATCAAGTATCGAATTCAGGCCCTCCACTTCAAACGTAACGGTTAATGCGAGGATCTTCTATCTCCTTTTAACTTTTACCAGATCATTCTCTGTTAATTAGTAATCTTAAAGTTAAGCTTACGAGTATATCGAACGGTAGCGAACACTCCACAGCGTGTATTTTGTGGGGAATGAACTAGTTTCGGGGTTCGAAGTGATCTAGTTTCGAGGTTCGAAGTGATCCAGTTTCGGGGTTCGAAGTGATCCAGTTTCGGGGTTCGAAGTGATCCAGTTTCGGGGTTCGAAGTGATCTAGTTTCGAGGTTCACAACGATCTAGTTTCGGGGTTCGAAGTGATCTAGTTTCGAGGTTCAAAATAATCTAGTTTCGGAGTTCGAAGTGATCTAGTTTCGTGGTTCGAAGCGATCTAGTACCAAGGTATTCAGTTGCGCAGCCATAGGAGGGGAGGGAAGGTCCAAGGGGCCCTAGCACCCCCCAAAGAAAAAGGAAAAGAGATTAATGTAACGACGACTGAAGTAATGCAAGATCCTTGTAAAAAGAAAAGAAAACTCGATTCTATTCGTTAAATAAATTTCTATAATAACTTAATTAATTTCATTGAATTTGCATTAAAAATATTTTTATCCCTTCAACTCGGCTCCCCCCAAAATTAAATCTTGAATGCGCTACTGGAGGTATTACTGCCAGCTTGTTGGCAGCAAAAAGTCTTCATGAGAACTTATTATTATTGCTGGGTGTACTCGTAAAAAGGAAATATTTACAAACGTAGTGCACACCAAAAATAAGTCTAAAGGTGAGTGTTCACTGTCAGTCTAGGCAGCGGCAGGCAACTAGTCGTTGAAACGTTTTTCAATGGTTTCTAAATAATTATAGTCAATCACAATTTCATTGAAGAAAGTCATTGAAACAGGTTTCAACGGACGATTATCCACCGACGGCTAGACGAACAGTGGGAATTCACCTTTACGTGTAATCCTCATGTGGGAACATAGCCGAAGCGACCGTTAATCTTGTCCGTATGCGAGTTCCCTTAATCTTTCATCGATTAAAACTTTCACCCGCGGTAATTAACTTTACGCGATAAACAAAGCTACCCTTCGTATCTACAACTCCGTTGCATTGTACCGTTATCCAATGATTCGAGCAGAAATTTATAAATGGATGATTCGTTCAATCTCTATCTCGACGCCTATACTTCCCGTATTACTTAACCGATCTCGGATAAGCTAAAGGTTTTAAGGGATCAAGAAACTCTTAATAGAACAGCCCGGGAACATAAATTTAATTTATGTAGTTCCCTTCCACTCTTCACCGTTTCCTTTCTTCACACTAAGCTATTCAAATTTCGCATACATACCCAGTGAATCGGACCCGGTTGTATAGTAGGAGTCGTCTGGCTCGTGACCGAGTCTCGTCGAATACCTGTTCTTCACCATGGCACGCCAAACTGTAATTTAAAAAATTATTTATGAAAAAGGCACATTCGTAAACACGTCTACTTATTTATCTGTAGATCTACTTACTGAGCTCTTTCGCGCCACGCTGATAGGGATCCAATTTGTCAAGAACATTGTCGTTCATACTCGCCAAATTACCGAGACCAGAGACCAGTAAGTTCTTATTGCAGTCCGGCATCGAGGAGTCTGCGCAGAAATTGGCCACTTGCTGGCTGAACACTCTGAACAGGTGGCTCATCTGAAACAATATTTCTCATTAATCCACAAGCTCGAGGCAAAAATAATCGTGAATATATACAAAACAGGAGCTACTAAGCGTACAACCATCGAGGTAACAAGTATTCTGTATAAGATTGCACAGATTTTACGCGATTACGATTGAACGCCACTTTCGGGCGACGCAATGCCATTGCTTGTAAGGAAATAGTAATTACCGTTAATAATACGTTTTCATTCCTCCCCTCGATTTCTAGAATCGCGTTTCCTAGTTTCGTCGCGAACGAGAAATCTATAGAAATCGGGAATGACTGTTTTTTTTTTTCGCTTTATCCTACGCAAAGTGTCGATCATCGCGAAAGCTGTTTTCCATTCCGCGCGGGGACAAATGCATTCCGCACGCGTCCGGTGAAACTCGGCAATGTGTAACGCCACGGGATATATCGGACCCGACAGTAATAACAAACAAATATATATGCGCCACGCGGCCCGTCGTACATCACGTATCGACCCGATTGCGATACACGCCTTTTTTTTTCATGTTTTCGTCACGGATAAATCGTACACGCCCGACCGAAACATGCCCCCGTTCGTGTTCCCACGTGAAACGCAACGATTGATGTCCACACACTTTTGGCTCCATCTAGGGGCGCGCGCGATTACGCGAATGGATGACCTTAGAATTTCTAATGACGTTTCTGTAACATGTCGTCCGAGGCGCGTCGAAAACGGACGCGCTGACAAAGCGCGAGCTAGCGATATGGTGTTGACAAACTGCTTACATAACGGTGGCGTCTCGGGAAGTTGGAAAGTCACGGAATAAAATGCTGTAACGAAGAGTTCTGATCGAACTCCTTGGAAGTTGAATAAATTCGAGCAATAGGGATTCGAGCATAGATTACGATGAAACGTTTCGATCACAATGACCTGCGCCAACGAGGATGCACGATTTCCGGCGCTGACCTACATAGATCGACGACGTGATCCACGGCGAATCATTGTGCTGTCTCCCGAGGGATTCCGGAAACGAGAGAAAGCTTTGGCGAACAGTGGATCGTTGGACAAACAGCAATTAGCGCGGAAAGACAGAGTGCAGACGCGATAACCTCGTGTGTGTTTACGTCTTTCCTCTATAAGTCATCGTTTGCACGAATCTCGTCGAGATTGAAGTGTACAGCTAATTCGTTTGTTTTGTGTTTAGTCTAGTGAAATTTAAATGTTTTTGTAAATTAATTTTTTGAATGTGACGTATGACGAGTTGCCTACAACAAGGGTCAACGATCACCAACGCTTCGAACTTAAAATTTTTCGTTAGAATGCTTGGAATAAATATTCCCCTGTTTGATAAACTTCTGAATAATTCTGTTGTTAGTAGCAATAATGAAAAATATGAATTAATAATTATTATTATTATTATGATTTTTCTTATATTATTATTGTTATTATTATTTTCTTATATTATTTTTTTTTTATATTATTCTTAATAGAAGTTATGAATTATTCTTATTGGTAATGATATACATTTGAATGGACGCGAGAGAACGGAAAACGTGGGTCAATTGCGTGTCAAGTGTTTATAAGTTTTCTAAAGTAAGGGCGTAAAGATACGTGGAGACATTTAAATGTCGATTGGTTAATGCGCACTACAAGTGCAACCCAACCGTGGATAAAGCGAGTGTTCTTGAACTTCAGCTGACATGCAACCGCTTTTACTAGCGCGTTGCGAACGAACATGTTATTCACACTCCGCCTAAGGCGATGAAATGAGTTTCACGCTCTTTCCTTTCTCAAGAGAGATGCTCATCGCGGGATGATTAGAACTGAAGACAGATTAATTAAAACTTGCCTTAATTAAAATTTATTAGCAATGAAAAGGAATCACTTAAAGATAAGTTTCATAAAAAAAATTATCGGGGTCTTTTTGGACCCACTGTAACTCCATCGAGGGTAATAATGAATAGTGGACGTGAAAATCTTAGAAATCAAGAAAATGAATCACTTTAAGGAAAAGAATATTGATTTACAGCGAGACAGATTTACTACGGGTCAAAACTGACCCAGGCTGATCAAACTGTCTTTACGCTACATTCAACTGTAGTAGCTTTCCTCCTCGGAAAATCCACAATCATCGCCTCTTGAATTAATTACTATGTTCACGTCATCCTAATTAACGATAATTGTAACTACAGTAATTACCTACTTCCAGCGATCGTCTTCTCTTTCCACACATAATGAGCAGATAATTATTATGGTCCCTATGCGCACTTGACGTGCGCAGAAAGTTTCCTACCTCTCAAATCTCATTTATAAATTCACATATTTTGAATAGCAACCCGAGAAATCCCTATCAACGTAGAATAAAAGCGTCCAGCTGATTACCAAGTCTTGCGTTCGAGAGTATTCCAATGCAAAAAAAGGAGCAGCGTAAGATGAACTGCGCAATGTCACGAGAAGAGTCAACGTCCGAAGCCGCCGCGCAATTGCACTCGGCTGGACTGCACAACTGCACGAGGAGCGCATTTTCAGCGATTGCGCTTGATTGTGCTCGGTGAAAGTTCGGTTTTACCGATATCACGTACGCATGTTTACTATGCAGGTCTGTCTTGCGAAAAAAAAATCAACACCGATTCCTCGGTTCACGTTTTTTTTTCTCAAGAAAACACAAACAAGCTAAAATACTTATAGCCTGGGACATAGTAGCTACAAAAGGTAAATCGAGATCGTAAATTAAGCCTTTATTAAAACTTAGGGTCGGTATATTCTTTCCATCAATTCTCTCTTCCGCTATTGTACTACGTCACGTGACATGGTACACTACGAAAATTACTGTAACCGACCAAAAGTGTTCACACGATTCGTGAGATGAAATTAATTCCATTGTGGCGAGAACGTTGCAAAGCACAAGCCTCGGGAGGAGGAATATCTACTAACGAATTTGCATGCTGTGTGCGTTAAACATAAACTAAACAAAATGGCAAAAGGAATACTCACTTTCTCATCGCGCGAGAGGAATTCCCACATAGGTATCGCCGAACCAGTGACACACGCAGCATGGCATCCCAGCATCAGGACAGCGACGAGTAGCACGAAAGTTCTGTGACTCTTCATATCTGATGTTTCACTGTTTTCCAACGATCTTGCTGGCACACTTTTCGCACGGCTCGCTAGTTAAGTGTATTCAGTCTGTCGGATAAGTGCTATCTGTATGTAAAGTCCAGTGACCGACGGACAGAGAGATGTTTACTGAGAACACTAGTGTTATGACACAAAGTGTAATCTCGATTCATACAAAGGAGATCTTGAAGTCTAGTGTACTTCGGTCAAATATTGACGACACGGTATTTTCGAGAAAGTTCACGTGGATTCGAATGAATGAAACGATGAGACGAAACACTCACGACCTACGATCTTTGCAAACTGTCCTGGCCCCCCTTTGGTCACTGGTTATATGTTCCGTATGGCAGTGACGTCTGCGCAGCTTCGATCCCCCCCCCCTAGTCCCACTTTCAGGAGCAGAGTCCACGACTCGTTCCAATGTTTACGTCTTTCCAGGACGTCACCGGGTGAATAGAAACTTTCGTCGGACAAAAAATGTGTTTTTGATTCGTCACCGATTAATCGCGTGCCGGGACTTGAAAAAATTGGGGGCATAGGCTTACAGGGTTTCCTAGTGAAAGGAATTTCAGGAAATAAAAACAACATTGTCGGCGTAGATTTGTTAATTTATTACTTGGTAGTTTATAAAGATAATGTAGGATGAAGTATGAAGGGATTTAATTGAAAATAATATGAGAGGTTGAGAGGGTGCACTGAAGATCCCCTCGGAAACGACTTGATCTTGCTCATCCGGTTTTCCCAGCTGGGTTATGTTAGGTCTTTAGAATCACATTCTTTAGGGTTTAAGATCTTCGACGTATGTATTTTGCTGGTGCAATTTTAAGTTTGCCGTATATTACTGTCTTCTACATAGGTTATAGGAGTAATATATACTCGAAAATATGTTGCAATTTAAAAAGTAAATGTATCTGAAAAAAATACGTTAATCGTATATCTATATTCTTCTGCGTTTGCGTGGATAGGATGCTTCGTAAAATATTAACTTATATTTTTGCAAAAAAGAGGAGGATATTCAAGGATTTTAGTGACATAGGTCATTGATCGAACAATAAATTAATATTCAGCAAGAAACATCTCCAGCTACCAAATGACATGGTTTCTGGCCACTTCGCTGCAGACGAAAGTGCAATTCATTTAACACCAGTCCCCATTTACGTTGAAATGAAGGGTACCATTATTTCACAATTCAGCAAAACGCGCAATTCATGATATTTAAGCACACGTAGTCGATGCCCCGTGAATCCAGAGTTAAGAATCTATTTTCTATCTATGATGTATGGTTTATGTAAAGAATGATTGCCTCTACGTTACAACGACCGCCTGTGAATACGTAACGCATTCGAAGAGGTACACGGAGCGCATGTTAATTGAAATCGACACCAATTATATTCCGTGATGGTATCGATAAAGACGTACTGTTTGCATCTGTTATCGACGATATAAAAATGGAAGGGCGATATACGTCCATTGTCTTGAAACTTTCACGCTTCCCCGCTTGCTTCTGCGTCACAAGCCCAAACGATTAAAATTTACCACGTAATATAACCATAAATGTAACACGCTGACTACCACGCGATTGTCCCACGTTCTCCGTTCACTCGTATTCCAATCAAATGTGTATCGTCTGAGATCAGAACGTTTCACAGATTAATAATGCACTTGTTACTCGCTACATCATTCCTAGTGACAGCAATATACCTACTTCCGAAGTTTGGGAATCTAAAGGTCTGGTCTGGGCAGACTAGTCATTTCCGTGCCAACGTACCCAGTGGTATGTAAGAAGAGACCCTCTACGCCCCTCTCCTTCTTACCACTGTCGGTACTGCAACAGAACTGATATTTGTGCCGAGACCTTAAGGGTCTATTCATCGTAAGTGTTCTAAACAAAAATTTAAGCCCGAAACGATATTCACCGATGGTAGTGTTATTCAGCAGAATATCTCATATCTAATCGCACCAAGGGAGGCGTAAATACGCCGAAAATAAACGGAATGGAATTTCATTGCTCGAAATGATTTCCGCGAGACGCGATGATAAGTGGCGCGTGATTCGAAGGAGGTGACTAATAACCCTAGACCAAGAATGACGTGTTGCATGCTAAACGGGGGCCGATGCCACTTTTCTATGACGACGACCAACGTGAGAAATTCAAACGCTGCGAGCTCGCTTTCACACGTGAATTCGCATCGGCGGAGGTGCGTGCTGTAGAATAAGGAACCTTGCATTATTCGTGCAGTTAAACGCCGACAATGCGAATGCGCGTCCGTTACCGTAACCAGTGTCGTTCTAGGTATATAATCTCTGCTATCTCGTAGGCTCGCTGCACATTTAACAGTCAGCATGTAGTCATCCGACTGTTATGTCACTCGGATCCTACGAGAATAGACCTGTGCCAGGGGTTCTCAAACTTTCTAATACATTTTTCCACTCGGGAACTTCCTGGTCTTAATTGTTTGTAAAATAAATGATAAATAAAGGCAGATATAAAAAAATTCGAGAAGAAATAATTTTTACACGATGCAAAGTTTAATGATTTGTCCAATGCTCCATACAATTGGGAACCCCTGACCCGCTGTTTCGTGGACGCAATTGCAATTTATCGGACGCTCCATCAGTAAATCACCGTTAAAGCGACAAATATACCGCGGTTGCGTGCAACAATTTGCTTGAAATCGAACGTCCTTAGAAAAATCGTATATGGCGATTCGTCGACGGAGCGTCTCGTTCTACTTTCCAAATCGATTAATGCGCGCTAGCCCGACGTGCCTGGATATTCACGGACCTATTACGACTTTGATCCATGAAACGGTCCTGCGAATCTGACTAGCTTCTTTTGTAAATTTTACGGAGCATCTGTATGGAAATTGCGAAAATGGGTCAAGGGGGTCCACCATAAATAGCGATTGATTTTTTTGTCGATCGTCCGTGGGCCATCGATGACGCTATCTAGTGGCAACGTCTTCCTAGCTGCGCGAAGATACATATAGAGCTCGCTGTCATGCAATTACGATAGAATAAATACATAACTTTAATTCATTAACTATTCCCCGAGAAAAAGTGGGATCTATTTAGAAAACGCGAAGGAACAGAAGTTACATCGATGAATGAAAAACATCGTGCATCTGTGAGTAATTACGTGAACTGTTCGCTAAATTGATTATCCAACGTGTCTCACAGTTAGTACATACAATACCTAACCTGAATTTCTTCCGCATTCTTCGAACGGTATTGCCGTTTCTTGCTGGGAAAGAAGTTATTTTATCATTAATATTGCTAATTGCATCGTTACATGTTAGCAGGAGTGTTCGAGAACTGTTACGTAAAATCACTGTGCGAATATACCCTTCGAATGGCCCCCACACTTTATTGTATTAACTCATAAAAATCGTGGTTCTCTGATAGTGCGGATTTCAAGGTAAGTGATTACTATTCTTACAATGGGGATATTTCTATGAGACACCAGTGTCGGACGTAACGTCCATCACAAGGGAAACGTGCAATATTTTTCACGATAATTCCAAGTACTCTCGAGGAAGTCCCTCGCAGAGTGCACAAAGGCAGGGACCATTTTTCCTCGTCCGCGGAGCGTGAAGCAGTTGCAGATGCTACAAACGCGCCTTGCTTTTCGGTTTAGACGTTAAATTGCTCGGATAAAAGCGTACGTTTCGCTCGGTGAAGCGATTCATCGCCCGGCCCCGCGGCGAGGGGCGAAAGGTTGTACTTCCTTCTTTTTCTCGTCGCGGTCGATGCAATTGATGAACGAATCCTGACGTGAGTGCTGTGCCGATGAATCGTGTCAGCGGGGAATGCAGGCCGACGGTGAACCGGAAACGGACACCCGCGGCGCACCGAAATAGGGAATGGAAATCGCTTCCTCTTTTCGTTGTAACGATCGGTAACGATCGGGACGGTCAGCCGAGATCGAGAGGTGTGGAATCCGTTCCGGTCGACGTAATAGTTGCCGGATGCTTAGCGCTTCCCTGACGAAAGAGTTGCGATGGATAATGTCCGTTTCAAATACGCGGATATTTTTCGCGTTTGCTGCAAGCTGCGTCGAGGCAGACGAACGCGCGCACATGGGGACGAGTTAGGTTATCTTGATCATCGCGTTTGCCACTGTTGTACACTCGATTAAAAAGTGTACCTCCGGGTAACCATAGATGGACGGCATACAGTGGTTCAATTTCACACGCTTGGTGTATTCCTTGGGAACATTTCTATAAAATAGATAACTGATCAACTACATAAAATGAATAGAAATACCTACGTAACGATAGTTATTAAATTGGTAAGTTAAGCATTAATTTGGCAGTACTACGCTATAGATAGACTATAGGTTCTGTTATACACTGTATTGTAGAAGAGTTCGATATGATAATCGTGTGAAATTGATCCACTCGATGCCGTGCATTTTTGGTAGTTACCAGTGAATTTTGTAATTTTATGATAAATAGCCTCAGAAGCTTGTTCCCTACTCGCTATAAGCTTGGCAATTATCTCGAGCCGCGAGCACATAGCGAATACTCAGTGTACATATTTTTACTACTAACTCTACCACATGCTACCATATGGATTATGCAATATTTTGTGAGAGCAAAGCCTAAGGAGTATTTAATTGCACCCAGTTTTCCCTAATCACATTTGTTTCCCATTTCGAAATCGGTCTCCAGGAGTGAAAATTTGCGAAGTACCATTTCCCGGCTTCTCCGAATTCTCGGTCCGCGGGGACAGAATCGGAGAATCTCTGGCGAACCCATAGGACTTAGGTCATCACAGGACGGAACTAAAACCTACTTTCAGAGTATAAGTGTAGCGTCGCATACCTAAATAAATCAGTGTTAACATTTCGCCACCTCACGGTGATGTTTTCGGTTACGAAACCGGAAGAGAACCATCAAAATAGTTCCCCATTGACGTTTATATTGGGTTTCCCGGTTTCCTCCAAGTCCGTCCGCATAACTGCATAATGAAGAGGTTCCTTGATTTTCGGAATACTTTTTAAAGAAGATCATCGACGTCTCTGGGGGTTACCATTATTGCTGTGTCATTTGGCAAACAGAAAAGAAGTAACCGAGGCCAAGGCGAATATTTTTCATAAATTTCGCATTACTACTATTTTATCCATTGTTTATTTAGCGCGTAATGAAAAAAAAACAAGAACTGTCACCATTCGACGACAAACGAATTTTCAGTGTTTAGTAACGGTGCCAGTTGGCGCCAGGAGTGTGCATAAATTAAGCATGTGGCGCTACTCGGAGATACAGAAACACTGCCCACGGAACAATGTTACCATTGATGGATGAGCTACTTCACTAGGCAAGTAATAAACGTAAAAATTCCAGGGGGCCCGGCGCGTCGGATCGGTATGGCAATTTGTAAAAAGATGAGCTGAATTTATCAAGCAGCAGTCAACTCGTTCGTCGTCGGGATACAATTATACTTTTCTTTTTTGCGAGAATTCCTCGCTCGGTCTCTGAAGGTTGTCGAAGAATGTCGTGCTATAAATTATCACGAAATGTACTATAGTAGCAATCTGTTTGTTGGTAACTTTGTACACGATAAAAGCTTAATTCCTCTTCGATTAGAGTTCGCTAATGTATTCCTAACCTACGAGCAGTCCAACCTTCTCTATCCCATGATATATAGATATCGTATGCAAATAGGCAAGATTTAACACACAGCAACCCAAGAAATCAATTGAATTTAATAGGTTTCAAATTGTCTCTATCGGTGTTTCCTGTTTATAGTCCAAATTATAATTCATCCACGGCGAATTAAGGTATATCAGCCTTCGAATGGTCATGGGTATTAAATCATTCGTCGGCGGTGCTTGGATCTTTTTTTACCCACCGTTGGGCGTAACATTGATTACTTAGTATTGGGGGAATCTTTAAGAATTGGTAAACCGAATTAAGGTAATAAAGATTATCGTGTTTTTTGTCTTATCATGGTGACTTCCTCAATGTTTTCGAGGTTATCGTTTCTTGAAAGCAACATTTAAGTACACTCGGTAAAAACATCGTTCCAACTATATACATGAATGTAATGTGGAGAGGCCGAAGTTAACGCGGTTGGCAGCTGTTGCTACGCGAACACATCTACAATATGTACTTCGTGAATACACCATTGGCTCTGTCCCCTGACCCGGAGACGATACTCGCGAAATATTGTAGAAGCGCTCCTCCCTGCATTTCTGGTAGTCGGAGCGATATTTATCAGCCGAATGTACATTTATAGGGGGTCAAAGCCTGGCATCTCCGTATTACGTGCTAAAAGATATATAATATTGCATAAAAATCCTGTACATCGTAAAACATACCCGTCAAACAGGTTTCCCGGTTTTGTTTGTTTCATTTCTTACCCAGCTGTATCATCTGTTTGAACTTGCGCATATAGTAACCGCAGGGCGAGAATAAATGCAAGAGGTTTCGGCTTGTATTGAACGGTTTTGCATATGGATACAATAAATTCTTCAATCATCTCCGGAATCCGAGAGTACATATGTAATAGTATATATGTATGTACGTCTGGTCACGTTAAATAGGTGGGGAAACCTACATAAATCTGATGGACGCTACGGTGCCATTTCGAATTCAGGAAATTCCTTAGCCTTTTTCTACTTTGAGTTCGTAATGTTCGCCAGAGAAGTTTTCATCTAGATTGTTAACTGAATAATCTGGTATTCTTTACTGGCATTATCTTTTAGTCGAATTATTCGTCACTCGCGCGTTTTACAATTGTCCTCCACAATTAATGTCTGTTGCAGAAGGTTGTATGCACTATACAACCTTGCCGAAGAATGTAGTAGTACCAGATCTAGGAGTACAAGAACTACTAATAATAGATCTACTAGTACCAGAACTACTAAAGCTAGATCTACTAGTACCAGAACTACTAAAAGTGGATCTACTAGTACTCAAACTACTAATACTACATCTACTAGTACTAAAATTACTAATACTAGAACTACTATTACTAGAACTACTAATATTAGATCTACTAGAACTACTAATTCTACATCTACTAGTACTAGAACTGCTATTAATAAAATTACCAATACTAGACCTACTAGTACTAAATCCCTGAAACCACAATATAATTTCTGGTCCAACAACTATAACTTCTATGCATTATTAAGTGGATTTTACAGTCTTTGATACTTATTTCATCGTGTACCAATTCTGGAGCGTATAGTGGTAAGTACATGAATCATAATATAGCAAAATCATCAAAATACCATTGGCAGTCACGTGTTAAACACACAGATGGCACGATAAAGTTTACGACACGTGCAAATATGTTTTACTACTCTCTCGTCGAATTGTAAATAATTACAGCCGCTGACTCACGCTAGAGAGAGGCTGCGCGCGAGCGCAGTTACTTCTGATCCTGTTGTTTCTCAAGATCGCTGACACCATTAACGTAACCTTATTAATCCCAGCCGTATACGCATGCACGTGTACCGCAAGGCTGCACACAAGGACGCTCGTAATGCCAATCCGTTTTACGCCCATGCGCGCTTGCACGTAATTCTTTGAAAATCAACAATTTTACTTTCAGCAAAACCAGCAAATATCTCGAAGCCTTATTCTTCGTGTTGCATAGATTGCGAAATTGGCACGCATTTTTAATCAGCGTTACACTTTTCGTGCTAAACGACAACACGAATCTCGTAATGTACTGTTTAACAAAAGTACAAATGCACGTTTAAGAATTGTAGAATGGGAACACCAAAGTGGCGAAGTGCCAAATAATAGTTCCTTAATTATGCAAAAAGGATATTTAAATATTTTCAAGAAAATATAAAAATCGAGTTTTCGAAAATTTCTAGGTAGGCCTCCCCCCTTAAATCCGCCACTGTAAAAGAACGAAAATAGGTACTATAGACACCCTGGAATCACAAAAAATACTAATTACAGAAAAATTTAATTTTGCCCAAATTTGGCACTCCCACTCTACAATTAATACTAACGCGTCATTCCGGCCCAATGGAAAATTTCAGCTGTCTTCCACAAGAATTTAATCGAAAGGGAGGGACCCCTTGCGGAATATCAAAAAATTCTGAAGTAGAAACTCCCGACAGGAATAACGGGGTCGTGTGATCGATTCTCTTATTTCATTTTCGCCGTGCGTAAATTCGTGGCGTAAGCAGCGAGGCGTCTGCACGTGGGATACAATTTAAATACAATTCAAAACTAGTTTAACGGAGCCGCGACATAAGGTATACGTCTCCGGCGGTTCCAGATATTTATTGGCTGACGTCAATTTGAGGAATATCGAAAAGTCGTAAAACGCTCGGTCGGCGCCGTTTAGTCGGGCAACGAATCGATTTTATGGATGTACATACGATTAGGGATTCAAATGTGTGCTTTCGAAAGTGCGTAGAGAAAAAAAAGGCCCGTCGCGTTAATGTTCGTTTCTGTCGAGGAGTTGAGTGAAATACGAGAAGCGTCGGGTGCCTTCACGATCGAGATGTTTTGCACCCTTTCAGTTTAAATGTACATCCGTGTTGGAGCATGCGCATAGAAGCCGATAAGATGAAATTGCAATTAGCGGAAATCTACCCAATCTCACTTTCAGCCCGGGCAGAAATGTAAAATTATTAAAATCATCGTAATTATGGAAATTTTATTAATAATAATTATATTAAGCCCGAAACACTTTACATTGCTTTGGATTAATTATACAACCTTTCAGAGTATTGCCTTCGTATGTCATTGGCGAGGCTTTTTGTTGGCGAATGGAATAAATTGTAACCGATCGGCGTACGATAGCGGGCAGGCGCCAGACGCCTCCAATGTGTGCCACCTATCTGTAGGAATTTATTATGGACCATAATACGAGGCTGCGTTAAAATTCTATAGACATTCCGGTACGTTATTCCACAATATTAACAATACAGCAAAATGCTTAATTAGCTCGCAGTAAGGAAACACGTTTTACGCAGTTAAAAGTGTTTGAAATATATATTTTTAATACGGGGCGCGATCAGCGCCCTTTATATTTATTTATGTATAAATAATTATTTTAGAACCTAATTTTTGGCAGTGACTGTCCAAAAATTTGTGTAGGTATATGTTGAATTGCAATAGCTTTTTGTTTTATAGAAATCTAACTTTACGAAATTTACGAAATTTAGATTCTGATTTTATGAAATTTTTATTTTTTTTTGTGCAAATAGTCATATTCATCTGGATTAGCTATGCATAATAAGCTGTGACGTGTTTCGTAACCCCAGAGTTTACTGTTCGAAAGTTTTTAGGCGACAGACAAACACAAACACTTTCTGCTTTATATATTAAGATTTAATATTCATAAATTACTGATTAAGTAATTTTGCCGCCCCCACTTTCGCCCTGTTCGAGCCCTGTTTTAATGAAAGATGCGGTAGTAATGTTGCACGAGTGCATGTAAATAAGTAGACATATATTGTAAATATAAAAATATATATTTGCAAATTTACAGGCACGCAGTATGTTTATTCTTATAACAAGCAATTCATGTCAACTGGTTCGAAATTTTTAAAGTTTCTCTGTACTGTATAGTTAGAACTTGTATAACCGTATAAAGATCTAATTGTTCTCAGTGTCATGCTTATTCAACAACTGACACTCCGACATTATATTAGCATGCGCGTCTTTAACGACGACCGTAGGCGTGGTGCGATTGGTGCGCTGCGAAGTAAATGAAGTCACGTCAATATTTATATAATGCGATCTTGGGAGATACCAGTGATCTCACTTACGTTTATAAAATTCCGTGAAGTTCACGTTGGGTAGGAGAGAACGGACTTTTTCCATTACAGTGGCTTTCGGTGTTAAAGAAGCGTTTGTGTTCCATATCTGGAAAGGAAATAAAGAATCATGTAAACTAAATGATAGGGGGAGTTGGGGCACTTTGTTGCAAAGGACGCAATGAATTAATATTCTCTTGATATCTAGAAATAGTTAGAAGTTCAAAACATGATCTCCTTCTCCTCTTTGCCTGCTCCACAAAACCGTAGGAGACGACCTCCATTAGCGTAACTACTTAGTTAAGGGGCCCGGTAGACCTAGCCTCCCCCCCCCCCCAAAAAAAACGCGAAATATCCCTTTCCTGGAAACTATCGAAATAAGTAAAAAACATTCGTCTGTTCATAAAATCTTAAAAGAAACAAATATTTGGGCGGAAATGCTATATGCGTGCAGCTAAATAAAAAAAATATACAATAATGTTCTTATTACGTTAAATTATGAATTAAAACTGTTAGACTTAAGCTGCTAAATGTAGGTAAATCTACCCATATAAAAAAGAGAGAGCGAGAGAGGGGGAGGGAAGATGGGACTGCCCCCCTCCCAAACAAAAATCTTAGTTACGCCAATGACGGACCCCTCCATACCTACTTCGCTCTGATAAATTTCTCCTCCGAGTGTCGCACTCTCTCCCCGCCGGATCTCGTGCAACTACTGGAGAAAAATAAGTGGGGACCGGTTGACCGGGGGCCCGACTCGTGCGGCTCTCGGGGGGGGGGGGGGGGGGGGGATGTTCGACACCCCTGCTATAAGGAATGCGTATAAGCTATCATATTCATAGATGATATAAGATGATACCTAATAAATATCAAGATAATATTAATGTTTCATTGTGCCCCATGCATCAAAGTGCCACAAGTCCCTCTATAGTTTATATCAGCGATGAGCAATCTGCCGCCCACATTTGGGGGCCGAGATTCCTACACTAGTGATCCTCTATTTTTTTTCGTTCAGGTATTTTTTTTAAAATCTTTTCGAAATTTTGTTAACGCAAGTTTGTAGCGCTCTTGTACTTCGAGAGTTGGACGCGAAAAAGTGGAAGTGCCAATTTGACTTTGCGGTTAATTTTCACCCCCTTAAAGGGCGATAGGGCTAAAATGAAACACACCAGTGTTCTTGTTTTGAGTCACTCTAAAAACCCACAAAGTTGCGTTCCAATCGGTGAATCCGGGTTCGCGATGTTCCCTTGTCAGTTAAAATTGAAGTTATAACTTAATTCACTATGAAAATAAACAGATGGAGCCTTTAAGACTTAAAAACTGTTATGAACTCAAATCATCAAAATTTGGACTTATACCACTATAATTCTCAGCCCCCCATTTGGCCTTCCAGCCACTCACCCGCCATTGTTTCAATTGTAAATCTATGTCAGAAATAACAAATTCACCGCATATATTAAAATTCTTTGATTAGTATCTTTAAGTATCTAATATTACAGCCTGCGCAGAATATTAAGCTTCCCCTTATAGTCCACTAAAGGCGAAAGACTGCTCATCTCTGCTTTATACTTTAATGTTTCACAGCTCTTAAGCCGTCAAGATATTACTTGAACGAGATCCTCTCTGTCCCTGATAGACACAGTTACCCCGCAAACTTCGTCCTCGTCAGCCAGGCATTCGCTAAACTGCTCCCCGATCGCCGCGAGCACCATCTCCTTCCAAATCTTTTCCTAAGAATAACAAGTTTATTAGTAACCAGTTTGAGATAACCGTAAAAGCTCTACTACCTACGGTATCACTCTTATGGCACTTCAATCTCCAAGTTCCACCGTGTTGATTAACGGGTTCCTCCCACAAGGGATATCTCTCGTCCCTCATCAAGTGGTAACTGTATCTGACCTAAGAGTAATAGAGGATATTAGTACCCGCAACGTTTGGTATGAAAAATATTTATAAACATCGCGAAACAGATATGCGCTCACCTGCATGGCGCTGGCGTTCGGTATATTGTTGAAGACTGCCCAAAAACTTTGTACAGTGTTCACGGTATAAATCTTCGTTAAATTTTCTTTATACTCTTCGACAGTTGTGCCAGAAACAGCTCTGTCAATTTTACCAACTCTTTAGAACTGTCTATACACACAACGAGCAAAGAACGATTCAGGTCTATCATGATGACTTCCTAATATATCAACCTTATAACATGACCAAGTATAGAAAATGCTACTTAAACGGATTACAACAAAAATACGAAATAAACTCGCGCTACTTAAATCGCGCGAACACTTTACGCTACGTGCGATGTAACACTTCAGTGTTGCTTCCATAATTAAATTCTCAGAATTCTAGAATCATACATAAAAAATCTACTTTGCAATGACAAAACACGATAGAATGGACTTCCAAATTTGTTTAAATATCTGTGCATAGAATTGGTATTGATATTAATGAAAATTAATTAATATTGACGATGTGTAACGTAAATAGTTTCTGTCTTTATAATTGCAATGTTCTTCGAACTATCTGTAAGCGTATGCTATCAGGAAACCGTATTTATTTACGTAGAATTCTCTGATGATATGATGAAGGGAAGAATAAAATGAAGCGAGACAAAAGAAATAAGGAAAACACGTATGCAACGTTGTGCGATGCAGTCGGCTCGAAATATTACGCAGCGCGAAGTGGATATCCCATCTTACTTGTCCAGCCAGAAGGTCCACGAAGATTGCAGCGGTATCCCCGAGGTTTCATGTTTCTCGATCGTTTTAACAGTCTCGTCGGAAAACACCGGTGTCTTCGACAAGTCCGCCGAGCCACCGTCTTTTAATTCGCACTGCACAGCGGCCATGTTCGAGACGACGATATATGTTTACATACATCTGCATCGTAACGTCAAAAATCATGTGATCGGCAAACAAAACGATAAAAATGAAATGACATTGCACAAGAATTTTGTTATGCCACAAAAGTAGCGAATGTGTGTGTCAACATTCACAGTAGCAGGATGCATGTTGTTTAGTCAGCTTATCAATGTAATAAATCATTATTGACAGGCATTTTAATTTAGACTGAAAATGGAATATAGATTTAAAAATTTGTCATCATAATAACGTTCTGGCGCGCCACAGAGAAGTGTATCGCCGTAGACTACGTATTAAGTAGAACATCTTACAATAATGAAAAGTTTGTGTCGTCTAAACTGAAGTATCGACTCATCCACGAAATTAAAAATTTCGTTGCAGCCGATTCTGTGAGTAGCACTGCAATCTCGTTCTTTTCTCAATCGATAATGTTGGATATGAGAGAAATTTCAATTAGATGGCAGGTCTGTCGTATACATAGTTCATGACCAAACTTTTTTTTTATCACTGGTCGATAAAGCAAGGATTTTGTAATACATCATCGACGAAGTATAGAATCATCGACGAAGTATAGAATAGACCTATCACCTTATGGGACTTTGTGTCACCACACAAACTATATTACCGACCCATAACTCGAGGACTGAATTTAGCGGCCTCTGCTCATGAACAGCGTCCAACTCAGCAACTACTCTGAAATGTGTTGAAATACTGAAAGTTGTGTGCGTGCTTGTATACGTGTGACTTGTTTAGAGGGAGAGTTTAACATAGAGGGTGTGCTTTTGCTAAGCTACGCTTTGGTTCGGTTTGTCAACGATTCACGCCGGATTTCTCTCTCAACATCTATTTCGGGGATCAGGAGCCTATATGGCGCTGAAATATGATAGTACTTTTTGAAAACTTGTACAAGCTATAAATTGCAAGATGAAATTGATTGTTAGTATTTTACGTGTAGTGGAACATTTAACTAATATTTTCACGTGTCGTACGCCGTAAAATATTAAAAATTCACACCATTACTAACATTCCCGCAAATATCTGCACTTCGCGCGTGTCTAAATAGACGGTGCCTATTCTACGACAGGTAAAAATCATTGAAAATAATGAATTGAAACTTTTTTGTAAAATTTACCCATCAAAAAGAATCCCATTTAAAAACATTGACGTAAATTAATAGCTTTACAAAACTAATGATATACATAAATTGCGCCAATTATCACAATGACTATTTATACAAAGAAAAAAATGTATTATATAATATTAAGCAGATATATTTTTATACAAATAAATATTTTAACACAAGAATGCTATTGGAGTCTTTTTTATAATATTATTTGAGAAATAAAATGAAATTGTAGGAGAAATATTTGGAATCGAATCTGGACGGATGGAATAGAGATTAACGAAGATAGATGATCGCAGCCAATTGGCTCGTATTACTCGTCATGTAATTAATAATTGAATTACAATGTTACTTGTGATACGATTAGTAATTATACTTCAAATAATACAGATTGTCCAGGTCTCACCACGTGGAGGCGCTGCGTTTGGAGACCCGCCCTAACCGCGGCCCATCCGCCCTCCTTTGATGCAAAATTTCATTTTCATTTCTATCGATCCCCCTGATGCACGATTGCAGAACGATCCTCGATCGCTCCGCAAGCGGGCAAGAGGAGTCCTTCTGTAAAAAGCTACCGCGATGAAGCTAAGCAGAATTTAAAACATTTTTTGTTTCTTTCAGTTTTAAATTTGAAGAATTTTCTGGTATATTTCTACCATGAAAATTATTCATTAATTGGGAATGAAAAAAGAATAAAGGGGGAATATTTGAGGGAAATTATCAGTGAAAATGCTGATAATGATATATTATTGTCATGTGTTTCTTACTTCCCTCGATGGATCTACGATGTTACCTGAAACATTCGCAAAAGTATTAATAAAAATTCCGTGAGATTTCGTTTCTCAAGGATGATGAACCTGAAATCCTATTTTTGCAATATTCTTCACACATAATACTCTGCAACAGAAACTTTCTCAATGGATTAGTACCTACAATCTATCTCGATTATGTAATGTAATTTCAACAGATATAGTCTTTTCATTAAATCACTATTGCCCAAATATTGAAATATCATATTTGAAACTACAGGCCAAAACTCAATATGGAATATCGTATCAGTATTGAAATGAAACAAGGAAAAGATTAAAAATACTGCTTCATTGTCAGCAGACAAAATAGGCAATCAAAACTTTAGAAATTCGTGAAAAAGGAGCTACCAATGATATTACATTTCATTCCGAAGCAATTGATATTCATAATATTAAGCACATTGTGTGCTTTGTTACATCAACTCAATACTTTCCTTGTAGTTTCTCATTAATTGGTACTTCCAAAGTTTATGTATCAATGACTCGACAAGCAACCATTATATACAGTAGGTAATCAAAAACTTTTATGCAAATGTTGAAGATTGGAATAATTGCACTTTACTGCACAGTAATCGAAGTTACTTTCATACAGAAAGTAGCAACAACGAGCACGCGTTAATATTGCCTATCACTATCACTTTGCACTAACACGTTTCACTATTACTTTTCACTATCACTTTTATTTTTAAATATATTATTTTATTAAGTCTCTTCACCGCAAAGGTATAACTACGTTATGTTAGTAATAGTGAGACCAGCCTACAGGAGATAAAATAAATCACGCAAAACCATGAACGAAATACATGAAATAGAACAAATTACGCAAATTAGCAATTGATATTCATAATATTAAGCACATTAGGTGCTATAATTCATTATAAGTGCTATAATTCATTAAGGTGCTGTATATAATTCCTTATGTACAGTAGGTAATCAAAAACTTTTACCAGCCTGGAAGGAAATTAAATAAACACAATAAAACAGGACATAAAATAAATCACGCAAAACCATAGACAAAATACATGAAATAGAACAAATTACGCAAATTAGCAATTGATATTCATAATATTAAACACATTAGGTGCTATAATTCATTAAGGTGCTGTATATAATTCATTATATTCAGTAGGTAATCAAAAACATTTACCAGCCTGGAAGAAAATTAAATAAACACAATAAAACAGGACATAAAATAAATCACGCAAAACCATAGACAAAATACATGAAATAGAATAAATTATGCAAATTAGCAATTGATATTCATAATATTAAGCACATTGGGTGCTTTGTTACATCAACTCAATAATTTCCTTGTAGTTTCTCATTAATTGGCATTTTTTGCAAAATATGAATATACTTTCAAAACAATATTTCCAGTGACAAACACTCGATTCAAGAGCGGGTAGATGGTGGGAGTAGAAGGGGGATGGTGCAGCCACTTAGGGCTGCTCCATGATCATTGTCCACTCATTAATGCAAGAAAACCGTGAGTGGACCGTTTCTTTCTTTCGCAACGCTAGCTTATTACAGACTGAAATCAACTCCCGAGCATAGTCACTAGGACTTTGGACTACTCGCAGCACTAATTTCTCAAACAACTTCAAAATTCCCGAATGGTGCTTCATTACTGAAAATTCTACTATACTTAATACTCTCAAGCAGCTACACTACTCTAATAAGTATAAGAAGCTACAGAGAACCACCACGTGGGTGGTTTCATTTTTCGCAACACTAATAAAAATTCAATGCACCTGTGTCTCGTAATACGCAACTCTAACTTTAAATCGTTGCAGCCTTCCTAAAGGCTGTGTAGAGTCCCATGCGCAGCAAATCCAGCTGCTCGGGACTCTTTTTCCCCAGGAACATGTCTCTGGACATGTCCCAGGACAGTTTTGGGGCAGTGGGGGCTGGGGGTCGCAACTCTAATTACAAACGCGATCAATCATCATCGCAACGCTAACTCAAAAAAATATTAAGAATCAAACTAGAACGAGTAATTAAAAAAACGCGATCAGTCGCATCGCAACTCTAATAAAAAGAATACAATGAATCAAAATTAATGTTATAAATCAAACTCTAGTAGGTAACTTTAATTCAAAATACAAAAACAATCGCGACTCTTTTTTCGAAACACTACAAGCAATCACGTTCGATATTTATTCGCAACGCTATGCTGGTACCAAACGCGGGGAATACTCGATTCGCAACACTAATTCAAACCGTGATCAACATTTAGTCGCAACACTAACTGGCCGCGTAATCTTCTTCGCAACCCTAATTGAAAACGCGGTGAATTTCAGGGGAGGGGGTATCGATGGGTCAGCCTATGGCCAACCAAACTACTACTACTACTACTACTACAACTACCGACGAGCATAATGGCAAAATAATACCTACGAAGAATGACCCTGCACCCGAGGATGCAGGGCCATTCTTGGTTGCCCACATGATGTGGCCGTTTTACTGGCCGGGCTATCTTCGGCTCTTTGGCCACTTCTTTGCTTCGGGCGGTCCGCCCTTCTGAAAGTTAAGGGGGTACTCCACAGTGAACGGATTTTTTTCTCAGTAAATACAACATATAATGAAATAAATCTTTTTGGTGTTTATAAAGCTACTCTTATATTATATAAAAAAAAATTAAAAATATATTTTAATTTGTTTTACTTGTTTTTTTTACAAAGCGTCAATATGGCAACTAAACAAAAACGTGGTACAGGTGATTTTCTGGCTTAGGCTTATCTGAAACAAAAAATCCGAAAACATTCTTAATCTGTATGAGTGTCGCTATCGCCCGTAGCTCAATTAACAATTTTTGTTGAAAAATAACAAAATGGCACCTGTTTGAAGGAAAAAGTTCTCCAAATAATGGTGTTTCTCGAATGTTCCCCGAGAAAAATCTCGGTTATTTTTCGGAAAAAATTGTTAATTGAGGAACGGGCGATAGAGACACTTGTACAGATTAAGAATCTCTTAGAATTTTTAGTTTTGGATCAGTCTAAGCCGGGAAATCACCTGCACCACGAATATACCGTTTTTGTTTAAGTGTCATATTAACGCTGTAAAAAAACAAGTAACACAAATTGAAAATATTCTTTTTAATTTTTTTGGTATAATATAAGAGCAGCTTAATAAATATGAAAAAGATTTATTTCATTATATGTTGTATTTACTGAGGAAAAATCTTTAAAAATAGCTTGATTTTTCGACGGTTCACAGTGGAGTACCCCCTTAATAGCGTGCCCAAGCCCGTCCTGCCGATCGCGACCAGCGACAATATGCAATGTCCCACTGGCGTCAAAAAGTCGACATAGCGGGGCTAGAAGCGAGGGCATACCCCACTCGCGCTAGTCTGGCCGTCGACTTTTCTCACAAATTTCCTGAAAGCAGGTCATCGCAGGGGGGAACATGCGATCAGAGAATACGATGACCTGCCCCGGCCCTACCTACTTATATTTAAGTCACACATTCGTACCAGAAGGTAAGTTACCTATCCTCCCGAACAGCTAGGTTACCCATCCTACTGAACAGCTAAGTTACCTATCCTACCGAACAGCTAAGTTACCCATCCTACCTAACAGCTATGTATATTTAAAAAATGGCAAAACAGTCTCTCACACACAATCACACTCTAATAAGTACGTACCAGTTTTCACTGAAATCGGCTAGCAAAGGCAGTGACCATTGCGTATAAGTATGATTTATAAAACAATTAACTATTTTCAATTTCAAACAATGAATTACTTGATAATGTGCATTGTACATATTATGTACATACATGAATCGTTATTACTATCTGGTTTGATTGTACGAGATTGATTAAATATCATATTCCCAGATTATTTACTAGAATGATCATTGTGTGCAACAAGGAATATGATATATTGGTATCGAAATATTATAGTTTCGTTATCACGGTCTTTGATGAAAATCTTTCACCGACGCAAATTCCACCGCCTAACCACACAAACACACATAGGTGGAAAATGCGGCGTGCACGATACACTAACGCAATGCTAGCCGCCGACATGTAATTATTTAGTAAAGAAAGTCATCGTGCCCCATTGCCTTCACCCACCCAAGTAGCACCTGGGCACGTGGATGAGTTAAAAGGCAATGAGTACGGAAAGATATCCTGAAAATCCTCAACTAGAAAATATCATTAGTTTCTATAGTGTCTAGCAGGCTAATATTCTTTTATTTTACATTATTAAGCAAAGTGGCTCGACTTTCAACTTGTGAATAGTTTAAAGTGAAGATAAATAAGAAAGGACTCTACTTTAGATCAAGAAAAAGGACTCTACTCGACATTCATTTAGCGAGAAGAAAGACTCTATACTCTATAATTGAATTGTTTAAGAAAATCAATCTAAATCACGAAGAATTTACTTTAAGAATCTAAAACGGGCTATTCCATCGTCAAAGTAAATTTCATAAAACAAGAAAGTGTGATCTCATGCTAATTACTTTGAATCTGAAATTTCCCCACCCTTAATTGTCTTCTTGCACATGGAAATTAATTATTCTGTTGTGTACGCAAACGAGTGACCTTTTTAAGAAAGGAATTACACTTTTATGTATATTATCATCATTTAGAAATCAAGTTACTTTTGAACACGTAGTATCAGAAAAATAAAAGAAATTCAAATCATTATAATCGTTCCACTACATATTAAATAAAAATGATCGTAGCTGTGGAGTCTGAGAGTATCAGACTTCTTCGCTATATAAAAATTAGCATTCAGTCGTATTGATATTCGTACCAATACCTTCCGAATTATTTAATAAATATCTACATCAATGTATGATCAATGATAAATATTCGCGTTAGGAACCGTTTATCTTGGAAATTATGATTATAATGTGATTCTATTGAAAAGGCGCGGCGTACAAGAAGGCCCTAGCCTCGTCTAATAAATACATACACAGACAAAAATGTTACAATTCACGGGCATGATTATCATACCCGTGGTCATTATGCTCGTTAAATATACAACCGGTCACTCGTGTCGATTCGGACCAAACGTCCTACGACATGCTTGAGTGACCAGAGGAACCATAATGCATGCGCACTCACATTTCGCTGTGCCCCGGTGCCGGAGACGCCAACACCCCTGCTACTGCTCAGGAAAAGTCATCAAGCTGCTCAGCTGTGCCCAAACTGTAACCAAGGAACAGAACACGATTATAATTTCTTTCTAAAGTTACGACTGTTTGAACTCTAATATAGAACCACGAAGCAATTCAGAACTAACGAAACTTTTTATCATTTAGACATTTTAAGAAAAAAATTAGAAAAATGAAATGTTAAAAATTAAAATTAACAAAAGTTATTTCTTATAATGTCTAAATAATAAAATGTTTCGTTAGTTTTGGATTTCTTGGTGATTCTATTCTAAAGATTAATTTGTTTAAAATTGTTTTCTTTCTAAAATTTTGAAGAATGAACTCTATTTTAAAAGAATTAAATCAAATACATAGATACTTACATCATTCCATTAATATTCTGCGCACAAGTCTCCTCTTCAGCTGACGCACTGACTCTAATTTCCGACAACGAGTTTCTCTTTCAAAAGTAAAAAAAAAAGAAATAGTAGACTACAAACGCGCCCCAAAGATCATAATCGGCGAACAAAGCACTGAATCTATTCTCGCGATTCGAAGATCAGAGCCGCGACGCTCGTGAAAGAATATAAATTGCGTAGAAAACACTGGCTCTACTCTCGCGTATCCCGAAATTGTTAACGAAACTCTACTATGAGCAACTGTGCTCTTCAAAACGAAAAACTTCGTACGTCATAAACACTGACTCTATTTGACCGCATTGCACGCGGTCACAATCTCTGAAAAATAAGTAGGATAGGAGGGTGGGGTGGATGTGGTTTCATCGAGTGTTTGTCACGAGGAAATATTGTTTGTCGTGAAATCAGCCAAGGGACTTTCGCTCCTTGTTATTTAGAATACAAGGTGTGTTACGAAAATACAGAATGCTCGCTCCATAGGAGCAGCTTTGTATTTCAGTAACACACGATATTATCCAGAATATACTACTGCAGATATAATTATTACATTTAAATGAATCATAGTAGTGGCTTTCGTCATTAAAATTGTAAGCAAGTTCGTGTTATTCGAATAATACTTTAAAATATATCACGATCTTTATAAATATCCAAAATCAATGGCAAGAATCAACATTCGTTGATTATTCATGCTTGAATAGCATGTCCTCGATCAACTACGCAGTTTCTGAACATAAAGAATAAAACTTGCATCCAAAACCGAAGGTAAATGCAATTACAACAGCTTCATAAAGATAGATTCTTAAAAATCATTGAAATATTACTGAATTCTACGTAATCGCGACCGAAATGCAATAGAATTCGATCACTTCAATATTTCGTAAACATCTACAGACACCATTTTAAAACTTTTAAACAAATCTGATTAAAAATATTCAATTTATCATAATTCAATCACAGCCAACAATGATTCAATAAAATAATGAGAAAAATACGTATACCACACGTATTATCATCTCCTTTTTCCAAGAAATGACCAGACTCCATCCAAGCATCGTTCAAATTAACCGCCAAGTGTCATGGCGTTGCCTGCCCTTTGCTTTCGATTTCCGCCTGAACGTCTGTTTGAAACAAAAGCATTAAAACATTCGTAAGACAATTAAACAAGAAATAAACTTGAAATATGCTCGAAAAGTGATGTATTTGAATACCGAGACACGATATGTGTGCACTAAATGTGCAGAAATATCGGCACGAAGGCAACGAAGGGAATACGTGACGAATATCTAATACTTTTCTCGCGATATTTAATCAATTTCGGGACAAAAGTGTATTAATAGCAGCAGCAAGTGACGATAGAGAGTAAAGAAGAAGGCTAATAATGAATAGAAGTAATTATGTGACGATAGATAATGTACGCGTACCATTTACGTACGCAGCTGTCAAAACGTCTTAACGCAACGAAGTCCACGGAACGAATGACCCCCGCGTCGCGTCCAGTGATGCCAGAATGAGGACCAGTGATGCCAGAATGAGGACGGGTCCTCTCGAGAATTTCCCCCACCACGCATGCACACTACGCCGGAGCGGCGTGTCCGTGAGCTCGGCGCTTCGGACAACGTCGGGAAGACGAGAGAGAAAACGAATGTGCGTCTTTCTCTCTCGCTCTTGAAACGCTGTGCTCCATGGTGGGGTGCAAGCGACACGCGGCCGTGCGCGACTTCTTGAGTGCCTCGAGATTCACTTTTCCCTTTCTGACATATGTATAATACTCTTGTAATGAAAAAAAATTTGGAAAAAATTTTATTACGGAAATCACGTTTTAAGACCTCCTGATCACGTTTTGGCTATTTAGAAAAGACCTTTTTTTTAAATATCTCATATATTTGTTAACACGATTACGTTTAAACGGCAAAATGGATTTCAATGAAACTTTATATTTAAATTTTATATTGTCTTAAGATCCGATTAGATCACGAAAAACCATAATTACCCGTTATGGTTCTTCGATTTTTCAGATGTACGAACTAAATTCTACATAAAAAAAAGGTTAGATAAAGTTCTTCTGTAACTTCTTTAACAAAGAAAAATGTACATTCATAATTTCTTGTTTTCATTTTAAATTTCCGTACTTTTTATTCGAGCTATTTCTATTTTTCAAACCTTAAAATGAATTTTTTTATTAAAAGATGAATATTTTGATACTATAAATTGGTGAACTTTGTTAAAATTAGAATCCACTCTTGGCCAGTAGCATGGACGCTGTAGCGCCTTCGATAAAAAATATTTTATCAGAGTATGATCTAAAATCTAAAATCTAAACGTAATCACATTTCTCGCAAGATTTTTCGATAATTATATCAAGTTGCGACAAAGAATCACGCACTATTTACAAATTTATTACGCGCAGCGTCCACGCTACCGCTCGATGGAAACTACGGGAAAGTGGTGGTCTCTTCCATCGGGAGGGAAATGTAAACGATTCGTGGTAATGGTATAGATAGAGGGCAACCTCACGGATTTTGACGCCCTTGAAATATGTTGTCAAGGACGTCATTCCGAACAACTTTTTCCTCTAAACTTTTTGGCGGTCGACCTTAGTTTCCGAGATAATTGCAAAAATCTTTGGTAAATATTCACACTAGAGGAACCCTCCCCAATTTCAATGGCCTTGAAATATGGTGCCACGGAGGTCATTTTCAACAACTTTTCTCTATATATGTTACTGTCGTAGGTTTCGAGATATTTGCAAAAAAAGTAGATAAATGTTGATTTTAGGGTCCTATGAATCCACGGTGGACTCGAGGTGGTCGGTCGCCGGGGGGATTTGTTATAGTTTTGACTTACGCGCCGTGACAGGGCGGACGGCGCATTCGAGTTTATCACTTAAAAGAATATTTCTTTCTTAATATGTAATTGAACTTGAGACGCGCCGTGAGACGGCCAAATGTATAACGAATTCCCCCGGCCACCGACCACCTCGAGCCCACCGTGGATTCAAAGGACCCTAACATCAACATTTATCTACTTTTTTTGCAAATATCTCGAAACCTACGGCTAGGCGACAGTAACATATATAGAGATAATTTTGCGAATATCTCGAAAATGAAGGTCGACCGCCAAAAAGTTTAAAGGAAAAAGTTGTTCAGAATGACGTCCTTGACAACATATTTCAAGGTTGTCAAAATCCGTGAGGTTGCCCTTTATCTTTACCATTACCCGATTCGTTATGCAAAGCTAACATCGCGATATACGGTACATTAAAATGTGTAAATCGGTATGAAGGAATTGTAAAAGAATAAGAGAGAAAGGTAACTGATAAATGCATCTGAGGCAGTTCGGTACTGTCACCATTGTCTTGCTGTTACTTCTTTTAGCCTTTTCTTCGATTTTTCTCCTTCCTGAATTTTTCTTAATATTTTACGATTTCCTATGTATTCTTTTCGTTTCTCGTTGCGAGGGTTCGCTCGGGCCTGGTTTTCGTCAAGAACATTTGACGGTCAGACTCGCGCGAACCAAGTGTATACATTGTTTACGTATCCGATGCGTTTCGTGGGGGTCGCGCAGTCGCGCTTCGCGACATTTAACCGTCAATTTCAGTAGAACCAGAAATCAGGTGGGTACTATTTCTAATAAATAGTGCGTGATTCTTTGTCGCAACTTGATATAATTATCGAAAAATCTAGCGAGAAATGTGATTACGTTTAGATTTTAGATTTTAGATCATACTCTGATAAAATATTTTTTATCGAAGGCGCTACAGCGTCCATGCTACTGGCCAAGAGTGGATTCTAATTTTAACAAAGTTCACCAATTTATAGTATCAAAATATTCATCTTTTAATAAAAAAATTCATTTTAAGGTTTGAAAAATAGAAATAGCTCGAATAAAAAGTACGGAAATTTAAAATGAAAACAAGAAATTATGAATGTACATTTTTCTTTGTTAAAGAAGTTACAGAAGAACTTTATCTAACCTTTTTTTTATGTAGAATTTAGTTCGTACATCTGAAAAATCGAAGAACCATAACGGGTAATTATGGTTTTTCGTGATCTAATCGGATCTTAAGACAATATAAAATTTAAATATAAAGTTTCATTGAAATCCATTTTGCCGTTTAAACGTAATTGTGTTAACAAATATATGAGATATTTAAAAAAAGCTCTTTTCTAAATAGCCAAAACGTGATCAGGAGGTCTTAAAACGTGATTTCCGTAATAAAATTTTTTCCAAATTTTTTTTCATTACAAGAGTATTATACATATGTCAGAAACGGAAAAGTGAATCTCGAAGCACTCAAGAAGTCGCGCACGGCCGCGTGTCGCTTGCACCCCACCATGGAGCACAGCGTTTCAAGAGCGAGAGAGAAAGACGCACATTCGTTTTCTCTCTCGTCTTCCCGACGTTGTCCGAAGCGCCGAGCTCACGGACACGCCGCTCCGGCGTAGTGTGCATGCGTGGTGGGGGAAATTCTCGAGAGGACCCGTCCTCATTCTGGCATCACTGGTCGCGTCACGTACCTCGGCGAATATGGGCTTTGGTGGGGGGAGAGCAGGCAGGCTTCGCGCGGCAATACACGTCTCTTATCGCACGCCGCGTGACGTAAGCATCACGACTCGTGAAAATTAAATGTTGTTAAACTGAATTTTAAAAAATATAGCCTTGTAAAGCACATCACGGCACACATTTTTTCTATTTGCAGTTTTTTTATTGAATCGTTAGTATTCGAGATAAAAATTATAAACTAAAAAAATTTCTTCGACCAAAATCATTATTTCTTTAAACATAAATTGCGATAACTTGAGTAAATATTAACGGATCGTTATGAAACTTGAAACATAAAACTCAGAAAACTCTAGCGGAGTCGTATAATATATGCACAAAACCCTTATGTTAAAAAATGTAGTAATATTTAATTAAAAAGTAACACTGGACATAACCCATGTTTTTCAACGTTCGCCGTTAAAAAGTATCGAGGCAATTTTGACGTACAGATAACTTGCAGCGACAAAGTTTTTCCTTAATATACAAGGAAGTTTTTCACCAATTTTCACAGTGATTAATAAATAATTGTAGAAGATATGACGAGGTATATAAATCTCGCGCGCCTCCATCAGTTAACCGCCACGTATAATGTGCTATTTAGCAGTTTTAGGCACTCGCGTTGACAGTTGGCGCCGTGCGAGAATTATACATATACTTGGCGCGAGACACTACCGTGTCTCTTCATTTATCAAAAACACAAGAAAATTTTTGTTCATTACTGTCCACTTTGCACACAACTTGTATATATGAAAGAACAGATATTAAATATAATTAATTATTTATTAAGTGCAAAATTTGTGCAAAGTGAAACATTACTTTTTTGTTGTAAAATAGTTTTTAATCTATTTCGTTCCTTTTTTTTTTTTTGGGATAAAATCTGTAGCTGTAGAAAATTTTCTTTCGTTTTGATTGGACGTTGACTTGATCGTATGTAGCACATTCAAAAGTTATGGTAAATTGGGTGTCCTTCCAGTGGACTGAAAAATATGAAATTCCTTAATTAAAGTCGAGAATTTATCTTTTTCTATGTTGAAATTTTTGGAATTGTTTTCTTAATTGTAATTCCTCATATTGAGGAACCGTAAGTTACTGTTATATTTTCCGAAAAGTCTAGCTACTTAGAGTTTGCTTTGCCGTTTTATACATATTTGTCTTGGAATTAAATGAAAAAACGCGTCTTTTGAATCTTTTTAAAGAGGTTCTGGATTACCTTTGCAAACATTTTCTAAGGGAGACAATAGTTTTGTCTCTTCTTTTCGATACTTTTCCTTTCGTAGCCACAAGAAACTCATTACTTAATTCAGTAGGTATACAATTTTTCTAAATTGTTAAATAAGAATTTAAGAGTTCTGCAGTTAAGAATTTTGCAGTCAATAATGTAGAATCTTCTCTACTGACATTTTCTATTGTAATGCATATAGGTTCTAATGTTACTAATAAAATTTATTATAAATTGTACATGTGTTTATACGTTCGCGATTTGATAGACTAAAATTTCTCGAGAAAAACAGTATTTCTCGAGAAATAAGAAATAAGCAATTATAATATTTCTCGAGAAATTCTCGAGAAAGAATTCTCGAAATGGCCGATGAACCTGGCTAATTTTTGAGAACCAACTCACATTCGGTGAGCTTGGTTCGGTCCGGACATCTATTCAAAAATGCACTTGCGTAAAAGTTGCTACTCCTTTTTCGAATTAGAGCCACCCCTATATACCCCGCGGCGTGTATACACTTATTAACCCTTCGGACTTTAAATTAAAATCTTTTGAAAGAACATAGTAGCCTTTTCTTTCTAAATATTGCAACCAAAGTTCAAAGGGTTCATATATTTTCGCAAGATTTTCAGGAAATCGTGCGTTTAGATTTAAGTAAGAGAATTGTAAAGACCTACGTACGTACAGGGACATGGACGAGAATGGAAAGTGTATATCTCTTTCGCGTCCGCGACATCTATTAAAAAATGCACTTGCGTAATTCGAGCGATAAGCTTCTGTTCCGTCTCGTTCTTTTTACATATAAGAGTGCCAAACGCACTTTTCTAGAAATACAATTCGCCTTCGACCACTGATTTCGATTTCGCGCAAGGTGGCTCGACTTCTGAAGCACGACAGACTGTGCTGGTATTACGGCTTTTCACAGCTGTCTAAAGTCGTAATTAACCCTTCGTGAATGAAGGGTTAATATACCGAAGCATAGTCTGTTAAGACTATGAAATTGTAAAAACTCTTTCGCGTCCGCGGATCTTTTTTTAAATAGTAGAGTGAGATTGCCGCTTCCCTCATTGCTTGCAATGCGTGACGCGATGAGTTGATTATAATGGAGGGTGGATGGGATTAGAGTTTTTTTTTTCGGGATGAACCTTTTGTTGGTTCCTCATCTCCGATTCGATATCTGAACCGAAGGGATCGATGGATCTTTGTTTACATCCATCTCTTTGGTTTAGTAGGCTAAGGGTTTCATGTACAGGGAGATCGACGGAACTATGATTCCATCTATCTCTCTACGGGTCTCAAAATGCAGCAACCTCGCGGTGAGACCTGGTAATCGGTGAGAACCGAGCCAATAGCTGCGATTGTATAAGAATTTCTTTGAGTTGTAATACTTTGGTGAAATGTGAGAATAAAATATGTAACTTGAAATGTTATTCGATTGTTCCTACCCGACCCAAAAGCACGCGTATAATGTTGTTTGTATAAATTTTTATATTAAAATAATTTGTTTTGCTTTAAATAAAGTCGAATAGGACGGCGTGGTTAAAAGGCGTATATGTTCTTGTTTTGTTGTGATCCTTCTTTCTCTGATTTTTATATTGTTACTCTAACAGAATCATTTGTAAATCGCGGGTTTCGAACGACCTAGTTTTACGCGTGTTGTATTCTACTTCCTACCACGCGTAGCGTTACCATCTGTTTCGAGACTTCACCGGTAACGTTGCATGCGACACTAAAATGGTAGGGGGGTCCTAGGACCCCCCAAACCGGTGACAGAAAAATACATTGGTTGATAGGTCTATCCTATACCTCGTCTGTGAATACATTTTTAAGATTCCACAGTCGGCAAGTGAAATTCTACCAAACAAGGCTACTCGATAGAATCCACCACTTTTTTTTTTAATAACAAAACATTACAATCTCCGCCGTGTACAGTGCTGCTATCTTCGCGGGACTTACAAACTAAATTCAAACATTCCCTCGCTGTAACGTTTGAATATCACTTCGTTATTATATCTTATCACTGTCTCCAATGATACACTGCGAATTCATTACACACATCTTTAACTGTACATCACATATCAATTACAGTTTCAACGCGATAACATTAAATGGTAATTATCCATGAAACCGTATTTCCTTTAGCGCAGCATTTCTCAACTGAATTTAGCCACGGAACCCTTCCAAACTCACTAAAGTTTAGCATCTTTTTTTTGTATATGAAGGACTGATCAAAATAACTCATTTATAAATAAAACAGAAAAATTACCCAAACTTCCTATCGCGGAACCGCAAGGAACATAAGTTGGGAGACGCTGCTTTAGTGCCACGTCCGAGCAACGCCACTATATAGATTATAAAAACTGAATTAAATTAAACCCACGTAATTTTACAATCCAATTACACACATGCTCGAAAGCCAGCAACACTCACACAACTGCAAGGTGTCGAAGGGACATGCGCCAATCAACGATCCGCAAGCTCGCGCCGTGGCGTATGTACGCTTGCGTTGTACGAAAAGAAGAGCGCTTGGAATAGAGAAGGGGGAGGGGGTGAAGTGCGGCACGCCGTAACACTAACAACGACACGGTCAGTCTTCTGCGAACTTTCGGGTGTGGTGGTCGTTTAGTCGGTTGCGCTGTCAACAGAGTGTCCACGTCGTTTGATTCCCTGCGTCCACTCGACTGATCGAGGCCTGACAACCACTTCGACGGTAAGATAAAACAACCATTAGACACCATCGATATATCAACAGCCTAGAAGAACGATTTAAACGCAAACACTGTTCGTGGGTGTGACGTTTTAAAACGCACAAGATAGAAGTCATGCGAAGACGGAGTCACACACGTGAACTTCGCGTCAGCTTCGAAAGTAGATCGGCTTGTTTAGAACCCGTTTTCTCCTCGTTTACCAACGGTGCTTCCTGTTCCTCTTCCTCGACACTTTTTCTCGACTTTCTTCTTGTGTCCACGCGGGTCTTGGCGCATTCCTGTCAATATTTATTTAACCTTTCGATGCATCACGGAGGATTCCGCTCTCTGAGTCGTAGGGGCTTATTTATAGGTTCGATCGATCCACGATGACGTCTGTCTTAGTCACATAAACGAGATCCACGTGCTATTGGTAAGGAATAGTGCCTCGGAAACGAGTTCGCTGATCTTCGATAGATTGCCAGGGGATACGTTCACCTCTCGCGTGACTTTTTAACCCTTCGAGTGCTGAAAACATGAACCGCGTGCGGGACTCTTCTAACCTCATTTTTTAACCATAATCGTTGAACGCCTATGAGCGTTATCCGCACACACTGTGTTCATAGTACATATTTCAAGGGTTAACCTTTGTGGAGGAAAAGGGGACCTGCACAGCTGCGGCTGCGCAATCTCAGGCGCACGTGTTTATGTTGTTAAAGCTTGTATGAAGAGGAAATTGAAGTTCCATGAACCTATCCCTCATTTTTTATTTTCTTCGTTTCATGTTTCCCCTGTTCGATCTTGTACATATGTTTTTTGATCAGACTTCGTGAATAAGAGGATACAAATGATTAATGTCGGTTTCTTTGCGTTGAAACATTCCACACTTTATTTACACGCGTTGACTCACAATTCGAATCTGGCCACGCTGGAAAAGCGCACGTTCGTATAACGACTTCCTTATACCGGGCAAGACACCCAGAGAGATCTTGCAAAAAGCACGTTACGTCTATATCCCGGCGATTTCTACGGCCGAGTTTCACCAATTATGTAGTTAAGTACACCGTGGCAAAGTCACGGTTTTCAGGTCTCGATCTATTGGCGTCGATTTCACCGAATCTGCCAAGTCGCCTGCTTATACTAAGTGATAGTTACGATAATTACATTCAACGACACTGTCACTTTAGTTGCACGCAAAGTAATAAAAAATAGTTTGAGTGACATAACCTACATACGTGATTGGTATTCGTTTCATAAATATTTCTACGATATTACCAGCATAGCCACGCTACGGGCTCCTCTCTCACCCAGACCATATTCACGAAATGTTTTAATTGCAAGTCTTCGTGAAACGGATGTGGAGTTCACGGTTGACATCCGTTTCGTGAACACATTTACAATATTTCGTAAATACGGTGTTAGGGCAAAGTTACGCCATGAGCTCTGTCCTAGACCGTATTCAGAAAATCTTGTACACTCAACTGAAAATATTGCTCCAACCATTACAAATGCGACATATAGAATAGCTCAACTTGGCACAGTTGCGTGCATCGCAAATAACTTCTAGACTCGGCGAAGGTGAAAATTCGGGGAATGCCGAATATGTATTGAGCATTCGACAAACTGTTCACCAAAGTATTCGCGTATTCCGCACTATGCGTTTATTCGGCAAATGGCGAGCGTTTCGACTCGCGATCGGGAACTGAGAACACTGGAAGCTCGCGCAAACACTTGATAATCGACGAATAGTGAACATTTGCTTACGTCGCTAGATCTACACGCGTAAGTGGATGCTCGCCGAATGGCGAACATCCGTTATTTTAGAGAGAGCCGCTCCTCCGTTTTCATTTGCTATAGAGTGATATTATTGAACCGAAACTCTAGAAGTAGCAAACCTTTTGACTTGATTTTCTCATATATCATGCGGCGGTTCACTCTGTGAATTTGAGGGATTATTATATACATCGTGCACTAAGTGTGTGCATCATTTGAATTAAATTTGTGACCTAACCCTTGTGCAGTTGGTAGAGCAGACGTTAATTTCTTAATTATGAGTAATTGACTTATAAGTCTCATAGAAGCCATATCGACTTCATAAAATAAAGAGTAGAGAAAATTGAAAAGTTCTGCACATGATTACTGCTTCAGGAAAAAATATTAAAAATTAAGAAATTTATAGAAAGCGAAGTTGATCAATTTGACTTCTGGGAGGTTTTTTATATGACTCGTACTTATTACATATGTATTAAGAAATGAGTTCCGCTATCGCGTATTATTTGTCGAGAAAATGGGATTAGTATACTATTCTATTAGTAGTGTTATTAACCTCCCGATCTCCGTTAACCAATCCATTGGGTGTTTCGTGCTGGTTATGTGTAATCGTTCACCGTTATCTTCGCGAATTTGTTTTTGTCCAGGTGCATGCAACATGGGCTTGTCTGTACTACTGCATGAAATTCAATACTGATCTTGGGCGCGCTCAGAATTAGTCATCACGTTAATTGCATTCACTCGAAGGCTTTTCCACGTCGATCACGTCAAGCGTTCTCCTTATTTCGATTGTGCAAATTAATTTTCAACGTACGCAAGTACATCCTTTCTAAATCTATATAACTTCACATAGGTACTTGAAACGTATTCAGTATTGTGTATAATTTTTATCAGATTTTCCTCCACTCCCAAGTTACGAAAAAGCAAATATATTTGAAAATACATATTCCACACTTTAAGTCACATTTCCATTGGAAACACGTATGTAGCCTCTTGTAGTTACTAGAGTTTTCTTCTAAACTATATGTTAACAACAGTTAACCTGCGTCGCTCCATTATCCAGTTTGGTAAATGGTTATTGAGTTCATTGTAACTAAATAAATATTAAAAATTGGCACTATAACAGCCAAATGTACTCTTGAATTTAATTCATCGCAGTGTACCTATCCTGTTTGTGCATTACTGTATTCATTTTGCAGAAATGTTACGACGAATTGATTGTATAAAGATTAGCGCGTTACAAGGTGTCACTAAACAAACGTTCACATAACGACACCTCCGTACTCGCCGCAAGAGGGCGTTTCTACTGACCCGCTTTCTCGCAAGTTCTCCCTCAGCTACCGATTCCTATATATACACCTGTTTCATCCTATCTTCTAGCATTCCTGCGTTTAAGGCAGGTGATACGTGTTGCAGTTGAAACATTTGATACTTTTTACATCTTGCTCACCCGCCTGACTGGTGAGAAAGATATTATTGCCAGTCCCATGACACACAAAACACCTGTTGTATCGTGCAGCATGGTATCAATGTTTCACTGCAACATGTTTCTGCGTCTGGGAGGGTCCGCCCCTTTACTTTAACCGTTAACGAGTAGAGTTTATAGAGAGTTGTTTACTAGCAGCCAAGCAAGCCCCCCAAGCCCAGGACGAAACCCGTGCACAACTCCCTTTTCCTTTTCTTCTTTTCTATCCAACCTTCACTTCCATACGCACCCCCTACTTTTCACCACCTTCTCAGTTCCACACAGCAAAACACGCAACGTGCATTTACAAATTTACGAAATCTGCCCCACTTCTTGCACAAACTTTCTGCATTTCCCGTTTCTGTTATTAACATTCTTCATACAAGAGGCAAGTAAAATCCGAGCGAGGCAAAATAATGGGTTTTTCGTTGCGCAGTCGTGTTAATTGGGGTGAAAGCTAGAAAATGAAACTTTGAAGCAATAGATAGATAATCATATCCTGGAGATAAAGCAAAAATGCATTCTGGTATATATAATTTTCATTTCTGTTTTAGAATGTCTTGCTTGTTTGATTTCTCATTGGATAAAATACAGACTCTAAGCAAACAGACTCTACCTTTACAAAAAACTTTGGGCCATCCATCCAACTGGTCGGTCCCAAGTCAAAATCGTCGTCTGCTAAATGGAAATCAGATGCACAAACTTTTTTTGCATTGTCAGTTTGTAAAAAATTGACAAATAATTCGTACAGGCGCAGTGTAATTGTGCACGTCAGTGTGTGCTTAATATCCTAAGTAAATAAAGGTATTGTAAAAAAAAACAGGAGAAACAGTGGAGTGGTTGCCAGAAGAGCCGTAGTCTCCCTTCGTCAGTCACGTGGGACGCGCGCGCGTGCTTGATGAATTTCAAATTTTTCGGTACACGCGAAATGGCACGTCGCGAAAAAGCAACGTGCATGCCGTGTGTCACGTACTCGTAAAAATATGATTTTGCTGAATTTATTTGAAATTTATTTAAAATTTAAATTTACTAAGCTTATTAACTGATAACTTTCTTATTTTTACTATTTATAAGTTACCAGTGAATTTAGCCCCTGCTAATAAATTTTAAATATTTTTTACGTAGAAGATTTCAAGTTGCAATGTGTAGTTCTCCTTCCAGCCTTATATATGAGTTTTATCTTTTTTGGGGGCGTGGGGAAGGAAAATAAAGTTCCTTCAGATTTTTGTGTTTTTTTTTTTAAATTCAGCTCGGCCACGGGATGTTCGCGATTCAGTAATAAGATGCATCTCATTGTTCCAACAGGAGGATGAGTCACTGCGCTTCCTGCGTTGCAGAACGACAGTCGATTAGCAATTAAAGGGTACATTTGATGGGATCAAAGTCTTGGTAGGAAACTCACTTCCGTTCTGGTCTACTGACCAACCGAAGAAGCCCCTGCATCGCATGGAATACTCGTCTGAATCTTGCCGTTCGAATTAACTTTCGTGTCGAAGTCTCTTTAAATTCTTTCATAAATCTCTTTTATTGCCACGGACGTGTACAGAGTATCGATAGTCATAAAAACTTCGGTCGTAAAGATAGTAATTAACATTTCAGTTTACAGTTTCTTTTTGTCGAAGGGAAGCATGCGTGGCACGTAAAAATCTCGATTCGTCTCGTTAAAATACAACAGAAATGTGGGATAGAATTTTTTCGCACTTGCCTTTGTTTTCGAGAAAATCGAGTTTGAAAACTCATGTCTCGCGCGCAGGTTCAAGATCGATGCTCTAAAAATAGTATCTTATTGAGAACTATCACCTGCGTTCAAGGAGAACCATGTAACTATAATTCTTTAGTTCGTAAATGGGCAGAAATAACTGTTTACATAAACTCTTCTTATAGTTCTGTTCCTCCGGAACTGCAGTACTTTTCCAGTCGCGAAATTATCAATTTTATTCGTCCCAGAATTTGATCGAACCTTTAAATACGAATTGAAAAATTATGCGAAAGGTTGCCCAGATTCGCTCGCCCACTGCGACAGACGATAGCCTTTCTTAATTATGCATGCGCGCGCAACCCGAATGTATTAACACGAACCAGCGAACTACTGTGGTGACCGAGTTGACTAATTCGGTGACGATATATTATTATTATTCGTCGTTTTTGCGCAGGGAATATGAAAGAGACTTTGCATTCCAAAGAAATACTATTCACATTGCGCAAGGTCGCGGTGCGGCCAAATGATGTTTTGAAACCTAACCTAACTTTACTAGCCGCACGTATCGTAAACGTCGCCCATAACTCGGAAGTTTGTGATTGTTCGAACGAAACGAAGGATGCGCGTGCTGTGCAGTACACACCCACGTGCATTAGTCGAAGAAGTGAATTATCTTTGTCAGCTGGTTAGATGATCTCAGCGGCAGTGTATATAGCGAATAGCATCGCTGATTTTCGAGATCGTTTACAGCGTAATAGAGACAATTCTCAATCGCTTTTCCATCGTTCCCAGCAGTGTACCAGCAGCATCTACGTACGTAATCGTACTTGAATTTATAATCTTAATGATCGTTAAGTCAGACCTTGACGTTGACGGAATATAATTAATTACATCGAGATGATTGTACCGGCAGTGGATTAATCGTACGATCAGATGTCGGTGCCGATATTCTTTCGAGTTTCCATGAGGATGAAAAGTAGCGTCGCGGTATAATGAAAGAAATTTTTTGTTGGGTTAGTGGCGTCGGCTCTCGGCAGCATGAATTGCAAGCGATTTTAGGGGGAGGGAGCGAGGTGTTTTTAATTTATACCGCATTGAGGCAAGTTTGAAATTTACGATTCGGGTATAAGGCTACAAAATTTGGCAAGATTTTGTAGCGTGTCGAAGATGATAAATGACATTTAAATAATAATTATGCCGGCGGATTGACCTTCGCGGCACATTTTGAACGGCCATGTTACATAAATATTGGCGATAAATTACTCCGCTGGCCCGACGTTAACTATTAGATTTCGTAATCCATCGATGAGTCACTCGAACCTGCTTGGTAAAGGTACTTGAATTAAACAGCGATTCGATGCCTCGATTAATAATATTGATGGTCAACGATGTCAGTGTACGTACAACCCTCCGATGGTTTTGATACCGGGTCCGTTTGGACCTACGCCGTATGTCAGAATACTTGTGTTATCTTCTTAAGAAAATAACAATTTCAAATCGTAACAAGGTCTAAAGCCTTGGAAGCTTATTCTCAGATGTTTATGAACGAAATTACAGGCAAAATTGGACTACGTCTAGTTCACTATCGATCTATCCGCTACCTAAAGCTTACATAATTTTTAAAGTGCAAAATAGTGAATAACTTGAAATTCTCTGAAACAGTATGTAAAGGATATCCTTAGAGGGTAGCAACCACCAAATGTGTTCTTTGTCCCTCATTACAGAGCTTTCAACGCACCCTTTTTTGAATTTTTGAATTTTTGAATTTTGAAATTTTTGAATTTTCGAATTTTCGAATTTTCGAATTTTCGAATTTTTGAATTTTCTGTTTAATTTCTATACACCCCAGGACCTTAAAGTACTAATATCCAAAAACTATGCTGAATGTTTCGCTAGGTTTTAAATTTGAAGTATGACATTGAAGAGGGCTCCTTACTTTCCTCCCTGTTGTTTCCTCACTACTATATATCAGCAATATATAGTATGTGGGCTGAATCCCCAAAGATCCACATCCCCCATATGCTCATTTTGCGCAGAACTAAGTAGATATGGTATTCCTCCATGCGTGATTTCTTATTTCCCGAGGCCTCATACTAGGCTCCTCATTTGCATCTTTCTTTCTTCGCCATTTCTGTTCTGCTTGCCCGTTTTGGTTCTCCTACACCCCCAGGGCAAGATTCCTCAGGAGCATGTCCTCATAATGAGAACCTGCAATCCTGGGGTATCTGAGCTGACTCAGCAGTGCCGAGAGTATACATATATGAAAGAAGTTTGACAGGGGTTCTCCCTAAGAACGACAACCATATCTAAGCTTAAATCGTATAAAGGTGTACGAAGGTTAATAATTAACCTTCGCCTTCTAAGTCAGGTCGAAGATCAATGTACGCAGATGGTAATCTTCAGCTGTGTCTTAATTGTTTTGACAGTTGGGTTGAGACTGTCGTCAGCAGTGATTAGAAGCAGTGCCTTCGTGCCCGTTTTATGGAACATGGTGGCAAGACTTCTATCGTTGCAAGGCATGGTTGAAAGTACAGAAAATAAAGGACTTATTGTACAAGTAGAACCTAACCCCGGCGTAGAAGAATGAAATGTTATTGCAATTGCGATGATTTTCAACTAGGTTGTCGATATTCCTCACGAATGTCATCGCTGAGGTCATGAGCACGAACGTACGTATGTGACGTGGCGAGTTAAATGCAAGGCGCATTAATCATTTTTACCGCTGAATAATATTGCGTAACAAAGAATAATCGCTACATAATTCTCTCGTTTGCCAGTTCGATGAAACATGTACAATTTTTCTGCAGCTTTATATCTCGACAGATATCAAGTTGATTATAATTACTCTGCATAAAGATACATCGCGTGATGTTACCTTAATTAACGTAAACACTCGTTTCCGCGTGTGCAATTCATACTGTATTTATTTAAGAATATCACTTGTAGCGCGTAACACGTGTGGGGACGCGGCTTTAAGTCTCTTCCATACTACACAATCCACACGTGAGAATATGGCTTCACGTTCCCTTCACACCAGACTTTATACACGTGGGAACGCGGCTGTAACTTTCTTCTGTGCCGTAGGTTGTACAAGTGGGAACGCGACTTTAAATTTCTCACGCATCACACAATTCACACGTAGGAATATGGCTTTACGTTCCCTTCACACCAGACTTTATACACGTGGGAACGCGACTGTAACTTTTTTCTGTGCCGTAGGTTGTACAAGTGGGAACGCGACTTTAAATTTCTCACGCATCACACAATTCACACGTAGGAATATGGCTTTAAGTTCGTCTCACATCAGACACTATACACGTGGGAATGTGGCTTTAATTTCCCTTTACACTATACTTTATACACGTGGGAACGCGGCTGTAACTTTCTTCTGTACAAGTGGAAACGCGACTTTATGTTTCCTCACACATCACACGTAGGAATACAGCTTTAAGTTCCTCCCACATCAGACACTATACACGTGGGAATGTGGCTTTAATTTCCCTCTGCGCCATACGTTGCACAAGTGGGATTGTGGCTTAACAAGAGGCGTTCTACCACGTCAACTATACTTACTACACAGAATAGTATGACACACTGTGTCAACAGGTTTCGATATTCTTCAGCGACGGGAAACGCTATTCTAACCTCGATGTAAGTAAAGCATCTTTAATCCTGCATTTTACGAGAAATCTGTTCCATATCTTCATACACCGTTTATAACGGCGTGAAAGCTGCTCATGCACACAAAGTTTAAGCACTTGCTACACCAGTCGATCGTGGTGCAATAATTTCACTCGACACACCTGCTAAAAATATAGCACAGTCTAATTGGAATTTGGGACATACATACCAGATCAAGCGAAATATTACTGATACAACTGACACAGCAGTATCTATTGCAACGAACATCAGTGATTTGCTTGTCACGCGCAACTTAGTTAGCGTTGTATAATTGAACTCGTTTTTGAATAGAATCCCTCCTCCACGCGGCTCGACAGAGTCGCTCCGCTTTTAGAATTCCCTGTGCAGAAAAGCGAGAAGCTAATGTTAACGCCTGATAGGCCGCGTGTACACGCGCGCGTAATTGTCGATTTCCTGCGTGCCCGCATAACTTCGAATTACGTCTCGTAAAAGTACTGCAACACATCCAAGTTCGATTCAGCAGAAAATCCATCAGAGCATTCCATTAGGTCTTTAATATTAAAGAAACGTGTCTTGGTAGCGTATTAAGAGCAAATTACTGTCGGTTAGGTCTGTTCATTAATAATTGATTTAGATAACTTGTAGTAGAACTATTACCAACAAAACCAGGCTGTCAAGAGAATTATTAGAGAATTTTTAATGGCAAATTAAACCTCTGAAATCCCCTGAAACAGAGAAACTTTCACGTCTGCGTCCCAACAATTTTAAAATTTTCAGAAATACATGTAATTCGTGAAATTTTTATCAAAATTATGGACTCTACTTGTAAATATCGGTGTTTCAAAATATAAAACGATTTTTATAAGTATTTCGAAAATTCTAGATAGCAAGGTACAATTATTTCAAAATTTTGAACCCTACTTGGAAATACCGCGGGAGATAATTTAGAGTTGCTGTGAAATATAAAAATTTCGAGAATTCCAAATAAGAACTCGCAAATGCGTTATCGAGTGTATCAGGCTTCCTGCAATGATTATTTACGCCAATGTGAATGGTCATCGCGATCTCGATAAGCGCTGCTTCAACTTTGAAACAGCTTAAGTGCAAGCTGATAAGTTATATTATTATCGGTTACGTAAGCTGTACTGTCACTGTCAAGGTTATTCCTCAGATCATAAGTACAGTTATTGTTTGCTCCCGTCGACGAACGAATTCGTTAATGAGAATGTCCTCTCGGAATTGGTATGGTGGTACACCCGCTGTCGATCATATTCGGCCAAAGAGAAATCGGTGCATCGACTGCTCGAATTTCTCGCGATATCTCAAACGCGCGGCGTCGGTGCGTCCGCCGTGAAAACTTTCTAAAAATACAGGGGACACAGGATTTGCTTTCTTCTCCGGAAATCGAGTGAAAGCGAGATTCTTCCTTCCTTCCTTTAGTGCTTGTTGAGGCAAGATCGCGAATCAAACCGAACTCCATCGATCTCCGCGATTGAACGAACGCGAATCTTAATTGTGACGGAAAGATCGAAATTTGCGAGGGAAATCTTGAGTGGCAATTCGAAGAACTGACAAGGTTATTAACGTTAATGGAAATGTCGAGCGTTTTTAGAGAATAACTACGGTGAGGATGTGAACTTCGTGTCTATGTGATCTTATGAAATTTAGATCCATATTTATTGGGCAGAAATATATGAGCTTTGATTCTTGCAATGGAACGGAAATTGTTAAACCCCAAGAGAGCAACATTTTTTGTGTGATGTGCATATTTAATGAGTTGGTTTCACTGTGAAGCATCGTCGAGGTGATGGAGATGACCATTGATCTCTAAACGAAAATATTCGTTAACTGACCGTAGGCTTTATGACATGTTTACGAGAATCGGTGTTACGAAAAATCTATTGCGCCGATTATACGATGTTCTCGAATCGCTCTCGTAATTTCTCGGACGTATTGCGACGTCGTTGCAAAATATCGAGCTCGTTCTGCTTTGCGCAAGGATCCTGCCACGGATGAGAGACTTTCCATCCAACTCTCAACGTGGCCCAACGAAATTCGCAACGAACTAGGCTTTCTAGCTTTTGGAATCCATTCGTCGAATGAATTATATATGTACCTTTGATCGACCCACTTGTCAAGTTGAATCGTCGATGGAATGGCCTTGTTTCCACGTTTAGATCACGTATTGGAGCCAGATTTGCCAATTTAGTATAGCTCATGACAGTAGGTGTTTCAAAGTTCTTAACTTGGTCATTTATCGACCTCCAGTGTGTTTAAAAATGATTAACCCATTTTCTTCGTAGTGCACGCACGGCATCTCCGAGTAATTGAGTACTTATGTACGAAAGAAGTTCTGTTTTCGCGACGAATTAACTTGTTTTATTGAAAGCGGAGGAATTTTCAAATGACGAGTTAACTCGTCGTCCCCAGTTTATAAATTAATAGCTATTTATGCAAAATTATCGTGATGAGTTAACTCGTCTTATCCATTTCTGAGAAATGTATCAACTGACGAGTTATCCCGTCTTACCCATCTCTGAGAAGTTTTCAACTGACAAGTTAACTCGTCTTACCCATCTCTGAGAAGTTTTCAACTGACAAGTTAACTCGTCTTACCCGACTGAGATATATTTTCAAGTGTCGAGTTTACTCGTCTTACCCGTCTGAGACAAATTTTCAAGTGACGAGTTAACTCGTCTACCCATCTCTAAGAAATTTTCAATTGACGTGTTAACTCGTCTACCCATCTCTAAGAAATTTCCAACTGTCGAGTTAACTCGTCTACCCATCTCTAAGAAATTTTCAACTGACGTGTTAACTCGTCTACCCATTTCTGAGAAATTTCCAAGTGTCGAGTTAACTCGTCTTCCCCAGTTCACAGGTTATAATTTAGTGAAGCTTATTAGATTTTTTTGCGATAAATCCCCGTTGGAAGTCGTAACGGCGCGACATTTTACCTTGAAAATTATTCTTGGGGTACAATACACCCCGTGTGACCACGAAGGGTTAAGACCTTAAGTAGTGCATTTCATCGACCTCCCATTAACGAAATAACTAAACTGTTGAGTCGAATCCTGGGTGGTGCTAGATTCGATTCTATTCTGTCGCCTCGAGGAGCAAGCAACAAACCAAAATAAACTTGACTGTATATGCATGATATCTAATTTCTGTACCCCTTTGGTATTCTCAAGGGTACGTTTATCGTAGTTCGGAGAAAAGCTCTATCTTCCTCGTCATTAAGCGAGGCCTTTCTTGCAGTGCAGTCTGTAAAAATCTGCGATAAACGTCCAGGGATCAGAGTACGCGAATAACGAACCATTTAACACTCCGTTAGTTCAAGACCATGTCATTAACAAAGGGGAGCGATATGTACGTATGGTTACAAGGATCTCTTAAATCCGATATTTTTTGCTCGCATTCGCAGGCTTGTCGAAAATTTGGAATATTAAAAGGAAGCAAAGTATTTACATATAAAAGATAACTAAAGCAAGAGCTCCAATCTTTTCCATGTTTTAATATTTTTTTCATCTTAAAGATAACTTTCTAGTAAGATTTTTATCTCACTTTTACAAGCTCCTGAAAATAAGATTCTGAGGTTGTCAAACATGAAGTTCTCGATGAAGTTTTAAGAGGTTTTGATTTGCAGTGAATTTAAAAGGAAAAAGATGCCAAATGTCAATTTACGCAATTGCGTTGCGCGTGCATAGCCTTGAGGAGGACGTCGACGTGAATAAATGGTGTTCCTTCGCGCGATTACATCGCGGGGGTATCTGAAGTTAATGATGGCCATTCTTTTTTCCACGTTTGACGCGACCTTGCCGCTGATTTGCTGAGAGCTAGTGATTCGATTGAATACAATAGGGTTCTTTTATGCGTGCGTGCAGCCGCGCTGTGCTTTGACCTTTGCAAGAAATCGGTGCCTGATTTACGGTAGCGCCTGTGCGATCTATCAAATTTAATCGAGCGCTCCACAATAGCCAGACTAATTGACTTATGATGAATAATTGTGTTTGCAAGCGATCCATCTAATTATAAAAAAAGTTCGTTACATTACAAGAATACAAGAAACAAGTGAAACAATAAACAATAGCTGGTAAGGCAATTCTGATTTTAATGAAACTTAGCATACCTATTGCAGTATGCAAGAAGCAATTTTTCTTTTCCACGGAAATTCGCTCTGAAGGGATGATTTTTTTTTAAATAACTTTATTTTTCTTTTTGTAGTGTGGTAATAGTTCTTTGATAATTATACAGCATAAAAAACTGAACAGTTCTTATATTTAAAGTTTTTTCTGCCACGCACCATTACGAAGTTACACTTTTAAACAAAACAGTTTTTAACCAATTTTTTAATGCACTTCGCAGCAATTTGCTCATTTTAATAGCTTTCATCAGAAGTTGTTATTAGTATCTGTTCTTAATCTTATAAATAATTTACTATAGGAAAGAAGTGCTTCAATTTTCCCGACGTATTAACTCGTCGTCCTCATTTCGCGAGCTAATAGTTATCTATGCAAAGTAATCGTGGCGAGTTAACTCGTCTTACTCATCACTAAGAAATTTTCAAGTGACGAGTTAACTCGTCTTACCCGTCTTAGGCAAATTTTCAAGTGACGAGTTAACTCGTCTTGGCCATTTCTGAGAAATTTTCAAGACGAGTTGATTCCTAACGCCATCCGTACACTGATATCATGACAGTCAGAGTGTTACAGGTTTTTTCACACAAACACTTTTGTGATTCGCGACAGATAGTTCAGACATATTCATGTGGCGAAGTCTATGTAGTTCAGAAGAAATAGACAATGTATATGTAGATAAGATACTAGCGGCTAGCCACAGAAGTGTCCCCCTATTATAAAGATTATCCATAATCGCGTGTAGTTTCCCTAACAAGGAAAATGATACGACGTGAATTTTGTACTTTCTCTCTGTCTCTCTCGATTCTCGCCAACCTTCGCAACACTGATACATGCCAAGTTTAATGACTATCTTGTTGCGTAATTTGTATTCAATGGAATATTTATTAGTATGCGCATACTAGAGCCTTATCGTTCCTCCTTTACTGTTCGTCGGATCTATTCTTTTCGATTCTTCTTGTTGTCCTTTCTCTGCCCACGGTGACCGTACTTACTCTTTAAGAAATAATATTTAGGTCATAAGGTGGGATAACGAAAGTTGTCTGCGAAAGTCAATCACCCCAAAAGAAACGTTCTTTAATTATTATTAATAATTTTAACTACTGCTACTATTAATATTCAAATTACAATATTAACACTGCCACATTGCAATATACTATTAATACCAATACCACTGTATTACAGCCCTATTAAAATTAATGTTAACATTAACCAGTGTTCAACGCAATGAACCCATTCTGTTCGTTCAACATATGGACACCGTGCGTGGAACGCCCATTGGCGTTTGGCTAGCATACATTACGCATATGATTCGAGTACTTCCGCACGCGGCGCACGACTTGCATTTCAATCTCGCATAAACTTAACACTACTATTAACTCTGGCCTCCACCACTCATGCTGTATGGTAGCCTTTCACCCAGACTTTGATATAGCGAAAGAAACAACTATCGAAAATCACGAAACACGTTTTTCCACCTCGTTTCGTACTTTTCCTCCTATTTCCTTTTTTTTTTTCTCTCGTGCGCGTATGATATAATCGAACGCCGAGCATGATTACGGTTTCATCATTCACGAGCACACGTTCAACACGAGTACGAGACATAAAACAACAACTTGACGCGGACTTTGCCATGATGACGATATTATCATTTAAAAGTTCGATGGTACTGATCGGTCGTGCACAGACATCTCTTCACCCTCTGGGATCAGACAAGTAACACGACGATCTGCTAATTGATCATCTCGCTGATCGACGTCGAGAATTGCTCCTTGATCGATGCTTCACACGTGTTCTAAAATAGGGATTAATACAAATCAGTATCAATCTCTAAATCCCAGCTGTGGATGAAATTATCTACGTAGAAGATATTGAAAAATCTGTAAGAAAAACGAGTTCTCGAGTTATTTATTTTATTTCTATTTCGATACGATATTTTTTCCCGTGGCGAATTGAGCTATGCTGCTTAATAAAAGACATTTCTTATAACATTTTATTCATTTATATATTCTTATTTAAATGATATGTTTCAACATTTTTGTTTGATCGAGCTAAATAAGCTCAATGAGTTGTTAAATTTCTATTCCGGACCACTGTGCGGCAGTCGCTGTTGGCTTAGGGGCGCCAAATCTTCAAATCCGACCCTGACGGCGCTAAAAAGGCAAAGCGTGAATAACCAAGCTCGGCCCGCTTCCCTTGACAATACCACTGGCGATTAAAACGGTTAACGCAACAGTTCACCGAGGATTGCCGCAAAGATTAATCGAATTCCCGGAATCAACATTGTTTCGCGAGTAGAAATCGATTTCTGCCTGGTCACGATAACGTCACAGCATACTTTACCGAAAATGAACCAGGCGTTACTTTCCAAACATTACTCCAACCGATTATCACGCTTATCCAGGCTCCTCCAAATTCATAATTAGGAAAATGGCCTAAATGAAACATCTGGAGAAAATGAATCCAACGTTTTTTAATTCACACAAATGCTAAAAACACGAATTAGGTACTTGAAAACAGGAAATAAATGACTTCGACTTCAGATAATTATTATCCAAGCGCCGATGATACCGATAACGAGTCGTTCCAAGGTGCATGCAGATTTACGAGAATAATATCATCAAGCTATCACGATGAAAGTGTGTCATTGTTTATCAGACGCGAGATGTTTTTGCCTGACATAAGTAACGTTGATTTTATTAGATATAATAATAATAACTACCACAATAATAATTATAATATCACCAATTACGTTTAATTAAGTGATAAATAATTATTTTAAAACTTAACTATATATACAGGATGTCTCAGAAAACAGTGATTTTGTTTAGAGTGAAAGATGTTCTATTAACGTAACAAAATAAAAGTTATAAAAAAAATTTCAATTTGATCACTATTTTTTTATGTAGGTAGAGTTCAATTTTTTTGCAATAGTAGGGTAAAGAGTACAATGGCTGGTCAATTAAGTAAGAGTGTTATATAAATAATGAATTATAAATGTGAATTTAGTAAATTTGAAATGGAAATCAATATAAATAAGTACGAGAAACTCCTAATAATCACTAATATTAAAGTTAAAAAAAAAGATAAGAATGTATAAAAATATACAAAAAATGTGTTTCCTACGAATAAATATAGTTATTTGAATGGCCAATCGTTTCGACAGTCATTGGCCGCTATTTGATACATAATGTTCCCTGATTTGGTGATAATAATAAGATTAAAATTATTCAATAAAAATGGATATATTTTATTTAGTATGTATTTGTCGTGTTTGTTTCTGTTTTTAAATACATTAAACTATTCGCAAATTGTCAACTGTACTCCTATGATTTTTTTTTTATTATTAAATCGCTGTAATTTCCAAGTTTCAAAGCCGAATCTTAATATATAAAGCAGAAAGCTTCTATGTGTTTGTGTGTTTGTCTGTCGCCTAAAGAATTTTGGACGATAAACTCTGGGATCACGAAATGTGCCTCAGCTCATTATGCTTGACTAATCCTGATGAATGTGACTATTTTCACACAAAAAAAAAACAAATTTTTTTTTTATAAAATCAGAATTTAAATTCCGGTCGAAGCCGGATTGAAAAGTTAGTATGCTATAATGCATTTACACCTGCCACTATTTCTTATAGCTACGGTAGAATCCCAATATTCCCCTTAATTTTCAAATGTGTTTTTGCATTTTAGTCGCTGCGGAGCATTTCAAAAATAAAAATCAGATAGCGAAAGAATAGTCTCTTAAGCATCTTAACACGATAGTTACTATGCGGGTCACCAGTGACCCACCCATCGAGAACTTCCAACTTTTCCATAGAATGCTCAAAATATATAAATTTTTAAATTTGCAAATTTTTAAATAATATTCCTGGAATGATGTAGAATATTAAGTGCACTGCTGAACCATAAAATAATGCTTTCGACGATACACAATTCGAATCTCGAGTTTGAATTTTTAAAATTCAAAAATACAATTTCGACAACACGTGGATAGGGCATTTTAATTTTCTGTTACCTCTCCTATTTGCTCCTCACAGAGACTCTCTATTTTAAGGACACCCCGTATGTATCTCGTTGGGGTGTATTCAAATTTGCACATTCGAGTCGCGTGCACCTCGCGTTAATTTCGGCAATTTGTGCGCGAAGATAGGGGCGTTGGCGCGTTCTAATTGCTGTTTAACAGACGACAACGTTAAGTGGTGTGTGGGCAGAATTATAGTACTCACCGCGATTACATTGTGCGCAAGAAATATTTCTCGACCGTGAGTCCCCTTGTCAGTGTAATTATGCACGGGTCACAGATTAACCGCTGGCACCGTGCGTGCGATGATTGATTGGAATACATTGCCCGCCAAAAGTTTCTGATCGCTCTGTGGATCAAAGGGACCTGGGATTCTTTGAGTAAATAAGCAAACGAATATGTAATCAGCCTCTTCGATCTACTATCTCGCGTGGAGATTTGTTCGCAATTTTATTTCATATCTATCCTCGATAAAATCGTACAGTTCAAAGATTTTACTCCACTTACAAGATAACATTCGCAAATTCGAAGAAAAAAATCGACAGCGATCGTAAGTGGTCATCCTTGGACCGGTGTTCTGTGTAAAAATGTGTATTTCTATTATTTTCGAAATATTTCCGTTTATGATAAAAATGGTGAACTTTTTTTTATTTTTCCATATTACTCTGCCCGTTGCCTCGCACGAGTTAAACAGTCGAAGGGTTGAGTAACTTTGTTGCGAGCGTCATTTAATAGCAATGTCATATATTGAGCGTTACGTTATTCGATTCCACGCATTCGTGTGACTAATAGTGGAGTATTGCGCGAGAAAGTGGCCTAGCGGAACCAAGGGGCGATCCTCTTGTACCTCATAACAGATGGGCATACAATTATTTGAAATAAAAATTTGTATACGAAATTTGTATACGCCGATGACTGCTTAGCATCCAAGTGTTAACCCTCGGTCGGGGGTGCCCGGGTCTTTTTTGACCCAGAGTGACCACCGAGCATTATACTAAATACTAGTAGACTTTATAAATAAAAAATTACTTGCCCTAACGCAAATAATAGAACGCATTCAGACCGAATAGTGTCAATGCTAAAGGGTTAAAGTTTATTGATACGTGTTATCTTCGAAACACGAGAATGTTTGTCATCAGTCTAATAAAACCGGTGAATTGATTGGAAACTTTCTGACGGTATTATACGTCGTTCCGTCGCGTGTTTCGAGACCGGATAATAAAGTAATCCGCGAATTTCGCATCGCTATCTGGGCACTCTTTGTTCCCCACGATTCCGATATCTCGCCTTTTTTCCCCCATTAAATTTTCCTTTTTCCTCGTTCGATTTCAGTTAATACTCAAATAACGATAATTTATGCGGGCTCCCGGCGCTGGTCGTCGGATTTAATCGCTCGGAACAGAGTGATGGCATTTTTCCAATGACGCAGATGGCCTTTCCGTGACGTTACACTGCGAGCTTCTGTCGACACGCGCGATGAAGATGTCACGAACAGTGTCGATGATTATTAATTTCAACGACACTCGTTGCACATGTCTTTCAACGCCGGCGAAGAATCCGTTGATCGGTATGGACGTTTCGTAGCGCGGCATGTCCGCGAGTGATTGGAATTACTGTTATTAGTTACACTGTCGCCATTTGCACTAGTTCTGCATTAATTATTCATATTGGCTCCGTGGTCGTTACTGGAGCGCGAACCACTAATGTTGCTATTAACGTTTCTTCTGGTAGTATTATCATTAATACTTCTGCTACTGGTGTCACGTAACGGTATTTTCAAAACAAATTCTCTTGACGAGTGATAGATGCTGACAGCGTGTCTTTATTGCGCTAGGATTGTATGCCGCGTTTGTCTCGCTATAAATCTTCTGGGAACCTATATTTCAAGGACACGCGGCGCGGTGCACGCCGCATGTTCTTTCCCAACCTTCACTCTAATTGTAAGTTCAAGCCGGTTTGCTGAGTCGTTACGACACGAGTATCTGTATCGTACTTTCGTTGCTGTGGGACAAGTGACGGGTTTCAAATGCCTTCCACAGGATACAAATTATGTACTACCTTGGGTTTCTTACAATTAGACATGTCGAAGGAATTGGTTGTAAGATAAGCTCAAGATCTGCAGCCCATTCACTGAGCGTTGAAATTATTCACTCTGCAGTTACTACTACTAAGTGTCAACGTGCTTTCTCTCTCCTGTTTCCCCCTGCCTTCTACAATTTCTTCACTGAGAGAATTGTATTCACCACAATCAGAATCTTCTGCAATTACTAGTTGAAGCAGCTCAACATATGTTCCTCCTTTTCCCCTTCTTCCCTAATTCCCTAATTCCCTCATTGCGAAATATAATATAGTAGTCACACACACACCACAATCAGAATTCATTCTTCTGTAATTTTATACTCTAGTGGAAGAGCTTGTTTCCCCCTGCCTTCTCCAATTTCTTCACTGAGAGAATTGTATTCACCACAATCAGAATCTTCTGCAATTACTAGTTGAAGCAGCTCAACATATGTTCCTCCTTTTCCCCTTCTTCCCTAACTCCCTCATTGAGAAATATAATATAGTAGTCACAACACACCACAATCAGAATTCATTCTTCTGTAATTTTATACTCTAGTGGAAGAAGCTTCAAACACGTGTTCCTCCTTATTTGCCCCTCTTTTCCAAGTCCTTTCACTGATTATTATTAATAATAGTAAGTCACCATAATCAGAAGAATCCTCTTCTGTAATTAATTATTATTTTTGTCGGATGTTCAACAACGTCCTTCCATTCTTATCGCAACAAGTTTCGCAATTCCTATATGTTCGGGAGTCACAGAAAAAAACGTGTTTCGGGCGACGGGGATTCGAACCCACGATCCTTCGGGGATCCTCTGTTTACTAGCCAAGCGCCTTACCAACTCCGCCAACGCCGACTCTCCGCGATCTATTATTCCGAGTTGCCTCTTATGTGGGTTCCTGATCCCACAATCTCACCTTCAACTCGCTCAAAGAACATAAGTCCCAGCGATCGCAGTCACCAGCAATTACTACGTGTTACAGGAGCTTGGTTCTCTAATCCACGTTTTAACACAAAAAACTGACAGTCGTCAGAATCGTCAGTGATCAACAGCGCGCAATCTCAACGGGTTCCTTTTTTTCTCCGCCTGTTGCAGGACAATTATGCGCGAAGTGTAATCGGCTGGATAGTGAACCGCAGATAGCAAGGAGGCGGAGGAGTGGAAAAGGAGGAGCGTGAACGGTACTAGACATGCGTCTTCGGGCGTGAATCGCGGTCAGAACGAGAACACCGGTTTCCCCGTGAACAGGCGAGCAAACAGAGGAGGCCAAGCGGCAGCGCGCGATCCTCCACCGGAAGATGACCACGTCTACCCCCTGCTCCCCGTCGAGGTCGTCCCTCAGCTGCTGTCAGATCGACCACAGCAGCCACGACGATGTGCACGGTGTTACGGTCGCCACCACGGACGACTACATACTTCAGGAAAAGCACTCGTTCCCGAGAAGGCCTGAGATAGACCTGATGTTCCACGACATCCGGTACACGGTCACGGAATGGAACCTTCGGAGCATCAAACCGAGTGAGTTCACTTTGCACCTTATTGCCGGGTTTCCGCGGTTTAAAATGACAGATCATTTGAAAAATAGTGTGCGCTTATATCGGGTTGTTTGGAAAGTTCGTAGAGAGATTGGAATTAGTATTTTATTTAATAATGAACATGATGAATTTTTATTATGATAAATAATCCTCGTTCGAATTCCTCAAAATGTAAAGTAGAACTTTCTTCACTTGCAATCTTTTGTATATCAAAAACTTTCGGAACAACCTGATATAAAATTTGCAGTGGATTTATATCTTTTGTAATAGGAACAATGTGAAGAACTATCGAGATGGCTTGACACTTGTTCCATTAATCAGATTGTTGCGACGTGTAAGATCAAATCGTATCTGATGACGACTGGTCTTACGTTGCCACACTCTTGTGATGGGTTATGATCACAAAAGCTCACTGAATTTTGTTAATAAGTGACACGTAAGAGATATATTTTACTCAGGTACAGATGTACAGTTGATGCTATGACGCTCACAATTATTAAATACTCATTGAGTTGTAGAGTACTGGGACTCTGCTTTACGAACTAGTGATTTCCGAGTATTTCGTTTTCGTTTACTTCTAGAGCCGTGTGACTCTTCGTATCGAGGTGTTAATTCGTCTGACGTTATGGTGTCGTAGTCGCTCGCAGGAAAAGTAAAATTCCCTCTCCCAGGAATTTGGTGAAAATAGTGAGGGTTGCAGGAGGAGGGTTGAAGACAACTGATTGGTGTGTAGGCGTGTCGTGAAAAACAGTGGTGAGGGTAACATGGTACGCGAAAATCTAAGTCCCCCCTGCGTGTCGGGGACCGGTGAAAAATTACAGGTAGACGGCGACGCGGAGTTTGGGACTTGGCGTGATGACCGCGCGGCCGCAATAAAACGCGCATCTGCTTGCTGTCCTAATCCCTCGGACCTTTCCAAATTGGCTACGCTAATAGCTATACTCGGTAGGCTTACAATCGTGTTTTTTCTACAAGTCCCGAGTTTATGGACGAGGACGGCAAGCCGAGTGTCCGCCAGATGACGAACGTTGCTTATGCGGAAAAACCCTGACCATCGGCTAGGATCTAACGGAACTCCTCTCAACATGCCGCCCCCCCTTGAACGGTCACGTTCAATGAGTTATAAAGTATTACAAAAAAAATGTGAATATGTGGTTCGTTGGTCTACATGCATTAACTTAATTAAATCTACGTTACGCGTCCGATTAAATGAGAACATAAATACCTATTATATACACTTGTCCAACAATAACAAAATAACAAACTTATGAATACGTAGCAAACATATGTACAAACTTATAGCTATTACAATGATATCATGCATCAATTGTCATCCAGTGGTAATGGACACAGCTTCTTAATACTACGCTTGTATTCTCCATTTAAAGTCTTTACAGTCGCCACTCGGACTATGCCATCGTCACCAGGATGAACAGCGACGATGCGTCCCATAGGCCAGCATAGTGGTGGTGTGTTATCTTCCTTCAGAATGACCAGCATGCCCTCCTTGATTCCGTTTGTCCGTGGATCGTGCCATTTTTTACGGACGGTTAGCTCATTCAGATACTCCTTGTACCACCTGGTCCAAAAATGTTGACGGAGTTGCTGAGCGCGTTGCCATGATGACAAACGACCTATCGGAATACTCGTAAAATCGCACTCAGGTGTACTTGTTAATGAGTCACCTATTAAGAAATGACCAGGAGTTAAGGGAGTCAGATCATTAGGATCAGATGACAATGGAATCAATGGGCGAGAATTAAGGATGGCTTCTATCTCAATTAAACACGTGGCAAGGTCTTCGAAAGTGAGTAACGTATCACCTAGCACACGCATCATATGGTGTTTTAGAGACTTCACTGCTGCCTCCCATAACCCACCAAAATGTGGAGCTCGCGGAGGAATAAAATGCCAACGTACCTGTTGGTCAACTAAATAATGAGAAATGTGATTATCGCGATTTTCTGTGGAAATCGCGGTGCATATTTTCTGCAATTCGCGATTTGCACCAACAAAATTAGTTCCGTTATCGCTGTAAATATCCGTACACTTGCCGCGCCTAGCGAAAAAACGTTTCAAAGCTGCAAGAAATGCATCAGACGTTAAATCACTTACTAGTTCTATATGTACCGCCTTGGTACTGAAACATACAAATACTGCCACATAGCATTTAATTTTTTTCGTGTTCCTGTATCTTTTTTCTTTTATCTGAAATGGACCACAGTAATCCACTCCAGCTATCAAAAATGGTCGAGTAAATGACACCCTGTCCTTTGGTAATTGCCCCATTGCGTATTGAGGGACTAGTGGGCTCAGTTTATGACAAGTTGTGCATTTTCGTAGGACAGATTTAACCGTCACCATACCATTAATTGGCCAATACCTTTGACGCACCGCGTGCAACGTGCCTTGTGCTCCAGCGTGACCGTGACTCAGGTGGAATTCCCGAATAATTAAATTCGTAACATGGTGATTTTGAGGCAACAATAACGGATGCTTAATTGAATATGTCAATGTTGAGTATTTTAGTCTACCACCTACTCGCAGGAGGCCATTGACATCTAAAAATGGACATAGAAGAGTTAACCGATTTCCATGTTCCAGAGTGCTTTTAGTGGTTAAATCACGAATCTCTTTTGAAAAGACTGATGCTTGCAATAGTTTAATAATCTTAACATGTGCCTGCCTGAGCTCGTCAGAAGTGAGAGGTCCCCCGCGTCTCGTTTTGTTGTGTGACCTTTCGTAGAACCTCAAACAATATGCGATAACCCGATGCAATAAAGTGAACGACGAAAATCTTTCGAGAAATTCACAATCTAACTTGGTTGTAGTGTGTAAAACTACAACCTTGCGTCTCTCGGGAACCTCGATTGGTTGTAGATCTTGACGTGGCCAAGTATCCTCTGATTGAGATAACCAGCACGGGCCGGCAAACCACATATCTGCCTTAAGAAACTCTCGAATATTCATTCCTCGTGTTAAAAGATCTGCTGCATTAAATTCCGACGGCACGTGTGACCATTGACTTGGTGTACTGTGTTGCTGAATCTGACTAACTCGGTTAGCAACAAATGCTTTTAGTGTATGTGGTGCTGTATTTATCCAATGTAATGTGATGGTCGAATCCGACCAAAACATCACGCTTTCGAATGACACGTTTATGGACTTGATAACAATATTATATAACTTCATGAGTAATACAGCAGCACATAACTCTAACCTGGGTAATGACTGAGTTTTTAGTGGGGCTACCTTTGATTTTGATGCAACAAGCCGTGTCGTATACTCTTGCCTTTCATTCAACGTTCTAAAGTAGATACACGCACCGTATGCCTTTTCGCTCGCGTCACAAAACCCGTGTAATTGAAGATGATCGTGATTTTCTGAAATAACGCGCCTCGGTATACTAACGTGTTTTATTAACGGCAGTTGCGATTGAAATGTAATCCACGCGGTATGGACGTCTAACGGCACCGATTCGTCCCAATCGAGTTTACATTTCCAAAGATGTTGCATCAATATTTTGGCCTGCACGATTATAGGACCCACTAACCCTAATGGATCGAAGAGCTGCGCGATTCGTGATAGCATAGTTCGTTTGGTGACCCTTTCTAATGGTTCTACGTGCTTATTGATATATCCAAGGGTATCTTGTCGCGCCCTCCAGTACAAACCTAGTGTTTTTATATCATCCCACTCGCTTAAAATCATGTGATCCTGATCAATGGTATCTCTGAATCGTTCAATTAGACATGGTTCATTCGACATCCACTGTCGTAATTGAAACCCCCCTTTCTCTGCTAAACTGATTAAGTCATCCCTGAGAGTTATACCTTCCTGCACTGAGTTCACTCCAGTCAAAACATCATCTACATAGAAATCCTCCAGAAATACTCTCGCGGCATTTGGATAGGTTTTAGCTTCGTCACGCGCTAACTGATGGAGCGTTCTAACTGCAAGGAAAGGAGCTGACGCTGTCCCATACGTAACCGTATTCAATTGATATGTCTTTATTGGATCGGTAGAGTTCTCACGCCAGATTATTTTTTGATATTTCCGATCAGCTTGGTTTACGTTAACTTGTCTATACATTTTTGTGATATCAGCAATTAAAACATACTTATGTAATCGAAACCGAAGTACCAAACTAACGAGGTCGTCCTGAATCGTTGGCCCTACCATTAATGTTTGATTTAACGATAAACCCGATGATGAACGCGCTGAGGCATCAAACACCACTCTGACTTTGGTGGTCATGCTGTCGTCTTTAAAAACTGGATGATGAGGCAAATAACATCCTGACGGTTTTTCATCTGAGATTTCAGTCATATGGCCAAGACGCTCATATTCCTTCAGAAACTCGACGTACTGAGTTTTAACATTACTGTTTCGACTGAGAGATCGCTCTAATGCAAGAAATCGTTTCAGTGCCACATGATGTGTGTCACCAAGTTTGTCTCTCTGATCATTAAAAGGGAGACTAACAGTGTATCTACCCGTGGTCGAATCGCGAATAGTGTGAGAGGTATAATGGTCTTCACACGCTTGTTCTTCTGGAGAAATCATGCTAATCGATGGACATTCCTCAATACTCCAAAATTTATCGAGATCTGTGTGAAGACTTTGAAGAGTCAAATTGCACGTAACTGATTGTTGTGATCGCGAATCCGGTAGTTGTCCAACTACGACCCACCCCAGCAATGTTTTTTGTAATTTAGTGCATTGATTGGCGAGGACTACACGACCGATGCAAATTATATCCCAGAAACATTGACCTCCTAGAATTCCGTCAATTTCTCCCGGCGTATCGAAATCTGGATCAGCTAAATGGATCCCAGATGGGATATCTAACGACTGTCTATCAATTTTGTCATGAGGCAATAACTGAGAAACCTCCCGTGCTATCAAAAACGTTACGTTAGTCGAATAACGAGTGCGTCGCGAATTCACTCGTGTCTGCGTACATTCAGTGATCTCTGCTCGCATAGCGTTTGTACCACAAAGCGGAATATCAACGGATTGCGTAGGTAAACCTAGTCGATTACACATTCGTTTAGATAAAAAGTGTGATTCTGAACATGAATCTAATAACACTCGGCATTTATGAGATTTCCCGGCGCTGTCAATAATGTCAATGACCGCCGTACATAGAAGTACCGATGGTTGAGCGTTAAATGCTGAACAGGTGCTATTTACCTGCACAGCTTGAGGTGTTGCCGTAGGATCTACATGTAACAAAGTATGGTGTCTTTTATGGCATCGTTTACATGTAGTCGCCTGACAGTCTTTTAAGGAGTGATTCGCTCGTAAGCAATTAAAACAGAGATGTTTTTCTTTGACTAGATTCGACCTATCGGACACCGAAGCACTAGTAAATTTCTCACAATTTTGTGAAAAATGTGACCCTTTACAAAAATTACACGAAATTGCGGTCTGTGTAGTGTGTACTTGTGTTTTTGATCGCAATTCCCTTGTGACGGGTTTAGATCGAGTTTGTAACCCCTGACGAGTGCGGTTACTTCCTTGAGCTACTGCAGGCACCGCGCCAGTGTTCTCTTTTGTCTTTACAGGTTCGAGTATCTTACATCGCTCATGCAAGAACGTAAACAACTCTTCTAAACGTGGAAATGCTGAACCACGCGTGTGTTCTTTCCATTTTAACACGGATTCATCATCTAATTTAGTTATTATCAAATATATTAAAATGGTGTCTGCATCGGGTTGTTTAAGAGACTGCAATGCGCGGTAATGTGCTTCTATGTTATTCAGGAATTTCCTGAAGTCTTGATAAGAGGGCTTTTGCAAGGACGGTGCTTCAAAGACTGAGCTCAAATGATTTGTGACAATAGTTGCTGGATGATTGTATCGTTTTTCTAAAATATTCCACGCCACTTTGTAATTGGGTGCGGAATTTTCTACAGATACTATGGATTGTGCTGCTTCGCCTTTTAAACAGGATCGAAGATACATCAACTTTTTACACTCGTTAATGCGCGGATTGTCATGAACCGAGGAGCGAAACTGGTCGGCAAATCCAGGCCAGTCCTCATACAATCCGGAAAAGGTTGGCAAATCAAGCTTTGGTAGCTTTACATCGCTATCAAAAGGGTCAATATGTGATCTTGGTGATTCTCGTAAACTAAGTATGTCACCGTCTGACGCATTGCCTGTTTGTTGACTCGATTTAAGCTTATTTAAAATGTCGATCGCGCGAGCTTTACAACTTCCGTACGCGGATTTAATGGTTATTCGTTCCCGCATTAATTCCCCTGTTGTATCAGCGGTATCTAATTCAGCTTGTGTTTTACCGAACACTGTATATTCGCTCTCGAGTTCCTCGAAATGTACTTTAATTTCACTACTCGTGGTACCTGGTTCGAAAGTTTCCAACAAAAGCCTGAAATTCTCAAGCTCTAGTTTGAAAGCTTCGCGCTTAACCTTCAGATTTTTAACGCGTTCTTCAAGACTCGGAGCCATGACGTGTTTTTATAAAGATAAAACAGCGGGAATGAGGTACTAGGATCTGATAGAATTCAATAGGTGACTCACAACAAACTGAATGCGACTTACGGTACCGATGACGTTGATGGTTGGCTGGATGTGAAGGCTCGCTCCGGTCCAAGCCCCAAACGAGTTGTAGCCTTGCAATTGTGCTCGCACAGGCTGTTGATCAGGAAACGCTCCTGATCCTGAAGAGATTTGTGTGCCGTTGCACTCCTACTGCTGCTGGACCTCAACTGCTAGGCCTCGTGACGGCAGCGTGATGTAATGGACACCGTGTGATGTACCAGAGCCCGTGGATCCGGCCCAATGATGACACCCAGAGTGTAGTTGCTTCCCCTGGTTGCTGGATCCTGGCTGATGGTGAATGGACCAAGTGCTTTCCACAGCACTTGTATCCGGCTCGAAGGACCAAATGTTGCGACGTGTAAGATCAAATCGTATCTGATGACGACTGGTCTTACGTTGCCACACTCTTGTGATGGGTTATGATCACAAAAGCTCACTGAATTTTGTTAATAAGTGACACGTAAGAGATATATTTTACTCAGGTACAGATGTACAGTTGATGCTATGACGCTCACAATTATTAAATACTCATTGAGTTGTAGAGTACTGGGACTCTGCTTTACGAACTAGTGATTTCCGAGTATTTCGTTTTCGTTTACTTCTAGAGCCGTGTGACTCTTCGTATCGAGGTGTTAATTCGTCTGACGTTATGGTGTCGTAGTCGCTCGCAGGAAAAGTAAAATTCCCTCTCCCAGGAATTTGGTGAAAATAGTGAGGGTTGCAGGAGGAGGGTTGAAGACAACTGATTGGTGTGTAGGCGTGTCGTGAAAAACAGTGGTGAGGGTAACATGGTACGCGAAAATCTAAGTCCCCCCTGCGTGTCGGGGACCGGTGAAAAATTACAGGTAGACGGCGACGCGGAGTTTGGGACTTGGCGTGATGACCGCGCGGCCGCAATAAAACGCGCATCTGCTTGCTGTCCTAATCCCTCGGACCTTTCCAAATTGGCTACGCTAATAGCTATACTCGGTAGGCTTACAATCGTGTTTTTTCTACAAGTCCCGAGTTTATGGACGAGGACGGCAAGCCGAGTGTCCGCCAGATGACGAACGTTGCTTATGCGGAAAAACCCTGACCATCGGCTAGGATCTAACGGAACTCCTCTCAACACAGATTTTTAAGTACAAGTTTGAGTTTTGTATTATAGTAGTGCTAAAGGGTTATTACCCCTAATAAATAAATAAAAATTATATTGAATAATTTAGAGATGCAATTACGAACTGGTTGAGGGTAGGTACTAGGGTTACCAGGAAAACTTAAGTTGTAAACTTAAGTCGTAATTATACCTATTCCCTCTCTAATCGAGGTCAAGTTTAAATTAATCGAATTGTTGTAGCAGAATTTGACGTTGAATATTGAATCTTCTATTGATTATGATAGTGGAAGTACAGAGTCGTCGGAGATATTTGAGCGTTTCCTTTTAGTTGTCTCGATAGAGGCACTTCCCGCGCAGCGTTCATAAAGTTGCGTCGAATGATAGGTCAGTGCTCGGCGAAATACATTTCCAGCTAATCGAGCTTCTCTGCGGTCTTTTCGTGTATATTAAATGTTGCCGATGACGTTGGGAGAAAGTGGTCCTGCGGAGGAAAGTTCTAAATGGAGAAAGTTGCTGAGTGGTTTGAGAAGAGCTCTCTGTTAGAAGTCGGCGAAACGGGCAGTTGCACGTGTGTCGTTTCAAGGAGATGGCGTCACTGTAATGGCTCACGTGAAGGGAGATAATTATACTGAGCAGGCCTGTGCTAAAAACTGCCCGCACACGTGTTGGTAAGAGTACGTAGGAGAAGCAGTAGTTTTTGTTAATTAAATGGGATAATGTAATTAACAAAAGTGATAATGTGATGCAAGGGGTGGCCGACTTATCTCGGTAATTAATCTTAATGACAATATGGTCTTCATTCGTTAGTTTGTTTTATATTCTTGTGTTTATTGAGATATGTCGTTGTACAGCTTCGGAACTGAAAATGATAAAATATTTCGGAGTGGATAGCGGTATGTACATACTGTGGGGAGCCATAGAACTTCAGTAGTGCAAATGCATATAGGGTACAGCAGATCAGTAGAATTGCAGGACACAATACAGACCAGCTTGGGACTGTAGGAGTCGAGGCATACTACTCAGGACTTATAGGAGGCGGTAGAGGTTTACTAAACAGGACGGTGGAAGTCTATGTAGGTTATCCAGGATTCGCAGGATCTCTCAATGTTGGTTACCCTGGATTCTGTGGTCTTAGCAGGTGTCCCTGAGTTCCTGGGACCCACAGCTCCCGAGTTCCTAAGCTCCCGGATTTCTAAGCTTCCAGATTTCTAAGCTCCTGAGTCCCTTAGCTCTCGAGTCTTTCAGCTCCCGGATTCCTCAGTTTCCGAGTCTCTCAGCTCTCGAGTTTTTCAGCTCGCGAGTCCCTCAGCTCCCGGGCCCCTCAGCTCCCAGATTCCTCAGCTCCCAGATTCCTCAGCTCCCGGATTCCTCAGCTCCCGGATTCCTCAGCTCCCGGATTCCTCAGCTCCCGGATTCCTCAGCTCCCGGATTCCTCAGCTCCCGGATTCCTCAGCTCCCGGATTCCTCAGCTCCCGGATTCCTCAGCTTCCGGATTCCTCAGCTCCCGAATTCCTCAGGTCCCGGATTCCTCAGCTCCCGTACTCTTAAGCTCCTGAGTCCCTCAGCTCCCGGGCCCCTCAGCTCCCAGATTCCTCAGCTCCCAGATTTCTAAGCTCCTGAGTCTCTCAGCTCCCAGGTCCCTCCACCCCCAAGTCCATGCTTCATCACATTATCTCCAATGGTTATTCAGTCATTCAGATTGCACATACAATACATTGATCTCCAAGTATTCGCTCACTCGCAACGGCCATTCGCACGTGAGATTGGATTGTATCGCGTGCTATCATTTTTTACCCTCACGCTTCGCCGGAGACAAATTCCTCTCCCAATCAACCGCCGTCCTATGCAATTACTCTCCCAACACATAACCATTATCTGCCCTCGTATATAGGTACACCTCCAACCTCTGTCATTATCATTTCCTCGAGTACCGTTGCATTTTTCCTCTTCAATTCTATTTCTTCAGACTACTCCCCCTTTTCAACGTGAGAAAAACCTTCATTCGATTCGTTCCACGCGAGTGACGGGCATGTGTACGGTTTACTCGGTCGCATCGGCCCCAGCGGATTCCTTGTATTATTCATGGCCCAACAAAGGAAAAGATACGTCACCAACGACGACTCAGCATGGAAATACAATAATCCAGGTGGCTCTACAGTTAACAAAAGCTGCCATCACCTCGTTACAACCGAATTTTTAATGCTCGCAACGCTGCCATTATTTCCGGTCATCAGAAATCTGTGCGACAGATGTCTCCTTATTCCTCGCACTTACGGAAACGTCCCAAGATACTCGAACAACCAATAACTATACCGCTATCCCACTATCTAAGCTGCCCTTTAGTCCCCCAACTATACGACTATCTATCAACTGCGAGACACTTAGCACCGCTTATGAACTGCCATACATCATTCCGTTATAGCATGCAATAATCGTAACTCGTAGTAGCATAGCATTACACGCGTATATTAATATCCAAGTTCTTTTTACACTTGCGTCGAAACGGCGCAAAACATCCGTTTATATCCAATTTCATCGTAATCACTACAATTACCAAGTTCTTGCATCTTTTTTCCATCCAAGGCGTCGCGCGGTACTCTATAAACTTTTCGTTTACGCGATCGGCGCTCGTTACGAGTAGACCAGCGGTACGTGCACTAAACCGTATGCGCTGTCGCCGCGCACGGACGTAATGTCGTCACGTATTTACCGACCTCCAAACGGAAGCGGAATAACATTATACCAAACGTGGACAATCGCTCGAAGGTAACCGGGCAATATTCTGAACATTCGCGCCTGGTTATCGAGCAGGTGAACTACGCCCCCTCGACTCGCTCGCAAAACACAACCGCGGTGAAGCAGTGGTCAAAAAATATATTTCCAAGTCAGATCCAGTGACAATTACACAGGTTGCACAGGCGGAATGCTATCAAATACTAATTATTACTGTATTAATAGATCCGATGCCCATAGAACAAGGTCTACTTCGACTGTAGCGTATTCCTGGGGTTATGCTAATCGCTGGGAAAAAGAGTCTCCAAAGGGGACAAATGCGTTGTAATTGTGCTGTAGAGTAGCTCGTGCGCGTTATCAAGAATCATTGTCTTAAGAGAGATTCTACCTTTAATGCAGAAAAATTGGTGATTCTTTGTGAATTTTTTGTACAAAGACTGTTCGACGAATAAATCTGACGTTTGGCAGGCTGTTTTATAGTATCTTGAACTATTATTCTGCATTTCTGTGTGACGATAAAAAATGTAGCAGATTATATATAGAATTTTGATTGAGAGCGTTGGAAACACAAATTATCAGAAACACAAAACGGAAAAAAATTCTTAATCTATATGAATATGGTTATCTATGGTAGTAGATGCATTAAGGAAAATAAAAAAATGTTAAAATTGCTTTTTCTGAAAAAGATGAATCGAATTCCGCCCAGAAATTGGGAAAAACTTTTTTAAATAAAAAAGGAACGGTAACAGATGCGACAACGAATCTACTGCCACAAGTAGCCACATTCAAATAGATTAAAAATTTATTTTCATTTTTAGGTTTCAGATAATCCTTACGGTACTTTCGATCAACGCCAAGCTTTTTTCAACGCTCTCAGTCATCGCACTGTATCTGCCAAGCTTTTAGGTTGACCGTCACAAAAAAATTCAGAACAATAGTTCAAGATACTATAAAATAGCCTGTCAAATTTCAAATTAATCTGCCGAACAGTTTTCGTGTAAAAAATTCACAAATACTCACCTATTTTTCGGCCCCACAATTTCTTGCAACGTCCAAGAACTTCAGGGTCGATTTTCTCGAAAATGAAGCGCGATATCAGGAAAAGTTACTCGTTCGCTTTGGCTTATCACAAGTAAACAACTCGATAAGAAGGAACACAAATTTTTGATATTGCGCTTCATTTTCGAGAAAATCGGCGTTTAAGTTCTTATTCTTGTAAGAATCTCCGTGTTTTTATTCACCGTCGCGTTCGTACGAAATATTCGGTCGCGAAAGAGGCAACACTCGAGACGGACGAAACTGCAGCATCATGGAAATAGTATAAACCCGCATGCGATCGTAATTTTTCTTGTGCCGAGCAGGCGCGAGCAAAAGGCCACGATTGCGAGCCAAAGAATTTATTTTTTATCATTGATTACTGTTGAAATTATGAAACAATCCGGTTTCATCAACGATCGGCTCGACAAAGATGCTGTAGGAATATTAAAACGATCAATTTCATATCGACGTTTACGTAAATAGCGTAGACTTTTGAAAAAATCGTCCTTCAAGTTTTGCGATTAATCTTTCTTCGATTCGCTAAATCTTTAAGTGAAGTAACAGGAAATTTGAACGAATATCGTTCGAAAGGTTCGGCAAGTAGTGTTTGGCCTAGATAAGTGTAAGTTTGAGGTCACTGCACTTGAATATCAAATTATTCCATCAAAATATTCTCTTGTTTACTGAGGAGAACAGCGACATCTACAATTAATATTTTCAATATAAAACTTTTCTCTCGTGCCTTCAAATATTTAACATAAGAGACTTGAAAAGGTTCGAAATGATTTGCCTCGTAATTTCTACAGAAAAAAATTAAGTATAATAAAGTATAACGCCCCCGCAATTGGAGCAAATATTTGAGAGCACGCGGATTATACTTTCGATGCTTTGCAGAGCGTATCGGGAACACGCGAAAACCGCGTGCAGGGTGAAGACCCCTCGGCGCGGAAACACGCCGATGCCAGATAGACCGTAGAGTGCTTGCTGTGACATTTTTCGCGAGTAGAATCCACGATAGCACGCGGAAAAATATATAATAAGTTTCCCTCAGCGATACGCTGCTATATTACGAAATAGCAAGTTATGCGATCAAAGTTTGTATTTGCCGTCGAAGGAATTACATCATTCCCGTGGAAACGCGAATCTGGCTTGTTTTTGTTTATCCACGACGCGGTAAAGCAGGCGGAAGTAGGCTGCCACGGCACGGAAGACGCACGGCTGGTGCTGATTCCAACATTTCGTTTGACTGACGTGGTTGTTTTTTTTTTTTATCAACGCACAGTTGGGTATTTGGCCCCAAAACACAGCCATGGTAATTTTAAAACCTTCAAACTTTCATAACTTTGTTAAAATTCATCTAAAATTGATGAAACAAAAACTGTTTTAAAGTTTAAACTTTCTACTTTTTGACTCGTTAAATCCATTTTATGGAAATCGGTATCCAAGGGGTTAAATCCGCCCTTCAAGAGGGATGTGCCAAAGTGTAAAAGTTTCTTCATGTTTGTCAAGTGCTACGGAGTGCAAATAATATTTTTTGTAATTTGTATGTACACTATCGGAAAGTGTGATCCTTTTCCTTTACGATAAGCCGAACCTCATAAAAAAGATGTTTTTTTTAACAAACATTTTTAAACGTTTTTAGAGAAATTCTTCGTTTACACAAATTGTGAGCTCAGGCGGAAAAAGTAAATCTTTTGTTTCGTTTAGGAATTGCATCTTGACAGTTTTTTTTTTTAAATTTTATGTTTTCTCGCGTCATCAGTTTAATTCCAGATGAGCCCGCAGCTTGCACATAATAATTTGCTGACATTTTAATACCTATATATATATATATATATTCTCGTTAAATAAGTAACATCTGAATAACAATAGTTATTACATTGTTCCTAAGATATTCAATCTCCTCGAGCACCAAAAATTTTACGGTTTACCCAAATTTTTTAAATCGATTTGTCCGGGTTTTGGTGGCAAATACCCCACTGTGCAACGGCGAGTTTCGATTTACGGAAGAGTACGATCCAACAGCGAGAACTTTATCAAGGGTCGGGACGCAGTGACATTCGTGATAAGTGAATGTTACGTGAATCACGCCAAGCCGTCACCCGTAAACAGTTTGAACGTGAAGAGATCAGGAGACGGGAACCACTTGCCTCGATTACTAGCGGTGCAAGATTGATGGAATTTCAATTGATTCGTAGGCAAAGTCGCAGGGAACGGATTCGAGTGGGAAGGTTTCATCTTTTCAAGGAGTTCCCTGGGAATGAGGGATCTGGACGAAACGGTTTCTTTTGTTTCGTTTCGGTTTAGCTTCGATAATAATAATAATTTCGTTTCGGTTAGTATCGTTCCTGCTGAAAAATATTCGGTTGGCATTCGAACGAGAAACAAATTTGGATTCGAACCGGTTGTCTTGTTAGAGTTTCTTACACGTTGTAAAGAAATTTTGAGAATTCTTGCATTTGTAAAAGGAACTTGTACTATAAACTTATTTTTAACATTTTTATTGCATTTGGTAGATATATTATATAGTATTATACATTCTAATTATATATTCAAATACTAATTATACTAAAGTAAGGGGTGCGCTCAATTGAAATATTTTAACGTAAAGTGCGCACCGAAAACAAAATAATAACGTACGTTATTAACCGAAATTTCTATTTCGAAAGGATCAATTTCGTAGGGGGATCATATCAAAGTTGGAATCTTCAGAAAGTTGGTTTAAGAATTGGGTACTGATAGTAGTGATAGTCTTCTGTCTTTGGTACTTCAAGAATAAAAAGATATAAAGAATTTAATTTAAACGATTTTATTTAATTTGGTCAAAAATGCACTACAACTAAAGAATAATTTAAATAAAATCGTAGGACAGGATATTTCATAACCGAATATGAGTCAATTTCATACAGAATTAAGCGTTCAAATGAGCGACGAAGCACTCCTATTTAATTCCATAAAACTTAGCAATTGGAGACTTTAGTTGGAATTCTTCGAAAATAATATAGAAGTCGTGATCTTTCCAAGAGACACCCCTCTGGAATTAAATACTGATATCCATCTATCTTTCGTGTTCCGAGAAACATTCAGTATTCTCTTATTGTTTGCAAATCCACGATTTCTTCTTTCCATCGCAACTCTATTACCAGAAACTTTAATTCCTTCGTGTTCTTTGTTACGAAGCGTGGAAATTACGCGTCATGTTCCTTTTAGAATTAGTGAGTACGCAAAATTCGAGCCTCCTGAGAGGAAAACACGGCTAATAACACCGGAACTCGACCGTTAGCCATAGTCGTTCTTGTATAACGCGCTCTAACCATATTTTTCACGGTCAAAAATATATATCCCCACGGTCGAACGACTCGCGGTATTCAAATTGACAGTCGCGATACAACGCGAGTGAAAAGCATTTCAAGAAAAATTTTGCTCGCTAATAAATTATTGTTATTATACCTTAGAAATAATTGAATGAAATTTATATATCTGCTTCCCTTTCGAAATAATTAGAAATCCCACTAAAAGTTCATTTTAAAATATCTTTTCGGTGTCTTATCTATTAATATTACTTACTTGCAAAATATTACTTTTCGTTATGATTAAATGTTATTTGATTTTATTTAGAATAAACTTCAATATTAGAAGACTTTCGTATTTTATTATATGCTTTATTACAAATTTTTTTACATACCCTTCTCCCTTCCGCTTTTCAATCAATGAATCCATCGAAGGTTTATTCATAATTTTCTAACATTGCCAAATTTTAGTATAAAACCATATTCATCACAAACGAATCCTAGTGGATTCAAAGTGGAGTTCACAAACACAATCGAAGTTTATTAAGTAATAGGAATACTGAGTTATTTAACAATCTCCAAAATTCCCTCCCAAGTTCCTCCAATCGAACGGGACGAATTTAATTCGTGTAATCACAGGAGAAAGGGCGAAAAGTCAGGAAGCAAGTGGCAGTGGCCAACGCGAGTCACAGTGTTAATCCCGATTATCGGTGACTAATGCACACATGTAATTTCGCGCGTCGTTTAGTCATTGCCATATTACTATCTGGCAGCGCGTGATATTTTTCCAAACATGCAGTGACTTCATGGGATGCAGATTCGTCGCGGGGACGGTTCGTGATTGGCAGCGAAATCGTTATCTCCGCGTCTGTTGTGACATCCACTCGTTAGGCTGGAAAATCGCTAAATACTAAATTACTAAAGTATCAAAGTAAGTACTGAAACATCACGCCGCGCGTTAGATACGCTCGCAACGAGGTTGTATGCGTTAGTTTTTTTGCCCACAATGATAATTGCTGGTAATTCCTTAACAAGAATATGCAGATTGTGAAGCGTAACAGCCGATAAATTCTCCCCTGAATAATTTAGAGTCTATACTATGTCGATGAGTTTCTTGCGAGCATTTTTTTTTGCGAGCGCTGTTTCTCGATATGCTTCAGGTAGTGTCAACGATTTTCTTGGATCTCGTAGACTTCCTGAGTGATGTGGAGTTGAATGAAAGATTTTATGGTGCTGTAAAAGATCGTGATTATGAGGTCTTAGTGCGTTTGAGAGTGATTAGTAGGGTACTGAAATTATCTGAATTAGGAACTATTAAATGGTGACTTTTTACTGTTTGTTAGTGACCGATGTGTTTCTCTGTTGCAGAATACAAGGAGATCCTGCATGGTGTCAGTGGGGAGTTCAATGCTGGAGAGCTGGTGGCTATTATGGGCCCCTCGGGGGCTGGCAAATCGACTTTGTTGAACGTCTTGGCTGGCTACACGTGAGTATTTAAAATAAAGGAATATATTAATATAATGTAATGATGATAATAATACTATTACTACTAAACCTTCTAACCCCGACCTGAAGCTCGTGAAACTCCACAAAATAATAATAAAAATACCTTCAAAACTCCGAGCTGAAACTCGTAAAACTCCACAAAATAATAGTAACAATAATAATAATACAAATACCTTCAAAACACTGAGCTAAAACTCGTGAAACTCTACAAAGTAATATTACTAATAATAATAAATGATACTAACAAGTCTTCGTTAAATTCTAATCTGCTACAATTGAGGAGTTGAAATGGTAAACGATTGCAAGTGCCAAAGAAATGAAAAATAAATTTTACTAGTGGAAAAGGATGAAGGTAAATAATAAAGGAATAATTTAATTTATTTTCTAGGGCATTCGCAAGATAGAGCTAAGATTTCAAATACCAACATCGTTATGGTTGAAAAGATCATAGTAAAATACTAAGAAATTTTCATTTCTGACGCTTACCTCATTTGCTACTTCAACGCGTTAATTAAAAAAAATAGAAGCAGTGCTGGAGTAACACGAGCCTAATTGCACGATGAGACGTAATGGGTTGAGCATAGCATCGTTACTTAAAAGAACTGAGTCAAGTTGCTGCTCAGGGTCGCTGAGGGGCTTCTCTCCTCATCCTGCCACCCAGTTTCAATTGCCCCTTTGCCTCTGTACCACTCGCTTCTTCGCGCAATTACGTAGCACGTGGCTCTGCGTGCCTTAAACGGAGAAGCCACGACGCGATTGACAGTGGGAAAAGTAACCTTCGGTTAGATTCAATGTTCTTCCCTTGAGAAACCATAAGAAGACTTAGAACCACCAAGAAATTCAATTTCAAGCTGTTTCTGATTCAAAGCTGAACGAGTCTCGTGTAGGACTCATTAACACTTTGAGTGGTGCAAGATTTTTGGAAATCTTTGCTTCGAAAAATACTCCAGAACCGCGCACAGGTTATGCTAATATTTCAATTATATATAGCTCGGCACAATGGAACTCGAACATCAGTAGTATGCATGAGATTCATTCCATTATCGATCCAGTCACATCGCGGTGGCTATAAAAAATCGCAGCACACGTCTCTATTCATACGTTCTCCAGTGTTAACGTCTTTGTGACACAGAGCGATGCGTGGCACGTTTAAACGCGGTGTAATCGTGTCGACGCTGTGCTTCGGAGGAATTGGTAACAAAACCGGGCCAGTGCACCGACCAGTGTTTTCAAGCCCTCTGGAATCTCCACGAACAGGTCTCCCCTTCTTCTGACAAAGGGCAATGATCCTTTAGCTTCTAAATTCTACAGGTTTAAAATCTATACCTGGGGTTCTTTATTTATTTTTATCGTGGAATCATTTTATATATCTTTTGTTGTCGCAGGCCCTCGAAACTTAACTCAAGATTTAAAACTCTGAAGAGCGTCAAATATTTAGTTGAAGTTGCTCGTCAACAGTCTTCAAATTTGGAGTCAAGGGAAAAATATAAACGAGTCAAGAGAAAAATAAATAAATAAGCCAAGTGAAAAATAAATAAGTCAAGAGAAAAATAAGTAAATCAAGGGAAAAATAAATAAGCTAAGGGAAAAATAGATAAGTCAGGAGAAAAATAAGTAAATCAAGGGAAAATTAAATAAGCTAAGGGAAAAATAGATAAGTCAGGAGAAAAATAAGTAAATCAAGGGAAAAATAAATAAGTCAAGAGAAAAATAAATATGTAAATGGAAAAATAAATAAGTCAAGAGAAAAATAAATATGTCAAGGGAAAAATATAAATGAGTCAAGAGAAAAATAAATAAATAAGCCAAGTGAAAAATAAATAAGTCAAGAGAAAAATAAGTAAATCAAGGGAAAAATAAATAAGCCAAGTGAAAAATAAATAAGTCAAGAGAAAAATAAGTAAATCAAGGGAAAATTAAATAAGCTAAGGGAAAAATAGATAAGTCAGGAGAAAAATAAGTAAATCAAGGGAAAAATAAATAAGTCAAGAGAAAAATAAATATGTAAATGGAAAAATAAATAAGTCAAGAGAAAAATAAATATGTCAATGGAAAAATAAATAAGTCAAGAGGAAAAATAAATTAATCGAGAGAAAAATAAATAAACACACATGTTCGTATTATAATATTTTTATCTGTATGGTTCCATGCGAATTTAAAGTAATAATGTTATTCATATCGTGGACCCCAAGTTAAGAACCGCTGATCCGAAGGCAATGCAAACAGTTGACAAATGTTGGTAACGTAGGAGGGAAAAGAAGGCCACAAGAAGCAGGCTTGCTCGATTGAGATTCGAGGAACTGGTCTGCATCTTGCGACTCGAGTAACGCGAAGAGCATTGATCAATACTTAAACGGAGTCGCGCCTGCAACGCTTCGGCAAATTGAGACCCCGCTGATTTAACGAGCACTGAATAGCTGATCGAACCATGACTGTAGCTCGTGATCGCGCCGTGACTCGACTGCCTGCTGGAATCGAAACTCGAGATTTCAAGATCCATGAAATATACAGGATGTTTCTAGAAACTGGGACGAGCAGCTCCTTTTCTCACGTTGAAAGAATCTTTAAAATTCGCGTTTCTAAATACATGTCTGCATGGCTAATTTAATACAAGACTTTAAGGATTACATTGATATCACTGGTACGTTCCGGATCACTCCTAAATCTATCTTAATATATAAAGCAAAACGTTTGTATGTTTGTGTTTCTCTGTCGCCTAAAAACTATCAAACGATAAACTCTAGGGTCACGAAATGTGCCTCAATTAAAGCTAGTGGTATATAAAGATTAAGCAGAGGTGCGTTTATACTTTTGAAAACCCTAGTTGCATCATCATTGTGAGGCCTCAAGTTTCTCAGCTGTCTCTAATTTTTATATGAGCCAGTGATTGATTATCAAGTGGTATAAGTCAAAAATCTAAAAAAAATTGCATTCATCACTTACTTTGTGTTACATCACCTTACATCACAAAATAAGTAATAAACTCTACTTTTTTTTAAATTTTAACTCGCACCACTTTCATAATCACCGACACATATTAAGAATTTAATATTTAAAAAGAATGTGTGTTTTTTATATTCTTGTTTGTAAGGAGTAAGGTTTTAAAATTTGTTGCTGTTAATGGAACGGTTATTTCTGTTATCATTCACAGTTTAATCATTCTTTCGACCATGAGTGACTACAAAAAAATTGATTGGAGGAAAGTTGAGTGTCTTCAAGGTACTTTATTTACTACATTTACAGGATGTGGAGATTTTCTTGGGGAAGTGGCGTGCAAGTGTCACGTGCAATTAGAGAAGCAGCGTTTTTATTTTAGAAAAAGGTGACAGTGCAAGGTAATTAGTACCGTTCTACATACCTATGAAAATATTGTTGTTATGACATTCAACTTTTTCCTCTATCAAGTTTTTCTGCCTTCGCGCGGAGAAGAGTTCACTGTGCCATTTCTAGGGCAGAAAACATTCTTTACGCATTTCAAAGTGTTTAAGTGTTATTATAAAGAACTGCAGTAACTCGTTCTGACTAGGACAAATGCTAAATATGACATTAAGCTGTACATATTTCTTTCCTTGTTAGAATGTACTACTCTGTTCAAACAGTTCCAGGATAAATCGAGTAGAACAGAAATTACTCATTTGCTCAGCAATAATTATTTGGACACTTCCACTTATGCCAACGTTCTTCTTTTTTTTTCAATTTTGATAGCACCCTTGTAATTTGATTTCTGAAATGGCTAGTAGCTCGCTCTAGCGAATTGTCTTTTAGGATCTCAGTTCACTCAGTGGAAGTTTCAGCCCGAGAAACAGGAAAAACTTGCCGAATGATACCCGTCGATTTTTTTTCGCTAAAAAGTCGCAAACAAGCATCGAAACAGCGAGTCGGTACCTATGTCGTCGCGGTGCAAAATTCGTGAGTCTTTTTGCTCAGCGAATCACGCAAGCGCCTGTTGACTGCCAAATAGTATTGCGTATTGACTGTTTGACTTGCCGGTAAGAATTCTTATACCATGCGGCGATAATCGAAAGAAACATTCACTTTTTTATTCTTTTCTGGTCAAATACTCATTCTCGAAGGCTTTTTCCAACATTCAGATGATTTCAAAACGCTCAATTATTTATTTTTGAACCTTGATTTTTTATCGACACTTATACCTTTTCAAAACATTTCGATCGTTACAAAACGGTCAATTTGTTTCTAACACAAAACCTACTGTAAGCCCTTTTAAACGAGTTTTTGCTAGAGTTTTTTTAACAGAGTAGTACTGAATAAATTCTCAATAATAAGCGTTTACTCGGTTTGCTCTAAGCAGAGGCATATTAAGCGACGTGTAATCTTTCCTAATTAACAAGTTAATGTAACGATAAAAATAATTACCATACGATTTTTACGGCTATAAAAATAGATTCGTGTGTTTAGAAAAATTTGCATCGGTAAGGTACTCGGTGGAAAATTTAAATTCATTGGAGAAACTATAAAGAAGTCGTTAAAACTCGGAACAGGTATTTACCCTTTTGGACTTTATCTCCGAGATATTGAGAAAAAGTGGTGTCGAGGAAGCGGAGGATCGAGAGAAATTAAATTATGCCAAGTAGTCTTATCTGGTAACTGTGTAAATCGTGTCACTGTCTGGCCAGCTGCTGATTTATTAACAGGGGCTTGAAACGTGCAATTGAAATTTATTCGAGAAAGGTGATGCTCGTGTCGGTGGCAACACGTGCGCTGCATTAAGCCTTCCGGGAGTAATTATCGATAATTCTCCCGAGAATGTTTCCAAGAATCTGTAATACGATTTACATGAAAGAGTCGACGTTTCAGGAAGAATACGTGAATCTCATTGAAATTGTTCATGCGTAATGTACTTACCTGAGAGAAACGAACAGTATACCGGGTGTTTGGTATTCTCTAAATTATGGCCATTTTGCAGGAGAAAACAAATGGGAAATTTAACGAAAATCCGGCTATCTTCCGATTTTCTGTTATAACTCGCGAACTGTAAGAGATAGAACAAAAGTTTTCTCTCAGCGTACGCCACGTGCGGGAGTACAATATTCGTATCTCTTAACTATAGTCGCTGAACGCCCATGTGCGTTTCCCGCACTCACCGAGTTGAGGGTGAAAGATACTTTGTAATACGTTCGTGCGGCTGCTTATTCTAGGAACTTAACCTTTATCTTATTCGGGAATCATTATTTTTTAACACGTTTTGCATGCAATGAAAATGCAATAGCGTCTTGGAGGTTCGCAGTGGTCTTAGTGGCATTCCTGTGCAAGAGGTTCATTGCCATATGGTGAAATGCCATTATGACATATCTAATCACAATTGACAATTGGACTCAATGGGTGTAATTGGAGCGTGTGTTCTTGCAAAAGTCTGTTACAGGCAAATCGTGTTTGCAATCCGCAGAAGAAGGGAGTGTTTTCTGATGTATGGAGGACTTGAAATTATGGAATTCGATTTGAGATTCGAGAGCCGATTTTTTTTTATTAAAATTCTTACATCTGATCATATTACAAAATCACAACTCAAAAGTTACCTGAGAGCCAAAAACTTTTAAGGGGGAATTCTCGTCTGATAACTCCAAAAGTAATTCAGGTTTTTTTTTTTTTTTTTTTTTTTAACTATTGGCCATATTGAGAATATAATGAGCTGAGGCTTATTTCGTGAGCTCAGAGTTTATCGTTCGGAAGTTTTTAGACAACAAACAAACATATTAGAAGCTTTCTGCTTTATATATTAAGATTCTTTACCTATAAGTACCATTTAAACCTACATTTATTTTACATCTATGTATGAAAGTAGTGACTTGATTGATTTATCAATTGAAAGTTTTAACACTAAAGAGGTTTTCGAACTACGTAACTCATTTTCAGGGAAAGTTGGATTTAAGCTGATTAATTTCTGTGCCTTGCATATAATCCTACGACTTTTATTCATCCCAAAAGTTACATAAACTCGTTTCAGAGACACTAATAATTGCAGCCCCTGCAAATAGAATGTGAAATTAATCGCCCTGAGTGTTTCATCTCATTAAATGATTAAGTTAAGCCTGAAGGTCATTAAGTGCGATTATTCTTCATTCCAAGGTCATTCCAGACTGTTTTGTTATTACATTTTTTTCGCAACAATCAACGAGTGTCATTTCCTCGACAAATCGTAACAGATGGCCTTGTTTCAGTTGCTCGAAGCGATACGGCATTTCGATAACGATAGCGGTCATCCTCTGCAGAAAAATATGCATTCCGTCGGCTATAAAACAAAATCAGCAAAAGTACTTATTCGCAAATGGCTCTCTTGTTGTTGCGAAAACAGCGAATTTTTCCAGAACCGTAGTTCTATACACCCCCGTTAACGCTTTCAACTTAAAGTATACATCTCAGAGTGCTGATTATAAAATTCAAACATATACCGTATGCCACGTGCGGAAATGCTCCAGTCCTATCACTTAAACATAGTCGATGAACGCCTATATGCGTTCCCCGCACAGGCTGAGTTCGTCACTTGTATTACCATGTTTTTATTCGTTAGAACTTTGAAGCAAAGTCTTCACGGTCGTCTTAATTAGTTTCTTTGGTCGAACGAGGACAAAGTTAGCGATTGTCTCTTATAGCGAAATCGGCTTGGGTTTCAGAGTGAGAGGCGTTGCCGGGAAGATCCTGGTGAACGGAAAGGTCCGTGGACCGTACAGCGAGAGGTGGAAGAGAACTTCTTGCTACATACAGCAGGAATCGTTGACGAGGACAGGGATCACCGTGGGAGAAGCCATGACATTAGCTGCCCATTTGAAGCTGGGCTACACGATCAGTTCGGCATACAAGCACACCCAAGTGCGTAACAGTTAAAGAAATCAAAACGACGCACTTGTTATTATAGATTCCCTCTCAAAGATTAGGATTCATTTTAGAGTAAATTGCTATCTTTGATTTAAATTAAGTGCTTGCTCACTGCTAAGCAATTCTTAGCCAAGCTTCTACGCTTCTCACTATTAATCTTCTAAAGGTGCAAATGCACGATGAGATTTTAAATAATGGAAATGGTCGAGAGATGAGATTTTGGAAAATATATCATGAAACTTGTCTCTTGAGTGTCTACTCTGAAAAAAATAATGGCAAAATAATTAAAAAATAATAGAACAAAGGAATAATTGTGTCATGAGAGTCTAGTTTTACGAAACTAATGACAAAATAATTAAAAAATAATAAAATATGGAAATAAATATCTCCTGAGATTAAACTCTCATGTGAGACACGATATTTTTGTCTCATCGCGGATTCACACTTTTAGTCTCCTCCAAGTACAATTCATAAGCGTTTGCTCGCTCACAAATACTTGTGCTGTTCACTAGAAGGTGACAATTTTTTTTTTAAATGTCCTTGAACGCAGAGATGCGCAAATAAATGCAATTAATATTCTTTCTTTAGATTGTACATCTGTGTTTAATATAATCTTCAGTTATTTACCGGGAACAATTACCAGTAACCTTATCTATTTAATTAGCGTCTGTAAATCCCGCATCTGTTATTTACCGTACTCGCGAGGAAAAACGCCGCGTCAAAGTCTCCCGATGACTATAGGATTATTTTTGAGAAACCTAGACAACAGAGCTGCCGCAAGAAACGCGAGGAAAAAGCTGATCTCGGGATTAATTGTTTCGTGAGGAACAAGAGCACCGGTGTAGAAAAAAAAGCAAAGGTTGACGATTCCACACCACTTCGATGCACGCATAACGCATATTTCTGTTATTCCAATGACTAAGTGAAAAGGCTTCCTTCGCATTAGCATATTGCCGTACCTATCATCACTTTTACGAGCGAGCAAACACTCATGAGTAACAGCGAGCTGAACACATATGTGCTTTCTAAAAGTTACACTTGACTTATTAATGTTCTTGGCCGCTGCATATGGATGCTTTCTCCTATCACTGTAATTATTGCAGAATATACTTTCGCCGTGTGTGCGAAACGGAGTAGAAAATTGTACTTTAAAGGGACACTATGAGAATCTGTATTCTCTAAACGTTACACCTGATTTTTCAGAGCTGAAGGGTTCTTGCAGAAAACACTGTAAGTGTCAAAAATCAAATACCTCAGGAGAGAGAAAACTTGACTGAGTTTAAATTATTTACGAAACTTCATTTGTTTTGATTGCTAAATACGATTAACCCTCCGCGGTCACACCTGCTTATAATCACAAATTGGTCGCGTGGGGTTCACTGCACCCCAGCGTCATTTCTGAATTACCATTTTCGTAGTTTTGAATCTTTTAATATAGGGAAGAAGTGATTCCAAACTTCAAGTGTCGTTATTTTCTAAAAAAAAATTATTTTTGTAATTTTTCTGGTTCCCCCCTAGCCAGAAGATTATTCTTCAAAATAAAAAAAGTTTCAGTCGAATAGGATAATAACTTTTGGAGATACAGGTCCCATCGTTTTAGATGAATTTTTTAACGCCTTGACATTAACGACTCCCCAGTGCCGTCTGCAATGATTAATCATAAAACAAAAAATATGTTTTTATAATTTAAGACATCCTTAATACAATGCAAAAAGTCCCATTAAATTATACACAGTAGTTTTCCTTTAATTAATTCCTAAAGATCACCTATTTTTGGGGGCTCTAGATCGGAACCTCCCCTTAAAATAGTCCAAATTCACGAAAGAAAGAATTGTATTTGCACCCCTTAGTTGTACAGAAAACTGAACGTTGCCATTCATTTAAATTTTCAATTGGCTCTTACATTGTTTTCTGCAGAAGTGGAGTTGGACATACCAGCGATGTAAGATTTTTTAAAATTTTATACTATAGTATTACCATCGATACGAAGGACATTTTCCAATGGAATTCTTTTTTTCTTCATAATTTTGGCACTTACAGTGTTTTCCACAAGAACTCTTCAGTTCTTGTTGCTTCGAAATGAAGAGACAAATATCCATTGTACATGCATATTTTCTTCTATCACGGTGCACGTAGCTATTGCAGAAAATAGTAAAGTTACTAGATTATAGGAAGATTGTACCTATACATATAAAAAGGACATTGAAAACCTATTCCACCGCGTGCAGTGTGCCTCTGTACTCAAGGACGTCGTTGTTTCCTGTCCGCAGGTTCTGGAGCTACTTGAAATGCTGGGCCTGAGCTACTGCTACGACACTCTGTGCGGAAAGCTGTCTGGCGGCCAGAAGAAGCGGCTGGACGTCGCTCTGGAGCTCCTTAGCAATCCTTCAGTATTATTCCTCGACGAGCCGACCACTGGTAATTGCGAAATCATTCACGTTTCGTACAGCTCCGTTATCAACCGCCGCCAGCATTCGAGACGCTCGATATGTTCGAATAACTTCCACGCGGTTACGCAACGACGACGTTGCAGAATGCGCTGAGACGATAGAACGTTGAGCTACATTTCAATAGGACATAATCCCACGTGGATTAGAAGAGCCCCTTTTAATAATAACGTCATTATGTCGATGGTTCTTGCAACGGCGGAATTAGAATGAGAAACAAAAAATTGGGGACCTTTTCTGCGAATGCTAAACGCTAATTGTTATTAATTGCACATGCGTCGCGACGAACGAACTTATTAATTGCCCAGATTGTGGACAGAGAAGAGTGGATAAAGGTCAGAGAAGATATGCAAGGAGTCGTTTTCATCTCGCGATAGCCAATTGTTTGACGTTCTGGGGGACATTTAAAGTCGACCGTCATCCTCGGGGTTGAAGCATCTCTGTCCGAGCTGAAAGGTTGTATTGGAATCTCTCTAATGTGTTACGGAAGTTTGATAAGAGTAGATTGATAAGCTTTCAAAGGAATACTATAAGTGGAGAAATCTTTAAAGGGAAATACTATAAGTTGAGGAAGCTTTCGAGAGGAATACTATAAGTTGAGAAAACTTTCAGTGGAAAAATAAAAGTTGCGAAAGCTTTCATAGGAATTTTATAAGTTGAGAAAGCTTTTATACTAATATTGCGAGAAAGCTTTAAAGGGAAATCCTGTAAGTTGAGGAAGCTTTCGAGGGGAATACTATAAGTGGAGAAAGCTTTCAGAGGAATAGTATAAGTTGCGAAAGCTTTCATAGGGATAGTATAAGTTCAGAAAGCTTTCAAGGGGAATACTATAAGTTCAGAAAGCTTTAAAAGGGAATACTAAAAGTTCAGAAAGCTTTAAAGGGGAATACTCTCCAAAAGTTATTATCCGATTCGACTGAAACTTTTTTATTTTGAAGAATAAACTTCCGTCTAATGGGAAACCAGAAAAATTACAAAAATTACAAAAATTACTTGAGGATGATCAGTTCGAGCCAATAAGAAGCTACAAATCATTTACAGTTTCTCAGACATGAGTTATTAAAAATATCACTGGAACTGTATATTACTTTACATTAATTGGCAATCCTTCTTTGTGAGTTTAGTAAAACTTGGATAGTGTTTTGAAATAAGCCAAAGACTCTAGCTCTGCTATATTGTACAGAGACTATAATTCAACTTGAGATTACTGCAATTGAAAATGCTTTGCTTGGAATTGAAATTTCCTCTTCTGAGATTATTGCGATTGAAAATGCCTTGCTTGAAATTGGAATCCTCTCTTTTGAGGTAGATACTGCAATCATAAGTTGCATATCTGATGCAAAGGAAGATAGGTGAATGGAGTACGTTTAAGGCATTGGAGATAGAATGGTAGACCTTCGCTATGCTATTAGAAGGCGGATGAAAGAACAATTTGCGCGAGATTACGGTGTCTGCAAGGTCTCTGGCTAATAGGGATACGCATTTTGCAAGTTCTCCTCAGAGTTCGCGGTGCACGGTTCCCATAATTTCATTGCGACCTCGGGTAACTTCGCAGGGGATTGGACGAAATTAGGGTAACGAAGAAAACATTCGGACGAAGCGTTTCAACCATATACTTTCGCATTCGAGTTCGGTGTATTAATAGAATAATTATCCTGAGTATTCATGAATACAAATGGCGACACCTCGTTCCACTCCATTGTTCAGTGAGCTCGACATCCTGCTATAGCGTTCCAATAAACGAAGAATCACTTAGACTTGTTGGGGCTGACCTCATAATTGAGTCCTGTAAGCTTGAAGGTGCAATTTCAGCCACTTCCTGGGACCAAAGTGATTCAAATTCTTGGATCTGTTTATCAGTGACTTAATTAGTGTTTTTCAGGAGGGACCCTAGAGTAACTAGCTGAAAATCCAGGCATTTTTGGCAATTTTTTTAAAAAATGTCTTTAATCGATCTTTCTAAAAGTTTCGGGATATTGTATTGTCAGATTAAGGCAAATACAGCAAATATTTGTAAGGAAGAATTGCAAGTAACAGAGTTATACCAGCTTGGGCATAAGTCTAATAAGAATGGCAAATAAATAACAGATTTATAAGGGTTTGGACATAAGCCCTTATAATTCTGTTATTTGTCATTATCTTTTTAAACAAATTTTTTTTTATTTACCTTGATCTGACAATAGAGTATCCTGAAAGTTTCAGAGAGATCGATTAAATACTTTCTTTAAAAAATCTTCCCGACAATGCTTCGGTTTTCAGCTTGTTACACCAGGCTTCCCCTTAAGTGTTTGCAGAAATGATTCCTGCAATTCCTAGTAGTAACGCTAAGTCAAAGAGTATTTATAAGCGTGATAACATATAAGTTTCTGTAGTGTAACCAAAGACTAATGTTTGTTTTAGGTTTGGATTCTGCTTCCTGCAGCCAGTGCATCGCGCTCTTGAAACGTTTGGCGAAAATAGAAAGGCGTACGGTGATATGCACGATACATCAGCCAAGTGCGTTGCTTCTGGAGATGTTCGACGCTATTTATGCCGTCGCTGGTGGATATTGCATATACAGAGGATCGGTGAAGGCATTGCTGCCTCATATGTCATCGATTGGGGTTGATTGTCCGCCCTACCACAACCCAGCTGACTTTCGTACGTAGAGAAATAGTTGATTTTATGTAAGCCGACAGTTTGCCTTTTGAATCCTTCTTAATGTCTTGTAGGTATTCCCTTGAAAGATTTCTCAGCCTTATAACATTCCTGTGAAAGGTTTCTGATATTATAGTAGATGCTTGAAAGTTTTCTCGATATGTAGTGTTCCTGTGAACAATTTCGCAACTTATTGTATACCCTTGAAAGATTTCTCAACTTACAGTAATTCTCTCAAAAGCTGTCTCAACATATAGTATTCCTCTTTAAAGCTTTCTCAACTTATAGTATTACTCTTTAAAGCTTTCTCAACTTATAGCATTCCCTTTTAAAGCTTTGTCAACTTATAGTATTCCCTTTTAAAGCTTTCTGAACTTACAGTATTCCCCTCGAAAGCTTTCTCAACTTATAAGTATTCCTTTGAAAGCTTTCTCAACTTATAAGTATTCCTTTGAAAGCTTTCTCAACTTATAAGTATTCCTTTGAAAGCTTTCTCAACTTATAAGTATTCCTTTGAAAGCTTTCTCAACTTATAAGTATTCCTTTGAAAGCTTTCTCAACTTATAAGTATTCCTTTGAAAGCTTTCTCAACTTATAAGTATTCCTTTGAAAGCTTTCTCAACTTATAAGTATTCCTTTGAAAGCTTTCTCAACTTATAAGTATTCCTTTGAAAGCTTTCTCAACTTATAAGTATTCCTTTGAAAGCTTTCTCAACTTATAAGTATTCCTTTGAAAGCTTTCTCAACTTATAAGTATTCCTTTGAAAGCTTTCTCAACTTATAAGTATTCCTTTGAAAGCTTTCTCAACTTATAAGTATTCCTTTGAAAGCTTTCTCAACTTATAAGTATTCCTTTGAAAGCTTTCTCAACTTATATTTCCGTAAAAGCTTCCTCAACCTACAATATACCTTTTGAATCTGTCTGAACTCTCATCACCCCTCTTTGACGCTTTCTCTACCTATACTACATCCTTCGTGACCCTTCCTCAACTTTCAGTATTTCTTTTGAATCCACCTTAGCCAACAGTATCCCTTTTAAACTTCTCAACAAACAGGATATCCCCTTAAACCTTTCCTTTTAACACCAGTCGAATCAAAGAATCAAACTAGCCTACAAATTAAGGAAGCGAGGTCAACCTGGCGCATCTTGTTACAGTTTTGGAAGTGGCGATCGGCGATTATGGCATCAGCGTCGACAAATTAGCAGCAGCTGTGGAAGCACCTTGCAAGGACGACAAGTCTATTACATATACGGCGCTGCCGCGATCGGATGGTAATTACATCATTTTACGATTGAAGTTTACGGTTCCTTACTTAACGAATTAGTCTCTGTAAGACCTTGAATAATGAACAGTAAATATTTTACCGTTAACTATTCACATCCGCCTCTTAAATAAACTGTATACGTATCAACATAGAATTAATTTGTCCTGAGAAATCAGATGACACATCGGTATATTCAATTAAAATTCATATTTTCACATAGCTATATAATTACACACTAAACTTCAATTCGCTGTACTTCAACTCGAGTCATGACACAGCTACTTTTCATTAAGCCGCAGCATTTCTATCGCATTCCGGGAGCTAAACTTTCCTCTGACCATCTTCATATCTCACGGACGATACTTATCTCTCAGAGATAGTCATCCTTCATTCTTCTCTCATACCTGCTTCGCCTTACAACAATCTCAGACTCACCAAAATATGCTAATCGAGCTCACAACGCGCTATGATAATTCCACTTGCAACTCGTTATGATAATCCAGGGAACTCGTTATGGTAATGCAGCTCACTACTTCCTTGAATCAGTCCAAACAGATAACGCCAAGGAGCCACCCCCGCCTGCAGGATTTCTCGCGCAGTGCTACCTCCTCTACAAAAGGCAGCTGCTTTGCCTGAAGAGGGACTACACTCTGCTGGTAGTTCGCCTACTCTGCCACCTGCTGATCGGCGTGATCTTCGGATACCTCTACATGGGGAGCGGTTACAGAGCCAATGGTGTCCTCGCCAACTACGTCTACCTCTACGGGTCCTTGCTATTGATCGTCTACACGGGAAAAATGGCCGTCACTCTTGCCTGTACGTACCGACTGACAACGGAGAAATAATTCCATAAACCTTGTCTTCCTTCATCTAACACCGGCACCTGTTTTATTGATCGATGAAAGGATCATTTCCGTCCAGAACTTTTATCGTAGAACCACTTTTTATGGGTCGAATGCTGATTCTAATCCAAATGGAATGGAAATTTATATCTCCAATTCCAACTGTCAACGGCGCCAACCGAGTCCATTTGTCTACAACCTGCGTCCTTCAGCGGCTACCAATGCCAGGCACAAGGAAATATATTCGTTTTTTAGGTTCTCATAGATACAAATTAAGTTAGAAGTTATTAAGCTCTTTATATGCAGCTGGAAAAGGTGCCCGCATATTTTTGTCGAATCGGTTGGGTCTACCTTCGAAATATATTCGCTTTGACGGTCCACCGGTTTTACGATCTTTTGCGTAGCTCTTCCAGCTAGTATACTGCTCGGATTCTGTCGGTTGGCGGGGTCTGGACGTTGACCGGAGATGGACCTTCGGTCAGATGAAATTGATTCGCGACCGTAGGAAGGGAATTTAATTCCACCCGCAACTGTATCATTTTTGGCCACGAGAGCTAACGTTTCGCGCGACCGACGGTTCAAAAAATCTGGGTCAAGGATCGTGGCGCGCGTGGTCGTATCGCGCTACGGTTGATTCGCGAGAGAGTTAACAGTATCTCTGGCGGGCATTCACTCCCGCCGGTCATGCATCTTTTCGCTTATTAAAGAGTTCAATCAGGTCGACATACATGACGGCGTACGGTCGCGTGCGGGCCGAAATTACTGCCGTAAATGGGCGCCCGGTTGCTCAGACAAGTTTCTTTCGTTTCTTTCTCTTTTTACATTTTAGAAAGTGTTTCAAGGTGAAAACGGACTAAACTTCACGCCTCGCATGCTTCGTGCCGGAAAGTGAAAATAACTGTGCGCAATGATGTGTATCTTTGACTGAAACACGAGCACGATGAGAAGCGAACCATTCTCTTCGATTAGAATGGCTTTCAATGATGTTGATTAGACTTCTCTAGAGAGTTATTTTCATTTCTCTGTAAGCTGTGTGATAGATGTAACTTCATAGTATAACGAGTAATAATGATATTTGTCAAGCGGAGGGAAAGCTTTTAACGGGGAATACTATAAGTTGAGAAGCTTTTTAGAGGAATACTATAAATTGAAAAAGCTTTGAAAGGGAATACTAAAAGATGAAAAAGATTTCGGAGGGATACTATAGGTTGAGGAAGCTTCCGAGGAAATATTATAATTTGGAAAAGCTTTCAAGTGGAATACTATAAGTTGAAAAAGCTTTCAGAGGAATACTATAAGTTAAGAAAGCTTTCAGGGGAATACTATAAGTTGAGGAAGCTTTAAAGGAGAATACTATAAGTTGAGAAAGCTTTGAAGGGGAATACTATAAGTTGACGAAGCTTTCGGGGGGAATACTATAAGTGGAGAAAGCTTTCACAGAAATATTATAAATTGAAAAACCCTTCAAGAGGGATACTATAGTTTAAGAAGCTAATAATTGTTCAATTTCTCCAGTTCCACAGGAAATGCGGATTCTCTCAAGGGAGCACTTCAATCGATGGTATCGGTTAGCGCCGTATTACATTAGCATGCTACTGGTGGAGATACCGTTCCAAGCATCTTGCGCAGCGACCTATCTAGCTGTGAGCTACTGGCTGACAGGACAACCAGTTGAAACACCTCGGATAATTTCCTTTATGGTTGTCAGTATAGCCGCCAGCTTGACGGCTCAAGCTTGGGGCTTCTTCATAGGTGCAACCACGCCGGTGAAGGTGCGCACTTTCTCCATCGTTTGCCCCTATTTTAACCCAGTAACTTTTTAACGTACCGCGTTTCTTTGTACCTTGGCCTTCACCTTACTCAGAACTCGCCTCCACCGAGCGCGATTAACCTTAACGGATCACTTCTGTTTTGCCTCTCACTCCATCGCGTTGCACGTGCTCGCGCTTTCGACGCAATAACTAGTGCAGCGAGTATACAAGGTGGACGGCTAGAGGTATTAGAGACAAATACTTCTGATACAAAACGAACAATTATACAGGGTGTTCGGCGTCAGGGGGGAGTAAAGTATAAAGAATAAATTATACAGGCCGAATCAATGCAACAAAATAAGACGAAGATAAAAAGTAGCGAAATTACGGTGGAAGCTTCGTTTCTTTATTTAGATATTCGTGTTAGAAAAATTGGGATCAGTAACGTCTTGAGCACGGTAATTCGGTGAGCCACGGCGCGGGTTGCGCAGGTCAGTAAGGCCCCGTACAGACACCTTAAAAAACCAACGACTTCAGGCGTTACTGATCCGAATTTTTAAATATTGCTAACTAAAAACGAAGCCCCCACCGCAATTGAGGCATTTGATGGAAAAAGGGCACATAAGCCAATGCTTATACATAGGCTTATGTGCCCTTTTTCCATCAAATGCCTCAATTATCAATACTCTTCATTTTCATCTCAACTTACCACGTAGAGCCACCCATTTAATTTTCTGCCGTCTATTCAGAAACATTCGAATTTTATTTCTCTTTAACTCCGCTGGAAACTTTTACCATAATTTTATTAACAACAACGTGGTGATAAACGCGCAACTTTTTCTGTTAACAGATCGCGGTGTTCGCGGGTCCAATAATCGCGGTGCTATTCTCTGTGTTCGGATTTTGCATCCGTTACATGGACACCCCGCTGGGTTTCCGATGGATGTTCCACATATCGTACTTCCGCGCGAGCTTTCACAGCCTCCTGCACACCGTGTACGGTTTCGGTAGGATGGACCTGAAATGCGACGACTTCTATTGCCACTACAAAAAGCCCACGCAATTCCTGAAGGAGATGGACATCGCTGACACCAGCGTCATGAATAACCTCATTCTGATCCTCGGCATCGGCGTGCTCATGCACTTGCTGACCGCCAGCGCGCTCTGGTGCAAGCTTAACAGAAGATAAAGACTATTTACCGATCTCCGATGATCCAGTATTTCTGTCGGCTGCCCGCCTGCGCTACAGCTGTGGCGTCGCTGGAAGGGTCCCCCCGAAACCCCGACGTAACGTCGGGAAACCTTCAACCCTTTCGATGGTAAGGTCCCACCGCCCAACGCGTCCCCCCGTGCGGGAATCCCCTATCTAGCACTGACAACCATGCCCAATAAACGCCCATGGGCGTTCGCCGCACGGGGCGCCCTCGCTGGTTGACCTAACGCTTACAAGCGAAAGGGTTGACGTAACCTTATAAAAAGAATGCCGAAGTGTCTGTCCACCTTTTTGTGCCTACGCGACACGTATTTATTCGATAAGAGAACTTACCATTTTTCACTGTGCCGCGAAGCAAGAATTATTATTCCGTACTTACGCATTGCGAGAAGAAGTCTTCTGTCTGAAATCCGTGGCAGCACGAGGCCAGCAGCTGGGAATGGTAAACGCGAGTTTAAAAACGAAATGAGAGAGATTCACGGAGGCGTTCCTGCGCATTCGCAGGAATGTTCCTCGTTAATCGTACTAGTGGCACGCGAGGCCTCCATTTTTTGTTTAGATTTATTGCGCGTTAGTCTGCGATTGTCGCGCTAAGGGGCTATTAACTTATTACACTCTCTCGTTTGTATCGACCGTACTCTCTATACATTAGAAACTTTTTTAAGTCACTCGCATAACATGTAAATCCGAGATCCCGAAATCTGAGGTATCGACGCGCGTGCGCGCAGAAGTTAAGAGAGAAGCATATTTTTTTTACTACTATTCGTACTGGTAATGTTACTGTAGTCGGTGATGATGAATCGTGAACTTGATCGCCATTAAGCGCAACGAACGTTTTCATGTTAATTTTAATTATTATATCATTGTGATGCAACGTAACTAGTATTCACCTTTCTAATAATACCCGCGGACCGCGGGCAAGCTCGCGAAACTTGAAAATGGTAATGGTCGAAGCGTTTTACAGGAGGTTGAATTTAACTCTGCTATAGTCGACGATTCAGATATATTAAAACGCGAGTGAATCGGAAAAGACCTGTAGGACGAATGCTTGATATTATACTGGCTATAATATTCACGTCGGGGCATTAAATACCGTTTTTGTTTATTGTAATGATATAGCGATATGCGTTCGAGTGGACTTTACGCGATTTTTTTACGTAAAGCAATACTAAATACTGGTTGGAATTTACAGAATTACCTAGCGAGATTGTTGGATTGACCCTTTTAAAAAGATCTTGAATTCTTACAAGGGAAAACCGCGAACTTGGACTCACCGAGTGGAACGCAATTATCTGGGTTTTTAGACTGACTCAAAACAAGAACAACGGTGTGTTTCATTTGAGCCCTATAGCCCTTAAATGGGATCAGAATTAACCTAAAAAAATGTTTCATACAAAAGTTTAATGGTGCAATAAGCACTGCAAACTTGCGTTAGCAAAATTTTGAAAAAAGTTTTTTCGTTCAGGTAATTTTTTTTTAAAGTTTTCTTTTCAAAATTTTGATAACGCAAGTTTGCTTCGCTTATTGCACCATTAAACTTTTGCTTGAAACATTTTTTTCTGTCTGTTGTACTTTGAAAGTTATACGCGAAAAAGTGAAAGTGCCAATTTGACTTTGAAGTTAGTTTTCACCCCCATAAAGGGCAATAGGGCCCAAAAGGAAACACACCGTTGTTCTTGTTTTGAGTCACTCTAAAAATCCACGAAGTTGCGTTCCAATCGGTGAGTCCGCATTTGCGGTGTTCCCTTGTTAGTATAATAAATCTAAATATTTTGTGATATATTGTTTTTTTACAGATTTTGATATATTAACTAAATTCAGCTAAATGTAATTAGAAGAATAGACGTTAATCGTCTCTTTAAAAGGACCAACTTGGCAATTTAGAATGCTAGTCAAACTGAATTCCTATTACAACTAAAAATGGAGAATGACTTCAAATTAATGTAACGGGTGTCCTGCGATTTGTAAGCTCGTTAATGTTTATAAGTGCGATCGCCAATTTGAAAGATCACTCTTTCGAGAGCAGAGTGCCGCGCGAAGAAAGATTATTCTACACTTTCGACGAATGTACTTTTCGAACCACGAGTTATAGGAAACTTTACGTAGCGGGGGTAGAAATGGAATCTTAAACTACTAGGTTTCTCCTGATTTTTATTTTCTACAATATTTATTGCAGTACGAAATAAATAAAGTGTTATCTACTTTACGAAGCTCGTTAGATTTCTCACGAAATGGGAGCGTCTACGGAGCGTGTGGGTGGAGAATGTATTTGAACAAAATGTACATCAGTTTTTTCCACGTTACCAAGAGGAGTTGGTATTATAAACGACGATTGGGAAGTGAGTCGTGTGAAGCTTTAAAGGAAGTACGTGTTAAACTGTCGTGTGAGCAACAATGCGCTACAAATTGTTAAATCTATATCAGTGGGCGATGTCTTTCTAATATAAATATATTTAGTATTATAGAATACAGTAAGGAATGCTCGATTACGAAGGAAACCTGATTCAATAAATGTACTTGTGTACTTTCTGTTAAAACTCGGCAGACCGTATAAATCGGGAACCAAAAGATTATGCTGGAAAGTAAGCAGCGCTCTAATTCCTGATGCTGGCGCGTTAAAACGTTCGCCGAGATACGCGAAGCTTAATTAGACTTTTTTTAAAATTAATTTCAATTCTAGCTTCCATCGTTATGGAGGATACAATGCAGCGAATCAAGGGAAAAGAGACCCATTTATATATTTAGTTTTTATTGTACGCTGTATCCAATCCGTCTCTACACTTGGATACATTGTTAAATTTTCTTTTTTATAATTAATATCATATACAGATAGAACGCTAATACAATTCCCGCGACCTAATTCAATCAACAGTTATATAAAGTGGTCGGCGGAAGTGACAGATTTATTTTCGCATAAATTACACATTTTAAGTTAAAAATCTATTACTCGCTGCGGCGCGTGCGGGCGCGCGGCGGCAGTTTTAATTAAATTAAATTAAAATTTCTATGATAAACGAATTCCAAGAGATCATATGAACATTATATGCCTCGAACGACGAATTTCCTCTACAAATATACATACACGTCGGTGCCCTTCGTCGCACGTTCATAGTATGATTATATTTGTTCCGCTGATTGATGAACGCAGGGAAACGATAGGAAACGACAGAGAGAAACATAGAAACGTGTGTGTCGCGCTAGGAAACCATTTGAAAAACAGTTACAGAGTATTAATGATTCTAATGAAAGGCTTTTCTTTGCTATTTGGGCTAACGCACGCATTAACTTGCTTCCTTTTATATTACAAATTTCTCACTAATCGGTGAATGAACACGTGCGCAATCGAGTGCTATGATTTGCCGATGGTGCTCTTAACAGTTACACGATACACCACATTCGAGGGATCAATAGTCGTCATCGAATCTCATCGATTCGGGATTACTACATATTTATAAACTAGCAAGAAAAACATATTTTCTCGACTCCCGGACTGTTTCGGGTGAACTTAAATTAATTCATTGGCAATTGCAACTTCGTAAAGCCGTGGCAATGCCGAATGCTAGAATGAGCTTCCGCAGTGTTACAATACTGAAAACTGTTCGCTCGATTTCGCAATTTCTTTTTTACAACGCGGACGCTCGCGAACCACTACCAATCCCCTGTGAAAATGGCTTATCGCGATGGGATACCTCTAAATGTAGTTCCTACTCATCCGTCGAGGAGCATCGTTACAGATTAAACTTGATTCTTACTCGGGTACATGCAACGCAAACGTCGAAAAGTTTTCAATTTCAGATGCTTGTTCGTAAAAACAAAGTAAAAAATGCCAGTTAAGACTACGCGCATGGGCTGGTCGCTTAAAAACGTGTGTTTTGTGTGTATGTGTGTGTGTGTGTCGTATGCTATCCATGTCTCGTAGGATATATACAAGAATACATTGCAAACTTTATTGTTTCTTTGATCCTTATCACCTGTTGGGCAATTATCTCTTCAACAGCCCGTCGAAACTCTGCAAGTCGCTAACTGCTTGTTAAATACAAATTTCAAGGGTGGCAAGGGGGCAGGGTTGGGGAGGGTAAGAAAAATTCTACGTTCACTATTCGACAAGACTGAAGGTCTCATGATCGGTATTCTGATCTAATTACACGGTAAAACAGTTAAAAACTCGAGTCTGCTCACGTCGTCGTAATCACGATCCCCCCCGTCGCGATTCCTTTAATGCTTTCCAACGAAATGGTGATTAACAACATATGTATATCCAGTTTGCAAACCGAGGGAGGTTTTATTGATACCCATTCTTTACAACGAGTGCGTAAGCAACGAAAGATTACCATGTACAATAAAAACGGAAACTGTGGGCGCCGATGCCGTCATCGGCGTTTTGAAGTGTTTAAAACAGAAGAAGGGCTAAGATAAAATAACAAGGGAAAGAAACAAGAAAGGAAGCGAAGACGAAGAGAAAGTAGAATCCGTCCGTGTTTCGGTCTATCCGAAATGCGCGCGGCATTCAGGAACGACCAAATTTCAGTAGGTACACTATCCGTATATATTATTTACAGCGACTGGATATCATTTTGCCTCTATTAATTATTTACAATCGAACCGTCGCAATTTTCTCATTGAATCACAATTATTTAGACTGTTTCGCCTTTCTTTGCGCCTCGGACTCATCCTCCGTGCCGTACAGATGATACCGGTGCTTCATTTCGGTCGCAACAGACTTTAATGAAATCAATCGAAACACAAAAACATCAACGTAAGCTCAAAATTCTTCGTGAATAGTGGTGAAAAGGAACAAACGAGAGAAAAAAATATGTAAAAAAAATAAAGGATAAAACAGATACGACAAAAAAAGCAAAGAAAAAGCAAGGGGGATCTGAACAGTTTGACTACTGTCGTTGGGATAAATTTAGTTTAACACTAAACTCACCAGACGTGAACGCACTCTTTTTGGCATGTCTTCCTGTAAGCTATAAATCTCATTGCGCTTCAACGCCAGCTGTGAACCGTCCTCGAAGATTACCTGCAATGCGCGGAGAAATTCAACGTGCTATTCGCAACTGTATAGTGAATATAGTAACAGGGGCGAAATTAATAGTGCAGCGGTGGCCTTGAAGGAAATTTAATATTTATATTTTTAAACAATATTAATACTCAAGCCTCGAAGCTGGAGGCCCTTGTGTTTAATAATAATGAAGTTAACTCTAAGTGAAGTTAACTTTATTGTAAAACGTTAAACATAAACACATCACTTCACTACATACAATTTATACGACTCGAGCTTTCGGGCTTGAAGACTCGAGCTTCAAAGGCTTGAGCTCTCACGGCTACAAGGTTCAAGCCTTTAGGCTTTGAACCGCGACTCGAGCTCTTGAAGCTCACGGCTCGAAGCTTATTTTAACAACACTACCTTAAACCTTCGTTTGACCACCACTGTAACGGGATATAAAGTGTAGATATACGAGTTACTCACTGTGTACATAATTCTGTGATTCGTACCCTCGAAGATACCGTCGTACAAGTTCTCATCCGTCCACTTCACGATCACTGCGGCTCCTTGTTGCGGCGGGTTCCCTGGGTCATAATTCTGCGAAGGAATGGGAAGAAGCAATTGTATTTTCCGTGCAATTCGACAGCGATAACGGTGTTAGTGAATCAGTTACCGTTATATCCGACGGGTACAAATCTTCACTGAAACTATCGTCCCTGAACGTGACCATGTAAAACAGAGTATCGTGTATGGAATCTACTTTGGCCTTGTAATACCGCGAGTTGCGATGCTTCGCCCAGACGATCTCTCCCTGTCGGATCGTCGGAATTTTCTCTTTCCCGTCGCCGTGTCCGTCGCACATTACCTAAATACCATTCTCGTTATTGCATTTCACATATGAATTCGTTCCAACGTATCGGTGAACCGAGGAAGCCAGAGATCGAAATACGCATGTCCAAAGAGAGGAGAGGGAGAAGAGAAGTTGAACAGACCTCGAGTGGCTCGTCGACCCTCTCTTCAATCTTCACCAGTTTTAAACCCTTCTATTTAAAGTCAAGCCTCCACAAATCTACGAAAAATGATTCAACTTCACAAAGCTGATCTCCATTTCGCGAACACTTGTATTATAATTCCTGAAAGTGGTTTATGTCCGAACCTAGGTGTTTGCTTCAACACCATATTCGGGAAATATTGTACAAGTGTTCGTGAAACAGATTCCAAGCACGCGAAGCTGAACTACCCCCCACTTTGCATTTGGAGTAGATTGAAATGATTTAGCAGAGTTTCAGGTTGTAGCTAAATTTCCACGCTTGGGGCTCCTTACGGACCTCTGCCCCTCTCTAGATGCAACATTTTCTTCTCGTGCAAAGCAAAGTGGCGAAGAGTGCCTAAGCTTTACCTCTCTTCTCAGCAATCTCCGGCTTGCTAAGTTCGACTACCTGAACATTTCGCGTACCTGTAGCTCCGGGGAATTGTACACTGGTATCGTGAACGTTGCGCCAGAAATGAGGCCGCACGATGGGTGAAACAGGTTGCTGCATTGGCTACAATTCAGGCAGGCACCGTCTTTCTGCCCGCAGTAGCAACACAGTTGCTTAACGATGTGCGGCTTTATGGTTAATACGTTGATGGGATCCTTGTTGATGGCGTCCTTGAATGTGACCCCGGGCAATAGAAGTGCGCACAGTATATGCGCCCAATTACTGTCGCTGGTGCGCTTCAAAGCACCCCCGCGCATGGGGCACAGACAGCACATCTGTAAAGCAAGGTTCAATGAAAAGGTCTTGTACCGGAGAATAAAGCTAACTTGAAGGACACCTACCACCTGCGTTTTACCAGCTTTACATATGTCGCAGGCCCAGTTCCGCACGTCCGTTGGCAAAACTGTGATACCGTAACACGAGGCGTGAACAGTCACGTGGCACTCCCTGCAGCGTAAAAGCTTGTCGTTATCAGGCTCCACTATTTGCTCCTTCGAATTTGCCACGAACACGCTGGCTGACACCTGAACAGAGGATTGATATTAAAGCAGTGTACTGCGGATGGTTCGCGTAAGAATTATATAATACTATTTCCGTTCTTCGAAACATGCAGGGTGCTCGGCATCGCCCCCCAACTTCGCTCCCACCTGAGCCCCCTGTACAAGCAACAGGTTTTCAAAGCAAGGTGACGTTTGACAACCGACACTTACCCATATAGGCGAGCTCTCTGGTAAAACGGTGGGTTTGCAGTATTTCCAGTCGGGTGGCATTAATCTGCCATGCCCATTGCAATTCGAGGTAAAGGGCGCGCAAATCGCGCAATGGGAGATCTGCGCGCTCCAATAATCATTGAACGCTTTCAGTAAATCGTTATTCGGTACACTGGGGTACATCATGTCGGATATGTGGCCTGGGATCATCGACACGCGATGGGAAGCTGAAGGCGGTTTATCAGCGGGGTTGGGAGTGATCGCGCTCGACTCCTCTGCATTTGCCGTCGCCATCGCGCACATCGAATCCGGCATCTTTTTCCGGATAGCTGCTTTCTTCACTTTGTCCTTGGACTTTCGCCTCGACATCGTCAGCTTTATAGGCATCAGCTGCGGCATGCTCGCGTAGATATTGCTCGAGCAGTTCTGCGCGCTTTGAGCTTGCAAGTTGTCGTTGTACTCGATTAAGTTCGAAAGCTGCTCTTGTTGCACAGAGGAAATAGCGTATTTCGGGGAAGGCTGCGAGTCGGAGACATTGTAATTCAGGTTGTACTGGCCGCCAGCGTCTGAACCAGCAACGTTCAAGCTTTTGCTGGTCTGAGCGGCCTCCAACGGGTTGTCAACCTGCGTCGACACCGTTTTCACGTTACCGACAATTGTACTCTTGAACGGTATCCTACTATACGGATCCTCTTTCTGATTCAACGCTCTCCTTAACAGCACCTGATCTTGCGCCTTCGGCGTGACCTTCACGAAGGGACCCTTGGCGCTGGCGCCGGATGCAGCGGTTTGCAAGCACTTTTTATTGAAGTCTATCATCATCGAAGACTGGGCAAGGAAGTATTTGCTCTTCGACAGGCTCGACGAAGAGGACGAGGAAGAGGACATCGGAGAAGCTTCCGAATTCGCGATGGGGGAGTAGACCGGCTTGTCGTCTTTAGGGATCTCCTTGGGGAAGAGCAGACTGTTACTGGTATTCGCTGGAAGCTGCCAGAACTTCGTCGCCATCATTTTCGACGCGTCCGTTGTGGATCTCTTCCCGAGGGTCTTCACGTCGGCGGCTGGCCCGTTTATATTGTGACAAGTCACGGACTGCGAGAGGGACTGACCTAATACTGCGTTCTTCGCGAAGAAACCTTCCAACCGTGGTATCTGTATAGCGCAAGATGCGAGGGGGTTAGAGGCCTCTAAAGGCCCCGCGTCGCTCGCAGGCTCCGCTGCCGGGCACTCCTTCTGCAAGATCGGCGGCCCGGAGAAGTTCGTGTTCAGGAACATGATGCTCGAGCTCGGCAGCTTGTGGTCGTGAGGTTTGGCGATCGGCCAAGTCTTTGGTAATACTACTATGCTACTCGACGGTGCGCGGACCTCTTTCTCCTCTCTCGCTGACCTGTCGGAGTCAGCTTTAGAGGACACTTCCGTGGCAGGTACGCTGTACGCTGATTTCAATACGCTCAACCTGGGAGCTTTTATTATGTCCTTCTTTGTATAGTTAGGTATAGACCTTTCCGTCAGCATTGTCCCTACGCTTTTACAGCTTGTACTGCTGGGCAACGGCTTCACCTCTCGTATTGTAATCCTCGCGCCGTCGCCGATGTGTGGAGACTCCACGGCCTTGTCAATCTTCGCGGACTTCGCTTGATCCGCGGAAGATATATTCTTCAAGGCGGCCTGCTTAGAAAACGAGGTTTTCATGATGGTCACGCTAGTCTTCTTGCCGTTCTTCGAGTACAAGGTCGCTCGTTCATCCATGCTGCTATTATCTATTATACTATCGCTGTACGCGGGAGCGGCGACTTTGCTGCTGTGCGTAACATTCGCGACAGCTCTGTCCGTGATGGGTGTCACGGTGATTTCATTGCTGAATATCATGTTCCCAGCCATGTGACTTCCTTTCCCCTGACTGCTCGGGGTATCCTGTATAGACTTGTGATGACTTAAGCTGGGCATCGCCATAAGTTTACGTTGCACGTCCGCGTCAGACACGTCCAGTGGTTCGTTGGTATCGAATATGGATATATTCAGGTGTTTATTCTTCTTCCTGCCGGCACCTTTCGCCTTCCCCTTCTTCGATTCCCCGGACCTCGAGTGCTTCTTCTTCTTCTTCACCGGCTTCTCGGTGACCTCCGAGAAGTCGGAGCTCTCCTCCACCTTTACACCTTCGGCGATGTTGTCGAGGGATATCACGATATTCGACACACCTTGATCCTCGTCCTCTAACTGGCTGCTCGGCTCTGGGAACGTAGACAGCAAATAATTCATGCTGTCGTCCGCTTCCAATTTTATCTCAGTCTTCACTACAACATTCTCCGGAATACTTTTAGCAGAGTCTTTCTTGGACTTCGACTTGTCCTTATCGGCGTTCTTTTTCTTCCGTTTTCGACTCTTCTTGCGATTGTAACCGTCGTCGTATACAGTCGCCTCGTTCACGTCTATGGTCAAGATAATTCGTTATTAAATCAGTGGTTTGATACTATAAATTACAACAGCAGACAGATTCTTTACCCATTTCTCCTGCCTTCAGCCAAATGTCTTCTAAAACCTCTAGCTGCTGTTCATCCGGTTGATCGTCCGCTTCTTCTAGTTCAAGATCCTGCAAAACTTTCTTCACGTCTGCTGGGATATCAGGACGATTCACTAACTCCTCCATATCAACGTCCGGATTCGTGGCCATGATGTTTTTCTTCTTGTGTATTGTATGGCGTTTGTTTTTCGGAGCTGCGCTCAAGAAACTCTGCGGTAGCTGTCCGTTACTGCTGTTGCTGCATAAAAGATCCATCTGAGAGGGCATAGGCGCAGCAGTCTGTCTAGGATCTTCGGGGTGCGGGCCAATATCTTCTCCGCGCAACCACAACTCGTACCTGTAAGGAGAGATTCTCATGACACGCTGTTTCTAATGGGGATTGCAATACGGTTTAGTAAATCGGTGTACCGGTAAATCGCGAGAAATACACTCAAATTTTGACCGGTAATTCGCCAAATTTTTACCGGTGATTCGATAAATTATCAGTGAAAAAAACTTCAATTAATAATAGAGACGAAAATCGAAGTATCTTATGAAGAACCAATTTTGATCCAAAAGAAAATTAAAAATCTGAATGAAGCCATAAAAAATAGACGTATTTTTTTAAAAAGAATTGTTAAATAAAAAATATTAAATTACTATTCTTTTCATTGTTTTCGTGGTGAAGATCCATATTAATAAGTAATATCAACAGTTATACAAATATATTTGCATATATTTTTATAATTATCAATTAGAGTTCAAAAAAAAAATTTTGTAATGTTTACTTTAATATTTTCAATACCTTTAAAAATTACCGATAAGTCGGTTTTGAATGAAAATTTTACCGGTAATTGAAAAAGTCGGTAAAGAGTGACCCAAGGAATAGCCTCTTTTGGTCCCACGATTTTGGAACTGAATTTTGTACCAAATGATAACTTATTACAAATTTTCAATTTGAGGTGAAAATTAGTTTCATTTTTGGGTCACTCTTTGCAATCCCTAGTTTCTAATAGCATCCAAATCTAAATGCTCTTTTACAGCCAACTGTCCTCTGTTACCTTTCTGGTTGAAAGCGCTTCACAAAGGTGTCCATAGATATTTTAACCATATCCTTACTGCAGGTACATTGCGTAGCCCTTTTCCCGTATTCCACCCATCGTGGTGCAGCGAAATTAGTGGATTCCGCACAATTGAATCCATGATTGAAGCCAGCGTGATAACCATACGGGAAAGTGATCATTATTTCTCCAGCTTCCTGCGTTATCTATGGAAGAAAGAGAATACATTAGCTCCGATTCTAAATTCTTCTGCTTAGGTTCACGCTTTTCTTTCGGCGAAACAGTTTCGAAGCTTACTTTATTGCAGGGAATAGAATACTGCCTCAATATTTGTGGGGAAATCAGAGACATCTTGTGACGCAAGAAAGCTTGACAACTCTGATAACTGGACGGGAAGAAACCACTGGCGAGCCTTTCCAGTCTTCGTCCGTGTTCCGGCGGTATGGCGTACCACGTCTTCGGAGCTCCGAAGTGTAGATAATTTATCGAATACAGATCCATATCCTCCGTATGCCACGCGAACGTAGTTTTCCACATTCCGAAATACAAATATGCCGTGTTAACTCCGTCGATGGATATACCATAGTCTTTGTTAACGTAATCGAGTATCGTTCCCAGGTGATTAATATTCCACTCCTTCACGTCGGGATCAGTCAACGAACCGGACACGTCGGCGCCGTATATAGGCGCGACGTAAGTTATATTCTTCCAATACTTCCTCTCCAGATCCTCGTAATCGAAATGCCGCGGTGTATTGTAACGCTCCGAATTAGCTAGCTTACTATACTCCTTGACGGTCATAGACTTCTTCTGTATATTAATTTGCTGGTAAAGGCCTTGCTTGCCGGTGACTACCTGGCAGATCGGCGCAGGGATCGTAAGATCTAGATTGTCCAGGTTGTACCCTCCTTTCCTCGGAACCCACTCCGGGGGCGGAATAACTTTAGCCAGGCCGGCTTTATGCGCCCCTTTGCTCTCCATATACTCCACATACTTAGTAAAATTCTTGAACTCCTCGTACGTCGGTCTGAATACTTGTATGCGCGGGGTGCCCCGCGAAATGTTGCTGACCATTCTCCAATCAATTTACGAACCTGAAAATCGCAACAAAGAATCAGAAAACAAATTCCATTCGCTGGAACCCCTCCGAACTCGACTCGACATCGCTCCACGACACAAAAACGATGCATGTGCATAACGCAGAATTACTCTGAAAAACGTACCAGCTAGAATCATTGGCGCAATAATCGCGTAAAAACTGACGGCTATGCGCGCAGACATGCATGGCATAAATAAGATTGCGGCCGGGGATAGTGACAGATAATGATAAACACCGAATCAAAACATACAGTGCGTCCGCGGCACGCGAGATAACTCTTTGATGGGGAGAAAAAGATGTTTGTGTATAAACACGGTAAACATCGCGGCGGAGATCGCAATGGTAATTGGAACGAGGAGTTGCAAGTAAATGTTTCGTGTTTACGCGAGTGTAAAATTTAAAAAGCACGGGAGGGTGAGTGCGAGGCGGCGATGTTTTTGGAACGAAGCACGCCGGAGGTGCATAAACAAAATGGATGGATGCCTATTGTCAAGAAATTCCTCTGAAAATAAACCGACGGGCGTATCGGTGTTACTTTTCCGTGTAGGGTCTGGGAAGTGGCAGGGAAACGGATGGATCGCCGCTAAGGACGAGTTTTATCACATGTTTATCTCGTCGATAGGATTCTAGCCGCGGAAACGATGGCTGGGGCCAGCGAAGTCTCGTGCTGGCAGTAATATTGACCGACACGCAAAACTGTCGCCCTCGGGCATCCACAAACCACGTCGCACTTCCTCCCAAGGCTACTACGCGCTACTTACGCCGAAATTAGTCGGGAGAATCACCTTTCCTGTATAAACACCATTTTCATCCGGATATTATGGTGGATTCTGTGATTTGACACATTCACCGATGCGCCCCGCGCGTCTCGTAAGACTAATAAAGATGGCGTGCTAAGCTTTATCAGTTTTTAGACGCCGGAGGCAGCGCGCGTGCGCACGTGGCGGCAGATTCGAATTTCTGCGTTTTGTCACGTACGTGCGATTTCGTGGAAATTTTCAGGGGCACTATAAGTGGGAAGCGTTCTCGTGGCAACGATGTGTTTATCGAAGGTGGTTTTAATTGTAGATGTTACGGGATTAGGGATACCTAGGAATGGTGGGAAAGATGAAGTGCACCCCACTCGCGAGGAATTTTTAACTATATTTTTTTTTCGGTAGCGTGGTAGAACGTGAAAAACTGAACGATTTTTGTATTGGAAGTTTTGTTCTATCTCGCGCCGTTATAAAGTTATATTAAAAAAACCAAACAACGAGGTGACTTTAGGGGGTGATTTCACCCCTTCGGAGTGAATTTCGGTAAATTAGAAAAATTGCTCCTTGCATATGTTGTTATACTCTACGTTCACGCTAAGTTTCATGGGAATCAGAAATTTCCGATTGAGAAATTTTCCATGTTGATTGTGTAATTATAGGAATTGGAAAAATGGATAACGTTTGAGGTGTGTGGTTAATGATTGCACGCGTGAATTGATGGGTTTTATGAGTACTTACAGTATCAGTTAAGGTAGCAGTCTTCAGGAGCTTGTTTCGATATGATGTTGTAAATATAATTTTGCAGATTCAACGTTTCATTTCATTCAGAGTTGTTGTGTTTATTGCAATCGGCCTGCGACTATTAAAAACTTTTTAAAACTTCTGTTATCAGGCTTGTGGTAATTTACTGTGATCGGAGCGCCGCTCTGAGTGATTTACGCGAAACTGTTATTCGAATACTTAAATGGTACAAAGGCGCATTTTGAATATAAATAACGATGCATTAGATCAACGAATTCGAGTGTTTAATCGCAAAGAAGGTATGGAATAGACCTTAGAAAATTGCTACGAATCAACGCAAACGTGAATCGATCTGGATCCAGTGTTTGCACACAATTTGCACTGACTCGTCGTTATTGTTTCTTCCTTTATTTACTTTACCGACTTCACTGATTCAGTTGAATCAGTTCCCATAATCTCCGATATTAAATACAGAGTGCGCGTCGAAAGTACCGATTTTGTGCAAAGTCGGTATTTCAGTTGCTGTGACAGGAACTTATAAAACATTATGTAGATTTATTCCACATCTTATCTGCGGTTTACTTCCATATTAAATGGTACGTAAATATATCGCAGTCTGCTGTCAGAACTAATGAATATCGAATTTGACGTTAGTCAAGCACACTTACACTCAATATTCTCGAACATAGTTACGTGCCTTGGCAAGTTACATTCAACGTTCAATCTTACCCTACAACTATCGCCTTAAGAGCACTATGTCCACTGTAACATAATCCCATAAAACTCCCTGTGGGTAACCTTGCCGAGCTGGCGAGGATTACAACGAGTTTGCGACACATAAAAGCAACACACCTTTGCTGAAACGTCTCCCGGGTGAAATCAACGAGAAACAATATCCACCAACACCACAGATACATTTACAAACGAAAACCAACCAAAAAATGGCAATTTCATATCCACCCATCGATCCCGAATTAATTTCATCCTACGGTGCCCTTATTCGATGGCATCGTAAGTATTCAAAGACCAATGGATCACGAGCCTCGTCCCTCCAAATCCCTGTGACGGAATTGAGTAAACACATTATAGATAAGAGGACCAGCCAGCCAACTTATCGAAAATAATCAAGGAGACAGCCGACGCTGCTCACCGGGTATATCAGCTGGCGCTATATACCTCGGAGGCGGCATGCGCGGACGCGAGTTCACTTTCAACACGTGCCGAGACAAGGACGCGCCACTAGAGAGCAGGCACTAATGTCTCAGTCGTTGTTGAGCGCGCGAGGGTGATAGTGCCGTGGTCTTCTTTCTCCACCTACCATTCTTCGCCTGCATGGTACTGCAAAATATGTAATTCCATCTCGTTTCTACCAACGTGCAATTCGATTGCGTTCACTCGTGCTAAGCACCGAAAAATCGCGTTATCTAACGACGATACACAAGGCTTTTAACAAGTGCAATGAAAACAAGAAACAAAAGAAGTTTCTCAGTTCAAACGACGCACCTGTTACTTATCATCGGTCGTTGAACAATCGTTCGATGGGCATATAAATTCCTGCGAGTGTATCGACAGTGTTTGTTACTGCGAATGATCGACATCCCCCACTCTCCCCCCTCTGTCTTCTGTTTTAGCAACAGTTTATACGTAGTAGTGGTGTGAAATAAATGGTCGCGCTACACGTGCTCCTCTCGGGCTGCGCATTGTTCGCGGAGGGAAAGAAAACGTTGCCGCGCTGACGATTGACCGATAGGAGTGTACTTCGCATCTTGCTTGATTAATGATGAAGTGTGCTTCGTTTCATTGTCTTCGATCCGTGCGAGATCGTGAAAATAGATTATCCTGTGTTGTTGTTCTTTTTTAATTTCGAGATAACCAGGCGTTAATCGTCGGTTTGCGACGATAACTCTGCGGTGCTGAATTACTGTGCTTCTGTTGGTCGTTCATCCTCAAAGTACTAGTGCAGTTCGCGTCGATTTTGTTTGAGCTTCTCGATGTCGATGTTGGTTCGATACCTCCCGATCCTTCCCTTATCGACGTCGCAACGCCGATTACTACATTTTTGTCGAAAATCGCTGTGCAAATCGAAACTCTAATCTGTGGTTAGCGAGGGGGACTTATTTGCGATAAGTGATTTGAAAACAATGTCGGCCAGCGACGCTTGGTCTACGGGCCGACGTTTTCTCGTTGATAAAAGAATTTCGTTCGGAACTCTCTGACTCGTGTTTGTCGTAATTCTATATTCTGTGTAAGTAGGTTTGATAAGGAGCAGATAAAACGCGGTTGACTCTGAAATAAAAATATTTTTGCCTCGTGAGCACGTTGAGGATGCATTTTTTTATTTAGATTCTGATTTTATAAAAAAAAAACGATTTATTTGTTTATGAATTTCGTGACAAAATGGTTTACCATTCGAAAGTTTTTAGGTGACAGATAAACACACAACATATAAACTTTCTGTTTCATATATTAACCGGGCAACATCGAAAAATTAACTGAATCACACAAAATTTGGTATAGGGGTTATAGGGGTTTTTTGAGTCATTGAATCGATTCTGGGGGTTATTTTTTTCATCTGACACCCCAACCCCTAAAAATAGGATTTAGGGGTGAGTTTTTTCAATTCTTTACGAAACCTTTTTTTTATTTGTGAAGTTTTCTTATATATAATTCGGTATACTCTGGGGTCGTGAAATTTTCACCAGTTAACTACGGGAGTAAGAGCTTACTTATGAAAATGAATACAGTACGAATAATTTATACAAATCCTAACAATTCGATAGTCATTTTGGGTCGGCCATTTTGAATCGGCCATATTGAATTTTACAATTCCAATGCCAAATTCAGATTCAGCGACCCCCAAAAACCATTACATACCAAGGTTCATTGAAATCGCTTGAAAATCAAAAAAGTTATTCCATTTGATCATATATGATACATAAGCAGAATTCGCCAGATTTTTTTTGATCATATATGATACATTGCCAGTTAACTGATTAAAATGTGTATCTATCCCGTTACGTTGAATGCGTAATTGCAACTAAACTGAAAGTATGTGGAACGCGTAATATTTCTTTTTGTGTGGGCCGACATCAGTCAGTGTAAAAGTAATTGGCTGCCCAGGGTAGGCGTTGGTTACCCCCACCAGATCACTCAACTTCCCCCAGCACGTCGCTTAGTTGACTTCACTCCGTGATTCATATTTATTATCTGTCACAATCGATATCGATAAATGCTCCGGCAGAGACTAACGTCCATCCCCAAAATTCTCAGTTCGTCGCCGAAATTGTATCCTTTACGATTTCTCTTGGTGAGTCAGTTGAGTTAACGAAGTTCTGTCACTTACATTCCAACGTGCACAGTTATAAACCACGATGAAGGGAATGCGTGTGATCCCCCAACATACGCCCACAATTTCGCACTAGTTACGTCGTCTACTTCCGCGATTGGCATCCCTACACTGTGTACAATCTGTACGCGTATAATATATGTAATAGATGCATACGTTTTCATAGTTAATTCTGAACGCATACACTGCCGTTGAAAATTGTTACGACACCTACTCTGCGTGGAATAATTGTGAGAAACTTCGGGAATTTATCGTAGAAGTCTTACAAATTTTACTTTATTCAGTATTTTTAATTAAAAACAGTGAATAGTGGAGGATTTAAGGGAAAAGGCCCCGGTGGCAAAAGTTCTGCGACACCCTGTATACATAACAGAATTACAAATAAATTTACACACGTGTGGTACGAAAATTACGGGAAACGAAAGAAATATAGTATTTAGATAAAATCACAATTTTTTGGTGAAGATGGGACCTAGGGAGGGCCTTCTGAGCAGGAAGTCACTGGTAGTGTAAAGTATTCAGTCTGTAGATACTAAATATAACGTTCTGTGCAAATGCAACAGGTGTCCTAATTCTTATGAACGGTAGTGTAAGTGTATACCAAACTTCACGTATACAGTCGTCTCTATTAAATAATTGAAAAGTTTCGACTTAAGTTGGTTACTAAAGAACCAAGAATGTGTTAAGTTCGGTGCATCACAGTATATAGATATGAAAGTCTCGGCCATCTCAGGTCAGAGGCGCGACAGTATGTATGTATATGCATACCGCAACACATATACCACGTTAGTAGCACGACACACCTCACGCGCTTGCACGCGTGGCTGTTGCAGACGACCTCTGTTTTCGCGTTTATGGTGTTGCTCACCCAGCATGACCTTTGCATGCAGTCCGCGTCGGTGGAACAAGAAATGAACTGCAGCTGCGTATGAAACTGCGTGACCAAGGGCGATCTGCAAGGCGACTAAGCACGCGATGCCTCTTAATCAGTCGTGAAAATCTCCGTGATGTGTGGTACTTAATGGATCATGAACAACAGAATATTTTCGATCGACATATTTCCTAAATACCAGGGGGTGGGGTTCGTTCGTTATCGATCTATGTAACCGTTCGAAAACACGAGTATCGTATCTGTGCGAACGATTACTATTCCTTAATCTGAAACATAACGTCGACCCCCTTGTAAGTTGACTCATTCCCAAGCCAGATGTCGGAGTAAAAAGGTCTTTGTTTCGTACGTCGCTCCCTGATCGCGCGACACTCCGAGCGTCTCGAATTGCGTGCCAGCAGTGCACCAGGAAGCCGATAATAGAAACGAGAGGGATACCTATAATTCCCTCGAGAGTTCTTCGGGCTCTTCGCAGTTTAGCACGTTGAAGTTTGGTGCATCGTACTGCTAGCTCGACTGTCGCGAACGACTTGCCCGAAGCTCTAGCAATTCTTTCGGATAATCAGTCCCCCTTATCATCTTGGAACCTTACCGGTCACGTTACTTTCGTCCGATTGATTTCTACGCGGACACGACGCGACGAGGTTTCATTGAGTATTCAAATTTTGCACGACACCTTCGATCATCGGATTTGCAATGCAAATTGAACGAGGAGGATAGCACACCTCTTGCATCGGGAATAATATTAGCATCACTTGATTGTTCGCCAGATCACGTGTCACGTGTGTCGATGTGCAGTGCGCGTAGATACCGACCGAGCAAGTTTGCAGCAGAAATATTGCGCGAGTGAAATACGGGATAAATAAGGAGTTCTGCTATATAAATGCTGTTTGCCTCTAGCAGACATTTGGTCCGCGAACGACTGGCCGCATGTTATATCGGTTGAGAAACGCGGCACCAAGCTCTCTCTGCTCGACGCCTTTTTCTCTCTCCTCCGTGTGCTGGTTATCGAAACTCTCACATGCGTTTCGTTGTGTTCAGTGCTGACGAACCCGACGGCCGTTCGGGAACGACAGTGAAAGCGCCGCGCTGGTTGCTCGAATGTAAGGGGCCTGAAGAAAATAGAGGAAAATGGGCACGAAAGTACTGATCGAGATGCAACAGCAGTTAAGGTCTAGCTCAGAAAACCCGCCAACCAGTACGAAACTGTTGGACGACCCGATGGACGTCGATAACTCGATATTTCTAGTCTTCGAGGATATTTCATACCGCGCTCGACCGTGGATCCTCTCCAGAGGTAAGATTTAATAAAAATAACTAAATAAATACCCCGATTCACTTTACATGAACGTTATATTTAAGATTAATAATGTCGATAATGCAGATCTCTGCTCGTTATTGAAATAGAAGAGAGCGATTCTTTGTTTGTAGAACTCGTTGACCGAGTTCCGTTATCGTTGCACGTCATTTTGTTTGAAAGTTGTTCCGCGCTAGCCGCGTAACCGATCAAATGGTATGACGATTTACAAACCTTTGATGGACGAACGTTTACAGTAACGCTGAATGGAGCAAATTAGTTTATTGCGATACGAGAACATATAACGGACTGTGAGAATAGTTTCACGCGATACCACCTGACATTGATACAAGTGGAACATCGATTCCGATAAGTTTATCTACAAATGTAATTGTCATGTAACGCTAGTTCAGAATCGACTCGGATAAATAGTGAGTGGGTTGACAGCGATTGAAGTGCAGGCAAGTGTTGAACTTGTCAATAAAATATGTCCTCTACCAATTATCTATCGTTGCACGCCCCCTAACGTGTATCGCGTTAACTACTCGATACTCGCAACAAAGTGTACTAACGTTCCAAATGAGGCGATTTGCGGTTCGTTAATTATCTTACAGATTCGTATCGTTATCTCGTTCGATCGGAACTGAACATGAAAATTCCTGCTCAGTTTACTCATCCTTAGGGTTACTTCAATGCTGTCGGGATAATGCTTGGAAAATGTAAGCAACGGTAGTTACATAGTTAAATACATAGTCGGTACGATTGAATGTTGAATAGTTAAATGCGAGTAAGATATATGATAGTCCAATGACGTTTCTTTCCAAACTACTTGTGATCAATTAGTCGTTGAAGAATCGCGCGGTAACGGTCCTGGATTCTCGAGTTTGAATGCTGGGGGATTCATTTAGTTGCGTATAAATAGACTGCGCGCACAATCGCGCCTGCTCGTCGTGCATGTGTCTGCGCAGCCGCGGGTATTGTCTGATACTCTTATGAGTTTATTAACCCTGAACCACGCACGGGACAAACACGGCTAGTAACCCCTTTAAAAATATAATGGATCGCTGTGTGCCGTCTGCGACAAATTCAATCAGACTCTTTATGACTTTCTTAACCTTTTATCTTCAGGGCAAACGAACGTTAATGTTCTTTTGTAAATACGGGGGCAATCTTTTCAGAAGTGGCCATTCACGTTTCAATATTAAGTTAACATGCCACCTCTGCCTTCCTCCGCCAATCCACTTACGTGCTCGTCGCGTTACGTCATTGTATTGTAACGCGCGTGTTTTCCTTTCTAATTCCTCCGCTGGCACGGGCGCGTTTTCACGCCGGGGCCTTGAAAACACGGAAAACAGTATACTGATCGTGCTGTAACGTTTAGCTGTTTTTCTTTTGGTGAAATGTGAGCTATGTTTGTTTTAATTGCGCTTTAATGTCGAACAATTTTCGTGATCCTCGAGCGTATTTGCGAACAATTGTGGAAGCAACGATTTGGATCGCATGATCGTATGAAATCGGGACGAGGTGAGCCACGAGATCATGAATTATCGCGGACCCTCATTAGCAGCTTCATGGTTAATAATTGGGTGGAGAAGTTGCATCATTTTGCGTGACAATTGTTCACTGCGTTCTTTGTTAAAACGTTTCGATAGGTGTACTCGTTGTGCTGTTCAAATTTAGATGTCCCTAGGTTGTAACAAAGGAGAATCGTTACCTTTATGAATATATGAAGCAATAGTGAGATCTTCAGTGCGCATGTCCAAAGAAGAAATGAAAAAGGGGTTGGAGCCTTTTGTGTTCGCTTTTGCGGGGATAGTAGTCAACTAGTGACTAGATTCGAGGTTTAACGAGCGATCTAGTATCGAACAATACTATTAAGTGGACAATAAATTTCTTAACCGCTTATTTTTTAAAATTTCACTATTGCTTTGAACATACCTATATAGTTTTTCTCATTTCAATCAGGGGCGGATCTGTATATAGCCTAAGTGGGCTGCAAATTTTGGGGAACATCAAATTTTGGAGAGTGGCAAATTTTGGGGAGTAACAGATTTTGGGAAGGGGCAAATTTTGGGGAGCATCAAATGTTGGGGAGTAACAAATTTTGGGAAGGGGCAAATTTTTGGGAGCATCAAATGTTGGGGAGTAACAAATTTTGGGAAGCAGCAAATTTTGGGGAGTGACAAATTTTGGGAAGCGGCAAATTTTAGGGAGCATCTAATTTTGGGGAGCATCTAATTTTGGGGAGTGGGAAACGCTTGATTGTGCCTTCACCCGATTCGATTCCAAACAAATTGTCAATTCGAACAACCTCGAGCGCGGTTCGTTCCCATCACTACCATCGCTATTCATTGCTAGGCGTTAAACCTGAAAGTAACGTTTTGATTTTAGAGAGTCAAAATGCGATTTCCATCAGGCTTCTCTTCTAAAATGGAATATCCGAATATATTATACGATTCCAATCGAGCGGTGTAGAATTTGCGAGCTTTCACTCGATGCTCTAGCGCGAATCATTTATTTTCTTTCTTTGTAAGTTATCGTCTATTAATTACATCCCGCATGTTTCTCTAGAAAGTCCGCGTAAATGTTTGTTTTAGCGAAGACGGAGCTGCTGACAAAGCTGAGCGGCGAATTCAGAGCAGGCGAACTCACGGCGATCATGGGACTCTCGGGCGCTGGCAAGTCAACGCTCATGGACATTTTGGCTGGCTTCACGTTAGTAGAACACTAATGGCAATCAAAAGACAGTTGGAAACTCGTATTTTCTCAAATCTGCATGATTAATTTAATATCAGGTTTTAGGTATTATATTGATACCATTTTCTGGTGACCCTCCAATTTAAGGGATATAAATTTTAAACCTGGAACGACACAGTGGGGTAATCGGCGTCCCAAGAAAATTTGAATGTTATCTAGAAAGATGTCAATAGACGCTAGAATATCAAGTTTTCTTGCTGTAAACGAAAACCATGCGCTATAAATGTTTGCTTTAAAGAAACCTAAAGAGAATCTTTATACCAAAATTTTTTTCAAAAACGTTAAACCGTGGTGGGTTTAGAAACCTTATATGTAAAAATACATAAGTACATTTTTGAACCTTCTTTTACAAGATTTAAAATTTGCTTGTAATTTATGTTTTAATATCTCTATCTGATACTATAGCCTAAATAATTAAATTCACATTAATATTGTTTATACAGAATAGTACGCAATGTCATAAAATTTTTCTATTTTATTATTCTTGAGGGAGGGGAGGACGATTTCAACACGCAGCGTCCGCGTGCGGAATTCTTCTAATCGTATCCCTTAACCATAGTCGCTCAACGCCCATGGGCGTTTCCCGCGTGTATAAAAGTAATTTCTCGCCACTTCGGTCTTAGATGTGTCAATCGCGAGGCTACATTGTCATACTCGGGGGAAAAAAATTGTGCTATCAAAATACCCTCGATTGCACGAAGATAAAATGGAACCTTGAAGCTTTCCTTGCAATCCCAACAGTATCATTCGACGATATAGCAGTGGATTCAATTAAATGCCACCTGCGCTGTCCTAAAGGCTCAAGCTGCAGGTGTCCACTAGAAGTGATACCATCGACTCTAAGTACCTTAATCCCGCTGCACGATTGCGCGTCTCGGCGAATACTAACAACATCCCGTGATATTATTACAAATAAGGTACTCCGTCCTGTGATCCACTCCTGCAAATATTTATACCGCATCGTTGCATTAGCGAGGCTCGCTCGATTATTACATTACGCTCCATTATTTCATTGTAGTAATTCGCCGGCTGGATAATCGCGGATTCAATCGTTCATTTAAAGTAATTCAACGGAGGATGTCGCAGCTTCCGGCGAACGAAAGATGAGGATTAAAAAAACAGTTTTATTCGAAATTATAGGACATCTGCGATTTCGTATTTTTTCAAAAGTCGAAGGAAATTTATGGTACAGGAATTAGCACCTTTTTTTCTCGCGGTGGAAATATTGTAAAGTTTGTGTTTTTTCATCTACGGTTTCGATGCACGACGAATGTCTTATTCAACGGATATAAATAAATGAGGAGATCTCCCCCAAGAGTAACTCTTTTTCTTTTTATCATACTTTGCCATTTTGTAGTACTCGTCGAGCAGTTGAGCGTACGTGGCTAGTAGTTTATGAGACGTTAGCTGAAATGCCCGGTGTCACCTGGGTTAATGTAAGCTTTAAATTAAAAGCGACAGTATTAAGCCTGGTGTAACTAGCTGAAAATCGAGGCATTTTTCGGGAATTGTTTTTTAAAGAAAGTAGTTCATTGATCTTTCTGAAACTTTCAGGATATTGTTTTATCGGATTAAGGTAGATAAAAGAAAGATTTTATTAAAAAAGAGCAGCAAATGACAGAGTTAGACGTCTACTGTATTCATCCAAAACCAGAAATCGAACAATTTTTCTTTAGTCTATGAGTGCACGCACAAATCGTAAAAATTCATAACTTAAAAGATGCAGAATTGAACAAATGGCGGCCTCTTGAAAAAAAGTTCACTTTCTCCAACGAAATTTTGCCTTAAATGTGTAAAAAAAGTTTAATATGCATAGTCTGATGAAGAATTTAAAGCTGCATAAAACTCAGTTAAAGATGAATTTATTTAACTGACAAACAAAAGTCTTAGGTTGCCCTAAAAGCAAAAAGTGCCCCTATAAAATATTAGATTTTTTTTAATTAATGTTCAAAAGTGGTAACTTTTGGTTTTAAAAATGTGTAGTCTTGTTTATTGTAATGTAGGGTTTTTGTTTGATAGTTAAATAAATTCAACTGTAACTGGGTTTGATACAGCTTTTAATTCTCTTTCATACTGCAGTTTTAAGTTGATATCAAAAAGTAATAAATGTAGGGTGGTTTGAAAAAGATGGTGTGATCAAATTGGAATGAAATATATAGAAAAAAAAGATAGATAGATAGGGTAAATGTACCATTAAATAAACACGCGCCAGTGAATGGCCATTTATTATTAAAACGAGTAAAACAAGTTATTAAACTAAACAACTAATTAATCAGAGACTTCTTTTAATTTCTTGCTTCGTATCCAAACAATTTTTGCAGCACGTCGAATCAATTGCGCTGCAAACATTTTATAACAGTCTCCATTCATTAGCCTTAAGTGTTCATTTATTAGTACGTTGACCCTAGATAGATTAAGAGTTAAAGCTGAGATGTAACGCCTCGAGTCTCGTGACCCTAAAAAAAACAGAGGCATAGATTGCAATTTACCTTGTACAGGTAGCGATAGATGCTTCGCTGTTTTTTGACGGTGACTGTTCTCTTCCGTACTGACCTACGCAACGTGACCCACTACTCGCCGCATTGCCATGCTTCAGGCGTATTTGACCCGACGCTTTAAATATTAATTACTAAGAAGCGAAGCCTCCATTGCGATTTTTGTTATTCTTGATTTTCTCCTTATTTTTCAGGGTAGAATCATCCATTTCAGTTTTGTCTTCCTATATCTGTTCAGTCGCTAGGCACTTTGTCCTTTTCCGTTCCATTTTCTACCTTTTGAGTCTCAACTTCGACCTCTTCGAGAATATTTAATTTAACAGTAAGTTAAATTACTATTTAACAAAGTCTTTGCTTGGAGAATGAGAGTTACACTTGGGGGAAGCGCCTTTACTAACTAGCACGTACTGTGTACGCAGCTGTGTACGTTAACTTTAAAGGAGGATGTACACCGCCGTTCAAAAGTTCCGAAGCAGTAAAATAAGACCGTGGAAAGTCGAGTTGCAGATATTTTATTGCAATCAAACGCTTATGTTTGGCAAAAGTAACAGAAATATTTATCCTCAAATTTTTGCCTCGTCGAAATAGCCACCTTTATTTTTAATAACTTCTAAAGAAACTTTGGGCATTCTGTTATTCTGTATCTAAATTTTTCCATTCTGCTTTAAGATACTCCCAGAGGTTTATTTGTTTAATTAAAAAATAGCATTGCTTCAAAAACATTCGGACGGTAATATTGTTTTCTTGGTAAAACTGATACAGTCCACTTTTTTCCAAAAATGAGATTTTGATCTTTATTAAATACTAAAACCACATTTTTTAAAGAAAAGTGGATTTGGTCAGTTTTACCAACAAGCCAATGATATACAAAACGACGAGTTTGTAGGAAATCAGCGTCTCATCGAGATCGAACATTCCTGACCCAAAACGACCCTCGTAATCTTCTTCTTAATAAACCGTACGTTCGGCATTAACTTATCAGCGGATGACGACGAGAAAAATTCAAACCGCGATCCAGAAGAAACGCATCTCGGTCGTACGCGGTCGTATCATTTGCATTTCCGTTAAATACACGCGTGGCGCGCACGATCGCCATGAAAGCCTGCTGTCGTTCACTCGCGCAGTATGCAATTATCGGCGATAAACCTGCGTGACCAGAAGAGATCATTTTTGCTTCATCGAAGAACGATAAACGCTATTTGCGCCGCTTCGAGCTGCGACCGCGTAAACCAATATGTAATATATAAATCGAGAAATTCAATTTTTAGCTTTTTTACGTGCTTGCGTGAAACACTGAATTTTATAAGTCAACAGGAAAAAGGGTTGGAATGGGTAGACGAGCTTGGATTTGGGTGGAAGGATTTCTATAGATGGGAGGAAATTTCAGAGAATTCGAAGAAAAGAAGAAATTCAATTTTCAGCTTTTTTTATCTGCTTGCGTCAAGCACCGAATTTTACAGTTACCAGAAAAAGAGAAATGGAATGGGTTTCGGTTCGAATTTGGGAAAAAAAGGTGTTTCTAGCAACGCGAATTTATTTAACCCTTTGTTGACACTCTGGGTGTGCACCACAAATAAGCTGATTTTGACGCTATATGTAAAATAAATACCTTTTCTCCAAAGCAGAGTAATAAACTATTTTTTCTCTCAAAATATTACATCTGAACAACAACTCTGTACATTTTTAGCTTCGAATATTGAAATTTATAAAAGTTACAATTTTTTTAAGATTGTCTTCGTTTTTTCTCGACATATGGTAATCTACAAATTTTCCAGAATAACTGCGATAAAATTTAAAAAAAAAACTATTGAAATAGATTCTAGAGATCTTGAAAATATGCCATGATTTTTTTCATAACGATTGGATTCTTTAGATGAGAACTGCAGTCCTTCAAAAATTGTAAACCACCCAGGTATGTTAAAGTTGATCGGAAAAAGAGGTGTGTCGAGGAAGGGTTAAATAATGTTTATATTAAAAGTGGAGGGTATGTAGCGTAATGGATTAAAAGCAGAAGATTTCATTTTATTTCAAGTTTTGATTTTATTGAATCGCTGAAACAGGGAAGATTTACTAAAACGGAGCAAATTTCAAATATTTCGTATGAAGACAGAGAAGCTTTGCTGCAAGATCATCGTTCTTCGTGTTACCGAGTTTCATTATAATTTTTCGACGACCTCAGATAGATGTATGATTTTTGCTTGAATTATCGATTCGTTGAAATCGAAGTTTCTGATGCGAACTTCGTTCGCTATTCGTAAAAGAAGAATAAACTGCTGAGAAGCTTATACTTTAGTTATGCAACATATCCCCTTCCTTTAAGGGGACTAGGCAGTCGAAAAATCGATTTTTTATTGCATTTTCCGAAAGTCCTATCTTTTCTGACTAAAATGCCGCTTGGTTTATAGTAAAATTCGCAAAATTGTAGATTTGACAGCTAAAAACGTCAAGCAGAAACTGCAAACGCGTTTTTCTCGAATAATTCTTTCTCTTCATTTTTTCCTGATTACGAATGAATTAAAAATTTTAAAATTTGAGATTTTCTTAAAAAAATGAAGATGTCACCGGATTTTAGTAGCACAAAAACAAAATTCGGTGACTTCTTAATTTTTTAAGAAAATCTCAAATTTTTATATTCCAAATCCTGTATTTTTTTCCAAGTCGATCTGAACCTCCATTCATTCGCAATCAGGAAAAAATGAAGAGAAAAAATATTCGAGAAAAACGCGTTTAAAGTTTCTGCTCGACGTTTTTAGCTGCCAAATCTACGATTTTGCGAATTTCACTAGAAACCAAGCGGCATTTTAGTCAGAAAAGATACTACTTTCGGAAAATGCAATAAAAAATCGATTTTTCGATTGCCTAGTCCCCTTAAAACAATGATTTGAAGTAAAATACTGAAAACGATGCCTGCCTTTGCATTTAAAAAAAGAACCCCAAAAAGCAACTAAGCATTCGATTCGTTCTACTTAAATAACGGTTTGATTAGCGGGACAGGAAGTCCAAATGCCTTGTAAATCGTTCCTCTGCTTCTTATCAGGGCTCTTAACTCCCAACGAGCTACCAAAACGGGCGAATAACGTTCAACGCTCGATTAACGATCGATTGTGCTATAACCAGTAGACAGAGCATGCATTGATAAAGATCGAACGCGGCCGTAACTGTTTTCAGAACGGGAGACGTTACTGGGAACATACTAGTAAACTCGAGGGCCAGGAATCTCGCTGAATTCAGAAGATTGTCCGCATACATAATGCAGAACGACAATTTGCAATCGCTCTTGACGGTGCAGGAAGCGATGAACGTCGCTGCTGACCTTAAGCTTACAGTAGCTGATCAAATGAAGAAGCAGAAGGTACAAAACAGTTCCCTCGCCCTGTGTAAAATAATTCTATAATAATTCTAACACGAGTGTATCGCTTTCAGATCGATCAGATTCTGGTCACAATGAACCTGGACACGTGTCGTCACACGCGCACAGGGAAGCTCAGCGGTGGAGAAAGGAAAAGACTGGCCATCGCGCTGGAATTGATCAACAGTCCACCTGTCCTCTTCCTCGACGAGCCCACGAGGTGAAAAGCTCGCTGGAAATCTTCTCTGAAAACTCCCTGAATATCTCTCCAGAACTCTCTAAATCAAAGATTCCCAAACTGTGGGTCGCGAAGTGTTTTCTGAGGGTCGTCACGGTTATTATTTAGTTTACGGTTATTAGCGCTTATTTATTTTAATATAGTTACATTGCCATATTCTATTATCGTTGTAACGCTGATTTTTCGTAAATGGAAGGAAGGAGATATTTATATGGGAGGGAGGTTTATTTGAATATTATAAAAGGGGATCGCGACTCAAGGAAGGTTGGAAGACACTGCTTTAAATTTATGCGTTTACGTATTCTTAAGCGCTGGATGATGCAAGTACAATAGTGCAGTCTATGCGAATTCGCCAAACCTCCTATCTACTGCATTCCACTTAAGGGGAAACACCACTTTGTTAGCCGGAAAAGTAAGCCATTTTTAAGAATTTTATTCAGGACTAATTTACAGATTTCATAGAAAATTTTTATTACCTACCTTTAGTACGCTTTCTTAAGAGGTTATACAAAAACAAATAAATAGGAAAACATCCAGAAATTTGAATAGATTAATTAATCTTCTAGAGCCCTCCACACGAACTGGTCGAATGTGAAATTATGAAACAGCTGGTCCGAAATCAAATTTTTTTTTTTTTATAAACTATATAAGTATAGTTTCCGTTATGTGTACCGATTTTTTTATTGAAACCAAAGTTTTTGAAATACGCTCGAAAAACTGTCCATCTTATTCACGGATTTTCGAAACTTTTCTTCTAAAGTGCACCATTTTTACAAAAATAATGTGTTTAAGAAATCGGTACGCATAACGGAAACTACACTCATATAGTTTATAAAAAAATAAATAAATTTGATCTCGGACCTCCTGTTCCATAGTTACACATTCGACCAGCTCGCGTGGAGGGGTTTAGAAGATTAATTAATATATTCAAATTTATGGATGTTTTTCTATTTTTTTTTTTTGGTATACTCTCTTAAGACAGCGTACTAAAGGTAGGTAATACAAATTTTCGATGAAAAGTGTAAATTGTTTATGAAAAAAATTCTTAAAAATGGCTTACTTTTCAGGCCGTCACAGTGGTCTTCACGAATTTATTGCGAAGACAGGAATTATAGTAATGGAATAAAACCTTTTTCCATTGATTAAACTATATTTCTACAGTATATAAAAAATATAAAAGTAATAAAATTATTGCTTTTAAAATGATTTTGAAGGCGATTTTGATGACACGTTTAAAAATTCATGCCTCGCTCGTGCAGATGATTTCACCAGTTGGACTTCTCTGAAATCAAAAATACAAACAGATTATTGATTAGTATAACTGTCGCTATGCCCCCTACTAGAGTAAATAATTTATCGTTAAAATTAACAACATGGCGGGCAAAATACAAGAGTCAATGTATTTCGGCTGTGTTTTCTGTGCTATTTTCGATTTGAAAAGTAGGTTAGACTCAACAGAAATACTTGGTTGTAGTACCGGTCAGAGGCACGGGTGTGCAGAATACGCAGTTCAATTTATAAAGCAATCGGTTCGATAGATTTGAAAATGTGAAAAAATGACGTTCCGGGGAAACCGCGTTCAAAATTTGTATCTATGGTAGTCGAGTCTCTGCGCTCCCTACAAAATGCTTATGTAAAAGCCAATATAATTGGGATTTTTCAATGAAAATTTAACAGTTCATCCTTGAAGATATGTACTTTCGAAAAATGTTATAAAAAAATCGATTTTTCAAACCGTCTAACCAGAATGACCCCTTAGATGGAATAGTATACAGTACTTGCTACCTCTCTACTTTTTTCTACTACTCGCTATTTCCACAGAAACGTATAACATTTACACGTAGACACGTAAGACGAGGATTCTGACCCAGAATCCTCTTCTTAAGCAATTCCGCTGCACTCGTTGTCGGAGTGGTCTCTACTCTCTTTGGTCCCACGCTGATTAGTTTTATGATGTGTCGCAGTGGACTGGACAGCGTCACCTCCAAATACTGCGTCACGTTGCTGAAGCAGCTGGCGAAGGCGGGGAAGACGGTGATTTTCTCGATTCATCAACCGAGCGCGTCGCTTCTAAACATGATAGACCATCTCTACGTGATGGCCGATGGGACTTGCGTGTACAACGGTAGCACGCAGAATTTAGTGCCTTATTTGAGCAGCCTCGGGCTCCAGTGCCCGACGCATTACAATCCCGCTGATTACTGTGAGTACCTAAATGGAAGTAGGCGTGTTTCAACGACTCGCCCTTTCACCGACCGAGTTGATCGCTTCCCTCGCAAACTCGAATGCCGTAGGACCTCTGTTGTTAAACGCATTACTATATATGGATATTATTAACCAAAATTTGTATTGTAGTACCTGGGAGTGATACAGCGGGGTCCTAAAAGCTGCGAGAGTCCAAAAGTTTACAGCTTTGAAGCTACTTCTGAATTTTATAATACTACATTCCTGTGCATAGAGCCCAGAAAAATTTACGCTGAGCTCTTCGTAGTTCTGAGTTCCGGAAACCTCACCTCCCAAGAAAAATGCCAAACCTTTTGAAGTCGAAAGCTCTAAACTTTGGGACTTCCGCAGCTTTTACGATCTCTGTATATTTCTTGTAGGTACTACATATACCCAAATGCGTCACCTCCACATAGAGCATCTCTCTTTCCACTGAAACTTATTCTGTGTCTATCAAAATTAATCTCAAGCCTTGCAGTTAAGTCTCTCACCACCACAGTTAAGTTCCTAAGCCGTCAGTCTCACCCTAATTTTAATCACAACAGTCCAGGGTGAAACTTTAAGAAGCGAAGGGATGTTACCTGCAAATCCATAGTGACGCATAATTTGGAAATTCCCATATCTAAATAGTTATGTCTGTCGGAGGTTTTGATATTGTTTTATTCGTGAGTAAAGAAGCAACTGAATGGATACAATTTTATCCTCCACAGTGCTGGAGATTTGTAACGGGGATTACGGGAGGCACTTGCCAGCATTAGTGGACGCCATCGAGAATGGGAAAAATAATGCTTGGAGGTCGACGAGCAACGTAACCAGCGCCAATCGCCAGGAGGAAGTGATCGCTTTAAATGTAACGGCGTCGTTCCAGGCGATACGGCAACGCTCCCCGATGGAACATCCCGATATCGATAAGCGCAGGAAATCCCCCACGTACGCCACCAACTTTTGGAAACAGATGAGCGTTCTTCTCAAAAGAAACGCTATCAGACTCTCTCGGGACAAGGTATACGAAACGTTTCTGATTTTTCCGCAATTCACTGTGCACCGTTTGCTCGCTGCCATTCAGACAGGCGTGCAGGGTTTTTGGTAACAAATAGTAAAAACTGAAACGGGGGATTCTACGTGCCAAAATATGGAGGAAGTCAAGAGTAATGAAATCGTGATGGAGACTTCGCTTCTTAGTTATTAATATTTAAAGAGTTATGCTATTTAAGTTTTTAAAGAGTCAAGTATTTTAACTTTAGTATTTAAAAAGTTATACTTGAAGCATGGCAATTTTTTAGGCGTTCCTGATTTGAATTTTTAAAGATTAATAACTAAAAATATCTTTATTCTTGATTCTTGACTGATTATGTTACGTGGAGTCATCTATTTCATCTTCTGTTGCCGAATACACTGTATAATGAAAATATTATATTTCTATCTTGATCCTATAATTGAGAAAGATTAAAAAATTCAATAAATTCACGTAAGGGGACCTTCCGGGCTAGAGCCGAATTTTTTTAAGCTTCTTCCAAAAAAACAGTGTTCCGCGGCCGGAAAAATTTCTCCTTCAATTAAAAAAATTATAATTATACCTCATGGTATGCACAATAATGGCCTTCAAACAGATTTTGTATTTCATTCACTATACTCGCATAAAAGTTTCTCAAAATCAGGCTGCCTTTCCGGTGTCTACAGTGGCATTACCCTTTAAACGAGATGAATATCTAATCAGTAGTAATAAAACTGACTTTATCGTGACATATGTTCCACGCTCGGTGTTTAAATATACATAGACTATTTGTGAATAAGAATAGACGCGTACATTCGATACGGAAATGTACAATAATATCGGAGTCAATTTCGTCTGAGGGGGCTCGCATGTTACGAAGATGACGGTTGTTAGATAATTTACGAAGAAATATCTGAAAGAGCCTCTGCAATTCCGCTCTTATCAAGTTTTAGAAGAGTTTAATAGCGCGTGGGTTTTTAACGAGTATGAAAATCGTAATTAGAATATTATTATTATTATTATTACGCCTCTATTACCAGTAAAAAATAAATTATAGGTGAGTAACAGTAAAAGTAACAGTAAAATCTAGAGTAAAGGAATAAATATTTGACGATTCGAAGCAGCGGCGGATTTGGGATTTTCGGGAGGGGGTGAATCCAAGATTTTCTTGAGGAGGGGGGCGTAGGTCAGAGAATTAAATCAGAGACCTTTCCCGATAATATTTCCCTGCTAAATGAAAAAGTGTTTTTTTTTTTTGTATCAATTTATCATATTTTCTCTCATATTGCTAAGTTAAAATAAGTATTTTGCAAATTGAAATAGGTATTTTTCCCTTGACACTGATTCGAAGATTACAAGTTGTACTAGATGAATAGACACTATTTAGTGACGACAGTCCTGAGAGGTGTTGTAAGGAAACTTAATACCCCATTCGATTAAAAAAATATACGTAATTAAATATTGCCTAGTAATGCCGTTTGAGCTGTTCACCTTGCTGTGGACTTGATATCATAGTTCACTGTGTAGTTTCTAACTAATGAACAGAAATCTCCAAAGAAACTTTTCAACGGAAGTATGAGTTACATAATGTGAAATAATCTGCAAGAAACTGAACGAACTAGACAGAGCCGAATTTACCTTTCGGAGGCCCTAGGCTGAATATTTGGTGGGCCCTCGGTTAAATGTAAAAAATAAAATGACTCTGATTTGATTTTTTTTATCATAATACTCGTAAAATCTAAGAATTTAATTTCAAAATTAACGTATAAATATAACATTACCACAAATAAACATTACAGATACAAGTTAATAAAGATGATATAAAAAAACGCTAATTTTTCTAAGAAAATATTTAGAATAAAGGTCCTAGGCTTCAGCCTTGTTAGCCTAAAGATAAATCCAGCACTGGAAGTAGAAGCCAACAGTAATCTTCCCATGTAAAATTCTCTAAATCCATTGTTGCGTTTTGTCCACAGGTACTGACTTTCATAAGGCTCTCGATGCACTTCATAATCGCTCTGCTGGTCGGGACCCTCTATTTCAAAGTAGGCCAAGATGCGGTGTACGTGCTGGACAACTTCAACCTTCTGTTCTTCAACATAATGTTTCTAATGTTCAGCGCGTTCAGCGCGATGGTAACGACATGTAAGAACATCATTTCAATTCCGTTGCATTATCATATCATTAATGCGAAAACACGTTTTTACTTTGACAACACCATTGACCGTTATTATCGTTTCCAGTCCCGTCAGAGCTACCAATCATCACGCGCGAGTACTTCAATCGTTGGTACAAGTTACATTCTTTTTATCTCGCCAATAAATTGGCCGACATTCCCATTCAATTCATGGCCATTTCCCTGTATATTCTGATAGTGTATTACATGAGCGATCAACTTCTAGAACTACGACGATTTTGTCTGTACACGCTGATGTGTTTCGCCGTCAGCATGGTCGCCCAAACGTTCGGCCTTTTAGTGGGAACGGGAATGAAAATACAGGTTCGTGTCGCGTGCAATGGATTCTTTAATCTCATGTTATCAAGATAGTTACAGTGCAACGCGAATGACTCGTGTTCGTCTTCTTTCAGCACGGAATGATCTTCGGGCCGCTCACCATTCTTCCATTCCTGATATTCAGTGGATTCTTCGTTCAATTTAGACACGCTCATCCATACTTACGCTGGCTCTTCCACTTGTCATTTCTCAAGTACGGCTTCGAAGGCGTGATGGTCGCTATTTATGGGTACGAAACACCTTCAAGCACCCTCTCCTTTAATTTATCCCACACGATTTTCACTTGATAAATGCTCCTTTAAGGTTAAAAGAGGCCGAAAAGAGGCGAATGTTTGGGAATTTTTTATGAAAATTCAGAAGCATATATTTTTACAGAACTTTTTGCACTTCAAAGAGCAACGTTTAAAGAATATGTTTCTGCGTTTCAGTTACAACAGACCGAAGCTCTCATGCTCGGACGTTTATTGCCACTTCGCCACCCCGGAGAAGCTGTTAAGCGCGGTGGACATGACGCGTGCCGATTACTGGTTCTGCCTGCTCGTGCTGGCCTTTCTCTATCTTATTCTGGAGATTTCAACGTTCGCGTTACTTAAGCTGAAGCTGGAGAAGCGCGTCTGAGATCAGCTGAACCGATCGCCATTGAGTGAGACCCGGGGGAGCGAGTTTCCTATAGTCGGCTTGTGTTCACCTCAAGTGCAAACAGAACAGTATAAACGAATTACCATGGAAGACTGACCCTGCTTTTAATCGCGAAAACGGGAGGAACATTGTCGCAAAGACTGTTCAGCGAAACGTTATCGGTTTGCATTTATTGCACCCCAAAGTGGAGGGAACCACGACGGGATGTTGTTTGCGAGGCGTCGCGTCGCGGCGAATCGCGTTACGCTACATGGGACTCGTATTAAGGTCGAATCACACAGCGCGGGGCTTGGCGAGCCCGACTCGGCGATCCATGACCGATCAGACGGCGCGTGGATCGGCGAACTTTGCGCGTGAATCGCTGAGCCACGCGCCGTCTGATTCCACCTTTACGCGGAGATAGAAATATTCTGTTATCCTCAGATAACGGTATCGTTGATCGACATCTTCGCCTGATGTCTGTGCTTCGCTCTTTCTTTTATTTTGGTTAACGCATAGTGGTAGATTTCTTTCGTTCGTACTAATTCCGCTCGCAAGGTTACCAAGAGGGAGGTGACGTTCACGAGAATATGTAATTAACTGTATCTTTTGTACATCACACGTTTATTTTAAAAATCTAAGGTATACGTGTGTGAATAAAGACATAAACGTATTTACACAAGCGCTGTGTATAAGTCGAAGTAACCAGCGATTGTTTTGTTTACTTGAAAATTGATGACGAAGGGAGGAAGGAAACATTAAACCGATTTATAAACGTTCAATCATTTATACGTCTCTTTCATTAGAATCTATTATAATGCGCATATATTAACATTTGAACACCAAGAACGACTGTTCGTTTACATTTCTTCGCCCTTCGACGGATACGGCTGGGTTTATTTTAACCTACGCTTTCAAGTACAGCGACAAACTCGTCGGCTAATGATGGCCGACTTAAGTCCGCTATTATTTACATCAGAAATACATTTTTTATCAATTTCCAGGATTATATGACGAAAAAAACACGCATACATTTAGCTTTTTAAAACAATCTCTAGAGTTCGAAGTACATATACATCATTAAAAAAAAGCAATAGATTAAGTACTAGCTTGATGCATATGAAATTGCTGTTTCGTTACAGGAAGATTAAGTAAAAATACTATTTTTTTTAAGCTATTTACGTGATTCAAAAATCGTATTTTCCCGCCTTTTTTACGAGACCCGTGTCGATTACATGGAGGGACCCAGAAGTTCAGTTTCACGAAAAGGGTAAAAGGTAAAAACAACAAAGCTGATATTTTAAGCGTAATTTACTGGTCAATCATATACATTTAATTTTATTATCATACGTAGCATATGCACACGCACACATACACACATTCACGAACGCACGCACAAAAAAGAAAGAAAAAGATTAATGCAATTTTTGTATATCATTAATTTCGAAAAAGCTATTAATGTACGACACATAAATTTACGAAATCGTCTTCGCGCGCATTTTTGTACCTTTTTTTAAGTAAAATTTTTTTTTAAGTTAAAAAAGGTAATTTTTTGGAGATCAATCTCGAGGATACATGTGTATTGACTTGAAGAATTAAAGATCTCCGCCTCTGATTCTACTGGCGGATCAGCGAGCACATAATCGCGCTGCAAGGTCGAGTTGCAAGCGCAGTTGAGCGGGATACGCGAGCCGAGAAAGTGGTAGGCGACCTTAGGCGGGAAGGGAATCAGCAGTCGCCGCGACGAATCAGTGCGCGCCGCTTCGTGCTGCCGAATATCCAGTGGATGCGACTCCACCGCCGAGCAAAGTACACGAATCACGCGGAGATCCGCGCTTCGAGTTATCAACCGGTGCATAAGGTCATGAAGTCTCTGAGAGCAATACAGTTTCATTAACGAAAACTCCCTCGCAGCGTCTGTGACAGTTCAGACGCAATGACTCGTGGCGTGAAACCGGTTGTCAATAAAAGTGATACACGACCCGAGAAGCTTTAGCAGTCCGCGCGGCAAGCGCATACCTCCGTGTGTTTACTTATTGATAATGCCGCCGAGAAGCTCCTGGCTTACCTCGAGTGAATCGAAATCACAAAAATATCAGCCGGCTTGTATCTTCCTCGCGGAGCTTCGAACAGCTCACGTGATCGTCGGGACGTTTTCTGATCAAGAAAGGAAGGCTCGCTCGATAACGCGCGAATAAGAGATTAGCTGGATCAACGTTAAGAAACACCGAGTTCTCATTCGTTACTGCATACCGTGGATTACAACGCGGTGGGGTGGGTGTGCAGGGTGTTCGTGCTATAGTCGGGGCGAAGAATATTCTGCGTCGCAATCGCTCGGGACGCTACCCCCACCACCTCTCGCCGCATTGGGTTCAACCGTCGGGTTGGGGCCAGGAAGCTGCGAGTCCATTCGTTATAAGTGCGAAATGTATGATTCCCTTGGTTAAAGAGAGGATCGAGATTGATCGTGCGTGTTTGCGATCGGTCGTCGAATCTAGGCGGTGATTTATAGAAACACATCCACTGCATGTGAAACGAACACTTCGTATATCAGCGTAGGATATGTCATAATACGTTTATCTCAGCGATTGACGCATCGGTGAACAGTCGGGGCGATTGCTTTGATTAGTTAACAGTCGGGAAACGTAGAGTTACCGAGATGGAAGTGCATAACGATGCAACCACTGATCCAGCGGTGGTCATGGACGACGAAGATTGCACGGTTCAATTGAGCGATGACCAGAACTGCCTTAATGCGGAAACACGGTCCTTCACCAAGATGCACATCGAGTTCGACAATCTGTCGTACTGGGCCCAGAACGGTAAAGGCAAGTTCATTATGTACAGTCGCTAAACTTGTTTCAGTACCGTTGCGTGGAGAAAGTTCTATTACAGTTCTATCGCTTCATGGGAATGTGACCGAACTAATTTTCTACTGGTCGTTTTCTGGAATGGTGATTCGAACTTTGAATGTTTGATGGATGTGTGCTTCGAGTTTTGTTGAAAAAGAGTTTTATGGGATACTGTATTTCGGTAATTTAATATCTCTCTGGGGAATTTTTGGAAGCCAAGAGGCGGGGTGGAATGTGTTTCTGGATTGTGTATATTGAATAATCGTGTTCTATGGAATTATTAGTTTTTATACGTCGAGGGCGTCACGGAACGCGCTGGCGGAATGATTTACGATTGGCTCGATTGAGAAATTGGTCGTTTTCGGATTGAGGTTAGTAATGGATTCGAGAGACTCTTTACTGTGCTAGGGTATGGTCCTGATAATACTTTCAAGTTTCGCGTGATAGATAAGGAATGCTCATTCGTGAATAAAGACAGTAAGAAACGGGTGCGCTCTGGATTGCCAACTTGTTAAAGCTCGTTTCCATTTCGATCAGACATTAATGCGTGATTGACTCACGATTTAATCAGTATCAACAGAATTAAATAAGCGGCATGAATGTTTACGATTCGAGGGGAAGTGAAAAGAATGAGATAACATGGAATGTCGTTACAGCTAATTTCGTCTGTGTTCGTGTCAAACTGGAATTTAATGAAATTACTTGGTTTTAACACGAAACGCTGATACGGTGAAAATAATTCTCTTTCATTTCTTATCATTACACTTTAAATTGTATTATTAACATCAAAGACGACTTCTCCTGCATTGTGCCTTTGATATATTTCTTCATTAATAGTTCCATTCATATTCATATTCAGTTTTTACGATCGACGAACAATCGCGGATATATCAGCGATTAGTTAAAGTAGGAGACTTAGTTGATGGTAACCGCTTTACGTAAGATTTTGAATGAAAAATCAAGCGCATGTGCGCTTGTTTTGCAACAGGTATTGCTGTCATCGTGCGGAATACCTATAAAATGGTACTCAGAAGTTTTAATACGATTTCTGTTTAGTCGATGCTTTCGAAAATGAATTCTGATATTCGTTATTCAAATGGAAACTGTGGAGGATGTTATGCGCATTTGCAATTACCTACTATTGTACTAGCGCGCGTGGATTATGCTTGACAACGATCGTACATATTTGACGGATACAATCGGAAAAACAACATGGTATTTTAATGAAATGTCTTTGCCTGGATTAAAGAACATTTCTGTATTTTCTGCTAAATCTAAATGAGAATACTATGAATAGATGGGCGAAGCTTTCTGGTGACAATAAATCCAAATACGATCTCGCTCGAGCTATCTTTAATTATAATTGAAATTATGCCTGAATTACGTAGACCAGTTTTACAGTGTATAATTTATTATACCGATAATAAATTATAATGGATTTATTATTAAATCTAGTATCTCACTTTGAAATCTCACTTGCATATTTATTTTTGGCAGTATAAGTTAATAAATATTTTTAGTGCCACATGAATTTATATTCATTTCCATGCAATTTCTACTATTGCTGATTGGTGCACTAACATATTACTATTCCTATATACGGAAATAATTGAATAAGAACGGGCAAGGAAGTATAGGGTGCACCAGTCCTTTCGGGGCTTTGAGTAAACACACTACATAAAAATGATTTAAAGTATAAATACGTATGTGTGTGTTAGTGCTCGACTGTGTTTTGTATGCTGTTCGACTATAAATTCGTTCTGTTCAATGTGTGCGAATGTCGTGTAGAATAATAGTTTCGCTTCCGCCGCTAGGATGCGCCGGCTCTCGCAAGTGAAATGTAAAATCAAGGGTATGTAACGCGTAATTCCTGAACATTCTTATCATTGCAGAATTTCGGTATATGCATTACGTATACTCTAATTTGATTTCATATTCTCGCTATCTCTGAAACTAGAAGTTGATATTTTCGCTATCTCCGAGATTATTTGATATTTTTGTTATCACTGAGACAGTAATTTCATATTTTCGTTATCGCTTCCTCTTTCTCTAGCTGTCTTTTCCCCTTACAATACAAAAAACATAAAAGAACACAAAAAATGCGGCAAAATAAAATAATTCCTGAAACAACACAAAAATCCCAAAAATAATAAATAAAAACATGGGAAAAAGAAAAAGAAAACATAAAAAAGGAAAGTTTCTGAATTCTGGCACGTGTTCATTCGTTTTGGTCACTAAAACTGTCATGTAGGTCAAACATTTTTACAATCCGACTACAGATTTGTAACAGCAGTATCAAAACCCCGTAGACATACAAAAAATAGTGGTTTTCAGATTCCAAAAATTTATGTATATATTTATATACATGTATATAATATGAATATAATAATATAAATATATATATAAATTTTTGGAAACTGAAAACCACTATTTTTCCGAAAAATAGCCGGTCCTCTAAAGGTTAATTAGTCCAACGAAAACTAGTCGAAATAACGTTGAATTTGGATCAATTACCATTCAGAAAAAACTTGCCAACCCATCGTAGTACCCTCGCAGAGACTTACTTAGTACAAACAGAAACTTACAGTTTCAAAGTCAAAGCCGTGTAGGGTGGAGATACCTCGGTGTGTAAACACGTCGACGTCAGTCGATCCCGAGTAACTTTGATCCCCAGGCTATAAAGAATGTTTCACACAGCATACATCACCTTGCACACAATGGTATCGCGACTGAATTCGTTCGGAATGTTGAAATGAAAAGAAACTTTGGCAAGTTCAACGACATTATTTACCGCCTATTTTGTGTGTCTATCAGCCGTTGTGGTTTCCTAACGATAATACTGTCTTATCTATTTACGGTCTGGAGGAGGATTATTCCGAGAATAGGTATATGTGTCGCCATTTAAAAGTCGTAGGATCACCTAACGAGCTTTAATTCTCACGGTCGCCAATGCCTTATAAGGAGAGAATGTGTTAACCAGTTAAGGCGCCTCTTTTCTTGGATATTTGAGAAAAGCATGTTTGGATAACAGCGGTTGTTATCAGGGAACTACATATAGTGGTGGGCAAAAGAAAGTTTAGCCGACTTGCGGACCTATATTATGTATGTAGCTCTTATTTATTCTTGATAAATTTTTTTTTATTGGCCTTCGCAAATAAAAAGTGTTCTAGAAGCATTTAAACTTACAAGAGGCAAAAAGTTTTTTTTAGTTTTTCGGGCTTTTTTCAATTCAAAAGTCGAAAATAAAAGCCACCCTAATGTTAATGTATATTTTGTGGCAGAATTCGGTATCGAAATGCGGAGGAAAACATTTACTCGGTTGTTTTCCTCCGCATTTGTTTCCTCGGTTGTTTTCCTCAGCAAACAAAGTTGTTGACTCGGCCACTGTGCTACGTAAATTTTCTTTAGATTCCTATGAATTTTTCTAAATAAGAATGAACCCGTGGATCTCTAGTATTTCTAGATAATCATATAGCAATAACATATTCCTTTGCAGCGAAATCAAAGAGAATACTGGAAAACGTGAACGGCTGTTTCCGGCCAGGGAGGCTGACTGCGATTATCGGCCCATCTGGCGCTGGGAAGACCACGCTGCTTCGCATAATATCCACCCTGAAGTCTGCCAACGTGAAAGGCTCGATCACGGTTAACGGGCGGGAATGGAACGCTGGCGCCTTTCGAAAGCAGACGTGCTTCTTACCGCAGGACTTCGCTTTACTTCCGTCGCTTACCACCAGAGAGACGCTGTACATCGCAGCGCGATTGAAAGTTCAAGGCGTTCGTGAACTGCGCGCCTTTTATCTAATCGTGAGTGCACGTCTGATGCGCGGGAACATTGCATGAAAGTTTGAGAGGTCTACGGAGACATTCGCGGCAGATAGAATGGTGCAAGGTGGTGGAGGAAATGCCCAAGGTATCTTGGGTAATGGACCCGACGTCCCTGGTAACGAAATTGCAGTGGGGGCTTAATTTTTTTAGTTACTACTGATTGGAAAACCGGGTCAACGGTGCCTGGCGCACGGCAACTCAGCGATCAGCGGCGCGCGTCGGGTAAATCAGTACCTACTTGGGTACAGATGTATTGAAATTAGAAACTTGAGAAATTAGAGAATAATTAAAAAATATTAAAACTACCGCACTGGGATTTGAACTCACGACTAGGGCTGTAATGAATATTCGATTAATATAAGTATTCGAATACCAGAAAATTCGAATTTGATATTCGAATACTTGAATATTTGAATACCCGAGAATTCGAATTTGAAATTCGAACTCGAGATTCGAATATTCGAATGTCCGAGAATTCGAATTCGAGATTCGAATATTCGAATACCCGAGAATTCGAGATTCGAATACCAGAGAGTTTGAATTTGAGATTATGCCCTGCCATAAAATCCTCGAAAATAGAACAGCATAAGGCCGTCCGTCTTTGACTGTGCTGAAAAACATGTTGACTCTTCTCTGTTGCCAGCATTAAATTTGTATCCATTGCTTTTATTTGCAGTGGCCATACTCGGCCGTCCCGACCTACGCAACTCGCATCACTGATTTTGTCAATTCCTTTATTTTGATTTTAAAATTCCTTTACTCTTCACGTCGTCTTATTTCGTCACAAAAATACCACACGTGTCATTTGTCGCTTTCTACTGCCGAGGAAAATAAACTACGAAGTGGCCTTTCTAACGACCTCGGGAAAAATGAAGCTATTCTGTGTTTCTCCCAATGACAAATTTTTGCAACATAACAGGTGAAGGAGGTAGCGGAGAGCCTGGGTTTGACGAACTGCCTGGGAACACTGGTGGAAAATCTGAGTGGCGGAGAAAGGAAGAGGCTGTCCATCGGCATAGAAATGGTGACGAGTCCGTCCGTTTTGCTACTGGACGAGCCGACCAGTGGACTCGATAGCACCTCCTCGAATCAGGTACTATATTAATCGACGGGATTAATTTCTTACCTTTACTGGTGCATTGACCCTTTGCACTGCAAGTATGCCTCACGAGTTAATATACCTATGTATATTAAACCTTGCAAAAATGAAGGAGCTCGTAGAATCAGCTTGAAATCGCTATACTACATTCTCTTCTATTTTTAGAAGGCACATTAGAAAGGTAGCATTAATTAAAAACAGAGGTGGGTAAAAATTATTTGAAATAAAAATTTCACACACAAATTTTTATGTCAAATAATTTTTTGCCCATCTCTTGGTACACAAATTTTTATTTCAAATAATTTTTTGCCCATCTTTGGGTAAAGTACCTCAGATCGATTGGTGAGCGACTAACAATAAGTTAAAGTGCAAAAGGTTAATACCTATACTAATTATTCCTTATTTCACAAATACTCTGCTTTACAAATTTCCGGTTTACCTTGAACAGGTGATCAGTCTACTGCACAAAATGGCAAGAGCCGGTTGCACGGTGGCCTGTGCCATTCACCAACCCAACAGTCGAATGATATCGCAATTCGACGACCTGGTGGTCATGCAAGGAGGGAAATCTTTCTACTGCGGCGCCTGGGACGATGTTCTGACCACATTCGGCAACGCGGGCTACGCTTGTCCGCATTTTTACAACATGGCTGAATTCGGTAACTTGCGAAACACTGATTATCCTCCAGCAGAGTTGAGCAATTAATCGAACCAAATTTGCCCAACTGTGTCTGCGAGATTCCAATTACTTTGCCATAAAAATACACCGTCGCTCCTCCAGTTCTCGAGGTCGTGACGGGGGAGAGAGGCGGGAACCTGAGCAACCTCCACACAGTCAGCAACGAGATGTACCAGAGGTGGAAGAAACACTTCCGATATCCTGTTATGGGTAATTGCAGCCGAATTTCAGAAAATCTGTAAAACTTCAGTTCTTCTTTACCCATACTTTGGAAACTAGAGGTTTCTGCAAGACCAGGAATAACAGATATAGCTACCGATGCTTGTCTTTCAGATTCGACGGTGATATCCAAAATGCACAGCGCCGCGAGTAAGGCGAAGCCGTCGTCCTTCTGGCAGGAAGAAAAGGTCCTCCTATTGAGAGGCATGATCTGCATCAGGCGGGACAATGTTAGTACATTCCGCTCAATATTCTTAACTCTCATCCGTTCCTCAGTTTCTCAACTTAATTTGTCCCTTGGTGTCAAATTGATACAATGGTTAAAAAAAAGAATTATATAACGAAAAGATAAATAGTTGGCTTCGCAAATTCTTTTATTGAAAACAAACAATGAAATTTCTGTATATTATTTCGCAAATAACGTAGTGATCTGCGGCGAATACTGCCTTTGTGTCAATTTGAGGGGATTGTTGAGGGTTAAAGCCGGGAATCTTCCGGGAAGCTAAGCTTATGCAATGCGATGCTATGCTACGGTTTAAAAAAATTAGCTTCGATACATTCTTATGGATGTTTTTACCAAAAGCTACGTTAAAATATAGCATAGCTTAGCTTAGCTTCACGGTGGATATGTAAATACGCAAAAGTAAGAATGCATGTTGTTTTTATTTTGCGCATGATTGTTGTACCACCTCCCTTCGTTTGCTTCTAGACACTGACGAAGCTCAGGTTCGCAGCACACCTGTTAGTAGCTTTCCTCCTAGGCGTAGTATTTTACGATTCTGGGGTTAATGCTAGTAGAGTTAACAGCAACATAGCTTGCGTGTTTTTCGTTTTGCTGTTTCTATATTTCTCGAGCTCCATGCCGGCCGTGCTGATGTGTAAGTTTACAGATCGCTAACATTGTATATCTGACATCGAGGCAAGCTACTCGACTATGCAGAAATGTACATTTATAGAGAAACTGGCTAACGTTCTCTGCGTTGTGTTCCCAGTTCCCGTCGAAGCTGCGGTGTTTCTACGAGAGTACCTGAATAATTGGTACCATTTGAGGTCCTATTACTCTGCAAAAATTATGTCAGACTTACCACTGCAAGTATGTGCGTTATTACGCCTGTGGATTTAGAGATTTCTCTGGTTTTCTAATTAATTGTTTGTTTGCCACTTCAGATACTTTGCCCTTCGGTGTTCATCTTCATCGCGTACTACATGACGGGCCAACCTATGGAGTCCGACAGGTTTCTGCGCACTTGGTTGATATGCGTCCTCACAACGGTCTTGGGGCAATCGTCAGGGATGCTGGTCGGCGTTACTTTCGACACAAACGTAAGAAGTCGTCCGAGTTTCCTGAGGAATATTAACAGGGGCGGATTTGGGTTTAGTATGATTTGGATGTTGCCTAGGGCGGCAAATTTGGGGGAGCTACTATACATTTTGGGGAGTGATAAATTTGTGGGAGTGGCGAATTTTGAGACAGCACAGTGGCAAATTTGGGGGAGTTATAAATTTTGGGGAGCGATCAGTTTGAGGGATTAATAGCAATACTGTAATTCCTCGTTAGGAGCCCGACGAACGGGGCTGGCCGCGGGCTCCTAACGCAACTGGACACTATTCCGCGCGGCCACTGGCGCGAGTGAGAAAACCCAATAAGGGAGCGAAAGGAAACGAAAGAGCCTCTCGCCCGTTCCCTGGTTCCCCACTCTCGGCCGAAGGATTCCAAGAAGTGGTGGGGATAGTCGCCGGGTTTCTAACGCGTGGTAGAAACGGGCTCCTAACGAGGAATTACTGTACTTCCCCAACATTTTCCGCTCTAGGCTGCAGCCTACTTAGCCCCTACCCAAATCCGCTCCTGAAATATAGTACCTATAAATGGCTATACACAGTGATAGGAAATAGAAAAATATCTAATAATACCTATTAACATTTTCAGTTGGGCGTATTCTTAATTCCTGCCGTCAACATGCCGATGATCCTCTTCGCCGGTTTCTTCTTAAAATTCAACGAAGTGACGTTTTACCTTCAACCACTGTGTAGTATTAGCTTCTTCAGGTACGTTCGAATGATGGGATCCATTAAAGGCAGAAGGACACAGTAATCGTCCGAAGTTTGCACGAATATTATGCTTCTACTATCTCTATCAGGTATGCATTCGAAGGCATTCTACAAGCAATTTACGACGGTGAAAGGGACAAGTTACTATGCTCCGATGCCTACTGCCACTTGCGCTCTCCAAAGAAGATTTTGCAAATGATGGACATGCCTAAGATGTCATTCGCCGCTATTGTACTAGCACTGTGCATTTGGATAGCCTGTCTACAACTCGGCACGTACCTGATACTTAAATGGAAAGCGTACCTCGCTAAAAGATAACGAACTTCCTAAAATGGAGAATTTTTTAAACTTTCCAGTACTTAGATTTTTATCGGAACAAATCTACTGAAACGTCTTCCATATAAAAAAAAAAAAACAGCAAAATACTCGAAAACTGTTAGATACATATTTATATAGCTATGATTTGCCATTAATTATATTTTCTACGCTTAAGAGTCAACGAGAAAAGAATATTTACACACGTTTAAGGAGTACTAATTTAATTTCACGTAAGAGGTCATAAATAACACATATCTAGCTTTTACATATACTTAGATTTATACGTAAGTGTATACAATATAAAAATACATTGATAAACAATATTTACATACAAAATTACAATTTTCAGTTTAACGAGTCTTGCAAGAGTGGATAAAAACTAACTCCGATATGCTAGATAGTTCTTAATAATCGAAAGTTTCTTTCTCCCTAAATCTTAGATTATAAACACAGTAGTTTATAGCAGCTTATAAATGATTCCCAGTAAGTGCAGCATTTCAAACTTAATTCTTCCAGCATGTGCATATTTTTGCTTTGGCAACTGAAAACAGGCCGCTGCTTCAATTTTAAAACGAAATTGTTAAGCTTGAAACTGAACTACGTTCGCTCCATGCCGAAACTCGATCATTAGACGACTGGGAAAGTAATTATGGTTTTATGAATGCACTACTATGAACGGAATATTCGTTATTAGAAGTTCTGGAGTGTCCGCGACAGGGTTATCAGGAGTCTGATAAACGCACGAACTCGCAAAGAAACGTCCACATCCGCCGAGATTGCGAGTCCAAAGTATGTATTTCCGTAAATATTAATAGCTCAATGCCAATATTCATGCTACATGTACGAAGATTACACTGTAACACATTGTTAACAAGTATCTACATACTGTGTTAACTATGTGGTCGTTTAAACTGTCGTTCAACTTTCAACCTGATATCGCGCAATGAACGTTTCTTCGACAAGTTACACTTTCCTCCTTAGATTATGACATACTATACGACGCCTAAATTGACAGTAGCTCTGTAAATAACACTCCAAGTGGCGTTGGCGTGCCTTCAAGCATCGAAAGTATGGTCCAAGAGGCTCCGAATGTTTGTTTTGGAAAGAAATTGAACTCAGAGATCGCTTTGTGACTGGCTATTTTAGAAATCTTGAGGGGAAGATATCCGAGGCGATTCATCTATTAATGAGAATTTTAACTTCTATATTTTCTATTTGGTAGTCATTGTGCGAGTACTGCCGATTGATTGGCGAGATTTTCATTTCGCAATTTCGATTAAGTATTAGTCAAAATAGTACGAACTATGTTGCGTTTAGCCCAGTGGCGCCAAGGGGTACCCTGGTACCCTCCAAAGAAGGCGTTTTGTAAAAAGAAAAGAAAACTGAATTTTATTCTCTAAATAAATTTTTATAATCACCAATTTGCATTAAAAATATTTTCATCCTTTCAACTCGGCTCCCCCAAGATTAAATCCTGAGTACGCGACTGGTTTGACCTCACTTCCGTCGGGACAATATCCATCTACTTACTGGTAGTGCTACCAGGAAGATGTGATAGAAAATTCAATTTTTGTTCGTGTTTTTAAATTTGAGGGGTTCGGTGGAAAACAGGCATATTCACAAACTTTCGTTTCTTTGTACTATTAATTCTTCCCTGCAATGCAATATGAAAAAATAATAAAACGGTTGCATGCGCCTATTTCCCACTGGGGTCCTCGTTTAATAGCGGAAGTGAAGTTTAAAAATGTCTATACTCGAGCTCATTTAAAAAAAAACTTAATTCGCGCATGTAGAATGCGCTCATTGGCTCCGAGGGAGCGTTTGTTAAACTCGTCGGTCGGCAAGTTCCTTCTTAAATGAGCTCGAGTATAATTTTGTCTTGAAAAAGTATTTTGACAACCCCCTGCACCACCCAAAATGATAAATTGCAAATTACTTAGCGCTAATCGATGAACTCGAAGTTCCTGGTCCCATCAGTGCGAAACTATTTCTAACAACCTAATCGTAAAAAATTACCTTAACTAGTGATCCTCCATTGAGTGATCGATCGCAGCCATTTGTCACGATTTGGGGCAAAACCGGAAATAACCATAATCTAACCGTTCACCTCATCTCTTTCTATCAGTATTTTGGTCTCTTTCTTTTTTACAGTTTCTTTCTCTGCCTACTTCCGCTTTTGCTCCAAATCACAGCAGTTCCGATCACTCTTAAGAGGATCACTACCTTACACACGTGCCTCACAATTTTACACACGCATGAATGGAAGAAATGCAAGTAAACCGATGTCAGGTTTGTATGTATATTACAAACGATACAAAAATAAGTGAGTCTTATAATTAAACAGCTTTTGGACCCTGCAATTATATACAAACGGTATGCATCTGGCAGTCCTGTATTATTAATTGACTTTCGTTGAGCAATTCTTAAATATCACGTTTAAGCTCCGTGGCTACGGTATTGGAATTATATCGTCTTAAGTTCTACTTAATTTACGAACTTAATATCGTACCTACGCGCGTCAACCTTTCGCGGTGGTAGTGTCGACATCATCGAAGAAGAAATGCCCTACTTTATACGATCGTGAAAGGTTAATACACTTATATTACAAATAATTGCTATTAAAGCATTCGGGATTCGAGAAGCATGAAAAAAAGGTAACAGTAAACTTTCAATCCATGCTCCAAGGATCCTGCGTTACACCATAGATTCTCCGTTCTTCCCATAAGCACGTCTTTCGGAACCCGGCCTCGCGCTTTAAAAGGCCACGCGGTCCCCGAAAAGCTCAGCGTAAATTTTGCAGGGCCCTATGTATAGATATTTATTATTATACAATTTAGAATTACATAGAAATGCGGTTTTTAGGCCCCGCGAAATTCATACCCTGTTTTGAGCACACGCGTAAACGTATGAATACCTAATCGTTATTTCCCCCTCGGGCAACTTTATAGCACACGTTAAGTTGACCGATCGATCCTTCCGGCTCGGTTTACCGGACAGATATGATCTTCCATCGGAGGAGGAAATAAGCTGCGCACCGCGTTATAACAAGTATCGTAAACAGTGCAATGATATCGTTCCAGAATTGTTCGCTGTCTAAGGCAACGTCGGATAGGAATTTCGCTGTGTATCTGTAATGACAGTATAAATGGTCCTTCTCGTGGCAGGGCAGGACCGACCGACCGTATCCGTATAAAGAACTGACGAACCTGTGGATTTAGAAATTTAATTCTCGTTAGTAACGCTCGAGACTAATAACAATTTAAAGAGGCGTTTATTGTTGACAGTAGAGTGACCGTACCTAATATCGCTCATGTTCCTAATATCAAGCACTAAAATTTATCGATAATACACTGAATTTACACGTTATTATCATGTGATCAACAATTACAGAATGGGAAGGATTTTAGAGAATCTTAATAGTGTAAAAATTTATTGAACTGCCACAATTTTACTTCACATTCGGAGAAAGTAAATCTAATAATTCCATGGATGCAAGAATATCTACTAGAAATACCTAATTAATGATGTACTTCAGGAATGAAATCGATTTAAATACTTTTCGTAATGAAAATAGTGTTTTTCTTTAGCAATATGCGGGTTCTCAATACGGCCTACCGAAGAACAAAATTCCGATTCTAAATGGCAAGTCTTCATTTCCGCTTTCATCAAACGAATCACAGCTGCTGATTTCATTATCACTATTATTTAATAGTATCGAGATTATTGTGAACAACGTTTCTTTTTCCATTTTGATTTCCCATGAAATGCAGAAAAAGCGTCCGTTTTTAAGAACGCATGATCCGCAGTAACAAAACGGAACGATATGAACGCGCGCAGCGACTGCGCTGCGATCTCTGCATTCACTGCGTGAATCGGAACACACCCCTTATGTGATGTGATATTAATGGTTTTGAATAGTAGCGGGAAGAATATTTACCCTTCCAAGCCGTATCGTAGAAAGCTGATGTACGTGCCCCACTTGAGATAGTTTGGAATGTCGCGCAATGATACGCCGAATCCAGAGAACATCATCAATGGCACAGACAAAGTTGGACCCAGGAATGTTCCGTTCTGTGATTTGACAAACAAAGGGAGTTGGTGTATCTATCATACGCATGCTTCCGATACTGTTTATTACACCAGAGTTGGGCATTAACGAAATGCAAAATGTGTTTGAATAACGGATCAAATAAAAATTACTTTAATTTTTTTATTCGACACGTGACGAATAATTTTTTTACCTTTTACTCGTTACTAGGAATTTTATTTAAATTAAGCTTTACCCATCTCTGGTTTACAGTGTAAACTTCACACCAGTACCAGAAATTTGATATACCACGCGGCAGCTCTAATCAAGGCAGAATTATACTCACAACTACGTTAAATACTGCTCCGATCATGAGACCGGTACCTTGACCTATGAAAGCTACCAGCAAGCTAATGGAGAAAAACATCAGGAACCGTGTCATCTCTAACGGCTGGGAAGTGATGAAGTATACTATTACAGTGAAAATTAGGCAGCAGAATATCGAAAGCGGTAGGTCGACCAGAGTCGTGGCCGTGTAGAACGCCTTCAGGCTGTACCACCTATTGAAGTGCTCCTTCAGCAGGATGCTCATCTGCATGGGAACTAAAATAAATTGTACAGAAATAATTGAATCTGCATATAACAGACCACACGATATCGAAGCTTGATTGATAAAAATGAGTAAGTTGTAACACGTTCTCTGTTTTACTTACAAGTGACTATCGTAAGCATCATTGTAGTCATCATGTGATGTATAAGAATAGAGAACAGAAGGTTGTAATTATCTAAAACTCTGGCACCGTCCATGCCAGCTTCGAAGAACACCGATCCAAGCATGAACCCCACGGATATATTGACTAGGATCCTCAAGTGCGTTAAAGTCTGCAACAAAGTTAAGAATAACTTGCACGCCGAAGTTCTGTGCGGATTTAGGAATAAATTAGAGATGGGAAGGTGGTGCGATAAGAAGTTATGATTATTATTATTATTATTATTACTATTATTACTATTATATAAGTTATGAAAATGAATGGGATCTACAAGAAGCGTGTTTCGAAAGGAAACGGTGGAAAATTACTATGCGAAACGTAGTATTAAACTGTCGTTTGAACGAGAGGACTGTTTGTGTAACAGCAAAAGGGAAATGGTGCTTAGTAAGCGCACAGTTCAACGTCTGCAACTTACCGTGTCCCTTTTGCACATTAGCAGACCCCTCCCCATCAGGATTCTGATCTGATGTATCAAGGAAGTCGCTTGCAGGCTACCTCTGCTGTTCGCGTCGCTGCTGTTTTTCAGGGGATGCAACGCTGCGAAATGAAAAATAACATTCTTTTTATGGGCATACACTTTAAGCGAGATTCTATATTCGGAAGAATGTCTACTGATTCTATTCTGATTTGGGGGCAGACGAAAACCCGCGCTTGCAGGTTGCGCGAAGGGTTGCATAGTGGCAGGGGACTGTGATGTGGGAACAGTAGATCACTGGTCAGAAGAAAGTTTAAAACTAGGGATGGGTTTCTCGAAGTGTCGAAACGCAAAAACCCAAAATATATAAATAAATAAATAAGAAGTTTCGAGTTTCGAGAATTCGGGTTTCATGAATTCGAGTTTCGAAAATTCGCGTCTCGAGAATTCGAAACTTCGCACTTCTTTCATAATTCAAAACTCTCGAAATCCAGGTAAGAAAAAGTATAAAATCCAGTTCCAAAGATAATCTAAGTTCCAAAAGAGAATTTATTTAGCTACGGTCAATACAAATTTATGCAAAAGTTTTGTTCACTTCAGTTCTTAAAGCAAGGTATTCCACTTAGAAAACAGAATCCGCACTTCAAGTTTTCGAGAGTCTCGAGTGTCGAAAGTTTCGAGAGTTTCGAAGCGTTAGAAACTTTCGGATCCGAGTTTCGAGAATTTGGAAATCAGTGTCCAACACACCCCTACCGTTCATACTTTCAACCTTCTTTTGCCTATTACTGTAACCACCAGTTGATCTTGTTTGCAGAATTATTTATTTATTTATTTTTATACGGGAAAACCTTTGGTACATTCAGAATAGAAAAAATCAGTAGAGGAGTAATACATAAAACTAGAAACACAAAAACAGAACACCTAAACTATAGTGCCAAGATGGAGTACTAGCAAAAGGAATTGTATAAAATACAATAGAAACAATAGGAGAGTTAATAAGAACTATTAACCGCCTTTCCGCAAAGTGCTTGAAAAAGTATAATGAGTGGCAGAAGAAATCCACTAAATGCGCAAGAAAATTAGAAATTCTACACAGTCTATCAATACAATTGTTCATGCCAAAAGTAGTATAATGTTTATGCAGCATAAATAGTGGAGTATTCCTTATCACTCTAAACGGTACATTAATTTAAAATAAGCTAAGAAGCTCCGGTCACTTGACGTGGTGATTCATAACTTTAAAGGTAAGTATTAGATCGGATAAAAGCCTTCGCATTTCAATATAACTGAACGTAACTGAAACTCGTTATAAGAATACCAAAAGACATACCTCTCAAACCTTTAGCGTCCATCAAAGTATCAAAATCTTCAAACCACTGCAAGCTCCTGCCGTTTTCCGAGCCAGCCATTAACAGCGGCACTTTGTCCTCGCCGTATTCGCCGCAGGCTAACTCTATCACTGTAGGGAAATACATACTTAGAGAAAGCATAGGTCACAAAGCCTGCAGTAGCTTCGGATGTGAGAACACTCACCATAGTCGGCTGGATTGTGGTACATAGGGCAAGGTATCTTAATATTCTCCAAGTAAGGAATCAACTGTTTGGTCGCGCCGTGGTACAAGCACTCTCCTTTGGCTAATACATACACCTATCAAGCAAGTGAAATACAGTTTTCAAGCTGGAAAACACTTAACGTCGCAGGATCTACATCTCCGTAAACCGGACTCGTCAACAGTGCGTAATTACCAACGATTGTAAATACAGGATAAAAAGATTAAAGCTTAAGAAAAGATTAAAGCTTAACGAGCAGAAATAAAATTGAAATATTCAAAGGTTGTCACACTTATGATTCAACATAGCTAAAGAACGAGTTATGAAAATGCGGAGACGTCGCAATCCTGACACAATGTATGACCCTAATGTATCTGTACGGATTTCCTGATTACCAGGTCAAACAGCTGGAAGAGGGACGCGCTGGGCTGGTGGATCGTGCAAATGATGGTCCTGCCTTGCCGCGCGAGTAGCTTCAGCAGGTTCACCACTTGCGTGCAGGAAGAGCTGTCCAGGCCTCTGGAAGAATTGCGGGCGGCTCGATTATACGTCGCCAACGGACGTGCGCGATATGTAAGAAGCTATAGATTAACTTGATCTACGATTTGAGTTAGGTAACGCAAGTCCCGGAATTCTATCCCATTGGACTGGGGTGTACCTTTCCTCGTTATACTCTCATTTGAAAGTTAATAAAATTACTTTGCCCTTATTGCAAAAGTGTCTATTAATTTATACCAAAGTAGCAATAATTTTACAAAATTTTAAACGAATTTTTTTTTAAACTACTTGGAAGTTTCTGTGAGAATCAGAAGAAAATTTTAAAAAATTTGATTTTATACCATACATACGAGGACCACGCTACTCGCGGTATTGTGCACTTACGTAGTCGGTTCGTCGAGGAACATCACGGTGGGATTGTTAACCAACTCCAGAGCAATAGAGAGCCTCTTTCTCTGGCCACCGCTCAGTCTTTCCGTTCGTGTGTTCATGTGCTCGTAGAGACCCAAGGTAGTTAGAATCTCCTCGATCTTGAACGAGTTTTTTTCTTTAACAATTATCTCTGTAAATTAGCAGGGGGGAATGGAGAAGTTAGGTCAACGAAACTTTCGTTTCTTTTTATGCTCTGTTTCGTGATTATACCACAGCGTTTGGAACACGGCGTTGAGAAATGAGGTATATATTAACAACTTCCTTGTATGTTTTTTGAAGTTAGGGTTTTTTTTATTAATTTTTAATCCGCAATATTTTTTCCAAAATACGTTTTTCATTAACTTTCTGATTAAAAAATATGACTTTATTTTAGTGTCTTATTCATTTATTGTTAGAACTTATAACAGGACAACCGGCCGAAAACCAATTAGTGAGTAGGATTTTCAAAAAGAAAAATCGTTGCAGAATTGGGAATAACCGCAACTACGTACCTATGCAGGAAAATAAAGCATATTTCTCGTTGCATACTTTTACCCCCTAACATGCAAACTTTTGCCTCACATATCCGGTAAAAGTTGGCATTTGACACTTTTTGGAAATATTTATTTTATATAAGTTGTGACAGGTAAATTTACATGAAGTCACTCTCTATCTAATAATAAGAGATAGTAGTTATTTCTCACAAAATGATACGACTATCAGTGTAATACCAAAGATTTTAGAGAAATCTAAACTTCAAGTGCGCACTCTTGCCCCACAATACTCTGAATCTTGAAAAGGGAGAACAGTTCTGCAGGTTTCACCGAGGCAACTAGCATTCCCCAGATAAACATAAAAACCTCACTTCCTCTTGAAAAGAAAGCAACTCGAATAAGAAACTAAGCATTATCCAGAGGCCTTCATGCCCATCTACAGTGGCGGACGAAAGAAAGTTTACAACTTTTAAAATCGCATAACTTTTATAAAATTAATCCAAACTAGTTGATTTTTTTTGAGAAGCTACAAGGATAAGTTTGCTAAGTGACGTGTTTCGTCGTTTTGAAAAAATTTACTTGCTCTGAATAGCAAAAAAAAAGTAGTAAATGTCATTTTTAAAACTTTTTTTGTGAGCCTGTAATGAAAATTCAAAAAACCCGTTTGTAGATTGAAGTAAGTTGTATACGTGCCTAAAATTTCATCAAAATCGGTTAATAGTGCTCTGAGCTATAAACGTTTAAAGATCGCAGAATAAGGTCGAAAATCGCTGATTTCCGTGAATTTCGCGATTTTCGACCTTATTCTGCGATCTTTAAACATTTATAGCTTAAAGCAACGTTAACCGATTTTGATGAAATTTTAGGCACGTATACAACTTACTTCAATCTACAAACGGGTTTTTTGAATTTTCATTACAGGCTCACAAAAAAAAGTTTTAAAAATGACATTTACTACTTTTTTTTTGCTATTCCGACCAAGTACATTTGTTCAAAACGACGAAACACGTCACTTAGCAAACTTATCCTTGTAGCTTCTCAAAAAAAATCAACTAGTTTGGATTAATTTTATAAAAGTTATGCGATTTTAAATGTTGTAAACTTTCTTTCGTCCGCCACTGTATATGAGATCTAAACTCAATACTACCTTGTCATCTATACGCGTCATAGAACGAAGGTATCAACACACTTCCAGTGGAAAGATTCCCTTTTTCTATACACGACGTAAGTACTATCGCTCATCAGCTGATAGTAGCTGACTGTGCTCCACAGTGCAGAAAGCAATACAGCTGGCGATAGATAAACCTATCCGCTGACGCTTAAACACTGGAGCCATTGATCTACTATTAGACCTGTGCTTCTAACTGAAATTGGACTTGGTCAATCTGAATCTAAACAGTCCTACTGAATCCAATGGACTTCGTGACTTACTGGTCGATAAAGAATCGAGTATCGTACCCCCTTGTGCCGCAGCATCATTTATCTTATCAAGGCCTGCATGCGCGCGGCATTTAGCGTGCAGTGCAATTGAAAATATTGACACCCAAGCCCCAATACAGGCCGGGCCGTTTACTCACTATCGTTTCCTTCTCGTATCGCGGGATCTTCGTCGGCAGCTTGAGGTCAGCGGCGACTCTCATGTTCTCGATGACCGTCAGCAGAGGCTCCAGACGGTCTTCCTGCGTGATGTACGTGCTGCACCTGTAGTGATTAAAGTATCTACGTAAAAACCAGCACGTGAGACTCGTTTCATGGATAATGATGCCCGCGAGAATTGAAACGGAAGATACTTGGGTATAGTGGCCGACTTGCGGGTACAGAGACTGTGCAGGAGGCTCGACTAGGAGCGGGGTGTAAACTTGAAGCTGGGAATCCACGTGAAAGCTAAGCTATGCTAAGCTATGCTATGTTATGCTATGTTATGCTATGCAATGTTTTGAAATAATAACTTACACAAAACTTGTATAAATGAAGCAAACAGAGGTCGAATTCTAGAAATTCGAAATTTTGGTTCCCGAATTTCGAAATTCGAAACTTTAGGTTTCGAAATCTGGAAATTCGAAATTTTGGGTTTCAAATTCTGGAAATTCGAAACTTTGGGTTTCGAATTCTGGAAATTCGAAACTGAGTCTCGAATTCTGGAAATTCGAGATTTTGAATTTCAAGTTCTGAAAATTCGGAACTTTGGGTTTCGAATTCTGGAAATTCGGAACTTTGGGTTTCAAATTCTGGAAATTCGAAACTGAGTCTCGAATTCTGGAAATTCGAGATTTTGGATTTCAAGTTCTGAAAATTCGGAACTTTGGGTTTCTAATTCTGGAAATTCGGAACTTTGGGTTTCGAATTCTGGAAATTCGGAACTTTGGGTTTCGAATTCTGGAAATTCGGAACTTTGGGTTTCGAATTCTGAAAATTCGGAACTTTGGGTTTCGAATTCTGGAAATTCGGAACTTTGGGTTTCGAATTCTGGAAATTCGAAACTTTGGCCAATCCAATTCTGGAAATTCGAAACTTTGGCCAATCCAATTCTGGAAATTCGAAACTTTGGATATCCAATTCTGGAAATTCCAACTTTCGGTTTCGAATTCTGGAAATTCGAAATTTTGGATATGTAGTGCATCGAGGAGAAAAGTTTATAAATAATCGCGCAATTCTTCGTATGTATTGCTAACATTTATTACAGATTTTAGATGTGTTTATATGTTCACGATTACCTAACTAGTAACACACACCATTTGAACTAACTGAAAATTCATTTCTGAAAACAGATGGGATTTACCTATAATAATTTTCCTACACATAAGTTTCTCGATAAATACTGTAATTTATCGAGAAATGAGAAATAAGAAATTATAAAATTTCTCGAGAAATTCTCGTGAAAGAATTCTCGAGAAGGAACACTACTCCGGAGAAGCCCGAGTAGTACCTTGGCTGATATTCAGATAATATCGACGTGAGAACACCCTAAGACAGAATAATGCAAACCCCTCGACGTGGAAAACACGCCGACGCCAGTCGAAGTGTTAATGTTAACCAGGAGCGTCGAGAATAAGAGTTAGAGAGACTTCTGCTGGATTCTAAAGTTCACTCTCTTTTTTGCAACTGAGGTTCAAAGTTCAGCGAACGTAGATAACAATTAACAGCTGTGTTTGATTGATAATTGTTCTGGACAGTTTCGACTGTCACCAGCATTACGTCTGTAAAAACATGGCGCAACGGCTTGCGCTCTTGTTAAATCGCATGATCAAACGCGCAGGTGAAAGTCTGGTTACTCCAGAGAGCCCCAGGCTCGGTGCACTTGCAATTACCAGATGAAAAGTATGGGAGATAAAAGTTGAACCTATACGATTCATTTTCACTGCATTATGTATGCCATGCAACGTCAATTACATGCCATACGCACTGCAATACACATCTAATAGTTACGTATATTCAGTGGGGAATTATATTACTAGCTACTCACACTTGGCACGTGATTATAATGATAATTTATACGTAACTCCTAATTATCCTCAGTGCTCCACATTGCTAGATACGTACAGTGATGGTCAAAATGGACGTTAGAGATGTTAGAATTGTAGACCTAAGCACATTTTATACTTGCTTTTGACCATCGCTGTAATCAACGATTATTATCACATCGCACTGGTGCGTAATAACTGACAATTACAGGGTATAATAAGGACGTCAATTTCATTGGAATATAAAGAGCAAATTATATCCTCGGTAGTATTACACAGAGTTGGGAAAAATGTAATCTAATTACAAATTACGATTAAAATGTAATTATGTAATTGATTACACATTATTTTCTGTAATCGTTAATTTAGGTAGTTAACACAATTATGGTGAACTTATATTTAACTTATAATTAAGTGGGTGCTCACTTTCGAAAGGAATTCATGTGTCTGGTTCTCCCGTTGACGTAGATGTTACCCTCCATCCCGGTTACCTTGTATCCCGATAGGATATTTAGCAAGGTCGACTTCCCCGCCCCGGATGGTCCCACTAGCGCTGTCAGCCGCTTCGCTGGAAACCTTCCATTGATTCCGTGCAATATCTTCTTCTGACCTGAAACACGTTCCTTTTACGTCTTCGCGTATTCTGGTAGGTATCAATGAAGGAGTTGCAACGAACACTACTGGAAATCTGGGCACGGATTGATGGTGGGCATAGGAAAGGAGAAATCGAAACGAGTGTGACCCAAGGGGATGCAAAGCGCTCGCGGCAATAAACTACCAATTAACACTACCTACCCAGGAGCCTTTAGACGCGCCTCAGTGGACTTACATGGGTATCGAATCGGCCCACAGTGTTTCTCGTATATGGACTTCGGGGAAAAACTCATAGCTTCCGAACTATGTAATCAGTTTTCGATCTAAGTACCCTAATACTTTTTTAAAGAGAATGTAAAGATGCATCGATAGGTGTATAAAAAGTATGCAGTTCCGTTAAGAAAAAAATGGGGTGATCTTGAGTTTTTATCGAATAAAAAGTTTTTTATTAATTTTTACTTTTGCAATTTGTTGTCAACTGAATACTGACTCACCTTTGTTAGATAAATATTGGCAGATAAATATTATAACTTCCTACACATTCAAAAGTTTTCTTGTATTTGGTTTGTAATTTTCATTACGTAGAACATAAAACATAAAAAAACATCAAAATGAAGACATTAATAAAAAAGAATGAAATAACAATGTAAATAATAATAAAATAAAAAATTTGGTTGTCATATTAAATCAGAATCGCGTAAGTACGCGCCTGAGATATAAAAGTCTTAATGATTTCGGCTATTTATTCCGTTTCGGGCAAATTCGGGCAGTTGAAATTGACTCTTTTTCTAACATCAAAAAAAATGCTGGCGCTAGAAAGAGAGAGGGTGTCCCCCCCATGTATATTTTTCTCTTTTTACCCCCGTCTATATATGCTCTAAAACTGTAGGTGTTCTCCGTCCACTACGGTAGGGATTTTCCTGGCAACGCTGCTGTCACGAGACAATACAAACCTTTCCTAAATCCAAGGGACACCGAGTACGTAATATTCTGGAACATGATGTCGACGGTGTCCGCCGCGTCGGTCTCCATAAACCGATGCGGTGTCCCAGCGATCCTTCCATCCTCGAGCTTTTTAATCGACGGTTGCTTCCCCGCGGCGTATGCGGGCGAGACGACCGCATTCATTTCCTGACCGTTGCTGGCCTCGTGCATCAATACTTCCATCGTGATTGCGTCTCTGTGCGAGCTGAGCACCCGCAGAGGGTATTAATGCTCGAACGCTCACCGATCACTCAAGCATAGGCGGGCCAGCACCGCAGAACTGCAACCAGGGAAACCGGCATCGTCATTAAAGAGAATTGTGTAATACGGAGAGAAGGTACTAGATCGGTATTTAATGTGTATATTTACTGAAAGAGAAGTAAGAGTGTTTCATCATTGAGTTACCGTTGCAACAAAGAGATGTTAAATCACAATAGGTACTGTTATTCAACAACAAAAGGAACATCATTCTCGGGTGGAAGAAAGAACCAACTTCGAAGACTTTCTTCTAGCAGAGTTGAGTATTGTTCGAATAAATTTTTATTCCAATGAAGAACTAACACTAACTTCTAACACGTGTTTTGGTACAGTTGGGCAAGGACAGAGAAAGAGCCTCGCGAACCTGAAATTGTCCCCATCCAAATAGGTTCTTTCTCCGAGCCGAGAATAATCCCTAATTAGCCGAGGTCAAGGCGTCTCTATTTATGTCTCCAAAACGTTACTTTCGCAACTTCGTGTACCTACTCCATATCTCCACTCTACCATTGAAAAATGCCACATAGCCACGATAAATCCTCGCTGTAAGATCGCCAGATTTTATTCGCTATATAATCATCTCTACCCCTCCCCCCCCCCCCTCTGGCTAGGGGGAATCCCCGGAAACATGCAAGTGTAAAAAACAACATTCGTTCTTCCTCATTCGCTCTCACTTCTTTTTACTCGCTGCCCTTTTCTTCAATTGCCGCTGTTTGTTCATAACAAACACCTTCTCCTGCCGAAATAAGGTGCTAATCACTTACGCTGTTCACGTAATAAAGGTGCGGTCCCACGACACGTGGTTCGGCAACCTTCGAAACTCGTTAAATCTCTTTAGAGTGTCTAGCGAGCGCGAGCCGGCAAGCCGCGCAGGTTTCGACCACGCGCCTAACCTAAGCTGACCATTCTTCCCATTGCACCTTTACAACGAGACTTTACACTACGTATTTCGAGTTAATCCAATCCCGTTAGTTGACAAATACGAAAACGAGGAACTTCGATCGACAAACAATCTACCTACTCAGAAATGCTACTGCAAATAAAGCCGAGCTGCTAATACTTCCAAATCCGTCCTAAAGGTTTCTGCACACATATCAGTTCCGTGCTAGCGTGCCAGTGGCAAGAAGAGGGGATAGCGGATCCCTTCTTACCGTTGGCACGGAACTGACGCGGAACTAATATGCGGACGAGGTCTTAACTCAGCAAGCACATCGACTGTCGATAAACAGTGGACTCTCTGAATTATTGACAAGTTTCTTATTTTATTGTATATTTAATCATGTGCTTCTTGAATTATCATTAGACAAAATCTCGCACAAAAAAACATCAAGATTAAAGAATTCCAGACCAGCCCCGAGGGGATCTCATTATCAGTTTTATTAAATTGCTGTGTCACACGATGCTCGATGACACTCGTTATAAGTAAGCGTTGTGGTTGCACGTACCATTTGGTAAATTAATAAAACAAACCAGTTCACCTTTGCGTTTGACGTAATACGTTATCGCGGAGGACGGTTCACAAACGCGTGAGGTGGATGGAACAGATAATGTCGAAGTCGTAAATTGCACTATCGAGCGCAGTAGCACCAAGCATGTTTTTATTTTTTTTTTTTAGCGATCGCGCTTGATTGGGCTTGGTGCGAAATCGATTTTGCTGATATTACACTGAACGGATCTGTTGTGTCAAAAAGGATCAAGAAGGATTTCCCCGTTTACACTTTTTTCGACAAAGGTCAAACAAGATAAGATGCATGTTCATGAACTGAGATGTTGTAGCTGGAAACTGTATTGCGAGGCTGTGAAGATTTTATTTTAGGTCGCATCAACCACTTGTAAGCATTATTAACAACACAAAAAGAGACTATTCGAATTCAGAACTAGTACAATTTGATAAACTTTAGGAATTTTAAGAGTTGTTCTATTAAATAGGTATGCTTCAGATTTTAAGCCCATGGAGGCTGAGCGTATCTCTAATCGTATCTCTTAACCACAGTCGCTGGACGCCGAAGGGCCTTCTCCGTACACGCATGTCGCCCCCAAAGGATTTAATGAGTTAAATAAACTGCAGGGTTTTATTAAGTCTTCAGATTTTTGGGAAACATCGAATCATGCAAGTTCAAGGGTTTGTTAGGGTCGGGGGTCGAGGACTCGAGCACCAGTACAGTTTTCTCTCCACAATGCAATTTGCCGTGATTAATTTTGGTGACGAGTCTGTTCAACTTGCCTTTGCTCTCTGCCGCGGCGAGTGAGAGGGACTGCGAATGAGTGAGGGGGCACGCGACAGCGATAAGCGAACGAGCCATAAATTACGGTGCACTCATTCTCGATCACTCGCTCGCCGCGGCAATTACAAAAGAAAGAGTGGGGATAGCGATGTTCACTCTATGGAGACATCACTGTATATCCTACAGACTTCGATAGAGTACAATGAGATTCATAGAACTTAAAATGATGAGCATAAAATTTAATTCGAATACTTTCCAAGAAATCCTAGTTACCGCCCGTGCTTCGGAATATTCCTTTGACGAGGGGTTAGAGTGCAAGGTTTAGTAATTAGTTTCTTTCCATTTGCTTTCACCACTGATGGTCTTAACACGAGTTTAAATTTTTCTCGGCCGCGAAATCCGACTTTGATACCCTACTCGTGACGCTTATACAGAATGGTCCATTTATATAAGATCACTTAAATATCTCTTCAAATTTTGATGGTATGAAAAATATTTTCTCTTTTCAGAGCCATTTTTCCAGAGTTTTCAAGGTCATCGATGTTTTTTTTTTGCATATAACTGCATTTTTTTTATATTGCAAAGTGTAGCTAATGTTAGAATACGTTCAGATATGTATTAACACGAAAGTCCGTAGCGTTTTATAAGTGAAATTCAAAGACAATATTTGTACATAGATTTAGTACACAACTTTCAGAATATTTACACATGTCATTTGTTTCATTTTCAATATGTGAGGTTTCATATGTCCCAACGCTATCTACTGAAAAACGCAATGCGCTTTTCTTCCAACACAATATAGTCACACGACCTTGAAATGAACGTGAAAAATATATTTACCGAGATCGCAGGCTTTGGAAAACACGCGACAAGCGAAAACCTTGAAAAAATGGCACATAAAATATTATTCAAAGTGCATATAAAATATTTTTCTTACCATCAGAATTGGAAAAGCTATTTGAATGACCACCCTGTATATCGTCCTTTCCACAAGATAACTGCTACCTTTCACGCTGGCAATACAAAAATGCATATCTAAAAATTTGTCCACCTTTTAAATCCGAGGTTATTAATGGCCCGCATTTCGGTCTAGAATGTCACGCGATGGAAACAATACGCTCGGAATCGAGAGCTCCGACACTCTTGTATCCCATAAAACGGGTGAGCCAATATTATGCACCTACCTACCCCGACCGTTTTCGACCCGTGCTCCCCGTCACTGTATTTACGTTGAAACCGCAGCGCACAACCGGCGAGGTATTTCGACACAGACTACTGGCCGAGAACCAAGCGAAAGACTGTCGTCGATCCGCGATTAGATTAGATTAATAGATCCACGGATCGAGGAACACAAAAAGTTCCTGGACTTGGAACTCTCTGCTCGCATTTCATCGAATCACGTGCGCCAATATATGTAGATTGTATCGCGCCGGGAAGGAGGAAAGGGTCGAACGGGAGGAATAACGTTCCGAAGCTTCCCCCAATTACGGTAATGATTCGATGGAAGGGACGAAATTCCTATTCGATCGTCGCGACTTTCTATCCCCGCCAACTGGACCGATCCCTTTCGGATCCAGCCAAGCATAAACTATTGACTATACTTGCACGGTAGGGTCCGTTTTGACCCAAAGGCAACCGACTGGCAGGCGCGTTTGTCAGTTTGCCTGATAGATTATATTTTTAGTCATATTCTTTTCATCTCGGTCTTTGAAAAAACAAAGGTAAAATGATAATCAATATATTCGTAATTCCTCATTGCACAATTAACGCGGCATTTTTTAGTCAAAATCCAACTTTCTTTCAAACACTCGCCATTATCTTAATTTTGCGTAATTTTATTAAAAACACGAAGATATTTTGGTTTTGGCTTCAAGCCACTACCAACGGACCTTAGACTGCACACAGTTGAACAACTTTATCGCTTCGAGACACCTGCACCATTTGGAATTATCGCGATATTTTTATATGTTTGTTCAGTTCTTCAAATACATAATATTGTAGCCTGAAAGTTTTAAAAAGATTGCATGTATAGTCTCCTTACAAAAAATTCCCCAAAAAACCTTGATTTCTGCCGAGTATTTCAGGTTCCCCCCTTAATAAGCGTTTCGGGCTCGAATTTTACGAAATATAGAGATGCTTATAACTGCAAAACTAAGCAAAAAATGTCCCACATTTTTATAAACACCCTGTATATCGAACTACACGTGTCACTTATTAGTACTATTTCTTGAGTGTAAGAGTTTTAAATCGAGATAAGACCAGAGTCTGTAGTGAAAGCTTCCTTTGAGGTGTGCATGAATGACTAAAATGAACCCTGTATCCGACGAGCAGAAGACTATCCATCGTTCAAGTGTGAGAAACTAAAGCGTGCGCTGCGAGCGATACTAATTATCTACTAATGAAATATTACGTCTTCATAAGTTTGGTTTTATTTTTATAAAAATACTTTAACACACATATATTATCTCCTGAAAGATCGCGCGGTAGGTCGTGAGTCACGCCTCGTGGCTGGGTCAGTGTAGACCCACGCGCACATTTCTCTCGTTTTGTCACTTTTTTTTAATATAAATGAGAAGTATTGAGAACCTGGGTCACAATAGACCTAGGTACGACTGTAGAGGATTAATGAGACTTTACTGATTCTTCCGCTTGGAATAAGAATCGAATAGGTATTACACCATGGACGGATATTTCATCATTTTGTCAACAATGGCTCTGCGGATTTCCTGGAATGAATCCTATTGCGTAATCCTAATGATTACTACTCCTTGTTACCATGACTCGAGGAATGTCTGATACAATAAAAAAAGGTATCCGATATCCTGCTTGAGCAGCTTTAGGTACCAACATTCCTGGATTCCATAGACGCGATGGTCCTATAACTGCGCACGAATAATCTTTACGCGTTGTGAAACACAACTGGAGAATTCTCTTTTATCGCTTTATCATTAAAAATAGCCAAATGGGGCCGTATTTAGGTTTGCTTTTATCAGCAGAACATCCGCTCTCATGAAGATTTCATAGAAATACTAATTTCATAAAAATTCTAAATGATTTCCTAGATTGTGGTACTTTCAATACAAACATTTGGGGACTCTTGAACAATAAAGTCACAAAAGTCTGCATACACGCCATAAAGAATTATTACAACGAATGCGGAAGCTCTAGTAATATTTTTAGCATCAAATTGTATAGTAATTGAACTCATTAAAGAAGTAACACTATCACGCTTATTAACAAGAAAACGTAATGTAAGAAAACCTTTCTCCACCCGTGAAGAAGCACGTCGCCCTGTTTTCTGTCACTCAGCCCAGGGAGGTTGTACCGGTTCATAAACACTGGGTCCTAAGCAGGGACGAGCGAAGGTCACCTTTTGTGTGCCTTCGAGCGAAAACAAAGGTATTTTTTCGTAACGGAACCTTACGAAAATAACAAGGCTACGTTACAAGAGAGAACCTTAAATTATCGAACGCTCCATCTCCTTTCTTTCCCTCTCTCACAGTAAGTAAATACAAAATACAGTGCATACACATTCGATGAAAGTATCGTAATGTAAAACACAATGCCAAATACATATAGTCTACTTCTTCACAGAAAATATTGTCTACCGAGCCAGAAAATTTGGCTACCTGCACTATATCGTTCAATCCGTCTAATACCCCATCTTCCCTTCGTCCCCACTTTCTCCACACTCTCCGTTTCAAAATCAGGAAGTGAAAAACTCATAGTCAAACTCGAAGTCGATAAACTCACAGTTTCCCCTTCCCCTCTTAAAGTTCGATCGATCGTAAAATAAGCTCTTACCTACATCATTCTGTCCAGCACACTCCAAGGGAGACCACGATGCGCGCGTGTCACCGACAAGAGGGCATCGTCGACATTGAAACGTTTGATCGTTGGGCAAACTTCCTCAAAGAGAACAAAGTGGCCTATCTGCGCGGCGATAACCGTAATCTTGTTTATGGAATTAAAATGACGATCATTGTTCCTAAGAACGAGCCAAGCCCTGGTAACGTCGATCCGTTCGACAAGAAATTCCATCGCCACCGCGCTTCCACGAATAACGACCGATCGTGCGTAAAGCCATTGTCGAAGGAAATTGGGTTGAGGGGAGGGAGGATTAGAGGACAGTAACCGTGGGGCAGAGTGAAGTTTTATTCTAGACGTGACGTTCGAGCGTTCAGGGCGAAGAAGCGTGCGGACAAAGGCGTGGGGCAGAGCGTGAACAAAGGCATGAAGAGGAGCTTGAACAAATGGGTCAGGGGTGAGCGACAAAGGAGGGCGGGGCTGTAACTTTATCAATATTACGACGCACTGCTTTCAAATGTGGATTTCGATCGGTCCGCTCGGAAGTTGATAGTTGCGATCCATAACGGGACTGACCGAAGTACAACCGAGCGAATCTTATCGCGCGCGGTGAATCGACTAACGAAAGTCCAACGGAGATCGCTGATGCTCCGAGTTAGCGCTGTTCACGAGGAAGCGCGTGTAGATTCAAGTTCAACGTTCGTCGTTTCCGCACCGACGATTGTGAATCATGGCGAAACCTGGGAATATAAAAGTATCCATCGAATTGTACTGCTGATAATTTAGGGAGGGGATTCTCGCGTAACTCGATATGGACGTAGGTAAGGTGGAGCAGGAATGGGCGCTTGCACCCCTCCCCTGGCACAGGCAAAAGAAGATAAATAAATTAGTCGTTCGCGCAGAAGTAAATTAATTTATTAGAAAATAAAAATAACTTAAATTGTGAAGTAGTTCCGCATTACGCGACCCTGGTTATATTGACTCCTAACCACGTTTTGAGAAACATATTACGCCCCTGTAACTCGACAAAAATGAGGCGATTTAATAAAATTTAATAAAAGGCAGTTTACTAAAAGTTTGAAAAAGATTCATTGTACCATTTCTTTGGGAAAAATTCACAAGTAACGCCTCGTTTTCATCGACATATACAGTCAACATACTACCGCGTCTCTAGATGAGCGTTGGCGGGGAATCCTGTAAACTATTCGTAGTGGAATACGAAATGAGCAGAAATGGAGAACATTTACCTTACCATGGTTTATTATGAAAATCGGAAAATAATCTATCTTCTGGATGACACAATAATATGCACACAGCATGGCCGCCGTTCGTTTCTTTTCTACATTGATCTAATATTTTGTGCTATTGACGCAGATGGCAGTAATTATTGATAAGAAAAACAATAACAGGGGGTCTACGTGCAGTGTACAAGAATATACTTTGACGTCGGAAAATGTGTCCTTCGACATATTGTTTTTATCAACGCAGTTTCCGTCATAAATCGTATATTGCAAGGAGAGGGAGTACTGGAGGCTGCTAATTATTCTTGCTCGGTAGATGTACATAATTACTTTCTGGATACACGGCTAGGAATCATAATTATGGAGATGTAGACACATAGGTATATATGTGATTGATGAAGCGCTGGGAATTCATAGAATGCATTACGATAAAAGCATTAAAGTATTTTATATGGGAAATTGATTTGCATGTGTTTATTGATTTTACATTCAGAAACTGCTTCCTTCTATCATTATTTTATTGCGCGATAATGGACAGAATAAGGAAACCAGGTACAAGATTGTTAACAGATAGTTTATTAGAGACTGCAGTTCTTTGTGACTGGGTCTGATGGTTCTGAGAATCGTAGTATCTAATGCCGTGGAACTAGTGTAGTTAAAATGAACTAGTTAAAATAGTAATGATTAAATAACTGAGGAAATAGAAGAGGAGGTGATGTGATAAGGGCGAGATTTAGGAAGTATGACACAGAGTCTGCAGCTACATAGTTGTTGATTGCAGACATGGGCGTCTGCAACGGGGGGCAAAGTCTTTCTCACACTTGGACTCACGACAACGAAAGTCGTGACTTTTACTGTCACGTGAAAACGACACTTCAAGGTCGTCGCGCATCTTGGCGAAGCGCAGCAAAGCGAAGCGAAGCGCTGGGATGCGAGGAGAAAAGTTTGTAAACAATTACGCAGCGACAGTTAATTAATTATTATTAAATCACTCGATTCGCTTCGCCGCGGCTCGCCACAATGCGTGACCGTCTTAAGTCTGTTTCTATGTACATATACGAATTTGTATATTTGTATATTGGAAAGTGTGCTGATGAGTCAAATGGTTAGAGTTTCTACAAAGCTCTTAACAAGAAGCCTAAGTAGATAGTTACACACATATACTATAAATCTTCCGCCCCTCCAGATTAAAATTTCACGACGCCCGCAACAGGGCAGTTTCCAATCTCTGGTTTCGCGTCCCACTTACGATACTTATGTATTTATCGACCGTCCCATACATTAACATTTGGCATGTTAGTAAAACTGACCAAGTGCACTTCTTTTAAAAAATGAGATTTTAGTCTCTAGCAAATGTCAGATGCATTATCTTTTTAACCGACTTTAAAAAGGAGGAGGTTATAGATTCGACCTGCTTGTATGCGGGTTTGTCGCCACATAAAGGTGTGTCCTCACTAGCGAACAGTTCGCGAACAATGCTCTCAAGTTGTTCGCAAACTTCTCACAACCATTGCTCGTGTAAAGGTGCGTCCTCACTAGCGAACAGTTCCCGAACAGACGATTCCTAGGAAATTCAATTTCCATACTGTTCATGAACAGTTCGCGAACGTTGGTGGAGACGCACCTTAACTCCTCAGCATATGGACCGATTTTGATGATCTCTTTTTTATTCGAAAGCGGACGATGCACGGTGTTTCAGCAAAAGTTATGGGTAACATTAAAACCTACGTTCCTTTTTTAACATTTTAAGATACAAGAATTTGTGAATCGGACACTTCAGATTCTTGACTTTTAGTGCAATTTTATTTATTTTTTTTTGAAGTCGGTTTTAATTTTTTAATACATAATGCCCACTACTTCCCGTTTCCATGAAGATTCGCGACAACGTTGCATTTACTGCGCACAATCGGACTTTCTCTCGGGTACGCCGGAACAACCGCGAAGCTTAGCGACGAGGAGGGTTTCAAAAGTCACCCGGCCGTCGTAATAAATCTTCATGATTCACGATCCAGAAACAGAAGAATCGCGGTAAATCTCGTGAGCGTGCGCAGCGTCGGCCGCTTGTCGAAAGCAATACGGCTTTGTCTCGTTCAAATACGAGCTAAAGTAAATATTTTGAAATAGTAGCCTGAATAAATGGCAAAGAAAAGAGCGCAGCCTGGCATCCAGGTGAAACTCAATCCACCTTTATGAGTGTTTGTTCGAAAACAAAGAGTCACACAAGGAAGAGTTTATTCCTCATTTTCGATTTATTTATATTTGCTCGAGGCTCTGTTCCATTTCGGTTGCACCGGGACTTCGGACACACGCTGTGTACAGAATTGGGCATTATCCGAATAAATTTTTATTGGAATAAAAATTACAAAATAATAGTAACACTCCTTATTGAAGAAGGAATATTCAGGGTTGAAACTTACAATTATGTATGTACTTATCGATTTTACTCATCAAGTATATATGTACACTCGTTAGAATTTACGAGATTAGTCAGTGAGCTAATCACTTAGAACGGGACTCCCCCCCCCTCGGAAAGTGGAACCCAGGACTGCAGCCCCCGTTTAGCCCCCCTTTTAATTCGGATCTGGTCCCAAGCGCCACCACGCTCTCTGTCTCATAATTGATTGATTGGCATATTTATACAAATGCCGCGTAATTATTCCAAGTTATCTTTTTAAACGCGCCGCGTATCGAACAATTAAATTTTATAGGGGTAGAACGATTTTATAGTGCGATGCCGAGATCGTTTGCAAGTTGAACAGCGACGAAGTGAGTATCACGGAGCTAAACACGTGCGGGGACCGGAGGCATTGTTACCATACCTGTTTATGTAAATAAAAAATTTAAAAAATAATTTTAAAAACGAGCTTTTATTAAAATGTACTAAAAAAAAATAACTTTGATACTGGCCTAAATGACTGCCTTACAAGAATTCCTATATATGACCAACAACAAAAGCGTGGGGTGTAAACATTGAAATGTCCTTTAACATAAATATTTTTTTTATTTAAATTTATTTCATGCTTTTTAGTATGTGTGTCAAATTTCAAGTCGATCGGACATGTGGAAGTGGGTCAAAATTAGCTTACAAGATTCCATCCTCAAAAACTACTTAACTAACTAACGAACAAACTCACAAGTGAAGCTAAATAAAAGCTTGTAACAAAAAAAGCAGATTTAGAAGTGTGGCAGAAAAAAAACCTCACACGTGACAGTGATTCAACTGAATTCATGAATACCTAGTTTAACGATCCCTTTATTAACACAGTCACTCGCGTAATTCTAGTCATCCGATGTTAGAAAATAATCGACCATTAAGTGGCGAACTATTCGGAAGTAATATAAAGTTGTGCAACTAATAATGACACATGTATCACTCGCGTAATTCTAGTCATCCGATGTTAGAAAATAAGCGACCATTAACTGGCGAACAATTCGGAAGTAATATAAAGTTGTGCAACTAATAACTACACATGTATCACTCGCGTAATTCTAGTCATCCAATGTTAGAAAATAAGCGACCATTAACTGGCGAACAATTCGGAAGTTAATATAAATTTTTGCAACTAATAATTAGACAGGTATCGGAAACGACTCGCGTCATATCGTGAATAACCAGTAATTGTGAATTACCATTGGCGTCGGTGGTAAAGTTTCACATTAAATCAGAGAATTGTGATGTAGATCGGCCTCGAGATGAATCAGGGAATTGCTTCGAGGAACCTGGCGGACCACTTTCACCGGGACGTTAAATAAGCGAGCGCTGTGCAATGAAAGCAATCGAACTGTTTTTTCGAGACACTTTTATGTTGTCACTGGAGGTGCAGCCAGCTCGTGAAATCGACGAAGCGATAGAGTAAATACATTTCGATAGTTAACGGAAACGAATTTCCTGAAATTTGTGGCAATAACGACCCGATGGATGATTCACACGGAAAGATTCCGAACCCGGAAATTCATAAAAATTAGAGGCTTTGTGAATATTTAGGCGATTTCCTTCTGATTACAACATAATTTTTTTTTGCTGCCCAAATTCACTCTAAGGAGTGAAATTCATCCATTAAATTCCGGCTATTTTCCGAATTTGTATTATAATTCGCGAACTGTAAGAACTGTGAGTTACCAAATGATATATCTTGAAATTTTCTTTCTATCTCTTACAGATTGCGAGTTACAAAATAAAATCGGAAAATAACCTAATTTTCAGAGGTTAAATTCAACATCTTAGAGTGAATTTGAGCAGCAAACAAAATTTGCGTTGTAATCAGGAGGAAATCCCCTACGAATTCATAAATTTTCAGATCTTTTTTAATTTCCGGGCTCGGGATCTTCTCTTGTTAGTCAGAACCCGGTTGCCCGATGGTTCAATTTATAACCTCATTACATCACCGAAAACTGCTCGGATACTGCTGCTAGGATAAAGATAATTAAACGTCTACTGTGTTACACACGAGTATAGTAGGAATTTCTTATGTAAACGCGGAAAAGCTGTTTTTAAACGCAACGAAGTAATCCCCACTTATTTGCGCGCTTGGTCATGCCAACCAAACGCATTCAAGGATTATCTACAAGGTGGTTAAACGAGAATTTGAAACTCATATTTTTCCATGGCGAAATTTACCCTTCGTGGTCACACGGGGTGTAGCGTGCCCCAGGATATGTATTTGCCAATATTTCTGTAAATTTTTTACCTTAATAATAAAATTTTAAAATTTGGCGAACTAACTCTAAAGAAGCATTATTATCCAATTTTTTTTTAATTCAAATTTTAACATATCAAGATTTACATTTCTAAAGAAAGACTATTAGAGCATGATAATATAAGTATTACGAATAAACGATTATCACTCAAAAGTTAATAGATTCAAAAATACGAAAATGGTAACTCGAAAATTACTCTGGAGTGCTGTGAACCCCATGTGATCGATTTGTGATTAGAAGAAAATGTGACCATGGAGGGTTAAGTATAATGTTGGTATTACTGACGTATTCTGGTACTCCCCAATTTATGAAAAATTTTAGAATATAATTCTTTCTACTGGAACTATTTCTGATACCGTGCACAGTTTAAAATTTAAACTTTCTTTTAACAACTGCTGTAAGACTACATCATTTCACGCCTGGCTGTCTTTGCGTAAACTATTTGACAGAGAGAGTAAATGGAATACACAAAGAGTGAAGGAAATAGTCATCCACTACTGAAGATTAAATCTTTCAAATCATTCGTCAGGCCTTCATGAGAGGATACAATTAAAAGTGTAATTAAAAATGGACGAATTACGCTGCATAAAATTATATTACAAAATTTCTTTAACTAATTACTGTTAACAAGTTCATCAACGAAGAAGCAGAAACGTGTTGACGAACAAATGAAACAAGTGCCGAGTTCAAATTTTTAAAACACAATCTTCGAGTAATGCGATGTGCAGAGAAAACTGAATCGATGTTTACCAGTTTCTAATAATTCGCAACACCAAATTCATTAACTGGTAAACACTGGTTCGTTCCAACTTCGGTTCAAGCCCAGCTGATAACTACTTTCGATTTAACATAACCAAAAGTTGGTGCGTTAACTCCGCGCCAAAATTCGAATAATTATTCTGTCATTGGTGCGTTGGGTCAGTCAGACTCGTTGACCAAGGTCAGCGAGCGGTTCTTAAAAATGTTATTGCACCATTAATGGCCGCGGTCAAGCGGACAACGAATTTATAACGTATCAGCCGCTACTTTACGGTCGTTTACCGCGCGGCGTTACAATTCCTTCGACCCCAATTAAAAAGAGAAAAATAGCTGATCTTCCTCGGGAAGATCAGTGGCGTCGATACAAAGAAGAGCGAGAGCAGGCCAGCACACTAAGGAGCGGGAGATAATGGAGGGTATATTTATACAGAATAATTCAATCGCTCGAATCGATCGATTGAATAATCGTATTGGGCCAGTTTATGCCGTCCGAGTAACGAGACCATCGACTATCGAGGACACGGCATCTAATTTTGTTCTTTATCGCGTGTATTCTTATAGAGAGCGTCAACACGATAATGTTTCGTAATTACGAGAAATCAGATGGGACACGGTATACGCGCGTTCAGCGATTTCCACCGTGTACGTTCAGATTATCTATATCCCCTTTAAATGCTGTCGCAGATAACGAAATAATTAATAACCTATACAGAGATAGTGTGTACACACAATACGCGCAAAGTTCAATCGGCCGTTTCACGAGAACTCGCCTGGGATCTCGATCAATGTTCGTTTCCTCGGACAGATTCCGCGTGTCGATGCGCGACATGCATCCTCGTTTCGGGAGTGTAATATTTTTGGGTAGAATGATGTACGGACGAACGACATGCGTCACGCGCGGGCTCGTAAAGAAACGTAAGCATGGAAATTCTGCTTAACACGCTCCGCGTTCGCGTGGGCACTTGACGGCGGCCCACGATATTTAATGAAAGTGAAACTTTCGTTAAACGAAAAAGGTAGATAAGTAGTTCTCAATAAAATTCAGCGTCGAAGTCAACATAGAATAAAACAGAGCTGAAACTATGACGAATATAATGCGACTACTGTGCTTCTTTAATTGAATATCGTAATATACTTTTCCTATCGCCTTTTACAGTTCTACCACAAATCGGAATTTCCATCACAGCGACGAAAGAAAAATGCGTGCGCAGCATTGCGTATAGGATGCGTTATTCTTTTTCTGCAGAACATAACCTAACTAAAGTCGTAACTGTTAAGTCCATTACGCGAGCCCTCTATTGGCTACCCTACTAACAATGGAGGGGGAAAGACACATTCAGAGTGGTGGTAATGGTGTGCGTGAACTGAACAGTGTCATTTCACGCACACCAAGGTGTTTTTGATCCTACATAAAAACTGACCGGATGTTTGAATCGCCCTATTGGTCGGTTGTAATACGAGATAACCCCAGAATCAAAACATCGATCAAGTTGATAACTACTGGATCGCTTTTTTATGGAAATTGGATCCACTGATTTTAGTTATATTCGCTTTCAGATACTATAATGGAACTGTCAACACTGATTTTGTATCCTACGAAATACGTGCGCGTGTTACTTTTAAAATTTGAGACAAAGAATTTTAAATGGTCATCGTTTACTTCCGATGTAAAATTAAACCAAGTCTTCCATTCGTCAGCGTTTCTGAACCATTCGAGAACTTTCGATACTTGAGAAGTCGGATATTGTTCGGTGGGATTTAAGCGATTGTGTGGTTGAGAAATTGGAAGATTATGAATTGCATATTCGCCAGACCAGGCCATTCACTCTATAGAGTTGCAGTGAAAGCAATCGCGGATTTTAGTTGTCCTCGATCTGCACCATCTTACCTACTTCCAAGTAAAATGAAAGTGCTCTCAGGTTTTATATTTTTGATATACTCAACCACCCAAAATTTTCGTAAAATCATTTGAATCAAGCTAACTTCAAAATGGTGGATTAATACGATCGATTCGCGGAAGGTTTAGAGCACAGGATCTTTTATAACACTTTATACACAATATTCTAAACACAAGTTTAAAACAAACGAAACTAAACATTATTCTAAAAATATCTAAGTATATAGTATTTTTTAAAATATTATCAAAGAAACAACTGATACCAAGAAATTAAATCGATACATCTAAAAACACAAGGAAACTGATCGAGAGATCATGGCATCTGTCCCCAACTCGATGACTACCAACAAAGAATTCTTTACGCGAATCCATTCGAAATTGTTACGCGGTTTTCTTTTTATTCGAGTTCAATGCATCTAGTAGAGGTTTCAAGGGCAGTTCGATCCAGTTTATCACTTGATACTTCGCTGTGCTGTAACACTGCTCTGCATACCTATACTTACAAAATAATTTACATAAAACGATCGACATAACCAACTTCAATGCTTTTTACTAAATCTTCACACGTTTCTGTGAAAATTATTCAACCTCAAGAAGTCTTCCATTCAGTAAAGTCTATTATTTATTCCGCTGAAAGTGTTTAAAAAATGACTAAAATTCTCTGATTCCATCTACGGAACAATCCCTTCCAATATGTGACAGTCGTTTACCACTGACGAACCTGCCAATATCTCACTAAAGCGTTTAAACGCGAAGGTACGTATATATCTCTTCTACAGCCGTTTCCTCTCCACATTTCGCTAATTACTACTTACTTAGTCAGCTTCGTAAACTATACACTTGCAACTTTCATAATGAACTTTGTATACAAATACGAAGCGATATCGTTGTTCGTTCCTTCAAAACATTACGTGACGACACCCGCTATCGTAGTTTTATATACTTCTGGCGAAATTCACCGTCGTAGTCAACTGTCAATAAATGGAAATTATGAACGCGATAGGAGAATCATTCTATTCTGTAATCTACGGACTCTACGCTGTCCTGGTAATCTAGTCCGCGGGGCTACGACCTATTTCGACGTGTTTTCACTTGTTGTCAACAAAAAACGTTCCGTCGCGTTGCGAGGAAGATCGCTATTACCATCCGATTCGCATTCCCACTGAAATAGAAGACATCGATCGAGCAAAGGGGACGCTTCGACGACGAACACGCTGAAACACTCACGCGACATTTGCCTCCTACGAAATCGCTCGAAGATAAACCATCGTCCCTCGTTTCGCGACGTTTGTTTACGGTGCAGGCCTTTATCCGCAATTATTCAGGCTGGAATAATATTCGTGGCACGTGTGGCGGCACATCGTACACGCGACGAACGTTACGAATCTGTCTCTCGATGCGTCAGACGTTGCTGTTCCACGCGGATTCGCGTCGATCGCGGCTAGGGGAAACTTCGATCGAAAATGGGCACTTACCGAGGGTGGAAAGAATAACACAGAGGAGTCTCTCTTCTAGCACGGACTTCCGCGCGATTCCAGCGGGAAATATCGTTGCACCGGTCTTCCCACTGTTAACCGACGAAGTATTCTCCGTTGCCGTTTATCCGAACCGGCCGTGTCGGCCACCGAGCCCGAGCTTACTGCTAAGAAACCGTTGGCATGTCCGCTTACGAAAATCCACGGCCACAATGTAGAGCGCGTTGCATGCACGACGAACGGACCGTTGGCCACCGTCGATCGAATACTGCACTCGAGAACACGCGTGTTCTCCCTTTTCTGCCTCCCCCTATCGTGCCTTTATTCCCCCTCCCCCCTCGTTACCCTTCGCTCGCCGATCAAGAGCATCCTCGCCTCCTCTCTTTTTCTATTTCCCGCGGCGATTCTCTATCATCCTGTCGCGCGGCATGGGTACGGGTAATTACGTTTTTCTGACCCCCTCCCGAATGCTCCGCTATTTACTTCGATGGGCAGCGATCTGTTAGAATTTAAACACTGCGCGATATACGCGTATCTTGAGACGCGCGGGTACAATTGAACGTGTCACGTGTGGTGTTATCGCGGTGGATGGTATTTTTCATCCGCGTCGCACAGTGGTTCTAAATCGCTAATAAACGGCAAACCGTTCAAAACGCTGAATACGAATCTGACATTCAAAATTTTTTAGAACAAAATAGGGAATCCAATATGGCGGACGCGTATATCAGAAACGTATCAAATTTGGTTTAAATCTGGTATCTTACAGTTTTCGAGGTTGCTGATTACGAATCTGAAGTCAAAATTGCAAAAAACAAAATGGCGGATCTAATATGACTGGTATAAACTTTGTTTTCAAGTTAATCAATCTGTAAGAGATAGAGAAAAAGTTTCAAGTCAAAAGTTACTTCTTTTAATTAGGACTATCATTTGGTAACTTACAATTCTTACAGTTCGCGAGTTATAACACAAAATCGGAAAATAGCCGGAATTTAAGGGGTTCATTTCACCCCCTTAGAGTGAATTTGGGCAGTAAAAAAAATTGCGTTATAATCGGGAGGAAACCCACTACATATTCACAAAGCCTCAGAATTTTTTGAATTTCTGGGTTCGGGATCTTTCCTTGTCGGTATTTTGTCATGGATAATGGGCAGCACGTGCCGTGCGGCGCACCTACAGTTGTAATTAGATTGCCGTCCTCCTTGAACGCCTATGTGCGGTCACCGCACGACACACCTAACTTTGCGGGGATAGATTGCTCCCGTGTAGTGCAGTCGGTGGTGCGTTAGCTTTGTTAACGTCGGTGTCCACTCGCTTTTCAAAGTTTCTTATGCGAGGAAGTCTCTTGCATAATAATGCTAAAATTTTTTTACTGATTTTTTTCAGTATTTATTGATTTCTGTAACTGTAATAATTGTAATGAGAAGGGGGCATCCGGAGACTTTTTTCCAGGAGTGGGGTGGGGGACAACTTTGGGATAATGGTAAAGAAACATGTATTACTTCTCTTGCTTTTTTAACCGATTTTGTAGTGTCAATTTAATTAAAAATTTAAAACTGAAATTTAAAAATATTCCCGTTTTTAGTATAAACATAATAAAGATCAGGTTTGAAAAATAATCGATTTTTTTTTCAAAAGCCAGGGGGTAATTGCTCCTTCCCCCCTTCCCTCCGGAAGCCCATGGGGGGCATACATTATGAGGTGACATAACCTCGTCACGTCGGAGCTTCAGTGGGGAATACGCCTACCAATGGACAACCCCTCTTACACCAAATCCTTCCTCGCGCTGCAGTACACTATTTATATCCTTCGGTATCATGCAGTGCCTGTATTCAGGGGTGGATTTGTACGCAGGCTGAGGGTTCCTCCTTACATTACATAAGGCTTTTTTGGGGGGGCGGGGGAGGTGATAGTGAATTTCATAGGTTTCTTTTTACATGGTGGTAGAGGGAGTCAGGTAGTCACTTACGTAATATTTCCTAACATTTTTTAATAAGAAAAAATTTAAATAGCTTACAAATTCTTATACTTGGGGAGGGAGGGGTAAGAAATCACAAAAATTACTCTTACGTAATTTAAGGACGTCTCCTAAATAGGCTGCAGCCTAGGGAGACAAGTTTTGAGAAGAAAAAAATTGAAAAAGATAGCAAAATATTTTTGCCTGTAACTTTTTACTTTTTCATCGACAATAATAGCATAAAATGTATAATTCTAAAATAAAATGTCTATTTATTTTCCGTAACACACAGACTTGAAACAACTTTCAACGTGTAGTAGATTAGCAATAACTCATACGTGAGTTCTCATAGTGAATTGATTTTAAAATTGTCTCAACACTTAAATTAAAATAATTGATGATAGTACTTCGTGGAAAAGGCGACAGACGCTTAATAACCTCGGGACGCCATGTCCAAATCCGCTCCTGGCTATATTATCATCAATACGATGGTATTTACATTAATGGAAAACATTGTTTTCAAACGAACGTATGGTAAAGGTAACAAAAAATGTGATCTAGGTTGCAAATTTGCAACTAGTTCCTCTTAAACAACTTCTTAGAACTTCATAAATATAGAAAAAATTCAGTCAATCGAACGTTTTGCGTTCGCAGATAAGACCAACCAGTTTTTGGTTTCGTGACGAGGAATGTCACGGAACCCCCTTATTTATTTCTTACATCGAAGTAGCGGTTAATCGACATTAACGGAGGTTGAAAAATACACGTCCTAAGATGAAGAAACAGTGAGCACGTAATAAGGTAACGTCACAAATAATATTACAAGAACTGGAAGTTTCTATTGGAAACTATGACAACTCTATTTCGTAAGCAACGGCAAACAGTAGCTTAACACGATTTAACTCCCTTGAGTATTACTGAGAGTGCTTACTGGTCGTGCAGCGAGTGTTAAAGCGTGGGTCATCGATGACCCGCGTGCCGCAAGTAGAAGGGCTCGAGGTATCGAAAGAACTTTCGTGATGAAACTGCTTTATCATTAGTCGATTTTCTGCCTTGTCATTTCAGGTGTAGGTACGTGCGAAATCTACTTTTATGCCTGTTAATCTAAACCAGTTAGCTCACGAGCCACCAGTTAGTCAACCCTGATCTACACTATTTTCTGCCGACTGGTGCGCAAGAAATAATTTTTAGTCTCTTCAATTCGAACTTTTTGTGGTACACGTGTACTTCCGACTTCTTAACGAAGTTATTTGCGTGTACCTGGAATCTATTGCATGCAAATTAAGATCATAATTATACATTCTAGTCCGAGCAACTTTCATCTCGGACAGTTCGTTCACGCGACTGATATAAGTATGTATCCCTGTAACAGCTTCCTTTTATAAGTCTACGTGCTAATAAGTAATTCTTCGTTTTACCAATTGCAACCGGTTTAAGATACTGGAACTCGGTAAACGTACTTCACGTAATATCTCTGTAATATACGATAACGAGAGCAAATAACAACTTAATTGGTGCGATGACTTTTGAATGTTAATTCTTATTTAACAACTCAGAAAAAAAGACTAAGAAAAAGTTATTAACACATAGCAATAATAATACACTAATTTTAGTCTGTTATAGGCGAAGTTGAGAAACAAATCAGTTGTGTTAATTAATTATTATAGAGACTGCTTTATTGTTAGTCAAACCAGCAGTACTTTAAAATCAAGGACAGGCGTTACAGGAACAAGTGTACCTTTAAATATAAAATCAAATTGAACAATGCAATTAATCGAGCTAATAGGGCTTTGGTAGCCAAGTGGCTGCTATCATAATGAAATATGATTCAGGATAACCGTTGACCTGCTCTTGCGGTATTTATCAAGTTTAACCACGTGCTATTAACATCGTAGTCGCTCGACCGGATCGTGTATTCACGGTTTCTGTTGTTTATCGTAATGTTAATAATGTATCAATTGCTCGGTTATTATTTGCTTCGCCAGGATTTATCTGCAGATATCACTATCATCGTGCATGATCCACTTCCTGTAAATGTTCTGAACTTTTTAACTGTATGGAATGTTTTTAACCATCTCGATTATAAATCTTACTCTTTTCAAATAATATAAATTGAATTTCGACCGCAAAAATTATTCTAATTAAAAGAGATGATTTCGGCGTACTGGTTCGGTCTCTTACTCTTTTCTTTTTGTATATAAAGCAGGTATTAACTTTCTGGGACACGAGCCGTGAATAGTTACGCTAAGATACGTTCGGCGTATGTCATTCCATTTTGTTCATAACTTTGAAACGCCGTAATAGGCTTTTTTTATGTATTTTTTTATTGAATAATTTTCTATTCGTAATGGTAGATAACTAGGCTGAAGGAAACTATTTCCCAGTAAACAAAGTATCAGATTTTTTCGACGCTGTGGCCTACGTCTCGCGTGTCCCTGCGTTAATCATCCGTGACCGTTATTTTGAATGATTTATAGCTCTGAATAATTTATCGAGTATATAAGTATAGCATTGGATCAATTACCATGACTATTTATACTTCAGAAATGCTCGCGCATAATACAAAATACATAGTTTATTTATAATGATAACAAAGTATGAATCAGGGTTGCCGATCTGAGATCGATTAATCGAAAGATCGATCTTTTGCCCCGTAATTTTCGATTTTCTGGATCGATTTTTCAGTATAAGTCGATCCTATGGAATCGATCCTTGGGGAACAGAAATCGTGTTCCGATTCTTTATTATTTATACGTAGGTATTGGGAAACCCAGCGGAGACGCGGCTTAGATTTCAGCGCGGTGGTGGTAAGTTGGCAAACTATTGAAAGTAGGTGCGCATCCCAAAAATTTAACGTTCGAAAAAATTTAAAAACCCTCGTTTATCACAATATGCCTATTATAAACACTGATAATCATATGGACTTCGACCGGATGTCGACCTACTCTCAGTAGTTCAATTTTCTGTGACTAGTCGGCGTATCGAAATTCTAGGTTTCCCAATACTTTTATCGCGTATTTCAGCTGAATTAAAAAATAATCTATTACCTGCTTCCCACTTTGTGATTATACCGCTATATTTACCGGTTTTTACTTTTGATATAATTTTATTGTATATTGCTTTTCCTGTGTTTTTGCACAAGATGGCGGTTCAAGCTTATTCGCTTATATCGCCCAACGAACTATAGTCCCATTTCTTCCCCCTCCTCTACCCCAATTACGAATTAATAAAAATCCCGTTCATATTGCGAATAACATTTATTCATCGTCTTGTACAACTGTTGTTTTCTCTGACACGTACAGGCCGTCCAAGAACTTCCTAATGTCCTTGTTCTTTACAGTTGTAGATTGTTGTATGAGAGCGGCTAAAAACGTTTGTCCATGCGTTATCGAACATCAGATTCAAAATGCTTCTATACTTCCACGCTACGAATTATTCGACACTTACCAGAACGGGAGACGTCTTCTAAAGAATTTCCTTCGATAATCAGTTCGTCCTTTTGTTTGGCTGAGTTCGAGACAGTCACTCCTGGCGCCATCTTCACGCGACGGATGTATTTCTCACCCAGGAAATTACGGATCTCGATTACTGTGTTGCTTTCGGTCGTGACGCAGTTAATGGGGAAATGAGCGTATACCGCTCGCATTTTGTACTGGTAGCCCTTTGTCACGCCTTTCAGCATATTCTCAATGTGGGAGCAAACTGTGCGCACAGCTGCTAGTTCCTTCTTCGTACCGAACCATTTCTCCACTTTCAATAACCTTGGGCTGAGCATCTAATACAGAAATAAGGCATATTTAAAAATGGTCCAGGTTTATGTTATTACTTCTTCTTAGCGTCCGGTTGATCAGACAAGGATTTATCATTTATAAGCAAATGAAGGGGAATCCCAGTATCATCAAACAATATTCAAATTCACAAGCTATCGTCCATAGAAGACTAATAACGTTTACTCACACGAATATCCAGTGCAAGGTGCTTGAAAGAACGTTTAAGGATCCCCCTGGGTCCTTTAACGGTAACCAAACGGGACTTGACTGTTACAGTCAGTCCCTCAGGTATTTTCACAGTTTGATTCGTTACTATTTGCTTCATCCTGTAAAGCATTACAAATATAAAGTACAATTCAACTTTAGAAACTAAACAAAGAACAACCACGATTATCAATTATACACATATTTTTATTTGTGCGGGCAAGTATCGTTTGCGAAAGATTACTTAAAGCATCTGCCTTGACTATCGCGTCCAATACTTCGTTTCGTTCGCTAAAATCTGACTGAAATTGATGTACTAATTTTGCCTGAAATTTTACCGCGCGCGAGATAACAGTGCAACAATCAAATACTCCATCGTACCATTTGCATTTCGTCGCGTTTACCGTTCAATGCATGAAACACAGTTTCTAGGTTACTTTCTAACCACAACATCACGTCAACACGCCACAAAGCTGCAAGTTCGATTCAAAAAGCAAAGAAATGAGAATGAATTTCTCACATTCGCGAGACCGAAGTAAATGTGAACTTAAAAACAGGGGCAAACAAACGCGCTGCAACGTTTCGCCCGGGACGAGATGTTGACAGAAACGGGGAAACCAGGTTATGCTTCACTACGATCAAAACGATCAGTTTTGCCAAAAATAATACTCAGCCCCGCACAAACATAGTAGCTAATACGAATTAATACGAATAATGTTTCGCAACGTTTATCGCATTTGCCGGATTGCTTTGGATTTCACTAAGTGTCCTTTCTCTTTATAATTCCTTTACCTCGCACACGCTATGGGATAACCGGAAAAGACCGAGGCGCTGGAAAAGCATGTCTGCTAACTTTCGGAACGAATGAAACTCGTAGATCAGAAAATCGTGCTCAATTTCGAGTACCGCGATTTGCCCACAGATGGGGCGTTTCAAATTTTATTCGAGACTAATCGAAATACTGAATTATTTACTAATATGAATATAATGAATTATATACTAATATCGTCCTTTGTATAAATAAGAAATTCAAGTAAACGTAAAAGCTTCCTCATTTTAAAATGAATTCCATTCTACTATCGAATCTATTCTTATCCATTCATTCGACTCGCGAAATATACGAGACTCTACGGGCGAATTCCACTTACGCAAAAATCGCCCATGATTTTCATTAAGGTGTGTTTTTCTATACGCAACTAGACGCAACGTCAGGAATTTCAAAGTCGATTTTCTCGAAAATGAAGCGCAATACCAAAAAATTGTATTCCTTTTTCTCGACTAATTGAATTGTTATAAGTCGAAAAGAAACAGTGACTTTGTTTGATATCGCGCTTCATTCTCGAGTAAATCGACTTTGAAATCCTTTACGCTGCGTCCAGTCGCGTACAGGAAAATCTACCTTAATGAAAATCACAGGTGATTTGGGCGTAAGTGGAATTCGCCTTATGTAGTGCTCGTGTTACTGAATTAAACAGTAAGGAATAGTCCACGAAATGTTTAATTATTGTTAGAAATCTTCCCATCGAACTTACTATATAAGATATTACAAGAGACATCTATATAGAATTCGGTTTTCCTATGCCCAAAAGTAGGAACCAAACCTCTAACTGCAAAATGGCCGATGGCGTTACTGAAGTTAAGTAGCTAGTCACCACTAGTGTCTTTTGTGCGTGATTTTTTAGCTATTAGTCCCGCGTTTTACTTTAAAGTATGCGCGAAGCGTGTTACGCTCGTGTTATTCAGAGAAAGATTTTGAAAGCCGATCGAGGGTTTGCTCGAGCTTTACGATAATTCCCCTTCGTGCGACACCGCACGATTGTTTGGTTACTTTTCGTGCACGATAAGTACTTCAGGAAAATCCCGAGGTATCGCGACGATTTCGAGCCGCCGTAAGTAAATTTCTTACGCACGCATAGAAGTTATTCGAGCTGCCCCGTACGATCGCCGGGCCCCGCAGCTGGGCGAGGAATTTCTGTATCACTTTTATTTCTATGAGGAGTATTCAACACGATCGTATGTTGTGTGTAGCTTCGGTCACGGGACTACCATCGCTGAAGGGACTTTTGTTAGAATGGAATCAGCCTGGGAGTATCGGTGCGCAAAGGACGCTTGGGACGCGAAACGTTCGAAATAAACACGAAAATCTAACGGCAGCTTAACGACGTCGGTGAAGTAACATTACCAATAGCCTGAAATATAGCACACGATAAACAATCTCCACGGTTATTTTGAATTCTCATCCGAACTTACCAGGTCTATTTATTTTTTTTTTTTAATAGAAAAAAAAGCGAAACTGTAGAAACAAAAATAAGTACACGAGAGTTTGAAAATTATAGTTCGAGGAACGTCGTTTTTCTTTAGTTCGCTTTTACGAATGTTCGGTTTCCACAATTGCAAGAGTCTTATGTTTTTGATTTCCTACAATTCGAATCCACTTTACTATGAATAAAATATTCGAAGCATATTATTAGAATATTGTAGTGCCGATTTTGCAAAATTGTGAATCTTTTAAATTCCTTTCCGCTTGAAGACAAGCTCGATTTTACATTAAGCATGGATAACAAAGTTAGGAAAAATTTGGGCGAAAAGAGAAGCGCGACGCAGGTGGACGTTAAGCAGGAGGAGTCGGGCACGTTTATTTCTAAGAAAAGTGTAAAGAGGTCGATGTTTACGAACGAGGTATTTGATAAAAAAGATTTGCTGATAGCGCAGTTACAGGAGCAAGTCGCTAAACAGAGGGAATGTATATCGTATTATGAGAGCATAGTGCAACTGATGAACTATAGACTGATGAAGCTGAAGAAAGTTCTGAAAGCTCATCAGTTAATGGAGGAACTTGATTGATCATTCTGATTATGCAGAGTAGTTAATCGAGATAGTTTCTTAAAGAGTTTAAAATATATGAAGAGTTTTTGTATTCGAAGCGCGTGTACCTTTTATATTTTTGTTAGAAGAAATGTGTCTACGCACGTTATGCACGCTTCGAATACAAACGGCGATGCTTTGGTAAAAAACATTGTAATATTTTTAAACAAACTGTAAATATATGTAAAAACTGATGTATATATTTTGTGAAATCTTGTGTTCGTTGAAATTTCTTGAATTCCCTTTAACACGCAGAAGCTTGGGAAGCTACCCAGCCTTTGAATAATGATTTGTTGGATTTTTGCGTAAAATTGAAGACGAGTTCCTTATTAGAAAATGTTACACTCGGTCGCTCGTTGAAGATAATACTCTTTGCACAATGTTCTACTTTCCCTTATCATTTGTTAGGATCGCTCGAAAGATGTACATACAACTTGTTTATTCGTTATCATTATGATTTATATACATTTATAAACTGTTGGTACATTTAATTTTACGTATGTAGTAAATATTGTTAAATCAGAGATATCAAAATATACCGAATCTGTAATTCGAGGAAAAGATTACAATTTATTTTCTTAATTGCTTTAAACGAAGCCAATTATTATTGACCTCAAATTGCATTTGTACACTTCACTGTTTGTGGCAAATCAGCATTCTCGTTCAGTTCTCTTCATTTACAAAACGTCTGTTCCTGTACGTTTAAAACTTACGCAGTAATAAATAACTTGGGGAATAACTACTTCGATCGGCCGAAAAATTGAGCTATTTTTAAAGATTTTTTTGTCGGTAAATACGATGTATAATGAAATACATCTGTTTGGAGTTTATTAAGCTACTCTTATATTGTACAAAAGAAATTTAAAAAGAATTTTTTTAATTTGTTTTAAATGTTTTTTTATCGCGTCAATATGGCGCTGTAGAAAAGAGGTACGTTCGTAGCGCAGGGGATTTCCCCACTCAGGCTTACCTGCAGCAAAAAATTCGAGAAGATTCTTAATTTGTATGAACGTCGTTAGCGCCCGTGTCTTAATTAACAATTTTTGTCGAAAAATAATCGAAAAAGGGGTGTTAATCAAACTTTGTTTCAAACCGGCCCCATTTTGTTATTTGTCAACAAAAAATTGTTAATTGAGCTACGGGCGATATTAAGAGCGAATCCCACTTCGCCCTTGATTTTCATTAAGGTAGGTTTTCCTATACGCGACTGTTAAGAGTTTTAAACTCGATTTTCTCGAAAATTAAGCTCGACATCAAAAAAAGTTACTCTTTCTTTTCTGCTTATAACAAGTAAATAAGTCGAGAAAAAAGAATACAAATTTTTGATATTGCACTTCATTTTCAAGAAAATCGACTTGGAAATACTTGACGTTCTGTCGCGTATGGGAAACACCTATCATAATGAAAATCACGGGCAATTTGGGCGTAAGTGGAATTCACCCTAAGAATCTTTTCGATTTTTTGTTTCAGGTAAGCCTGAGTGGGGAAATCACCTGCGCCATGGGCATACCTCTTCAAGTGATCTTCGAATTCCAACAAAATTATTTTCAAATTTCTGTTGTATAATATAAGAGTAGCTAAATAAACACCATAAACATTTATTCCATTATACGTTGTATTTACCCAGAAAAAAATCTTTAAAAACAGCTCAATTTTTCGGCCGATTAAAGTAGAATGACCCCCTTAAAGAGTAAATTGTGCCAAACGCGGAAACATCCCCGTTGTCAATTAAAATTTAAGAACACATTCTAGATGGCTTTCCATTACGTTACAATGTGTCTGGATATCAAAAATGATTGAGAAGTACACAAAATACAAAAGATTTATTTTATTTGTTATTTTAAGTAGCAATATACGTTGTTATACGTCGATGTGCATAAATGAAAATACTAAAATATGGATACTACAAAATATGAAATAAACTGTATTTTTACAATACCTGTGTACTGAAATACAATAAATAAAAAGTTACGAGTAAAACGACTCAATACTTTAAATGTTTAAGATTATATCTTCCTTTCGCATCGTTTGCCTATAAAACATATTATATTCCATTGATCTCGTTTGCCTACGCATCAACTATAATTATTAAATTCAGATTAGAGCTACGTTATAGACTACGATAACACGCTTGTGTAACATATTAAAAAATTCCACCAGTATCGTACTCTGTACACTTTACACTCGAATTTTCTTGGTACATTTTATGAAACCCTTCGAACATTAATAAACAATTGCCACGCAAGGAGAACCGATTATCCATTTATTGAACGTTAACCGAGTGCGAGCGAGTGTTACCAGCTTGTGCAATGGCTACTAACACATAGCATTGGGGGGAGGTTGGTTCGAATGTTACATCGGTAAATTAAATGCTTCTCTTCGATGCACAAAAGAAATATATTACAATATAGAAATTTGGATATGCATATTCTTGACTTGTATATTGCTACTTGGAAACTTCATAAAATGCAGCGTCGAAACAATGTTTTTTTTTCTTTTCTTTACACTTACTTTACAATGGTTTTATAAATAGTGTAATTGTTGAGTCTCATTTTCGATTTCTCTTCGACATTAAAAAAAAAAAAAGAAAGAAAGAAAAGACAATAGAACGTAGTGGTAATAATAACACGTTACAAAATCGAAATGAAAATGCTTATAAAATGTCTCCGGCCCCGTCGATTCTTAGAATGTTATCACACAATTACAAATCCCTCGGATTCTGTACTTCTGCACGATAATATGAAGTTCAACTCTCTTCCAGAGCAAAAAAATAGAAGTTGTTCTGCGAATTCTGATCCGCAAACAATCATTCAGCGGCAATAATTCAGATTCTGCTTGTTATCGTGTATATGTACAAGCAAAGAGGTATTTTGTCAGTTTACATCCGAATGGGATCCCTAATAGTCTGCCTGCATGGATAATCGTTGATTGTTGCTTGGCTTCAGGGGTATTGTACAGCGGCGTGCATCTGGGAATCTCTCGTAGTATCTTTCCAATCTCAGGTACTTCACGGTTACTAAGTGACCTGGAAGAGTATTCGCATTATAATCATCGCTGTACGTGTAACTATAATGTCGTTCAGTTTAAAGAGGGAGCCTAGGACCCTAGGAATAAGGTGATTCTTGGGAATTTTTTTCTAAGAAACTGTTAAGCTGATCTTTTTCAAATAACTTCGACAATTATTTGAATTTCTTCATGAAATTTTGTTTAAAATTGTCACGAAGGATAAGACTTTCAAAATCAGTAAAAAGAGTAATCGATTTTCTGAAGCTGAAATAGTCCACTACCCCCTTAAGGCCTTCGATAGATTCTACTTATCAATTAAACACCCACCGTCGAACCAACATCCGTGCAAAGCCCTGTAAGCTTTCCCTGCGTCCTCTTGTGACATACACTTCATGTATACGCAGCCTTCTCGACTACCACGATCCACACGGATGTGAAGTATTTTCACACCTTCTCCGCATTTCTCTAGAATAGCGTCTTGCACCTTCGTCTCCCAATCATCCTCAAATTCTCTGAACACACCAGACGCATAAGTACGGAGAGTTAACGCGCGCGAAGAGACCCGGACTGAGATACTTACACCTCCGCGTCAAACATGTGCCTTATCTTCAAGCATGGTGTCGGCGAACAGGTCAAACTGTTGACCGAACCTTCCATCGTCTCGAATGCCTGACCCTGCCACACTTTAGACTTCTTGTTCAGGGCAGAGTTCTGCGCATTCGACCTGTTCAGGCTGTTATTTGGTAACCAGCGCCACACGTGGAACTCCTCCCCCGCAACCTGTTGCACTTCTCTTCGTATCCTGGGGAATTAATGTTTTTCATTTCGCACGCAGAAAGTCGTAACACTTTCGTTAGTTTGGCGCGCGGCTTCTCACCTGGACTCGTTCTCATCCAGAAACTTCACCGCCTTCTCCCAGAGTCCAGACATCTTTTTACGATCTCTCGGCGGTATCAGATTATCACGCACATGATTTATAGCAAGAAAGCTCTCTTGCGTGCCGCCAGGCGATGCGACTGCCGCGTTTTGATGATGCATTTCGACCATGTTAATTATCTCGCTAACAAGTGTAAATACTTCTTTCTCGGTATTTTTCTTATACCTTATATACCAAACGAACAATTTCTGCATCCCTATAGCTGCTAGGAGGCCTGAGAATATATTGCAGTATTATTTACACAAACTATTTAGTACGACACAATAGAATACACAGGGTGTCCCAGTATCGACGGCGCGATCGAGGAGGGATCGAAAAAAATCAGACGAAAATATGGAATAAACTCTTTTCATTCGAGACTCTGCTTTCGAGAAAATCGACTTACCAATATTACGCGCTTTTGCCTATATTAATGAAAATAATATGTAAAGCCTCAAATGAAAAGAATTCATTCCATTTTCTCGACTTATTTAATCACCCACTTCTTCGACTTATTTTTTCCACGCGGAATCGCCGAGCTCCTCCTCGGTCGCGCCATGAATACTGGGGCACCCTGTATCACATATCCGTGTACACAATGTATTCTCAGTTTAATATTACCACCGCAACATGCACGTTAGAACCGTTCCCTTAATACATTACATGCTAGTACATTACAACAAAGAAATTAATTTACTAATGCAACATAGGTATTTACACCATCAAAGCACCGAGTGCTGTAACATAAACGCAATGCCTTTCCGAACAAACAACATTTACTGCGTTATATAAAATCTCGGTTTAAACTGTCAACAGATTTCTTCCCATAATAAGTCGGTCAAAAATTTACCAAGTGACACGATTAGGAGAAAGGAGAATATGCGTAGAAGCTTGTTCTTAAGTAGGCACTGCATCGGCAGATCCGGGTTCGTGATAATCATCCCGACTTTCCCATTCAGGCGTGTGGAGAACAAGTGGTCCTGCAAGAGAAGAATGCCTTTCGGATATTAATCGATAGTGTTGATCGGAGCGCGGTCGAATGTTTGTTTTACAATACCAAAGAGTCCACGACCTCGCCGAAGGCTCCGTTGTCGTCGCTTATGTCTAAGAGAGATATACCCCATTTGGGATTCTGTATGACGAGCAACTGTGCATTCTGCAAGTCCTCCTTCACCTCCAGGCTCTTCTGTAAAACGATCGAAGAGGACGGGTTGAATGAGTGTTGTGCGACAGAATTCTAGCTCCGTTCGTAATAACGATTTCGCCGTACCACTTTGTCGCTCGTGAACATTTGCATGATCTCGGAGTCGGTCAGGTAAGGAGTCTCGCTGGAATTGTCGCATATCGTCGACACGGCCTTCTTTGCTAAAATCGGTTGAAGCCGCTTTAACAGCCCAAGTACCGAATCTACGTTCTCTTTCATTACGCAATTAACTCCAGGCGCTTCGAGGTCCGCTCCGAGAAAGCATAGTGGTATGTTGCTATCTACAAATTGAAATATAATACTAGAATTCATTATCGTACGCCGTGTAATGTGAATCTGAATCTCAAGAGAATCTGTATTATATGTCTCTGTAACCGTATGCACGAGAATGTACAGAGGAGAAATTCTGAAGAAGATATCTCAACCGAACAATAGAAAAAAAAAACGGGGAAGAAACTCATCATAACGGGAAAGGAAATAAAATATAAAAATTAAATACATATTGTTAATACTTATTATTTTATTGTACATGTTAAAAAAAAAACAATACACATTTAAAATAGTTTCATCAAATTGATTACACATTGCTCGATTTAAGAAAACGTACCTTCAAGTTACTAAAACGATTACTAATATTACCGTGTCCCTCTCCTAAATTTAATGATTCTAATACAATGCCATGCAATGTGATGAATAAATTTCGTATAATGAATCAATGAGACGCGAAGTACAAAATATCTTAACAAAGATTTAACTTATAATCCCTGGCTTTTGCAGATTTATATATCCATTCACTTTTCTAAAACGTTAATCACCGTTCTATTTCCGGCAGATTAATGCGAGCCTGATAAATATTGCAACGTGCTTGTTATTAATACTAATAAGTTGAAGTGAAGAGCTTTCCCACAAACAGTTAGTTAAAAATATATAATTTCCATTGTATTTCCTTAAACATTTCTCCGTATATCTTAGACAGTATTACAATTCTGTATACCTACCCGGTGAAGGTGATGGAAAAGTTTCTGATTTTCCACCGAGTCCCAAGTAAATAACAGCGAGAACTCCAAAAAATAAAGCGAGTACCACTACCAAAATCACAGACACCATGTTCTGGTTGTTGCGCATATCTTCTCTTCTGTTCGTTGGCTCGAACGATCTACTGATCGTTTCTTGCGGTCTATCGAGGGATGACGTTACATGCCTGGAACCAAATTTAAGTTCCATTAAAACGTACATTTATACCAACCGTACCCTGTACGTACCTTGGACTCGTCGTGGAATAAAGTGATCTCAAAGAAGAGAAGTGACCGTTCGAATCTTTCTCCTTCAATTCTGGAAACGCTGTTTGGCGCGAAGGGGGACCTAAAAAAGTGTGCACGATAACGAGTTATAAACAGAAGAATCTTACGCATTAATATACGCTTTATGTAAATTGAATGCCGCTTACTTTTCAAGCTAGCCGAACCGCTAGCTGGTAAATTTACGGACGATCGCGAGCTAAGTCTCCTGGTGAATTCTGATAGGAATGGAGTTTCGTAATTTGCTAGAATATCTCTTTGATTCGTATTGTCCTTCGCGCAGATGTCCTCCTTGACCGGAGACTGTATCGGCGAAATATTCGAATCGAAAAGCGACTCGCTGTATTTGTTGTCCTTTAACGTGTGAATGGACCTCGACTTCGAGTCGTATAATTTTGAAATCTGCTCCGGATCGGGCGCATCTCGTTTATACATTCTGGGATCGTGGGACTTCCCAGCGTTGGTTAAATACTTAGATGGAGAGTAAGACTTGATTTTATCGTCGACGACATCCGAGTCCGAGCCAGTTTCCAAGCCGTCGGTGACGCTTGACGTCTTACTAGTCTTCATATACTTGGTCTGCGTGGTTTTCGTTAACGTATGGCTCGTGAAGGAATTATCGTAATCCGGCGCTATAGGATCTTTAAACTCCGAGTGCGGCGGTTTGTTCTTAGTCGGGCTTTTCGATACGTTCGCATCGGAAGATATCAGAATCGGCGAAGGCGGAGGCATCGGATTCGCCAGAGTCTGCCGTCTGGTGTTCACCGGCGCCTTCTTCTTTTTGCTAGTCGTCGTACTCGTGTCGTCATCTGTGTCATCGCTACTGTATCTAATACATAAACATTCGTTAGCATCGAGCATCGCACGCACGTCCAGCATTATATAAGCCCAACATCCGGCGCGATGCTTCTAAAAAATCTATCCCAAATTAACCATTTCGCGGAAACGGAGAATCCGTCGACTAAAGTTCAGGAAAAGTGGGGTGATGCCTGCCACTGCTCGAATATTATCGTCTACATCGAGAGGCGCGTAAATAATCCAACGGGAAACGTTCGAAAACAACAACGATGGAAACTAGCGAAATATTACCTGGCAGCCAGCGAGTGCCGTGACCCCGTGCCGCCTCTGGTTTCAATGAGATTTTTCAGCTTCTTGGCCAGAATTTTCCTAGTGGTCTGTGTGACGGGGCCCACCGGGTAACCATACTCCATCAATTTGCTACGTAACTCCGAGTCACTCAACGTGTCCACTGACATTTTGTTTACAGGCGAAAGAGCGGCCTTCTCGAAAGAACCCGGTAAAAAAGTCCCCTCGTGCCCGTTCCTCCCACCAGCACGCTCGCAACGCGCAATTCAAGAATTCTCGCCAGCCGCCGATCTACTCCGTTGTGCATCGAACACCCACTATCGGCTTTCACACGTGCCACCCCTCACAATTGTCATAAAAGCCTCGCCGTTAACACCGCGGCCGCACTGTAAATAATCTTGGTTAGAACTAAAAAAATGGCGCAATTTTCTAACGGTCGGGATCGCGCGCATACTCGTCCGCACCGTTTCACGCGTTTCACGCCACTCAACCCTGTCATCGGACAGCCACGGAGCAGGGTTAATCGAGATAATCCAACCGGTCCGCGAACTTCGGGCCAACCTGCCCTTAACTTTTTTATTCCGCCTCCCCGTTAATAATCGCTCTGACCGGCCCGTACCTCGTCGGTCGCGTTTATCGCCGCCCGAAATCGAGGGGACCAGCGGTCCGCGGTCCCGCCACGGCAATTATTCGCGGCGGCAGCGCCGGCGAAATTTTTTTACCGAGTTACACATCACTGATTCGTGATTTTTGGAACGGCATTTTGGAATGTGCTTGGGCAATGTCAATGCTCATACGCTAATTATAGAAACGCGTATGCAATCGAATTACGCGTAGCCTTTATTCTTCTAGAGTGGAAGGAATAATGCTATTAATAAAAGAACGGTTATGGATGCTTTTATTCGAGTGTAGTAGCTCCGATATGGGGCGAACTCCACGTACGCCAAAATCGCCCGTGATTTTCATTAAGCTAGGTTTTCCCATACGCGACTGGACGCATCGTCAAGAATTTCAAAGGAGATTCTTTCGAAAATGAAGCGCAATAACAAAAAAGTGTATTCCTTTTTCTCGACTTATTTACTTGTCGTTAATCGAAAAGAAAGAGTAACTTTTTTCCATATCGCGCTTCATTTTCGAGAAAATCGAGATTGAAATTCTTGAGGTTACGTTTAGTCGCGTACAGGGAAACCTAGCTTAATGAAAATCACGGGAGATTTGAGCGTAAGTGGAATTCGCCCGGAATTAATCGGTAGTGTAGTATGCTGGAAGCTTGAATGGTTTAAAAATAAATTAGAATCTATTTTTTCCCGCGATTGGGACTGATGGGAAAGTAGTTTTATTTTCAGCGTTATCTTCCCCTTTCTATTGCTTTATCAAAGGCCGTTTACATATTAATGCCGCACTGTAGTGGAATCATTCTTTCTGCTCTCTCGATCCTAAATTATAATGAATTTCATATATTTTCAATCGTTTCATTTGCGATAGGTAACTACAGATTAACTGGGCCTTGTACTCGCATGGTTACGTCGAGTTAACTTCGGATTCGATCAGTCTTTACATTTATTGTTGGGGCTTCGAGAGCCTTATTACATTCTCTGCTTTAGTCGCTAAACTACTTAAACACTACTCGAAGAGCTGCGCTGTCGTTTTAATCTTCCTTATCCGAGCTTCAGTATCGTAGTAAATACATTCGACTTCTTATTCTACAATAATCTGGCAAATTTTCAATGCGACCGGTAGCTATTACGGCTGGACTTTGATCGTAGATATATTTTTCAGCGGTTTCTCTTATTTTATCTGCCGTTACTTTCTGCAATAATTGCGAAAACCCACTTATCCTTTATTCGATATTAGAGAATCCGATTGAAACTTTACCTCGTACTCTGCGATTCTTTGGTCGACCGGCTTGTAATGCCTATATCTATACAGATTCTTAACAATATCGAGGAAACGACTTAGCGGATCGTTCAGTATCATTAACTCTTTCGTTTTACATTGATTTACAGCACGAGATACTTCCTTCTGCGTTATCGTCGTGCACAATCTCATCCACTGTTGTTGTACCGCGAACATCATGTCCTATACGAATGTATCGAGGGTAGTTGGTTTCATTAGGATTCGTGATTTGTATACAGTAGAATTATACCTCGAGCATTAATTTCTCGCAGACGTAATAACATCCCCAGATACTAGTAGTCCGTGCCCAATCGTGGAAGAATGATCTGTACATTCGACACAATTCTGTATTGTACGCGCAGTGTGCGATATACGGTGCGTTGTGATTCACTCCACCTGAACATAAATGTACGAGCGTTAAACAGCTTCCGCTGAATCACTGTTACGAGAAAGCAGGATAGTCGCTCACTGCATGTCTTATCCCAGGCACCTACAATCTCTTTAGCTACATTAAGCGCGAAGTGATGGTCCCGTTGCTTGTAACTCGGACCTTCGATGGCTACCGCTACGTACCCTAACTCTTCGTCATCGTCTCTTAGACGTAATTCAGCACCTGCGATATTTCGCATAAAACATTCACGCAACAAAGAACGCTTTAAAATTTATCTCACCTGAGAATCGATACTCGAGTGGCTCTGCGCTGCAATCCGTTAAGTTAGAAACATTCGACGAAGGCTCTTGATCCTCCGTATCGCTAGGGAAATACTTGTTAACGGTTCTTTCCAAGTCGTTTAAACAGATAGATCCACTGCACACCACTGTCATGAAGCACGGTTGAAACAAACGACTTCGAAAAGCATTTAAACTCTCTGTAAAAAAGTTTCTGAAAATTTGGCAAGGTAGCGAATGAATTAAAACAGAAAATGCTTTCGTGATCGCATTTACAGTACTTTTGGACGTTGACGCTTACTTTATTTCAACAGTCGTAGGATATATACTATTCTCAAGCGTAGTATCTTGATACGCCATCGTTGGTAAATAATCCATTATAACTCGCTCCCGGTCTGACTCCATTTTATCAAGCTCGTGTAGAATTATATACTTCTCTCTTCTAACATCGTCGTCGCCTGGAACGTGGTTGAAATTGTACGTGTTGTATGTAAATACGCCACGTATAAATGTGTCGAACAGGGTTCTTCTCTCAACGTACATATGACACCGTTCAGAATCACATCCGCAAAGAACTGAACGAGTTTGTCTATTCTGTGCGAAGGTACCGTTCCATAAAACAGGAACATATCACGCATGGCGATAGCAGCGACTTTTCCACCAATTTCTTGCAAAGCTACCTCTAATTGTTCCTGACTTTTGCTTGTTGTTCGCTATGTCAAGTACAAATATTTAGTATTAACTCGAACAAAACATCAGTGCTTCTATAGATTGTCTACCAAATCTCATGAAATTTAAAACTCAAATTTAAGACTTATTGTTCGTAGTGCAATTGTATCGTAGATTCTGTCTTACCCTGAAAAATAAGTGCTGTAAGAACAGCGCGCTACCACGTTCCTCGGGCCTTTCATGCATCGAACCAGCTGGGACGAAGCATCCCAGGGTGGTAGTGAAAGAATTTCTGCACTCGCACACAAGATGCATGTTATTGCTCGCAGTGCCAGACTCTATTATACTATCTAAACCTTTAGTTCCTTTTCTAGATGCACTTTCACAAGCTTGAGATTTTTTGCAATGATTATTTGAGACAGAGACGTATCCCTTGAAAATGAATGCAACACAACGTTATCCTTAATTTAATCTTTTCTTCTGTAACTGATTTAGGGAAATCAACATACTCTTTGCACGTATTTCAGCACAACACTGCTTTGCATACGGCAGAAATACTTCGAGATCGCTACCATTTTTAATGGAATTTATTCATCCAGCAAACAGTTCAGGCTATTCATGTTGGATGCATTTAAAAACCATTTACTCTCGTACGCATAACAATTGAATATGCATATTTCACTTTTCTTTTCCATTTCTTTCGTTATTCGCGCGTGATCGATCGTATTTAAAAGATTGTTGAAACTAGGAATATTTATAAAATTCGAAAATATATATTTCCACATATAAATTGAATAAATAAAATCATAAATATCGCTTTACAATCGTAACATACTTTCAATAAAAACAGATATTTCGTAAGTTTAATGAAATAGAAGTTTTATTATAATACGATGAAGTTATTAACAATATGGAAAAGTAATGGAATGATTTCCTACAGCACAGAATTAGTAAAATAACATTTTATGATACAATTGTTCTTACATCCCTTCAAACAACGGACACGAGACACTTCATGCATATCTGTATCTTCATTTCGATAATGAAGGGTTTCGTTACGCCTAGCGTAAAATAATCTAGCACACTCATCACTGTTATACTAATGAGTGTCGACATGAAATTTAGTATGTTATTAAATTGCACACAAATACTTATTTACAATATCGTGGAACTGCAATACTCGCGAATAAATATACTGAACACAGTTCGCACAGAGATTGTAAGATCGGAACACAAGTCTCAAACATTAATCTACAATCTGTAATTCCCTTTACATTTACTACTCGGTGAAACCAAAATGAAAAATCGTTCACTTCTAATCCTTACGTTTATTCAGCTTCAGCGGAAAATAGATCTATTCAACCGTAAAAGTATCGTGTTATCAAAGCCTTCAGAATGTCTTCGTACTTCCCGAACATTGCTCGCCAATGTTCGAACATGAGTTAAATATACATTCAAACCATGTAATCAAATTCACGATTCATTACAGTCCGTTACAACTATGTCTCGTCGAAAGAGGAGACTATTTTCACGTTTGCCTTCTGCGACTTGAACATTTCCACGCCTTGTCTTGTCACAGATGTACCGGTTACGTCCAAGTGTTCGAGACTGGGCGCATTTAAAGCTAAGTGTACGAGGCTTGAGTTCGTGACGTGCGGGTAATTTCTGTAACAGTTCGAAGATTGCCATTACTTTTGCTCAGTTGTCGAGAAATTGGAGGCCTCTGTCAGTGGCGGATTTAAGAAACAAGGCCCAACTGGCAAACGTTCCGAGGGGGTCATTTTTTCGGAAAAATGAAGAGATAGTTTACTAAAAAGGGGTAAATCTACAGAAAAGAATAGAAAAGACTATAGCGCTTGTATAAAATCAATTTTTTTTTAAGGATACGGCCCTCTGAGGGGCCTTCTGGGTAGGGGCCAAAGCGACAACTGCTCATCGGCCTCCCTGTTCAATCCGCCACTGGCCTCTCTAACGTTCAAACGTACCTAACAACCAATGTCTTCAAGTGTGGATTATTGAATACCCGCTTGTCTTCCTCTATGACTATAACTCCTTCTGGGTTATGAATTATCCTACGATCACTCGTGTCGCTTCCAAGGGCACAGATTGCTCTATCTGTTACTAAGCAGCGACCAAAGGTAAAGTTCTCCCAACGAAATTCATCTTCGATCAGAAACTAAAATAGAAGGGAACAAAAAAAGAAATTATACAGTAAACCCTCCTATAACACGCTACTCTCATAACGCGGAGCAAAAATTTGCATACAGTCCTCCTATAACCCTGTACTGTATAACGCGGTAGGAATTAAATCGCGTTATAGGAGCGTTGACTCTATTTCGACGCAGATTGTAAAAATATTCCTTTCGTATGGCCAATGCGCTTACTTGCGCGAGGTTCCCGTCTTCGTACACGGGTTGATCCAAAGCTTCTCTTTGCAGAAGTCGTGGCTCGTGATCTGCTGATTCTGGATTTCGTAAACTGGAAGGGCACTCCAAATACAGATGTGTCAAAGTTTTAGTGTAACTGAAAAATCCCACTTCGCTGTCACCAAGTACTGTATCTCGTAAATCGAGGATCTGAAATTGAATGTGTTGGTATTAAATGAGAAAGCTAATTACAGAAGTAATTAGTATATTACTTCGCGAGGTATTTACCTCCAATGTTTTGAATCCAAATCTCGTCGCAAGGCCAGCGTAAGCAACGCATTCACCCAAACGGTGACACGAATTTAGTCTTAACTCCTTTAGCTTTGGCATTTTGCTGATAACCAATAGAGAATGCGGTGTGAACCACTCGCAATTACTTAAAATCAGACACTGAAAAATGCGGGTAGATTAAAAATAATAGGATACTCCTGGGCGAGACTAACGCAAACATGTTAACAAAAGATTACGGAAATACGAAGTGGTAATACTGAAAAGAGTAAATGAACGGATAAGTAGAATTATATGTAATTTACGCCTGTCCCCTTTTTATTACTGAAATATTATTATTTAATATGGATCGGGAAGAAAGTGAACCTACCAAATGAGCATTAAGTGAAAGTACTTCTCAATTTTCAATTAGTATAAGCAGTTGTTCTGTAATTTATAGAGTGTTTCATGTATAATCAAACATAAAAAGTAAATCGTACGAAGCAAAAGTAACAAAATACGTAAGTATTGCGGAGAATTAAGTTAAAAATACATGCGATTGTAAAGTAATGTTCCTTACTGTTAGATTAGGCATATGGAAATTCATTTTGAAAAAATACGACTTATTAGTGTGCAAATAACTCATTTCACATCCTTTCAACGAAAGCTTTTCGATGGTACGAGGAAAATCAGTTATTTGAATCTGTAAATACATCAAGTATAATTCATAGGCTTCGATAACGTCCACTTCTCTCTCTTTTACAGAGAAATAATTCAATACTCCGGCATACCTTATCCCCATTGATATAATATTTCTCGATAACTAACTCTTTCAGTTGAGTACACGCGATGCTAATAGACGAGAAGAAATAAGGACTGAGTCCTATTTTGCCGTCGGAGTACAAATTCCCACGAATGGCAAGGCTCGTCGTCATCGGTTGAAGAAACTTTATATATTTCCTTATATCTTTCGATAGTATCGGCGACGAACGAAAATCTACTCGTCTCCATAAAGTTTTATCTTGCGCCACTTGATCTAGTCGTTGACAACACCTAATAATTATTCGCAAATATTATACACATATCATTATCCAAGTAGGGCTGGGACTATTTGTCGAATTTTTCGGTATTCGAATATTCGAATACTTTAGTTGCTCAATTATTTGGCGTATATAATTCGAATATCCAAATATTCGAATAATTCGAATAATTCGGATACTGATATATTCGAATAATTCGAATAATTCGGATACTGACATATTCGAATAATTCGAACAATTCGGATACTGATATATTCGAATAATTCGAATAATTCGGATACTGATATATTTGAATAATTCGAATACTGATATATTCGAATAATTCGAATACTGATGTATTCGAATAATTCGAATACTGATGTATTCGATTAGTATGGTGTAAATTATAAAAATTAAGTTCTTTAAGTTCATTTGTCAAGGTGAAATCTTGTAAACTAATTTTGACCCACTTTACACCATACTATTCGAATGCATCAGTATTCAAATAATATGGTATACTGATATATTCGAATAGCATTCAAATAATAACATTTGAATACTCAAATATTCGAAGTTTATTCGTAGCATTTGAGTACATGTCATATATTCGAATATTAAATTATTTAAATAGTCCTATCCCTATATCCAAGTATAATAAAGTTATACGTTACCAATTTCTTAATACTTACAAGCTCACTGCAATGAGATCCTGAGGATTTAAATACTTGAAAATATTTAGCAAAACGTCGTCTGAAAAATCTAATATATGCGGATGCGATACCGTGTTGTCGTTTATCTTTGCATTGTCCCCAAGCTTTATGTGTTTCATATCTTCCTCGCTGCTCGAAGGCTTCGGGGACGAAGATCTGCTGCGTTTCATTTTTATGTTTCTCTTACACCTGCGAAATTAATTCTACGTTAAACACCACGAAGTATATTCGCGTTAAGCAAGCTTAAGTTTACAAATACAAAGACATATATTTTTGCGGAGTCATTGTTATTATCATTCGAATCGCTCGTGTATTTTACTAAAAATTAACGAACAAACGTATGTACATCGAGCGAACTAAACGATCGAATACGATAAACGCCGTTTCATTCGCTCGGACTCTTCCTGCATTCTCTCCCCAACAATTTCGATAGACTAACGACGCCTTTGTTGTCAAACAGAAACTGACAGGCGAGCACAAAGAAAGTTTTGTTCGGGAGACAGCGTCACTCTGACTGCTGAACGAGGTCCGTTCCTCTGGCTTGAATCCTGAAATAGTGATGGTTGGTTCTAATAGCTACTACTCCTGAAACTTTACGCTTCTCAAAGTGAAAGTAAAATTTCGAACATGGACCTATCGTTTTAATTTAAAAGAAAAACAAAACAGCTTCCACCTACATCTCGCTTTCCCAGAAAACTGACAAACTCTGTCACGGAGAGAAAAGAAGCGAATAAAACGGCCCAATCGTCGATCAAGGTTTATAAAGAAGAATACTTGATTTATATTGAAAATAATCGTAAAAGAAAAGCATCGGATTGTATCGCTGTGTGCTCGTTAAGATTTAAAGAGCAATTCTCCTGATAGATCGGGAAATTTATTGAATCACTGACGGAAATCAATGAGTAATAACATAACCTTAAGTCAAGACAGTGTTATTGTCACAATATCGAAACACTGTTTAATATCACAACCGTGTGTCGTTACAGCCGATGGGTGAACGTTTCTGAAACGAATTGCTTCAGCATAATGCAGCCAGTGCACGTGAACGTTCGGACGAATGCATGTAACACGGGGATCGCGTACGCTTCTCCGATGCAGCCTTAATAACTTCCTACAAATTACACTTCCGATAACGACGATGGTTTTTTCACGGGAGTCCGATTTGAACGCGACGATCGTGCTGGAGTTGGGCGACAGATACGAGGAGCGAATGCTCGGGAAGTTTTGCGAGTAAGTTATGTGTCGATTCGTTCTCGGGGAACATCCAACGCGGCTTAAAACATTTACGAAGTTCCGTGCCACGGATGAGGAACAAAACCTATATGTACCTCTTATTCTCGTAACACCGAGTTCATATAATTAACATTATATTTGCACACTTTTCTATAAATTTTAATGTGCAGTCTCGAAGATCTTCGTCTTCGAAATGTTGTCGGAATAGGTCGTAAATAATATACGACAGGGATTATTTGTTATTTTTATGTCAGAAATGGAAACTTTATTGGCATTAAGTAACAAATGGTGATTCCTTAGTGTTCGTTCTGTTTTGTAGATTTCGAAAGGATTTGATTACATTTTGGCGCGTATAGACTTCTACGTGTAATTTAAAATAGCGCGCTTTTATAAAGCCGCATGTGTGCACATGTATGATAAGGTTTCGGATAGTAAAACAATGTGGGTGAGTCGTCCCAAGTAGGGCTGGGACTATTCGAATAATTTAATATTCGAATACTACGAATAATTTAATATTCGAATACTACGAATATTTGAGTATTCGAATGTTATTATACGAATACTATTCGAATAAAGTATTAGAATACTGAAGTTATTAGCTTACAAGGTTTCACCTTGACAAATTAACGAACTCACAACTGAAACTAAATAAAAGCTTGTAAAAAAATGAACCTAAAGAACTTGATTTATAATTCACACCATACTATTCGAATACATGGATATTCGTATTATATTTGTCAAATAATTGAGCAACTGAAGTATTCGAATACTGAAAAATTCGACAAATAGTCCCGCCCTAGTCCCAAGTACGCGCGAGCGTGGATCGTTTTTGAATTTTGGATTCTTTAGTTTCAGAGATTGTTTATTAGATTTATAGATGTTATATTGTTATTGATTTAAGATTCGAACGATGCTAATAACGATGTTAATAAAGTATACATAGAGGAAGATTTAAATAAGAAATATATTATTGTTCTTTAATTTATTATAATATAGTTAAATATAGCATTGGTTGGGATATATATATACAATGTAAAGGACAGAAATTAATAGTATAAATTTGAAAAATAACGATGCCTGAGCAAGTTACTTAAATGTTGTTTCACTGCGAACGTCGCGCGTAGCGGGGAGGGGGAGGGGGGGCTAGTTAAAAGCAAGGTACTCGCACGATTCTTTAAGTAAACCTTCGAAATAAGTGTCCTCCATGATTTCTGTAATTATACGCAGACCGTGTAAATAATGAAAAAGAACAGCGTATCTTTGGATTTAATATCTACTTTACAAGAGTTTCGATACGTGTGTATAGGCATTCTCGTGCTTCGCAGAAAATACCATCTCTTTAGGAACAGCGTACTAACAGTTTTCCGTCTTATTCACTGGACCATGTTATATACAATGTTATCGCTATAAATCTATGTACCTCCAACGTACACCTAGCGCTAGGTGATATAGAAACACAGTCTTAATTCATTACTTCTGTTTTCGATATATATGTACAAGACTTTACGATGAAATAAAGTCTGACCAGTAATTAAAATAAATTCTTTGTACTATGGAAAGATCTCTTACATCTTAAGACATTTACTCTGTGAAAACAAAAACTCTCGTTATCGTACGCCCGGCGACAGATCTCCATTCAATCGCAAATGAAAATTCTGTATGCGTCTTAATAACATATATTATTGCGCGGTGTAACGTACAACGTAAAAATTGTGCGACTCTAAGCTTGCCATCGGTGGTTATCGTGTAGCACTGAACGTGGGCGAGATAGGTGTACGCAAATTAAATACATTTAACGAGCACGCCATCAATTTTTGCAACTACATCTATCGTGCACAAATACAAAATTTATGTAGTTGCTCCCTGTTCCTGATATTCTTGCATGAAAATCGATTAAAAAGAAATTATAACACTGCGATGTATTCTAATTACACTGCAGAGTGTACTCGCTTCGCGCAGGGATATACTGTTGATTGGTAGTAAATTGGGCTGGGACTATTTGTCGAATTTTTCGGTATTCGAATACTATTCGAATACTTAAGTATTTCAATACTATTCGAATATTTAAGTATTTCAATACTCTTCGAATACTTAAGTATTTCAATACTATTCGAATACTTAAGTATTTCAATACTATTCGAATACTTAAGTATTTCAATACTATTCGAATACTTAAGTATTTCAATACTATTCGAATATTTAAGTATTCGAATAATAACATTCGAATATTTAAGTATTCGAATAATAACATTCGAATACTCAAATATTCGAAGTTTATTCGTAGCATTCGAATACTTGTTAAATATTCGAATATTACATTATTCGAATAGTCCCAGCCTTAGTATGACTACGCCCAATCGCGTGCGTCAGATCCGTGTGTCAAATCGGTAGAGGCGTTGGTACACTCTTATATGGAACGCAGTTTATGTAAACATTGCGATAGAATTGGATGTGACCAAACGAATACAAATTCTCTTGCTTCTTTCTCAATATTCGTGAATGCACGCGACGAGCATAAGTAATTTTAAACAATCATAATTTCACGTACACTTATTCCCGAAGTTCATTGTATGGCACACTCTCATTTCTCAGAAAACGATTCATTGTACATATTATAAAGTACTATGCGATACATATGTATATTATGCACGCTTAACCAAGGACTTAATTATAATGGAGTTAGACAGGCATGGCCATCCCTAATCGTACCTTAGATTTATACCTCTACTCCAATATTATCCACCCAATTTATACATAATATATATTTCTTTGGTCTTAGATTTTGTTTTGTATTCTAAGTTTGCATACAAACCATATAATTCTAGAATACTTTGTAAAATGGTCATAGATTGTTACAATCACTGGTAAAGAAACTCGTTAATCTCAATGACTTACTATACATCTAATGTACCCATAACTATAAAAATATTGCACAGACTGAAATGAAATACAATTCCATTTTCGTAAAAAAAAAAAGAAAAAACGAAAGAGAGAAAAAATCAAATAATCATTTCATCGATTAGTAACAAAAGTATATAACAAATTTCATTTCTATCAAATACAACTCGCAAGCTATTTACAATTTCTAGCCGTAGTGCTCCGCTACTTCTAGTAAAATAAACAGAAACCATACTTAACGCTGCCTATACGATAGGGTGGAACGAAATATAGGCCTAAAATATTTTTTTATTATTCATAACTTCTAATAGTGGGCAAAAGTTGCTTTTTATAATGGTATTTACTGAAATATTAATTTTTGAAAGGCTTGCGGCACCTCAAAAAATTGTTGATCACGTTCAAACTTTGGCAGCTTATATACCATTATAAAAGGCAATTTTTGCCCACTATTAGAAGTCATGAATAGTAAAAAAATATTTTGTGCCTATATTTCGTTCCACTCTACTATACGACACTCCAATTCCGTATGGACTCGACATTCTCATGATTCAAGGTAATGAAATCAGGTATTGGAACAACCTTATGACTATCTACGTACATTGAAATTTTGCAGCGCGCACTTTCCTTTTTAAACGTTAAATAACAGTGTGCATTCATACAAAACGCAGCATGCATTTCATACGTGTAATACTCGACTCGGTAAAATATATGTACAATATATTTCTCGCGTAGCTTATAAGCCACCGAAGATATTACCGTTTTGACCGAACAAGCGACGGCTTGCTCGGTTCGATGAAAATCATAAACCTTCGAATTCCGTCTCGCGTGTTATTAAAGTACAAAAAATTTCATTTCCAAGTAACGGATACGGTGTAATTAAAAAAATATTCTGGCGTGTCAGAGAATCTCCCTTGCTTATACAACGACAATCTTGTGATTGTTACCATTCGGCAAGAGAACATAATAGACACGCTTCCCCTTATCTCATTGGAACTCTTGTATATTACTGTGATATTGATTATCGAACGAGCCGTTCGGCTGTTCCTCGGATTTCTCAATAACACCCTGTATCTCGACTGTCGACCCGTCGCTGGACTGTCCGTTGCTGTTAGCCAGGTTGCCAGAATTCCCGACATTATTCCCCACTATGTTTACGCTACTCGCAGTACTTGACTGCATTTGCTGTTGCTGGCCATTTATGGCATTCTGGCTAGAATTGTTATTCTTCGACCTGTGCCTAAGCTTATGAGTCGTGAGATACTGTTTCACAGAGAACGCCTTGTGGCAGAGATCGCATTTATACGGCAAGGGATCCTGGCAATTTACACCGTCCGCGGTGGTTCCCGACGCGTGAGTCGTCAGATGTATTAAGTAGTAATGCTTTACAACGAACGACTTGCCGCAGGTCTCGCAAGTGTACGGGCCCGACACGCCGTGCGTCTTACGGTGCTTGTGCAGATTGTCCTTGCGCGAGAAACTTTTCCCGCACATCTCGCACTCGTGCATCTTTTCGCCTGTATGGGACACGGAATGCCTAACCAGGTGTTCCTTCCGGCTGAATGCCTTTCCGCACGTGGTGCACACGTAAGGCCGCTCGCCGGTGTGTAATTTCCTGTGCTGGTAGAGGTGCTCTTTTCGCTTGAACGGCTTGCCACAAACATCACAACTAAAAGAATTATCATTAGTTTGCAAAGAGTCCTCTTTGTCTCCGCTATCGGAGGTGTCTGTTAAAAGTGCTCGAAGTGAACTAGACCTTGAGTTGAACGTTGAGCCGGAGCAACTGTGGCCGTTCAGCTGGCTGGTGGAGGAGAAGCTTTTACCGCAATCCTTGCAAGGGCTACTTCTCTGGGTTTGCGAGATAACTTGCGGGTTCACGGTGATCAGAGACGTAGGCTCCGGGCCCGACTTGATTCTCAGAAACTCCGAGATCTGTCCGATGGAGGTTCGAGTCATCGCGTCGTCCTTGAACTCCTTCGACTCCTCGCGAATAGTTTGCGTGACCAACGGAGTGTCCTTAAATCCCAGATTCAAGAACACCTCCGGCGAGGCTTGCACGGTCGCGTAAGCCTGGACATTCTGGGTCGCGCCATCGTCTTTCGGGGCCTCGGCTTGTACTTTCTGAATAATTGGTTGGGCTTGTTTAGCATCTGGCTCCGTCTTCAAGATCACGTTATTGTTCTGATGCACTACTTGCGGTTGAGGCTCCTCCTTTATAGAGAATTCTTCGGTAGTAATCTGCGTCTGTTGCTTCTCGATTTGCTGAAGTTGCCTGTGCTGTTTCTCGAACTCTCTTTGCTGTCTCTGCAGCTGTTGAATCTGCTGCGTTATCTGCGATTGATTCTGCTGCTGGCCGACTTGCGTTTGATTCGTCTGCTGTGGGATCTGAGCCGGTTGGCTCATCTGCTGAGGGATTTGCCTTTGCGGCTGGATCTGCTGATTTATCTGACCGTGATTCTGTATTTGATTCTGTATCTGCTGGATCTGCGAGCTCGGACTTTGCTGTTCGGCGATTTGATTTTGCGCTTCGTTTGATTGCTGGGGCGATACTTGCTGGGAAGTTTGCTGCTGATAACTGTAGTGCGTCTCTGCCGTTGCCTCCACAACCGCAGCTGCCATACCTCCCGGTTGCATCTGAAACACGTCGGTTGAATTAAGATTCCTACGAATCTCTCCTACGAAAAGAATAATACCGTTATCTCTACCATTAACGTTCCGTTCCTTAGCGTACCTGCATCGCGCATTTGTACTGTTGCACTCTGGCTTGAACTCCGCTGATGATTTGTATATTCGAGGCGTTCAAGTTGCTAACGACGACAGGCTGCGCCTGCTGTATTTGTTGATCGTTGGCAATGATCTGGCTCCCCGCCGTAGGCGTTACTCTCTCTATAGACTTCAGCATCTCGTTGTCGGGCGTCACGGGCCTGTCCTTCTCCGTGCTCTTCACGTAAACCTTCCCCTCTTTCAGGAAATCCTCGGAGAAGCGCAGCGAGGTGAAGTATGATTCCAGCATACCCTCGGCGCTGACTACGGTCTCCCTAAACTCAATGAAGTTCTCCAATTTCACTATGCACTCGTGGCAAACGATTTTGGGTAACGAATCCTCTTCCAAAACCTTGAAGCGTTAACAAAAACTTTAGCCATTAGCACGGTCGCGGAGCAGAGCGACCGCTCGGTGAATTTAAAGGACAGGGACCGGGCCAGGGGTTCCTGACAATTTGTAAATACATCGAATAGCCTATTTTCCGATCGGGATTCTTTCGCGGTCCCTGCTGGCCGCGGGCATAAGCGTTATATTCCCTCACCTGTATTGGCAAACACGTCTGTATCTTTGTCTGGAGCTGCCGTCTACGGCCTTCCTCCAGGAATATATTCATTTTACTACCCTCGCTGCTGGTACACAATCTGCACAGTTCGTAGTAATTCACCCTTCGGTATCCAGACATTGTTTTCCCGCGAAAAACTCGATAACGCGACCTTTAGGATATCGCGAGCGACAGTTCTACCGACGAATGTACACGCGTAACAACGATCACTGTTCCGCTATCATCGTTGACGATGCTGTTTCGCACGTAAAGTAGGATTCCGCTTGATATCGCATCGCTGAGACTACGTGAATTGCACCCGTGGCCATTTGCAGCTTTGTGATTATAGCGACAACGAAGGATAACGGGGCGCGCTAAAAATTCAAACCTACTCGCGAGCCGTGCACGGTGACCCTTTTTACACGAGCTTGAAATGTAAAAGAACGCTTAATTTGGCTGATATGTGCTGAATTAACGGTGCACGGAACTTTAATATAATACCGACGTTTCGTGAAATAGTATCGTAGTTGGAATTATAAGCGCAAGGTCGGGTACTTAATATAGAATTTATAAAAGGGAGAGACGAACTTAGGTTCGCAAATCAATCGTTCTTTTTTAGATACAGTGTCACTTTTTTTTATATATAGACGCTTGCGGCTGATAGAAATATACGGAGATAAGAGTACGTGGGTATTTGAAGCCAATTCGATAATTTGGGATGATAGTTGAAAATGTGGAAAGTAGGGAGAGGGTTGGTATATATATGTTAATATAACGGAGTCTATTTTATTAAATAACTTAACCAGGGATTGATTCCTAAGTACAAAATTAATATTTATACACATTATTCTACACGAGCTTTCGAACAAAATAAATTTCCGACGTAAAAAAAGATTTTCCCGAAGGGAAATTTACCCAATTAAAGTTACTCGTAATAATAAATTTCTGAGGACCTAAATTTCTGTTTAATTTCATAAATTTACTCCAATATAATTACTCCAATATTCCTCTAAATTTACTTCATATAACAATTACTAATTAAAACTCAAACTTAAATCTATTTTACTAAATAACTTATCAAGGGATTGATTCCTAAGCACAAAATTAATATTTGTACATATTATTCTACACGAGCTTTCGAACAAAATAAATTTCCAGCGTAAAGAAAGGTTTTTCCGAGGAAGAGTTTACCCAAACTCGATATCACACGTTCAAAATTCCATAAATCCATTTAGAAGTCATTCCATAAACCCCATGCCCCTTAAAACTTTCGTTCCGTCCAACGCAGAAGATAATAATTTCCCTCGCTCTATCGATCGCTAAAAGACGCTTGCAAATTCACGCAGAGATGCCGAGCGAGTCGAAGTAACGACGAAAAGGGCAGATTGTTTAATAACCCGAGGAATAATGATTCGCGCGGAGTGAATGATGATTGGGACGCATTCTTCGTAACGATACTTCATGGTTCTGCGGTGTCCAATCTGATTTAAGAGCGCGGGGGGGCTATCGAATGAGGAAACGCGGAACATTGAACCGGATAGATGAAAATGTCATCACCGACTGGCGGAGTTTCCTGTGAGGATAGTATCGGAGATAGCTTCGGTGGGTGGTGTTCGGGCCTTTTTTATCCTGTAGATCTCGCGGTCGACGTGCACGCTCGGCATGTAGGAGCGCACCGGGACGGGGCACGCTGAGAATTATGAGAGAGGATCTATTGATTCAGAGAAAGTGTACGGTAAGAGGCACCCAGGTACGACAGTGCGGGGGGGATCCTAACCTTATTTAAAAATGAAGTTAGGCACCATGGAGAAACACAGAGGCTCTACGCTTTTGAGGCCGGAAGAAAACGAGCAGGTCTTCCAGTTAATAGGGAACCGGTGCCAGGTAAGATTCACGATCGCGACCAGTCTCGTCTGTCATCACTCGGGCTGTCATTCCGTCGCGCAGATTTTTGACCTAAATTCTGCCCGTCGACGAGATGCAGACAAACACGCACTGTCACTCCGATCCTTTACGATACTCGCCAATACTTCGCGGCATTATTATCGCTACGATCCAGCTACGATTTCTCGCGATCTAATATTTCTGCAGCACTTGGGTGGAACTTCTAAGGAGTCATAATGGTAGATGGACTCTCCTAGTGACATATTTAATATCGTAAAAAGTGATTCGCTGCACCGAGAGCATTGGATCAGGCATTTTATTTGGGAACATCGCCGACTTTGTGTTTACAAGCGAAAAGGGTTTCTTCCTTTTATCGGTTTCTTTATTGCGACCAGCGTAGCTGCACGGTTTTACTTTGTATTTCGGGAGAACTAGGCCGTCTGAAGTTACCGCAGACACTGCTGCTAAATTCTGTTATGAATTTTTACTAAACTGTTATGTCGGTTTTGTTTATATACTTTGCGAGATTACAGCGGGAGTAAAGTTTCATTTCTAACGCTGCGCATTAGTCATTAGCCAATCGAATGACATCAGAGGATTTGTAACTATGCAGGAATGTTCCGTCGGGGAATCGAACGTCTTTTTTTTTTCTGCGACGGACTTCTCTTTGTTATTTGTTACTTCGTTTATTTTATCGAGACACTAGTATGGAGAGAATCGTGTTAGAGTAGTAACGAGTTTAAAGGAGTTTAATAGGAATAGCGTGTTTGCTTTCGTTGTTGCTTGCAGTGTTTAGCAGCTGGAGTTATTCAATTGTATTTAACCGAACCACCTTTACACAAAGAATGGATAAAGAAAACTACAGGTATTATAACATTGATAAGGGATAATCCTAGACGCAGTTTCTTCCTTCGTTTGTATTGCTTGCAAAGGAAGGCAATGTTGTGGGAACACGAGGTTTATAACGCGATGGATTATAAAGCGCCCTTGATGTACTTCCACACATTCGAAGCCGAAGATTGTATGGCCGCGTTCAATTTCGCAAACGAAACGGACGCCGTTACGTTAAGGTAGTAACGAGGTTTCTAACTACGAGGAATACCTCGGTTGCTTCTTACGAAAGCTTTCCCCGAACGCGGAGGCGTTATTTTAAAATAGCGAGCGTAGAAAGATGAAGTAACCGATACCTGTTTTTAGAAATATCCTTCTCGGTAAACTGAACGCCAAGCGTCAGAGAAGGCAACAGAGACGTTCTAAAATGGAAATAGAGCCTCAGCATGGAGCGACGTTTCCATGGAGGAATCAGAGCAGCGCGTCGCCCACTGCGTTTAGTACGGGCTCGACTTCTAATTTATCGAATGGAACTCAGACTACTGTCGGCGTTAATAGAAGCGCTTCGAGTAGTTCTATGTACAAACCTAAAAAAGAGAAACGAGACAAAGCTAAACGAAAATTGAGGAAAGAGGATATAGGCCCTCCATCCAATTTTAGGTTCAGAATTTATACAGATGTAATATTAATTTAATTAGTTCACTGACCAATGTTTCTATGCTTATCTTAACATTTCTAGACACGTCTCGCACTTAGGGTGCAATGCTAATAGCAAAGGATTGGGAGTAGACCAAGTTGATCCGCACTTGAAGATTTTCTTCGCTAAAGTAGGTGTGTCGGAACACCAACTTAGGAACCAGGACACTCGCAATTTTATTTATGATTTTATCGAGAAGAACGGAGGCATGAATGCCATTCGAGAAGACATTTCGTCGAATAGTTCTAAATCTAATGTGCAACAACAGCAGCAGCAACAACAACAGCAACAGCAGCAGCAACCACAACCACCTCCTCCGACAGCACCTCAAAGACAGGAGTATCCTCCTCCAGTTCCTGCACGCACAATACCTGTTCGTATATTTGGATATAACGTATCGCCGTGCGTTACGAAAACTAGCACGTTTTATTTTTCTTACGAAAAACAGCATGTCTCAGTTAGGGCTGGGACTATTCGAATAATTTAATATTCGAATAATTCAATATTCGAATAGTATTCGAATAATTCAATATTCGAATAGTATTCGAATAATTCAATATTCGAATAGTATTCGAATAATTCAATATTCGAATAATTCAATATTCGAATAATATTCGAATAATTCAATATTCGAATAGTATTCGAATAATTTAATATTCGAATAGTATTCGAATACTTTAATATTCGAATAGTATTCGAATACTTTAATATTCGAATAGTATTCGAATACTTCAATGCTGGTTGTTCGCAACGATAACCGAAACGTGATAGTTATCGCAATAACGAAGACAAACGTGCTGTTTCTCGTAAAAGAATTGAAACGTGCTACTTTTCGTAACGCGCGTCGATATCTTCGAAAGATATATTACAAGAGTATATTTCTTTTACAGCATCAAACGAGAACCGCTCCAGCGCTACCTCCAAATCGATTTAACGCACCTTCGACGCCGCCAAGTGCACCAACTAGTGCGCCGCCGGTGCACAGAACATTACCCTCGCGACCACCGCCGCCTTCTTCGACTCCTGCACCACCGCTGCCGCCACCCCCGCCTCCGCCTCCGCCAGCCCCAGCTCCACCTTCCAGAAGTAATTCCACCGCGCCTGTCCCGCCGCCTCCGCCACTGCCCAATTTAGTAAACACGGACGAAGGGACTGTTAACACAAGCGCTACCAACGATAACGACGATAGTAGTACTAATAATAACGAAGAGAACGTTGATCACAGGTCGATGCTCATGGAATCTATCAGAAGTGGCACTACGCTTAAAGTTAGTATCCGGGCTAAGAGATCTTGGCGAATTGAATCCCACGACTGTATTAAATCGTTCATTTGTGTTGCAGAAAGTTGATAAATCGGAAGCGAAACCAGCTGTTGTTGGAGTTTCTAGAAATGCATTGCTGGAGCAGATTCGTCAGGGAGTTGAATTAAGGCCTGTTTTAAATGTAGCGAAACCTAAGATAGCTCCAACGTCTGAAGGAGGATTAGCTGGTGCTCTGTCGAGGGCTCTCGCCGAACGATCAAGTGCAATCCATAGTGAAAGTGATGACTCGACTAGTGAAACCAGTGATGACGATGAATGGGATGATTAACTCAGGTCAGTTTGCTGATAATTCTATCCTATATGAAAACCTTCGTGGGCCCAAAGTCATGGTATAATTGAATAAAGAACGATCGACGAAAAGTATTTATTCGAAAACTTCATTAGCTTCGTTAAGTTCTTGTGCAATCTCGATTTACTTTCGCACAAAAAATCGTCCCTTATCTATTTATGCCGTGATTCTGTATAATTTAAAGAAAAAAACAGTACGACAAACAAAAGACAATGTTATCTCAATAAAGATACGAAATCCTGTTGCAGATAAAATATACAACTCGAGGAATACAATAATATACCACTGTGATAAATCTGCTATTGATAAACATTTAAACAGATTAGCTACTGTAAATGTATAATGTAACGATTTTGAATTTGATATCCAAAGAAGAATGAAAATCATATATGAATGTTCCGCAAAAAGGAATTAGTTAAATGTGTTAACAGAAAGTAAGGCACAATCACGTGGATGGGGCAGGTAAGGGCGGAACGGGAGTTTCAGTATCATTTCAGAAAGATTGTTACACACAACTGTCTTAGGAAATATACTATATAGAGTAAACCTGATAATATAAAGCACAATAGACGTATCATCGGTTTTCCATTCGGCATTATTCCTTCGTCAAATTGAAAGTACCGATGCTCGCTGAAGAATATACCGAGCGTTATACTGTATTCAACGAGGGCGAGTTCCACTTACACTCAAATTACCCGTGATTTTCATTAAGGGGAGGTTCTGATTTAAAAGTCGATTTTTTTTATTTCATTTTCCGAATGTTCAATATTTTAGTGTTTAAAAGGATTTGTTGAAATTTGTGAAATTCTCGAAGTTATAGGCATTTGAGTAGCGGCAAATGCATAGGCAAGAACCGACCACTCGGCGCTCACGTAAAACTTTAAACGCGTTTTTGAGAAATAGTATTCCCAAAACCGGTGGGACATGTATCTCCAATAGCTATATCCGATTCGACTGAAACTTCTTTTATTTTGAAGAATATACTTCTGGCTAGGAGGAACCAGAAAAAATACAATAAATTCAAAGTTTATAATTTTCAAAGGCATTGAAAGGACGAAAAATATAAGAAAAAAGTGATTTCAAACTTCAAGTGTCGTTATTTTCTGAAAAAAATGTAATTTTTGTAATTTTTTCTGGTTTCCCCCTAGCCAGAAGTTTATTCTTCAAAATAAAAAAGTTTCAATCGAAACGGATAATAACTTTTGGAGATACAGGTCCCATCGATTTGGATAAATTTTTTAACGCCTTGGCTTTAACGATACCCCAGTGCTGTCTGCAATGATTAATTATATAACAAAAAATATATTTCTATAATTTAAGATATCCTTAATACAATGCAAAAAGTCCCATTTATTTATGTATTGTAGTTTTCCTTTAATTAATTCCTAAAAATCTCCGCTTAAATAGGTAGGTTTCTCTACATGCGTCAAGAATTTCGAAGTCGATTTTCTCGCAAATGAAGCCGAATATCAAGAAATTGTATTCCTTTTTCTCGACTTATTTACTTGTTATAAGTAGAAAAGAAACAGTAACTTTTTTTGATATCGCGCTTAATTTTCCAGAAAATCGACTTTGAAGTTCTCAGCGTTGCGTCCAGTCGCGTATACGAAAACCTACCTTAATGAAAATCACTGTCGATTGTGGCGTAAATGGAATTCGATTCTATTCGAGTCACCAGCTGTAAACAAGATATGCGCTCTACTGCCGTTTTCGTTCTATCTGAACGCCGCCGCGTGTAGTCTTTGTTCATATCTGCCACTCGACTCGTCGAACAGACATTAGAAAGATGACTATCCACGCTGTTCGAATGAATATCAGATGGTTTCTAGCAATGAATGCTAATAAGCTATCGTAGACTTTAGATAAGTTTACAATTCAGTTGTAACGATTTCAGAATTCCGCGCAGCCCGCGTGTATTATCGTACACGTAGAATCTGTCGCCCTGGTTTGCCCTGCCCGATACGTGCGATTAAAAGTATGCGTAATAATGTTAAGTTAGCGATGACGTTAATGCAGAGAGCACTTTTACGACGAAGTAAACGTATATATACCTGGAAATTAATCGGGATAGTTCTGTCAGTCTAAATAGAATTGAGGAAGAAGTTAACTAGGAGATCTCGTTAGATTCCTTTTCCAGCTTAATACTCTGCGAATGCTGCAATAATTTCATTAATGAACTAATATATAAAGGGTACATCGAAACAATTCTAATTCGTAGAAAGTATACTTAACACCTTCAGATACGTACGCATAATATATCACACCCTGCTACCGTACAGGTCGACATTAAAAAATCAAACTACTATCTATTATAAAATTTACCGCATTAAGGAATTAGGGTGGAACTTATAATACCTGACGTTTAAAGAGACATATAGTACACCGAATCGGTAATCGACCTTTACAGAAACACATAAGGTATCCTCGAATTTCTTGGTATATGAAATTTCTATTACGAAACAGCTCCTCCTTTATTTATTGCTTCGTTTATCGGCGCCGGACGATTGCCTCGGGGCCATCTAAATTACGGCTTTGTATCTAGTCGCTGATAAAGCCAAAGCAGGAACTGATTTTAAAGTTACAAATGTCCCCGAGAATATCTCCGGGATCCACTGAACGATGCAACAAGTTAGGGAGCCGATAACCTTTGGATATTATTTTTGTATGCTATATTAACACTATTATCGCTATATTAATTTATTATATGAATTCCACCGCACGCCGGATTTCGTCGTTTAAAAGAGAGGGGAAGAGCACAGAGATTAAATCATACATCCATTATACGGTACGATAATTTTCCATCGTTGGACAATATAAATGGTTCGTTTAACCGATATGGCACATCAAACAATTCTTAGATACCCTACTAATGTATGTATAAGGTACAATTAACGACGATAGTAAGAATTGTGTACAGGGCGGGGACAAAACCGTGGGCGCGAGCGGACGAGGGAAGATCCTTCGCGCAGAATTCAGTTGAAAGCGCAGAAGAGACGCGGAGAGAGGATGTCTTCGGGGAAATAAATTTATTCTACACTTTCCACTCGTTTTTGTACAAGGAGCTGTTCTTCGGCCGGTCGCTACAGGATTTTGTACCGATCCTGTATTCCCACGCGCGCGATGCAAGCGCGAAGCCCGCGGAAGTGAAGCGTAAACCGAGAAATTGTCTATGGGAAGGTACGAGGCACAAGGTAGAGTTATGCCACTATGGAGAAATCCTAGTCACACCCCAGAAAGAAAATTAACATGTTAATTATTAGTTACTGTATTTTATTATATTCTATACGATATTATTCTAACGCAAAAACCGTTCTCGTCGTCGTTCAGACTTCACTCGACCGATGGAATCGCACGTTGCTGCATCGGCTCGGCCGCCTCGATCTATATCAGGGCAACGCGAGCGTAATCAAGAAGGGGAAACTATAACTGTTTGTTAACTGTAATAGAGAGAAGAATAGCGACAAATGTTTTAACAAAGACTTGTTACGAATGAGCTAGTGTACGAGGATCAGGCTCGAGATACGAAATTATACAGTGAAATGCATTAGAAATATTGTTGCATTTAAGTGAGAGAGAGCGAGAGAGAGCGAGCGAGAGAGAGAGAGAGAGAGAGCGAAAGAGAGAGAGAGAGAGATATGTGTAACGGAGATGTATTTTTGGTTCAGTTCCCAGGAATACATACTTCCTCTTTCGAATGCGAAGCGTAGACATTTTACAAATCGCGTTTGGTTTGTACGGTGGCTACCAAACACGGGGAGCTACGAAGGAGATAGCAGAAACGATTAATTTACTTCAATACGCAACTTCCTTTTACTGTATTATTTTTTTATATCACCTAAGATAGAGTTACGTTACGGATAATTTATAGCGTACATTGTATGAACTAATGCAGGATGAATGTTTCTTTTCTTTTTGTTACTGCGACAAAATAGAAACGACACTTCTGTAGAAGGAGTAAACCTAGATTTGTTATGTGTACATAGTTCTACAAGAAACGTTGAATATACGTTAAAATAATGTTTATATTATTTATTTAACAATCAGCTTTTATATATGTACTGAAAGGTAGATTAAGTAAACAAGATCGGTCGGACTAAATATTTTTGCTATGAACACAAACTAAATATATAGGAGCTTGCGCTTAAGAGCAGAAGCGAAGCCTGAAGGCTTCCGGGCTTATCCCGACTCGCGACGATCAAACGTAAAAATGGAAGACATATCAAGGTTCTAGGATTAGCGAGGAAAGCCGCCTGTATTTAAAGCTCCATCTGAACAGAAGTCTCGCTAATGAGAAACTTAATTATTTTGTAAAAGACAATGGAAATGGATCTAGAAGTAATAAAAATTACATCCAAAGTAACTACACCGTTCTAATAAAACACTATTTGAATCTTGAAAGAAGAAAGACTAAGTAGCTTCTTCATTAAAGTATAATTCCTGGAGTTCGCATCTTCTGCAATTAAAATCGCTGAATATATTTCAATGCTACCATCCAAACACACAAAAACACGCGCAGAGGAAGATGAAGACATAGGGTATATCCGGGAGACGCGGTCGGGCCGGAGAGTTGGTCGAGTCGATATATTTCAGAGTTTATATGTAGGAATGCATTAAAATGGGGGGGACCAATTACTTCTTTAGAAGCCAAATAGTTGAATGAATAGCGTCATTTCGCTTCCATCTGTGTTTTTCTGGATTTATAGGCTATAAAAGGTAAATTGAGGTTACATTTATCCTCTTTTGTGAAATAACGGTGTACAGAATCGTGTTTAAAACATACTTCTAAGTTTATTTTCGTGTAATCTTTGGAGATATTGAGGAACAATGCAGCTAAAGTATTTGGCCATATTAACTCTTCTTCTCAAAGCTAACGAGAAGACCATCTCTCGCTGCAGAAAGGTGAGATGGTCGAGTTATGAATTTTTTATTATTTTTGTTTATTTTTTTATTTTTGTTTATTTTTTATTATTATTTTTGTTTATTTATTCACTTTTGTATTCGTTTGCCTTGCTAATCGCTAGTAAAACCATTTCTCTCGGCACCTCGGGAGAGGTGGTCAGTGGTCATGACTTCAGTTTTCAACCCGATTTACAGTAAATATTGTCTTAAAGCAAATATCGACCAGTTTTTCTGAATCAGCATAAAATTCTGAATATACAAGTTTGTTCTTATAAAATAAGTAATATCTATATTAGATTTAATAGCAATTTTATATTAGGTCGACCATGTCTCCCGGATTTACCCTACAATTATCAGGAATCGAGGATAAAAGAAGTGCAAAGTATTGGTCGTATAAATAATTTATTTAACATCTCTATCTCCGATCCACCTACGTCTCGTAATATATTTATATAAAAAGAAACTAGAATAATATACAAAATCATTGCTAATTGCGTCGCAATTTCGTCGTTTGCAAAACTATCACAAATCTGCTTATCAGTGTCGCGTGCCTATCTTATCGGCAGTTAATCCTAATATTATTGTACAAGAGCAGAGAGCTACTACCAAGATCCGGCGTTGATCAGTAGGGAAGATTAATTTACAGGTTACTATCTGGTCCCGCCGCGGCTTATGGCAGCGCAGCCGGCACAGTTATGCTGAACGCGGCTATAAACACGTTGACGATCGTTATAAGAAAAACACCGACGACAACGTAATTGTTGATCTTCTGTGCCGCCCTGGACTTCGATTGCCCTTTAATATCGAATCGGCCTTTGAAGATTAGACTGGCGCCCACGGCGATCTAGATCAAGCGAAGGGTGAAAAAATTGCCAGTGACGGAAGTGAATAGCGATCAGGATAGATACGAATGATCAAAGTAGATGGCAGCAAGCGTTGTTTACAGTGTCGCGGAACAGACGTCAGGAGGCTCACCTGAAGCATTAGACTGATGATAATCAGACTCAAAATGACGAAGAACGTGGGGCTGGAGCGTTGATACTCGATCAGGTATCTTAATTGGTTTGCATTAGCGGTAATGAGGGCGACGTCCATCATACCCTGAGCCACGGTCTTCTTCGCTGCGTAGGTGTTTGCTTGTTTATACTGTTGGGACTTTCTGTCCGTGGTGTCAGGTGTCAACACGGAAGCCTTCACAACCACTTCCTCCACAGTCTCCGATCCCATCGAGTTCCCTTTCTCATCTATGGTCTCCATCTCGGCTTCTATTCTTCGTCCGAATCAGGGCACGCGCTGCCTCCTGGAGATGCGCGCCCTTCGGTGCCCGATCTGCGATAACAAAGGCGCGTTAATACAGTAGAGGCAAAATAATTGTCTACGGACCGATATTCCGATATAAAGCCTGAGGTAGTGAACGTCTCCAATAGTGTCCGAAGCGAATATTCACAAAAGACTAGATAGAAGACGATGCACGTACAGGATCTGAACTTGCTGGATGCGTTATCGGGGGTATCGCGGACACACGTGACGGAGCGACGAACTGCGTATTTACTTGGATTCGAAACAACCGCGAATGAAAATTGGAAATGTGGGGCCGACTCGTAGCTACAGTATCAGAGGTGTCGTTAGTGGCGGGCGAAAGTGGTACAAGTGTGATAACATTTATCGTGTTTATTTTAAGGGAGAATTCCAATGCGGTCTAACGTTAACCGCACGTGTGACCGAGTGGAAGCGTCCAAGGACAATGGATCTAGATGCATTGTGCGCGGCAGTGGGAATATCGTAATTATGATAGCCGGCCCTCTATCAGCTTATCGATCACGGTGATTCGGACGATAAGGTGGATCGGTAGCAATGATCGCGATCGGGATGCTAATTATAGAGATTTCGTTTGATTGCCGTGTAAGGAGGATCTATATTTAGGGAAATCGAAACGATAAGGGGAATTAGACGAGCGAAGGATGCTGATTGGTTATTGGGAAACATATGTATTAGGGATTTCAATTTTCCCATTATCTGGGATGGCAGATAAAAAGAAAGTGCAACGATTCGATGATGACCACTTGGATTGACTAATAAAGTCTGATAATTTATCAATTATCAGGGATGATTCATGAAATTCGATATGTCATTGTTAGGGTTATTAATTAAGTTCGCGAGCAACGCTGTAAGTGTACGAATAATTCTCCCTATAACTTAAAGTAGAGATTTTGACAAATACCATTGTCAAAATGTCCTAAAATGAGGTGAGGTTTAAATGAATCCAAACGCAGTTGCAACGAGTTTTATGTCACTTTTGGCCACAGCTGCCCATAGACAAATAACAACACTTCTGTCTACCGACTTACTTCAGAATCTGGAGGAAGGAGTGTTGCCCGCTGGTAGGCGGACTGCGACGAGCTACAGGGCACATGCCCTGGATCCTAGAACCTTCATAGCATGAGAACGCGAACCGAAGCCCTGTTTAACCTAAAATTATTAAATAACAACACGAAGAATAATAAGATCTCTAAATACATAACTTCATGCAACAAAAAATGTACAAATATTCACAAAAATCTCTGTCTTTCTCTCCTTTTATTTTCGTATTTACTCCGTGAAATTTACGTGCGCGCATCGTTGTTATCTAAGAGCGATAGCGCGACGTTTCTCTCGACATTGCACATGAACTTGCCAAACTTTCGTCATACGTGTTTCGGAGTCTGCGTTTCGCGTCTGGAAGTGGTGATTCGTAGCAAGGTGAACGTGTCGCAATTATTATTCATCGAGGTGTGATGCAAGTAAGTACTCGTCACCTACGATGCTCCGCGCGACTCGTTCCATCCGAATTTCATCGCCTCTGATCGAAGAAATACAATCGTGAAGCTTGAAATTTTATAGTAATCTGCCGATTCCACGTTTGTGCTCGCAGGCTCGCGACAATTCAGGGGGTGGCCGTTTCGCCAGCGACGTTGACCCCGAGTTTCGTGATCTGAACGCGTCGATAGGCATCGATAAACGAATGTACGCGGAGGACATACAGGTTCGTTAAAAATCGATCGCTTTATCGGTGGACGTATTCATTAGCGAACTATCTCGCGCGATTCGATTTCGTTTCCGATAGCGCTGGATTGAAAAATAAGGATATCGTTGCTGTAACGTTTACGGTTATCTGCAGGGAAGCATCGCGTACGCGGGGGCTATTCACAGCGTTAATCTGATCTCGGATGACGAGCTGCGAGCCATAGTTGGGGGTCTCGAGAAGGTATTTAAAAAAAAAGAAAGTCGATTAGCTTGGAGTGCACTCGATCAATTGCGCCGCAACGATCGAGTTTATCGGGAGAAAAGGCTCGGCATGAAAAGAAGGATGTATCGTGCAGGTGAAAGTCGAGTGGGAAGAGGGTCAGTTCGCCGTACACGAAGAAGACGAGGACATCCATGGCGCAAATGAACGGCGACTTTCGGTGCATATAAACTTGATTAAGTCACGCAGAACGCTTCCGTGTCTTTGATAGATAGGTACAGTACTCATTCGTTATAAGCGCATTTCTACCATGCGTTGTACGCCCGGCGACTATCCCCACCATTTCTTGGAATCCTTCGACTAGAGTGGACGAATTTTTTCAATCACGCCGTAAGCTCGCCGTCAGCCGCGTTCGTTGGGCTTATAACGAATGCGTACTGTATATCGTCGGAACCCCTCTTGAATGTATCACTCTCGAGGGACAGACGGCTCGGGTGGCCATACGGGTTTTGGCGTCTCAGTCTATTTTGACCTATACAACTATTACTAAGAGTACTAAGTACTAGGGGTAGGCGATATCCGAAATTGCGAGATCCTATTTGCGAATCGGGACCCGATTTTCTTGTTTACAAATGCTTGGGTATCGGACCAAGTTTCAGAATTTTTTGAATTTCTATTTTACTACTAATCCCTAGTTACTACCTACCTCCTACTACGTTCTAATTAATCTAATTCATTCTTACAATTCCTGACGTCTCCTCCATTGCTATAGTTGCTATTACCTTCAGTAGCGCAACGCTTGGGTCTAAAATGACCCAGACATTCCTTATCGAGTAGCCACAGGAACTGGTTATCACGCAGTGCTAACCAACCGCAATCAACCACGTAAAGAATTCATAAAGTAGTGCTACGCCCTAGTTAATCACCTATTTACAAGATCGCTGACGATATATATTTGACATACCACCTAAAGTACATACAAGAAACGCTAGTCAAGACAAACGGAACGTAATTTAAAGACTGATTCTGATAAGTCCAGTAATTTAGTCGAGTAGCGAGTAATTTAGTAATTTACCGTGTGTGGACACTAAAATTTAGTCGAGTAGTTTAGTAAAACAATGGTGAACTACTAAATTTTTCGCTACTCGACTAAATTAATGGACGTGTCTGTACTCTGTATCAGCCTTTAAGACGAGTGGATAATAAACACGATGCTGTTTTATTTTTCAAAAAACGTTCCTTCGCAATTCGGTCGATAGGAGTTAATCGGTAGCGTGGCGAAGAAATTGCACACCGGGAGGAGCCGCAACGACCAGACGATAACGGACACCAAATTATGGCTTCGGAAATCCATCGACGTGCTTGGAACGAAATTGACGCGACTCGTCCAGGTATGCAAACCGAAAACGAAGAATCCTGATTCAAAGTGATCGAGTTACGTCGACAGGTGCTGGTTAATCGAGCGGAAAAGGACGTGAACGTTCTCATGCCCGGGTACACGCACATGCAACGGGCGCAGCCAGTCAAGTGGAGCCACTGGCTGCTTAGGTGAATCAACAGCGACAATCGGGATTCAGATATATTATCGACCTTTTCAGTGTCAAAACTGTTTAGTCAAATCGAGCACTGTCCACGATTTCTCATCGACGACACAGTTTAGTCCAGCAATGATCAAGCACGCTGTTATTCTGCAACCTGGGAATTCAGATTTTTAGTATGGATTGTGGGCTGTGGGAAGTAATGAGAAAACTAACTCGCGATATTCAATTTTTTATAGTAATTTCAGCTATATACTTTTCTCCTACTTTAAAAATCTTTCTCTAAATTTTCCTTTGAATAAAAGTCTCACTAACTGACGAATATCGTGAGCCGCGTTGATTAACTATTTAGTCATAGTATCCTTGTCCATATTTCACTGTCGATTGATATTTGATAGTTGCCCGACTATTTTCGTGAAAAAGCAGTGGAGTATCAATTTGACTAAGTATTTCGTCGAATCGAGCAGACGACAAGTAGGCGCTAGGCCCGCTCTCACGATCGAAGTTCATTAACGCGAGAAATAGTTACGGGTGGATGAATGTGCATACGTAACGCTTGTAAACATACACAGCTACGCATGGTACGCGAAGGCGGACGCCGAAAGGTTGCAAGAAATTCGCAGACGGTTAAACGTGCTGCCTCTGGGCAGTGGCGCAATAGCGGGTAATCCTTTCCAAATCGACCGACGCTCTCTGGCCGACGAACTCGGCTTCTGCGATATCACCGAGAACAGCATGCACGCGGTGGGGGACAGGGATTTCGTCGGTGAGCGAACGACACTTCGCAGTCCTCTGCGCATTGGCGACAATCTGTTGGCAGTTTATTTAACACTTCGAGTGGCGCAGATTTGAAGTAATATTCATATCAAATGAAGCTTTTGTGAGCAGTCAGTTGATCGAGGAAGTTTTGGGGTAATTTGGGACGCCAAAGCTGTGCGCAGGATGGAAGTGCCTTGGCGCGAATAGACGCCAACGCCAATCGGAGTTTTAAACACTCGCAATAGAATGAGTGATATGTCTTTTTATAGTTTCTGATATTATAAAACTATCGAATATTCCCATAAGACTAATTGATATAAATGATTAAAACAATTGACTGAATATTCAGGCGCCCGTGTAAAGAGAAAATTGTGAGAGCAAGTTTGCTGGATTATAATATCGATTCCATGAAAGTAATACTATTCTTCGTCTAATTATTTATACGAAAGTAGACAACTTTGGTGGAATAAGTTCCCAAATTATCATACAATATGAGAAACCAGGGCCCGATGTAGGTGAGCGGAAGCAGGGCAACTGCTCGGAGTGACGAAATTGGGGGCGACAAATGTTGGTAGGAAGAGAAAATTAAAATAAGTTAAAAACAATAAAAAAGTAAAACTTCTTGAAAAAGCGATGAAAATTATAAATTGCTTTTAAATCACCCCCGTAGGTACGATTATACTACGAGAAAAGGCTTTTGTGATGCAACAAATACCTACAAAAAAATGTCCTAACTTTTGAGAAAAAATCGCTTATTTTTCAAAACTGATTTTACAAAGTTTTATACTAAAAAAGGGAATATTTTTAAATTTTTAATTAAATTGACGCTATAAAATGGGTTAAAAAAACAAGAGGAGTATATTTTTCTTCACTATCATCCCAAAGTTGCACCCCCCCCCCCTTGAAAAAAGTCTGCGGACGCCCCTGGTTTTGAGTATAATAATTTGGCCTCCCTCTGTAATTAAATACAAAAGGCGCCAAAGTGATTCTTGCCCGGAGGGGCGGAAGAACTGAATCGGGCCCTTGTGTGAAACTTTCCTTTCAACAATCTTAAACACTGTATGTACCGAATATCGTCTTCATCTTCTTCTCTTCCCTTCTCGTATTTTACAAGTTCAACGATTGAATTGTCGACTAAACAGTCGAGCAACAATTGTTGCCTATGCGCAGGGGCTATACTGCAATTCAAGCAATTGAAAAAATTCATCGAAAAGCAAATATAAACAGAATAAGAATATATCTATTTAAGAAAAAGGTCAAATTTCCTTGAATCGCTTACCACACTTATATATATACACACTATATTATGCATCTGCTTGAAGCCGAGTTCCTGTTTTGGTCGGCCCTAACGGCGATCCACCTCAGCCGGCTCTCCGAGGATTTAATAATTTACAGCAGCGAGGAGTTCGGCTTCGTGCGATTTACAGACGAGTTCTCAACCGGCAGCAGCCTGATGCCCCAGAAACGCAACCCGGACTGCATGGAACTGGTTCGCGGCAAGTCAGGCACCTTGCTCGGAAAAGTTTGTTGAATGGATACATATGTACCTAATCGCCCGAACAGGGCACGCGTAATCGATCTTGTTTGGTTACCGATTACATAGTCCAATGTTTAACAACTCAGTGCGTGGGCTTCATGACTACGCTGAAAGGAATCCCGTCCACGTACAACAAGGACCTGCAGGAAGATAAGGAGGCATTGTTTTCCACGTTCGACACGTTAGATAGAACGCTGGTTATCGTGACAAAAGCGCTGGACACTATCGTCGTAAACAACCGGAAGTGCGAGGGGGCGCTGGCGTCTAACATGCTGGCAACAGATGTGGCGTATTATCTTGTCCGCAAGGGAGTCTGTATTTTAAATATTTCAAACGTTCCCTGCAGAAATCAGGAGCATTGAAAACTCGCCTTTATTACAGATCCCGTTCAGAGAGGCTCATTATTTAGCAGGGAAGGTTGTGGCTTTGTCAGAATCCGTTGGAGTATCCCTTTGCGAATTGAATCTCGAACAGTTGCGAACTGTAAGGTAGATACAGTGTCCTTGGATTCCCTCTGCTGTTAGGTTTATTGTAATCGATATTTATTTAGCAATGGTTTTCGACATCACTTTCTAGCCAAGCGTTTCGAGAAGACGTGGAGCAGATCTGGAACTTCGCCAGCAGCGTGGAACAGTACAAAGTTGTCGGTGGAACAAGCACACCAGCTGTAAAGGAACAAATTAACAATCTCCGAGTTTGGCTGGAGCAACGTGACTTTGAGTGACGATTATTGGGTTATAGCTAATGGAAATCTTTTTATTGGCGATGAGAATCGAGTATGAGGGTAATCATTGTACTAAATAATAATTTGCAGACCTTATATACCCTTCTTACTAGCAAGAAGAATTAAAATTCTAAACATCATCATCTATTTATTATATTCCTTCGCCTGCGATTTAATGGATCTATCGCGCACTCTACGTCAAACAGCGGTGACTATTGGAACTATATTTTAATCAATTAGAGAAGTCGATAAAGTTAGTGAAGAGTGTGAAGTCAGGGAAGTAGCGGAATGAGCATTATACACGAACGCTCATCCTTAAAAAATTCGACGAAGAGGCAAGAATATCCAGAATTGTATAATTTGGAGGGCGATATAAATAAATAGGTATGAAGTCGGTTAAGTAGGAAGTGTTCATTCCCTTATCGCACGCCTGTATCAGGCAACCATATATACACCATGGAGAAGGTGGCCCCTGTCAAGGGGCCATCGAACAATTTGCTACATGTTATTGAAATTATTATCAACCAAGTGTTAGTTAAAAATTCTCAATATACAATTTAGTGCTTGCTTTGCGGTTTATTGAATTCATTACTTTATCAGTAAGCGCAACAAATTGATATTAATCCTTATTTTATTCATTTAGTAGACGATAGCAAATTAAATTTCAATAGATTCGCATACCGGGTGTTCGTTAAAAGAGTAGAAATAGATTGACGAAGCACAGAGGCAAAATGTTTAATTACACATTAAATTTTGCTTTAAAAAGCGTGACGCTCGAGTATTCGAAGGGAAACTAGTAAAAGTGAAACGATCACGCTGCAACATCATATCCAACGTCCATTGCTATATATTGGTCAATGGGACACTAATATTCATGGCGGGTCGTGCGTTGGTAGTTGCAAAAGGGTAGAAAGAAATGCTTAAAAGCGTCGTTCAAAGCTTCCATTGAATCCAAAGTATCCCACTGCGCTACATCAAGCTATTCTCATTCGTACTACACTCTAAGTAGTGTTTAGAAAATGGGCAAACCTAATAAACTGAATTATTGCAAGTTCCAAAGTGTTTGGAATTTTTTATAACTGACAAGGGAACACCACGAACCTGGACTCACCGATTGGAACGCAACTTTGTGGATTTTTAGAGTGACTCAAAACAAGAACAACGGTGTGTTTCATTTGGGTCATATTGCCTCTTAAGGGGGTGAAAACTAACCTCAAAGTCAAATTGGCACTTCCACTTTTTCGCGTATAACTTTCAAAGTACAACAGACAGAAAAAAATGTTTCAAACAAAAGCTTAATGGTGCAATATGCGCTGCAAACTTGCGTTAACAAAATTTTGAAAAAACTTGTTTTTTGTTCAGATATTTCTTTTTAAACTCTTCAAAATTTTGTTATCATTTATGTACGTACGCGTATATCTCCTCAGCATATTGTGTCAATATATATATATATATATAAAACTAAAAAGTTAAAAATTTAAAACATTAAAAAAAAATTAAAACTGACTTCAAAAAAAAAAATGCATTCAAAACGAAAACGAATAGTTTTTGAGATATTCGAGAACAACTGTTTTGGCGCCCAAACTTTGAGGGCCGTTTTCACCCCTTCAGCGTGGACGATGGCCGATAATAAGACTCGCGTGTAGAATATTTTTGGCTGTTCTACCAACGTACAAATTCGCATCACGATCGGTGTGTACGGGCTCGATATGTTTCCTTGTGAATGGGGACGATCGAGGGAAGAGCGATTCGCGTGGCGAACGAAAGTGAAGTGGTCATCGAGCGCTTCTTCCTGTAACTTTGAACAAATTGGAAGGTGGATCCTCGCTAGACGGACAGGAGTGGTATACTACCCGGCCATCTCGAGTATAAAAGCCGCTTCTGCCGGCGCCGCGCTTAGTCTCGCTGCGTGGCGACGGATTGTGAAACGGCACAGCTCTCGACGTGAGTACCATTCACAAGATCACTTCCACGATCGCCTTTTCTTTTTGCCCATTAATACTGCGACGTTTTTTACTCGCAACAAACCCATGTACGTAACCACTCATTCTCTTTAATCGCAAGCCAGTATTTAACGCTTGGCGGCTTCAACATTCCATTACCAAGAGTGCTACGATTACTATTAGTAGATAAATATAAATTTTATTAAATTCCACGCAATTTATTCATTACTCTCTAATTTTATTCCATTAGTCAGGGAACACATGTACGTATACGATTACAGATGGATCTCTTTTTATTTAAACCACTTAAGGCTTAAGCCACTTCCCCACTTGTGAACCGTGCAATGCAAAATGTACTTAAAGTCACGTTCCCCACGTGTGCAATGTGCAGTGTAGAATTTAGAAGTTTCTTCAACGTGCGTTGACTTTAAGGAAATAATATTTTTTCTGTACTTTAAGTGTATTCTGCACCGCGCATTGCGCATGTGGGAACGCAGCTTAATGCGGGTCTTTGGTGCACGCCTTCGAAAAGTGTTGTACTGTGCTGTGTTGCTTAAGATGCTTCCTATCTACGCCCTTCTCGTTTCAAACGCAGAATTAACCATCCACGAACTCATCGGTTTATCGCTTGCGGGCCTCAGCAGTGAAAGTGCTCATTTATCTTTTAAAGGATCGAAATTACAAGCGGCTTAAAGGTTGGAAAAAGTATGGGCATGCGTGAAAGGGAGTTTCTTAAATGAGAAAACTAATGGCAAAATATCTCTGGCAGAAGTATCGTCAGTTTATGTAATCCCATTCCACTCTTCAAACTATTAGAGGACTATTTGAGCATTGCGCAAGTACTACGATTAACCGCGGATCGCTCATCTCGATCCTGTTACCGCGTTTCACAATTACGGGAAAGCAAACCGCGAGGAAGAACTGTGACTGGCATTTTTCAACCACGGTTGCAAAATATTCTCGATTTTATCATACTTTCATTACCTTTTTGTACTTCCCTAATTGTTACTTTATTAACCAAATCCATCTATGAATTACTATCGCACTATAGATTTATTATTATAAATTCTTTCTGATAATAAACCTTTTCTATTTACTCTTCGATTCAAATAACAAAAGCTATGGATTCCGGTAGAACGTTACAATATTTACAAAATATACGTTTCATGTTCTACCCAATGTTTTCTTATTGCAATTCCTCCATTTCCGTGGTTAAAAGTTTGTCGCGACACAGAAAGTGAGGTTAAGGTATGCACTATGCATCGATAGAGAAAAACCGGTATTGCCTTTAAACAGAGCACTTAACCTAGATACCGTAAGTCCTTTGAAATTCGAACTTTTCGCTGGGCAAACAAACGCCCCGTTTCGTTACACTCGCACGTTGCGCCTTGCATCAGAAGTATAGCTGCAGGAAACCGGATCCAGGATCCCTCTCACGCCATGAGAAGAGACTCGATAAATATCGCTCCAGATTCAAACCTGTTTCTGGATAAGGAGAAACGCGGGAACGTTCTCGCCCGGCGCGCGCAGTCTCGTCCAAACTCGAACGCTTCGAAGCATTTCGTGCGGAATAACGGAACTTCCTGTCTTCGACACGCAATTCAATACCTCGTTATATATTCCTTTCTATTAGCTGCAAGTATTGTTTAAACCGCTTTGTTGTATTTCTCTAGTCTATTTCTCAGGTTGAATCGATAGATACAAAATTATTATTATTATTATAATAAATATAATAATTATAATTAGTAATAATAATTATAATAATAATTGAAATTAAAATATATAATTATTAATAATTAAAATAATAATTATAATAATAATTGGAATTAAAATGTATTATAATTATTAATAATTAAAATAATAATTATAATAATTGGAATTAAAATATATTATAATTATTAATAATTATTACATATATTATATAATAATTATATATTCTGAAAGTTGCGTTTAATAATCTAAAAATATTGTTAAGGAAATAGCAGGAAAGTTTTAAAAACTCCAAAACATTCAAATTGATATTAGATTTGGAAAATCTAACGTGGCCGATCTATCTTTGCATGCTTTTAGATGGACGCCCGTGTAATATTATTCACGATGTTCGCGGTAGGAGTAGCACTGGCATTCCCGCAAAAAGACGGGCAGATTTTCAGTAACGAGGCGATAAAGCAGGCGCAGAACACGTACCTCATTCCAAAGGATGCGACGATACAGAAAGTCCAGGAGGGCATAGAATTGGCTGCGTACGAGTCGATCCCTGGCGATCAGAAGATCAACCTCTTCGAGATTCTCGGAGAGCACGTGCCACCGGAAGTGGTGAACAACCTTCAAACTCAGATCGATCAAATCGGACGGAACTAGGCACGACTCTGCATCATCGCCGTCATCGCATTCCTTTTTGTAAAAAGACACTTTAGCCCTAAGTCTTGTAACACCTATTTATGAATTGTGATAACCCCTCTTCTTTTTTATATCGATGTACTTAGACTTTTGCACCTTTCATAAATAAACGAATGAAAACGTGACTCGTCAAATATCAATGAGCGACGGAATCACGAGACCGCTGGCGTACGCTCGAGTTAATAATATAAATTTATTGATCGTTTTTCGGCACTTTTTATTGTCGATGAAAACTCACAATAATTTTCTGCGTATATATATAAAATTTATATTTGCCGTTCGTGACAACGTATGACGAGTAATGTTAACCATAACGCATGGCCGGTATAAATAATACAAAAGGATGGAAAGTTTGTTTACGATACTTCGGAAACTTTCTTCACGACACTATCTCTCGAACACCAGCGAGATAAGAAAAATACCGTCGGAGCTTTCAATTACAAGAGTATTTGCAGTAAAATAATTTATTTCATTCCATCTTCACGAAACTCGTATAATTAAGATAGTTCGTCGTGATCGTTTGCTAGTATTATCCATCTAGGAGGAAAGCAAAAGTATTACAGCACAGATTCCGAGTAACATGCGCTCGTAAAACAAAGAATGATAAGAAAAAAAACTATGCCGTGTCATTCGTGAATTGTGAAACGTTCAACTAAGTCACCTGCCGAGAATTATGTATGTAGCTAGTGATGTCGTGGAGAAAGCTGCAGAGCCACTAACCAGAGGTACACTTTCACTTCTACAATTTACGTTGTTATTGAGACGGTTCTTCTTTGGCATTTATTATATGGCATCGCCGAGGAATTCGAACGTAACATCAAATCACTTTGCAGGCTTTATCTGCTGCCCATTAATTACCAGGTACATCGACGAAAACGAAAAGAAGAAGTAAGCCAAGGGTATGAAATGTTTCGTAAAGTTACACTTTCGTTTCACTTTCACCTTTATCGAAACCTATCGACATTTCCTTCCTCTTGTCTCAAATTCAACGGGGGGAAGTAATTACGCAAGGCCTCCGGAGCGAATGAATTATTTCATATCGCGGGCTCGAACGCCCGAGATTTTTCTATCTCGAAGAAACACAAGAACAGAATGATTGACACGCAATGACAATGTCTTTATCACCTACGCGCAAACAGGCGCGCTGAATGGCTCCATTGACGGCCGGCCCGCGATGGGTGATAATGTTCGTACATTAATAATAAATAACTTAAAAAGTATTTATTTTGTTTACCAAGGTACAAATTTCAAAACTATGCGAACAGAATTGTCAATGATTTTGATCCGTTATTAGCTTTCTCCGCTTAGTAAATTAATATCTATGACCTGAATTGTATCTTATGCGCGAGAGTTGTCGCTAGTGCATTGTCTTGCATTGAGATCGCGTTACGATTATTATATCTATGGGCTTTGCCTATCCTGCAGGAATTTCTGCTTAATGTGGCCACTGAATCAATTTTCACGCTCGTTCGGTGAAGAGGCACCGGTTACAGACGAGACGTTTTCCCTGTTTGCTTTAGACGCTATCTGTACACTAAACGGTTCCATTTACGACCTTATGTTATTACACGTATTGTTCGGATACTACTAGCAAACGAATAATGGAATGAAATGTTCCGTGTTAGTAACTATATTATACGACCAGGATCGACCTCATTTCTTAATTAAACGAGAGCTTTATGTACAAGTTACAAATGATTAAAAAACAAAAGAAGAAGAAGGAAAACCGTGTTCATACAAGTTTACGATAAATTACTCGCGCGCACAAGTTCCACACATACCACGTCGCTCTACTGTCAAGTGTGCTTCAGTCCCAGCAGTAACGCCATCGAACTTGTTCCATGTAATATCAACGAACCGTTTGCTAACAGCTTATAAACGAGTCAATGCAAGAAAATGTACCGTTTATGTAACTAAATCGACGTACCACGAGTAAGAAAGCTTCGCGTAGAATGGTGTTCGTGTTTATCGTGTGTGCTTTGTCTCCAATGGGTGGATCATCCTTTTCATTTTCTACGGCACCACAAAGGACATATTAGAATCGACTGTGAATTTCATTGCGAGGCAGCGAGTAATAACGATTTTAATGCGTAGGTTTGTACTAGGACTGGGACTATTCGAATAATTTAATATTCAAATGGTATTCGAATACTTCAATATACGAATAGTATTCGAGTACTTCAATATACGAATAGTATTCGAATGCTTAAATATTCGAATAGTATTCGAATACTTATATATTCGAATAGTATTCGAATACTTAAATATTCGAATAGTATTCGAATACTTAAATATTCGAATAGTATTCGAATACTTGGATATTCGAATTATATTCGCCAAATAATTGAGCAGCCGAAGTATTCGAATATTCAAATACCGAAAAATTCGACAAGTAGTCCCAGCCGAAGTTTGTACTCACTTGGATTTCTTCGATCCCCTGCCGTTTCTTTCCGAGCTGTCGTCGCGGGATCGTTTCTTACTGCTAGACGAATGGGATGATTTGTGTTTCTCGTGTTTGTCGCTCTTCTTGGGACTAAACAGAGTAAGTGTAAATTAGACATGACATCTTTAAATGGGCAAAGGTTAACGTTAGTCACCTGTGTTTGGACGATTTGGAAGGAGACACTTTCTTGTGTGAACCCCCACTCCGTGATCGATCCGATCTTTAATTATTCAAGCGTATATTCGACACAATTTCATAGAAGAAAAATTATGTTCGACTAGCCTCTAGTATCTAAATTAGTTAAACGGCTGACTACTCACCTGTGCTTGTCTGACGAGGACGACTTCTTGTCTTTACCGGACGAAGATCTGCTTTTGTCTTTACTACTGGAAGAACTCTTGCGCTTTGAGTTGTGCCTGCAGAACAACGCGCGCCATTTAATGCCGACCTTAGGAAGAATAAAAATTAAAACACTTACCTGTCCTTCGACGGTGACGGTGATGAATGCTTTCGACTGGATTTCTTGTTTTTGCTGGAATTGTAATCGTCGTGGAAATTTTCCCCTCTCTCCTTATCCTCCTCGGCCGCTTCCCGCTCCAAATCTGACCAATCTTTGCCGGATTCTTCGGAAGTGCCCAATCCTTCTTCTGGACATAAACGGGTTGAATCAAGAGCTACTACACCACTAAAAATATTTCCAATTATCGAAATGAAGTTCAAGAAGATTACCTTCGCTATCATTGTCCTCGGACGCTTCGGAGTATTCAGAATCGTCGTCGGATTCTTCCTCGGTATCGAAGTCAGACGGCTAAACAGATGAGATGCGTATAAAGCTTTCGATTCACAATAAATCTTGGTATATTCCCTTTAAAATATATCAAACCTCGTAAGCGTCGTCCTCCTCCTCTTCTTCATCCTCCACGTCCTCGTTCTCCGCGTCACTTTCCGCGTCCAAGAAAGTCCAGCCACCGTTGTCGAAGAAACCTTCTGGATCGTCCGTAATTGTTTTCATGATCTTCGTCCAATTCAACGACTGCACACCTTCCGTGTATCTGATATCGCAGTTACTGAAGAAAAAAAGTATTGTACGTTTGTGTGGCGTTTTATAAGCATTAATCGAGAACAGGGAAAGGTGTAATTTATCTTACTTCAACCACTCCTTCACATGATCCAGCATGTTCATAGGAATGGCGTTCAGCATCGCGACTTTTCTGTGGTAATCTTTGAAGACGAAAATCATGTCGAAATTCTTCAGATGAAATTGTACTCTCTCGAAATGAACGAGCTCGACGTCCTCCAACGTGATAACAAATGGAGGCTGAAATTTACCATATAAACATAAATACCTTAACTATAATTCGAATAATTGAATCGTAAAACCTACCCATTCGGTAAGGTTGACCAAGCATCCGCTGGTAGGTTGCAAGAGGACAGTGCTCCTATATGGAGCGCCGGGGAATCCTAGCTCTCTGAACGGCGTATCAAATTCAATTTCTTGCTTCGTCATAATTTCAACCTAACAGAAATTTATTGAGTAATAAATCAGCCAATCGAGTTCCTAAAGTAATCGAGCCTTGGCTGTTACCTTCTCGCAGAAACTTTTAAACGCTGTTTTCAATTTATGCCTCAGTTCCCGCTCCGACTGTTCAGCGGCAAGATCGTCGCGATCGTGCATATGTTGGTGCTTTCCTAAATCTGTCGTGATTTCACCGACCTCTGTATAAAACTGTACATCCACGTGTTTCTTTTTACCGAACATTATCGCGTGCTGAAAAAAGAGATCGCGCTTACTTAGCAAGCAATTTGAATTTAAACGAATTTGATTTTAACGAAGGTGGATAGTTACCTTTAAATGGAAATGAAGCAATATTATCATTTCGCCATCGCATGGCTGGAAAAAGGCGTTCTTAATATTATTGTAAAGAATATCAACTTTGTCTCCTCTGACCGAGGTGTAACGAAACCCGTTCATGTGTGCCTCCAAACCTCCCGTCATTCGTTTCGAGACTATGTTCGGTCGAATGTACAAGTCCTTCAGCTTCGGGTTACCCTTATTCTGCGACAATATCAAGGTGTCCTGTTTAACAAGATCCTCCTTCTCTCTCTCCTCCGCTTCCCTGTTTTTGAATTTCTTCTGGACTTCCTTTATCAGTCTAAAGGCTGTGTTCAAGTTGGACGATGGAGCTGAGATCTCGCCGGGCTCTTTGGTGTTTGTACTTCGATATGTTCTAAAGAAACGGACAACAACTTTGGACACGTTCGCGTAATTCGTTTTGAACGATTCATAGAAACCCGAATAAATAATATGTAGTAGTTTTCCTTTAATTAATTCCTAATCACCCATTTTTATGGGCTCTAGACCGAAACCTCCCCTTAATGTTACGAACAGCTGAAATTACGATACTAACACTTCTTTAACGAATGTGGCATCTGGCTGCGGGTAGGAGCCTCCTTCGTTACGCCCCATCGTGGCACCAGGATGGAAGAAATTTATTCTGAGGTACGTGTAGTCTCCTTCGACAGACTGAGATATATTCTTGATGGTGGATATGTGGAAGGGTACGGGAATACCAAAAATTGGCAGGATTACAGTCTCGTATTTCTTATCTGTAAATTAATACCAAATTACACGTAGAACAAACATTTGTATTTTAGTTCCGCTTATAACACAGTTCGACAAATTTTGACTTTTTTCAGACTTGTAACACTCGGTAGCCGTTTCTTACAGGTTTTCTATCGAATTTTACAAGTCCAGATAGCTGTCGAACTGTGTAATAGTCGTAGCATGTACTCACCGACATACAACTTCAGTTCCTTCACTTCTAGCTCTCGAGGCATGTAACTCAGACTCCTGTACGACACCGTTGACTTTCGTATCTTCTCTTGCTCCTTTCCACCAGACTGCTGAGCCAATCGAGCTTTCGCAACTTCGTTCAATTGCTGCGCAAGCTCTTTCTGATGCTGTTTCCTCTTTTCTTCCGAGCTGTGCTCCGTTCTCAACTTGGATTCGATTACTGCTGTCCTTTTCCCACGCCCAAGGATGGGTTCAGGTTTAGGTTCGTTCTCTTTCCCACTTCCATCTTCTTCCTCTTCCTCTTCGTCCTTTACAAATATACCAACATTCTTTACTTTCTTCTTCGAAGGTGTTAAGTTTGTAGCCGGCTGAGCCTGAAACAATAATGCTCATAACTCCTGTGTTCCAATAATTCAAAAGCAGGTAAGATTCAAACACAACGGGCTTCGGTACCTCGTTAACCATAACGGTATCGCCAATGAACAGAGCATAAGTCTTCCCTTCTTTCTCCGTAGACTCCGGGTTCGCGAGACTTGATAATCCAACGTTCACGTTGAACACCATCCCTTTCTTTACCACTGCGTGAGTCTTCGGGCCGATAAGTAGCGAGCTCTCTCTGAATTCGATCCCCATAGCGAATCCAAAGTTCTTGGTTAAATGATCCAACATATCCGGCTTCTCATCCTTTACGTACTTCACACCTGCGTCGTATACTTCGCTTATCTTCACTCCAGCCACTAACTTCTTTAGAATCTCCTCTTCTAATTGCAAAAGAAACGTGTAATTATCCTAAAACGAGGAATTACATGTTACTGTCGTGTACGAGAGTACGTTACACAATGACGGGCAAGGATTTTCACAGAAGATTTACCTCGATCGTCTTCGTGGGATTCACCAGCAATGTTCTAACAATGTTGGAACAGTAAGATTTGTAACGTGCTCCGAGCGAGCAAACAATCACGCCGAAATGCAAAGTATTCTTATCGCTAACCACACTAAATTTCAAAGAATAATTTCCACCGCTTTGTATTATCGCAGGATAACACATATCTACCTGCGTGACATCGACGCCAGTTACATACTTCTTATTCGTTATAGCTGCATCTACGCCTTCCGCGAGCTTCGAATGCTTGACTTTCTGAAATAGAGGACGTCGTTTATCACGATTAGCTTTCGTACGTAGGAGCTTAGAATATTTAGGGAGGATTCTAGGCATTCAAAATCCACGTACTTTATCGGAATCGATAATCTCCATTATCTGATCCTTAAGATACTTCGTAAAAACATCTACGGACACTAAACACGCCTTCTTTACGGTAAGAATCTCAGCATCCTCCTTCGGACACATAACATAGGCAACTGCTGCGCTCACGTCAACCTAGAATGTTAGAACGTGCCGTTAGACTGTTTCGTTTCCTAATAAATCACGCTGCAATTTAATATCGCACCGTATCAAAAGATTCCGACTTCAGCACAGTTCTCCATGCATCCATAAAGGCACCTGGATAATTTTCTTTCGAAAAGACTCCCAACGTCTTACCCTTCTCGCTTTGCTTTATAACTTCCACGAGTTTGGCGAAGTTGGCTTTGTCTTCGTCGTTCTTAAAAGAAACAAATCGTTACGCATGGTTTAGGAAAGTAGAATTGAAAAGCAGGATTCGAATACATACTCTGTCCCTCACGAGCAGTTTTACAGGAGGTACTCCAGTCTCGTCGGTTTTCTGGTTCTCGAGCTTTCTCAAAAACTCGATCTTCTTCTTGCTAGCCAAAAAGTTAATCGAGTCTTCTGCCAGGATCATTATGGTATCGGTAAGTTCGTAACTAAGCAGCCACGTCTGAAATGAACCATCGATATTAGCGTTACTATAAACCAAGAGAATGCCGATTAAATACTCGAACAACACGAAAGGGAAGTTCTCTAAGGTTTCGCGTTAGTTACATAATTAAGGCTCAATTTCGGAATCGAGTTCCCTTAATTCCGTTCAGCTTCCTACGCCCAGCGCATTAACGAAATACAAAACGTGATCGTGGAAACTATCGAACTTCGTGAAATTCAACTTTTCGTAGCTGCAGAAATTAGGTTAAGGGATCGTTAAATTACAGGGCAAAGGATCGAATTGCACCGTTGCGTGCAAATGTTACGCACTTGCAACGCCGTCGATTTGCTATAGACGATATCTTCGTCAGTGCCCACGGCGGAGACCAGGCAATCCATCTTACTGAAACTGTCATCCGTACCGACTTCTCCATCCTGTTGAGCAAAGGAAATTCGCCAGTTAGCCCGGTCGCCGAAGCGACGGAATCTGTTTACGCTCGAACAACGAGATATGGTGTTGTAAATTTTTTTACCTTCCACGCGGCATAAAGGCGCTTCATACGCCGAAAGAATGTATCTTTGTCAACCGATACGTTTGCCATAGCTTCTTGTTTTCAACACGGTTCAAGTATAGCACAACACGCTGTTGCACAGCCGACTCTAGTACGCTGTATCAAAATCAAGCCGACATAAAATTATAATAAACTCGCTCGGCGTAAACGATAACGAACAAAACATTCAGACGAGCCGGGAGCCTTGGGTGTTATCACATTTTCCTTGGTGTTCTTTGTAAAGTACGTACTACGAAAATTCGTCGCTCGATGCGGAGATGGCGGGATTTATAAGTTCTAACCAAACCGCAACCGTATTCCACGGACTACGGAGCACGCGGCGGGAACTGTTTGACGCGGCGGCAGTTGCGCGTAGATAAAAGAAAACGCTTAGCACCCCAAGCGACCGAGCGTCGAACTAACCTAACATTCAGGGCGCGTTCACACCGGCGAAAACTACAGGCGCGTGAATCAATTTCAGCGAAACTTCTGATTAACGAACTTCGCGGACACCTTCCTCGACGATGCGCAGCAACGAAAACCGAGAAGATATCTCCCGCTGATTACTCTATCTTAATCTGATTGAAGGATTCAAGTTTCTCCGATCTTTTACACATTCGTAGCGACCTAACCTAAAAACCGTGTCTCGCCTCCACCGTTGCGAGACATGGAATATTACGGTTACGATCGAGCAGCGGATGAGGATCCACCGCACTTGGATGAATTGTCAATTAAACGGCTGTAGAATTTATAATAACCGACGCGCACAAATACAAACTATAATGGAAGGCGTCCTAAAACGTTCTACCGCGGTGTCTTGATTTCCCTCGATCTATGGTTGAATTAGTACACACACCCGCAGCGCGACACGCACACATGCGCGCAAGTTTTCTATCTGGGCGTCAAACATAATTTTACTGTTAAATAAGACTCCGGGCTGTTTGCGACACAGAATCTTAGAGAATTATTTGAGAATGGCGAGAGAACTTACGGTGCACGTGTATGGGCTCGCGAAATGATTATCGGCGAGCCGCGGATGGATTCCGGTGGAGATTCGTTGACATCGTTACCCTGCCCCGTGCCGATTTATTAGTGCTGCCTTATATGTTGCCGAGCGGGCCAGAGAACTGGAGTTCTACGGGATTAAACGTGCTCCACCGTAAAGGGCAGCGGAGGGATCCAGCGATCGATGCTGCGCGGCTTCGGTGCGGCCCGTTCTGATCGGGATAGCCGTACACCAGCGTCGACGGGTGGTAATATGCCGATATAGGAAATAATGAGAAGGACTCTAAAGAGGAAGAGACTTTCTAACAGAAGATCCAAATACGATCGGGGAGAATCGCTTCCCCCGATGCTTTAACAAACATAGCTCGCGAAACTGCGAACGGACGGTGGCGATCCCTCTTCTGTCAACTCTGCGGGAACACCTGTGAAAGCGGGCTTGGAAGCACCGCAACGGATCATGAATGTAAGTGCCGATTTTACGTACCTCGTTTAACGTAATCACTAGACGATCGCCGCGGTGCATACGAATCGCCGCTTAACGCAACTTAAATGGCATATGTACGTACGCGTGTACGCGCCGACACTCGCCTTCGCGATTCATCGTTTTCGAAACCAGTCTCTTTTTTAGGAATTAAACAACATTCCGCCGCAACGATCCGTGGAAAATCATTCGGAGTAATTTATTGCTGGAGGAGCGGACGCGTACTTGATTCTCGTGGTTGAACTTGTTTATTGTTATTTGTAGCGCGATCGAGTATCAATTAATTAAACGAAGATGGGATTAATCGAATTAATTTAATTCGAGTAATTTCGGGATGGGAAATGATGTTTTCAGCTTTATTCACTCACACGTCCGGAGTTACAATGTATTTCGGTATGTTGGCATTCAACCCGCTCGTTTTGGTTCTTTTATGTAAACTATTTTCAGAATGCCCCGTTCCACATTATTCTGGCACGTAGTAGACATGAACTTGCTTATGTAACTGACGTTAGATTACTGACCCAATGAATTTGTTTTCAATGACATCGTCCGAATGTAATTGCATTTTCAATAGTGATCTACGTTCGAATCTGTGTAATCGTGCGTACGGGATACCGTCCGTGACAATCGTTCGTTGAATTTACGGCATGGGTCTCGACATAACCTTTCAGCCGCGATAAGCGAATCGGTGCCTCGATAGATTCTGTTCGTTACGGCGTATTCGTGCGCTCCGAAAGGATGGATAAATCTCTGCACAATTGCAAGCATACAGGGTGGTTCAGAACTATAGGTTAATACTTACTAAAACTAACGCGAAGGAATGGAAAGACTTTAATAAACTTAGGTCTACGATCGTCTCGAGATATTTAGCTTTTTAGGTCACGAGCGAGCGGCGCTTCGTAGAATGGTACCGTCTATCTTAGGACGATTGATATCACTCAAGTTTAATGCATTGAGAACTAACGAGTGACTTTAGGTATTATTTAACGGATCGGCGCTGTTATAATACATGGATTTCTGTTTCTTCTTTTCTCTTTAATTTTGAATGCTTCTGCAGGCTTACCGGATGACTATATAAACACTTAACGTACTTCTGAAACACCTTGTATAACTTACAGAGCGTATTAAACTATGAAACAATCGGAATTCGATTTATTCTGTTATTTGTACATTTGTGATTGTAAAGAAAAACTGTTTGTTTAGGTGGTCAGCATAGCGGAGAGGTGGTGTCGGGAAGGTGGTTGACACGCCTTCAATTCTTTGAGATGATCGAAAGCGTATCACGCAGAGCGTTGAGTGGCTCCAGCGGGAGCTACCACGTTCGCGGTGCTGAATTAGCGAGGAATCGTAGATTGAAATCTCTATCCGCCACCGTTGTCTTCCTCGACGACACGCAGCATACGTTTCAGTTAGACGTAAGTTCAGAGAACGGTCGCCGGTAGCGGAGGAGAGTATCTCTTTTATATTTCTCGCAACCTGTATCTTTGAAAATATTCTAGAAGAGAGCGAAAGGTCAAGCGCTATTGGATTTAGTATTTCAACATTTGGAACTTGTCGAGAAAGATTACTTTGGTTTGCAGTACGCTGAAAACGGTGCCACGGCCTGTACACATTCGCCGGATATAATGGTAACGTCCTCTCGTTCGATTTATCCATGCTACATTCACAAGTTCTTGCGTTCGATTTATTAACGGCGTAATTTTATTAATGTTTCAGAGATGGTTGGATCCAACTAAACCCGTGAAAAAGCAGATAAGAAGTAAGGGTAAAGATCGTATTTAGTTAGCCCCTTCATATTAATAAAAGCAAATGATTTTAAGGGGCTCAATAAAATGCGTTGTTTCAGGTGGACAGTTTTACTTCAAAGTGAAATTCTACGTTTCCGATCCCAGCAAATTACAAGAGGAATACACTAGATATCAATTTTATCTGCAAATACGTAGAGACATTTGCCAAGGGAAGCTTCAGTTACCGCCGAGCACAGCATGTCTTATCGCCAGCTATACAGTTCAATGTAATATATACCGATGCGATAATATTTCTTTCCTAGCGAAATTGATTGGCAGTATCATATTTTATTTCGATGTGCCTGTAGCCGAGTTGGGTGACTATCATCCGGAGGAACACGGTCCAGGATATCTTTCTAGGTTGCAGTTAATCCCAGCTCAGACCGAGGAGATGGAAAAGAAGATAGCTGAATTACATAAACTCCATAAGTACGTTGAAGCTGTGCATGTAACATTATTAATTCACACACTGTAGAATATTATAAAATAAACACTTTTTTAGGGGTCAACTACCGGCTGACGCAGAATTCAATTTTTTAGATCACGCAAAGAGATTAGATATGTACGGAGTAGAATTGCACAAAGCTAGGGTAAGTATCTACTCTAATTAAACACGTTTTCAACTGTGGAATCCCCCCGCCTTGTTCTAATTCTCTTCGGTTTTACAGGATTCAACGAATAAAGAGATACAATTAGGTGTAACATCTATAGGTTTAGTAGTGTTTCAAAATGGAATGAAAATCAATGTGTTCTCGTGGTCAAAGATAGTTAAGATTTCCTTCAAACGAAAACAGTTTTTCATTCAACTTAGAAGAGAACAGGTAGTTAAAGCATCCACTATTTGGGACTAAACTCTGCGCACACGATATGATTGTAATATATAGAAATTTATATTGCAGTCTGAAAACTATGACACGCTACTGGGTTTCAACATGCAAACATATCGCAGTTCTAAAAACTTGTGGAAGGCTTGCGTGGAGCATCATACATTCTTCAGGCTTCACAGCCCTAAAATGAGACCAAGGCGTTTCCCGCTTACCTTAAGCAGTAGGTTTACTTACTCGGGCCGCACAGAATTCCAGACGGTTGAAGATGGAAAGAATAGAGCGAGAGTAGAGAGAACATTCATACGGTAACGCTGCCTTGTTTCGCAACTGCTTGCCACATTTTATATTACAACAAAATACCAACGCAGCAATTCGAACGATTCAGATCCCCCAGTAAACGATTGGTGCACGGAGTCATAGCGACTCCGCTGATAGAAGAGAAAGGCAAGTTAGGCATGCCTCCCGGAAGGCCTCCCAGGCCGTACGACAACAAGGTTCAGTCTCTCGGTGCTCGCGAACCTCGTCAAGCGTGGGGCGAAGGCAACCCCAGCGATGAGTTAGTTGAGAATAACTGGCTAGTTCTGAGTAGTTGTTCTTTGCGTACGCAGTTACTAATATTTCCTTTGTCCTGCAGCGAAGGTGGTTTCTTGTCCCTTCGGGAAGAAATAACAGGTTCGCATACGCAAGGCAGTGCATTTTCTCCTGTCCTAGGTTCTAGAGTTTTAAGTTATGCAGACGACGACACGACTGTAGAGAGAAATATTTACGATCTCCCTGACTATAGCGAACCCACGAGTTCACCTGCTCCTCAAGTACGTTCGAAGATTCGGTCTTCGCTAATTCCCTTTTACTATTGAACTGTAACAGTGGCACGAGTGTACAATATGTAATGCCTTGATTCGTAGATAGTGGAGGATGGATTAGTAACAATAACTCTGACGCCAGATGAGCAGGGTCGATTTGGATTCAACGTGAAGGGGGGCTTAGATCTTGACATGCCAATTTTAGTGTCGAGGGTAGCTCCAAACACGCCCGCCGATCGTTGCTATCCGAAACTGAACGAGGGAGATCAGGTGTCTATTTCATAATTACGTACTCGCGTCGGTGAAGTTTAAGGATACTAGGCGGTCGTTCTTGTCTAAAATGAAGCATTTCTAATAGTATAAATTGAATTTCGACCACAAAAATTGTTCTAATTAAAAGAGAAATGATTTCGGCGCACTGGTTATAAAATAGAGTGCGCCGAAATCATTTCTCTTTTAATATGAAGCATTTCTGTTACAATTGATTATAAAGAAACAAATTGAAACTGAGACTTTTTTTTTGACTGAAGTTTATTAACATCATAAGCTTTAAAAAAATTGTTTTCTTTTAGTAAAAAAAAAAGGACTATTAAAAATGACTACCTGATTTTAGTAGCACACAAACAATGATGATGCGTTACCAAAATCCGGTGACTTCTTAATTTCTTTAAGAAAATCTCGAATTTTTACGGAGCATATCAGAGGTTTGCGCCGAAATGGCACATGTTTTACACATCCTATAATTTTTTCCACGTCGATCTGAACCTCCATTCGTTCGCAATCAGGAAAAAAATATTCGAGAAAAACGCGTTTAAAGTTTCTGAGCAAAAGCGACGCGATATGTTGCCGTTTGACGTTTTTAGCTGTCAAATCTACAATTCTGCGAATTTTACTACAAACCAAGCGGTATTTTATTCAGAAAAAACAGTACTTTTGGAAAATGCAATAAAAAAATAAATTTTTCGACTGCCTAGCCCCCTTAAGCATGACCTTCTTTCTCGAAACGTGCACCTTTACTTACCACAAACTTTTGGGCAAACAGGTAGTGTACATAAACGGCATCGACGTGAGTGGATTGCTGCACGAGCACGTAGTAAATCTCATCCGTCAATCCCGCGATTCTGGTTCCGGGGAGCTGACATTAACGGTTCGGCCAAATGCTTTGTACAATGCGTTAGCTGGCACTGACGAAACCTCCGAAGAAGAGCCTCCGTATAGGTATCCCATCGAAGTGCTAACAACACAATCCACCCCTAAAACTACAATACTAACGTTCGTTTTCTTCGATCCACGAGATATGTACCGGACGCGCCACACGCAGCCATCGGATCCGACGCGCTAGCGCAGTCGATGTTGCTCCTCGCCGATGGCTTGGCTAGTGGTGCCCTGATCGCGCAGTACGAACAGTTGTACAGGAAGAATCCCGAGCTCACGTCCCTAGAGTCCAAGAAGCCAGAGAATCAGAGCAAAAATCGTTACAGGGACATCTCGCCGTGTAAGTTCCGAAAGAAAGAGAACCTATGAATCTTCTTCCGCGTGGGATATAAAAAAATTGATGTGTAAAATGATGTTTAGACGACGTTACCCGAGTAATACTCATGGGCTCCACGAACGGGGATTACATTAACGCCAACTACGTGAACATGGAGATACCAGGATCGGGTATTATTAATAGATACATCGCTACTCAGGGGCCATTGTCTTCTACCGTCGCTGATTTCTGGCAGATGGTTCTAGAGGCGGGCAGCACGCTCGTCGTGATGCTTACGACCTTGGTGGAGCGCGGAAGAGCGAAATGCCACCAGTACTGGCCGGCTCTCAATGAAACCCTCACCTTGCGGAACCTTACGCTCACATCTACGGCCGAAAACGTCGAAGACACCTTTATATTTCGGGAATTCATACTTCGCGACATTAACGTGAGAAAAGCTAACGCTTGGGTTTTCTAATGTAGCGGGGTGTCGTCGCGCCTCGAAGGATTTGATCAAGGGTTCGATGTTTCAGACTGGGGAGGAGCGAGATATTACGCATATGCAATACTGCAGCTGGCCAGATCATGGCGTTCCTAGCGACTGGCGGCAGTTCACTACTTTTACTGAGAGGGTAAGGGCAGCTCGAACGGGGATAGTGGAACCTGCCGTTGTTCACTGCTCCGCTGGGATAGGCAGAACAGGTGTTTTAGTGTTAATGGAGACGGCGCTGTGTCTCATCGAAGCGAACCAACCAGTGTATCCATTAGACATTGTACGCTCTATGAGAGATCAGAGAGCAATGATGATACAAAATGCTGTAAGTTCACGTTGAAAATGTAATATAATTCAGGGTTCGGATGCAATAAGCGGAATACTTAGTGTTCGAAAATGGGAAAAATTATTGTTCAATCGCTAAGAAAGATTAGAAAATTAAACTGCATTTTAAAAAATATAGTGTTGTAAAGCTCGTCACGACACACATTTTTTCTATTTACAGTTTGTTTATCCAATCATTACTATTCGAGCTAAAAATTGTAAACAAAAAATTTTCATCGTCTGAAATCATTATTTCTTTAAACATTAATTACGATAAATTTTTCCCATTTTCAAGCGCTACTCCCGTTATTCCATTAGAACTCTCAATTAATGATCGATTGTCCTCGATTAATGAAACGAATTTCGGCTTCCAGAGTCAGTACAGATTTGTGTGCGAGGCAGTTCACAAAGCTTACAACGAAGGGATAGCTAAACCACTTCCTGAGTTCAGCAGGTGAAAAGAACAAAAGCTGGGATGCATTGTAATTACCATTTTTCTTACATTTTGACTAAAAAAAAAAAAGAAACATCACTTCGCTAGAGAATAATTTTGTACTCTGACAATAATACACACGTATATTATGGATTAGCTGAGAGGATATACTCTATTTGAAATAGGTATTTTCTATTCTTTAGCAAATCTATATTTCATCTAGGAATTTAATCGACAGAAAGATGTAACTTTTCGCGCCTTTGATACGGCGACGGTTCTTCAAGCCTACTCTTCTAATTTATACGAGTGTTTGTAAATAATGACTTCTCGATAAGTTCGCTAATTTATGTTTAAGCTACACGTGTAAACGTTGAAGTATTATTTAAAACGACTTTTTATTATAGTTTAGCTATTCTTAGCAGTGGTATTATTAATTTTGATTTCCATGTACGAGGTAAGGAGCAGAGGTACGAAAAGTTAAAAATTCCAGGAGACACTTGTTGACAGTCGTTCAGATTGTGAGAAACAATTCCTTCCATTAGAAACGATTACAGTTCCGTTCGACTCCCGCAAGGTTCTACTTTCCAGTTGCGATTCGTTACAGTATAGTAACGGCGCAAATATGATCTTATGAAATTAACACACCGCCTTAAGATGTTAATTGGAATATTAACAGAAATATATAGACACGTGGTGTCCGTACGAAAGCATTGCCTTGAAAAAAAGTGTCGCAGTGGAACGTTAAAAGTGCTCGAATCTATGTAGGTAAACTACGAAATGTAATTTTATAAAGCGAGTTTTCTATCGTTGAGCGTTTGAAAATATGTTCGAACGAGCAAGCCATTCGTCAACCCTGCGTTGAAAGTAATCTTCTTTCATACATCTGAAATAATCTTCAATCGAGTACCAATATTTCGTAACATAGAAGGTAACACATATTCGCATGGTGCGCCAAACAAAAATTTAACTTCTAACGACTCGTCCCCACTTTTTAACGTCTAACTAGAAATAATATTCTACTTATAGCAATCGTAACAATTTCTAATATCGCATATACAATGTACAGTTTAGGTTCTATTAAAAATTAATAATAATACGTAGCCCGTGCTAGGCGAACCATCAAAATAAACGCTCGTTTTGCAAGAGAAACGCAAGTTTGATCGCAGCTAAGAGAAAACTGTTCGATAAGAAAGGAAGCACACTGTAGTGTTTCAACGTTGAACCGAAGTTCAAATTATTTCGAAATAAGATTAACACGAATCCGGAAAGGCGATAAAGAATTTAAATGTTCTCGTTTTCGTGACTGTTTAATAGAATTCAACGTGGAACATGAGAGAAGAGTGAACGAATCAAAAGAAATGCTGTAGATTTATACAAAAATACTCTACCTTGAGAATGATGCCTCTTTCAGAATCTTTAACGTCCTTCGAATCTTCTAATAATGTTAACAAAAGCGCACTATTTTCTTATAAATGTACCATGTGTTCTACTTTCCGCCCATTTTTGCAACGTCAAAGTATTTTTATGTTTCGCGTATATGTGACTCGCAGAAATTAAGGAGTTACATAAATGTTTATTTTGTAACGCGTAAGATTTGCCATGAAATTATCATCCACGCACAAAAAACCATGATCTTCGAATGATCCCGACGCGCTCGTGTAACAATCCGTTGATTAATAATTTACAAAGATCTGTATTATACTATTGCGTGGACCGGCGCGAATCTCCGTACGCGCGAGGGAAAGAGAATGCTAACTAAAGGTTCTTACTTCTTTGTTTCTAAGTTTTTATCTGGCGTAAAATATTTGTACGGATACGAAACTGATCCGTTCTGACAGTGAGGTAACGCATAAGTTATTTATATGTACAAGGAAGCGAACACAATACCGTGTACATATATATAAAGAAATCCTTTGCGGTTCCTCGAAGTACCAATTGTTAACGTAAGCTTGATTTTCAACATATCCATCAGTTACCAGTTATTGGGATTAATTGGTGATGGCAATTAAAAGGTCCAGTTTCTACAATCTCTGCCTTTCTAATTCACACAACAGTCTGATTTAATTTTAGGATGAGAATGGGGAAAGATTAATTTGGAGCTTATCGTCTCTTTCTGATATAAGACTGAACTGCAAAGGGTTATTGCTTCGTCACATATTTCCAACGATAAAGTAATAAAAGATTGGGTGAATCTGTTAGGCATATCATAACAGTAAGCAAGACGGCGAAAGCACAATGTCATTTTGATATTTTCTACGCTATTAATAATGATATTTATCTAAATTATTGACAATAGTGCCTTCTACAATGTGCATCCAAATTATAGTTACAAAGCGAGAATGTACGGTCTCAACGGCTGTTATATTTCAACAGTTTCACTCGATGCAGATTTCTTTAAAATCTCATTCGGAAGTTATTATTGAGTTTCTGTACATTTCTTGTATAATTGTCCATAATCTCTTTCTTTTTATAATTTATCTATCGACAGTTATGTAAATATACTTAAGCCTTCGTTCGATTTCTATCTCGTAAACTATGATTTCATATAAGTTATATGATTATTTATTTACAATTACTATTGTGTTAATAAAACAATAATATTGTAATGAATAGTAATTGTAAGTTCAATTATTAGCCTGTAATTCAAGGAATAACACCATAGCTTTCACTTAAAAAGGATTATAATGCGAGGAGTGCCGGAAAATCAGAATGCGTACGCCGAAATGCAAATCGAACAGCATTTCTGCTATTATGTTACTGTGCACTTGCAATCTCAAACGCTGCCCTACTTTAAACAAACATAAAGAGATATAAGATGAAGACGTAATCAAAGAGATTCTGCGAAGCCCAGAATTAATATTTTAGAGTATAGTTTCTACGGAGTAGATGCGAGAGAAGTGATATATATGAAATATAATAAAACAAATCACACGTGTTTCTTTATGTTCCTTTGTGATTTTAATGCAAAATGTTAATAGCACACTGATGGAAGTAATCATTGTATTTACATTGCATTTTCAAAGAACATTTACGCGAACGCCATGTAGTATTTATTTGACACGATCAATCGAAAAGCAACATTCGAGAGTTTTCTTTCTAGTACGTATATGTACATAAAAACAGTACAAAGAAATATTACATAGTTGATTGAAACATTGAGGAGCTATATTCATCGATATTCAGCTGCGTGTGTGCCAAACGATAGCGCAGAAAGCGAATACTATAATTATATAAATTAAAGTGCCACAGGTCTTCAATAATACAGTCAGTAGTTGTCTAGTCTCATTACTAATTTGTACTTCTAAAATATAAAATAAAAAACATTTTATAATATCCCCGTTATTCGCTCACTTTCGTCCACCATCCCGTCATTTCTAACATAAAAGGCCGTCGCGCACTTGAGCGAAGCGAAAGGTTTATAATCAATTGAGTCTTATGAAAGCACGCACACTAAACCGAAGCTTGGCGACAATTAATTACTATTAATTTCTTCGATTCGCTTCGCCAAATCGCGCGACTGACATAATATGCGCTTTGGTATATCATTTGGTATAACTCCTCGAATAATGTTAAAATATACGTAACAGTGAGTATAAATATATTTGTGTATAACGATCGTAAAACAGTAGGCAAGTATAAATATTACACTTTGTTTCTTTGCGTATCACAATCGGTATGTATAAATTAATGGTCGTACATTGTGCTTCTACGTACAAAATATTAGGAAATCTGTATCGGAATTGGGGCTGGGACTATTTGTCGAATTATTCGGTATTCGAATATTCGTATACTTCAGTTGCTCAATTATTACTACACGAGTATTCGAATACTGAAATATTCGAAGTTTATTCGTAGCATTCGAATACTTGTAAAATATTCGAATATTCCCAGCCCTAATCGGAATCAAATTGGTTATTGAAGCCGCTGAAGCTGCAGTTTGCAAGAGGTCTTACAAATTAAGAAGAAAGGCCCTTCTTGACCGGGAATATATGTCGACGGTACAATGTTATACGTTCCAGCTGGTACATCGTCCATTTCCAGGCAAACGAATCCTGACCTGTATAAGATTAAATAATTAGTCGTTTCTCCGTCTACATCTCTGTTTATCGCGCACTCATAAGATACCTGAACGGGCCAGAGCTTTTCATCTTGAATGCGCCGGGTGCGTCAGCATCGTTTAACACAACTGACGTAACATCGAAGCCAATTTGATATTGCTTAGGACCCTTCAATATAATCAGCACGTAATTGTTGTTGTTTGAGCTCTCCACCGTTAACTGGTACCGGGGATTGTTTTGATACGTTGGATGATTGCTGCATCCGCCAGCCGTTGGACCTTTCCACTGGCCGTCAGTGATCTGAAGGAAATGGTCACTGTAGCACGGGATATTAAATTTCGCTTGTATCTGCATGAAAAGATAGAAGCCTGTACCTCCTTCTCGAATTTATAAAAGTTTGGTATCTTTCGTAACGTGAACGGGCATGTTCCATAGGCGCGCAAAGTGTAATATATTGTATTCGTCTTCTCGTACTGCGATATAACTAGAGTATATCGGGAGTCACTTTGTGTGTCGAGTTTTATCTTGCAGAGGTAATGAGGGCTATTTATTTTCACGCCATCGATATGCGGTGGTGGATCGTCTGCGGAATTGCGCACATGTAATTAAAGTCGAGATTAGAACACGAAAACAGATGCAGTAAACTGAGTATACTCTCGCTATAGGCTCATTGCAATTATGCGTTAAGCGCTCGTCGCTATCCCCGCTTCTTGTAATCAGGGGCGTCCGGAGATTTTTTCCACAGGGGGGGCAACTTTGGGATGATGGTAAATTTTAGCATTTTATAATGCTAATTTAATTAAAAATTTAAAACCGAAATTTAAAAATATTCTCCTTTTTAGTATAAACTTAATAAAGATCAGTTTTGAAAGAAAGTATGAAACTCTGTCTCACTTCGTCTTTCGTGTGCTTACTCTCTCTCTCTCTCTCTCTCTCCCGCCATTGGCAGCTCGAAATCGTCGACACTATTCGTTAAGTGCTTGCCGCGAGCATATAGTGAGAGTAAACTGTATCTGCATCTGTATCTGTACTACGATTGCATTATATTACTTACGAGGGTAATAAACTCTTTTACCATCGTTTCGATAAACTAATACTGTTATATATTCTTGATTCTGGCGAAAATCTGCTATGTCTGTAATATGTCTTGTGAGAAGAATCCACACCGCTCCCGTCACGTTGCTTTGGACTTCTAATAAAAACTGAGGATTATCCCCGATATTGTACACATCTTTCACTGGGCCTATTCCTGCGTTCCACATTCTGCAACAAGATTGCTTCTTTAGAGCAGTGTTCCGCAACCGGTCTGCCACGGGACGATGCCACGGCGAAATGCCTCCAGCAGCAGAAAAAGCACAAGATTTTTTTTAAACAAAGTTGAATTTCGAAAATCTCCCAGAGTTATAGGAGCTTGAGTGACAATGAGTGCTATGATGAAGAAGCTATGACTGCCAGCAGAGAAGAGAGAGCTGCCCAACATGAGTTCTTTTGAAGCTGAGGAAGGTTTCCTCTACGGTCCTGGTATATCAGATTAGGGGAAAGTTACAGAAATTAGTCGTAACTTGTACAAATTTCAATATAATGCATTCCAAAAAATTGTGCTGATAGCTCAAACACTAGTAAATATGTGTGCAAAACCCTTGCCCTGTAGGTGCGATAGTTTTTCCAGAATTAATTTCCAAATATCACCTTCAAAAACGAGTGTCTAGACTAGAATATCCGCTTAAACGGGTGGACCTGGGTTTTTATGAGTTAGTCAATCAGGACTTCTTCTTTTATATATATAGAATTAGAACTACAATATAAATAGAATCCGGCCCCGCAAAAGTTCACGCCGGCCCTGATAGAGGTCTCGAAGCTAGGAATAATTAAATGTTCAATAACTTACTGGTGAATACAATAAGTGTAGTTAAATAGACCTGGATTCCAGTTCAAATAGAACACATCGAAAAAGCGACATATACTGTCGTAGTCAATCCAGAATATACCGTTGTCGAACTGCGACGCAGAGTCTGGATCGTAATTCAATGTTTCCTTCAATTCGTTGGTCCAATGTTGTAGGTCGAGTTCAGAGTAATTCCCCTTCCACCGGAGGTGTGACCAGGGATTCTTCAGTTGCAATAATCTCTCTCCCTGTGAAAGTAGTTTTAAAAACAAACACTGTTTAACAAACTCTGTTCAAATCTTAATATATAAAGCAGAAAGCTTCTAATATGTTTGTGTGTTTGTCTGTCGCGTAAAAACTTGCGAACGATAAACTCTCGGATCACGAAATGTGCCTCAGCACATTATGCTTGACTAATTCAGATGAATATGACTATTTTCACAAAAAGAAACTAAAAAAATTCGCTTTTTATAGATTCAGAATCTAAATTTCGGACGAAGCCGAGTAGCAAAGCTAGTATATTTATAAGTATGCGGTTGAAGCTGCTCACGTTAACTTTTCTGACGTCAAGAACAGCGTACGCATGGGTAGGTACAAGACCTGTTCTATCAGCATCCAGGTCAGACAATTCTCCGGTAGCTACGGTCACGAGAACGTCTCCTTTGTGTAACCGTGTTAATAAAACATTATATAAATTATCCTTGTTGAAATCTGGTTCACCGGGTCTTATCGCCCACCTCTCTGGTATCCATCCAGTTAAAGCGTGCAAATCTATGTTCTGCAAATGAATTGTTCACTACTAAATTAGAGCTGGGACTATTTGTCGATTTTTTCGGTATTCGAATACTTCAGTTGCTCAATTATTTGGCAAATATAATTCGAATATCCAAGTATTCGAATACTATTCGAATATTTAAGTATTCGAGTAGTATTCGAATATTTAAGTATTCGAGTAGTATTCGAATATTTAAGTATTCGAGTAGTATTCGAATACTTAAATATTCGAGTACTCAAATATTCGAAGTTTATTCGTAGCATTCGAATACTTGTAAAATATTCGAATAGTCCCAGCCCTATATTAAATACGTATTTCTGCATTAGTAGCGCGGTAGAAAGAAACGAACTTACGCTATTTGAGCCAGGAAAATCATAACCACCCATCACTTTCATATATGCCTTCTCAAGCAACGAGATCCACAGCTCTCCGTGATTGTTAGAATAAGAACAAAGTAGTTGGTTGTGTCGACTTACAGGCAACATGTCGTCTATTATAACTTTGCGCGGAACGCCATTAATGTGAAGTTTCACCATGTACTTTCCTAACATAAAATGCTTGCGGCTTAATATCTGTCGAAAAGCGAAGTGTTGAATACCTGCACGATAATAAAGTAACGCTTACCAAATGGATTATAAATTGGTTCTTTATTTCTATTCTTTGGATAAATAATGGACGTGATCAGCCTGCGACCAAATCTTTTCTCATACTGGGCGCTAACAGCGAGCGAGGCAACGAAGGAACAATCAGAGACGACCTGAAATCGAACAGTAAATTTAGCGTCGGAATAATAAACATTTTTAGACGGTTAATTATTACTGTCTTTCACTAACAGTCTGTTTTATGCTGTAGTAATCGACATTATGATTCATGAGCATCTTTGGCTCAGAAAATAATGTCTCTGGTCGACACCACTTTGCGAAGTCGGGCTTCTGTTTCGGTGCCAATTCTAGTAGACCGTCCTTGTCGGTAAATGGGATAGCGTATTGAAACTTTTCTGTCAGATCGATACTCATAAACGGTACAAATTCGTGGTCATTGATGTGAGAACTGTGAAGCAAAACTCTTTTCTCCTCTTCGGTGTAATTACTATTACCGCCGCTCACTTTTAAGTGTACGCTACTTCCACGATGAAGCGGTGGCCGAGTTTGCTTCCCTGGGGATTATTGAGAAACAGAATTATTGGGATAGGAAACATTACAACAACCCGCGCAGAGATCATTATTACCTGTGTTAACAGAAGTTGTAGAAATGACAGAAGTCGTTGGCGCAGGTGGCATTTTATCTACATCCTCGTCCAAACTCGTTTCTGGCACAGGGGGCAATTTAGAAAGTGTTTCGATAATGTCGTTATTCTCCTCTACTTTCAGACCCTTCAGACACTCTGCACGGTCGAGAGCGACTCGAATGAGCGCCAATAATTTCTCTTTGATCACTGGATCAGTAGTCTTCTATAATTATATAATTCGTTTACCATTTTCAAATATAAAAAGTTTAAAATCTGTTTAAACCCTTAACGACACACTATATTTTAGAAAAACGTTCACAAATTACAAACTTTCTTTGTTCCTATTTTACTATATAAATGTTTATAAACCGGGCTGAAGTACTTTCTTCTCAAAGCGTAATGCAGTTATGATTCTATCGAACGAAATATTACAGAGGTGGGTCTTAAGGAGTTAAATCACAAAAACCGTTTTACGTACAACGCTGAGTCCAAGTTCGGCAGCGTCCGTGTATAATTTCACGGCTACATCTTTCAAGCCAGCCCCGTCGGCGTCCTGTGCTTGGCTTACGAGGAATTTGCATCTTTGTAATTCGGAGTGATGCGCGGACTGAGCTTTGTGAGAATTCTCTTCTTCTTCGTTAACTGAAAGTTGTGCAAGGTCTATATACTATCTGCTTTCTCATTTACCTTTTCTTACTCTCTTACAATGCGCATCGTGATTTTATTTCAGACGATAAGCTTACGAAGGCGTTGTATCGTTGATATTCTGCTCTGATACTCCGAAACTTTCTGATCGTACACAGGATCTTGCAAGTCGGCGAGGCATTTTACTGCAACGTTGTAGCAGTACAAAGCTGGTCTGTACTGGCTGTTACTATCGAATTGCACAGCTTTCCGGGCTGCGTTCTGTGCATCTTCCAGGGTCATTTTGCAAGTCTTATTACTTCGCAGTCTTAATCGTTTCTATGCTCGTTAATAGATAAATCCCATTGATGTCCAGCATTTTTAACTTATCTGTTAAATAATTCTCTTTTAATTATGTTTAATTGAAATTGGAGACCTTACGGTTATATTTACTTAACGCTGAACTTTGTTCACTTACATTTCCGTCCGCAGGCATTGCTATTTACAAAATAAATATATCATATCACACAGTGCTCGTTGTTGCTCATAATTATATCGATATCGCAGAGTAGTTTGTATTTTTTTAGAACAAACTTTGTAGGTTAGCTACGGCACTGTTATGCTTTAATTCGCCCGCGTACAATAATAAGTTGCTATTACTTTCAATAGCTGTTGTGCCCTAAGAAGAAATTCATTAAAAGAATTTAACTGTCATCTGTCACAATTTCGCATGACAGATGTAGGGAAATGTTAGCAACAAAAGGAACACATCGGTGTTGTGACATCATCCAACACTTTTACACTTTCACAAAATATATAGGTTAGATCGTGCAGTTTATATAGGTTAGGTTTATTCTTTTTTCAGATGTTACATATTTGTATTATATTCCAACAGATGGCGCTTCAAGGCAAATCTTATACTGCGATTATTAGCGAATTATGTATTATCTCGTTGCAAATTATAGGTTAGGTTTGTTCATTTTCTAGGAATACATTTATGTTTTTCCGGAAGATAGTGTTCCAAGATTTCTCGCATTAATTAATACTAAAAAGTAGAAAAGAACATTGCAAAAAATGAGGAGGTTAAGTAGAGAAAATTATAGTTCATTGGGCGATAAAGAATTGTTGCGATCCTCGCTCTAGCGGTGTTTAGCGCAAGCTTTTAAACCGCGAAGTTTGAATCAAATAAATTAAATTTATTAGAAAAGAGTAACGGCCGATTTCTTCACCTTCAGTAATCTTCCAATTAAAGTTATCTTCCACATAACTGCCACATGATAGCATCCAACTGATCGACGAGTGCCATATGTAGCATCCAATTGGTCGTTTACTGACCGAGACTTTAGTCGGAAATGAAGAAATCGGCCATTATCCTACTCTTTGATTATGTACAAGTATGCACTGGACTTTAGACCCAAATATTTCGCACAGCTCAGTGCACATGCATGCACGCATGCATGCAGGTGTATTAACTATCGGCATTGACATACGCGGCAGAGTGGAAAAACACGATTCCAAAATATGGCAAGTTCGTCAAGGTAAATTTTCCGAGGGTTCCGTCGAACACTCCCCATCACCGCCGATGCCACTTGCTGCTGTGTTCTCTTCTATAAACTGTCGTTATTCGACCTCGGATCGAGTTAATCTCGATAATGGAATAATATCTGGAACTTTGGTTATGAAATCTGACAGTGTTTGTTTATTTTTGACATGCACTCGATTAAGCATCCAGTGTAATTGAAACTGTCGTTACGTCACGCGTATCTTTGCAAATGCTCCGTTCGTCGTTCAACGAGAGAGGTCTCGCTTCTTAATTCCGACGGATTTTCGAGGATACACGCGAAACTCTCTTTTCTCAAATAAGCGTATTACTAAAAAGCTGCAAGGTTGCGATAAACGTTGCCGTGATTCCTCTGTTGCAGACACGAAACGAACAAAGTTTGTTGTTACGCGCATCCAGAGGCACCACTTATCGAGGACTACAGAGCCGGGGATCAAATTTGTTCGGAGTGTGGATTAGTCGTAGGAGATAGGTAATTGTTGGCCTGCGACGGGAATGTACTCGTGAATCTCAATCATACTTTCCAATTCCATCGCGATAGGGTAATAGATGTGGGTTCCGAGTGGAGAACGTTTAGCAATGAGAAAGCAGGCGTCGATCCGTCTCGTGTCGGTGGACCTGAAAACCCACTGCTTAACGGCTCAGACTTATCCACCATGATCGGACCCGGAACTGGTGCAGCTTCGTTCGACGCCTTCGGTGCTTCGAAATATCAAAACAGACGTACAGTACGTGTAATTTGGGGTAAACTTTTCCTTTGGGAGATCTACTTCTTTGCCGCAAATTTATATTGGTTGAAAACACCAAATAACATGCAAAAATATCATTTTTGAGTTTAGGAATTCATCCGTTGCAAAGTTATTATGTTAAAAAGACTCCAAAGCTTTGAAAGCAGTTGCGGAAACTGTAGAACCCATTTTGAGCTAAATACTTTGCTGTTAGACAATCACCGTAACTCTCACAATATTGGCTAGGCAGAAGATATGTAAAAATTTCGTAATCTTTTTCCCCTCGTAAATTTTCAACGATAAAATTCCTAAACTCCAAATTGGGATCATTAAACTCTATGCAGCAAGTACTTTCCATAAATATATATTTCGACCCCGAAGAAAGGTTTCTCAGAAGAGAAGTTCACGTGTAATTTGTTCTGCCCTACGTAACGTCTTTCTGTATTCAACAAATGGAAACGTTTTCAGATGAGCAGTTCGGATAGAGCATTGATCAACGCGTATCGCGAGATCAATGGAATGGCCGATCGTATTAATTTGCCTAAAACCATCGTAGACAGAGCTAACAACTTGTTTAAGCAAGTCCACGACGGAAAGAACTTGAAAGGTCGCGCGAACGACGCCATCGCCTCGGCGTGTTTATATATCGCCTGTAGACAAGAGGGCGTGCCGCGTACCTTCAAAGAGATCTGCGCGGTCAGCAAGATTAGCAAAAAAGAAATCGGAAGATGTTTCAAGCTGATCCTGAAAGCACTCGAGACCAGCGTGGATCTTATCACTACAGGCGACTTTATGTCTAGATTTTGTTCTAATCTCGGTCTTCCTAATATGGTGCAAAGAGCTGCTACGCACATCGCAAGGAAAGCGGTAGAAATTGATATCGTTCCTGGAAGATCACCGATTTCGGTCGCCGCCGCTGCCATATACATGGCGTCACAGGTATGTACCGCGTTTAGCAAGGGGCTGTCCTTAAATTACGTAAGGGTAATTTTGGGGATTTCTTACCCCCTCCCTCCCGCTGTATAAGAATTTGTAAGATTTGATATTGCAACACCCTTCTTACGTAATATCTTTTACATTGAATTTTTTCAGTTATTAAAATTCTTTTAAAGGTTTATATAATTCATTTAATACGGTTTCGGAAAATTTAAACTAAAACTATTTTTCTGGAATATTAATGATAGGATTTGTATTTATTGAAAATTAAGTTAAAAATATTATATTAAGTAAGACACCACCCGACTTCCCACCCCCTTGTAAGAAAACGTAAGAAATTCGCGACTCCCTCCTCCTCCCGAAAGCCTTACGTAATTTAAGAACAACCCCCAAAGCTGCTCGTGTTAAGTTATGGGATTCGAAGCGGTTCGAGTCCCATCACTACTCGTGTATCATACTTGTATATACCTCTCGTGCTTTGTACTGTTATCCAGGCTTCGGAGGACAAGAGATCGCAAAAAGAAATTGGCGATATCGCTGGCGTCGCTGACGTCACGATCAGACAGTCTTATAAACTAATGTATCCTCACGCAGGGAAATTATTTCCAGAGGATTTCAAATTTGCGACACCTATCGATCAGTTGCCACAAATGTAAATTTCACACGCGACCCATGTTTTGCTGTATATTTTATCTTGTTGGAACAATAGTTATGCGTCAGCAGTAATCATTCGCAAATAATTTAATCTTTACTTACAGTATACATTCCTAACTGATCTATAAAGCATTGGTATTATCTAATTTATTACACGTCGACTACACTTCCTCTTTTCGTTTCTTTCACTCTCGTTAAACTATGTTCCTACGATATTGGTATTCGCAACGATAACTGCTTGATAATTTATTTGGTGTGGACAACGATTAGTTTAAGTTCACCTTCTCAAGTGCACTGTTCATTTAGCACGATAAAAATGGGATTATAGTAAATAGGAAGGCATTACGAAACGTGTTAGGATACTTCGAATAGAAAGACAGAGCGTGTATTGCAATCTTCGTGATTTAACGATGAGAATAATAATGGATGCTGCGAGTTTTCAGTACAGACGAATTGGCACGTTCGGATTTGTTGAAAGTTCACCGAAGCGACTGTAATACGGGATCATACTTAATGGTATTAAAAGTTTACTAGCAACAAGTTCTTGGCGTATTGTAGCGTATTACTTTTCTGCGTATTTGTTTTTTGTAGGAGTACGTCGAAGATTGCATCTACAGTGGCTCACACCCAAAATCGTACACTCTTCAAAATCGCATAACATTTTTAAAAATGGTCCAAACAACTTGAGTTTCTTTTTTTGAGAAACCAGATGGATTAGTTTGGTAGGTGACGTGTTACGTCGTTTTGAAAAAAAATTGCAATTGGTCGGAATAACAGAAAAATTAGTAAAGGTCGTTTTTGAACTTTTTTTTCTGAGCTTGTAATGAAAATTCAAAAAAACCGTTTGTAGATTTAAGTAAGTATTTAAGTAAGTTGCTTTGAGCTACAGACATTCAAAGATCGCAGAATAAGTTCGAAAATCACTGATTTCGAGAATTTCGTGTTTTTTTCTGAGCCTGTAAAGAAAATTCAAAAAACCCGTTTCTAGATTTAAGTAAGTTGCTTTGACCTTCAGACATTAAAGATCGCAGAATAGGGTCGAAAATCCCAAAATCAACGATTTTCGATCTTATTCTGCAATCTTTGAACGTCTGTAGCGGGGAGCAACGTTAACAGATTTTGATGAAATTTTCAGCATGTATACGACATTCTTAAATCTACAAACGGGTTTTTTCGAATTTTCATTACAGGCTCACAAAAAATTAAAAAAAAAAAAAAAACGATTTTTACTACTTTTTTTACTATTCAGATTTCAGACCAAGTGCAGTTTTTTCAAAACGACGAAACACGTCACCTAGGAAACTAATTTCGCAAGCTTCTAAAAGAAAACTCAAGTCTTTTGGACCAATTTTAAAAAAGTTATGCGATTTTAAAGAATGTACGATTTTGGGAGTCAGCCTCTGTAAAGCCAAACATAAATAGGCCTTATCTCGAAAGTACCATACGATTGTACGATAAATTCTGTGATACGTTTCCTGAATGACGTAATTCAAGTATATTACAACCATTAGATCTGACTGTGGATTGGAAAACGACTTTCTTTTCGTTAAAATCCCTGAGAGTTATTCAGAAATGATAAACATTGTAAGTCAACGCTTCTACGTTCAAGCTACACGTACATCACCATTGAAGAAGTAAAAGGGCAATTAGGATCAATTAAACATGTTAGGAAATCTAAAGAATTTGATTTGGTTTGTGTTTTAAAATTGATGATAAACATCACCTATCGATTTCTTTTCAGTTGTGACAAATTTAAAACGTATGTAACGAAAATTTGTATCGAACTGCATAAGTTTAAGGATATATATATCTTGAATTCTATGTGAAATTACATGTGAATAAAAAGAATTGTTACATTTATTTAGATAAATCACTTTTCTATTTATTAATACCTTCTGGCATTGTGAAACATGATTTAGAAATGGATGGGCGTCGACGAAAACTCTAGTAGCCAGACCCCAAGACGAATCGCGAGTTCTAGTTTAAATCACGAATGTATTGAGATGTCCCTGGCCTTTGTTAGATGTTACGAGTGCCAGATCACTCCAAACGAACTGGCTATGTCAAGAAAATCATAAATTTCCTTCAAGGGATTTTTTCCCGATCCTCGGAGTAGAAAATCGCTGATTTTGGGATTTTCGATCTTATTCTGCGATCTTTGAATGTCTGTAGGTCAAAGCAACTTACTTAAATACTTACTTAAATCTAGAAACGGATTTTTTGAATTTTCTACTCCTACTTATTCATCTTCTAATATACAGAGGAGCCCAGAGATAAACAATTTTAATTTTGGCGGTATAATCTCGGATAGGCTGCGCCATGTTGCTAAAAATCGTGATTGGTCAGAATTGTACTGGATTACCACCAGTTGCGTGCGTCTCGAACTGTCTCGAACACTCCGAGTTGAACTGTTGCAGCTTGCACATGTCACGCAGAACAAGGAATTTAAAGTGATTGTACCACGTGTTGTACTTAGAAGCAGTGATAGAAGTTTACGCCAAATTACCAACATCTTCCAAAAACCAAGAAGAAATACGTAATTATGAACAATTATAATTTCAAATTATCTCTTTCGCGGAAATTAGTATATATAAGACACGCTGCAGACGAGCGAGTTATGTCGCCCGGGCATTTCTGTCGTGTAAGACTAATACAAGAATAAAAGGCAGGAGATAACATTTAAAATATCCTAACTTGTTCCGGTGCACTTCCGGTGCAGCGAGCGGTGCACCGGAAGTGTCATGATATTGATGGCAAGTGAGAGATATTCTACGGAATCGTACGACGCCATCAATTTCATGCGGATTATGCGTGAATTGAAATACACCTTATACGTCGCCGAAATGTTGATGCGCTCAATGGCACAGAATTTCACCAGGCGCATAATCAAGAGAAGTTCTAACGGTTCTTCGCGCGCATTAAGAACTATCGAAAATATTGATAGTTGAGGCAGTCAGAGCAAAAACGGACCAACCCACATTAAAAAAAATTTTTTTTTTACTATTTTATATGGTTAGTAGAGACTATTGGAATACGTTATTGCTACTTATTCAATTTCGAAAAAAATGTGGGTTAGTCCGTTTTTGCTCTGACTGCCTCAGTCTTAGAGCATATAAACATGGAGGAAGCATGCAATAGGCGAAAATGTAGACGGCAATAGAAAGAAAAAGATATACATTGGGGACACCCCCTCTCTTTCTAACATTAAAAAAAAAACACTGCCGCCCCTGGCGCTAGAGAGAGAGGGGGTGTCCCTCCTGTATATGTTTCTCTTTCTATCGTCATCTACATTTTCTCCTATTGCATGCTTCCTCCATGTTTATATGCTCTAAGGCCTCAGTTATACAAGACTATCGACAGTGATTTCGATAGTGTCGGCTATCGATAGTTCTCCACCTCTAGTTGGCTGCACTTGGTTGCAGGTTGCCAGTGCGTAGTATTTCCATTTTAAAGTTTAGAAACAATACACATACGTTTAATCCTTATGCTGTTATCTACTGGTTATTCCGTTCATTGTCGGCCATTATTCTGCGTGATAACAAGGTAATTTCTTTTACAACAATTCGGTATAACGTACAAACTATTCAAATTTTACGATTATCTAACCAAGTAGGAAATTCTTTGACACCGAATTAATGTACATAATCTATCTTTGCTACGTTGTATCTTGTATTTAGGAATGAAACGGCATAAATCGGGGAATTCGCATCGTGATGAAAAACCTAAGCCATCGCGTAATGAAGACATCGACGCGATTCTACGTGCAAGCACGGAAGAGGAGAGGCAACGGCGTAGACGCGAATGGGCGATCGAACAAGAAAAAATGGCCAGGCATAATAGACTGAAAAAAAAAATGGTTATGGATTATGAGATACGACGCGCTCGTGAGATGGGCTTACCACCTCCCGAAGGAAGATGCAACAGACGTAGGAGTAGGAGCGAATCTCCACCTAGTCGTCGTAGAAAAACTTCTGAACATTATACACCTAAAGTTTCTGTGCTTTCTAAAAAGTAAGTATGAATTGTCTTTAATTATTAAAGTAGACGCAGTGTCTCATTCTGGAGGATTTCACAGACAAAGAACAATTTTAAGATTTCATCTTTTGACGAATACATTTAAATTAAATATGTTTTTGGCTATTTCCAAAAAATTTCTTTACGAAGTGTTAACTTGTATTTGGATAAAATATCAAATTTATAATATTATTCTGCACTTCAGGTTTGAAACATCAAGTGGTACAACGCCCTTATTTAAAGGACCCGAAGTCACAAAAATTAGTTCAACAGAACTTCGCAAAATCAAAGTAGATATTCGTAGAAACATTCCTGGAAGAATAGCTACCGACGAACTTAAGCGGGATATACTCAACAAGGAAGATGTGGTGCTTAAAAGAAGAACGGGTAACGTTTTGATTTTTTACCATAATTTCTTAAGAATTTTCAGTCATTCAGCGGTCGAGTACCATCAAAGAAAATAAGTTCAACGCGGAAGATGATTCTGGGGTTTTTCAGAAATCATAATCAACAAATTGAAGTTCGAGAACATTGTATGCTTTCTAATGTAAAAATGTCTCTGCGAGACATTACTCTCCGCTTTTTAGAATCCATTCAGTTTCTGCTTAAATGTATTATCGAAGTCTGGATAAATATTTCCATGTTTTTACTTTATCAAGTGCTACATTTGAAGAATGGAATCCTTGTCACTGATTTCTACAGTTATGAGGATTCCGGACTTTACAGTCATACTGCGTCCCCTGTAATATTCAAGAATTTTCTCAACTTTATTCATCGATTAATAACGTGTTTTTGATTCGTCCAGGATATAGCGAATTTGGAATACAACGTTGGATCACTGTATTGATCGCTAAATGTGCAATATGTAAGCACAACTTTTTTTACTTTGACTGCTTTAAGATTGCTATGCTTAACGCATCTCTTGCTTGTTGCTTTATGTACAGTATTTTTTTCTTACGAGCTTGCACAAAGAATTATGCTTCAGTTATGTTAATTGCTACAATGAATATTAGATATTTTAGTACGAATTAATTTTTCCCCCAAAAAAGTAGTTCAAACACCTTTTGTGCATTCTCCTTGTGTCTTGGTTTTGGGAATGTGTGCATGTCTAAATAAGTGTTTTTTTCAAATGCTTTATTTACTAAAAGCAGACTAACTGGAAGATTTTCACATCTTGGAAGATGTTTTAAATTTTCAAAATCAGCACCTGATGAGGCATGGAGAAACATTAAACATTAGGCTTCAACAGTAGAAGAAACGAAATTAGAAATTAATTCTTAGAGTTCTTCCAAATTTCCGCATATTGTGATATTTCTTATTCTTATTCATCTTTTATTCTCATCGTGATGAAAAACCTAAGCTCTCGCAATTTGATTGCATTAAAGACATAACTACAATTGGAAAATAGATACTTTCTAAATTTGAAGAGTTTAAAAAGTTGCGTTCCAAAGCATTGTATATAGAGTGAATATTGTGGAAGCTTGAAATTGCAATTCAACGAAGTGGAAGATTACTTAATCGTCCTAGAAAATATGAACCATCTCGGAAGATTTTATTGTGGAATCATGAATCCTCTACACACAAATGACGATATGAAATTACTTGGCTTAGAATTGTTCAGAGAGAGTCAGTTTTTCTGAGTAGGGCGTTAATATCTTCAAGATTTGTCACGGTTGCTTGTATTGCTTAAATGCTTTTCCGATTTTTACATACGATTGTTTTTCTATTATTAAATTTACTAAACTTAACTGTAGGAGAGGGATCCAAGCCGATATTTGATAGAGAAGAAATAAAGAGAGCAGTAGGTGAAACAGAAGAAGTCGAGGAACATCGTTCTGTCGTAACTGTGAATTTGGAAAATTCAGGTATGTTTATTATTTCAAATTGCTAAGATTTATTACAAATTCTATTTCGCAAATATGAACATTTCAATTTGTAGAGAACAAGTTGAAAAGGCAATCGACGTCCTTGCGTCGTACAAGAACCCGAAGTCACAGTCCTAAGCGCACGTGGTCTCATCACTCCAGGTTCGTGCCTGGATTTTACACAGAGTATTGCAATATAAACATAAGTAAAACATAAGTGTAAACTATGTACAAAAAACTTGATATTTTAAATCTGTTAATGTATAATCTGAAATTGTTCAGAAAATTAAATTTTTTGCTAATTTGTTTACACTGTTTCAGGTATGACGATTCTAAGCATGAAAATAAAGGAAGTTGCAGAAGGGATAGGTAAAAGCTATTATTACACTTTTATGTATCTGCGTTCGTTACGTTTCTTTCAATTGTATTTCACCAGACTATTATATTATTTACATAGGGAGAAAGATCACAGTAGAGAGCGGAAAGAGGTTGAGAGATCTTACCGAGCCCATCGAGAGCGGTCCAGAGATCATTCTCGAGATAGGAAGAAAACAGACAGATACAGAGAAAGAGATAGGTCTAGAAAAAAGGTTCCCCGAGAGCATTATATTGAACAAATTCCGGTTCCTATTTATTATGGAGTAGGTACTTTATTTACATAAAAATTCGATAATTCAGCCATGATATAAAACTCATTCATTACTTTACTCAGAATTTCCAACCGAGACCATTAATGCTTGGACCGTGGATCCCAATTCGAGAATCTTTTGGAGGTAATATATATCCTTTGATCAGACCTTCAAGAACATTTCCATCGAGTTCGATAGGAATACCTCCGGATATTTATGGATTTCATCCACCTCTAAATCCTAGTAAGTATAAATGTACAGTCATCACCTAGGAAATGTATTATAATTAATGAAAAATATTCGTTTTTTTTTATTTCAGATACTCCTACAAGGCAAAATCATGGACACTGTTTGGCTGTTCGCAAAAAAAAAAGCTATAACTTAACGTTATAGCTGTAACTACTATCACTGAAATAAAGTACCACTAAGTAAAGTACCAATTTTTTACTTTCCTCGCAATCCTGTGCCCGGAGAGTCTTTTTATTTTTTCTTGTGTTTTAAAGCAGGATAAGGGGGCGTTCACAGCTTATCGCCTTATATTGCCCAACGAACTTCATAAGTTCGTATATCTTTTTCCATCCTCTCTCTCTCTTCCTTCGGGCCCCAGCAGCAGCGGCGCACCGGGAGAAAGGTGGTCTCCCATCTTTCCCCGGTACCCGCCCCGTGACGCTTAACTTCGGTGATCTGACGAGAACCGGTGTTTTCCATCACGGCTACGGCCGCTGGTAGCCTTTTATTTTTATTTTTCCCAATAAATAGACTAACCCCTTAAAGCGGGATTCTTGCGTAGCAGCACTAAAAGTAACTGATATTTACAAGATTTTTTCCAAAAAAACAATTGTTAATATAGAATTAAACTCCTTTGGGATACAAGGAGGCAGTCTTAAAATTGTAGAAATTTGTTTTATTCGATCTTTTTTATTTATTAATTATTGTGGAATCTTGTTAACCTCTTCTACGATGTAACTCCTATTGGCGTGACTTGTAGCAGCTTTTACAATCGTCTGAAAGAAAAAGAAAAAATTCTTAAAGTTACATAGTTTACGTTAGTAAAAACCTAGTGAAATCACTCACCGGTTGTGTCGGTTGAACGCACCCACTAGTGCCAGAATTGCCTTTGGCAGACTTTAATTGGTTGATTCTTATAGAGCTATCACCGTATCTATCAGAAACAACCAATCAAAGTCACGTATGATAATTTCTGGCATCAATGCAATACTGTCCAGAGATAGTGATGGCTAGAACCATGATTTGTGAATCACGAGTGATCCGATCACGTTCGTTCCCAATCACGGTGATTTTTCACAGTGATCCGTGATTTTCGTGATCGCCTCTGATTGGTGCAGGCAGAACAGTGATCCGTGATCGCTTCTGATTGGTGCAGGCGCAACAGTGATCCGTGATCGCCTCTGATTGGTGCAGGCAGAACAGTGATCGCTTCTGATTGGTGGAGAGCATAACTGCTCTTTGCACGCGCCACATAACCCCAAATTCTATTATCTCTCGAAACATTGTCAAGTCCTCACTGTTCTTATAGAATCTCAGTTGTATATTTTGAACCAATGTAATCGTTCTTGATCTATTTAAATTAACGAATATTTCTTCGCTTTAGTTGAAAAGTATAATGTATATGTGAATACTTTAGCCAATCAAATCAGTGCGTGCATACATTGACTATTTATGAATGAATATTCTATATATTCGCTGAATTAGCACGTTTTGACTGTAACACCAGCTCTATTAAAGTATTTCATAAAAAATAATCCAATTAAGATCAAGAATTACGATTACAGTACACAATTCACTCAAGTTAAAAAAATCACAATCACGGTCGTGATTGAACTTTAATCACGACCGTGATCGTGAATTTGCAATCACTGTGATAAATCACTGTTAGTGATTTTGCACTCCATCTCTATCCAGAGATCAGCTGATGACTCGGGCTGTCCCTAGACACCAGCGAATTGACGCCAGCGGCTTCACGCACACATTACCACACTCCTGTAGGTGTCTAGGGACAGCCCGAATCAACCGATCCCCGTCCCACAGCTGACTCTACTACTAGCCGTGCTGAAGCCAAAATGGCAACACTGCGGGAGTCCGGTTTCGACAATATATATATAGATATATAGATATATCCCTGTGTCGAAACCGGACTCCCGCGGTGTTGCTGTTTTGCTTTCAGCACGGCTAGTAGTAGAGTTGGCTGTGCCTGTGCTAGTCGCGAGGCAAATGCCAACTGTGTGAAGTCAGTCGACTCTGCACAGTACACTCGGCTCAAACGATTGTGGCCGATTGAGTTTCGATTGCATTCGAGCTCACTAGGGCTGACTTTTTTACATCGCTACGATTCTACAGTATTTCGTGAATATGGTGGGGGCACTGCCAACGGGAACCTGTGGCTTGGCAGTGCCTCCACCATATTCACGAAATACTGTAGAATCGTAGCGATGTAAAAAAGCCAGCCCTAGTGAGCTCGAATGCAATCGAAACTCGATCGGCCACAATCGTTTGAACCGAGTGTACATCTCATGATGTAAGGACATAAGGTGTGCTCTTGCACAGCCTTTCCAGATTAGCCAATAACGTGCCCTTCCCAAGATCGTCCATATTAGATTGTCAACCAATACGATAGAATGAGTTTTTCAACATTTCGATACCGTGTCCGTACACTTGCATATGCATTTATATACATACATATTTTAATATGGCGGAAATTGGGAAGGCGCAGTAGAAGACGAAAATGAGCCGCTCAGCGAGCACACCTTATATCCTTACATCATGGTACATCTGTGCTATTTGGAAAGATATTTTTGAGGTGGGTGTACAATGACAAGATCAACAACTTTTACAATATAAACAATAATTACCTCATAAATGTCTAATTTTGTTTGTAATAATTTCAGCATCTTTCCAACATTATGAACTGTAACAATCCGTGTGTAGTATAGTATACCCTGTTGATAGCCATTTGACAGTATTTGACAGTAAGCAGGAAGAAGCTTATAGCAAAGAAAGATTTTGACAATTCTTGCTTGTACAAATAATACGAGATGAATTCAGTACCACCTACTAAACCTCCGAGAGGCATCAAGCCAACCAAAGAGACAGTAGGTGTAACTAGCTCCACTTGGCTCGTTCACTTGAACCTTATAATAGAGCAACATGAAAATCCTTGACGCTTGGTTTGTATAATTTCTACAGCTTTCTAAACAACTGATTCTTGCAGAGCGGTTTACTAATTTCTGTGATTCGAGCACTATCTGCGAGCGAAACGAACGAACAGCGAGAAATAGAGAAAGCTAAACTCGAGAAGGAATATAAGAAAAGCGATCAGAGGCTCAATGAACTGGTGTCGTTGCACGATCAAGACCTGACGCAAGTTATGCAAGTAAGTCCATGCGAATACGTAAGGTAAGAGACAATAGCTTTCACAAAAGTACATTGAAATGTCTAGAAATGAATTTATTAATTTCTGCAAAACTGACCATACTTATTAAATGCCATAAAAAAATAGGTTTACGTGCAAATTTTTCTAAAAGACCGATTGCAATAAAAATTTCCACACATATTCGTCATAACAATTATTAGGTGTTGACAGTTGCTTTTTGCAATATCAGTTTTTCATTGTAAATTCTAAAGAAATTAGTAAAAAATTTCTGCAGAAAGTCGCAAAAAATGTTCAAACACTTGCCATTTAGTTCATGTTTGATAAATTAACAAAAACGAAAGATCATCACCTAGGAAATGCATTATAATTAACGAAAAACTTCGCTTTTTTATTTCAGATACTCCTACAAGGCAAAATCGTGTACACTGTTTGGATGTTCGCAAAAAAAAAAAGCTATAACTTATAGCAATCACAATATACTTTTAATAAAGTACCAACCAAATCGCAAATTGATTGAATTTTTTATCTTCCTCACAATCTGCGCCCGGAAGCCTTTTTATTTTTTTCCGTGTTTTGAAGCAGGATAGAGGGGGGGGGGGGGGGCGTTCAGCTTATCGCTTATATTGCCCAACGAATATAAGTTCGTATCTTTTTTTCCCTCCTCTCTTCTCCTTCAGGTCCCAGCAGCAGCGGCATACCGGGAGAAAGGTGGTCTCCCATCTTTCCCCGGTACCCGCCCCGTGATGCTTAACTTCGGTGATCTAACGAGAACCGGTGTTTTCCATCACGGCCAGGGCCGCTGGTAGCCTTTTATTTTTATTTTTCCCAATAAATAGACTAACCCCTTAAGGCGGGATTCTTGCGTAGTACCCCTAAAAGTAACTGATATTTATAAGATTTTTTCCAAAAAACGATTGTTAATATTGAATTAAACTCCTTTGAGATACAAGGAGGCAGTTTTAAAATTGTAGAAATTTGTTTTATTCGATCTTTTTTATTTATTAATTATTGTGGAATCTTGTTAACCTCTTCTACGATGTAACTCCTATTGGCGTGACTTGTAGCAGCTTTTACAATCATCTGAAAGAAAAAGAAAAAGAAAAAATTCTTAAAGTTACATAGTTTACGTTAGTAAAAACCTAGTGAAATCACTCACCAATTGCTCACCGGTTGTGTCGGTTGAACGCACCCACTAGTGCCAGAATTGCCTTTGGCAGACTTTAATTGGTTGATTCTTATAGAGCTATCTCCGTATCAATGTCTTTTCAACTTGTTCTCTATAAATTGAAATGTTCATATTTGCGAAATAGAATTTGTAATAAATCTTAGCAATTTGAAATAATAAACATACCTGAATTTTCCAAATTCACAGTTACGACAGAACGATGTTCCTCGACTTCTTCTGTTTCACCTACTGCTCTCTTTATTTCTTCTCTATCAAATATCGGCTTGGATCCCTCTCCTACAGTTAAGTTTAGTAAATTTAATAATAGAAAAACAATCGTATGTAAAAATCGGAAAAGCATTTAAGCAATACAAGCAACCGTGACAAATCTTGAAGATATTAACGTCCCTACTCAGAAAAACTGACTCTCTCTGAACAATTCTAAGCCAAGTAATTTCATATAGTCATTTGTGTGTAGAAGATTCATGATTCCACAATAAAATCTTCCGAGATGGTTCATATTTTCTAAGACGATTAAGTAATCTTCCACTTCGTTGAATTACAATTTCAAACTTCCACAATATTCACTCTATATACAATGCTTTGGAACGCAACTTTTTAAATTTTTTAAACTCTTCAAATTTAGAAAGTACCTATTTTCCAATTGTAGTTATGTCTTTAATGCAATCAAATTGCGAGCATCACCATTGAAGAAGTATAAGGGCAATTAGGATCAATTAAACATGTTAGGAAATCTAAAGAATATGATTTGTTTTGTGTTTTAAAATTGATGATAAACATCACCTATCGATTTCTTTTCAGTTGTGACAAATTTAAAACGTATGTAACGAAAATTTGTATCGAACTGCATAAGTTTAAGGATATATATATCTTGAATTCTATGTGAAATTACATGTGAATAAAAAGAATTGTTACATTTATTTAGATAAATCACTTTTCTATTTATTAATACCTTCTGGCATTGTGAAACATGATTTAGAAATGAATCGGCGTCAACGAAAAGTCTAGTTTAAATCACGAATGTATTGAGATGACCCTGGCCTTTGTTAGATGTTACGAGTGCCAGATCACTTCAAACGAACTGGCTAAGTCAAGAAAATCATAAATTTCCTTCAAGGGGTTTTTTCCCGATCCCGGAGTAGAGCCTATTTACGCATCTCCTAATATACAGAGGAGCCCAGGGATAAACAATTTTAATTTTGGCGGTATAATCTCGAATAGGCTGCGCCATATTGCTAAAAATCGTGATTGGTCAGAATTGTACTGGATTACCACCAGTTGCGTGCGTCTCGAACTGTCTCGAACACTCCGAGTTGAACTGTTGCAGCTTGCACATGTCACGCAGAACAAGGAATTTAAAGTGATTGTACCACGTGTTGTACTTAGAAGCAGTGATAGAAGTTTACGCCAAATTACCAACATCTTCCAAAAACCAAGAAGAAATACGTAATTATGAACAATTATAATTTCAAATTATCTCTTTCGCGGAAATTAGTATATATAAGACACGCTGCAGACGAGCGAGTTATGTCGCCCGGGCATTTCTGTCGTGTAAGACTAATACAAGAATAAAAGGCAGGAGATAACATTTTAAGATATCCTAACTTGTTCCGGTGCACTTCCGGTGCAGCGAGCGGTGCACCGGAAGTGGCATGATTTTGGTGGCAAGTGAGAGATATTCTACGGAATCGTACGACGCCATCAATTTCATGCGGATTGGAATACACCTTATGCGTCGCCGAAATGTTGATGCGCTCAATGGCACAGAATTTCACCAGGCGCATAAGTTCTTCGCAACGGTTCTTCGCGCGCATTAAGAACTATCGAAAATATTGATAGTTGAGGCAGTCAGAGCAAAAACGGACCAACCCACATTAAAAAAATTTTTTTTTTACTATTTTATATGGTTAGTAGAGACTATTGGAATACGTTATTGCTACTTATTCAATTTCGAAAAAAATGTGGGTTAGTCCGTTTTTGCTCTGACTGCCTCAGTCTTAGAGCATATAAACATGGAGGAAGCATGCAATAGGTGAAAATGTAGACGGCAATAGAAAGAAAAAGATATACATTGGGGACATTAAAAAAAAAAAACACTGCCGCCCCTGGCGCTAGAGAGAGAGGGGGTGTCCCTCCTGTATATGTTTCTCTTTCTATCGCCATCTACATTTTCTCCTATTGCATCATGGACCTGAAGGACAGTGCCTAGTTCCGGGGGGGTACAGCGAAAGACGGAAGGGGCTGCCTTTTGAGGGACGACTGGTGGTGTCCTCTACAGCCGAGTATAAGTTTTAGAAATAGCGTCCTTCATTGTATATCCTTGTAACGCCATTGTGCAAAACGGTGCAAAGTAACTTGGATGCGTGTGGTGTGTGTATCAGTAAATAATTCTCTTATTACTTGGAATACTTTCGAAATTACGTAATATTAAATTTTTTAGTAATATCAAATTTAAAATGGTTTGCTAGAAGATATTTTTGACGGTATGGCACAGATGGTACCACCAGTCGTCCCTCAAAAAGCAGTTGGGAGGGGGTCGATTCTCCTTCCGTCTTTCGCTTCAACCCCCTCATCTCTAAGTCTGGCTTAGGCACTGTCCTTCAGGTCCATGTATTGCATGCTTCCTCCATGTTTATATGCTCTAAGGCCTCAGTTATACAAGACTATCGACAGTGATTTCGATAGTGTCGGCTATCGATAGTTCTCCACCTCTAGTTGGCTGCACTTGGTTGCAGGTTGCCAGTGCGTAGTATTTCCATTTTAAAGTTTAGAAACAATACACATACGTTTAATCCTTATGCTGTTATCTACTGGTTATTCCGTTCATTGTCGGCCATTATTCTGCGTGATAACAAGGTAATTTCTTTTACAACAATTCGGTATAACGTACAAACTATTCAAATTTTACGATTGTCTAACCAAGTAGGAAATTCTTTGACACCGAATTAATATACATAATCTATCTTTGCTACGTTGTATCTTTGTATTTAGGAATGAAACGGCATAAATCGGGGAATTCGCATCGTGATGAAAAACCTAAGCCCTCGCGTAATGAAGACATCGACGCGATTCTACGTGCAAGCACGGAAGAGGAGAGGCAACGGCGTAGACGCGAATGGGCGATCGAACAAGAAAAAATGGCCAGGCATAATACACTGAAAAAAAAAATGGTTATGGATTATGAGATACGACGCGCTCGTGAGCTGGACTTACCACCTCCCGAAGGAAGATGCAACAGACGTAGGAGTAGGAGCGAATCTCCACCTAGTCGACTTAGAAAAACTTCCGAGCATTATACACCTAAAGTTTCTGTGCTTTCTCAAAAGTAAGTATGAACTGTCTTTAATTATTAAAGTAGACGCAGTGTCTCATTCTGGAAGATTTCACACACAAAGAACAATTTTAAGATTTCATCTTTTGACGAATACATTTAAATTAAATATCTTTTTGGCTATTTCCAAAAAATTTCTTTACGAAATGATAACTTGTATTTGGATAAAATATCAAATTTATAATATTATTCTGCACTTTAGGTTTGAAACATCAAGTGGTACAACGCCCTTATTTAAAGGACCCGAAGTCACAAAAATTAGTTCAACGGAACTTCGCAAAATCAAAGTAGATATTCGTAGAAAAATTCCTGGAAGACTAGCTACCGACGAACTTAAGCGGGATATACTCAACAAGGAAGATGTGGTGCTTAAAAGAAGAGCGGGTAACGTTTTGATTTTTTACCATAATTTCTTAAGAATTTTCAGTCATTCAGCGGTCGAGTACCATCAAAGAAAATAAGTTCAACGTGGAAGATGATTCTGGGGTTTTCCAGAAATCATGGTCAACAAATTGGAGTTTGAGAACATTGTATGCTTTCTAATGTAAAAATGTCTCTGCGAGACATTACTCTCCACTTTTTAGAATCCATTCAGTTTCTGCTTAACACTTGGCATGCCGGCAACGTATTTTTACGTTTTTCGCAGTCTGTCACTGGAGCGCGGGTCACGTAAAAATACGTATTTAGTATACTCGAGCTCATTTAAGAAGGAACTTGCTGACCGAAGAGTTTAGATCGGTTCTGCACATTTTGGCGATGAAACAAGTTACTATTGGCTACACCACAAACAAACGCTCCCTCGGAGCCAATGAGCGCATTCTACATGCGCGAATTCAGTTCCTTCTTAAATGAGCTCGAGTATAGATTAAAACGCCCGCTACAGGCGTAAGTCGGCGGCGAAGCATACCGGCATGCCAAGTGTTAAATGTATTATCGAAGTCGGGATAAATATTTCCATGTTTTTACTTTACCAAGTGCTACATTTGAAGAATGGAATCCTTGTCACTGATTTCTACAGTCACGAAGATTCCGGACTTTACAGTCATACTGCGTCCCCTGTAATATTCAAGAATTTTCTCAACTTTATTCATCGATTAATAACGTGTTTTTGATTCGTCCAGGATATAGCGAATTTGGAATACAACGTTGGATCACTGTATTGATCGCTAAATGTGCAATATGTAAGCACAACTTTTTTTACTTTGACTGCTTTAAGATTGCTATGCTTAACGCATCTCTTGCTTGTTGCTTTATGTACAGTATTTTTTCTTACGAGCTTGCACAAAGAATTATGCTTCAGTTATGTTAATTGCTACAATGAATATTAGATATTTTAGTACGAATTAATTTTTCCCCCAAAAAAGTAGTTCAAACACCTTTTGTGCATTCTCCTTGTGTCTTGGTTTTGGGAATGTGTGCATGTCTAAATAAGTGTTTTTTTCAAATGCTTTATTTACTAAAAGCAGACTAACTGGAAGATTTTCACATCTTGGAAGATTTTTTAAATTTTCAAAATCAGCACCTGATGAGGCATTGGGAAACATTAAACATTAGGCTTCAATAGTAGAAGAAACGAAATCAGAAATTAATTCTTAAAGTTTTTCCAAATTTCCGCATAATGTGGTATTTCTTATTCTTATTCATCTTTTATTCTCATCGTGATGAAAAACCTAAGCCCTCGCAATTTGATTGCATTAAAGACATAACTACAATTGGAAAATAGATACTTTCTAAATTTGAAGAGTTTAAAAAGTTGCGTTCCAAAGCATTGTATATAGAGTGAATATTGTGGAAGCTTGAAATTGCAATTCAACGAAGTGGAAGATTACTTAATCGTCCTAGAAAATATGAACCATCTCGGAAGATTTTATTGTGGAATCATGAATCCTCTACACACAAATGACGATATGAAATTGAGGCATTTGATGGAAAAAGGGCACATACGCCAAAATGCCATTTCGAGTAAATCGATTTCAAAGTTTTCATTATAGTATAACTTAGTGAAAAGTAATGCAATTAAATCCAATTTTTTTTAAGGATGTAGTACCATATCCTTGAAACGTTTCGTAAACAGAAGTCATGATTTGAAAATGGTATGTGTCTTTATTTAATAGTTTTATGCAAGTGGTTTATGTGCCCTTTTTCCATAAAAGTGGTAAATTCGTAGAAAATTGCTTCTTTGTTTATTTATTTAAATATAATTTTGTTTACTTACTTAGTTACACATATTTTATACTTTGTTTAAATAAAAATACAAAATGAATCACAAAAATAAACAAAAAACGTAATGTTTTAAGTAAGTATTTTTATAGAAGTTAAATATGTAATTTTTGTTAAATTTTTCAAAAACTATTACTTTCCTTGCGGATTCGATACTCACCTCAGTTTCCATAGTTTATCTCTTACACAAAATAAAACGTATTGCACGACTCGACAATAGACAGCGCGGTAGCGCGACCGCTCAGCGACCATGTAGCTGCATGTCGATCACGCTACATAACAAAACGTAAAATGCCTCAATTACTTGGCTTAGAATTGTTCAGAGAGAGTCAGTTTTTCTGAGTAGGGCGTTAATATCTTCAAGATTTGTCACGGTTGCTTGTATTGCTTAAATGCTTTTCCGATTTTTACATACGATTGTTTTTCTATTATTAAATTTACTAAACTTAACTGTAGGAGAGGGATCCAAGCCGATATTTGATAGAGAAGAAATAAAGAGAGCAGTAGGTGAAACAGAAGAAGTCGAGGAACATCGTTCTGTCGTAACTGTGAATTTGGAAAATTCAGGTATGTTTATTATTTCAAATTGCTAAGATTTATTACAACTTTTATTTCGCAAATATGAACACTTCAATTTGTAGAGAACAAGTTGAAAAGTCATTCGACGTCCTTGCGTCGTACGAGAACCCGAAGTCACAGTCCTCGGCGCACGTGGTCTCGTCACCCCAGGTTCGTGTCTGGATTTTACACAGAGTATTGCAATATAAACATAAGTAAAACATAAGTGTAAACTATGTACAAAAAACTTGATATTTTAAATCTGTTAATGTATAAATTGAAATTGTTTAGGAAATTAAATTTTTTGCTAATTTGTTTACACTGTTTCAGGAATGGCGATTCTAAGCATGAAAATAAAGGAAGTTGCAGAAGTGATAGGTAAAAGCTATTATTACACTTTTATGTATCTGCGTTCATTACGTTTCTTTCAATTGTATTTCACCAGACTATTACATTATTTACATAGGGAGAAAGATCATAGTAGAGAGCGGAAGGAGGGTGAGAGATCTTACCGAGCCCATCGAGAGCGGTCCAGAGATCATTCTCGAGATAGGAAGAAAACAGACAGATACAGAGAAAGAGATAGGTCTAGAAAAGAGGTTCCCCTAGAGCATTATGTTGAACAAATTCCGGTTCCTATTTATTATGGAGTAGGTACTTTATTTACATAAAAATTCGATAATTCAGCCATGATATAAAACTCATTCATTACTTTACTCAGAATTTCCAACCGAGACCATTAATGCTTGGACCGTGGATCCCAATTCGAGAATCTTTTGGAGGTAATATATATCCTTTGATCAGACCTTCAAGAACATTTCCATCGCGTTCGATAGGAATACCTCCGGATATTTATGGATTCCATCCACCTCTAAATCCTAGTAAGTATAAATGTACGATATACATATCTAACGAAACATTACTCCTTTGTAGTTTATACACAGTTTTCGCAAAGGTTTTAAGGTAGTTCCTATTCATCTACTAAATTCAAGAATTCTTCCAAATTTCGTGCAAAACTAATTTGGAATACATGAAACCCTTGTACAAAGTTTAAAATCTATTTACCACATAGTTACCGAGAAATTGTTATTTAAAGTTGATGCATTTTAACACAGTGTTATTGTTTCAGTTTTTCTTCTGAAACAAGAAAACCATATTCAAGAAGTGTACCAAAATTGGTACAAAAGTACATTGAAATGTCTGGAAATGAATTTATTAATTTCTGCAAAACTGACCACATAGTTTGTTGTTAAATGCTCATAAAAAATAGGTTTAGGTGCAAATTTTTTTAAAAGACCGATTGCAATAAAAATTTCCACACATATTCGTCATAACAATTATTAGGTGTTGACAGTTGCTTTTTGCAATATCAGTTTTTCATTGTAAATTCTAAAGAAATTAGTAAAAAATTTCTGCAGAAAGTCGCAAAAAATGTTTAAACACTTGCCATTTAGTTCATGTTTGATAAATTAACAAAAACGAAAGATCATCACCTAGAAAATGCATTATAAATAACGAAAAAAATCGCTTTTTTATTTCAGATACTCCTACAAGGCAAAATCGTGTACACTGTTTGGATGTTCGCAAAAAAAAAAAGCTATAACTTAAGAGCATAACATACATTCAATAAAGTATCTTCCTCACAATCTGCGCCCGGAAGCCTTTTTATTTTTTTCCGTGTTTTGAAGCAGGATAGAGGGGGGGGGGGGGCGTTCAGCTTATCGCTTATATTGCCCAACGAATATAAGTTCGTATCTTTTTTTCCCTCCTCTCTTCTCCTTCAGGTCCCAGCAGCAGCGGCATACCGGGAGAAAGGTGGTCTCCCATCTTTCCCCGGTACCCGCCCCGTGATGCTTAACTTCGGTGATCTAACGAGAACCGGTGTTTTCCATCACGGCCACGGCCGCTGGTAGCCTTTTATTATTATTTTTCCCAATAAATAGACTAACCCCTTAAGGTGGGATTCTTGCGTAGCAGCCCTAAAAGTAACTGATATTTATAAGATTTTTTCCAAAAAACGATTGTTAATATTGAATTAAACTCCTTTGGGATACAAGAAGGCAGTTTTAAAATTGTAGAAATTTGTTTTATTCGATCTTTTTTATTTATTAATTATTGTGGAATCTTGTTAACCTCTTCTACGATGTAACTCCTATTGTCGTGATTTGTAGCAGCTTTTACAATCGTCTGAAAGAAAAAGAAAAAATTCTTAAAGTTACATAGTTTACGTTAGTAAAAACCTAGTGAAATCACTCACCAATTGCTCACCGGTTGTGTCGGTTGAACACACCCACTAGTGCCAGAATTGCCTTTGGCAGACTTTAATTGGTTGATTCTTATAGAGCTATCACCGTATCTATCAGAAACAACCAATCAAAGTCACGTATGATAATTTCTGGCATCAATGCAATGCTGTCCATAGATCGGCTGACTCGGGCTGTCCCTAGGCACTAGCGAATTGACGCCAGCGGCTTCACGCACACATTACCACCGCTCCTGTAGGTGTCTAGGGACAGCCCGAGTCAACCTATCCCTGTGCTAGTCGCGAGGCAAATGCCAACTGTGTGAAGTCAGTCGACTCTGCACAGTACATCTGTGCTATTTGGAAAGATATTTTTGAGGTGGGTGTACAATGACAAGAACAACAACTTTTACAATATAAACAATAATTACCTCATAAATGTCTAATTTTGTTTGTAATAATTTCAGCATCTTTCCAGCATTATGAACTGTAACAATCCGTGTGTAGTATAGTATACCCTGTTGATAGCCATTTGACAGTATTTGACAGTAAGCAGAAAGAAGCTTATAGCAAAGAAAGATTTTGACAATTTTTGCTTGTACAAATAATACAAGATGAATTCAGTACCACCTACTAAACCTCCGAGAGGCATCAAGCCAACCAAAGAGACAGTAGGTGTAACTAGCTCCACTTGGCTCGTTCACTTGAACCTTATAATAGAGTAACATGAAAATCCTTGACGCTTGGTTTGTATAATTTCTACAGCTTTCTAAACAACTGATTCTTGCAGAGCGGTTTACTAATTTCTGTGATTCGAGCGTTATCGGCGAGCGAAACGAACGAACAGCGAGAAATAGAGAAAGCTAAACTCGAGAAGGAATATAAGAAAAGCGATCAGAGGCTCGATGAACTGGTGTCGTTGCACGATCAAGACCTGACGCAAGTTATGCAAGTAAGTCCATGCGAATACGTAAGGTAAGAGACAATAGCTTTCACAAAAGTACATTGAAATGTCTAGAAATGAATTTATTAATTTCTGCAAAACTGACCATACTTATTAAATGCCATAAAAAAATAGGTTTACGTGCAAATTTTTCTAAAAGACCGATTGCAATAAAAATTTCCACACATATTCGTCATAACAATTATTAGGTGTTGACAGTTGCTTTTTGCAATATCAGTTTTTCATTGTAAATTCTAAAGAAATTAGTAAAAAATTTCTGCAGAAAGTCGCAAAAAATGTTCAAACACTTTCCATTTAGTTCATGTTTGATAAATTAACAAAAACGAAAGATCATCACCTAGGAAATGCATTATAATTAACGAACAACTTCGCTTTTTTATTTCAGATACTCCTACAAGGCAAAATCGTGTACACTGTTTGGCTGTTCGCAAAAAAAAAAGCTATAACTTAGCACAACAACATACCTTCAATAAAGTACCAACCAAATCGCAAAAAAAAAAAGCTATAACTTAGCACAACATACCTTCAATAAAGTACCAACCAAATCGCAAAAAAAAAAGCTATAACTTAGCACAACAACATGCCTTCAATAAAGTACCAACCAAATCGCAAATTTGATTAAATTTTTTATCTTCCTCACAATCTGCGCCCGGAAGCCTTTTTATTTTTTTCTGTGTTTTGAAGCAGGATAGAGAGGGGGGGGGCGTTCAGCTTATCGCTTATATTGCCCAACGAATATAAGTTCGTATCTTTTTTTCCCTCCTCTCTTCTCCTTCAGGTCCCAGCAGCAGCGGCATACCGGGAGAAAGGTGGTCTCCCATCTTTCCCCGGTACCCGCCCCGTGATGCTTAACTTCGGTGATCTAACGAGAACCGGTGTTTTCCATCACGGCCACGGCCGCTGGTAGCCTTTTATTTTTATTTTTCCCAATAAATAGACTAACCCCTTAAGGCGGGATTCTTGCGTAGCAGCCCTAAAAGTAACTGATATTTACAAGATTTTTTCCAAAAAACGATTGTTAATATAGAATTAAACTCCTTTGGGATACAAGGAGGCAGTTTTAAAATTGTAGAAATTTGTTTTATTCGATCTTTTTTATTTATTAATTATTGTAGAATCTTGTTAACCTCTTCTACGATGTAACTCCTATTGGCGTGACTTGTAGCAGCTTTTACAATCATCTGAAAGAAGAAGAAAAAATTAAAGTTACGTAGTTTACGTTAGTAAAACCCTAGTGAAATCACTCACCAATTGCTCACCGGTTGTGTCGGTTGAACGCACCCACTAGTGCCAGAATTGCCTTTGGCAGACTTTAATTGGTTGATTCTTATAGAGCTATCACCGTATCTATCAGAAACAACCAATCAAAGTCACATATGATAATTTCTGGCATCAATGCAATGCTGTCCATAGATCGGCTGACTCGGGCTGTCCCTAGGCACCAGCGAATTGACGCCAGCGGCTTCACGCACACATTACCACACTCCTGTAGGTGTCTAGGGACAGCCCGAATCAACCAATCCCCGTCCCACAGCTGACTCTACTACTAGCCGTGCTGAAGCCAAAATGGCAACACTGCGGGAGTCCGGTTTCGACACAGGGTATATCTATATATATATATGTATATATAGATATATCCCTGTGTCGAAACCGGACTCCCGCGGTGTTGCTGTTTTGCTTTCAGCACGGCTAGTAGTAGAGTTGGCTGTGCCTGTGCTAGTCGCGAGGCAAATGCCAACTGTGTGAAGTCAGTCGACTCTGCACAGTACATCTGTGTTACTTGGAAAGATATTTTTGAGGTGGGTGTACAATGACAAGATCAACAACTTTTACAATATAAACAATAATTACCTCATAAATGTCTAATTTTGTTTGTAATAATTTCAGCATCTTTCCAGCATTATGAACTGTAACAATCCGTGTGTAGTATAGTATACCCTGTTGATAGCCATTTGACAGTATTTGACAGTAAGCAGGAAGAAGCTTATAGCAAAGAAAGATTTTGACAATTCTTGCTTGTACAAATAATACGAGATGAATTCAGTACCACCTACTAAACCTCCGAGAGGTATCAAGCCCACCAAAGAGACAGTAGGTGTAACTAGCTCCTCTTGGCTCGTTCACTTGAACCTTATAATTGAGTAACATGAAAATCCTTGACGCTTGGTTTGTATAATTTCTACAGCTTTCTAAACAACTGATTCTTGCAGAGCGGTTTACTAATTTCTGTGATTCGAGCGCTATCGGCGAGCGAAACGAACGAACAGCGAGAAATAGAGAAAGCCAAACTCGAGAAGGAATATAAGAAAAGCGATCAGAGGCTAGATGAACTGGTGTCGTTGCACGATCAAGACCTGACGCAAGTTATGCAAGTAAGTTCATGCGAATACATAAGGTAAGAGATAACGGCTTTTTGTATGTAGAAAGGATGTCGCATTTGTCAGTTTCTTTTTTTAGATTTTCACTGCTCTGTCGGAGAACGTGACAGCTTCTCGGGAGAAGATCCATGCAGTTAAAGAGAATCTAAATGCTTGCAAACAGTTACTGAGATGCAAGCGAGAAGAATTGTTAAATCTGTGGTTAGAAGGAATTGAACACAAGCATGTGTTACACCTACTGAAAGACGTGTAAGTATCGAGGCTCTCCCAATGTACTTACAAGGGAATATTCCGAATTCGGGAATTCAAAAAATTTTGAAACTTTGTGAATATGTAGGGAATTTGTTTGTTGCTCAAATTCACTTTAAAGGGAATTTTTTTATATCTATCATTTTTTTATCAAATGATAGATATAATTATAAGAAGTAACTTTAGTCTTAAAACTTTTTTGCTATCTCTTACAATTCGCGAATTATAAGACAAAATCGAAAGATAGCCGAATTTTCAGGTATTAATTTCACCCCCCTCGAGTGAATTTGGGCAGCAAACATAAATTGCGTTGTAATCAGGAAGAAATCCCCTACATAATCACAAAGTTTCCGAATTTTTTGAATTTTCGGGTTCGGAATCTTCTTTTGTTAGTAGAGCCTTTATTACTAAATTTCTAACTATTAAAATTAATCTTGCTTTCCCTTCGTTCCATTTTAGAACACCTGACTCTTGCACGCGGATGCTACCTTTAACAGAGATGGATGCATTATCAGTTTCTTCATCATACAATGCTGTGTCAGATTGATAATCATTGATACTCACAGCAGAGTTGGCCATTATTCGAATAAGTTTCCATAATTTCGAATAAAATATTATTCGTTAATCTCGAATAACTTAACTTAATTCGCAATTCCTATTCGAGGTCATTCGAATAAAAATTTCTTCGTTATTCTCGAATAACTACATTTTATTCGAAATTTTTGTTTGAAGATTATTTAAATAAAAAATTATTTTAATAATGCCCAAGTCTGACTCATAGGTATTTGTAAGTGAATTGTAATTTAATTGTTTTGTAATTATATGTAATAAGGAAGAAGATATAGAATAAAATAAATTTGAAATACAAATGTTTTTATTATACCAGACAATAGTTTACTCTCATGCAAAGCAAATTCTTTCTCCAAGGACGATTTCAACTAATTTCATATTTTCCTGCTAAGCGACTTTTAACAGCGATTAAAATTCATCATTTTCATATAACAAGTAGGTCGCATTATTCCACATATTCCAGTAACGACAACAAAAATTTCACAGAAAGAAATATTTACAAGTAGGGCTGGGACTATTTGTCGAATTTTTCGGTATTCAAATATTCGAATACTTCAGTTGCTCAATTATTTAGCGAATATAATTCGAATAACCAAGTATTCGAATATTTAAGTATTCGAATACTGATGTATTCGAATGGTATAGTGTGAATTATAAATCAAGTTCTTTAGGTTCATTTTTTTACAAGCTTTTATTTAGTTTCAGTCGTGAGTTCGTTAGTTTGTCAGGGTGAAATCTTGTAAGCTAATAACTTGATTTATAATTCACACCATACTAGTCGAACACATTAGTATTCGAATACTGAAACTTGAAATATTCGAGTAGTGTTCGAATACATCAGTATATCGACTAGTATTCGCGAATGCATCAGTATTCGAATACTGAAATATTCGAAGTTTATTCGTACCATTCGAATACTTGTAAAATATTCGACTATTAAATTATTCGAATATTCCCAGCCCTATTTACGAGACACTTTTACGAAGGAAGGATTTCTTATCTGAACAAGAAAGCGTTCATGGTTATATGGCGCACGTGATTCTCGCAAACTGTGAATTTCCTTATCACTCGTGAATATCTAACAGTAATTATACACAAAGCATATGCAGACGATCGAAGTTGTCGTCCACTCCTTTCTCTACACCGCGAAAGTACACAGTCTTCAAAACGTATATCGTAAGTATTATTTAAAACATAATTCGCGGGTTCATCGTACAACACACCATTGACTTACTACAAAACAATTATTCCATACATCGATATTTAAACCATCATCTCTACCATTCCATGCCAACACTTTCAAAATCACCAGTATACTTAACAATCGCATTAAAGTTTCATCGCAAGCACTTGCCACCCGTCAATTCTCCACACCGAATACAGACACTCCATATTATTCACGTTTGTTTTGTCTCTTAAGTTCCTCTCTTAACTATTAAGTACGACGTGCAAACATTTCACACCCATGCTCCCTTATCGGTATCCGTAAGACGAGGTCGGCTGTGCGAGTTTAAAAAAGTCATTGTACTGTTGCAGGTAGAGATGGGTACATTGGAATTAAAGCAAACTTTGAGCGGACATAGAGGAAGGGTGTGGAATGTTTGTTGGCACCCTAAGGGCGCTTGCCTCGCGTCTTGCGGCGAGGACAAAACGATTATAATATGGGGGCTGCAGGAGCCCAAGTGGGTTATAAAAACTATCCTTACCGAGGGGCATACGAGAACTATTAGAGAAGTAGCGTGGTCCCCTTGCGGCAATTACATAGCGTCGGCTAGCTTCGACGCTACCACCGCTGTGTGGGACAAAAAGTCTGGCCAGTTCGAATGTAACGCGACGTTGGAGGGGCACGAGAACGAAGTGAAAAGTGTTAGTTGGTCTCGCAGCGGACAGTTGTTGGCTACTTGTAGTCGAGATAAATCCGTTTGGATATGGGAAGTGAACGACGACGAGTACGAATGTGCCGCCGTTATTAATGCTCATACTCAAGATGTTAAAAAGGTAAGTGGACGTTACGCGCGCATCGATTGTGATATCGTTGAGGAAAGACGTAAGGAAGTAGCGGAGCGTCTTGACTAATCAGGTTTTGATGCCATTGATAGGTCCGGTGGCATCCTAACGAAGAGATCGTAGCGTCCGCTAGTTACGACAACACGGTAAAGATATTCAAGGAGGACGTAGCGGACAACGACTGGTCGCTAGTGGCAACTTTAGCGTCTCACACCTCGACGGTTTGGAGCCTCGCGTGGGACAAAACTGGTAATCGAATAGCGACTTGCAGTGACGACCAAACGGTAAAAATATGGCAGGAGTATAAACCTGGTAACGAACCCGGAATCGTTACGACGAACAATGAATCGGTTTGGAAGTGCGTGTGCACGATATCCGGATATCATACCAGGACAATTTACGATATTGACTGGTGTAAAACTACTGGTTTACTAGTGACGGCGTGTGGTGACGATATTATTAGAATATTTAAAGAGGACAGAGATTCTGATCCTCATCAACTCTCTTTTACCATGGTTTGTTCGATGGATACAGCGCACACCCAAGATGTGAATTGTGTGCAGTGGAATCCTACTGTTCCTGGACAACTCGCATCGGCTAGTGACGACGGTTTAGTGAAAATTTGGTTTTACAACGAATAGGACACCTGTTGTATTATGTAACTATATTTTTTAATAATAAACGTATTTACGAAATGGGAATTTCTTTTATCTGGATGCTTACCTTCTCCGACGCCGAGTGCTCGCAGCTGTGTTCTATAGTAGGGCTGGGACTATTTGTCGAATTTTTCGGTATTCGAATACTTCAGTTGCTCAATTATTTGATAAATATAATTCGAATATCTAAGTTTTCGAATACCTTTCGAATATCTAAGTTTTCAAATACCATTCGAATATTTAAGTATTCGAATATTATTCGAATATTTAAGTATTCGAATACTATTCGAGTATTTAAGTATTCGAATACTATTCGAGTATTTAAGTATTCGAATATTGATGTTTTATTTTCATGATGATTATTTTTTTACAAGCTTTTATTTAGTTGATTTAACTTGATTTATAATTCAAACCATACTATTCGAATATTTCGGCATTCGGAAACTTAAATTATTCGAATAGTCCCAGCCCTATTCTATACCGAATTCCATTATTTGTTTATAGATTTACATAAATGCTTAGACATCTCACCGGCTTGAAACAGGGCTACAAAACTTCTTCCGGTATATTGAAACGTGACAATACAGCCTCCACAATGAGCGGCATGAATCTTAACATGCCTGGGATTCCTGTGCCGCAAGTAGTCGCCACGCTGCAGAAGTTTGCTGACCTGTCGCTTGCGGGTTCTTGGGACAATGTGGGATTACTCGTTGAACCTACGGAGACAAAATTGGTCTCCCATATTCTCTTAACCAATGATCTAACCGAGGATGTAATGCAGGAAGCCTTAGACTTGAAGACTGACATGATCATCACGTATCATCCGCTAATATTTGCACCCCTCAAGTCCGTGACCACTCGATCATGGAAGGTAACGAAGAATTTGTTACTGTCTTATCCGCTTCATTCTTAATTACAATGCTTAATGCTCATAGAGTTAGTGTCTTTTATAGGAGAGAATTGTGGCCAAATGTTTGGAGAACAAAATAGCTGTTTACTCTCCGCATACCACGTTCGATGCAGTGACGGGTGGTGTAAACGACTGGTTGGCTTCGTCATTTGAAAATGGTAAGTTTGGAGTAACAGATTTTTCAGTTTTAGTGATTATAGTATGAATAATGATGTTGTATATGTAAGTACTTCACAAGAGCAAGCCGATACAAGTGAACGCAACTAATGAAAGTTATGGCTATGGGAGAATGTGCACTTTGAAGCAGAAAATCTCTATCGAGGAGGCTGTAAGACTGGTGAAGGAACGCACTGGGCTGAAGTACGTTAGATTAGCCCGAGCTCGCAAGACAGGTGACAAATTTTCCTTTAGAATTCGTGTGTTACGATCGACTAGGGCTGTTGCAAATATTCGAATATTAGTACTCTAAGTATTTTTTCACTCTTTATCGTAAAAATTCTTTTTATATTGGCTTTTACAATTATTTCTTTTTCAAACATTCCGAAACTCGAACCCTGACTTATTCGAATATTTACAGCTCTACGCTCAACTGCTAATCTACAAATACACTCAAACCATCGAACTCCTGTCTTTCAGATGGTTACGTCAGTACCGTTGCACTTTGTGCCGGAGCCGGTACATCCGTTTTAAAAGACGTCTCTGCTCACTTATACCTCACAGGAGAGATGTTACACCACGACGTCCTTGATGCCGTACACAAGGGAATCAGTGTCATATTAACCAACCACTCGGATTCCGAGCGCGGTTATCTGAAAACATTCGCATCCACCCTACAAGAGATGCTGAACAAAGCAGTGAAGGTAACTGTGTCTGAGGCCGACGCGGACCCCCTAACAACTGTCTAATCCTATTTAAAAAAAAAAGAACTGAACAAACAAGTTGACACCGAATTTGGGATGAGATCCGATTATTACACATGATAAAATTTTATTATTAATATTATAAATCATCTCTTTCCCGGTTTATAGATTGACAATTTTTATTTCAATCTGTTAAATTCAATCAGAGAAACGTCTGGATGTAAGTACATAAAAGAACCGTCGTATATTGTACGTTCAACATAAACAATCTCCATCTACAAAACAGAAACAGCATGTAAGATTTTTTTTCTTCGTATAACGAGCATTAAACTACTTCGCAATTAATCTTTGAACATTGTGTAACCATTAGAATCGATCACCTTTATTTTGATTATTGGAGCAGTCTCACTTGGTTCGCCATCCGCTCGTCTCACTCTTCCTACATCCACCATTCACACAGAGCACACCCATATTAGTTACGAAGGAAAAACTCTTGACCACAAACAACGCACGTAATCGTTACTTATCCGTCGAGAACTTATCTAAATAAAATACAACAGTCGTTATTCTGGTCCAATTAGAACGATTTCAATTTAGGTCCACGCGTCCAATTGAGTTTCTAAGCACGGTGCTTTCAGCTCGACTTCGTATTTCCCTCGGTAATTAGACGAAACTTATGTTCACCCATCGGGATATCCTGTAAATACGTATAATCTGGCTTACGGTACAACGTTGGGTGTAGTTACGACACTAACAACAGATCTTCTCGCGTTATTACGACGCTGTGTACACCGGCGACGAGATGCGTAATACACGATGAACACTTTATAATTGCGATTCTACAGCACCGTTTGAACAGTGTGGAAGTATACCCTGAGCTCAGACGCCCAAACTGTGGATCCTGCCAGCCGCTTCTCCGATAGTTCCGCGGAACAGGCAACGCGAAACATAAACCTGAACGGCACGTGAACTGTATCGCACCCGCTGCCTCTAATCGTTAAATCTCATACGCCTCCAGTCGAACGTTTACTATGCTGCGATAACTGGTTGTGGCTGCCTATCGTTACGTTTCCGATCACCTAAATCGAAGGACTATGTTCTTGTTAGAATATTATTCGGCTGCCTTCGGAAACTGTTCGCGAATCGACACCCCAATTTCCCTTCCGAAAAATACTCATATAATTACAAGCGATCTACAAGTATCTAATATTAAATTTCCAACCCTCTCGACATCAACACCTAAACGCGCGCGGGAACCTCGCCAGTCGCGCTTCGCAAGCATAGACATCGAACGCGCAAGGGGGCGTTCCCCGCACGCATACGCACTTCGCGGCTCGAGGGCTCGCAAACGTTCACGCAACACCGAAAACGTCGTCTGATCGGGTCGATCGAGTTCCGGGGGTCGATCTATCGGTAATCTCCGAAGTTACAGCCACCCGTATATCTTTCGTGAATAATTTCGTGCGATTCTATTACGAACATAGTCCAGTATACGTCTTCAGTTTCTGGCAAAAAGAAAACCCCCCGCGCATTTCGGACAGTACAGATACTGTTAGACGAAACAAAGGAGAGAACGTGGAAAATAAACGAGCAAATGATTGCTGTGTGTCTCTCTCTCTTTCTCTCTCGATGTCAAACGCCGAATGTTCCGTGTTTACCATTCCTTGCCCCTCCTCAGCGCGGAATACAATTTTTTTTCGCCACTCCCGTCGAAAAGTGCGACTCGCCGGACGTCCAGATCGAATTCGGAGATAATCCAGATTCATGCGGGGACTAATCCTTAATCCGGGCTCTCAATTTACGCGGTGGAAGACGATTTCTCACGCTCCTCTCGGCCACCGGCTCGCGACCAGTCAACTCCCAGCGCTCCCCTCCCCGCCTCGAAGCGTACAACGTAGCCTACGTAGTTAAATATCGTCGTAACGGAACGATTAAAACTCTCACTCGACTCTCAACAATAATTCGTACATTTCCTTTGGCAAGTGCAATGTATTGTCTTGTAACCGCAACACAGCAAATAAAATCGTACTTCCCCGCCATTCGGTATCGACCGATTTCGCCTCGACGAATCATTTACTATATATTCTTTTATCATCGATTGCTTCTTTTATACACGGTGTCCTGGAATCACGATCGAGTTGCCCGAACCGTATACCCCGTGACTGTGGATTCGAGAGCTGTTTCATCAAACATCGATGATTAAAGTTAAGAAGAGCGGCGAGATTCTTCCAGCGCGACTATATTTTTACAGTAACTTATACAATCTCCCAGCAGTAAAGCACTTCTACAGGGCAAGGTTCGTCATTTTGAGATGCTCGTTAAAACAGGTATACTTCTTCTAACTTCTCGACGACCTACTTTGGAAACTTTGTTCACGCAACACATCCTTCTCACCCCGACCTGTGGAACGTATCCGCGCAATTCGACCATGTGATCCTAGGACACCCTGTGCATCGTTGCCTCTTATTTTACTCGTTACAACAGACTACGTTTCTTATAATACATTCAGCACTCGATGGTGCCGCGGTCTGGTCCAATTCCACCTTGCTCCTCGCGAGCCTCGCCCCCTTCGCTCTCTCTCTCTCTTTCTCTCTCTCTCCCCTCCCCGACCCTTCAACTACGACGGGAACGAGATCACTTTTACCCGTCCATTCTTCACTCCGGTATCTCTCGCATTTTCCCCTCGCGCGGCAACGTCGCTTTCGTACATTCGCGACGCCTCCTTGCAGCCCGCCGCCCGGCCGTAGCCGCGCTTCGAAAGCTTTTCAGCTTTTTGGGAGGCGGCTACCGGGTGGCGAAGCGATCCAACTTAGAGGCGTTAGAAATCGCGGACGGGGAGCGGTCCGCTCGCACGGAATAACGACTCGCCGATCCTTCCTTCGCGCGTCGTAACTTCGGTGACCGAAGTTCGGTCGCTGCGATCGCGAGCGTTCTACTCGCCTCCCGAATCCCTCGACCGTTAACCTCCACTAATATCGTCGCGGCTCTGAGCAGATTCTCTCGGTGCGCGTTTGTACAACGAAGAGATTGAAAAGAAAAGTGGAGTTTCACGCGTCTAGGGACGCTTTCCTTTAACCTTCTTTCGACGACTTGTTCCAGCGACGTTAAACGACGAGGGCCCGGAGACGGGGCCAGTAATCCCGCGACGGCTCGTTCAATAGCGATGATTGAGGAAAGCCAGCAGAGTGGTGGAGATCATTACGAAGGGCAGATTCGCCAGCCTCAGTTGACCGCCGTGCTGCATGGCCGCTGGATGTTCTCCTGCGGATCAATGATTAAAATTCAAATTGAATTCCGTCGCGGTGTCCGCCGTCTTATTGGAATTGTTTCCCTGGTATCCGGAGGGTATACTGGGTGGGCTCGGCGGACGGTATCGCCGCGGTACGTCCGGAGGGAACGATGTACCCGGGGTTCGAGCAGCAGAGTTGTGGGAGGGTAAGGATTTCTTTCTTTCAGGTGGGTGTGTTTTCCGGGGACGCGACGCGGTCTTCTCTTAACAGAAAGTCCCTGGTTGCGGGACAGGTACAATCTATACTCCGCAACTTTCGAGTTTTCCTGCAATTCCGCGCCCGTCTCTCGACGTCGTTAAGCTACTTCCCTAGTTGTTGCGGGCTGATGAAGTTCTCGGGTTTGTTGGCTCAGTTTTTACACGAGGCGACTCTTGGCCCTTTGGCCCTTCGCGGAGCTGTTCAATTCGTCCTCGAGGGGTTCAAGGGTTATAGTACCGTGCAGTGAGTGACGCTATGGTGGGAAGTTGGCGCGGCTCTGTAGCTAGGCTAGTTCTAAGCTTCACATTTAACGCGCTTCTTTTGTTAAGTACTTCGGCGCTTCGTGCAATTTGAGGAGTTTCAGCGGGGGTCTGAGGGGGCTGCTGATATGTCTGTACTCTCGGTGGCCAGTGATTATGAGACTCGGGAGGCAGCTAACTCGCGGGATCGGTGTGCACGCGTCGTTGTTAGAATTTAACCCCTTGCGGTCGGATGTCGCGCCAGGGGTGGCACGAGTTTCGGGAAAGAACACTCGAGTGTGCTGTCTTTTAGACTGTAAGCTGCTACGTGTGTAGGGTTGGGTTTTGCGAGACGGGGTAGCTAGTTGGCTGGTTGACGATCCCGTGGGGGCTCCGACCGCACAAGGGTTAAAGTGGCCCTCAATGGCCTATACTCGTAGGTCCTTGTAGTCGTCTGAAGAACCCCTGTTCCATCCTTAAGGATGAAACAAATCGTGATGGCACCTCCTGCACTTGCCGCTGGAATTACTGTTCATTGCTGGGGCTCTGTCCCCTCGAATGTACGATTAGCGAAGGTTTCTGCGAATTCCTTTAACTAGGGAATGCATCTGAGATTGTAAATATTCTTAGATGGTCGGGGTTTCAAAAATTCCTTCAAATACATTTGAGATCCTTTAACTAAAGAATATCCCTGTGATCCAAAGTGCTATTAGTACATTCTCGTGTAATCTCTTCAATTATTTGGAATTTTTTTAAAGGAAACTGTAACAGATAGGGTGTAAACACTTTTTGGTAATGACTTATGCATATTTTAAGATGATAAAATTGTTTTTCTGATGTGATCTTGAATAAATAGATATAACTCTGACAGGTGTAAAAACATGGTGTGTATGATATTTCAAAATATGTAGGCACATCTGAAATAAAAAATCAAGTGAGTATCGTATTGCCAATTGTTACTGCAGAATAATGGAAATTCGATGATTGCTACATGTTTTGGTAAAAATGCCCTGCAATCGGTAGTTTGTTATACCGAATAAAATCAAATTGAGAGGATCAAAATTTATACAAGTTGGTAATACGATAGCGAGTTCATTTGCAAAAAGAATTCCGACAGAATTTTTGCAATCCGTGCGTTTTGAAATTAGTCCTTTCGTTTTTATGTGCACCGTTTTTTATCACCATCAGAGTTAAAACGATAAAAAATTTCTTTCATCATCTATACTCGAGCTCATTTACGAAGGAACTTAATTCGCGCATGTAGAATGCGCTCATTGGCTCCGAGGGAGCGTTTGTTTGTAGTATAGCCAATAGTAACTTGTTTCGTCGCCAATATGTGCAGAACCGATCTAAACTCGTCGGTCGGCAAGTTCCTTCTTAAATGAGCTCGAGTATAAACATAGGGTGAAAGCACTAGTAGTCGGCCACTTAAAGCTAAACTCTAATGAAAAGTTCTAAAAAAAAAATAAACAATCCATGTTATAAAATATATAAAATGTATCGAAGTAATTCAAATGTATTTAATGTATCACTAAAAATTTTGTGTTAGTATAAAAGTTCGGGGAAAATAAATAATTAGCGTTAAAAATAAAGTGTCCGAATGCTTTAATAATCGACCGCTTAAATTTAAAAGTCGACAGGTGCGATAGCTAGTAATCGATCATCTTTTTTTAATATGAAATTCAAAATAGATTATGTGCTATAGCTTATGATAGGAATAATGCGTAATTAAAATAAGTTCTTTCAAAAACTTTATCAAAATTTTAATATGATAAATTATAGTTAACACGTGGTCGACTTTTAGCGTTCATTGTGAATGCAGTTAGCTTCAGAAATCCGCTGGGGGGGACTATTGAAAATTAAAAGATAATGATTGCCCGGTCCAGTTACCGACTTCCCATAAATAAATAAATTATCCCATTTTTTTTTTCAAACTTTTCAAGCGCATATAAAATTTCACCGAAAAAGCATCATTTTCCAGTAAAAAATTTATAGAGCTGAATTACATTCGTCGTTTCTATTCAAAGCTCATTTATGATTCTCGTGTTGGAAAACAACAATGGCACGTGTAGAATCAAAATTAGTGTACAAATCACTTCAAAAGCATTTACTTTTTTTACCTATGAAGAGCGCTTTTTGTCGTATTTTAAAGTTAGAAATTCAAAATATAATATAAAATTGTCATTTAATAAATGCGTTATTTCACTACTTATTTCTTCAAACTAACCAAAAAAACATTTTCCCCTATGTGTTACAGTTTTCCTTAAAAAAAAATCCAACATATTTAAAGGGAATTACACGTGAAATATCCCCTTAAGTCCCATTAACTAAAGACTATCCCCTTGATCCAAACTACTCTCAGATATTCTAGCTTCCAAAGATCCCTTGAAATTGCTTCAACTTTCTTGAACCAAAGAATATCCCTTTGATCCAAGCTACTCCCAGATTCTGTACCTTCCAACGATCCCTTCAAATTCCTTTAACCACGGAATGTCCCCGTGATCTATCCCACCCTCGCACGGTCCCACTAACGCCTACCAGATACCCTGGCCGACTGTTGGGCAGTGTTCCTCCCTGAGTAACAAGATCAGATCCTAGCTAAGTTCTGTTCCAGCTCTGACGTAAGTACCTCCCCGAACCTGCACTAAAAGGGGGACACCTAAAAACGCGAAAGAAGAAGAAGACGCACGAGTAACGCCCTTTACAGGTCCAACATCCCACCGCGGACCTATACATAGAGCCCGGTATCCACTCGCAACCGAATCCCGCTATACAGCTTCACTAATCTACTCCCTGAAACTCCAGCCCAACCCGCTTTCCCCCCTTCTCTCCCCGTCGTAACCTCCTTCGATCACCATCGTCCCATTCGAACGAGACTAACGGGGAGCCGCTCTTTAACGCTTCTTAAATCTCCCGGTGTCGTTCACAGTTTCGGCGGTACTAAGATGGCAGTGGTAACTGGACCACCCCGTATATCGATTTTATGATAAACCCCCGCGCCCAGACGCCGATAGACGTTTATCTTTCTCTGTCAGACGTACATCCACCAGCGGCCGCCCAACCCCCACTCGCCCTAATCCCGAATTCTACTTTCTAAGGCTATAGCGCTGACGGAGGGGAGGTGGAAGGGCAGTGGAGGGGCGAGAGAGAGAGGCAGGGAGGGGAGGGGGTGGGCATGGTTTTGCACAGGGTGGCGCAACAATAGCTGAGCTCAGCGCGCTGCACCCTGAGAAATCTCTTTAATTACTCTTCTCGCTCGGCTGAGTGGTTTTTGCTAAGACTGTTATCTTCTGCCAAGAGACCGATCGGATTCATTCGTTCTGTGTAAACGGCCGGGGCTAGTTCGGAGCTCGAAATAGTACAGGCGAGGGAGGGTGGGGAAGAAAAAAAAAACGAGGAAGTCGGCTTGTTATGAAATATATCGATGCCACTTCTTTCCTGGTCTTTGCGCCCGACTGGGCGGAGGAAGCTCCGCTCCGCGATGAAACACAATTACGACAGCGAGGCAGTTTCTTTTTATTAACGGGGAATTCATTAACGGGGACGGTTAATTGAAACTCGCGAAATCTCGCGTCGCTTCGGCGAACTTCCTTGGTGCTTGACTCGCTAACTATTAACTAGCCATTTGTTGGTTCGCCTTTGCCGTATAATCGCGCGAATGTCGCGCGACGGTAAAGGTATGCTTTCATGTGTGCGCTTGGACGCAGCGATGAGGAATTCGAAGTCGATTTTCTCCAAAACGGAGCGCGATATCGAAAAATGTCACTGTTTCTTTTCGACTTGTAAGAAGTGAATAAGTCGAGGAAAAGGAGTAACATTTATTGATATGGCGCAGCATTTTCGAGAAAGTTGGAGTTTTCGACGCTGCGATCTGACGCGTATAGGAAAACATACCTTAAGGGGCAGATTTTCGGGAATTTATTGCGAAGAAATGAAATATAGCAATGGTGTGAAACTTTTTTCTATTTATTAAACTACATCTCTACTGTAAGTAAAAAATATGAAAATGAAAAAAAAATTATTAAAGTAAATATTAATTTTATAACTTTTTTATTAAAGTAAATACTAAGTTTATGACTTTTATATTTTTTACTTACGGTAGACATGTAGTTTAATAAATAGAGAAAAGGTTTATACCATTACTGTATTTCTTTTCTTCGCAAATAAATTCCCGAAAATTGCTTAATTTATTGGCGCGCAAACCGGAATGGCGACGTAAGGGAGGAGAATGGGGGTACAGAGTGCGGATTTTCAGGGCGAGATTTAAGGGCGCGGTAGTGTCGCATGCAGGGGAGATGGATTTTTGTTCGCCGCGAGGCGATACTTGGAGCTCCGATGCTTTCGGGCTTGCCGGTTTGATGGAATTCGGCTCGGTCAGAAATCTGAAAAATGCTGGGTGATAAGGTTAACTGCACGCCCCTTGGCTGTATATTGCGCTATGCAGGGTCGGGGGACACGTATATCTCTGCTGTTTATGGATATTGGAAAAGGGTCGCCGAGGGAATTTGCATTGTTTGAAGTTGCAGTTGCCTTTATGCAAGGTTGTCTGAGGAAGAGATCGGAGAGTTTAGGGGCTCACGGTAGCATAATACTCTCGCGCGTAGTCGAAAATTGTTCTTAAGGCTGAAATAATACTCGGTTCTATATAGCTAGAGGAATGGAGAAGATCATCGCTACTTCCGTCTTGGAAGTCAAATGGGAGCAGCGTCGAAAATGGAGTCGCAGCTCGTAATTTCGAGCTTGTTGACTCAGAAAATGGAGAGCCAGTGATGTGTGAGTGGAGGACTTTGGAAGTACACTTTGGTGTAATGGATGGAGGAGATAATAACATGCAATTGTCGAATTTTAATACGAGGTAAAGAAATATTTATGCGGCGAACGCGCCCTTAGGTTGCCAAGGAGAAAATAAATCTTGGTAATGCGATTAAGGGGTATGTTACCGTGAGACGCACTTTTATTTACAAGGAGAGTATTTTAGGTGTCCGCCTCCGATCATTTTGATTTTTGGATATGTTATAGAGGACCGAAAAATAAGAAATACGTGTTTTTTTATTTTTCCCCGTTTTCAGATTTGGGGGGTGAAAACTGCGTTCAAAGTTAGGGTTTTTTCTTATGTATTATTTAAACAAATGAAGTTTTCGAAAATCTGGTGAGTCAGTCATATTTCGCATTCAAAGACACAAAATTCGTCCATTGACACTATTCCCCTATCTCTAATAGTTCTCGAGATATTCCACAAAAATGATTTTTCAAATTTGAAAACGGGGAAAAATAAAAAAAACACGTATTTCTTATTTTTCGGTCCTCTGTAACATATCCAAAAATCAAAATTATCGGAGGCGGACACCTAAAATACTCTCCTTGTTAGGTATAAAATCTTTGGCATTTTTTATGAAGCATTTATAGAATCTTTTCAGTCACAATTTGGTTCATATATTTACCTATGCTTCAGTAATGTTTACAAATTTTATTAGAGAGAAAGAATTAAAATTTGAGGCAGTGCAAGCCTTAGAACGAATTCGGTACAAAAAGAATGGTGTCTGTGATTCTAGCTATTCTGCTCATCGAAAATAAAAAGACCAATGTCAAATTTTGCTAAGTTTTTAGCCTCACAAAATAGGATCCCCCTTAAACTAAGGATGATTTGCAAGTTGATACAGTAATAAATAAATAGAAAAATAAAATATTATTAACTGTAATACACGTTTGGATTCACTTGGGCGAATAAAAGACGAGATAATGGCGTGACAGTGAACGTTGTTAGGATGTGAGTCACATATCCTCTTATCATATAGAGTAACAGATGACCACAGGGCGTGGAATATCAAGGAGAGTCACCTGAGAATCTAAACTCTAAAATATAGGACTTTGGAAGACCCCCACACTGATATCCCATGACACACAAGCCACAGCTGACCACAAGCCTAGAATGTCGAGGAGGGCGGTCTAAAAACTAAACGCTTCCAGGTCCCACTAGAACAGTATCTAGAATAAAATTCAGGAAGTTTCTCGCACCACATCGGTAGGTGTGCAAGATAATACCGTACCCCATATCTTTTACATATAAAAGCCGAGGTCACGACACCCTGTGCTCACTCCGCTAACAAGGGATACTATCGAGGTGTCCGGCGTCGACTTTGCTCTCCTTGAAATGCGTTGCTAAGCACAAAAATCTAGTGGCGGAACACTTTATTCAGAAAATGCCGATTCTCGAACTTTGAGGAGCTATTTCATCTCATCAAGCTGAGATTGCGCAAAAATACAAAAGTACCTGCCTCTTAGATGTTTGTGCTTAACAACATAACTCAGCTTTGTATACTACGTACACTGCTGCCCATAAGTATTAGGGCATCTGGTGTAATGGCAGCAAACGTGATGTTGGTATAGATTGAATACTTTTCACTGATTTTAAGTTAAAGTATCAAATAGAGTAATGTTTCTTAGAGTTCTTTAATAAATTTATTTTTCATAGTTATTTCACACAGAGTATGTGCCCTAATACCTATAAACTAGAGTTGAAAATATTTGAATTGTTGAACTATTCGAATAATTCGAATAATTGAATCATTCGAATTTAGTAATTTTGAATAAAAATAATCCAAATATTTGAATATTTGAATAGTTGAATAATTCAAATACGAATAATCCAAATCCCTGAATAATTCGAATACGAATAATCCAAATATTTGAATATTTGAATAGTTGAATAATTCAAATACGAATAATCCAAATCCCTGAATAATTCGAATACGAATAATCCAAATATTTGAATAATTCGAATCTTTAAAGAATTCAAATCTTTGAATAATTCGAATACGAGTAACTCGAATATTTGAATACTTCGAATACGAGTAATTCGAATATTTGAATAATATCGAATACGAGTAATTCGAATGTTTGAATAATTCGAATAATTCGGAGTAGGTATTCGAATAATTTTGAGTACTCGAATGTTCGAATACTTAGAATACTCGAATATTCGTAACTACCCTACTACGAACACCGGTGTATATCTCATCTGTGAGACCAAACCTCCGATTTGTAGGTCTTCCTTTACAATAAAGTAGTTACGATCGCAACCCGAGCGTTTATCCTCGAAGACCCTCGCTAATTTCCACCTAGTAAGACCCTGTTAACGTTGGCCGATAGAAACACTTTGTCACGAACAGATTCTAGTGAATTTTCACGGCTGGTATACGCACCGTTAAGCACGTGCACCAGGACAGTCTTCGTGTTCGCGTTGCTGGGATGGCAGGTATACTGGCCGCTATCTGCAGGCTGAGCACGCTGCACCAGGAGATACGACGTAGTAACTTCTCCTTTCTCCGTGATCACCGATACACCGCCCCTAGGACTGTCGTAGTTGATCACCTATATCAGAGATAACAGATAAAAGAAAAGAGAAAGAGAAACGGGAGAGGAGGAAAGAGGAGAAGACGTAAACGGGGTCCCTCCTCCCGCGGCCTGGAATTTTTGCCCGTACCGGGCTCGTTAGGCGAAAACAGAGAGCCCTGGATATCTCATTTTCTCCGGGCCAACGAATTTATTTAGCCCCGCGCTCCGAAACCGAATTGCCCGGGAATTCGCTTATCCGCGGTTAAATGGGATCTCTCCTCGTCCCCGCCCCCTCAGCCCGAGTGGAACGCCAAATTTTGTCAAGGGACTCGCGGTAAATATTCGTCCTTGAGGAAGAAAATGAAAGGGAAAAAAAGGAATTAGAAATAAAGGAGAGATAATCGAAATAGGGAGGGTTGAGCATCGAGTTATACGGTCGCTGTATTAACCCCTTGCAATCCAAGCACTCGGGTACTACCTATTATATCTCAGGAACGGTGGAGTTTCACTTAACGTTGTACGCGGATATTATTAGATATTGCAAAAGTGGGGGTTGAAATAAGGGGCCGGAGGCATTCAGGAGAGGGATGGCTACTAAATGAGGCTTTTGTGTAAGTCGCGTCCCCTTGGGATACCGTTCCATCGTTGCGCGAGCATTGCAGGTAGCATCGTTAGGGGCCTGTTGAAGCATGAAAGGTGCAGCTAAGTGATTGCGGGATGTAAAATCTTATTTGGAACCGGGAAATCGATGGGCAAGGATGAGAGGGAAGTTTGCTGGACAGTGGGGTGCAAGGAAAAAATTAAAAGAGTAATGGTTTTCTAATAGTGAAAAAAAACTTGTCTTAAAGATTCAGATTAAGCCCGCGAAAGCTATATTCTGTGGGGGAAAAATTGAGGCGCTGCAAGAACCTTGAAGTATTACTTAACTTTTTGATTTTTTAAACACGTTTTTAAAGTTTTGTATGTGCTAATTTTTTTGACTGTCTTAAAAGTGCAAATCCACGATGAGACAAAAATATCGTGTCTCAAATAGATTTAATCTGATGAGACAATCCCTTGCAACCACTTGAATTGCATACGAAATATTTTTTCTACCATCACAATTGGAAGAGATATTTAGGTGGCCTTATTTAAATCGACCACGCTGTAAAATCCAACTGGAACAGAATTATTCTTCCACTTTTTTTATTATTCAGCTGATCAGTTAAAGAGATCTGTGATTGACCAAGCTTCGAGATCCGGGTTTGATTGGAATTTTCGAGAAGCCTGTCATATCATTGCTCAACGTTGTGTGATACGGTTTATTCACACACGTAGCGAAGCTAAGCTGCACAAAACCCCTGAATCGTTATCGCGTACGGGCATCGGATCTCAGGGGTTAAATGGATCTGCACTTCAGTATCAGTGCGTCAACAGCCCCTGACGATGATACGATACCTGCAATGCTGGCGAAATGCTGAAACAATACTCCGAAAGGGCACGGCTTACACCCAGAAGCTTAAAGGTCTGCGCACTCGTATCAGTCCCGTGACGGTTCGCCGTCAATGGCCTTTTTGTTTCGGTGGCGGTAACTGACATGGGCAAGTGTGAAGTGTGAAGTGTCTACCCCGTTTCAAAACAGGGAAACGATATTTTTTACCAGCGAATCTTGAGCGATAGAATTAAACACAGTAGTGAATAAAAGAAAGTTAAAACTATAAATGGTAAGAAAAAGTAAGGTACTTTCGTTAGAAGGAATTATATCTTAAAATTCATATCTTATAGATTGGGGAGTAGAATTAACATAATAGGCGAGTGTGCTAATAAAATACTTGAAGCCTAGTGGAAAATAAGATCACAATCGTTGGAAACAGAAAAATGGCCACTAAACGCATAAGGACGCTATAAAGTTACCGTAGCTATTGCTGTCGGGTAGAATTATTCAACAGTCTTTTTTTCTCTCTCTCTCTCTGTCTGTTTTCAGTTACGTGGAAGAATTACAACGGGAAATAAATAATAATCTCGCCTCACAATCTTGCCCCACCTTCCTCTACATATTAAGTTAATTATGCGCTACATTACACGATTATGCATTATGCACAATACGCATTACAATAAAAGTATGAATTTTAAAGTTTTGAGTGCCACTATAAATTATTGAATCCGCAGTAATTTTTCTATAGTATCGCGAACTTGGGTGACATTGGCAGATAATAATTAGCGTGTATTAAAGAAGGAAAAGGCTAAAAATTTTATGCATTTTGACATTTGTAGTACAATCATAAATAATACAATTTTATGACTGGATATTTAAAGAAATTGTAGGGGAATGGTGTTTGATAAGGGGAGCTTCAGCTTTGGCAATTTTAGAAAATTTTCATACTTAGTGTTCGTGAAGGTCTTCACTCGGACATTAATTATTCAAAGCAGTAAGAAGCGCTTTTCAGTTAAATTCGAGAAAATCGACTTTGAAAAATTCGTCGCACGAATTGCCATGTAAATATCAGGGCTGTGTGTGTGTGTTATAAACAATAAAAAATCAGAATTACTGGCTTTTATCTAAAGTAAGGTCTGTTTCAATGTTGCGTAACTTTCGTCATGTACGGCTTAGTGCGACAGCTGTTTTTTCGCGAATTTAATGACAATTCAACAATAATTTAATGTATGTTTCGTTACCGAATGTAAAAATTTGACGTTATATTCGGCCAACTCGGATGTTTGTGGTCATACGATCCCTCTGTATTACGGTAAAACGATCCCATGAATCCCAGGGGTTGTTTTCCCCTAAAAATGTTAATATTTATATTATATAATAAAATGTTAAAAAAAACACGCCAGTGCTCCCCGGATTGGCGGCACGTTCCATTCCAAAATCCAATATCCAGCAAAAACCAGCAGCAACCAACGAATATCGTGTAACGTAAAGCACAAAGTACCCAAAGCAGCTGAATTTTGGGTGCGGCCCGAAAAACCAATACACATTGTTCCCCGCAGCTCTCTCCTCTCGCTTCTACCCGAAAAAAAATCAGCACTCCCGCGAGGCCTGGGCGCCCGGTCGCCCCCACACGCTCCGAATAAAATTAAAGTCTGGCATTTGGAATCGAAGCGGTTTAATGAAACCGTCCCGGCCTCCCCCGCGTTCCCTGCTCCTGGTGCGTCGTCTCCGGAATTTAAATGGAATTGTTAACAAGGCAGCGCGGTTCGTTAGCATAAACTTCGGGCGGCGCGGGCGTTCGCGCGTTCGAATTACAATTTGCGCGCTCGCCGATACGTTTACCATCGCCGGTATTATAAATTACCCCTGGACGGATCGTTGTTTTAATAAATACAACCCGCCGCCAGCGGTGGCGTTGCGGGGGCGGCGCGATAACCGAACGAAGCGGCGGGGGTTTACATAAACACGGTGCCGCGTCGAGATCAGAACTTATGATCAATTTATTGAAACGAATTACGATTGGAAAACGGGAACGTGGGGGACATGGCGACAAACGGTCGGGAGCCGTCGCGCGCCCCCCGGCGTGGGCCGCGCTCGGTCCTCGGCGAGTGGATTCTCGAAAACGCAAACAACCACCGACCTGGAATTTACGAACAACCCTCTGATAACGAACGATACAAACGTCACAGGGAGGGGATCCAGCCTTTATGGAACAAAGAGTCTGGCAGCCCGGCAAACGGGCGGACCCTCGATTATCTCGTAATGTCCTAGTGGCTCTGGGAGGCTGCATTTTGGGAAAACTCAACGCTCGGTGGGGAGAGGGCTTAATTGTCTATACCTACACGTTCGCATCGATTGAGTCGATGAGTACGGTTCGTTCCGCTGGGATCCACTGGAATCGCTGAGATAGAGGAGTGACCAGGTTGGCGGAGCTGCTCTGGGGCGCGCTACGGACTTATAAATATTTACGGGGCATGTTCGAAGGTGTGGTTGTGTAGGGTGTTTGGGAAGAGACGGAAATGAGGATACGTGGCAAAGTGGGACGAAAATTCAAGAGTCAGGGAATTGTGGTGGAGGCGAAGGTGTTTGGTTATTAAGATCTGGAAGTTTCGGTCAGGAACGCCTGAGGCACGGCAACTCGGCGATCAGCGGCTCACGGAGGTTTGTAGAGCCGGTGTACAGGGTGTTCCACTGTGGGTGGGCATCGTTATGTGGGCACTGGAGGGTGTTTTTTTTTTATTTTAGAGGTTGATTGTGTGTGCTAAAATAAAGGGAAAATGAAGAATGACGAAATTGCGTTTGGGGCTTAGATTCTGAGGTGTTATTTTTTGGAAATTTAAGGACTTAGGTACAAGGGACATCACTGTATCGCGCAGATTTTGATGAGACTCTTCAGGATTGAAGAATGGTCAAAACTATTCGACACGTAGTTTTTTATCGACCATCGTGCTTGGAAGCTGTTAGGAGTAGATACAAAATTAAAATTGCAAAATTGTGATTTTGATGGCGAATTCAGTGACATGAACAGTTTTAGGAAATAGGGATTTGTTTTAAAAATTTATTAATATATGCTTTGAACAGTAAGATGTAGAGTGTAGACGATGTCCGATCAGAAAATATACGATTCGAATATTTTTGCGTCTTCTATCAGTGAGAATGAAAAATCGAAAAAGGTCGGCGGGAAGTAAAAATTTTTGTTTCAACTATTTATGAATTTGTGTCCACTAAGTACTGCTTGATGTTTTTTCGTGAATATTTTGTGGAAACGTGATACATTGACTATAATTCACGGTATTTTATTTTATCCGGTGAGTGGAGATTTTGTAAGTACGGCCCTTAACATGTTAACAATGTCGGGCGGGGTTATTTGACTAAGCAAACAAATAGCAATCAAAATTTTCGAAAATAGTTTTTAGGATGTTTGCATATTCCGCTAGCTACATATTTAACGTATTTTAAGCGCAACCGTTCCCCGAAATTCCAAAAATTGAAAAATTACAGTAACAAATGTACGAGCTTGCACACGAGATGGTATAACGATGTCCAACTTAAAACTCAATTTCCTAGAAACTATGTTTTCCAAAACGGCGAACATAAAATCTCGAAAACCGCTCCAACGATTCGAATGAGCCAATTTGCAGGGAGCCGTAGGAAACTATTCCCCTCCATGTATTAGGATCACATTTTCAATATAAATTCTTTAAAAAAAGATAAAAAATATTTTTCCTACCAAAAAAGAGGATAACATCAGAAACGTGTACACTCTCACATTTATATTTACACCTTTTTTCCTATAAATATACTTAAAATTTTCTTTTTGTGCATTAAAATCAACGAAATGACGCTTAAAAATTAAAACAAAAATTATCCCTATATTCATTTATTACTTCAGAATATGCGTTCGAAGAAGTGCCTAATTTTGTGCTGTTGAGGTAACCTACCCCCTTAAGGGGGTATAACCGTTTGAAAGTGTCAAACATCGGATTTTTTTTTTACATATTTTCATAAATTGATGTTTTAGAAATACTGTAAAACAAGTCTGATGTAAAATTTCGGAAAATTGACGATGTTATTGTCATTTGAGCACCGATCGCAGCGAAATTATATTTTTCATTACGGTGGCCCTAAAAACTCGCGCCACGTTCAGCCAATTTATTTCCAATTTTGCATGCAGAATCGTAATAAAATTCCACATCGTCCTACAAAGGCTTTTTTAATTCTGATTCCCCGTTTATTAATTATAAAGAAAAAAGTTGGAGTTTTCTCTTAAAAAAAATCTAACTTTGCCTTTGATTTCTCACTATTTCCATATTTTCCAAAATTTTCAAAATCATCCCCATAGGCAGATAGCTATTAACACATTTTACAAAAAAAAATTTACTATTCTTGATTTCAGAGACGACATACAGCTTTTTTCAGGGCCACCGTTTAGCCGTCTAAAATCGAGAGACTTTCGGATATGTATCCATAACTTTCCAAAAACAATAGTATTTTAACTGAAACTTTTTCTCACGAGTGTTTCATAATACTACATAAACATAGTAAAAAAATTGGAAATTTTCATCAAGCCGTTGACTTGTAAAAAAATCCACAAAGCGTACACATTTTCCGAGTGTTCAAACTGGTATCCACTTAAGTCGCAACCCACGCAACACCCTGTAAACCGCAAGTGTCTTGCAAATATTGTTGCTGCACCCCGAAGGGCTCCTCGAATATTCCCATCTCACACAACCTCCATATTACGAGTGCAGAAGTCGATGGTACAAGCTCTCCCTGCCTATAACATTCGATTTCTTACTCATGTAAGATTCAAGCCCATTCTGTTAACGTTCCATTATACCCGGATCAGTATTCGGTCCCTGAAAGTACCCCCACACTATCCGAACATGTGTCATCCAGTTCGGATACCGTTCAGAACGCACATACTCGGCCCCGTCGCTACCGCCAGCACTGTTAATGGCTTTCGAAAGCCGCCACCCTCTCGCGAAAATAATTCCACCTCTCCCCGCCGCGAAACTGCTGTTCGTCGAGGATTTTTAACGCGAACGCTAACGTCCCACCCTCTTAAATTAATCAATACCAGCGCGTGCCGATTCGCGGCCCCGTTCCCCTGAATTTCGTGCCGTTGATACGCGGATAAATAAATAAACGGGAAAACGGCACGCCGCGGTCACGTGACGCGAAGTAACGATCGCGTAATTAAACACGCGGCTTTGCTTCGCTGAAAGTTTGAAGAACGACCGACGGGATTTATGGGACAGCGGAGCCTCTATTACGGGAATATCGTTTAAATAGACGTTTGATCGGCAGAATATCGAACGGACGGGCTGCTCCGGGGGATCGTCTTAGAGCGGCGCTGTTTGGAAATGCTAACTCGACCGGGAAATGGCCAGCGACGGGGATATTTCCGAGGAATTAATGAAACGCGGCGGGCGTGCAAAGAGGGTCTGAAGGTGGGGGGCGTTATTTTGCCAGATCTTCTGGATATGATTTCCCGGCGAGCTCGGGTGACGTCCGTAGATACGGATATAGTTTGAAAGCGGTGGGAAGCGGGGCAAGTGTAATTCCACGAAAATAGTCGCTGCGGAAGGGACGTACGACTTGGTAGCGCGGAAAGATCGAGTAACTGGGGCATGGATTGAAGGCGACTATTAAATTCCACGATCCCCAATGTAATATCGTGTAATCAAACTGAATTGTAATCGTTTGATTACCCAAAAAGATTAGTTCCGTCGAGGTAGTTACGGGTTATCGAGCGGCTACTGCGCGTGCGCCATCAGTTTCATGTTCGACGAACTCATATCGAATTATGAGCTTCCCGGTCCACGGTGCCAAGCAAGTTTCTGTAACAAGGCATGCCCTTTTTGGGAGAATCTAATCCGAGCCGGTGGAGATTGATATTCACGGAACTGAATAGTCGATCAGACGAAGTTCGCAGTTTATATTGCAATGCGGAGTGGTGGTCAAGGGGAAGTTTAGAGCTGTGAATGGAAAAAGGGGGGGTGAAAAGGCAGTTCCATTAGAAAGAATTGTATTAGCTCGGTGCAAAAGTTCGCTCGCTCACTGTCCGGCCGATGGTGAGTGCGCGGAAATGTTTTTTCGCTACGTCTACGAGTACTTTTACCAGAAAAGTGACAGAAGCTTATAGATAGCCGAGGAAAATACTTTGGAAGGCGTGTAATGTAGTTCTGGTTTTAAGGGGTGATGCACATCTACAAAATCCGGGAATATGAAGTTTGGGGTTTTGACATTTTTTTGAAAATATAACAGATCAAAAGAATTGTGTGAAAATTTCGATTTGATCCGATTGAAATTGACGGAGCTGTGCGAGCTTTAGTGTAGGTATGTCATGGAGGATGTAAACCTAACTTAAAAATTTAGACGCGTTTTTCTCGAAAGTACTTTTTCAGAAATAGTGACCAAAATATCTTGAGAACCGCTGCATCGAATAAATTCAGCTTTTGTAGGCGTATTCTGTATGTAAAAATCTTGCCCTTAATCGTGACTTTTTCATTTCCGTTGCGTAGTTTTTATTTTCTATTATTATCATAATAGATATGATTCCGGCACACAGGTCCGGTCACTTTCCAACGTACTCAAGATAAGTAATAGAAAACTATTTTTACTTAAATGCAGAACTAATGGTATCATTCCTAATTTTATTTCAAAATCAATGTGACCGAACCTGTGCGCCGGAATCACATCAATTAATAATTCCGGTCGAAATTAAATTTATAAATAACTTATTAAATCATCATTTTTAATATTTTTAGCTACAAATCAGGCATTGAGAATAATAACGGACTAACCCCCTTTTATGTGAATTTCCGTTCTGCCTTAATAGCAAGAATATATTCCAATATGCCGTACTATATAAATCATATAAACTAGGACAAATTAATTTTTTTCAATTTAAAACCACATGTCACGACAAATTCATTAGTTGCACTGAATTTTTGTGATGACATCTGTGTGCAACACTTACTAAAATTAAATGGAAAATTAATTACGAATTCCTTCATTAGGAAACATTACGAATAGTATTACAAGCTAAAAATTATGATTGCACTGACAACGACTGCAAAACAAAATGCTGTTGATACCCTATTTTTTAGATTTTTTTACAGAGTACTACGATCAGCCAAATTTATGGTCATACTCTTCAAATAAGCTACTTAAATAAAAAAATTAAAAAAAAAGAATAAATAAAATTCTCCTCGCTTGTGAAGGTCTATCTGTAAAAAAAAAAAACAATTGTCACTGACGATATTTCACCTCGAAGTGAAATTGTGTGTCATTTTCACCCAGCGTGCCAACCGAGGGTTAAACTTTCATTTAACCACGCCACAAGCGCGCAGATACAAAAAATGAGTTACAAACTTTCTTTTGACCACAATTCCACCACCCCCTACCACTATGCAGCCCTTTATGCAACCTCCAAGCGCGCTTTCCGTTTTGCCTTCCAAATAGAATTAGGATCAGTAGATTTAGCCACAAAGTGAAGAACCATGGGAGATCGAGTTACCTCCACGTTCCAGATTCTCGATTCCGCGGTAGCTTGACCGTTAATAAAGAGGATCAGTAGATTTCCTTCCAAAGTGAAGAATCATGGAAGCTCGAGTTACCTTCCTCTCCCACGTAACTGCGCCACGCCTGGAGTACCTACGGTTTAGGATTGCCGATTGCACGTTTGCTTGACCGTTAATACAGCGTTCGAATGTCCACCCGCTGTTTCCCCAGTCGGGCCACGGTCTCGTGTTCCGCCATGTCGTTAAATACGTCTGTTCGCATGCGACGTCCGCGATCAGTATGCGAAGGACTGCGTTACCAAGACCCTTAGGGCTCCGTACATCACCGAGGATCGACGTGGCGACTAATGTTGTAGCTACTGTTTCCCTAACCCTACCGATGTTGCCCCAGCATCGAGAACCATCGACCAATTTCCAATGATATCGAAAGCATCACGCAAGGATCCTCCCACCTTGGAGGACGCCGCACAGTGGGACAAATTGCACCCCTTTGTGATAAAATCGTAGAAGATAGAAATAAGATAGAGGGGTGAATCTTTTTTGAGGTCGAAACTGAGATGTTGCAGAATAAGAGAAAATATTTAAAAAATATGACGATCAAGTCTTGACATTAAAAATATATATTAAAAGATCCTGAAGGGCAGGACGAATTCTGCGGACAGATATGAATTCAGCGGGTCAAAATCTTTGTCGTATAACGAGTAGGGCTCGGGCTATTTGTTGAATTTTTCGGTATTCGAATATTCGAATACTTCAGATGCTCGATTATTTGGCGAATATAATTCGAATATCCAAGTGTCCAAATACTATTCCAGTATTTAAGATTTCGAATAGTTTGGTGTGAATTATAAATCAAGTTCTTTAAGGGGGTATACCCGTTTGAACCCTCGGAAAATGTGTACATTTTGTGGATTTTTTTTACAAGTCAGCGGTTTAATGCAGATTTCTCGTTTTTTTACTATCTTTACATAGTATTATGAACTACTCAAATAAAAAGTTTCAGTTAAAAAACTATTGTTTTCGGGAAGTTATGCATACACATCCTGAAGTCTTTCGATTTTAGACGGCTAAACGGTGGCCCTGAAAACAGCTGTATGTCGTGTCAGAAATCAAAAACAACAAAATTTTCTTATAAAGTATGTCAATAGCTATCGTCTAACGAAGCCGATTTTGCAAATTTTGAAAAATAAAGAAATGGTGAGAGATCAAAGGTAAAGTTAAATTTTTCTAAGAGAAAAATCCAACTTTTTTCATTATAAATAATAAACGGGGAATCGGAATAAAAAAAGCCTTCGTTGGACGATGTGGAATCTTATTACGATTCTGCATGCAAAATTGGAGGTAAATTGGTTGAACGTAGCGCGAGTTTTTAGGGCCACCGTTTAACCGTCTAAAATCGGGGACTTTCGGATATATATCCATGACTTCCCAAAAACAATAGTTTTTTAACTGAAACTTTTTTTTAAGTCGTTCATGATACTATATAAAGATAGTAAAAAAAAAACAGGAAATCTGCATCAAGCCGTTGACTTGTAAAAAAATCCACAAAATGTACACACTTTCCGAGGGTTCAAACGGGTATACCCCCTTAAGTTTATTCTTTTTACAAGCTTTTATTTAGTTTCAGTTGTGAGTTCGTTATTTTCTCAGCGTGAAATCTTGTAAGTTAATTTTGACCAACTTCAAATCCGATCGACTTGAAACTTTGCACACGTAGATAGTTCCGATGACAATACAATATTTTCACTCAAAAGCATGAAATACTTAATAGTGAAAAATATTTTTTTTAGAATAAGCTTTTATTAAAATGTACTAAAAAGGAATCAATAATTTTAATACCGGCCTGATGACTGACTGAGAAAAATTCCCTCATATGACTAAAAATAAACGTGATTGGGTCAAAATTAGCTTACAAGATTTTACCCTGACAGTCTAACGAACTCATAACTGAAACTAAATAAAAGCTTGTAAAAAATGGACCTAAAGAACTTGATTTATAATTCACACCATACTATTCAAATATTTATTAAGTATTCGAATTCTGAAATATTCGAATGGTATTCGAATACTGAAATATTCCGAGAGTATTCGAATAGTATTATTTAATATTTAAATATTCGAATGGTATTCGAATAGTATTATTTAATATTTAAATATTCGAATAGTATTCGAATACTTAAATATTCGAATAACAACAGTCGAATACTCAAATATTCGAATAACAACAGTCGAATACTCAAATATTCGAATAACAACAGTCGAATACTCAAATATTCGAATAACAACAGTCGAATACTCAAATATTCGAATAACAACAGTCGAATACTCAAATATTCGAAGTTTATTCATACCATTCGAATACTGAAATATTCAAATAGTATTTGAATACTGAAATATTCGAATAGTATTCGAATAATAATAATAGTCGAATACTGAAATATTCGAAGTTTATTGGTAGCATTCGAATACTTGTAAAATATTCGACTATTAAATTATTCGAATAGTCCCAGCCCCAATAACAAGTGACTGAAAACCTTCAACCACACATTACACCGGAAAAACCTAACTTTTCTTCGGAAACGTCAACTTCGACATAGATATCCAAGCTCAAAACTTGTTTGTCACACTGTCCCAACATTTCTCCCTTACCCTACACCATCTTAGCTTCACCTTCGAAAAACGTTCGCCCCTCTATCCTGTATCTATCAAAAGAATTCTTCGCAAAAAACTGCCGTTTCCATCAGCAGCCAGCGTCATCCGCCCGGCAATCCTGTCGCCTGGCTCGCGATCTGGAAGATGGATTACGCGATTCGAATCGCTGTCGATCCGTGGAAGCCAAATTGTTGAAAATCTTGATTAAAGCTCGGCAACACCGTAAACCAACAGAGCTCGCCGCTGAAAGGGCTGACGCTAATCCTCCCTGGCGTGCGGGGGTCTCGGCGGAGTCGAGATTGATCTCGAAGTCTTCGCAGTAAGGATCACTTATTCATACCGCCCATTCTCTTTCATCATTTCTTAAGTGTTTTCCCATCTTTACGACGGCTCGCGCAATTAATGCAGCAACCTGCGCCCGCTAGCTCCCTCGACGCGTTCGAGAGACGATCCAGATTTCGCGTTCGGAGGAGAGCTAGCGGAGATAGAGTATCCATTACCTACCATTAATACAACTCGGAACTTGGTTCCGGCTTAATGGTTTCATACGGCTGGCGTTCATGCTACAGGCTAATGCCCCTCCCGTTCCGAGCGCACCTAGCCCACCCTAAAACCCACCCCCGAACCCCGTCGCACTTCTGTGTTTGTCAATTTTCCGCCGCGCCAGCGCTACGGTGCATATCCCACGGTAACACTACGCAAATGTTATTATTCGCCAGTGTTCCACGACCTAATCCCGGGCTCCATCGCCCGAGCCGGCCGATAGTCCCCGTGCTAATTCGCGAGCAAGTCTCGGCTGGATGCGGCACGCTGCCGCTTGCGCGTGGCACTAATTCGCGCGAGTCCCTTTCAGGGGATATTAAAACTCCAAGCATCGGGAGGCTAACCATCTGCGCCGCTGGAGGAGAAGCGCGGGCCCGCTGCGATGTTACTCCTGTAATTAGGTGCGTTTTATGCAAACGAGCCTTCGCCGCGGCAACTTGGGGGGAACATTTTCAGTTAGCCGGTTCCCTGCCCGGGCGAAACGGCTGGCCGCGACGGTATCCTCTAATGGTTTTTAAGCCGGCGCCCCGTTAGTCATCCTTTTCAAGTCGATTAATGATGCAACGCGCGCCCTGGCACATAGAATTGGAGCGGGACAGGCGGCGAGAAAAAACGGGTACCTCCGAGTGGCAATTGAATGGATTTAGATGCTCCGACATCCCGTGAAGCTATTATGCGCTAGCGCGATTGCGAAGTGCTGTCGCGCTTTGTTTCTGCCGTTTTTTGTTTTCTTTTTTTTTTTTTTTCAATGGGAAGGTAGGTATATTGAAAAATATGGGGCTCCATTTAAATGAAAAACGCGCGATCGCACTCGGCGATCGGGCGAATGCGTAATAGTGACGTTGCGGGGCTCTGATGTATATGAAAGCATTCAGCGCTGGTTGGAGTTTCCGCTCTCCTTTTTCATCGCTTCGAAGCAGTTTAAACGTTGTTGAGGAACAGCCGCGATCGGGTTCGATGGGACGAGTGCGTCTTCTTTTATTTAGGGCCGCGAAGTGGCGGTTTTTCGAAGAGATATTGCGGCCGGCTTTGAAACGGGAAAGAACGCGAGTTCTCCTATGAATTATACATGAACCCTCTGAACATCTATCATCCGAGTCAAAGCGTGAAGCCCGGAGAAATGATATTTCTGCGGGATAAGGAGTTTGCCCCGTGATATACCGCTCGGGCGTTTAAACCGCTGTACCGATTTCGCGAGGAATTCCGTATTTGAGAGCCATAAGTAAATGTTATCAAGCCAACTATAAATCCCATACAGAGTCGATACAATCCCCCTGCCGGGTTCCCCGCGGCCGGCAACGCTCTATCATTTCCCGCGGCGAGCTTCGGCCCCGGTTAAATTCTTCGTTACCGTCGCCTCGAAGCGGGGTACGTGCCGTTCTACGGGATCAGCCCGTGTAATTTTTGCGAAACGAGAAGCTTAGAGGCGAGATCGCCCGACGGTAACGACACGAGGCGATACCATTGATCCGTAAATTCTCCAACGAAACAACGGGGGTTGGTTTACTGCGGCGGGGAGGGCGAGCGGCAAAAACCGGGCGCGGAGGGGGGTGAAAAAAAAGGGGAGGACGAAGCGGTGCCAGGAGAATCGTGAAAAACATTACCGCGGCATAACGAAAAGTTTCGCGGTTTTATCATCGTGGCCGGGCGTCGCGATTCGCGGTAACTCACCGTGAACCACCGTCGCGGCTATTGCGCGTCGTTATCGTAAGCCGCCGGAGACCCACGCGACTTCGCGGAACTTTGGCGTCGCGAACCCGGGGCAACAGTGACCCCCGTGGCCCCGTATGGCGGTTCGTTGCCGTGGCCTGTCAGTGGCGCACGCCACTTTAATAGTTCGGCGACGTGACCCATCGGGGCTTTTGACCCAGGAGACTCGTGGCAGTTTGACACTGTGACCGATGGTAACTTTTCAGGTAGTTTCTTGTCGCGATCAACGCGGTTTTGTTCTTGTTTGGGACAAGAATCCACGGTGAACTGGGGGAACATTGGCAGGTTTTTGAAACACTTTGTTGTGTAATGGAAAAATTTAAATAGAACATTAATCTTGTAAATTAAATGTAGAATCAATTATTTAGGTACAGATGAAATTCAAAAAAATTCATAGAATATTATCAGGTAATACCCAAAATTAACGTTTTAACTTAAACTACTTTTTGAATTAAAATTGTGACAATTTGGTTTATATTAAATTTTTTTATAGTACTTCTAATTTCATCTATTTTGATAAATTTTATTCATCCGTTAATACTTATTTTAATTTTAGTAATAGGTAATGTTTTTTTTACCACCTTATCAATATATATATATATAATTTTCATTTCAATTGTAGGAGGAATAATAATTAAATTTTTTTCCGTAATTATCCATGAAAAATTAAAATAAATGAATCTATTATAATTATTTACTTGACTATTATGACATTATCCACATTAACTTTATATATACGTTTATATTTGCTTTAACACTTCGTTGACAATCTAGGTGTGAGCCATCCATAAGCTGCTTTTAACGCTCCGTACCTTCTACATGCAAAATAAATACCTTTTTTCCAAAGCCGACTTACAAACTATTCTTTATCCTACAATATTAAAAGAAAAAATAAGTTTCAGGAAAAAACAAACTGGGTCTCATATTGGGAACCTATTTTTTAATCTGCGTATTTGAAGTACTTTCATTTTTATTTTATTATGAAGAAACCGAATCTTTGTTATAGTATTTTCCACTAAGTTGATAAAAAATACATATTCTACTTTAAAATGTGTATCGAATTTTGATAAAAGTGTTCTCAGTCAAGAGTTATGATGTTCTTAAGAAATAGATCTCATATTCGGCTACTTCACCTATTTAGTTATCTAAGAGGGTTTTATGAGTTTAATTTTGTGACCCACGCCAATTTCCGTTAGCCCAATGGCGAATCAAATATCAATCCCCGGACTCTTGAGCTCGAAGACTGAAACAGACGACTGCAGAATGATCGAGCGTGTTCGATTCTATGTACGCCGTCAAGCTTGACAGTGAACAACTATGCCGACAGTGTACGCTGTTGCTCGACAACGTTTAGCTTCCTTAGGAGGTGACATGTTACGTAACGACGTAGAGAACAGAGACCTCTGAACCATCTCTCTTGAAATGTACCAAAGCTTACTAGAGATGTAAGAACCTCTTTTATCAGACATTCATTTGAGAAACCCATTCATCTAAATTCCATTTATCTTTCCTTGAACCAAAAGGATTCATCACTCAACACGAAACACCTTTTAATACTCTCGCAGTGACTTATAACTATCCAGTTCTATCGCAAAGTCCATACTAAGGCGAATATCCCCGTTTCTGCTCATTTTGTATTTTTTTTATTATTGTAAGCGTTACGATAATTTTCAATTTAAAGTTTTCGACCGTAAGAATTAAATAAGATGGTTTCGGCGCACTGATTCGGTCACTGTAAGCGTTACGTTTGTACTATAGTTGCAACAAAATAATTCCAAATTATTTGAACATTTTGCGCGAGTGTTGCACGAGGTTGGGACTAATTAAAGTGCAACATAAGCAATGAAAAACTTTTAAAACGAGAGACCCATAATCTTTCGATCGTGACTTAGCTGGATGCGCTAAGAAACAAAGTTGCTATTGGTATTCGATAATTCGATAAGGGAATGCTTGGGAACTTTTTTGAAAAAGCGGTAGCACATTTTTACAAAACTTTTTGCACAGAGAAATATTTACTTTTTCACAGAGAAATATTTACGTTTATAATAAAGTAACAACCGACATCCAAGAAGCCTTTTTAAAAATTTGGTTTTGCGGTGAGCATTGCCATACGGAATTAGATTATTTAAAATTAAAAAACAAAAAATATTTCGTTGGTATATTAATATATCTTCCGATTAACGGATGGAATTTCCGAAATATTAATTTAAAACAAAATGGCAGCTAATTAAAGATGAAATCCTGATTTTTTCCCGTGATTTTTGCACAAAAAATCAGGACTTCAACTTTAAATATACTAATAAACTAAAGATATATTAATGTACTAACGAAATCACCGCAAAACTAAATTTTTAAAAAGTCTTCCTGGACGTCTCTTGTTACTTTACTATAAACGTAAATATTTCTCTACGAAAAAATTACCAAAGTTCTGTAAAAATACATACTTCCTCTTTTTCAAAAAAAAATCCCCAACATCCTCCTCTTTTCATCCTCCGGCACCCTTAAGGGGAGGTTCCGGTCTAGAGCCCCCCAAAAATAGGTGATCTTTAGGAATTAATTAAAGAAAAACTACTATATATAATTTAATGGTACTTGTTGCATTGTATTAAGGATGTCTTAAATTATAGAAATATATTTTTTGTTTTATAATTAATCATTGCAGACGGCACTGGGGAGTCGTTAAAATCAAGGCGTCATAAAATTCATCCAAATCGGTGGGACCTGTATCTCCAAAAGTTATTATCCGATTCGACTGAACCTTTTTTTATTTTGAAGTATATACTTCTGGCTAGGGGAGAAACTAGACAAAATTACAAAAATGACATGTTTTGAGAAAATAACGGCACTTGAAGTTTGAAGTCACTTTTTCCCTATAGGTACCATTCGTCCTTTCCACGCCTTTAAAAATTATAAATTTTCACTATTTTGTAATTTTGTCTGGCCCCCCCCCCCTAGCCAGAAGTATATTCTTCAAAATAAAAAAGGTTCAGTCGAATCGGATAATAAGTTTTGGAGATATAGGTCCCACCGTTTTGAGAACACTGTTTCGAGAAAAACGCGTTTAAAGTTTGACGTGAGCGCCGCGTGGCCGGTTATTGCGCCCATACATTTGCCGCTACTCAAATGCCTATAGCTTCGGGAATTTTACAAATTTCAACAAATCCCTTTAAACACGTATTCCTAAAAGGTTGAACATTCGAAAAATTGAATAAAAAGAAAATCGACTTTTAGACCGGAACCTCCCCTTAACCCTTATGTCAATAACCAAAAATACCTACGTTGTTCAATAACCAGGGTACCCGGGTACCCACCTCCGGTTTTTTAAAATAAATCCTTTCTACCGCGTCTTTTTGGGGTTTTTACGCTTCTAGTCGATAATTCCTATCTACATTCAAGTTGCCAAAGCCTCTGATAGCCAGAAAGACCTGGCCAGATAATATAAATGGGCCTTGAATGTTATGCCGTAGGTAGCTGCGTGCAGTTATTTTGGCACTCCAGCCTTCGACAGCTGCTAAATGCCGTTCTTTTCGTGATTAAATTTTGAACAAAGCATGTTTTTCCTTCGTTTTTTTTTTGCATATAAATATTTGGTTTTATTTACTGAATGATCCCTGCAACGATATCTTATTGTAAATTGTTTCGTTCATTCGGAATTCGTTTATAAACCTTATATTTCTATACGTGGGTACCCGGGTACCCCGGTTATTGAGAACCAGCATGTAAACTTTGACGGGATAATTCTCCGACTCCAACATCAAAAATCGAAGTCTCAAAGCATATTCCTCTTTCAAAATGTTCAAATAACGAGGATCCAAACGGCCATTTCGAAATTTTCACGGGAACATACAAATTTTTCGTAAAACATGCCCAGGTGGGCACCCGGGTACCCGGTTATTGACATAAGGGTTAACTAGACATCCCCCTTAAACCCAGCAATCCTATCACATCGAACACTCAATCACAGCCTATCAAACACACCGCACTTTCACCCTAACTCCACAGATCCTAACTTCAAGAAGAAATCGCGAGCATTCTCAAATCCGAGGGCAATATCCTCGACGCGTGAAACAACGTTATCACCGCGGCAAGCGTGTCTCCAGGCGAGCGAGAAAATAAGAAGAAGAAGGAGGAAAGGAGAAAAACAGAAGCACTGGCCGGGAGAGAGTGCTGTAAAGAGCACTGTAGGACATAATGAAAAGTCCGCGGTCGCCTTTGGTTTCTTTCCGTCGCGGAAACAAACCTAGCGATCCTCGTAGTAATCCTCCAGGAGGAACCGCGAGCGTCTCGAGGGCCTAACGACCGGCTGTTACTTCGAGGACACCTCTAATGAACTGGATCGGAGATCTACAACCGGCAGTAAACTCCTCGGATAAGACACGTCGCCGGCGTAAAAAGAGGGGGCATACTTCCTAGCTGGAGCACAGTAATTACGGCGGTTCTCGTCGGAATAGACTTCGTTCCCCATTTCTTCCAGGAGGTCCCGTGTCCTGCCGCGACGATCCCGAAGCCCCGCGCCCGGTGTGTAAAACGAGGTCCCTGGGGATACGAAGTATGTACTTAGAAACCAGCAAACGAGTGCTTCATCAGCAATCGTAAGGCTGCTTCTCGTTTGCTCGCATTTCTCTGCGCCCCCCAGGACCTTGGGGCATCAATGCCTGAAAAGTGTATACATCTCTGGGTTCGTTATGGGGGGTTGATACCGACTTTACGGCGCGCCGGTTCCGCGATGCTCCCGTAGATATACGCGAAGCACATCGAAATTGTAATCTCGTCTATCAAATGGCAATACTAATTGAGGCGAAGAGATTCGGGATTGCATGCAGAATCCGAGCTAGGGGTTTCGTGGTCCCTGCATTAGGATTAATGGGAATTGGATCAGAGTTGGGACATTACAATTCCTGCCCACAAAATGTAGGTACTCGGTTCGAGGGGACTGGCCAGTTCGAATCGATCGGAAGTCAAGCACTCTTTTTGCGAATTAATTGCAAGGAGGGGAATGGAAATTGTGTCTGGTAATTTAGGTTAATGCTTGGAGATACTGTAAATTGTAAAATTTGTTTTTTGTAATATGTGGGGGGGCTGAGATTCTTAGTGGTGTAAGTCACTCGCACGATGTTTCGCGTTTAGTGTTATAAAAAATTGTAGGTTTATATTTGCAGGTGTAAGAACACATCTGAAGGCTTAAAATACTACTAGGGTAAATCAGTGAATGACTGAATTGTTGAATTTATGGACCTTTGTTATTAATATTTGAATATTTTTGTGTATAATAACAAAAGAACTTTTGAAATTGCATTTAAATTTAATTTTCTTGAAATTTCTGTGAGAATAATTACTTATTCTTATGTTCAATTCACAAGAGGGGAAAAAATCTTAAAATATAAAAATGATTGTTCTGCTGAATTTATGGAATTAAATTTTCTTAATGAAAAAGCAATGAAAACTAAGTTATGAAAACCAAAAGCCAGAGTTCAATGTAAAGGAATTTTAGCAGAGAGAAAAGAAAATTTAATTACGAAATTGAAGTTAATTTCAAGTGTTTGCTATATTAAAATATCTTATCTTACTTTGTTTACTAAGTTCAAATATTCTATCTCAAACATTTAATAATACATTATATGCCGGTACACCTATGACAAAAAATGATATTAGACTGCTACGAAATGATGAATACATTTTTAAAATGAAATGACGAGAAACAAGGACGCCACAAAGGAAATTATTAAACTACAGTTTTCTCGGATGTTTCGAAATGCTAGATAGAACGTTTCAACTAATGAGGGCAGTATAGATGTATGACGGTGCTATAATTGTCTAAGGTGTAGGTGTTTTTCTACCATTTTGCAGGGATTGCCAAAAAATGGAAATTCGGATCCACTTGAAAAAATGCAGAATGTGTGAAACATCTGTCGTTTCACGCGGAAACCTCTGATATCGTTCGTACAAATTCGAGAGTTTCACAGAAAAATTACGAAGTCGCGGATTTTTAGTAGCGCGCAAACACGGCCGAATTTTTCCTGAAATAATCCCGCTTTTTTCTGCCACCAATGTTATAACTTCGTTTTAATTTTTTTGTTTTGATTGGTACCGTGGGAAACTAGAGATATAAGAAACAAGAATCGCGCTTTGAAATTGGATTCTGTAGTTTTATAGAAAAGTTTCTTAAGAACAATATAATCTAGAGGAGAAACTCTAGGAACTGTTAGAAAGAGACCCTACAAGTGTGAACTGCTCCATTCTAAAACAGGGAAGCAATATTTTTTACCACCTGCACTGACAACGAGTAACAAAGGAAGTTGGGCAACCCGGAAATTCAAAAAATTATGAGACATTGTGTAATTAAAGTAGTTTCATCCGTACCACAAAGTTATTTTTTGTGGATGCCATAATAGTGCTTCAGTGATTGATATCACCCCTTGAAAGAATTCTTTATCGTGGAATATCTGGAGAACAGTCAGATATATCGAAAAGTAGTTCAAACAAAAGATGCATCTTTTTTCTAAATCTCCAAAACTGCGTAAAAATAATTATCAAATTAAAGACTAGTAGTGAGGGTAACTTGAAAACTATGAATTTTTCGAAAATTATTTTGACCCAGTATTGTAGATATAAAAAAGAGATACAACTTTTATTTAAACTTCTTTTCGATACCTCTTACCGTTCTCGAGATATTCCACGATAAAGAAAACTCTACCTTTCTCCAAGGGGGTGATTTCACCCCATAAAACCGCACTATGGCACCGACAAAAAATAGCTTTGCGTTACGGATACAATTCTCTACTTCCACACAACCTAGCATAATTTTCTGAATTCCGGAGTTGCATAACTTCCCTTGTATCCGTAAGCCCGCCTTTAACCTTTGCACGTCGGCTACGCGAGTTCATTTTGACCCTGTTTATTGATTACTCTTCAGCACCACTTCTCGAAGAGAAAACGAGGAGCTTTTCATCGTAACGAGTTCAAAATCTCCCGTAGAATCTTACTCCGGAATATACAGGGTGGGTCAATAACACTTACCCACCTTGAATAATATTTCGGGGCTCGCGGAAGCGAGAGAAAAAGTTTTCCAATAAAACTACCTTGGTACGAAAGGAGCCGTCGTCATAACGATTTCTCGCAGGTGGAGTCACGAGTTTTCCCCACCACGATTCCAGAGGCATTCGAGCTGACAATTCTTATCAGTCCACCCCGTACACAAGTGGATCCATGTCACGGGTGAAAACATCCCCTACCCGCGCATCCGTTATACGTTCGATTGGCGAGCCATTCAAGCTTTAACGCCCAGCTGATTCCGCGTCATCAATTACACAGGCGCTGTTTTTCGGAAACGCCGCCGCGATTCATTTCCAAATGACTGTATCGGTATACGTACACCCGGGGCCGAGGGGAGGGGTTGTCAACGTTTCATTGTCGGCCCCGTGAGCCTTTGTGCCCCGTCAACCTTCCGCCCCGCATTGTTGCTCGCTTTAAATAAATGTTTTTAATTTTCTTCGAGCGCGAGTAATTGTCTCCCCACCCCGGTCCCTCTACGCCGCCCACGCCCGCCTGTTTTTCGAGCCATCCAGCACGGTGATTGGACGTTTAAGCGCCCCACCCAGCCCCCCCCCCTGTTATTTGTCATTAACATCTGCCGCTCGCGGTAATTTATGCCCCCGCGATTTACTTTTCCGTTCCGCGATGCCTCGATGACGGACAATTCGGAACAGCCGTTTTGAAATATTCACGGTTTCATAAATTGCCTTATCATTGTTCGCGCAGCATCGATACCCTCCCTCGCCCGCTGCCTCCCCCCCTCCCCCTCTATCTGGATAAATATGTCGAGCGAACAGAGAAAGCCCGTCATCGCGCGGCCTACGCGGCACAGCGGGGCGCTGTCGAGCAACGCGATGTTTCAAATCCCCGGCGATTGTTTCTGGAATCGAATCGTGCTCGATTCGGTGGAAACAGAGGTGGACGGATAAACGACTGAGATTTTTATTGTAAAAAATTTGTCCCCTTTTCGGGGATATCGGATATTTTAAAGCGCGTGGAAATTGTGTAGCTGGGCGGGGGGGGAGGGAGGGGGGGAGGGGGGGAGGCGCGACATCAAAAGCCTGCCGTTCGGACCGCTGTGCCGGGCCGCGCATTGACGATCAGAGTAGAGAGGGGGGGGGGGGGGGGGGGATTTGTATCACTGTGACTTTCAATCACCTCGAAAATCGTTTAACGGCGGCCTGTGTCGCCAGGTACCACCGCGAAATAAAATTCACGCGAGGAGTATTTAACAGTGGGCGACTCGAGCGGCTGCAGTGGACGCGGGTACTGGGTCCATTTGGGCCGTCCAGACCATTATGCGTACGCACTTTAGATGTCGCTTTTATAATTAAAGTTTCTCTGCGTTACTGTTATTAGTATTCGTTAGTGCGTTTGGAAGCCTTGCATTTGGGTAAAAAAAATATAGATAACAGGTTAAGGTAGTTGCTAATCAACTATGTTAGTCAAAATTAGAGCTGTGTAATAAACGAGAAATATAAAGTACCTAGTATGATTTAAAAGAAAGGAAAGATGAGTTAGATTGTAGTTCGTAAGATAGGAGGAATGTCAGAGTGGATGAATGAATGGAAAATTGTAAAACCGAGTTCCTTTTCAAGGCCGTTGAGGCTGAAAATAAATCTTTATATATATATATGTAAAGTAGTATGATACTATAGAAATAATAATAATTTTTAACATCGTGTATATATATTTTAGAAAGTTCATTGTTAATATAAATAATTGTAATACGAAAGAAGAATATTAAACTGGTTAGCGTAGTGAATTGGAGCAGCAGATCTGACAACGTCGCATTCATTCGGAGCGTCTATTATAACCGAAATGTCAAAAAAAAAGTTCATATGAGTTTTAATCGTTGTTCACTATTTAAATATGTAATCATATCGATTGTGCGACGTTGCCACGTTGACTGGTTTGCGTAGTTTTTAAAAAATCTGCACGTAAATCTATTTTTTATGGGCATTTACGAAGAAACCATGTGATCAGTTTCGCAGAAATTAATAAACTCATTTCATGACCTTTCGATGTACTTTTGTGTCAATTTTCTTGAATATAATTTTCCTGTTTCAGAAGAAAAACTGAAACTATAATTTTTTAAAAAAGTCTTTTCTGCCATATACTACTGTGTTAAAACGCATCAACTTTAATTAACAATTCCTGGATAACTAAGTAGAAAATCAATTTTAAACTTTGTACAAGGGATTCTTGTATTCGAAATTAGTTTTGAATGAAACTTGAAAGAATTCTTGATTTTAATAAATTATTCAGGAAAAATGAAGCTATTTTTGAAGATTTCTTTCTCCGTAGGTACAACGTATAACGCAATAACGCTTTTTAGTATTTATTAAGCTACTCTTATATTATACAAATTTTTTTAATTTGTTTTAAAACTTTAAACGCGATTATTTCAAAACAGCGTTTTACCAATTAGTGCAGGTGATTGCAAAAAGCTATTGAACCAGTCTGAAATTTTTACATGTCATTCACATCACTGGCTATGGCGAAAACACGGAAACTTTTTTTGATTAACCATTTCAGCTTTTTACAAGGCAAAATGTTTGAAAAATTCGCCGTATTTCGACGCTTTATGCTTCAAACCTCCGCTAGTTTGTTAATTTTTTATCAATAAAAATAATCTTGATTCCGGCGATAACCACACTCATATGAAAACACTTTGAATTTTTTGTTCCAAATGCATCGTTCTCCCGGAATCACCTGTACCACCACTATATCATTTTCTCAAGGCGTTCACATCAATGCGATACATATTTGAAAAAAAACTGTTAAAAATTTAAAATAGATTCTTTTATACTGTCAATAAGTGTATTAATGAGTAGACAAAATATTATTTACGTTGGACATTCCGTTTACTAAAAAATGAATCCTAAAAATGACAATTATTCACGACTTCACAGTGGACTGACCCCTTAAGGACAATTCTATTTTTGGACTCAAAACTTGGGATTTTTTTTAAGAAACTAGCAATTCAATTCGTCTGAAATTTGAAGCATGTTTTTATACATCTTTGATGAAGTTGCAGTTTTTTTTTTAAATTAATTTTTAATAATAAATATAGGAGTTATGCATGGAAGCAGATAAATGAAACGGCGTTTTACTTTATACATATGTAGTTTTAGTTTGATGAACCAGAATACTAAAAAGTTATATACTTCTTCTGTTACATAAGAAAATCGAGGCAAAATTGGATAGCAAAAATCACAGGTTCACACTTTTCAGTTTGTAAACTCATCACTCCCCTCAATAAATTCTGGTTTAGCAAATCGAAGCTACATATGTGTAAAGTAAAACGCCGTTAAAAGAAAAACGATAAAATAAAAACCACAACTTCTCCACAGATGCATAAAAACTAGGGCTGGAACTATTTGTCGAATTTTTCGGTATTCGAATATTCGAATACTTCAGTTGCATAATTATTTGTCAAATATAATTCGAATATCCAAGTATTCGAATGCTATTCGAATATTTGAGTATTCGAATGCTATTCGAATATTGGAGTATTAGAATGCTATTCGAATATTTGAGTATTCGAATGCTATTCGAATATTTGAGTATTCGAATGCTATTCGAATATTTGAGTATTCGAATGCTATTCGAATATTTGAGTATTCGAATGCTATTCGAATATTTGAGTATTCGAATGCTATTCGAATATTTGAGTATTCGAATGCTATTCGAATATTATGACGTGAGTTATAAATCAAGCTCTTTAGGTTCATTTGTCAGGGTGAAATTTTGTAAGCTAATTTGGACCCACTTCACACCATACTATTCGAATACATCAGTATTCGAATATATCGGTATTCGAATAGTATTCGAATAATAACATTCGAATACTGAAATATTCGAAGTTTATTCGTAGCATTCGAATACTTGTAAAATATTCGAATATTAAATTATTCGAATAGTCCCAGCCCTAATAAAAACATGGTCCAAATTTCAGACGAATCGAATCGCCAGTTCGTTAAAGAAAAGAAATCCTAAATTTTGCTATGTTTTGTCCCCAAATTAGGATTCCCCCTTCACATCCCCAACCGGCGGAGTAAAATTTTTCAGCGAGGATCGCCCGAATTTTCAGTGTAAAGAAAGGACGCTCGTTAATTCTTGGTCCCCGTGGTCGATACAACTTCCGAGGGATCGGTCTTGAAATTGAATATAATCCGCGAGGCACTCAGAAGCGACTCGAGGAACGATGGGCGGGGGATTAAAGTTTCCCTTATTTAAAGGGGAGGAGTGCACCTCTCGCCTCCGAGGCGGAGAATCGGGACGAGGGGGGAAGCAGAAAAAAAACGGAGAGAAAGAGGGAGAAAGAGCGGAATGAGAGGCAAAGCCTCAGGTGCACCAAATAAAAGTCCCTCTTTATGCGGGGCTAAGGAATGGTGGCGAGTTTTGAGAGGATCGATGTAGTCACCGGGCCATGACAGGATGCCAGGGATCTCTGAAAGGACGACGACGATCCAGCGGAGTCGAGGGCCCTCAGATTTCGCGAGTGGGCTGAGTGTTCCGTATATTGACAGTTACATTTTTTCGCCGCGGTGGCTGTCCCTCAACGTGTTGCATGCACGTACGCCCCGTCTTTCTTCCCTTATCGCGCGGAATCAGCGCGGTTTTATACCCGGCGCTTCGTCCATTTGTACTAGGCGCTGATAGCGAACTCGACGTCGGGCGAATTCGTGTGTTATATACGCGGTGGCGGAAGTTTTCGGGAATTTCGGGGATTCTCGACGCTATTCTATATTTTTAAGCAGCGCAAAGAAAATAATATATATTACCGCCGTTAATTTCTATTATATATCCTCATCGCCAACCTTTTAATAATTTATTGCATTTGGGGGGGGGGGGACTTAAAACTTATTGCCATGAATCCATTTTGCCCCATATATATATATAAATATATAAGATTTTTTTACCACTATAACTGCCCATACAGCACACTTCGTTGCGGCAACGTTGCAGGAACCTTGCCATGTTGCATGATCGCAGCGCAAAGTTGCTGCAACGTTGCTGCAACGTTGCCGCGAAACATTGCACGGGGCGGACATAGAATTATTGCTGCAACGTTGCGACAATATTCCTGCAACGATGTGGCAACGTTGCAGCAACGTTTCCACAATGTTACTGCAACGTTGCTGCAATTACCATTTAAACCTAAAATATTTCCGTTCTCTTTAACGATACGAGAAAATGTCTAAGGAAAAACATGTTTGCTTCAGGGAGACAATTGTTCTGACGGAGACGATTTTTTTCTCAAGGTTATATTTCCCGAAATTTCAATATCATTGATGGTTCTTTTAATGGGATGACGTATTTTCATTACTGTAACGTTATAGCCAATTAAAATACAAATTCAACCATATATAATATGTTGTCCTTTTTGTCTAGCAATCATTTTTGTCCTGAGACATTTTCTCGTTTCATTAAAAACAACGGAGATATTTTAAGCTTAAATGTTACGTGACTCACCCCGTATATTTTAATTTGTAGAATGACACAGGGTGGAAGTTGTAGTACATACCTACAGTAGCGCCCAAAAAAGTTACCACTTTTTCGAACCACTCTACGCTAGTGTATTGTTACAAAACTCTAATAGAGTTTGTCGAAATGAGCTTTCGTTTTTTAATAATTTCAGTTTAAAGTTTTGCACGGTAGGACTATAAGTTCGAATGCGTTAGCAGTTTTATCAATCAGTGGTTGTAGCTGCGGCGGTAAAGTGTTCGCCTACGACGCTATAAGCTCGTCGCCGGCTCGAATCCCCTTGGGGGAAAAAATTTCTATCAGAAAAAGATCATCACTGCCTTTGTATTTCTACGATTTCCGCGTCTGTTGCAGACAAATATTATATTATTAATACAGTTATTTATAGCTTTAGCTCTACTGCCCGAAACGTTGCAGGAGGCGGACATAGAAATATTGCTGCAACGTTGCGTGTAACAATTTAATCTTGCACTGCAACGATGCTGCAACTTGCTGCAACGAGAGTGTGCTATATGGGTCGTGCTGTCATTATTCTTACTAGTATTATTATTATTTTTTATTTCTTTTCCTTTCCTTTTTCTTTTCTTTTCTTTTCTTTTTCGTCTTCTTCTTCTTATTATTATTATTTTTCTTATTAAGGATATTATTATCACTAAATTTCAAACCTAAAGAGCAATATTACAAATTCTTAAGATTCGTGGAACCCTTAAGATTTAAAGTTTAAATCACGCCGGGCCGTTCTATTCAACAAAATCAAAGTGACATCCGCGACACCCAGTATCCGAAGTTCGCTCCGCTTCAGCTCTATAAAATTATCGCCGCCGGTGAGGGACAGGGTGGGGAAGCAGAAGGGCGGGCGCGTGTCGACTTAGGCGCGAAAAGGCATTTCCATTACGTCGAAGCGCGCAGCAGAATGCCTAACAAGGTGAAGCGAGCTCGTCTGGTATTTCTGGCGCGAAGGGCTTTACTTCCGGCTGCATGTAGGGTGTAAAGGTGTTACACGGGAACGTCGGTGGTGGTGGTGCGGACCGTCTCATGACTATTCAGATCTCCGCGAGCGGGCCGGAGCTTCGCGCGCACGCATTGTGCATCCGCCGAGTCGTTTCGCATTTGTAAGTTAATTGACCGACCGACGGCTGGAGGGAAGCGTCGCCAGCCGCTTCTTCCCCCGGCGATTTTCTATACGATAAACTGGAGCAATTGCGACGACAGAGGACAATCAACGGCGGGGAGGATCGCGGGGGGCGGCGGAGAGGGGAGGGGGCAGGGAGGCTAGGCGGAATGCGTGCAAGGATGGACGGTTGGAATGACACGGATGCCGCACAAAGGACGACAACGAAGGCGCAAAAGGAGCGACAAGAGAAATACCCCGGGCAAAGAAAGCGGAAGAGAGGGCGATGAAAATTCAATTTTCCCTACTCGGAGCTCGCTCGAGCGATTTTAACCGCGTAAAATATCCAGGTGCTTCGATTTCACGAAGTTGCGCGAACAAGGGGAAGAAATTGCAAGGATTGCGGGGAATCCATAGATTACAAGAGCGAGCGTTTAAACACGCGCGTATACAGCGACGGACAAAAGTATTGGGAGACCCTTTGAAAGGAAATATCTTTTTTAAAATTGCTCCAAACGAGATGAGTTTTTTTTTAGAAGCTCGAAGGGTTAGTTTGGTTTCCTAGGTGCAATTGCAATTGGTTTACGAATCAAAAAATAATGAAGGTCGCCTTTTCAAGTTTTTTAAAATTTAAATTTGAAATTTAAATTTTTCTACAAGCTTTTCTTCGTTATTCCGAGCAATTGTATTTTTTTTTAAACGACGAAACACGCCATCTGAGTACCTACATACCTACCTACTTAGTAAATTAATCCTTCCAGCTTCGCAAAAAAACTCGAGCCGCGTGGACCAATTTTAGAAAGGTTACTCTTTTTTAAATGGTATCTTCATACTTTTGTCCAGCCCTGTATATTCTTGAAATAATGATGCAGAATTACTGTGCTCCGCTTTACCCTTTGACCGCGGCGCGCTCAAAAGGGCCGCATGCACGTTGAGATCTGTATCGATAGATGTAAGTATCAGTATCCCGATACAAATCTCAGCGTGTGTCTGACAGTCTCAGTATCGGATGCATCGGTTTCAGCTGGTATCGTCGCCTGTACCAGTGTTCTCTGAAACGTCGATACCGCCGAGCATGCAACTGATACGAAATTACGAATGTCTGCAATTGCTGCTTTCTTTGATAATATTTTTACGTTTTATTTCGAATGGTATTAATCGCAAGCGGTTGGGAATTATGAGTATTATGTTTTATTAAATACTTATTAATTGTCAGGGGACAGAAGATCCGCGATCTCTATCGACGTGAATCTCACTGAATAATTTATTACACAATTCCGATTGTAATAATGCAACTACAAAGGTGGTACCTATTATCAGATTTTTAAATATTATAGAAAGTTTAACAACTTCACTGTGTATAAAAAATATTTAACATCGTAATTGTTTAGAGATACTTTCCTCGAAACTGAATTTTGGCACTGAAGCACTTCTTGCATTCAACAGTAGGATAACATTTATTTATTTATAATTTTATTTAGTTAGTAGCATTTATTCTACCTACTAAGAGTCACTGTTTTAGATTTTTAAATCTAAAATCTTGAGCCGACGCACAGTGTGCGATTTTGGACAAAAATCGCTCGCCGGCGCAAATCTTGACCGATTTCAATAAATTTTTTTGAAATACTCGGAAAGGTCTTAGTAATAACGGAGCACTGCAGTAAGACCTGTTGGTGTAATTTATTAAAGACATTATTTAGCATAACATAACATAGAAACTAAATTTTGGAGATTGAAGATATTCAAAATTAATTTTTTTGTAAATTTATCATTAGTTATTAAATAACAAATTTATTTCAAATTTATGATGTTTGAAATAACCTTATATTTTTAAATGATATTTCAGTTTTATAAGTTTTGAGTTTATTTTCCAATATATAATTTTTTTTAAAGTAATTGTAATTAGGGTAGAATTTTTTGTGGCAACTAATTTTATAATAATTTGTTTATATGAATTATATGTCGATGAAGCGACATTATCAAACTACTTGATTTACCGTTTGGTTGGCTATCAGAAGAACCACGAGAAGAAAATAATACAATTTTTCGTAAAGCCCGAGCTAAACATAACACAATGTGCGACAGGCAAATGACTAACAAAAATACTTTACAGTATCTCTTAATCTCTTCAGATCCCTCAATTAGCTCTCTCAGACTGAAAGAAAATAAAAAAGTTAAGCCCTTAACGGTTGAAGCTGAAAAAATGTTGTTTTAAAATAATCCAACATTTCAATGCATATAACATATCACAAATATTCATATAAAAAAATTATTATAAAATTAGTTACCATAAAAATTCTATTCTAATAACAATTACTTAAAAAAGATTATATATTAGAAATAAAACCAAAACTAATAAAATTGAAATATCATTTAGAAATATAAGTTTATTTCAAACATAAATTTTGTAAATTTGAAATAAATTTGTTATTTTATAGCTAATCCTAAATTTACAAAAAAATAATTTTCAATATCTTTAATCTCCAAAGTTTACGTTTCTATGTTATGTTATGCTGAATAATGTTTTTTTTACAGATTAGGTCAACTGATACAGGTTTTTTAAAACAAAAATTATTTTAATCGGTCGAGATTTGCGCTGTCGAGCGATTTTCGTCCAAAATCGCACACCGTGCGACGGCTCGACTCGTTATATCGGTTAAAAAGCCTTTATAATAAAAACAAAAATGTTTGTACAAATTACTGGGCAAAAGAAATTACAACATTTTTTTGGATATCTTCCCTGGGTGGGGCTGCAATCATCTCGGTCAAACTTCACATACAGATAAGTCCCTTTGATCGTTAAATTGTACTTCAAATCTCGCCCTCGAGATTACAAGTGTAGCTTTTCAAAGCATGACAAACCTTTTTTTTGCCATTATTAATATCACTAACACATGAATATAAAACATCCCACAATTTCACTTCCTATCCTTCACTTCCAAGCTACAGTCAAGGCAAAGAGTTTAGTTGCTCAACTTCCCCCACCACAAATCCCTCCAATCTCCCTTACCCCCACCACTTTTACACCCCACCCCCCTTCAAACTCCCAGGCCTTCCAAATAAACCATAACAAACCAGTACTTACACAATAAATACACTATCAAACACCTTGACAATTAATAAAAAAAAAACATCATAACGGAGTGCAAAAAAAAAATACAAAAATTCCGCGAATCAGAGGTTCGCAGTCAAATTTGAATAAACCAATATCAAAGCTTTTCGAAAGTCTTCGCAAAGTCCCCCGGGAAGTGGGGATCGTTTAGCATTCCTCGCGTTGCCGGTTCCCAATTTCAAGGATTCATGGTGGCTTGATGCGCGTTATATCCAGCCAAGCCCCTCGTCCACCCCTGTGACTGCGCGGCGGAGAATGAGGCACAAAGGGCAGAGCACGGGTGAAACTGGGCGAAGTCGTTAGCTCGAACGTGCGCGCGAAACAGGACAGCGAAACTTGGCGTGACAGTGAGTAGATAAATCAAAAGAGGGAAGAAAGGGTGGACGCGGTGTATAACGGGGGCGTCCGGGGCGACGGAGCGGAGAGACGCTGAGGGGTTGGGACTGCACCGAGGGTGAGAGAGAATAGAGGGGGAGGAGGGGGTGGTCTCGTGGAATGAGGCCGAGGGCGTTGAAAGACACACGGATCTCCGGCAGGTATGAAAATACGGAAAAGGTGGATAGTATAATTATGTTTAAAAAAGCCTTAACCTCTTCTGGCCCCCTCGGAGATACCGTTTCTATGCGCCGGCTGGCCAATTCGGGACCACGCTCCTGGAAAGCCCCGACCGGCGGCAGAAAGGGACGCGACAGATTATTATGCGGGGCTCTTTCATTTCAATCCATCCGCGCAAATATCGTCGGAACTGCTAGTAATGGCAAAAACTGTTTCACTGAAACGTTAAAGGGTATCAAAGACCGCATTACGCAGCGGATGTGATTCCTTTATGGCTTCGAGTAGACGGAGTATCGAGCATCCAAAGGCTTAATTATAAATTAGAGCCACGTAACTTGGGAGATAGGGCGTGCTGCGTTAATTGGTTAATTATTTGCGCGGGTGAAATATTAAACTGTGCCGATTAAAGGTTAAGTACAAAAGCACCTTTAATTGCCAAACCTTTACAATTTTCCACACTCTTTGGTTTTTTTGATCATGGTAGGTTACGGGAATGTCGCGAAACTGGTTTATCGACAGAATTAAGTTTGAATATTTTAGTCCGCTGGTAAGAAAGAAGAGTCAAAGAATTTAATTTTCTTATGTAATTTTCTTCTTAAATTATTACTCGCTTTACTTTCGCGACAAAAGATTGTTTAAGCAAAGGGTGGGGACATTCCGTATTTTGTTCCAGCGCGGAGTGGACATTTCTTTTCTGTTTTTAATCAGTATAGGAAATCTTTATTACGTTGTTTTACGGGGGCATTTGAACTTTATATCCCTTTGTGATTCAATAATTCTTTAGTCGCAGTTGTTACCGGCAAAATATGTTATAAATCGGAATGTCACGAAAAGTGTACGTACACAGTATTCCCTTTGCCCTTCGTGTATGCAATATATTCGTTATTATTATAATTATTATCAAGTAGAATTGACAGGCACAATGAAAAACAGGCAGATGGCATATATTCATATTTTTTCGTCTCTTTGTACCATTAAATCGTTCCTGCATTGTAGTTTAATTCCACCACCTCCTGTATAATACAATAGCATGTACGTTTCACCGAGCAGAATCATATTAAATTTTCTTCTCGCTGAAAAAAAAAACCGGTGCGTAGTGGAAAATGTCCCATGCCACTCGGCAAAATTAATTTTTCAGCTAGAATTTGACAATAGTTATAATTTACCATCTAACTCAAGTACCGTTTAAAATAATTACAATTTCGTACCGCATTTCCTAGGAAAATAATTTTTTCACCCAAAGACAATACTTGTTATTTATTATCTAACTCAAGTAGAATGAAAGCACTAGTAGTCGACCACTTAAAGCTAAACTCGACTGAAAAGTTCTAAAAAAAATATGTAGTCAATGTTATGAAATATATAAAATGTATTGAAGTGATTCGATTAATAATGACAGGAATAATGCGTAATTAAAATAAGTTCTTTCAAAAACTTTATCAAAATTTTAATAAGAAACAGAAATTATTTTTTTTCCGATTGTACATTAAATATTTCATTTTTAAATAGGAAGCAATAACAAATTTTAAGTTTTCAAAGTATTTGAATTCTATAAATAAATTATATAAACGTTGTAGAATAGAAATCCATAAGAAACGAATATAAAATTTTAATTATCTTAAATATGATTAAATCCTTTCTTGTTTTATAACTCTCCGCTTGAATTTTTACATTTTTCTTGCTTCTCTTTACATTCTTCTACCTACTTTCTCCATTTTTATTGCATTTTTTCTTGGATTTTTCTGCTTGTTTTTTCAATCTCTCCACCTTTTTCTGACGCTATGATATTTTAATATTTTCTTTCACTTCTTATTTTTTTTTATCGTGGCATTCAGTAAATGAAACTGCACTTGCCAGTTTTTCTTTTGGAAATCTTTTTCATTGCTTTGGATAGCAGCAGGATAGAATAGATGTTTGTCAAAAGCATTATTAAGAGCCTCCATCTCTTTATTTTTTTCAATGTGTAACAATTTATGTTACTAAATTTATGTTAATAATGCACAGTCATTCCGTTGCTGAGGTTAGATTAAGATAAATTATAGTTAACAAGGCTTTTAGCGTTCATTGTGAATGCAATTAACTTCAGAAGTCGACCGCTTTGGTCGACTATTGAAAATTGAAAGGGAATGATGGTTCAGCTAGCGACCTCCCATAAACAAATAAATTATCCCATTTTTTTAATTTTTTTCAGCGCATATAAAATTGTTTTCAGTGAAATATCATCATTTTCCAGTAAAAAAAATTATAGAACTGCATTAGATTTGTCGTTTCTATTCAAAACGCATTTATGTTCCTCGCGTTGGAAAACATTAATGACACTTGTAGAATCAAAATTACTTTACAAATCACTTAAAAAACATTTATTTTTGTACCTATGAAGAGCACTTTTTGTCGTATTTTAAAGTTAGAAATTCAAAATAAAATATAAAATTGTCATTTAATAAATGCTTCATTCCAATACTTATATTTCTTCAAGCTAAACAATAAAAGTGTCCGACTGCTAGTGCTTCCACCTTACCGTTTAAAATAATTACAATATCCTACCACATTTCCCACAAAAACAACGTTTCCCTCCTCTTCCATTCCCTAAAATCATAAAACAATGACACACGCCCGTTTTCCACCGAGCCCCTCAATTCTAAACTAAACCCCCTGAAGCAGGCCACAGTTTTCCAAAAAAAAAGTAAAAAATAAAAAGAATAAACCGCAGGATAATATTCCGCAGACAACAGCCTGAAACGCAAAAAAAAAACCCACCCCGTATCGGTAATATTCTCGCGTTTCCCGAAAAACAACCCGACTCCATTGAAAACAAACCATCCCTGCCTCTCCAGCGTATAAAACACTTGAAATCAACCGTACCGTAGTTACTAATCACACGTGTAACAGGGAACGCCGAGCCTGGCCCGAACGTACTTCATCAAGTAGCATCCGAATATTCCATGAAAATGAAGAAGAAAACATTTTTCACCGTCCCCGTTAATTTCCGCGCTGTTTGCGCGGATTAATTAAATCGAGCCCCGATATAGGAATGGGATTGTTTACGCCTGTGTTTGCACCGTTTATGCCAGCGAGCGCGAACGTTTATTTTAGATCCTCGGATACACGCAGCGGTGGGAGAGGGGAGCGGGGGGGGGGGGGGGGGCTCGATCGGCTCGCGAGGGGGTGTTGGAGATATCGCGGGGCACCGAGCAAGGGTAATTGGCGGATCCGCGGAACGATTATCGCTAACGCGCGAATCATAGCGAGCCGATAAATCCCTGTATCTTGCCGCCGCGCGCGAACGTAAACACTTCGTCGCGTAATAAACAAAGGGAGGTGGAGAAAAAAAAAGAATGCAGCCTTTCTGAGCCGTTCAATCAGAGAGCAAATTTGCACGGTGCCGGTGCATCGGTGTTCATTTCGCTTCGGTTGAGCGTCGGGTGCAGCTCTGCAATAACAGCAACCCCCGGCGATGATGTTTTTAATTAGCGTGAATAAAGGAGCGGATTCGCGGAACGGTAAATTTGCACACGCAACAGGGACGCGTGTTCCCGCCCCCCCCCCCCCCGCCCCACGCCGCCAAAACCCCGGATTTTTAACACCGCGTAAACAGACGCGCAAACAGGAGACAACCCAGGGGGGCATCCGTGGCCCGCGGAGGGGCGAAAGGCGATTTTTCATTTGCCCCGACCCTTCAGCCCGGCGGGCTCGAGGCGGGGTGTTGTTCAAATATTAATAAAACCGGGGCGCGCCGTTTGTTGCGACGTTAACCAAAGGGTGGATTATTCAAAGGACGGGACGCGTTCCTGCCTGAATATTTTACTCGGGTCTCCAGGAACCGGCAATCACGCTCAAAGCGCGCGTACATCTTCGCCGCTTTGTGCGCCGCTGTGTTCCAGCTGTGGTAATTATGCAGTTTAAATAAAAGGAGCCCGCGATGGGGGATTCGCGACGATTAATCTTAGGTAACTTTAATTCTATTCTGCGGTGGCTTCTGGGGTGGATAGAACTCGAGATACAACGATAAGTGTGCGGCGGAATTAGGGGGTAATTGGAAAGTAACGAAGCAGGGGGGCCATGTGAGATTTCCGATCGCCAATGCTAGGCGAGAGTCTGCAGCGTGGCTGGGATTGTGCGTCGTTGTACTACTTGGCGCTGGCGCGCAGTAGCGTAGGCCAGTGACTGGTCAGACCGGCTGGAGGAGTATTAATTAGAGTTGCGAGAAGTTGCTGGCCGCTTTCGGTGCCGGGAGGGAGGAGTGCTATGGAAAATGGGGCTCTGTAGTAATGGATTATGAACCACGGTTGAAACTTTGTGTTGCTTATTACTGTAGTCCAGGGCAACTCTTTGAGATCCAAGTTATTCCGTATCGTAATGCGATCTGGGTTGTAATATATCTCTGGGAGGCGAGCGGAGGAGTGTAAGCGAGAATTATTAGTTTTGCAGGAAGACACTTCGTTGGGAATATTTAATATAGATGCGTAAGATCGAGTGTTAAATTTTGGGCGTGAAAGACAAATCAACATTAACAATCCAATATCACCCAACCGATTATATAAAATAGTCAACGTACCAGAATTTTAGGAAATATCTCTTTGATAATAAACAAACAAATAATAAGAAATTAACCCTAATCCATCTCAACCTAAAAGAATTCGAAAAACATTGGGCCTCAAGATTATTAAACATATAGATAAAACAAACAAAAAAATCAAATACTTTAATCGATTAATAAATTTATCCCCCAACATATACTAAATTCTATATAACAAAACTATTGAAGAAATAATTAAAACTACTCTTAAAAAATTATTCTAACTTAATCAACATTAATTATTATCTTACAAATGATATGAAATGATATAAAAGGCATTGAGAGCGAAAGCGAACTAACCTACATTTAAAAAAGTCGTTTGTCCTATTTTATATGAGTAGTATAGACGATTGGAATATATTATTGCTTCTACATAACTCAATTTCGCAAAAAAAAAATGGGTTACTTCGTTTTTGCTCTCGTATATGTTGAAATAAACTTTTATTTTTAATTTCGATTCACAAAGAAGAATAAAAAGAAACTGTTTGAGCTTGAGGTAAAATTTGATTTGCAAAAAATTGGTTGCCACGAGATAAAGGGAGATCATCCACAACTAGAAGGCTGCCATTTAATTTTTATAATTAATAACGCATGCGTCGGCCTCACAGAACCCGAATTAGAGTTATTTATTCAGAGTTATATTCTATTATAGTCTGAAATACAAAGAATCTTTGAAAAGGGATTTTATTAAAATTTGTTTATCAATAATTTGCTCCGCGCATGTAATTGTATGGAAGTTTACTTATAACGACCAAAATGAACGCGACGATGAACCTGATCATATTTAATTAATCGCATCATTGATAATTTTGTAGTTTTTTAATTAAAAAAAAATCAATTTGGGAATATTCCGCTATAGAGGAATATCGGTCAGTCGCTGCCCACGGATTATTCCGCGTTTCGTGATTAAGAGCAGCCATTTTTCGTGGAATATTCCGCTCCGTGATGCAAATGGGGTAAAATAGTAATACAACGTAAATTTTAGCTTCATACAATAATAACAATGGAACTCCTATTATATTTTCAAGCTAACAGGTCATTAACATTTTTAACAGATTGTCTAATGTTTAACGGGATGTGCCGTTTTGGATGTATAAATATCATGGGTTTTGTTTAGCAATTTCTTTCTTTTAACCCTCCATGCACCAGGTGGGATATGACGCACCCCAGTTATTTAAATATCAGAATTATAACTGAACTAGGAAACTGCGAGTACTGGCTTTCCGTGTAGCTGGAGCTGCGAAGTTGCCGCTTCGTGCAGTGGCACGATTAAATTTAAATTTCTCTAATTTTAGTTAATGAAAATTGCTGGTAGTTTTCAGTTTCATAATAAAAAGTCGTAATGTGAAAATGTGTAATATATATTTAAATAAATGCTACTTTATTTGTACGGGGTGTCATTTCTAAGTAAATAAATAAAAATAAATAAATTTCTTCGCGTGATGCACGGAGGGTTAAATAATGAACTCAATAGAAAATCTCATTAATTGCATTTGCTATATATCTTTAGTAGCTTTGTGTCATAATCTACAGGTGACCCACACAAGTAGCCATAGTACTTTGTGATAATTCAATGACGTGACTCACGATGAGTCATGTGTTAAATTATAATAAGTAGTGTAATGTCGTGACTTAATATGATTGACAGTAACTCACGCATCGCTATATCACTCCCACACCCCTCTATCACTGATCATATTATGGTGAAACCTATAGCAATGTGTTACAATAAAAGTTCCCCAAAAAGTCTTCCTGATACTCAGGTCTAATTACCCCAATCAACGTATCCACGTCAATGGCGCACGCAGAGGTTAATGTAATCACTAGGGTGGCTCTTATTTACCCTTGGTGAATTCTTTTCAAGATTTTCTACGCGTCATCCGCCAGAATAGTTTCAAATAATAAAAAAAACTCTGCGTAGTGTTTGAGCCCGATCGGATAACGGGAAAAAGTGCCCTTAGACACCCTTGAACATTTTCTAACTTTGTCGATTCTATATAATATCCTTCAAGTTATTGATTACATAAAAAAAAATATGCCAAACAAACGTTGTAGATCCAGACAAGGAGCATCTTTTATGTTCTATTACTTTTTCTCGTGCGACAAACGGTTTTCGAAAAAAAAAGTTCGAAAAAATAAAAAAAATTATTTTTCAAATTTTGAAAGATTAAATCGGACACCTTTCATTTACGAAGGCGAAACAAAATTGTAACTTTTATTTTCGAGGACTATTTTTAAACATTTAAGGGGGGACATATACCAAGATATGCCAAAAAGATAGAAAAAAAGAAATTTCACATTTTCAGTGTTTGATAAGTTAAGAATGTTTCCTGAAAATTAGGGACCAAATTCGCAAGAATATCGAAGGTATATGTAGACATTAAAAGTGAGGTATTCAAATACTCAACTCAGAATTATTAAATTATTTACGATTATGTTCGATTTAGGAAACATGATCGATTTATTTATAAATATCAATTTAAACTTTATAATGAATGTAAGAGACATTATGGTCTCTAAAGTTTAGACAATAATCACCTACCGAATTCATCGAGTTTACCATTAAAAATATTTTTATCCGTTTTAACTCGGCTGCCTCCAAGATTAAATATCGCATGCGCTACTGACCCACGTCCTTCTCATCCAGCACTACTTTGCCATCATATCCCACAAGTAATCCAATCAACCTTGCAACAATTTAATCAAGTGACCCTGCATCCCCCTACCACTTCTACACCACACCGCGCCACTTATTATCTCCACAACCTTTCAGCAGCCAACAATCCCTACTCCACATCCCACTGTAGCAATGCGTCATGTATCTACAATAGACTATCATCCCGCCCCATGCCTTCGCCTGCCAACATATTAGCGCGATTCAGCAGCGACCCGCTCCCCCTTGCGCGCATATCGCGATCAACGCCTGTCCACCGTGCCCGGAGCACTCTACTATCGCGTCTCACGTCCGCCTATCGCGACGTACCGCCCGCGTACGTCTCCATACGTCGGCCCGCGAGACCACGACCCCAATCGGCAGACCCACGAGCGCTAATCTCTGTGCTCGGTGAAAATTTCAACCATCGAGCGGGCGCAGCCCCACGCGGTCCACTTTCGATCGTCGCACATTGATCAGATTCTCCGGAGGCCAAGCCGCGTTTGCCCCTCGCGCTCAACAAATTCCCCGGGCGTGTATAAACGCTCGATAGCGGCCAACTATCTCGCGGAACTGCGTCAACAATTTCCGTCGATTCGTTTCGCTCTGTACCGCCAGATCCTCGCATCGCTGCCCCCGAAAATGCCTGACGCGTGGCGCGAGAGGCCGCCGCCAGTAAAACCTGCCCCACGAGCATTCGCCACTTTCAACGGTGGAATTATCGAAGCGCGCGGTCAGCCAGGGAATGCCATGGAACGGCGAAGAAAGAGAGACGAGAGAGTGCAGACGCCGTGGTCGAAGTTACGTTTAACTAGCAATGAACCGCTGCGAAGAATACAAAGAGGAGCAGAAAATAAGGAGACTGACCGGCACCGAGTTCGCGGAGTTTAACGAAGCAAAGAGCGTAATAGGCTCGGAGGGGAGCCGAGTAGTGGCGGGGAGTTCGGTGACGGATATGGATGCCCTCTCGAAGTAATCGAGTGATTAAGGAATTGATTCATAAGTTCTCCATGGATGAAGAGAAGGGGAGGGGATTGAAGGCGAACGATTGGATCATTGCCGCACGGTGCTCGCGGAGACTGAACGGAGAAGTAGAAAGTCTGTAAACCCGGCGAGAGTACAGGGTCGGGGATAGGGAGGAATAACAAAAGGAGGAGCCCAGACGGGGAGGCAAAAATGAACGTGGAAGTTCGAGGAGGCAAAAAGAACAACGTCCGACGAGAGTGCAGCGGGAGGGGGTGTGGAAACGAGGAAAAGCGCGAAGGGAAACTTTTTATTGACTAATTGATTCATTGCTCTATTGAATAGATGGAACGATATCGGGCGGGAGTCGTGGAAAGGTGGGGAATAACAGGAAAAAGTGCGGCACGGGACTGGAGGTAGGTGGGGGGAGATCGGTGGTGTGAGGTGAAACCCGAGCGCGTATAGCCGAGATACCGTAAACACGTTAGGATCGCGGAGCAGAGGGGGCCGACCGAAGGCCGCCGGTAGACCGGCGAGCCATTTATTTCTCTGTCGATGCCGTTCGGGCAGACTGACGAGGAGGAAACGAGCGATGACACCGGGGAAACAATTTCGGGAGCGAGAAGCGCCCGGGACATTTGCCGGAGAGCGGGCGATCGGATAGAAAGTAATTCCAAAGGGAGCCAAACAGCGGGGACGAAATAATCGAGAGACAGAGGAGACTAGCAAAAAAATAGGTGAATAGAGGAGGATGGGAAAGAGAGCGAGAGAATGGTAGCCCCCTTGGGAGAAGAACGGGGATAGGGGGGAGTGGAAACAGAGGCGAAGGTGGCACAACGTCGAAAGAAGGGTTACAAGGGGAGAGGCAGGAAGAGTCGAGGGTGTACTGCAGGTGTTAACTGTCCGTGGAACTAAGGGGGAGGTGGGAGGAGGTGGAACGGGGGACGCAGAGAAGAGAGACAAGCTGATACAGTGGAAGGCGAAGTTCGCAGAGGGAATAGGCGAGATAAATAACGGTAGGAGCGGGAGAGGCGGACGAGGTGACGGAGTGACAAAGAAAGGACGCAGAGGCTCCGAAGCCGATAGGCCGACGGTGGAGGGAGGACGGGCGGGGGGAGCGGGACAGAAAAGATGAAAACGACGGGGGGGGGGGGAGACCGAGGGGTGTGCGAGAGAGGAGTGACGCGACGCGCTGGAAAATTGTGTGTGCGAAGCTGGAGGATAGCGGAAAAGTGGGCGGCGTTGTAAGGAAGGTGACAGAGATAATGGGCACGGGGAGGAACGAGAATAAAAATGTGAAAGACAGTGGAAGCCTGGCAAATTGTAAAGACAGACGCGGTGGTACACAAAGCATGAGCTGGCAGAGAGAGAGAGAGAGAAACTGACGCTCTTAAGAAGGATGGACGTGAAAGACAATGGCAGCCGGGGAGAAAGAGGGACAGGGCGACGCGAGAGGAGTCAGGATGGGGGGTGGAGGAAGTTTGCAGGGGGGGCAGAGGGGAAAGTGCGCGGCGGAACGTGGAAAAAAATGTGGGGAAGATGGAAAACAAAAGGGGGGCGCGTGCCAAAGCATTGAGGAATGAAAAAAGGAAGGAGAGCCGACGGCGAGGGGCGGCGGAGGGTGCGGGACGGGAAGCGGGATGGCGAATAACTCGGGGTGGATAATTTTATTCATTGCCCCGGGCAGAAGGAATCCCCCGGAGACGTGGGCTTCGGTACACGGGGTGTTACAAGATTATGGGACACGTATAAACGTATATACAAATTCCCCATGATTCCGGGAACACCCTCGGTACGTGCACGCCGAACCCGGTGTGGGGGGTGGGGTGAGGGAGGGGGAGAGGGGCGCGGTAAAGCCGGCTGGCGAAGAGATTTGGCAGCGGAATGAATAATAAAGCAGCAGCGAAAGGTGGATATCAAAATGATACAAAATACCAGACAGTAACCAGGGAGCCGTGATAATTGAATGCCAAGGCGGCAAGTAATCTTGGAAAAGTTCAAAGACGGCGAAGTTTCGAACGCGCTATCAAAATTCAACGAGGTGGGTGGAATTTTCGAAGACACGGCTCCCGTTGCCTGAGCTCGTTCCGTATGCCGACGTAGCGCGCTAACCGCTTCTTTCGGAATTAATTGAATAATTCATTTCGAAAGCTCGGCGGTGGTTGGTGGGTAGGTGAGGGAGTTTGAATAATTTCAGTTCTATTCGCGAATTCGCGTGTTTCACCAATTAACACGTTTCTGAAGGAGATACTTGTTAGGAGAAGAGAAAGAGAGAGAGAGAGAGAGAGACGGAGAAAAGGAAAGAGCGAGTCGAAAAGAAAGTTAACCTTGCCCGAGCTTTCCTCAAATATTCCCTTAACCCAGTTGGCTGAAATTATATAATCGAGTGGCCCGATACCGCTACTCGACTCGGCCCGCACGTCCCCGAACAATGTTCATAACTCACGTACACACGCGAGCCGGGAGAAATGTTCACTCGTCTCGCCTCGTTATCGCCTCGTCGCTCGCCGACGTCGCGACCCCCTTCCCCCGGCCGAAACTCTGCCCATTAAATCGAATTATCATTAATCGATCGTTGGTAACGGTATTTTCCTCGCGCATGAAATTCCGAAACACCGGTAACAGCGTGGAAAACGACCGTAATTCCACTGTTCCGATCTGGAATTAAAGCATGCCCGTCGGCTCGCGTTCCGCGGCTAATGGTGATCAATAAACGTGTTCCGTCCCGTCCTACTTTCACCTCATTCTTTCCCCCCCGGCGATAATTAGCACGCAATAAGCATAAAGTAATCTGCACGCATCCGAGGATGCCGGTACCTTGTGATCGTGGGTCCAGTAAATGGCGGTTGGCGGCTCGGGGCTGTGACGCACCACGCAGGTTAGATTCATAGTGCTGCCCTTGTTTATGAACATCTCCGGCTCGCCGACGATCGACGTGACTGGCTCTGAGCGGCAAAGAAACATTTCCCATTAGTAACCGTAACTACGTTGCCGATGATAAAAAAGCTATAATGACCAGAAGTCTGGCAGAGTACTTAAAGCGCACAGCAAAGCATAGGTGCACCGAGCGGTGCTAAGGTCCTGAATGCGCATGCGGGACCAACGACGCGTGAGGCGTGCAACGTTCCCGCGTGCCGGATTATTCTCAGCCCGGTTGAAGCCAAAGGCGAGCTGACTGCGCGCGGGCAACAAGAGCGGAAGGAACGAGCCGTTTAATTGCGATTCAAAGTAGATTTGAAAACGGAAAATCGTGGCATGAATGAGCTCGATTCTCTCGGGGAACGAGCGGAGCCTTTCCCCAGGATTAGGTCAGACGTAAATCCTGACTGGCGTGCAACGAGGGAAAATGAAATTAACCAGCTAGCGAGCGAAATACGGGCGACAGGCGATACCTACGGCCGAGGTGAGGAGACTACGAGAGGCGGCCAAACAGGGAAGCGTAAAAAGAGAAGGCATTAAACTGACCGACGACCGAGAGGTGCATGGAATGACCGATCGGTGGCGTGGTTGACACTTGGCACTCGTAGGTCCCGGAGTCACGGCGCTGCGGGTATTTCACTTGCAGCGTCCAGTCTTCTGTTCGCGGAAAGTGTAACGCCACGAACCTCTGGTCGGACGTGTACGTTTCGATGCCGATGGTCAAAAGATGGATATCCCTGTGCCTCACCCATGACACCTGTACACACGTGGGACACATCAAGATCAGGCGCCACAGAAATACCAAGCACCTTCGAAATTTCCGGGAGAGTTCTGTCGAGAGCGTATAAAGCCGGGCACGCTACATGGCCGTGAATAACGAAACCCCGATCGCCGGATAATACTGCGTGCAAATCTCCTTAAATTTTAAATCAAACACGCGCGGCTCGATCACCGTTTCAATGAATAAACGAACGAAATTGATTTCATCTCTGCACGCAGCCGTTCCGTTAAATAATACTCGATGTACTATTGAGAGATGGAATCGCCGGTTGCTGTCGCTTTTTTTTTTTTATCCCGACATCGAATAATACCAGCGTTTCAGCGGCCGTAATAGATCCGAGCGTTGAATCCCGACAATTAATGTCTCGCGGAATCAGACGGAGCTGAAAACTGCGACGCGTATTTCGTCGTATTAACTGACCCGCGAAAAAAGCACGGTCGATGATGCGTGTACTGGTGTAAAAGGAGTAACAATACCAGGTTTCACGCACGAATCCGTGCATCTGGATGAAAAGGAATGACTGCGTTCTGCCATTGTTCCCATATAAGGGAACCCATTTGCGAATGGCTCTTCAATCTCCAAAGAAAAAAACAATATCTACACTGAATGTAAAAATGAGAGATCAATTACACGCCGGAAAATGTTTCAATAAATCTCCACCGATAGAAGCGTAAAAATTGATCGATATAACTGGTAAAAAGCTGCGACCACCTTTTCTGATCCGCCCTGTAGGCGCGGGGAACGCATTCGGCAAGAAACGCGCTCTGTTACCGGGACAGCAACGATGGCGTGGATAACTGCAATTAATGGTCCTGTAACGCGACCTGATACGTTCGCAAACATCAATTTGCGTCGGCCGGACACCGATTGTTGTCGGCTAAATAATTATTAACGTTATCCGCACCGGTTGACGAACTTTTTCCCCTCGCGCGCACACGCGTCAGCCACCGGGGGGTGATGACCGTTGAATATGCATTATACGACGCGCCAGCCCTGTGGTCATAGAGTCCAGTGAAACGGTCATACTTCACAGGGCTATCAGCGTGTGTCGTTGATTGCGCGTTGATGGTTTAATGCCATTTGTTGTCCCGCCTCGTTGAATCGCGTCCCTCCTCTCGCCTCGCTCATTTCTTTCTAAATAAGCTATAAATTGGCATCCAGCGCGCGTCGATAATTAATCGGTAGGGCGGCGCACAAAGGGGTATTAACGAGACGGGGCCGACCACCGGATGAACACCCCGTAGCACGATGAAAAGCCACAGCCGTCCGCTTTAAATTGCACTCAAGGCGCGCGACTCGCCGTCGACCGGTGAGCCGTTTAAAATTCAAGTAGAGCTTAAAGTGTTACTTGCAATTAAAGCAGAATCAAGATGAGCTCGTTGGTCGAATGAAAATTTAACGTCCGCTTGAAACTTTGAGTGGAGGCGCGGTAGAGGAGGGTGACGTCTAAGAAGACGGCCAGCTGATAAATTATGCGCGACCCCCTCCGCCGTAAGTAGCATCACGGCGGACGATCCACGTATTTACCGACGCGATCTTTCGCCCCGCATTCAAGCACCGCTCACAAACCTATACACGGTCGGCCCCGCTATTCAGACGTATTCTTCGCCGGAGAAATATCTGCCCCGCTGGAAGCAAACGTTTCAGGGGAACAACGCGCATCTGGCATTATCGATGCCATCCAAAACGAAAGAAGAGGGAACAGGTTGAACGGCGAACGGAAAGGGGACATCGGTTGGGGAGGGCGAGGGGCGGACGCGCGAAATAAAAACTGCCCGGTCGTGCGTATTGTGAAAAAAAAAAGAAGAAGAAACGGCGAACTCTTCCGGTTTACTTAAATTCCTACGGTGAACACGACGGCGCACCGTGCACGAACAAACGACGCGAATAACGAAAGTTTGCCTTTTTCCACCCCGCCTCCCCGCTTACTTCCCGGCCGTGAAGCTAATTTCAGCTTGTTGTACAGTTACCTCACCGTGATGGGCCAACTTAAATTGTACTCGTCGTTATTATCCCGCCGCGCGCGCTACCCATTTTTTTCTTCCCCCCTTTCTTTTTTCCCTCGGAGAGAAGCGAGAACGCCGCGGCCGATTTATATTCCTACGCTGCCTCTGCAACGGGCACTTTCCCATCGATATATCCCGGCCGCCGTGATTATTCCCCCCCGTTCCGCTGAATCGCGTGAATTCCCATCGTTGCTGACGGCCGATAACCGATGCGCCTATTCTCCCCGCCCCTGATCCTTCGCCGCGCGTAATGAATGACGCTCGTTACCTACCGTACGGTCGCCGAGGTTCCGCACGCGGCAGTTTAAGGTGGCCGTTTTGCCGACCAGCGCGGTGACGTTCCGTGACGCCGTCACGTCGAAGTATGGCCCACGGTCGAGCGGATCCAGTGCGTGGTTCTCGTGCATCCCGTGATCGGAGGTGCCGCGGGCCAGTCGTTGCACTTGAAGAGAAAACACAAAGCGCGCTCTCAGCGGTGCATGGCTTCGTTTCAATCTTCGGATTGCGGCGGATTGTTCCTTGACCGGAAAGGTTGTTTCCCCCGGCCCGCGTGCTCGGCTGAGACGTCGGCTGAGTGGCTCGAGTGGATCGGGCGGTCGTTGGGAGGGAGAGAAAGAGGGTGGGGATGAGGGAGAAGTAACGAGAGAAAGAAAAGTTCGCCCCGCGTTACGCCGTTCGTTATCGGAATTTCGTTAACTCGCCTCCGGTGTTGTTTACCGCGGAGCACTCGGGCATAGGTGCCCCGTGCAGGATGTACGACCGGAAGCGGTAAGAAATCATTTTAACGTGTCCCGAAGCGGCAGACGGTAAAAGCCGCGATACATCTCTCTTTCACTCGGGCACGGACCTTACTATCCATGGCTTCGTCGTAAAGCATTAAAGTACGTGCTAAAGTTTCTGGTTGCAGTTTCAGGAACTACTTTATCTCATAATACGTGACAGTGAGTGAGGTATCGCGGGCTCGGGCGCACCGTCGCACGGTCGTTTTGTTCTTCGCTGCAACGGCGTAGCAATGAAACCCGCCTCGGCCGTGTTATTATAATAAATGTGCCGACACTTTTTATCGTTACGCCGCGCCTCCCGTGCCCGACGCTCGTCCCGTTTTAAATAAACGGGCGTTGGGAACGACACGCGGAATCGAATTTCTTTCTCGTCGCCCTCGGGGACAGGTAATTTTCGTGGGGGCTCGATCTACGCGACACGTGACTGATCAATCGTTCACTTACCCGAAAACAACAGACTCAGGGTAAAAAATAAACCCTTCATTTTTTGTTTCTCTCTCTCATAGTCGATCCAGGATGTTGTTCTATGTATCCCTCGCGGTCCTTTCTCTTCCCTCACTGCCCTCCCCTCTGTCGCTTCTTTTCTTCCTCTTCTCTCGAGAATTCACCACTGTACCACGGTTCCGTCGCGACAATAGGCGCTCGCCGTGTCGATGTGCTCCACCGTGGCTTTCGCTTCCACGATTGTTTGCGAATTATCCCTTCTCACGGTGCGTTAATCTCCTCCTACCGTGGCGCAATAATCCAGCGGCGAGCGTTCTATGCCGCATCTCTCGACAAAACCGCGAAATCAAGATCGTCTCGTGGAGAAAGTAACGGTGGAATCAATAGCATCCGATTTTCCTTCGTTTTTTCACTCGATGTCGCCATTATGTCTGTCGGCTATTCGCGATTTACAGCGTCTGGATGCATAGGGATCGTCCTTCCCTCTACCCCGTGGTCCCGAATAAACCGATGCCCTCCCCTCATCTTCCCGCTATAACATTCCTTCCTCGCCGCTTTAATTCATCCGACGCGCGAACTGCTGTCAATTCACGTAAAAAAAAATAAAAAAAAAAAATAAAAAATGTACAAAAGTGGAGAGGAAAAAAAAAGGAGGAGGTTGATAGGACGGGAACGTCGAAGAAAGAAGTATCCCAGTCGTCTCCCGTCTTAACCAGCTCTATTATGCAAATCGAACTATCGGCGAATAGGTTCTGCGACGTCGACGCTGTCTCTGTCGAAACGAAGGGATCCGCACGGGCGTGAAACGTTCGGACTGTGATCTAATTTCCGCGATTCGTGGTACGTGCGCGATGGTTGAGCGTGCGGCGTTTGACGGGCGCGAGCGTCGTGGAAGAGCGCGATAAAACTCGTGTACGAACATCCGAGCGAAACTGATAGTGCATGCGACACGGCCCGGGAGAGACGCCCTGCCATCTGTCCTTGCACACGCCCCGCTTTCCCTCTCCCGAAGTCAACGGGGAAGATGGGGTAGCATCGCCCGGCGCAAGCGTGTATCCCTTTTGCTTCTATCACGGACACGAACACTCCTATCGGCCGCGTGCAGCATCCCCTAGTCGAGAATCGAATTCCATGCCGACCGATCGTCGTCCCCGCCGTCGTCTTTGTCGTCAATGTCCGTGTACACGTGTCACGCACCAACACGACCCCCCCACCCGTCGTAACGAATATAATGCAGCAGCCACTGCCACTCTTTCGGGTCGTTTCCAGGCGTAACGGCTAAACCGAGCTTATCGTCTCGATCGCGGGCTCGAACGGCGGACGGTAAACAAAACAAGCCAGTTCTCCTTCGAGTGTCTTGACCGTTGGATTATGGTCGAGGAGCTACGGATGTCGCCGCGCAATGCTCCGCGTAATGCACCGTATCCAAAGAGTTATACAGGGTGTCCTGAAATATATAATGTACAGGGGCTTAACTTGTTAAAAAGGCGAAGATTAATTTGAGTAATCTGATGGCCTTTTTTACTTGTTTGTAGCCATTACTGGGAACTCTTAGAGAAATTAATTTCATTAGATAAATGAAGTAGTACTGAAGGATGTAGATATTTGTTTTGGGTTAATAAAATTACTGATAAGGATCACGGGGATTGTTAGTTTAAGGGTATTAGTACTGTTATGACCTTTTTGTTTCTTTTCATCAATTTTTATCATATGTAGATATTTAACTTTGTTAAGAGTATTAAGTTTCGAATGAAAACGGGATATAGTAATACGGTTGTAAAGCAGAAAAGTTGCTCGCACTTTCGGATCTACATTCGTTAAATAAAATTTATGTGAGAGCCGCATAGCAGAAGCCGCGCAATGTATTCAAATTTTCGTTAAATTTGGATATTGCAGAAGACGCTATTCCGGCGCGAATTTCCGTGAAACGAGAAAACACTGTAATGGGGTGCTCACTTCGGGAGATCTCCCCGGAACAAGATTCCGGCTAATCTCAGGAATTTCACGTGTTTCGGTCTACGGTTCGGGGCTCAGGGGGCACCTTCGTTTGCTTAAGAAACGTCGTTGCGCATTTTTCACGGAACGACGAAGGCGGCCTTACGGGAGGTCTTGAATAATGGGTGTCTGCAACCATCGCCAGGCCAAGGAGCAAGGGAAGTCTTGCGAGACACCAAAGCTCGCCCACCTTTTGTTCTTTCAAGCATAATGGACATGCATTGTGTCCCTTTCTTAGCGTCTTTTTTAATGTACAATCTACACGATGAGATTGAAAGAGAAATCGATGCCCCAAATCGTTAGAAGTCAAACGCGCGCCGCGTACATATGTATGTACAATACGAACGACTCGCAATCTCGAGGGGTTTGACTCGAGCTCCTTTCAGCGGGAATCCTTCCCCCCTTTTCGCTTCCCCCCCCACTTTTCGCTCCGGTAATCACGTAACAACGCGCACTGATCGAGACTTTCGCGAAGGAAGATGCGAATTCGCTCGCTGAATGGGAAAACCATGCGATGCACGTCCCGCCGATAACTTTTATCTTTTAATTCGCTTACGTGTCCGTGTGCGGACGTTTAAAACCGAATAGGAGAAACTAAACCACGTATCCTCCTCTTTTCGGGATAAGCGGTATACCATCGACTAAAGTCCTCTCTCCTCTAAACGCTGAAATCACGAAGAAATAAGTATTAAACTTTCTAGAACTCTCCTGCCATTCCTCTTGCTCTCTTTATTACACGTCCATTCGTTCATCTAATGTAGCACGGTTCGATCGATAAATAGAGTAGAACTGCGATTGTCGGTAATTATTAGCGGTGATCATAATCAACACGGATATTATCATTGTCCGTGCTTTACTGATATTGCAGTTTATATCTCGGTCGTAAACATCCGCGATATTGTCGATACACGGTACCCTCGATTTTACGGTATCGATTGCGTCGGATTCGAGAGGCTACGGCACTACGATGCGCGTGAATCTTTAATTCTAGGTTATGTTACGAAACATCTATCGCTCGAATCTCGGTGCGACGTAAATATGTGATAATCGAGTTGTTCTGCCGTTACTTGGATCTATAGGACGGTTAATTAAAACGCACGATAACATTATGCCGTGCGTGGTAATCGTGAGCGTTTCTACCCCTTCAACCGATTGGTCGGTCTAGGAAAGATAAGCCACTGCGCTTCGTGTCAGTTTAATAACGTCGGTACACGATACATCGTTAAAATGGACGACCAAGCGTGCCCAAGATGCAAAACCACGAAATACAGGAATCCATCCTTAAAGATGATGGTGAACGTATGCGGTCACACTTTGTGCGAGAGCTGCGTAGACTTGCTGTTCCTCAAAGGTTAGTATCCTCGCTGCGTCGAGAGAAAAGCCTAATGTACAAAACTAAATATCTAACGTTTACCATGCGTCTGCGTAGGCTCCGGATCGTGCCCCGACTGCAAGATCCCTCTGAGGCGAGCAAACTTTCGCGTGCAGCTGTTCGAGGACCCGATGGTGGAGAAGGAGGTAAACATTAGGAAGAGGATACTCAGAGACTTCAATAAGAAGGAGGAGGACTTCTCGAGCCTGCGTGAATTTAACGATTACTTGGAGGACATCGAGACGATAATATATAACTTGGCTAACAACATCGACGTGATAGAGATGAATAAGAAGATAGATCAGTATAAGAAGGACAACAAAGATCAGATAACGAAGAGCAAGTCTAAGATCGGTAGGAGCGAGTATGAATTAGAGGAGATGATAGAGTTGGAGAAGCAGAAGGAAGAGGAGAGGAGGTTGGAGCTGGTTAAGGAAGAGATCGAAGCTAAGAGGAAGAAGATTCGGGAGAAAGAGGCTCTGATAGATGAACTCACGTTTTCCGAAGGGAACGCGAAGAATATCGTGGAGACGTTCGCCTCTGCTATACAAGCTTCTAAGAAAGAAGTGAAGGCGGCGCCTCCTAAGGCTACGCAGTTCAGTACAGGAATAAAATTTGGCAACCAAGGGAGCCAGAGTTATATGCCCGTGCCAAAGATGGACGATGGACCTTTGTTCTCCTATGTGCCTATACGGCAGCAAACCGATGGGCCGATACCACCTGGGTGGAGAGAGCTCCAGGCTCGTGGCTACGTCGGCCATGTACGTGTTGAATCTTCGTCGGAAAAGGCAGGAGGGTTCAAGGCTCACGTGGCGTGTTTAAGGGCTTTGCAGGAAGCTATGGCTGGCTTGTATCATAATCCCACGCAACGTCAAACGGAATTTACAAGCGTATGACTGTGCGGACTGTTTTAATGCCAGGAAAAGTATGCGTTTATTTAGTTTTGTACATAGGCTAGCATTTAATGATCAGGTCTACTTGGTGGATAGTGTTTAGAGTCTCCGACCAATTGCCATTCACACGATGCGTGATAAATTGATCTAACTTATGTGATCCAATCACGAATTACAGGTACACGTGCCTTGTATATTATATTGTCTATCGCAGTAATAGTGCCGCGGAAAAGTGTACGGGTTCAGTAGCAGGCCACTCACTGAATGCACGTTGGGGAAGTTTTTTTTTTGTTGTCACAGAAAATAAAATTGATTTTGTTAAATACTGCGGTATATGGAAATAATTCTTTCTGTGTCTCCGATTTCCTCTATTTTACCCTCGTTCTTTGCTATTTTTGTAGCGGTGAGTAGTTGCGGAATTATTGTGTATATATTGTCGTTCAGCAAGACCCCGCGGTCTATGAAAAAAAACGTCGTAAATTTTGCGGAGCCCTATGCATAGATATTTATTATTATAAAATTTAGAAGTAAGTAGAAACAAGGGCGTCCGGAGACTTTCTAGCAGGGGCTTTGCGATGATGGTAAAGAAAAATATACCCCACTTGCTTTTTTTAACCCATTTTATAGTGACAAGAAGAATTTTAAATCGAAATTTAAAAATAATCCCTTTTTTAGTATAAACATAAAGATCAGTTTTGAAAAGTAAGCGATTTTGGTTAAAAAATTTGAAGTCGCTGAAAATCCATCTCGCAAACTGTCGCCAACATTATATCTATGCAAAATGAAACTGTTTCCAAAATTTCAACCTATTTGGAACATGGGAGTTTCGGAAGTACAGCCGTTTTTTTGAACCCGGCCAAATTTGTAATTTTCAAGATTAATAGTATCAGTTGATGGTAAGACAAACACCTTGCTTCTGATGGTACTGATACGATCACAGACCTCGTCTGTGCTACGATACTACCAACTGATGCTATGCATTGCTGCGGATGACAAATTACCGTCTGTAGGCAACTGCTCAGGGGCAGTTGCTTAATTATCAACAAAAGACTTTTTACATTTTCCACTTTTACACTTGTTTAAACATTTTAACGCGATATTGAATACGGCAATGGATTTAGTAGAGAAGCAATTAGACTTTACAATCAGAAGTCTTATCTGTATCATCACTGATTGACAGAGTAGTAAACGAAGTTGTCGGCAATAACGTGAGCGTTGCCCACAAGAAGGCACTTTCTTCTCCAACGCTTTTCATGTTAATTAGGAAACCAGTTGCATAAAGCACATATTCTTAAAAGAATATTCAACAATTTTCTAAACATTGCTGATTAGATTTTATTGTTTGCAAGTTAAAAAACTGATTATTTCAATCTGAATTCCCATTCAATTTAAATAAACAATTTTTTTCTACAAAATTCACCGATATAAACTTTATTTTCGTTTCATTGTTGACAAAATTACTGCATATCAGGCGTAAATAAATTTTTGCAAATCATCCGTAACGTTTAGTAATTACTTATAATTTGTAAGAACTGTATAATTTGTTATACAAGAGGTAGTTATAAAAGATTTTGCAGTTACTATTTTTTAATCAAGAACTCTCACTGTGCCTCACCTCAACTCTGACAAATTGCACAAACTTTACGCTTCGTTCAAAACTCCAGATCTATTCCAAAGTATTAATCACAACAACAATCTCTACCGCGTTGTGAATAAGTTTCTCCAAATATCTCTCAACAGATTCGAATGAATTAAAAAATAATATAATCCAAGTATCAACGACGTGAATCAGAAGAATATGGCGCTGGACGAACAACATATATGTACATATCCACATTCATGTTACCTTAGCCCATTATGACCGGCACAAGAAACAACATTACACTCATTAACTCCACATAAGCAAACTTAAAAACGAAATGACTCGTCCACTTACCTAAAACATCCTCCGCGAAGTTTGTAAGCTTTCATCGGGGTACCTATTCAACGCCTGAAGTTTGTTTTCGCATCACAGGTCTCCAAGAACTTCTGAACAACACAAGCTACACGCGTTGAGTAAACAAAGTTCTCCATATCAGTTCATTGTTCCGCAGTAGCTTGTAACCTGCCGTCAGAGAAAGCGATCACATTACAGACCCACAAATCGTCCTCTGCCACTGCCATCTTTTTTTCCCATCACGCCGCAGGTCCATGCTTCGAGAATCGCAACGATACGGAATCGATATCTATCGCGCGTATCGTATCGAAGTTTCCAGCGGTTCAGGTCGCGGGATCGGGAGAAATCGGTCGCTCGGTGATCTCGGGATCGTGCATCCTCGTCGTCGAATTACTTCCCGTTTCTCCTCGCAGAGTTTCTCGCGAAACTCGCGGAAACGAGCGCGCCTGGCGAACGAATCGCGAGCGAGCGTACGCGCGAACGTCGGAGACGGGACGGTGTGCCGAAATGCTTAATTAACGCGAGTGGAGCCTCGGTGGCTGTTCCGCGCGTCGACCAATCGCGGTAGCGCGAGTGACCGGAGGCCCCGCCCACCGTGGGAGCCCCGTTGCCTTTTTCCTCGTGACTACCGGCCACAGTACGTACGCGATCGTCCACGGAGTGTCATCTCGTTCGCGTCCGGCCTCGTCCTCCCGAGACGAGCCTTCTTGTATTCGTCGTACGGCGCGTCGCGACGTTCGACACCTTTCGGCCCTTCCTTCCCCCCCTGAGACGTTCCTCAACGCACGTTCGTAAACGCTCGCGCGGATTCACGGTCCGCGTTGCTGCTCTCCCGCATTTCGATCCGCTCGAAAAAGCGCGCCACCGCTCGTAGATCTCGTGCGACGAAAAGAAAAGAAGAAGTGCACGGTCGGGGCGAAAGATCGAATGTACTTCTCTCGTTAACGTCCCGCGTACCGCCGCGAGGCCAGTGACAACACGTCCGTCGCGGAGGACATGTAAGAGGGAAGAACACGCTCGACCGAAAGCACGAAAAACGAAATAGGAGAGAGGCGCTGTCTTGCGGGGTACCATCGAACGACAGCGATCGAATCGAATCCACGGACAACGTTCGATCTCGATCTGTCAGCCTCGGGAACAAAACCGCCGATGCGAGTCCTTGATCGATAATCGACGTTCATAAGAATGCGTGGCTGAAGGCGGCACCGGCAGGCATCAACCTCGTCCTTTCTTTTTTTCGTTTCGCCCAGCAACGAGAGAACGATCCCGCGAGGAAAAAAAAGTCAACGAGTCAATCTACACCCGACGCGAAGATGCGGCCCGTCGTTACGACCTTCCTGCTCGTACCGTTGCTGCTCGTCGCGTGGCAAAACGGCGCGCAGGCCAACTGGTGGTGAGTTTGTACAACACGATTGTTTATACCTCTGACCCGGCTTAGATAACATCTCTGTCTCTGCCTCGTTGAGAGGCTCTTCCCCCCCCCCCCCAGCTCGCATTATTTCCACGGAGGGGCGGCCCTTGTGTGTCGCGAATAATTTAAATAGGCCGCAGTACCACTGTCGCGTCACTGCCAAGGACTGTTTTCCTTTCTTACTTCTGTCGTTTCAAAGAGCGGCGCTGAATGTCCTCGCAGTCAACGGGAAGACACCTCTGAGGACGCCTTTTGTCACGCGTAGACACCTTAACCTATAACATTGCTCTCGGAAAGCTATTCGAGGGATATGTGCCTTCGACTTGTGGAAACTTTCTTCTCACTCTCATTTTCACATTCTTCGTATCGTGCAGGGTGCTTTCGTTATTAGTACGCTAAGTTTTCTTGCTATAGATAGATTTAGAACAAGAAAGGTGACTAATTTTCGTTAAATAAGAAGCTATAGTTTCAGTTGTATTCTACAAAAGCGTAAGATCAGAAATAATATGAAATTGGATAAGTGTGATACTTATCGGGACTAAGGTTCCACTGGAATTCTAATACAGGGTCATAAAATCACACAACGCGATCACTTTTATCACGTCCAGTGTTACTGGACCGATTCAATTTCATTTGTTTCGAATAACATAAGCATATAACCTATTTTTATACATGGTCGCGCAGGCTTAGTCTACATTCTACATTCTTATGCAAGAATATCTTTTATTTCTTCAGCAGTAAAAGTTTATTGGTTCTTAACTACTTATCTATAGAAAATTGCGTCCAACGGATATTCGCAATCTGTTATTCAGTAATTTATTTGCGCGGCTTGGGCAAGAGCGGCGCGAAGGAGGCGGGGAGAGAGTTCGCAGTCGGTAGCGTGTTCCACAAAGCCGACCGCGAAGATAAACGCCCGTCCCGATCGGTGAAACGAGTGAGACATTAATTCGCGGTAGCTGGTGATCGGGAACACCGTTCGAGTGGCTGGTAATCTCGCGATCTACATTTGTTGGATCAGAATGCCCGCTCGCGCGGAACTCGACTTTCAATGCGGCACCGGCCGTTTCCTCCGTTGCGTCGAAGTTGTCGAACCGCTGATTGGCATCCTTGTACACTCGGCTGAAAAATATCGCCCCAGCTGCCGCAAACAAGTGGCGAAAAGTGGCCCAACTTCGTACGGTTAGCAGCATTCGCTTCGAGAGCACTTCTACGATTATTCGCGAACGTGGGGTTAGGGCAGCGCCATATTCACGAAATATCGCGGCAATGTTCTCGAAATGGATGCCATCTGTGCGAAGTGGACAGGTTTCATATTTTTTAACAGAGTGTACCCGCCATTTCTGTGGCCCGTCGAAATTACGAGCGCGACGCCGCAACGGTCGAAAGAACTCTGAAAAGTCAATTACGTTCGCTCGTACACCGACATAACCTCTGTTTCGAGTGGCGTTCACTGGAGATAATATTTTAGCGAAATAATCGATGCTTGTTGCATAACAAATTAATTCAAATTTCTGTTGTAATGTTAATTATTTACCGAGATTTATCGAAATACTTTTTAGGAGTAGTTCAATATCGATATGACTCTTTGAGTACTTTGAACTTGACTTAGATTATAGAGTATTAATCAGTGACACATCACCGTTATTAAACAAAATTGCTTCGAAGTAGTCGATTCAATTTGATTTCTTCTGCAAGTGGTAGACCCTGAGGCAAGCAATAAAAGTTTTCCTTTTCTCAGGATCCATGATTTGCAAAAGAATCAAATTCGATCCGGCAGCTTTGTCTGATGAGTCGACGTAACGACCGACATTCCAGAATTTCTCCAGGCTTACGTATCCACCTGTTAAGTCAGCATTATACTCGTTCAGTGTTTTAAGCCTGGTTTTCTCCAAAAAGCGCTCCTCCAGATCGTCACTTTTGCTTATTAGCACCACCAGAGGTTTGACGTTAGGCGAGGATCCAGAGGAGCTCTTCCAGTGACGTCACCGCTATACCGAAGGTAGACAGCCAATAGGAATACTGAACCGCTGAGATCAGTAACGAATAGTCTACAATAGTGGTATACACAGTCGATTCATTTGATTCTAACCTTCGCACGGTCGGTATTTGTTTGGTGGGCATTTCTACAACATTTCGTGAATATGGTTTACAGCAAAGTCACGCCATAGACAATATTCACCATAACGATTGCCAACCAAGTGAACTGTACACATCTACGTGCACCGTGGTTCTATCGTAACCATCGCGGTCAGCGTTTACGAAACCCGGCATATTACTTCGACGAACGGTTTTTTTTTCCCCAGCCGGGCAGCCCTGTTTCGTATGATTAACGTGCCCAAGCGTACGATGGTAGCTTGGCGAGTGTATCTGGCCAGATGTATTTTGCAAGATCGCGGAGAGAGATGTCGGAACCGCCGCAAAAAAAATACCGTATCCGCGAAAGTCCCGTGTAACCGATCGAGCCGGCCTGTGAAACGCCGAGTTTGATACGGCCGCCTTATAAGATTATGCGGCGTTTTTACGAGGGCGCTACAGGCACCCGCGGCGTAAGCGTTTATTTTAGCATTTGAAATACGCCATCGCGAAGCGCGGGCTCGTTGATACGAGCGTAAACCGGCGATCACGTTTCCGTACATAGAAAGGCGGACGGTGTTGTCGCGGCTGGGAGGACGATGACGAAACCCTCGCCTCGAAGGACAATTTTCTACAGATCGTTTCACCTATTGTTCGTAGATACTGTCCCGATGCCCGTTTTCGCTCCTTTGTCGCGCGATTCATTTGCCGGCGCGTCCGCGTCGACCCGCGCGTCGCTGACTATCGATATTGTCGCGCAGGTTAGGTAGTTTCTCCATCCAATTCCGAGGAGTTCCTTCCAGGAAACTGAAAGCTGCATACTGTCAGTTAAAAATTCCAACGTGGTCACGCTTGAATCTAAGTTATTAAATTTTCTATCGCGTTCCATATTTGGAAACAGAAACTCAGCCGTAGTTTCTTGCATGTACAGTCAGCTTGTTTAATTTTGGCTTCTCGAACACAAATTAAACGGTAGTAGACAGTCGTTTGACGAACGTTTCTATAATATTTAGGGGATATGGTCAGAGCGAAGGCTCGCGTTGGCTCCTATCTAGATCATATTCGCGAAATATTGTAGATGGGTTTTCGAAACAAATACCCATCGTGTGAAGTGCTTTATATTTATGTTGAAGCGGCCGGAATCGAATGAGCTGACTGTACAGCTGTGTTTCTCTGCGCGTCTCTTTAGTAAGAATTTCTCAATTAGCGTTGCTAATTCAGTAGACGTGTAGGCATGCACGTTTCAAGAGATCGATACTTCGGAATGAGAATAAAATTTTCCTACAACCCTCAAATGGATGCGGGGTCCATTCGGATTTACTTATTCTCGGTATCAGTTCTTGAAAAAAAGTACTTTTTGAAGAAAGTATCTCGGATCAAAATCCCTACTTCCCCACTAATACATATATAAAAGTGAAACGTTGTCTGTTTGTTTTTCCCTCTTTCACGCCTAAAGGGCTGAACGAATTTCAATGGAATTCTGAATATACATTACATACCTTCTAGATTAGATTATAGACTATTTTCCGTCAGGCTTTTTAATTTTGAAAACATTATAATTAATTCCCAAGTGAAATCAGGTAACGGCCCAGCTAGTTCAAGGGTGAATAATTATTTTGAAAATATCTTCGATGAACCCTGACGTTCGAAATTGGGCGGTTGATTAGGGTTAAACCCCCCGCGTTCATTTTCACGAATACTACCACCTACCAGTTACCTACCTAAATTTAATAATAATACTTTTCCCGTAAATTCTTAAAGATGCGCGCGAGCGAGTAATAGCGAGAACGTAAAATTGGCCGGTTTAAAGTTGCCCTTATAGACGAAGAATCCCCTTCGATCGGACGGGCGAGCGGCATGCACGATCGGGGAAGCCCCGATGATAGCGATGATACGCGCTCCGGTGTCGACGCGCCCCTGCAGGGCACGCTGTTAAAAACGGGAAGGCCGGCGCGCGTTGACGTCCTACGGTCAAGCACACGATTCCACTCCGGAGAGCGGATTTTATTTCCGACAAACTGGTTCCCCGGGCGATTAATCGGCCCCACCAGGCCTGGGGCCACAGCCTTCCGGTATATATACGCTCGCTTCTTCGCCTCCGTCGCTTTATCTCGCTCTCACGGGCGGCGTACACGCGACGCGCGAACCGCGAGCGCTTAATAATTCACGTTAAGTCGCGCCTGTTAGCCTTGCTCAACGGACAAATCGTCGTTGGGTTTCTTGCTCGACTGAGCCTCCCCCCCTCCGCGCCGCCGCGCCCTCCCCCCCCCCTCCGCCGCCCTCTTGCTCGTCGTTCCACCTTCAGGCGATATCTCAAAGCGAATCCTCTTTTAATGGGCTTATCGGCCGCGCGTTTTGGCGCTATTCAAACCGCCGACGGTCACTTTTCTGTCGGGCACATTGTGCGAACGAAATGAAACGTCGCTACCGCTTATTCATACGTTTAGCATGCCTGTCATTCGGTTAACGAACGTTTTACTTGTGCCGTGGTTCGAGTATCCTCGGATTACGTCAAAAGATTAAAGAAGGGAGTAGAATTGAAAAGTGGACGAAGGGACGCGGGAACTTCGAATCTCGATGACGATCAGTTTAGAATTCACATTCAGTCTTCAAAGCCGTAGTCTTATCTCTCGCGAATGAACGTTAATGAGAACAGAGAGTGGAGACAAATCCAAGGAACTAGCACGGATACTCGATCCACCGATAACCGCTGTCGTATTAGCAAAATGTGTCCCGGACGTCAGAGCGGCCGGTAAAGCGTAAAGATTTCGCATCTGGCGGCCGGCAGCGTCGATAGGTATGCATTTCCATCGGAGCGATCGCTCAAACGACAGGGCGTTTTTACAATGCCGCGGCGCGTGTATACTGTTACAGTTGGCCGGTGCCGCCGCGCGTACGCAGGACGTAACGGTACGGCGAAAAGAGACGCGGAGGGTCATTAAAACAAACCAGTTTGATGCTAAAGAGCCTCTTCTAAATACGCGGCGCGTGAAGTTGCCGCGTTCCCCGGTAAACGATACATCGGTGCGCGGGATATATATCGGACCTGTCCTTTCAGCCGTCACGATCACCATAAAGGGCCGGGGCGAAAGAGAGAGAGAGAGAGAGAGAGAGCTCTGTGCGTCGTAAAGCGTCGAGCGCGACCTCTCTCGCGCGAGCTTTTAGTGCAGGAACAAAGCGGGGGAGGCGCGATAAGACGGGACGCGGACAGACACTGTGGCCTCGGGGGCAAAGATTTAATAAAAAGGCCACGTTTATTGCCCAGACCGGCGTGTATAGCTGTCCCCTTCACGGCTCGACGCGCGCTATTGGCGTTGCACGCGCGCGCGATCTCTTTACGACGAGCGATTAAAATTCGTATTAACAGCCGGAATGAGAGTGGCTGGGCGACCTTACTGTCCATTTCGCCGGTTAACACGCGCGCGCGGCCGATCCGAGCCGTGCGTTGATCCTTCCCCACGAGGTCGACGCTTTATTTCGCGAGCTTTCAGCCCGCAGCTAATACGCTTCCCATGCTTTGACCGTCATAAGTTCGTCGATGCTTGAAGCAGAGAGGGGGGGAGGGGAGGTTCTTTAGGTTTAACGCACGGTCGTAACTCGAGCAAACGGGCTACCTTTCTATGGATCCGATCGACGTCGGGCGCTGCACCGAGGGCGAAGGGGAGCGTGGCTGTCGGACGGCAGAGCGGGGTGGCAGGGAGAGGTTTACGGACGAGGTCCGCTCTTACGTCGACGAATTGCCTCGCAACGTGCCGATGCCCGGAGCCTTGTCAAACCCCAAACTGCGCGTTCTTGCGAGATTCAATGGCAGGATAAACTCGGCGACCCCACGCGTTACGTATCGGCAGTTTGTCGCGGCGTACGATCGCTTTATAGAGCGGCCCGGTGTTTCCGTGCGTGCCATTTGTTCCTCTGGCCCAGTGTCGTAACATATCTCCCCTTTCCGAGATCCGCTCGCGTAAAAACCGCCGCGATATATGGATGAGCTGCTCCTCGACTCGTAAAAACAGAGTATCGCCGATAACAGGTTCCCCTGTAAAGAGTCCTCTGCCCTTGGAACGAGCGTAATAGAAGTGGCCGCGCGATGGCCGTCTAGAGGATATAACAGCATACTAGGTTAGATGCTCCTTTCTGTTTCTTTTTTCACCGACATTCTTTTTTCACCGACAGACTTTGGAAGATAAAGTTGTTGACGTTGGTCGGTTTATTCAATGTCAGGTAAACGTTCTGATTGCTTCTCGAAGATTCTATCGCTCTTCTTTTTTAACAGTTGGAATGTTTAGTTTCGATGTGGGACTTGACGAGTGTTTCCATACGCCGCCATCTTGGTTCGCGAGATTTTGAATGCAGGTGTATAGTTTGATTATTTAATTACTTCAGTTATGTTTAAATAAAAGGGAAGACTCGTATTTCTGACTTCGTGCTACTCTCAGCCAAGGAATCTACCCAGTCGTATGCGTGCAAATGGGAAGAATTGAAAACATTTCCAATTGGTAACTGAAAATTATTTCATCTCTCTATAGGTACACCATTCCAACGAGTCTCATATATTCATACCACGAATCAAGCAGGCTTGCAATTAGATCACATTGCCGCGAACTGTATACCGCGGTCTTACAACCACCCCATACATCTCCAACAGAGCAACTACTTCCACGAACGCTACCATACAGACAATATCCCTGTTAGTAATGCGCGAGAGGGTCGACGGGAGTCTGGCGAAAAACAGCGATAAATCACGGCCTCGTAAATATCTCCGCGGCAGTCGGCGTATTAACGAAGCCGATTCTTCGACTCGCCCGTTCCCATAGGATTAGGATCGCGGTGCGCCGAGTCATAGAAAGCAAAACGGTCGCGGCAGATTCGCTGGCGGGCAGGCCGCGAAAAAGTTGCAGCGCTCCTTCGCGTCGCTTTCTCCTCCACGGCCGCGAGGCGGTGCGCAAAAATCGCTGGTGCCACTTAAGGTAACGCTTCGAGGGAATAATATACGTGGGACCTTTAACCGTCGCTGGGCAAAAACGTCGCTGGGGTCCCTCCCTCCGCCCGACTCTCGCGGTGGTGCGTCTTCATTTCCTACGGATCGGGCTGAACGTAACCTCGCCTTTTTGCGCGCTCGCTCACCGCGTCTCCGCTGAACTCTACAGTCGCCGACGGAGTTGCAGCCGCGCGGAGGCAATTAAGATCGCGTCGTTGATTCGCCGGTCGTCGTATCGACGCCCGTGGATCTGATAACCGGCGGAAGAGCGGCGTATCTCAACATTGTGACGCGTTCGACTCGCTGTCGGGCGAGGAAAGCGGGGATTATCTCGAGCAGAGAACCCTGCGGACCGTGCACCACCGTGGTCCTGGGACTGTAGAACGCGGCAAAAACCTAATAGCATCCTGTTTTGCTTAGTACATATGTACCTATAATATTTGTACATAGATATATGTATATATATATATATTCTGGTTTTACGTGGAGAGTCGAGGCCGCTGGCCTCGTGTACGCGCGGCTTCCTCCTCTCGCTCGAAGAATCCCCGACAAAGGAGGCCGCCGCGAGCTTTCGGAGCATGCCTCCAGGACTTCTCCGGCGATGTTTCCTTCAGGGCCCAGATATATTGTCATAACGAAGAGGTTGGGTCGGTGCTACGACATACTCTCTCTCATTTTCTTCCATCTTTTTTCCTCCACCCTCGTTTCCCCTCGTTCCTCCTTCACTTTCTAACCCCCCCCCTCCCCTCCCTCCACCTCCACCTCCCCCCAACGACTGCGGCTATATTTCGCCTTCTCTGGTTTTCGTTCGGCGGCTCTTTCTTTCCTCTCCCTCTCTTTCCCCGCGGGGTCCTCTCTTTCCCAGCATCGCCCACTCCCCCGTTTGAAACTCGCTCCTCTCATTATGTGCGAACCATTATTCCCCGCTATCCTCGTTTCTTTTATCTCCTCCTTCTGCTTAGGACGCGCGGCGGGCCTCGGTGCATAGTTCTGTACTTCGTTTATGTTTACAATGGCGATCTCTCGCTCTCCTAGCCCTTCCTGTTGATCCCCGTCCCCGCGAGTCATCCTCCCCTCCTCCTTTTGTTCCCGCCGTCTGGGATCCTCCGCGCTCCTCGATCCTCCGCCACCGCTGCCCTCCCTCCCCCCCCCCTCCCTCCCTCGATCCCCCCTCCGATCCAAGACGCCGGTTAACGATCATCCGCGGCGATATCGACGGTGCGGCCGGGCGTAAGTGAAACGGGGCGTTCTCGGCGGTACCGTTAACACTTGCAGCGCGAACACCGCTGCGAAAATAGGGAATCGCGACGGAGCGGGGGGACTGGCGGGGAGGAGGCGCATTGTGGTGGGTGATACGCGAAAAACATCCGGTTTTCGATTACTTATGCCGCGTTTGCTTCTGCGAATTACGCGGAATTTAATTTGCTTGCAAAGTGCAAAGTACTTGGCGGAGACAGTGGTATTCGAAAGAAATAAAAAAGGTAGGGAATGTGCGAGTTTATGCATAATATGTATGACGAATTTATGCACAAGAATTTTAAAATTTCTTTAAACATTTCTGTGCCTGGGGAGGATACTCGAAGTTGTAGAAGCACGGTCTGTGGTTGGGAAGAAGGCACACCCGGAATGCAGAGGTTAAAATTTTTAAATCCATGGTCAAACCAGCTGCAAGGCTGGCGAACTTTACATCCCGCGAATCATACTCGTAAACGGCGATATTACGTAGTAAACGGGACTCTGCACTCTCTAAGTATGCAGATAATTATGAAACGTTCTAACGATTAGCCTGCAGCGAGCGAAGGGGCAAGTCTCGCGGACGCAAGGAAATGTTACCCACTTGTAATTAGAAGCTCGGGGTACACCGATACAGCTAAGTGGTAATATTGAAAAGCACCAGTAAACAGGTGATAATGCGATATTTATCGAAAACATCATCGTTAACCAACGCCCCTACCTTATGCCGGGACTAATGGCAGATAGTAGTTGATACCGGTTCACACCGAGAAATACCACTTACCTTTCTACTACTATACACAGATACGTATAGTTTGCGCAGCGAAGAGTTTCACGCATTTTATTGACGAAAGGTTAACGATTTGATTTAGAATAATGAACCACATATTTTTTGTTAGTATTATGCAGGTGTATCTTATTGATAATATGTACCGATCAACCCCTTAACTATTTATTTCTAGAGTTCAGAACAGAGTTGGGCAAAATGTAATCTAATTACAACTTACAAATTTCGTTGAAAATGTAATTGTGTAGTTGGTTACACATTATTTTCTATAATCGTTCATTTAGGTAGTTGACGAAACCAAATGGTCAACTATCTAAATTAACGATTACAGAAAATAAATTAAAAAATCGATTCTTTCCGATTTCTTTACTGTGGTCTCCCCTCTTAACTCCTTCAGTTTTTCCTTATTCTATTCTCATTGTCAGCCTTCCACGACTGTCAGCATCTGAACTAGGATAACAATTAATACGGATCGTCATTACTACACTGTATCCTATAAAAATCTTAATATATAAAGCAGAAAGTGTTTCTGTGTTTGTCTGCCGCCTAAAAACTCTGGGGTCACAAAATATGTCCCGGCTAATGAGCTAATTATCAACATAATGATGTTCAAAGCTAATCCAAATGAATGTGACTATTTTCACAAAAACATAAATAATGATTTTTATTTATAAAATCGGAATCTAAATTTCGAGCGAAGTCGAGTAGGGAAGCTAATTATTATTAATAAGAATAAAGCAAGTTCTAAGTTCTTTTAAAAGAAAGCCCTTCTTATTTTCCTCGACACTTTCAGTGGCGCAAGGTTTCGGAAAATGCCCCTTTAGGCCGATTAAGCCTTTCTCAGCGACCGGCTCTGGCACGAAAGTTTTGTACAAGACATAAAGAAACATAGAAACCGAACCCCCTTGCGTGGTTTGTTTTCAACGTAAATATTCAGAGACCCTCGGAAAATAATTTCAAAGCTTCCAAACGATATCCCCCCATGAAAAACACCACGCGAAAACGCAGGACGCGTCGACGCCACTCGGAGTGTTAACAAGCTGTCGCGTTCTTTGCAAACCGCCAATGCTATAAATATAACAAACATAAACGTAATGAACACCAACTAGTACCCAACTGATTTGAATGAAGGCTATAAACTTCTCTCGCGTCGAATCTGGTCCGTGCGTGTGTATATACAACACCCCTCCTATTTAGCTACGGAGTCCATTAGGCGTACGCAGCGGCACGTCACGCGACGCCGCGTCGTTTCAGCGATTTGTAATTTTGCTTTGGGCCGCCCGTTAGCCGCAGAATCCATTCTCTTAACGACGCCTTCACGGGACTCGTTCGCCGCGCGCAAAAAAAAAAGTGGGCGAAAATTGCGCCGCCGCCTCGGCTAACCCTCTCGCGCTCGCTGGGCTACCTGAGATTTTTCTCGGACCGCACGCGGTACGCTTTGAAAGGCGCAGACGGGGCTAGGAGCGCAAACGAACCGAACGCTGGCATAGAGAATTCGAACGGAAAGAACGCGGCAGCGCGCTCGGCGGACCATTGTGCCAGCAACTCGGCAGGCACAGTGATCGATTCCGTTCTCTGCAAATTTCTTCATTCAAGTACTTAAGTGGTTAAATTATCAGTGTTCTCTAGTTTTTGCTTTTTGAAGGTCGCTGTTTGGCTTCTGTGAGGCTCTCATGAGTCACAGCACTTTTTGCAAAGCTTTGCAATTTTGGTATTTAAGGAGACAATGTATAAAGGGTGCAGAGTAGCAGCTTTCTCTACTTTTTGGCTTCTATGGAGCTCGCACGAGTCCCAACGCTTTTTCTAAATTTTTGAATTTTGGTACTTAAGCACACAATATGTGAATGTTCAGATTACCAGTTTTCTCTACTTTTTATTTTTGGGGGTCTCTAGTTTGGCTTCTGTCGAGCTCGCACGAGTCCCAACGCTTTTTCTAAATTTTTGAATTTTGGTACTTAAGCACACAATATGTGAATGTTCAGATTACCAGTTTTCTCTACTTTTTATTTTTGGGGGTCTCTAGTTTGGCTTCTGTCGAGCTCGCACGAGTCCCAACGCTTTTTCTAAATTTTTGAATTTTGGTACTTAAGCTCACAATATGTGAATGTTCCGATTACCAGTTTTCTCTACTTTTTATTTTTGGGGGTCTCTAGTTTGGCATCTGTGGAGCTCGCACGAGTCCCAACGCTTTTTCTAAATTTTTGAATTTTGGTACTTAAGCTCACAATATGTGAATGTTCAGATTACCAGTTTTCTCTACTTTTTATTTTTAGAGGTCTCTATTGGCTTCTGTGGGCTGACACGAGTCTCAACGCTTTTTTTGTAAATTTTTGAATTTTGGTACTTAAGCACACAATATGTGAATGTTCCGATTACCAGTTTTCTCTACTTTTTATTTTTGGGGGTCTCTAGTTTGGCATCTGTGGAGCTCGCATGAGTCCCAACGCTTTTTCTAAATTTTTGAATTTTGGTACTTAAGCACACAATATGTGAATGTTCAGATTACCAGTTTTCTCTACTTTTTATTTTTAGAGGTCTCTATTGGCTTCTGTGGGCTGACACGAGTCTCAACGCTTTTTTTGTAAATTTTTGAATTTTGGTACTTAAGCTCACAATATGTGAATGTTTAGATTAATAGCTTTCTCTACTTTTTATTTTATCGAGGTGACTATTTACCTTGGCTTCAGGGGGACTCACTAGTCCCAAGACTTTCTGCAATTTATCTATCCCACTATTCAAACACGCAATAATTGCTGAAATTACCAATTTCCTCTACCTTCTACCTCACGAAGTCGATCAGTTTATTTTCCTCGGGGCTCATACCTACCACATTACCGTGCTTTTCCACCGTTATTAGCACAATAGCCGCAGCCCTGCGTTGATAGTCGGCGCGTCGGCGCACACGCGTTCGGTGCCCACCTCCGCATCAATCTCGACCCGAGCGCCCGAGTTCTCGTTGTTTGCGCGCGTATACACGCCGCTCGCTAATTATTTCTGTAAGAACGCACTTTTCGCCGCTTAATTAACAGGTTCCGCGGGCCTCGCTCCGCCGCGATACCCGTTCCCCCGAAACACCCGACCCCTGCGTGTGTTGACTCAGGCACAATGAGTTTATCGAGGGTAGTGGCACACGCTGAACTTTTAATCATGTTGTTTCGGGCTCGCCGCGGTGGTTGCGCGGTACGGCCGAGGAACGCTGCGGTCGGCGAATTCGGTGCTTCCGCGGCTGACGGCTTGTTTTAGAATGGCCGGTGGCGTGTGTGTACGGGGTGTAAAATTAAACCCCCTCGATAGCGATCTACGTTCGCGTGCGGTGATTCCAGCTCTTTTCACGTGTTGCCCACTTTGGTAGCGGACATTTTTCTTCGCTTGTTCTCTCAGTAGGTTAACGACAGGATAATGTTGCTCCTGAATTTTGACAGCTTGAAATTTATTTGAAATTTCTCTTCCGATACGTTCTCAGTGTTCCTGCTTTCATATGTCGAAACAGGTATCGACATATCAATATAGTTTTCTGAGCTGTATCTACATATACATCGATATTAAAATACCGATACAAGTCCACCAGCCTTGAAATACCAGCACACCAATGCCAGAAGCTACGTCACAATCAAAAGAAACCAATTTCGATAGGTATCTACGTCGATATCTGCAGATAAATCAATGCATCGATCTACCGATATCGATGCGGCACGCACCAATACCATCGACGTCCCAAATAAAACCGAAAGCAAGCCGCCACGTAATCTTCCAGTAGAATTTCCGTATCGTTCCGATTATCCTCTATCGCGTTCAGAATTACGCTCATTGCGATCCCGTGTTTCACTATTCGCGAGGGGAGTTACGAGGTCCGAAAGTTGCCTAAAAATTCGTCCGTACGGTTGGCTACGTAGCGCGCGAGAGATCGAGAGAGATACATAGGCAGGAAGAGAGAGAGCGTGAGACTATCGGCGACGGCACACTTGTTGAACGCGTGGTTTATCTTTGCCCATAGATCACTCAGGGACCAACGTGTCTCTTCCGTTACGCTCTCCTTTTCTTACCCACCTCGCCTCCCCTGCGCGCCGCCCGTGTTCCGCTAACCTGCCGTATAACTCGCACGGACACGCTTTCAGGGGGACTCCACCCGATGCCAATATCTCCGGCGCGGTTTACGGTAAACTGGCCTCCGCGTACAATATCCCCGTAAACACGTCTATACAATTTGGCCGTACTCCGGGACATAGACTGTTATCCCCCTTTCACCCCCCTCTCACTCCCCATTTCTTATCCAAGCCGGTTTTGTACGCGTTGTCTCTCTTCTTCGTTCGTTCCACTCCTTACCCTCTAACATCCCACACCCCTCGCCTCTCTCTCTCTCTCTCTCTCTCTCGCTCCAGCCAGACAGCCAAAGCTGTTTCTTTTTTATTCTATCCTCGCCCACCCCCCTCTCGCCCGGCCCCCGTGTCCCGGTATCTCGGTGGCCATAAATTACGCCTCTCCTTTTATTTGCAGGAGCGACGGCCGAACTTAAGTAACTAGATCCAGAACTCGGCTTGCGAGGGGTTAAACGGCCGCGCCGGCCAAGCGAGCCGAGCCGGCGCGGCGCGCGCGAGCTTCCCGTCAGCTCTCCCTCCTCCTTCCTTCTACGGCTGCGATATGCGGGAGTAGCGGCGGTCCGAAACCCACCCACCCCTCCCTCGGCCCACTCTCATTCCGAGCAGATGCAATTGCGTTGTCCCGCGGGGGCGAGCGTGTCGCGCAGCCGGACCAAGGGGTCCAATAATGGCGACCTGAATAATACAGGGGACACGCCGGCCCGAGGGGTGGGCAAGGGGTGCAGAGTCAAGTCGTTGTCGCCGCCATGCTCCCCTCTCTATTCATGGGGAATTTCATGCCCCCGATCCTGCCCGCACCCGGAACTCTGCACGGCGAGCGGAAGAGAACGGACGAGTGGAAGGACGTGGAGGGGGACCGTGTCGAGCTCCTCGGGCTTTCGAGCTGGCCGATCGCTGACTTGCGGCTCGGGGCATTTAATTGGGCAGAGGGTTCTTTGGGACTTCGAGCGGTTTTTGTAGAAGGCTTTGGAAAATCGGCATTGAACTTTTAGTGGGCGGGATTTTTTTATTGAAATTGTAAGTTTTATTTACTTAAAATTTATGCGTATATACTAGGTACTATCGTGTTCGGCAAAGTATTCAAAATTTTTACGTAGCCACTACAGTGGCTAGCCCAGCCCGACCTTCTGAAGGTTAAGGGGAGTAGGTAGTTGTTTTTCGTGAGGAAGACAGTTGATCCTTTATTTTTTTATTTCCTGGATTCATAATTTCCAGTAGAACCTATAAAAACAAATATTATATCAAAATTATTAATGTTTGGCACAGTTTTGAATATAAAGTTACAAATTTCGTTATTTTCTTCGACCTTTTTAGCTTGGAAAAAAAAATTATGACAGATATTACAATGATTCTGGTACGGATTTGAATTTAGAATGTACTGAACATATCATAAAAATTTGAGCGAAATCTGTGAACTTTCAATTGCGTTTTTCTCAAAACTGCATTTTTCAAATTGGCTGGCATGATATCTTAAAAACTACTGAACCGATTTCGTTCATTAAGATCAAACTACCTAAGTCTTGTTGTTGTTGATTTTGAGGTGTTCATTCACTGACCATGCAACTTAGGTGTTCATTCACTGGACAAAGTCACCTACTTCCAGCTTTCTCCTTACAATTAGTATATTTCCATTTCGACACTGAGAATGCAGAAACACCTTTTTCCCTTGAACGAGACTTTCAGCCCCAATAAATATCGCAGGCAGCCGCGTTAAGGGTTCGCATATCTACAGTCTATTATCGTAGGTACCTATTTACATTCCGTAAATATACCCGTAACATTTGCAGCAACCAATCAGCCACAGAAGCACCCCACGTCTACTTGCCTCGGTTCAGCGACCACCGGCTACAGGTTCCGACCGATCTGCTATCTCGAAAGTGTTACGTCTACTGTTCTCATGATCATTAATCAGAGCCCCAGCGCATGCACGGACGTCTAAATAAAATATCATTCTAACGATTCACTAAAGCCAACATCATCCGCGTATATACCGAGCTGCTTTCCAGGTCGTTCTGTTCTACGCGTCTTTTACACCTGTCACGGTTCGCCGATCAGACTTTTCACTGATCAGCCGGCCTGAAAACACGTTCCACCATCGCGATGTATCGTGTATACTCTGACAACATTAGTCACGGTTAGGGTTGTTCCGATACCACCACGGTGTCGATACATGTACTCGTTACTTGGATGGAAATAGAAGTATTGATACTACTCGGGTATGGGTGAAGAAGTAGCGATAGTTTTAAATACTGGTATCGAATGGATTATCATTCTTCGTAAAAAAATGGACAGCTGCATTATCCATGGTGCCTCGACTCCTGTAATCACTTCCTTTTACATTGTCAATCACTCCAAAAGCAATACGAATAAACAGAACAAAAATTGACGGTGGATATTTTTTGATCAGAAAAATACGTTTTCTATCGGGTCTATTTATTTGGCGGGAGATCGCTTAGTGTGGAAGCTTATGATGTTTACGGCTAGTAAAGCCCGTTGTCCTTTGGAAACACCGCCCGACGATAATTTTTCTTCCTGACAATATTAACAATTAAAAAAAAAATTAAAAAACATTTTTACGCTTTTCTTTTGATACCTCATAAGTATCGCACAAGTATCGATACTAAAAAGTCTCGATATAGGTATTTTACTTGTATCTTATTTACTAATATCGAAATAACTCTAAATAATCATAGTACCAGAGTACCTATTTAGTATCGCTCGAGAAGTACAGATTTGTTTCCAAAGAAGGTGGCAGTTCTTTCCCAAACACTCACTTTTCTCGAGGCAGGTAGTCTTTTCGATTTGCCATTATTACCTCATCGCGTAAAGGGGTTGTTCTTAAATTACGCAGGCCTCGCAAGGGTCGTGAATTTCTTAGAAATGGAATTATATAAACCGTTAAAAGAATCTTAATACCAGAAAAATTGCAATCTAAAAAATACCCATGCCATAATACGCGCTGCTCACGTTCGTCGCGGCAACAGCGGAAGAAGTGGAGGGGATAGCGGTCAGCTTGTTCCGAGGCAGAAAGCTCCGTCCTTCTTTCGGAACGCTACTGTATTAAGGCAGGATACCACCTTTGACTGCGATTTTGGAGGCGTTTTTCATGATTTTTTTTTGCATACAAAGACTGATCAGAAACAAAATCGGTTTAATTCATTTATTAATGTAACTTTAATCTGTAATTACATATTTTTTGAAACTGAAAAAGTAAAAAATAATCTCTTGAAGGTGGCGCCAAAATACAGATGTTTTCAAATCGGCGTGTCAGATTACTCTTATAATTATCATCGGATTGACTTGAAACTTTGCACAATTCTTCCCTGTGGCATAATCTAACGATGTACGTAGGGATTTTACGAAATATCGATTTTTAAGAAAATGGCGGTCATTTTAACAAAAAAGCGCAATTTTTAGGGTAAAAAAGTGTATAAAATTGCGCACCAAAAAAAAAAAATATAATAACGCTACAGCAAAGTCCTACGTACATCATTAGATTATACCACGGGGAAGAATTGTGCAAAGTTTCAAGTCAATCCGATGATAATTATAAGAGTAATCTGACACGCCGATGTATTATTAACATCTGTATTTTGGCGCCACCTACAAGAGATTATTTTTTACTTTTTTCAGTTTCAAAAAATGTGTAATTACAGATTAAAGTTACATTAATAAATGAATTAAACCGATTTTATTTCTGCGCAGTCTATATATGCAAAAAAAATTCATGAAAAAAAAACGCCTCCAAAATCGCAGTCAAAGGTGGTATCCTGCCTTAACCGCGCATTTCTACGAAGTGGACAGTTGCAGTGGATGTAAAGGGTGGAGAGAGCCCCTTCTGCAGATATTTCCCAAGATCTCGGTGCGCCGCGCCGGAGAGATCCGAATGGCAGAGGGAGGAGGGTCGGGGCTTAGGTATTCCGCCACGGTGGTGAGTTTACTCTGGGATGCTCGGCCGATGGGTAGGGGGCGCAGAGAAAATCGTTGAGAGTCGACAATCCCGTGGCCTGACATAAATTAGTCGTGGGTTAAATCCCTGCCTAATCCATCATAAATAACTCCGCGCAGATGCGTGTGTGCGCGCGCGCGCGCCCGCGTACCGGGGGATTCCGTCCCCCCTAAATTATTTCGAAAAGATCGCGGCTGCGGCGGTGGCCCACGTGCTGCGTATCAGGCCGGCCCAAAGCCGACGCGCGTGTGGGTTGCGCGTAATGCGGCGCTCGTACGGCTGGCCGAGTGCTTAACCACCTGCCAAATGTACGAGGATTCTTTAATCCCCATTGACAATTTGCCTGTCTCCTCGTGCCTTGAGCGGGCTCGCGCAGGGGAAAAAATCTCGCAGAGCGTATCCTCGGCCGTACGGCGGTCGTAAATTTTTGAATTTGACCGTCGCGCTGCCAACATCCTTTTATTTCTCTGAAATCGCGCGCACGCGTTTCCCGGGCGAACCTTTTTAATGTTTCGACTCGCTGGAGTGCTCTGTCTGTTCGATGCGGACTGCTCGCGGGCTAGACTCCGTTAAGTACGCAACGATGCTGTGCATGGTAAGCGGAGGATTTTGGAGTCTAGAGTGGGGGGAAATTATGGTGGAGACATTTTTAGGGGTTTAGTTTAGGTACGATGCTTCATTTCAGGTTTTGGTGGTATTATGGCTTTATTACGGGTACTCTGCCCTCCTTAGTTAAATTGTCCTATTTAGCATTTTTTCAGTTTTTGAGATATGTTGAAATATTTGAAGTTCCACGCGTTTTTTGACTTTTATGTAACGTTAGAAAACTCTACGTGCTTTGTACAAATTCATAAAGAGTCTAATGTATTTAATTTAATTTCTTTCAAAGTGGTTAAAATATCTTACCTAATACAATTAATTAATTGGTACGTTAATAATACATTCCTTACCGGTATACTTATTACAAAAAATTAATTACGATATAATGAACATGTTTTGATTTGAATGAAGGAAAATAAGAATACTTTAGTTTTCTTGGTTGTTTCAAAATACTAGATAGGAGATTTTAACTTAGGAGGCCAGTACTGATATTGTATAGGCACGTGTTGCAAAGAATATACGTAAATGGGGAGTGGAGATAAAAGATAAAGGAGCTGATAATCATGGTAAATTTATAGTAAAGAACATTTCAATATTTACGCCCCAGGTTTTTGTTGTTGGTCATATGGGGGAATTCTTCTAAGGCAGTCATTTACACAGGTATCAAAATTATTTTTTTTTAATGCATTTTAATAGATGCTTCTTTTTAAAATTTCTTTCTTTATTTAATTTTAGATTGGTGATCCCTGATTGTCAATATATTGAAGATTTATAGTTGTTGATTCAGAATTTGGGAGTCTGGAGTCTTGTGATTAAATTCAGAATTTTAAAATTTTAATTCTCAGGTATTTTTTCGCAGTTGGCACTTTTTATCTCTCATTTACCAATTCGTAATTTTCACATCCTGCTCCTAAATTCGTACTTTTCAACTGGCAATTCCCAGTTCTCCCTCTCCAATTGACTAACCCAATAAAAGAAATTAATTTTTCTTATTTCATACGATTAGTACAACCTATTGGAATATCTACATTATTGCTACTAACTACTAACTAAATTTCCCAAAAAAGCTCTTAATGCCTCAGTTGGTACTCCCACACTTTCACTCTTCAATTCGTATTTTCCCCTCCCCTCCCTAATTCCCATTCCTCAGCCACAATATTCCATTCCTACCTTCCACCTGAATTAATACTCTCACTCCTCGATTCGTCCACCCGACCTCCCACTTCCTCCCCCACCCCGCGCAATTCCTTCCTCCCCAGTCCTCCCCCCTCCAGCAATCCCAAAACCCCAATAAACCACGTCTTTAGTGCACACTTATTCATCAGGCGCAGCCCACGCAGTTGCCATCTCCCGCGACGTAAACTTGATCGACACCGGTCGTACGTTCCATCCGCGATAAACCGGCCTCGTCATCGTCGTTATTAACTGCGGTTTCCACCGCGTAGGCACATTCGAGTCCCGATATCCCCCCGACGGGAATACGATTCATAAAACCGCGCGTACGCGTGTACGTGCGCCTTCCTTGCCGCGTAAAGTCACCCTCGTGCGGCAACTTTCCCCGAAAAGATCGATTCTCTTTATTTACGATCCGAGCGGGGAGGCGGGCGCGTTTCCCTGCCGGTGGCCGGAGAGCGTACGACGCTCACGGCCACGCAGACGCGTTTACGCGCGTTCCGCGATGCTAAATCTATCCTCTGCATTCTGCACGCGTCCTGTAATTCACCCCATCGCGGTCTGCACCTCGGTTCTTTAATATTAATGGACAAGTTAGCGGACACCCTCCTTCCCTAGCGTGCAATGATACCAAACCGGCCATGCCGCGCGCTCTCTGCCTCTATTTGCTGTACACGCCACCGCTTCTGTGTATTTTTTGCGCTGGTATGCTTCCTCTGCTCCCGAAAGTATAAAGTTTTTTACGTTTGACGGAAGACCGACGGGTAAATGTATTAATGTAAGTCGTCTTTGTTGGAGATTTTGAAGAAGGAAGTGGTGGGATAGAGGAGGAATATTGTTTCAGTGTTGTAGTGTTAGAAGCTGATTGCTTGGAAGTGCTATTATTTATGGGGAAGTTTCTCGTGGAGAATGATACTTCAGTGATTCGCAACCTGCGGGTTGCGACGCTCAAGTTGGTCGCGAAGTGTTTTCTGGGGGGTCGCCACGGTTTTTATTTTAGTATTATTAAATTGGAATTATATCCTGAAATTCCTATTTTTAATGTGTTACTCTTTACCTAATTTAATTTACCTTGTCTTATAAGGGGTGGGGGTGTCGCAGGTTCTTTGAATATTATAAGATGGGCACCGCGATTCGAATAAAAAAGAAATTAAAAACCCGACTGCTTAAAAAGCGTACAAAAATAACAAAAACAAGACTTAATTTATTTATACATAGCATATTATTTATCATAAATAGGACAACAATAAGATGATAATTTAAATTAACTCAATTGCCTGCAGGAGGAGGCCTTAAATCTTTTGATGCAAATGATTTGATGTGATTACATTCGAAAATTTATTTCGAAATAGAAAATTACTCTTCAATTTTATAGAATTCGTGGGATTGAATGAAATACTGGTTGCTACATTTCAAACTTCAAAATTAAGCAAAAGTGTCGCTGATAGGTCGACGAGTATTTAATTTAAAATTCAAGGGGTTTAAATTAAGTCTTAGCTGTTTAAAAAAAAAAACTGTAAAAGTCTTTAGACTTCTTATAATGGTAAATCCAGTGTGAAAATACTTATTAAGCAGTAGTGTATATATATATATATGTGACCCCCGATTCCGCGTACGCATTTATTTGAGCGCGTTTGAAGATCCCGCGTCTTCCTTTTCTTTCCCTCTGCTTGGCGGACACTCGAGGGATCCCGACTTCCGTGGCTGTCGCGAAACCCGCGCGAATTGAATTATTAGCCGGAAGTCCAGCTATTGCGCTTGAATAATTGCTGGAAAGAAGGCCTACGCCAAGTAGAGACTTGGGCGGGAGCCCGAAGTTCCCTGTGGAATTTACTCGTTCACTGAAAAAGATTCTATACATTAAGTCCGCAGCTTGAAGTATTCTTCTTCGCAGTTTCTAAAGATTACCCTAACTTCTCAAATATTGAATTGACCCAAAAAGAATGATGGCCAATTCTGAGAAAATGAACTTTTTCGAAAATTCTTTATCGCCATATTTTAGGATATCAACTTCTCTTCGATATCCTTTACAGTTTCTCAGATACTCACGATAATATGAAAATTCACAATTTATTTGGGGGGTTGTTTTCACCCCCAGAACAGTTTAATTACCAAAACAAAAAATGGTAACGTTGTTAGCATAACATACACTTCTTCAAATTTTGAAATTTTTGTGAATTCTCGAGTCGCCGAACATCCCCCGCAAGGCGACTCGCAAACCAAAGACACAAATCTCTATTTCCCCTGATCGGGGCCAATGGATTGCTAATACTCGCAACATAATTGCGCGATACATCAACGCTGAGGTGGATCAGCTTAAAGGCGCTCGTACCCCGGACGCATAGTGGCCCGTATTAATTATTACCGGCCGCGATATAACTCTCGCACAGGAAAAAACGAGCAAAGGGGCCGGCAAATAAGTAAATAGGGCCGGGCGAAATAATTGTACGTCGTGCGTGAAAGATTATCTTTTATCCCTAAAGCGCGGGGAAAATAAATCTGCCCGCGAATATTTATGGACGCGCGGCAGTTCGACTGCGCCTCTTTTCGACGTACGCTGCTCAACATTCATTTCTACTCCATTCTTTTTCCTCTATTTCGCTAGTGAACCGCGAGACACAACTGTGCCACTCGCGCTGCCCCGTGCGCCTGAATGACGCTGCACGGTGGTATAATTAGATACATTACGATTTTTCTTGAAAGGAGAAGGTAGAAAAATAAATCAGTGGATGCAGAGGAGAGTTGCCTCCACTCGTAAAACTTGCTGGGGCAGTCGATTTTAATCTCTGTCGGGTTTCAAACTTGTGCGAGTACCGTAGAATTTTATAAAAATAATTGTATTAATTGTAGAAGAATAGTTAAAAACTATAGAAAAATATAAAATATGAAAGTTATTTAAGTTTTAATTTTCGCTCCACAAGGGGCGTGATTGAAAGATTCTTTCAAATTTGAGTTCTAAGGTTAATTAAGCAAATATGACAGTAGATTGAAAGTATATAGGTATCTTGATTACAGAGTTTAGTTAAATCGAAATCTGGAGATTCCAAGTCCATCCTTCGATTGGATGGAATTTTATATTTTAAATTGAAGGAATCAAATTTCGTTTCGCAGTACCTACCTACTTAAGAATCAGTTGATGCGTGCATTCTCCGCGTCTACTGTTACAGATCGCTTCTTTAGAAAATCTCTTCGCGTTACGAGAGGAGTTTACCATTATCCCACATTTTACTACAAAGAATCGTTCTTTCTTCTCGATCGTATCACGTCGACCTGCTCTGTATTTTCATGCACAGTTCAGTGGCCCTCGGTCCCAGAGCCTGGAGACCGATCCTCGGGGTAGAAAAACGAAGCGCTCTCGATTCGAGGGTGGAATGAATTCGATCTTCATACGTGAATGACTGGAAGGTATTCGGGTTGAAGCGTCCAGGGGCTACTCGAGGTTTCTTCAGATCTCGTCTGACCTGACTCGATTGCGATAGTCCAGGTTGTTCTCCTTCTTCTCCTGGATCACAGTGGAAGAACAGGAAGCCAGGTAGAAGTTAGGACCTTTTTCTTCAGTCCGTTCTACCCTTTGAGGACACTGCTCGTGTAAATAGACATTCCTTTCTAACGATAGCCACGAGTGTGTTAATATTTTCCTTGGCGAGCGGGTTGAATCATTCCTGGATTAGTTTTTATCAGACAGAAGGGTGCGGGATATCTTCTCAGCGGTGGACTTTGGAAATTTATTTTTGCTTAGAGGGTTGCTCGAATTACCAGGGGAGGATTTGTATGGAAGACTAGGCTGCAGATTTTGGGTGGAATAAATTGAAAAAGGTTTCAGCACAGAGGCTTGAGACTATTTTCTTCGTTTAGGAAAGTATTGAATTAATTTTAAAATTGCCTTAACTCTTTTATCACGTCACTGCTATTAAAAGTGTAAATATTTAAAAGGTTTGTTTTTACTTTGCCATGGTATTGTTGATAATTCGTATTATTTACAAAATTGAATGCTGGGGCAATCCCGAATAAGGAAGACGTTATCAAAATTAAAACTAAATCTTAATAAAGGACTACAAGTGAAGAGAAAGAAAACTTAAAAATTAAACAAAGTACCGAAGGTTAATGATAACAGTGGTGATGAAAATGGTGAAGACATTTGTATTTATGTCCGAGAATCATGTGGTTCATTGAAACTGAATGTTGGGTGCAGTTTAGAGCTGGGTCTAATTGCCATATCTTCATGATTTTGTATCTGTTCAATTCACCAGAGGGGAAAAAATCTTAAAATATAAAGATCTTTCTGCTGAATTTAAGGAGTTAAAATTTTTTAATGCAAAAGCAATGAAAACTAAGTTATGAAAACCAAAAGCCAGAGTTCAATGTAAAGGAATTTCAGCAAAAAGAAAAGAAACTTTAATTACGAAATTGAAGCCAATCGCCTTGCCTTTTGAAAATCATTAAACGTGTCTAATAATAATGCCGATGATGATTATTAACTTTAAATCGTTATGTTCCTGTCTATGTTTAATTTGTTCCTATGTTTTAACTACCTAGTTTATGTCAATGTTACTTTTCTTTAAGTTCAAACACGATTTCAAGTGTTTGCTATATTAAAATACCCTAACTTACTTTGTTTACTAAGTTAAAATATCCTATCTGAAAAAAATGATATTAGACTGCAACGAAATAATGACTACATTTTTAAAATTAAATAACAAAATTAAAAGCAAGTACGGCACAAAGAAAATTATTATTAAACTACAGTTTTCCTGGAAGTTTCAAAATGCTAGATAGGACCTTCTAACTAACGAGGGCAATAACAGTCCTAAAAAAAACTTCTTCCTCTAAAAAGAGAACTTCTCCTCAAACGTAAACAGACATAGGTATAAAATTATTCACAATACCTACTCTTTCAGAAGCTCCAAATACTCATCAATCCCACTAAAAATTCCCAAAGAAACAAGCCACCCTAAAAAACAAAACAATACTCACCCACACACGCGCACATTTCCCTTTTCAAACCACCAAAACTGCAAACCTCCCAGAAACCACCCCCAACCGCGCGCTCCGAAGAAGCTCGTCGCTCAGAAGAATATCCCCTCGCAGCGCAGCCTGTGCTGGTTGCCATCGCGATCGCTGCCGATTTATCGAGGTTCCGCAAGGGCCCGTGAAAAATGGCGCTGGAATAAGCGCGCACATTCGTCAGACAAATTGACCATTTCCATGTCGGGGACTGACCCTCTAGACAGCTAGTCGAGCATGCATGTGGGTAGGTAGGTAGGCCTCGGGCTGCCACAGCCCATTACGGTGGTGCGTGTACGCGCGTATATGAGGTGGCCCTTTTTTTCCCTTTTCTTCCCTGTTCCTCTCCTCTCCCTTTCTTCCCTTTCTCCGCATCCTCCCCTCCTCCCACCAAGGTGATTTCCGTTCGACTCGTTCCCAGTGACTCACAGAGTAGCTTGGGAACGCAGCCGCGGTAGAAGAAGAGAAGCAGGAAGAAGAGAAGTAGGCTCCGATCGAGAGGCGCGCGGCTGCGAAAGCTGTCCTCTTTGTTGCGTCCTCCTCCGGAGGGCACACGCGGTGGGGTACGCCAAGGGGTTGCGTTGCGCGCACTCGAGGACTCGAGCACGACCGAAGAAACAGCAAAAGGAGACGGGGTAGAAACTACTACCAGAGAGAAAAAAAAAACAGAAATAATCACCCTCCTCCCTGCGTCTTTTCCGATTCTCAGCCACCCTGCGCCGCGGATACCTCCCACCACTAGATCGCTCTTGATCCCCGCGCGACGGGAGCCACGGATCGGGCACGGAATTAACGAGAGAGAAGAAGGCCGGGGGTTCGCGATCGCGGTAACTGGGGCGTGTGCACCCGGGGGTGAATGACGGGAAGGTGGAGAAGGAAATGGCGGAAGAAGGAGCCCCGGGAGTGCCTTAGTAGTGGGTAGCAGCGGTAGTGGAAGAAGCAGAGGGTAGAATGAACGAGAGGATGGAGAGGCACTCTTGATTTGCCCGGTAGCTGGATTTTTCGTGGTCGACCTTTTGTCGAAGGGAGCCCCCGGATCCTCTCGCGTGGAGAAAGGGGGCCACGCGACGGAGGAGGGCGGTGTACAAGAGGTGTACGGGCAAGAAGGTAGGGGTAGGAAGGGTGAGGCCGCAGTGGGGTGGTCGAGGGAAAAAAAAAATGGCGAATCTCCGCTAACAAGCTTTTCGCGCGAGAGCTTGTTTCCCACAAGCTCGAGGCGGCCGCCTGCCGCTGGATCCTCGTCGCAGAAGTACACTCGAGCGGAGAGAAAGCCGAGCGTGCGAGCGGCCGCGCGTGTTGCCCCCTCTCTCCCGCGGAACCCGCACCCCTCCTTTCACTCGAAACCCCCTATGCCCCTCTTCCTTCCACCTTCGTTCGCTGCGCCACTACAGATCGGGTAGCACATACGCCGCGGGACGCTCGAGCGCTCTCGAGCATCCTCGAGCGCTCCACCCTTTACGCCAAGCTGCTCTCTCGAAAATCCAACCCTTTTTGGGTCGCTCGACCAATCGCCGCCAGCTAGGCTAGCCGCTTGCATCCGCTCGCTATACGCTCGCGGTAACTTCCACCTTCTCTCGCTTTTTGCTCCTAGTCTCTCCGTGTCGCCTTCCCCCGGCAGCCACCCCCTCCGTCAACCCCCTTGCTCTCGTTATTAGCCGAAAGTGGCAGCGCGGTGCACCGCGAGAAGAGGGAACGTTTCGCCTCGAAATTCTATTTTTCCACCCCCCGAACCCCCTCCAACCCCGTTAAGTGTCCGTACGCCACCGCGAGTGGCTTCTTCTTCTTCTTCTTCTTCTTCTTCGCTCTCACAGCCTGCTCGCTTCGCTCCTGTTCGCTCCGCCGAGAGAGCCACCCCCGCCCTCGATCTAGCACGATTGCTCCTCGACTCCCGCTGCACTTCCGGCTACCTGTGCCCTCCTCGACGACTCTCCTCTTCAGGGGAGGAACCAGGCAAGTGGAGCGATACACCCACCCCCCACGCTCGGCACCATTTCTCTTTTTAAATCGTTTAGTCGTTGCTCTCGCGGGTCTTCTTTCGGACACTTGATTCGTACCTTTTCTCTTTCCCTAATTTTCTTTTTTTTTTTTAGTCTTCTTTTTGTACCACGATGCGGTGAAGACTCTTCTTTTACAGTCTTTAATCGCGTGTTTCTCTTTATTACACTTCGCTGGGTTTTGTTTTTTTGGGTCCAGGGTGATCCTTCACCGGGCGGGATTCTATTCGTTTCCTATCTGTTGCGTTCCCCTTCGTCGCTCTTTTTCGAGTTAATCCTGGCTTGGAGTGGTCCAGTTTTTCATGGCTGGAGCGGTTTGTGTAAATGTTTCGTATCGATAACGGCGTTTGCGCGGAGCCGGTGAAGTGTTACGCAAACTGCTTTGAATAATATGAAATGGTTTAGGAGTTGAGGCTTATTTACGATTAGAGATTTGACAGGGATTTTATCTCGTGGCATTCAATTTCTGCTGTTTGGAATGCTGGGTGGTTTACGGAAATTTATCGAAGAAAAATTGTTTTAGAATTCAGCGAATTTCTAGCGGCGTTCTGTGCCCGTGGTATTTAAATACTCTAAGTGCCACGTACGGAGGTATTAATCTTTCTGGTTAACACGCCGGAAGACAAATTGGCGATGGCGACGCTGCTGTAGCCGGCGACTGGTATTTCGGATATGTCCACTTGGCAAAGACAACGGGGACTTGGAAAAAGACAGAAATACCGGGCGCGGGCCACGGAATTACATCGACGCTAATATAATGCTGACCCAGCCTTCACCCCTTCCTGTCGTCGACAGATTTCAAAGTGTAATATAGATGTTGACTATGAAATTGAAAGAAATTCGGGGAGAATAATGTATTCCATTCTATTTTCCACTGTGGGAGATATTTGGCTTTGAAACGGTGCCAAGGGGCCACCATTGTTATCGAAATCCTTAGCGAACCTTCAATTTGATATTACACGATCAAAAATTTCTAGAAATTTATAAAGTATCTGGTTAATTATCATATTGAGAACTAATGAAGATTAATTGTACCTAAGTACATTTTTACAAAAAGAAAATTCAGCATTCTTTTGATACCATGTTCTTTTATTTAATAATATGAGACAATTTTTTTAAAAAACAAGCTTTTATTAAAAATCTAAAGGAACAAAATAATTTTATTATCGGTCTAAATGACTACCTTAAAAGAATTCCCTCGTACGACTAAAAATAAAAGCGTGGACGTAAATATGAATATTTAGAATGCTCTACGTATTTTGATACATTAAATAGTTTTCGCATTCTGGTAGAGCGTCCTTATGGCACGAGTTTTTTCTACTTGATTGCGAGTAGTCTATTAATTCCTCGATTCAAAATCTGTCCTGAGATGTAAACAGATTAAAAGTCAACACAAAATCGTACCGTTCAGCAATTAGTTTTTGCATAAATTTTAATATTTATTATTTATGCCCCACGATTCTATTTTTAATTGAATGAGAGAATTCTTCCAAGGCAGTCATTTAAGCCTCGTTCACATTAGTCAAGTCTACTGGCTTCATGTGGCTTGAAATCAGTGAACTAACCTGTTATTCACTTAACTTGAAATATCCTTTCAAGTTTCAAGCGAAGTAGAGAGTGTTTCAACTTTTCTTGCTTTGAAATAATACAACTTGAATTGTGTGAACGTACGTTCAAGTGTGAACTTAAGTTCACGAAGCGACTCGAAGCCAGTAAACTTGATGTGAACGAGGCTTTAGGCCGGTATCAAAATTATTTTTTCCTTTTTAGTACATCTTAATAAAAGCTTGTTTTTAAAAGAATTTTTTTTACTACTTAGATATAAATTATTTTATGCTTTTTAGTGATAATATTGTATTGTCATTGGAACTACGTATGTGTGCAAAGTTTCAAGTCTTCAAGCTTCTATTTTTAATCATATAAAATCATTTTTCTAAGGCAGTCATTTAGGCCGGAATCAAAATTATTTTTCCCTTTTTAGTACATCTTACAAGGAGAGTATTTTAGGTGTCCGCCTCCGATCATTTTGATTTTTGGATATGTTATAGAGGACCGAAAAATAAGAAATACGTGTTTTTTATTTTTCCCCCTTTTCAGATTTCTGGGGTGAAAACTGCGTTCAAAGTTAGGGTTGAAAAATCATTTTTGTGGAATACCTCGAGAAATATTAGAGATAGGGGAATAGTGTCAATGGACGAATTTTGTGTCTTTGAATGCGAAATATGACTGACTCACCAGATTTTCAAAAACTCCATTTGTTTTAATAATGCATAAAAAAATCCTAACTTTGAACGCAGTTTTTACCCCCCAAATTTGAAAGCGGGGAAAATAAAAAAACCCGTATTTCTTATTTTTCGGTCCTCTATAACATATCCAAAAATCAAAATGATCGGAGGCGGACACCTAAAATACTCTCCTTGTTAATAAAAGCTTATTTTTAAAAGAATTTTTGTTACTAGATATAAATTATTTTATGCTTTTTAGTGAAAATATTGTATGTGTGCAAAGTTTCAAGTCCCCCGGATACGTGGAAAATGGTCCCAATTAGTTTACAAGATTTCACCCTAACAAACTAAATAGTAACTAACGAATTCGCAAGTGAAGCCAAAAATAAAAGCTTCTAATAAAAAGAAATCGACCTTCAAATCCCCAAAACGTCTCCACTTACAAAAAAAGAAGCCATGCAACTTTTTAATAACCTCCCAGGCAACATAATCCATAAATAATTCAAACTACGCGATTTAATTGGGACACCTTGTATACACAAAGCATAAAATCGTGGGATTATTTATACAACAAACGAGGTCCAGACACTAAGCATACCGCAAAGAGTACAACCTTTGCGACTTATCTTATCTCCGCCAACGCGAAGTGATTGGCCAACGACGAGTTAACTCGTCATCCCCTATCAACAGCTTCGAGCAGACACGGTACCAGTCTCACGCGCCAACCGCGCAGTCCCCCTCGATTTCGTCGTTTCATAACAACTCGGATAACGCACGCTTTGTCGATCTCGATCGGTCAGATCGGATCTGTTCGAATGTAGATCGCGTTCTGGGCCACGTGACTTCCGGAACGGTTACGGTGCCCGAGCAGTGATGGCGCAGAAGGGGTGCGGTGGATATTGGAGTAGTTTCGAATCGGACGAAATCGAAGCGCGTTACCTTATCTCCGGCGGACCGTAAAATGACGAAGCAACACTTTCCCCGGCTCTGCCCGCTCGCTTTAATGCCCCGCGTCGGCCGCAGCGTCGCGCCGTCGAGGCTGTTATCCGTTCTCCGACTTTCGACGATCGGAGAAACGCCCGGTCGATCTCGACGAGCTGCCGTTGCGAAATTATTCATGCCTTATCGATGACATCGCGAGTTTTTGCGCGGCGCAAACCAGATGTCGATTCCTCGATCGCCGCGCGGTCATGCCTGCGTGCGTCTTTGGTCGTAAAGCCTGGATTACGGGGAAAAGGAAAGTTCCTGGCAGGTTGACGTTTAAAAGTATATTGATGATGATTTGAGACACTGAAAATAAGGACGGAATAACTCACGTTTTTTTTTTTTTTTTTTTGCGATATTGAGGTAGTAGAAGTAGTGTAGTCCAGTAGGCAGAGGCGGATTTTGAGGCTTGGCGCCCCTAGGCTAATATGTCCGCCGTTCTTTTTGTGAAATATCAGCAACTATTGTAATTTAAAAGAGTCCATAATTTCAAAATTACTTTACTATGTGAAGAAAAGTGAATTGTTTTTAAAGTTGTCTTGAGTCTTTGTGTGTAAACCTTTTCCAATATCTTTCGCTCAAAGTTTGTCGCTCCCTAAAATCTTTCGCTCAAAATTTGTCGCTCCCCAAAATCTTTCGTTCAAAATTTGTCGCTCCCCAAAATCTTTAACTCAAAATTTGTCATTCCTCGAAATCTTTCACTCAAAATTTGTCCCTCCCCAAAATCTTTCACTCAAAATTTGTCGTTCCTCAAAATCTTTCGCTCAAATTTTTCGCTCCCCAAAATCTTTCGCTCAAAATTTGTCGCTCCCCAAAATCTATCGTTCAAAATTTGTCGCTCCCCAAAATCTTTCACTCAAAATTTGTCGTTCCTCGAAATCTTTCGTTCAAAATTTGTCCCTCCCCAAAATCTTTCACTCAAAATTTGTCGTTCCTCAAAATCTTTCGCTCAAAATTTGTCGCTTCCCAAAATTTTTCGCTCCCCAAAATCTTTCGCTCAAAACTTGTCGCTTCTCAAAATTTTTCGTTCCCCAAAATTTTTCACTCCCCAAAACTATTCGCTCCCTAAAATTTGTCGCCACCCAAAATTTGCCGCTCCCAAAAATTTGGCGCTCTCCAAAATTTACCGCCCTGGAAATTTGCCGCTCCCCAAAATTTATCGTTCCCCAAAATCTTCCGCTCAGAATCTGTCGTTCCAAAAAATTTTTCGCTCCAAAATTTTTTGTCCCCGGATTTAAGGAAAAAGGCCCAAGCAGCAAACATTCCGAGGCACCTTGTATAAAATATAACAGAATTACAAAGATTAACGCACGTCTGATAGATATGAGAATTATGCGAAACACAAAAAATACATGTTTGAATAAAATTATAATTTTTTTCGGAAGATGTATGCATCGGCTGGGCGTATAAATCCGCCACTAAATAACAGCTTCATTATTACCTATCATCAATTACAATTAATTCAGCATTCCTACCGTGTTAATTTCAAAGCTGTTCCATCACTGAATATTCGACTTCTGTTGACGAGTGCTGCTTCCCAAAGGCGCGCAGGAATCTTTGGTAACAAGTTACATTAGACATGGACACGAGTCTCGGTGGTGGGCGCCATGATGTTGGTTACTTATGCTCAGCGTGGGCAGTAAAAGTGCATAGAAATGTGCTGTAAATTCAATATTCTAATGAAGAAGTCATTGTGCCACTTGTAACACATAGCATTCCTTGGGTTCGGCGCATTACCGTGTCTGTCGTCGATGAGACGATAACTGTGCCTCTTGCAGTGGCGTTTACCTCTCCCGCGATACTCAAACGGGTGTCTAGGAATACCAAACCAATAGTGTGGTTTCTGAGAAACCTCAAGACTAACGAGTAACGCGGAAAACGAGCTTATAGATCCATATCAGCCATCCAAAGATAATTAAAAAACGACCTACACTATTTTTTTTTCGATATTCCGATTAATTGCAATTTTTTTCTAATCCACAAGAAGAGGAATTTGAAAAATACATTAGGTATAGGTTGTAGAAACATTTTTTTTAACTTTCTGTGTAACTTCTACGACATTTAGCACTCTGTTTGTGATTACCTCGCAACAGTCGAGTAATCACGAACACCAAGTGTTTTGCTTTTTCACTATAAGCTTGATTTTTATTATAATTTTTCAAAAATTCGTCACAGTGCTTTATAGACGAATAGTTTAAGTATGTTTATAAATAATAAACAAATTCATTTCTCACATAGTTTTCTTTTTGTTTGCTTTTTTGCCTATTATACCCCACTCTCCCTTATTAATTCGATACAATTTAGATGTCACGCGTCGCCCGGATTCAATCAAAATATACAGAGCGCATACCTATACCTATACATCTCTCGGATTCAAAGGGTTAAGAAGACCAACTTGCCCCAATCCTCTATCCACCGATTCCTTTTCCTCCACCCACAATCTCCGCTCACTTCTCCCCTTACTCCTCCGTCCCCCGGACAGTAGCTATCGGTCCAGATCGCGACGGCGGACCTGCATGCCGGCTGTCGCCGCCGTCGGCAGCTCCGTCGAGCTGTAGGTGTGCACGCGGGACGAACGTCGGCCACGCTCGACGGCGATGCGCGTGCATATAAATGAGAACGGAAATAGGCGCGCAAACAAACAGGCAAACAAGCCGCATTCAGCGACCCGCGGATTGTTCTGTGAATTTTGCAGGAGTCATATTCATTTCTGAGATTGGCTTCTTCCAACTAGCCCCGTTCCCCTCCCCTCCCCTCCCCTGCCCCTGTTTCTCGCTCTGTTGCTCCCCGCCCGTGGGATCAGCGACGGTGAAACGATTCCATCTATCGGGGATGCCGGAGGTAACGGAAACTCGGAATAAAGCGAGCAAGGCTAAAGGAGGGGAGAGGACCGTTCCGGCTAAGAGAAAATGGATCCCGCGGCCTCCCGCAGGAGAGGAAACTAGCGGGGAGGAAACCAGCGACAGGACGGAGCCGATCGATCGATCCTTCTAGCCGGAAAAGTCGCTAGCTTGGGGACTCTTCCGCCTAGGCTTGCTCTGCTCTATGATTTTTTATAAGAGGATGGTCGGCGGGGGAGAGGGGTCCGGGAGCGGGGGGGGGGCTGGAGCCTTGTCCACGAAATTTTATCTATCGCGCCGTCCCCCTCCCGTGAAATTACTTCCGCTGTTTTATCGCGCGGGGCGCGGGAACTTGACAGGCATGAAAGTGGACACCGAGGAGATCGTCCGTGGGGCGAAGGGGTGGCGCTTATGGGGCAGTTCCTCCAGGATCGCACAGCGCGCCTCGAGCTCGATCAGCGTGGATGAAATACGCCTGATTGTGTCCCACCTTTGGTGAAGCTTCTTCGTGGCTCGTTTCTTTTGTACTGTGGGGAGAATAGTGGGACGAGAATGATTTATTTATATGGAGATCGGATCAAATTTGAAGGGTTGAAATTATGTTCTGTAGCTTCATTAAACCTTTGTTAAGGGTTTGTAGCATTGGAAAACACAAAGGAATGAATATTGTATTCACGTCTTTTTGTTTTTCAGTTGCACCACTTTAAAGAATTGTTGCCTAAATTCTGTTGTGTTATAAGTTCTCAATGTTTTATGTATTATTGAGTATCTTATTATTAATGATTTTGTACAAAAAGCTTTCTGAATTTACTTGGATTTTATCAATAAACAACTGTATAAGATAAAAATACGTTGCTCAAAGTCAGCCAAGGTTTCAAATACCTGAATTCAATCCTTTAAATGGTAGGGTTTAAAATAGGAGAAAAATTATCTGCTACTAGTTGCGATTAATAAAATAAATCTAATACAAACATTTCAGTTTATACCTAATAATTTTCCCGAATCCGGAAATTCATAAAATTCTGAAACATTGTAAATATATAGGTTTTTTATACTAATTACAACGCAATTTTCTGTATGCTGCCCAAATTCATTCGAAGGGGGTGAAATTAACCACCGAAAATTCGGTTATTTTCCGATTTTGTGTTACAACACGCGAACTATAAGAGATAAAAAAAAAAGTTTCAAGGCAAAAGTTCATCAAAAACATCATAGAAAATTTTGTAGTGCTGCTATACCTACACTTATTATTAATCATTGTACCATTTTCTGAGGTCCCGTCAAATTTCTGAAATATGTAGGGGAGACCGGGGCTAGTTGATACTTTATTCTGTTTTCAATTTTTTTCACTTTTATTTGATTCAATTACTTAATAAAAAATATGCCAAAGTATACTTTGGTCCTTCCTCTGTAATATATAGTAAGCAAAAACTTGAGAAAATACATACAAAATGAATGAAAAAATGTTATTTGGACGTATGAAAAATTTATCAATTTACCCCACTGCGGGGTAGTTGATACATTATTCTGTTTTCATTTTTTTCACTTTTATTTGATTTAATTACTTAATAAAAAATATGCCAAAGTATACTTTGATCCTTCCTCTGTAATATATAGTAAGCAAAAACTTGAGAAAATTCATACAAAATGAATGAAAAAATGTTATTTGCACGTACGAAGACTATTTACTTTTTCTCTATATAAACGAAAAGAGTTAAACAAAAACGATTGTTAACGTCAAGGTATCTGGACGTACGCTGGATCTTAGTAAAGAATTGAACAACAAACAGAATGAATTAAAGCAATTGAATCCTATGTAGCTAATCACTACCTACTTCAATTATAGATATTTCTAATTTACTAGCTTAGAAACTGTGGTTGAAGAATATTATTACTTAGTGTGTTACAATTATCAGAAATTATGGAAATGGGCTATCAGTTGATAAATCCACAACTCAGCATTCTAACTCAACAAGAGCCAAGAGCTTGAAACTCGATCTGAAACCTAAATAGTCGATCAGCTCCGAATGTATCGTTCCGCCTGGATCAATCTGCGCTCCTCTTATTGCAAGCGACCGCGATAGCGCGGTTTTCCGCGACATCAGCGCGGATCGGGATGAAAAGCGATCGCCCGGGTGATGCTCGCGGTAATAAGATAAAAGGGAGGCGGTCTGGTTCCCTCCCTGGAGACGAGTTCCGTGGCAGATTGCGTCGAGTGGTCTTCCTTGGAATTGCACGCGGTCGCGGGGCCGCGCATCGCCGTCTCCTTGACTTTCCTCCAGAGCAGATCGCGAGGCTCGCTGATCCCTCGATCCTCTCTGCACCGCGCGTATACAGGGTGGTGCAATGAGCCGCGAGGGTGCTTCTTTGTCGGAACGGTCGAATATACTGCCGTGTTAATTCGAAAGGCTTTTAGTATATATTTTTTGCGTAATGCTAATTAAATATTGAATCTGAATAAAAAGGTATCTAAATTATTTCTAAATATTTCATAAACTACAAAGGAAACTTAGTCCAAAATCCACGTATGTTCGAAGTATTAACTGTTATAAGCATCTTCAGTTTAAATGCAGATTTAGCTTTCTCATTTACTATATGTAGATAATTTCTTATAGATAAACTAGTTTTGTGCTACCGGACAGCAATAATTCAATTTAAGCGAAAGTTGCAGTATAAGCAAAGTAGCTTCTGAAAATGATCCGTTGCTTTTTTAGAAAACTAATAAAACTAAATAGTGAGAAGCAATCTTCATAAAAACGAAATATATTAACTCTGCACACAGGCTTGTGGTACTTATTCACAATCCCCTGACACTGTCACCATTTATGAATAGAAATAATCGAGGTGTGCATAATCTCTAACGAGATTTCTCGATTGTGAAAGTCGACTACTTAAATAATAATAAATACCAATCTTGTTCTTCTCAAACCCAGCTACTTATTTAAGAAAGATTTATAACACAAGATTCATGGCACAATAAAGTGTGCCAGCAGAAAAAATTGTTTAAATATTTTGAAAAACTAATCTTCATCAAGTTTATATTCAAATTTCAATTTTGTTTTTTCATTACCTACCTACTATATTTTTTCTTTACCCTCTTCCTCAAAATTGCCTCCCCCCTGCCCCTGAAAAATTCTACAGATTCAATCAACCGCGACTCTCCTTCCACCACGACTTTGTACCCACCCCGTTTATTTATTCCCATCAACAAACGAGTCCCACCTACAAATTTGTGCGCTAGTAGATACGGTGTTCCCGCCGCACCGCCAACGCTGAACCACCCAGTACGTGCACTGAATATTTGCCCGTGAAAGGGGAAAGAGCGGAAAGAAAGAGGATCTCTGGCCGATTCGCCGAGATTGCCTTCCGATGGGCGGCCAGTTCAGCGGTCTCGCGGGATGGAATGCAGAGAAATGTTTTCGTGGCGTCTCGCCACGGATTCCGGGCGTGGATATCTCGGGGCGGAATTGTTCTGGAAAGCGTTCCCCCCCCGAGCGACGAAAAGCGTGTCGCCTGCGGCAGCAGCGGGGCCCCCGGTCACCGGGGCGACACAGATAAACGATTTTATGAGCGTCGAGGAATCCCGATCGCCAAAGGTGACACGAGACACCGCGGCCTTTCCGCTCCCTTTTACGCGCTGCGCTTCGTGTCGCCCATTCCTCGGCCTTCGTTTTCCCCCTTTTTATCCTCGGGCTTGCCCCCTCGTGGGAGAGCTGGATCCCGCGAGCAACCACCGTCGATGCTCACTTTCTGATATGGTCCTTTTGCTCCCAATGCCCTCGTCTTTGATCATCCTCCGAGAATGGGTCATTGAGCCGGGGAACACTCTTCGTTTACCAGGGTTGGCATTCTTGCTTGGCAATCGAAGGGACGTTTTAAAGTCGAGGCAGAGGACTGGCTGTTGTAGTCTGCGAGTCGGTAGCCATTCGATTAGCGCGGGGTATGCTTTCCAACCCTTCCTGTTTCTGTAGTTTTTTTACGCGTTACAAAGTTTAAATTCTGCAAATCTTTATTGGCAGGGGGCCTTTGTTTAAAAACACAATGCTAGAATTTTTTAAATACTCGGTATCTCTTTTTACATATTTTTTTATATCCCTAAGTATCTATAGTGGGAAACAGAAGTAAGGGTATTGACCCTTCGTGGTCACACCTTATTATAATCGCAAATTGGTCACACGGTACCCCAGCGTCATTTTTTCAGTTATCATTTTCGTATTTTTGAATCTTTTAACTTTGCAGTGGTAATTGTACATTTGTAATAGGGTAAACTGGGGTAACTCCGTGATAGTTTTAGAATTTGTTTATTAACTGCTAATATTTACATATTCTGAAAGTGAGTGTAGGATATAATGATAGGTCAGACATCAGAGAAACAAATAATAGGTTAACTAAATTTATTAAGTATATTTAATTGAAAATATACTAAATTAAGTTGTCATGACATACTCTGGTTACTCCGTGATAATACTCTGGTAACTCCAGAGTTAATAGTTCTCGCTAGTTACTTTTTTATATTATTTTATAATATTTTACGTTAGTTTTCATTAGATTACATTATTTTAAATTATTGTACATTAATTTATATTCTTTCATATTATTTTATATTATTGTTATTTTGTGTATAATCGATCGTTTCATGATTGATGGATGGTATTTGCCATCAGAATTTCTCGAACAGCACAATCAGAAACGCAGTCTCAGGCACACGAAAAATAAGAATTTAGTCACTTTTCATAAGCAAAAATAACACTGATGCCTTATTGTATGATAATTTCAAGAGTAAGACTTATTAAAGTGTCATTTTCCCATAACTTACCTGCAGTTTGAACTTTCCATTTATCTTCTAAAGCACATATAATACATAATTAAGCGATCCTCCAAAACTAACACGAAAAATTTCACGAATAATGCGCTGCTGAGACAAAATGCTCTCTCACCCTATCACACTACCTTCAATTGACTAATTATTTCACCACAACATGAACTAGAAGATCAACGCTATCTGTTGGCTTTTGTTCCATTGAAATTGAGTCAGACAATTTCGACTTCCAGACAAATGAAAAAATACCACGAACTTACCCGAGTTTACTCTACTTATACAGTCATGGTCTAATAGTCTTTATCTAAAAATGTCAATTTTGATACGATAAAATTTGTAGTTAAAAATGAGCAATTGTCCTGAAAAAACGATTAAAAAAATTATTCTTTTTTTGCGATAAATCCCCTTTGGAAAACAGTAAAGGTGCGACATTTCAAATCGAAAATTGCTCTTGGGATGCAATTCACCCCGCGCGATCACGAAGGGTTAAGACACATTATTCCCCTCTCTTATTATTTATTATTCAAAAAATTTCACCCTGGATGTATCGACACTTTAAAATTCACAATGATCCCCCACGCGAACGTCAATTAAGTGTCACAGTAGATCTCCACGATCTTCCTTTCCCAACAGCTTGAAAAATCTGAATGAAAAGCTGATAAGATTCTGGGTATACCCACCTGTCCGCCACTAAACGCGGGGATATTGTGAGTTCGGATTTAAATATCTCGCCGTCATTCCGATAATTCTCGTGGAATGACGAAGGGCCGGCGATCTCGGGAGCAGCGGGATCGGGAATCGTTAATGGAGAGGGGTACGGATGGCGGTCGCCGAATTTCACCCGCACTTAATGCCCCTCGGATGCTTCTGAGCCTATTTCCGATATCGGCCAGCCGGTTTATAAAGTTCACCTGGCGAAACGACGTGCTCGAGTGACGCGCCGCTGGATCCTACTCGTTAATAAGTACCGCGCCAGTGCCCCCGAAGCAGAAAGCGGTTCCCTGGCTCTCCTCCACCGCCTCTGGTACTTTCTGCCATCCTTCTTGCCCATTTCTTTCCCCCTAAAATCCCCAAAACCGCCCTCGTCCCTTTTTCGCCTCTTCTCCACCTCCCAATTCTTGTTTCTTATTTTTATTAATTTTTTACTTACCTCTTTTTTGTGTATTTTGAGTTCTCTGCTTCTTTTTTCCTTTCCCTGGCTCTCCTCCACCGCCTCTGGTACTTTCTGCCATCTTTCTTGCCCATTTCTTCTCCCCTCGAATCCCCAAAACCGTCCTGCACCCCCTCGTCCCTTTCTCGCTTCTCCTCGATTTTTTACTCACCTTCTTTTTTGTGTATTTCGAGTTCTCCGCTTCTTTTTTCCTTTGTTCAAAAATTCCCCTCCCAGTCGTAGCCTTCTCCTGTAAGGAAACAAACCGACAACCTCGCGGTCCTTTCACTTCATTCATCCAGCAGTTCGCGTTTTTCTACATTCACAAAAAAAAAAGAAACGGCTACGCTCGCCTACCATTCGTTCAGCCACGAATATTCGCCACCAATCCCGCGTTCCAGGACGCGCATTAAAGCCGCCGCTAAACCGCGGCTATTCTCGGAAGGTGGCGGTGGACGAAGAAGTGGAGATCTCCTTTCTGCGACGCCTTGGAGCGTGGAAAGAGAGAGAGAGAGAGAGCACCGGGCAGGAGGGTAGATGCTGCCAAGGTATCCGCGACATTTCATAAACACGAAATCAATTTTAATCCCCCTGGGCCTGCGTCTGCGGCTTCGCTGGCCCCCGGTGTAGGCGAACCGTGCTTATTTATAAGCACCAGCGGGCCACTTCCTGCACGGGACCGTGTTGCATCCTCCCGTCGCTTTGTAACCGTGCAAGTGCGCCGCTAATAGACACGCCGCGCCTTTTCGCCGCGTTTAGTCCGTTTTTCGGGCGACGCGCACTTTTGGGGGCGACACTGACGCCGCGCGGATCGCGTACGCTACAGAGTGTTTCATAACAAGTGGGCGCAGGGCTTCTGAGGTGGTTTGGGAACATAGGTGTGTTGGCAAAAGTTGGGCAGATCTCAGAGAAGAATAGGTGAAACTTGTAGTTTGATATCGATGAGTTGTTTGTTTAAACTGAACAAGTCCATATTTCTTCATTTTTTGATAAATGCCAGTTTAAAGTTTCATAGGTTTTAATAAATCTGGTGACGATTGAATACCGTTGCGAAATACAAGACTTTTCTTCATATTGATTTTTATTATTCTCCTCTAAAAAAGTTGGAAGGTTCCTTAGAAGAGTTCTTAGGTATAGAAAACACTGTAAACAATGGTAATACTACAGTATAGTATAGAATTGGATTTTTGGCACTTGAAGTGTATCTCCACTTCCATTAAGGGGTCATGCTCAGTCAGGAGGACGAAAAGAGGGTGGTTTTTGGAATTTTTTTACTCAAAAGCTATAACACATTTCTCAAAAAATCTGTTTTCTTTTTAAGGATTGCACCTAGTACCGTGCATCGTAATTTTTTTATTTAAAAATATTTATCAGTAACTAAGTTATTGTTCATCACTCGAAGGTTCTCTAAAAAAAGGCTTCTGCGGTGACCATTGGTGCTCGAAAGTCGATCATCTAAAATAAAAATTCAAAAGAATTTACTTATTATATTATAGTATCTAGTATTTTAATGAAGGATTTTTCGAAATATTGATTTGGGGAAAAATGGCTGATGTTTAAAGTAAAAGTTTCAATTTTTATCATAAATCGTGCCTGATTTTCGTAAATTAAAAGAAAACTAAGTATCGGATAAAACAAAACCTTGTGGGTCGCTATCGAGGCATCTTGTCACGGTGGCGGTTCCAAACGGTGGGGCTTCTAACGCCTTCATTTTTTGTCTAGAATCAAAAACCAAAATACTCGAAAATTGAGAAAAATGTAGAGCTTAGGAAAAGAAGTGCGTTTTTGCTGGAAACTTTTTAATCTATTTATGCAACATTGAAGTATTCAAATTATTTTCTTTTTTTTTTTGATAATAAGTACTAGAAGTCCATCGATAATAGTTTGCAATGATCTAGTTGTATGTGTAAGGACCAGTCGATTGGTTGAATAGTTTTCTCTAAATTACCCCCACCGTTTCGGAACTTCGGTGGCCACGCTGCAGCCAAGATGCGTCGATCGCGACATCTACAATGCACATTTTTAACATAAATATTTGTTTTGTATCTTCAAAAGTTAAATATAAAGCCATAACAAAATTTCCAAATGTTTAGCGACTTGAAAGTTCATAATTTCTCCAGAAAAATTCCCAAAAATCGGCTAACTTTAGCGTTGTCAAAAGCACATATAGTCCCCCCTTAAAAACTGAGTTACTCTGTCCTCAATAAAGCCCTAACCCCAAAAAAGTAATCAAAACTACCACCTTCAGCTTCGCTACAAACCCATCGCCTCCCTAATCACTAATTACTTTCATTTCTCTTCGAAAACCACTTGGCAGCAAGACTCAGGAAGGGACCTAGAAATTCACTATATTAATAGCGCCCGGTATTCAGGTCCACACATCCATCCATCACCAGACTCCGACAATATTCACTTCTAAGTACTCCACTTCCTCCCACCTCCACTCCCCACAGCACCCAATTATCATTAGAAAACCGTTCCCCCAAAGTCACCCTAGCAGAGCCCCCCATCGATTTTCCCCAGCGAGCCTCCATAAACACCTTTATCGCCGGCCATCGGCCGCTCTCGAAACGGGTCCTTCGACTCTGATTAATGGCAGCGTTACCGCGCTTTCCACTCGCAGAATCGGTTCGAAAGCTCAGCCACCCGTCGTTCGCCGCGCTTCCACGGAAGTGTCGCATACGTCTTCGTTCCTCCCCACCCCTGTGCCTCGGCTGGCCGCGCGGCGTGGTTCCAGTCGCTCACCTGCCGCTCCTTCGCTCCGTGCGCCGGGGACCGGCGCGGCTGGGAGATTTAATTAAACCCACGCGTGACCGTAAATTATCGGGCTATCGACGGGCGTAGCTTGGCTGCGGTGGGTGTAGCAGCCGCGTCAAGGAATCGGACGGGCGAGGAAAAAGTGTCGTAGAAGGCGCTGGAGGGGTGGGGACGGTTCGGAGTAGGGGAAGGCAGGGAGGGGGTGGGGGTGGGGAGACGGGATACGCAGCGGGGTGCGTATAGTAATACATTCGGGCGTGTTGTGGTCGCTGTTAGCACCGTTAAACTAGCCTTTAGTGTTCCGCTCCGTGGGTCTTTGAGCCGCCGCCGACCACGCGGCAGCCGTGGGCAATAAAACGCGTTCGCCGTAAAACGGCTGCCGCCGCGCGTCTCTCCGGCGGTGCGCGGGCACGGCCTCGACCGTCGTCGTGGCTGCTCGCGGCACGCATCGTGCGCGCTCGCCCCGCGTGCCAGGGCCACGCACTGCACATCCGGCTGCACCCGTTCTCCTCGGTCCCGCGTGAGTCAGGGCGCGGTGGGGGGAGAGGAGCGCGGAGAGGGGGAAGTGCGACGCTCGGGCGGACACCGGTTAATTGGAGCTCGCGGACGCTTCGTGTGCGAGCACTGTAGGCCCCGCGGCGAATTATGCTGATCGGTCGTTTTAAGGGTACTGTATTTAAGCGTTGCTGTGTTTAAGGATGCTCGCAATTGTTTATGACTAGGACACGTGGGTTCCCCGTAGTTTCTCTCTCGGCGTGGAAACGCGACAATGCCGGGGAACAGAGGTCGCTGAAACTTCTTGGGAAAGAGTTCAGGAGTTCAGAGCGAGGCAACTATGTGAAATATGGACGGGATGGAGATATATTTTTTTACGAGGGTACATTGTCCGTGCTCGTCGAGCCGTGAGCATTCGGTTCGTTTGTTCGGCAGACGTGGAAAGCGCAACGGTGGCTCGGGGTTCCTCTGATCTGATCGTTAAGTAAGAGACACGGTAAAAAGGGGGCCAGACGGCGGACGGGTTCAGAGGGTAAACATCATCTGGGTAATTGGGAGAAAGTATAAAGAATTTTCTGCTAAATTGACCCGCCTGCCGGCGAGATGGAATTTTCCCCCTCCGCCTTGCGTTTGGCTGGTGCCCGGCGTCGCGTAGCCGCAATGAAAGTTTTCCAATAAGAAACGAAAGAGCTAATCAGACTTTCCCGGATGCCGGGGCCAGGGCTCAATGGCCCGTGCACCTACGTCTACGCCTCCCCTGTCGTTCCGTCCTCCATCTCGGTTACCGTCAACGGGGTCTGGCCTCCGCTGCTTTCGACGTCCGAAGCACGCTGGGAATCACTTTGCGCGCTCCACGACACCCTCTGACTTACTCCGTCCGGGGGGGAAGGAACGCGACGCCTCACCCCCGCCAGCTTGACACTCGGTGAACCGGATTTTCGTAAAGGAGGATAAACGGCGATGAGATCGCGTCGCCTCGGGGGGATTTTGAATCCCCGGCTCCCCGGTTTCTGTGGCCTGCGGTGGAAAGTCCCCGTGGAAAGTCGGGTCTCTTTTGATATTGGCAGGATATCCTTCTGATCTCGTTGAACCCTTCTTTTTCGGATATTTAAGGAACCGTGTGTTTTGGCGATGGGATTCAATTCGACCTTCTTGCTTTTCTTATTTCTCTCAAGGGTAAGATATAGGGAGACTATTCTGTACTGTGAAATATAGAATCTATATAGAATAGAAGGCCTTAGAATAAAAAGCTTTCTATTGGAAGTTCGTTATAGTGGGAACTAAATTGAAGAGTTCTTGTAGAAAACACTGTAAGTGCAAAAAGTAGAAAAAAGAAATTTTATCGAAAAATGTTATACGTGCCAAGCTATCCCTTTCATAATATTCAAATAACCTGCGGCCCCCCACCCCTTTTGTTAGATAAGGTACGTTTATTAAGGTAAAGACATCACGTTAAAAATAGATACTTATTTCAGAATATAATTCTACCTTAATAATAATTAAAAAAAACAAAACAAAAACGTGACGCCCCCCAAAAAACATTTCACTTTGGATCCACAGGTTGAGGATCACTGTGCCAATAGTAATACTATAGTCTAGAATTTGATTTTTGTCACTTACTGTGTTTTCTCGAGAACTCTTCGTTTGTAAATTTGATAATACTTTATTTTCCAATAAACTAAGTGACTCTAATCTAACCTTCAAGTTTCCATTTCAGTAACTTCGAAATCGAAATTTGCTTTTTATCTTACTCCTATATAATAATTTGTACCATCTTCGTGAAATACCATGCGCTGCCGTTTTCTCGAATATATTCGATCTTAAATCCCAGGAATCACGTCGAATCGGATTAGAGGTTTGGTGCTAATGCACAGCGCGGTGATTACACTCCCGTGCACTGCGAACCGACCGATTCGAACGTGGCCGGGTGATATCGGCATGGAGTGGGGGTTAATTTGCGGAAATATCGCGCGGGTAAAATGATCCGGCGAGCGAGCCCCGCCGTCGAGATACATCTGTTTGCGTATCACGGCAATGTAAACATCGTGTGTTGATGCAGGGCACTATTATGCGGCGCAGCAGAACGATGAGGTTGTTCGGTGCCGCGCGCACAAACACGAATTAACTCCGATTGTTGGGGCTTCGACCGACGTCTCCCCCGGCGATACGAGACGCTGCTATTCGATACGGAAAAACGATGCTCGATCGCCGGATTTTTCGCAACATTTCCAGTTTGAAAGCTTAATATTTTGGGGGTTGGAATTTTAAAGATGGGGGAGGAGGTGGTAAGGGGAAAAATAGTGAAATTTGAGAAGGAGAGGCGGTTGCAGCAGAATTTCATTATTTCCAAATTTTTTAAATTATAAAGAAATAAGGAGGGTTCAATTTTTTTTCAGTTAGTGGAAGAAGTTTGATTATTACGGGTCAATCCACCCACTGTATAGGCCATTGTTTCCCAAATTTTTTCGAGCCACGAAACTCCCCCTTATATTTGCATAAAAACTTATTTTCAATAGGATAAAAGAAAACACATTAAAAATAGATTTTTCTTAGATTAATTAGTTTAAATTTGTACTTTCATCTGGGCAAACAGCTTCAAAATTCGTGGCTGAGTGTTCGTTAAAGCCAACCTCGTGTCATCCTCAACATTCAGTCGATTCCTTGCTATATAGAAATAAATAAGTGTTGAAAATCTTCGTGATGGAATTTTCTATAAAAATAATTGCAGCTAAAAGTAACCGTAGCACCCACCCAGAAAACGCTTTACAATTACCTTGGAGGTTGGCAATCAGTGGTATGAAGTTGACTACACTATGTGATGGGCGTGGCTAAACTGTATAGTGGGGGAAATTGAGCGACACAGTGGGGGTACCTCCTCAGTGGCATCGAACGACCACCTGATTTTGACCTGACTATAGTGGTAATAAAAGTGCACAAAATTAAGGGGTAGCTATTACACCTATTGCTAAATAGTTTCCAGTTAATACAACAGCGACTAAACACAGACTCTATCAATCAGAGTTCATATTACTATTAAAACTATATAAAATGATTTTCAAGAAGTCTCAGTCTAAGAATTTTCATTATATTCTTCTTCTTCTTCTTCTTCTTCTTCTTCTTCTTATTATTATTATTGAAACTTTATCTATTTCCAAATGTTCACCCCTCGAATGCCAGATTTTCAAACCTTCCTTCTAGTTAACTCGTACAATCGAAGTCTCGAGCACCAACAGAGCCCACATTTGTCACATCAAAGTTACCGCCGCTGTCAGTGTCAAAGGGACGATCCAGCGAATCGTTCTCAACGGGAACTTTGTTCGAGAGCGGCGGTATCTATTTTTCTCTTCGATCCCCGGAGCAACAGACGAGCCGTCCGAAATTTATCGGGCACGGCTGTAGAACGTCTTCCCGCCGGTCGCTGATTATTCTCAGCGTACGCGCCCAACGTCCCTTTGATCCCTCCTGACGTATAAATCGAAAGAAGTACGCGAGCGCGCGTATAGTACGGAATATTTATGAATTCTAACAGGCCAGAGCGTCTTACGAGCATCTAGTTACGTTTGATCGCGATACTTTTAGTTTTACGATCCACGGTTACCCTCCAGAAAACTCGCCCGTTCGCACAGACCGTCCCGCGACCAGTCAAACAAACTTCGCGGAGTGATTCGCTTCTATAAAACACACCAAAAATGTAGAATAAAATTTTCTGGTACGAGGCTTGGGTTCGGAGGAAATCAAGTTAGAAAGCGAAGTGCGCCGCGCTGCTAGACGCAGTTCTTCGAAAGCGAATCGCTCGTAAACGAAGGGTCGCGAGCGAGAAAACGTTATTCCACATTTCCCCCCCGTTTCTCGGCGTAGAATCACGTAGCGCTCGACCCTGCCGCCAGTTACAACAGGTTCCACGTTATTTCCAACTTTTCGACGTCTGTTTACAAGCATCGCGCAATCGCGTCCGGATTTTCAGGTTCTGCAGGCGGACTAGGAAAGTAGTGTACGAAGGGGAGGGAAGAAGAATGTCCCTATCTGTCCCTAATTTATGAGACCGGCTACATAGTTATCCTTGGGATTCTAGTCCGGCAGGCTGGCGAATATTTTTCGCGCCGCGAGCGGAAATTGAAAGTACGGTCTTCTCACGAGTCGGGTACGTGTAAAGTGGCGGTACTAATTTCTCCGTTTCCGCTCGGGCTTGTAACGATCTGACAGGTGTGTTTCGACACGATGGCCGTTCCTGGCCAATGACGCTTGGAAACGGCTCTGCGCACAGCCTGAAGATAGAAAATTACTGAAATCAGGGCAATAAAGGCGGGCTTTTATGTAACGTAATCGAATTCCTCGCCTGACCCAGCTAGGCTATCGTTCCCACGTTTGATTACACCCTGTATAAGGCGAGACCGCAGACTTTCTATCAAACGTGTGGTTTCGCCTGGTTTCGCCGGGTTCCGGCTGGTTCCGCGCGCTCGCAGAAACGTTTCGTAAATTCGAGGAACGGCACGAAGAAGCGGTCGCTGGCACAAAGCGCGCCGCCGACCCGGGCCCGTTTGCCCCGCGGAGGTAATTGTCTTTTTAGCCGCACGAGAGCGCACGTATTCCGCGAGCAAATACGCCGTGGCTGTGTACCACGGTCCCACGGGACAGAATAAACAGCCGCGTGGCCTGGACGATTCCGTCGGCCTCCTCTCCGAATTCCCTGCTTTCTGGACACTTGTTTGGCCTGTACCGAGGAAGCTGATGTGATTCTTTGACATTACTCGATCTGTTATCGTTTTGGTATTTAGGGGCGACTGCAGTTTGTCTTCTCAGAAAGGCAGATTTCTGGGGAAATTGGTTTTTAAATTGTTGGAGGTTGGGAGTCCTGGGGTGGAAACAGATTTTGGAATTGTATGTAGTGTTATTAGGTTTCCAGGGATTTAGGTTTTTAGAGTCCTACTACTAGAGGGATTTAGGTTTCTAGGTTCCTTGGGATTTCCAAAGGTTTGCATTTCTAGATGTTTAGGTGTTTAGAGCTACCTATAAAAATCTATTGATTTCGAGTTGTAGAGATCTAGAGATCTCAAGACCTAAAGTTTTCGAGATCTCAAAACCTAAAGGTTTAGAGATCTCAAGACCTAAAGTTTTAGAGATTTCAAGACCTAAAGTTTTAGAGATCTAGGGATCTCCAGTTCTGGAGATGTAGAATTCGGGAAATCTAGAGATCTATAGGGCTGGACTTCTGTAGATCTAGAGATTCAGAGTTTTAAAGATCTCAAGTCCCAGGGATCCCGAGTTCTAAAAATCCCGAGTTGTAGAGATCTCGAGTTTTAAAAATCCCGAGTTTTAGAGATCTCGAGTTCTAAAAACCCCGAGTTTTATAGATTTCCAGTACTAGAGACCCCGAGTCCTAGACATCTCAACTTCTAGAGATCTCGAATTCTAAAAATTTCGAGTTTTAAAATTACCGAGTTTTATAGATTTCAAGTCCTAGAGATCTCGAGTTGTAGACACCCCGAGTCCTAGAGATCTCAACTTCTAGAGATCCCGAGTTCTAGGAATCTTGAGTCCTAGACACCCCGAGTCCTAGAAATCACAACTTCTAGAGATCTCGAGTTCTGAAATTCCCGAGTTTTATAGATTTCGAATGCTAGAGTTCTTGAGTTGTAGACACCCCGAGTCCTAGAAATCACAACTTCTAGAGATCTCGAGTTCTAGAGATCTCAAGTTCTAGAAATCACAACTTCTAGAGATCTCGAATTTTAAAAATTTCGAGTTTTAAAATTACCGAGTTTTATAGATTTCAAGTCCTAGAGATCTCGAGTTGTAGACACCCCGAGTCCTAGAGATCTCAACTTCTAGAGATCCCGAGTTCTAGGAATCTTGAGTCCTAGACACCCTGAGTCCTAGAAATCACAACTTCTAGAGATCTCGAGTTCTGAAATTCCCGAGTTTTATAGATTTCGAATGCTAGAGTTCTTGAGTTGTAGACACCCCGAGTCCTAGAAATCACAACTTCTAGAGATCTCGAGTTTTAGAGATCTCAAGTTCTAGAAATCACAACTTCCAGAGATCTCGAGTTCTAGAGATCTCGAGTCCTAGAGATCCCGAGTTCTATAGCTATGGAGTTCTAAAAATCCTAAGTTCTAGAGATCTCGAGTTCTAAAAATGATCCCGGGTTCTAGAGATCTCGAGTCCTAAAAATGATCCCGGGTTCTAGAGATCCCGAATTCTACATAACTCAACTTCTACAGATCTAGAGTTCTGGAAATATAGAGAGTTATAGATCCTGGAATCTACAGTTCCAACGATGCGTAGATCTACATTAGTAAACATCCAAATTTCCCACCTGCAGACCCCGCAAACAAAACGTATGCCTACCCCGGTCACAGCTCAATCAATTCCCCATCCGCTGAGCCGCGAAAAGGTTGCGGACCACGAGCCCGCCAAAGGAACCAGTATATTCCACCAGCAGCCTGCACGCGTACTCGATATAAGTCGGGCATGCCTGTGCACGTTTCACAGCGTGTACTCGGTGTCTCACGCGTGGTATTCGCGCATGTGCCAACAGTGTACACCCGCGGTCGAGAGCGGCAAAGCCATCCACTCGACAGAGTCAAAGCCTCTTCCTCCTGTTTGTCGTTTCCTCTTCTCCGTCATCTTCGTCCCCAGTTAGCCTTGCTATATAGTCGTCGCGTCGCGTCGTAAGGCCCCTCCGGCCCGCTTTCCGCGCTTCCTCCTACTCCCCGCCGCTTCGATCCTCCGCGGCGAGTGGGCGGCGGACGGCAATTAGCATACTCGCGTGATCAAAGCGGCGGGACACGTGCGACAGGAATTAACGACCACCAGCGGGATGACTCTTTCCTCGCGGTGAGCGGCGCGCGATAAATCGCGCTTCCGATGCCTCGTCGACACCCGCTATGCCGCCCACGCGCACCCACTCGTCCGCTCGTTTGTAGACGGGGCACCCATCTCCCTTTCTCGCCCGGCCACCCCCTCCCGCTCCGCCGCCCGAGCCTTTTCTCCAACGCTCGCTCGCCGTTTCGCGCTTCGGATCGCGCTTTTCGGCGCTCCTTTCGACCCAGTTATATATAGGTATCCTCCACGTGCGTTTTTCATCCGCCCCGCTCCTACCGGGCGTCGGTGGCCTGACGATCCAGGAACTGTTGCTGCGAAAGTGGCTTCGGAGGGGGGAGGGAATGTGCTTGCGGAGGAGATGCTTCGCCGAATGAGGACGAAGGCTTACTTTGACTTATGAACTGTGTTTAATTAGCTTAACTATATTTATTTTATACATTACGAAGAAGACTTCTATGAGACTTCCAGGCGAGACGCGATCCTGTACAGTGTACACGTTTGATGGGAATTAGGGAGTTTAGAAGAAGGAGTTTAGAATTCGTACCCGATTTCCGGGGAAGGTTTCCGGAAGGAGATTTGTATTCCCGGGAAGTTTTGTCTCTAGTTTTGAATTTAAGGTAATCACTTGTCCCCGGTTTTTGGTAATATTCCTCGATTCTGCATTTCTTCCTTAAGTTACAAAATATTAATGAATATAAAGCTGAAGCTACGAGTGTGCTATTAAAATTCTACTAATTTGGCAACAGTATAACCGAGGCTCCGAGGAGTAGGGGTGGCAAAAAAAAAAAAAAAAAAAAACCTTTGTCCCCGGAAATCCCACGAAAAAAATGGTCACCATAGCTTAAAATGATTGTTCTGATGGTTACTGGGTTGTGAGGTTATTAGGGGATTTTTTGCTAGCTTCTACTCCTAAAATGGTTTCCTCCTGGTATATTTAACCATCCAGAGGCTGATGCTTCTGGCGGCGAAGCGATAAGCGTGACTGGGTCAAATAAGACCCTTACACGTCTTACTTTATTTTTTTACCGCTTAAAATTTGTGTTTCAAACTCTGGAAAATATTTTTTAAAGAGAAATTAGGAAGATTGGGAATATGGGTCAGAATTGACCCATCAAATTCCTATACTTGATAATAAGTTACACATTTTGTAAATAGCTTTTACTTCCTCCTTCGCTTCATACATTTTTAACACTGTCATTAAACACAGTGGATCTTGGCATTTTTTAAATTCTTAATTGCACGAAATTACCCTTCATTGTCCGTAACCACCTACTCGAAGGAAGATTTTCTGTCGAGAGCATAATTTGGTGTTCGCAAGGGCAATTTGTCGCCAGACGTGCGTGGTTGCGACTGACCAGCCTCAACATTGTATGGTGATTAGCCAAGGGGTGTTTGTATTGCAACAGTTTCCGGGTTCGATTGTCCCTTGATTTCACACTCGAGTTCACCTTTGGAGCACCTCTGTGACACTTAACCTAAGTCAGACCCTTAAGGTATAAGAATTTTATTTGCCTTTGATTCTTATAGCTGATTATATTTTTTGAAGGAATATTTTAAAATTAAATACACATTCTTAGGCTCCCTCGCATGACCGATTTTAAATATTAAATAAGTTTAAACTAAAACCTTTACATTCTAATGTAATTATATGAGAGTTTAATTAGAGGTTCAGAATTAATTTAATTATTAAATAAATTTAAATTGAAAGTTATCAATTTTAATTATAGTGAAATCAAACTTTAATTGTAATCAAATCAAATTTTAATCAGAGCTTTAAAATTGCTATTAAATACTTATTAAATGAATTTAAATTTAAAATTAAATTTCAATATAATTGCATTAAATTATGATGGGTCCATTTTGACTCGTCCAAAATATTAATGTATTTACATTACACTTTTTCAAGCAACTAACACTGTCAAATTCTACTAAGATCGAAATCTAAAATAAAACTTATTTTGATATTAATAACAATGGCACCACCTCAAAAAGGAGAAACAAAGTTGCCTCCCAATCAGTGTATTTTCACACCCCTAATAAACCAAGTAGATGAAAACTAGACAAAATGGGATACTTAACATTTGACATCTTGACCCGGTCCACATTGTTAGATTAAATTCAACACCTCTCTCTAGGCATCCAAACTAAATAATATCGTATAATATACAAGAGTTCTAATTTAACAATTACTTATGATTCTCTGCAAAATAGCGTGTTTCTAAAACAAAATCAAATCCAACTCTCCCCTACATCATCAGTCCAATCTGAGAACTCAGCGAAACCACCCACATCTCTCCCAAAAGAGAAGACCTTCCAGCCACTCGCTCGGAGCCAGCAGCCCCCAAGCCACTCGCAATCAACCAACCAAAAAATTCTCGATCCCCAAGCTCTTACGTATCGACCTGTCCACCCCCCTGCCCCCCATAAATTAACCATAAACCAGCTCGTCGGAATTTAATCACGTTATGGATACGAAAATCTGGTATTCGTGGGTCGATCGATCGGCCGGCGCGTATCGTTCGTCGCGTGCCGCGCTCCGCTCGCTTTAGGCGATGCCAATACACTCTGAAAACACGCGGGGGAGCGCCGCGGGATAGAATAAGAGAGCCGGGGAGGGGCCGGCCCCCTCCCTCCGCCCGATAGTACACCGAAATGCAAATCGCAATATGCTAATGCAACCACCGACAACGTTTGTCTAACCGAGCGTTAAGATCCCGACCAGGGCGCTCGACGTCTCCTCGTTTCACGCGTGAACGACGCTTAACCCGCTGCAAAACCGACGCCTGAACCAACACGGGACTGTTTTCGCCCGCGATCGTGGAAGCGCTCCGTGGCGGTGGACCCCGTGGTAGAATCCCCGTCGAATTTATGGTATCGTAGGGGAGGGGAGGGGGGGAGAGGGGGCGTTGCAAAGTGTTCCGAGCTAATTTCTGGAGGGACCTTACAAGTCAGAGGTGCAGTTTTTCATTCCCTAAGTTGCTGCCGAGAACTCCTTTTTCGGGGTAAAGTGCCTCGGCTGGGGTGAGTCGCGGTTTTTCTTTTTTTTTCTTTTTTTTTTTGCGGGGGTTAAGGAATTAGACTTCGGTTGTGATTGGAGGATGTGAATCCTTTTCAGCGCTCTTTTAGCTCCCCACTCTTTTTAACGCGTGTGTATTTCACTGGGAGGAATCATCTCCAGTTTGTCCCAAAACTGTCGATACACACTGTATAATTAAAGTTTACGTTCCATTCAATATTCAGTGTATATAATTTTCAGTACTCGTAATATAATGCTTCGGTAATCCAATACTCATAAAATAAGAGTTCTTTTTAAGGGATGTTGTTTATTTAAAATTGCTTTACAAGAACTACGGAGAACTATCATGTAGCTGCACACTTAGAGTCCCTTTACCCTTCGAATATTTCTTTTATGATATCTCGTAATAACGCGAGCAGAGATTGTGTAATTTATAGGAATAATAGGGTGCTGGAAATGTTGGTAGTAATTTTCATTGTTTCAGCCCCGGTTATTAGCTTCCCCTCCACCGTGGAATATCACGTTACACGTGATGTTTGCGTATCACGCGCGGATATATTTAATTTGCCCCGGCTCCGTATCGGCTGGTACGCCGTGTTTGCGCTTCCTCCCGATGATTACCGCCGTAACAACCGTAATTAAATTATCCCGGGCGTGTTTATTGTTCCGCTTGTTGCCCGTGAAAATAAATTCGCGCGGTCAGCCGGCCCTTTTATCCGTGTTGTCGTTAGCCCCAGATCTGTTATAGTTCGACGGATGGACCACCGTCGGATGGAGAGTATAGTAATAACGCGAAACAACACGCCACGGGTGTTGTTGGTTCAGGCTTTTGCTGGTGGCGTGGGCTTTAGGCACCGTTCACGCGTGAGACTAGGGGTCGTAGAATTCGGGGGGGATCGTGATTTTTATTTCCACGTAGACGGATGTTGAATTGGGTGATGTTTTCTGTGGGGTGGAGAGTCAATTTTGGGATGGTTATGTTGTTTATTTTGTTGGACTTTTGGGATTATTATTTAGTTGCTTTGGTATGGGTATGAAGATGTGATTAGAGACTTGTGATGTGGAGGTCCTGAGTTCTCTAAATCTAGATTTCTGGAGATTTAGAATTCTCGAGATATGTGGAGATCTTGAATTCTAGAGATCTGGAGTTCTCGAGATGTAGAAATCTCGAGATCTAGAATGTTTTAGATCTAAAATGCTGGAGACTTAGAATTCTCTAGTTATGGAATTCCCGAGGACTAGAATTTATTTATTTATTTATTATTACTATTCACGGGATAAACCCTTTGGTACAGAAGATATAAAAATGAAGAATTCCCGAGTTCTGGAATTCTCGAGATCTAGAATTTTTCAGATTTAAAATGCTGGTGAGTGAGAGTTCTCCAGTTCTGGAATACTCAAAGTCCAGATTTCTCGAGTTCTGGAATTCTCGAGTTCTGGAATTCTCGAGTTCTGGAATTCTCGAGTTCTAGAATTCTCGAGATCTAGAGTTCTCCAGTTCTGGAGTTCCCGAAATGTGGAATTCCCGAGATCTAGAATTTTTCAGATTTAAAATGCTGGAGACTGAGAGTTCTCGAGTTCTGGAATTCTCAAGGTCTAGATTTCTCGAATTCTGGAATTCTCGAAATCTAAAGTTCTCAAGTTCTCGAGTTCTCGAGATCTAGAATTCTCGAGACTCAGAGTTCTCGAGTTCTGGAATTCTCAAGATCTAGAATTCTTGAGATCTAGAGTTCTTAAGTTCCGGAGATCTAGAATTACCGATATTTAGTCTTCTCAAGATCTATAATTCTAAGGATCTAGAGTTCTCGAGACACCAAACTCATACCCAAGGTGCACGTAGCAGCACGCGGCCGAGAGGCGGTCGATGATTCGGGAAAGAGGGATGAAAAAGGGTGAAAGGTTGCTGGAGCAAGTGGCGGTGCGTGGATGTGCGTGGGCGTGACGGGAACGGTGGATGCGAGGAATGGTACCTATTCTGATAAACACGGAGACCAGTGGTACTCTATTTGATATCCCATGGGCTCCGGAAGGGGGGGCCTGCACTTTTAGAACTCGCTGCTCCCGCGTAGACGCGTACGCGCGTCACGGAGCTGCGAAAGGGAAGGAACAATAGGGGCACCGTCCCCCTCCCCTACCTCGGGGGAGGGCGGAACAGTCGGGCGCATCCCCTAATTAAGATTGGCCTTGTTTTTAAGCAGACCTTGCTGGATGACTTCGCCGATCCCTGGAGGAGTCTCGATCGGGATCGGCCGTCGTCGATCGGTGACGAACGAACCGTGATGCCGACCCCCCCCCTCCCCCCTTCCTCTATCGTGACTTTTGTTGCGCGATCTTTCTGGAACGTTAAATTCCTGGAAACCGCGGCTTGAATGGGGCGGGCTGCTCGCTTACGCAATAGTGGATATGCCCTGCCGTTGGTGAGCGTGGCGAGGGGGGCTGGAATGAGGGCCCGCGTGTGCCGTCGCAAAGGAAACAAGTCTCAATGGGCAGGGAAAAACGGGTATAATGTCTCTGAACGGGGAGGAATAACGGGGCTGCCCTATCGATTGTCGCGCGACTTACGATTAATTACAGGTAGGTTGGTTTGTTGAAACGGGATGTGGGAGAAAGATAGAGGGTGTATAGGGAGGATCAAAAGGTGGGGTGGAATTTGATGGATCTTGACGGGTCTTGAGTAAGTCTTTTTCTGGGGTATGCTATTTTTGTGAATTCCGGGATGTTATTTTCGTGTGACTTGAGGTGGACTGGTCGGTGGAGAGGTTGCCTTTGCGCACGCGTGAATGGGGGTGTAAAAGTGGGTGAAGATGATGGGGCATTTTAGTGGATTTGAGTAGCCCTGGAGAATTGGCTATCTAAATATAAGTCATTAACCAATTAGGTACCGATCAAGCATTAAAATAAAAAGTAAACATCCTCGAATTTTCATTCTTTTTTTTCATTACATTCTCTTTTTATTTCTTTCTTTTCAAATGATTTTATTCAGCTTCGATTATCTGTTTGTTTGTTTGTATGTTTGTATGTGTAATTCAAATCTGACAACTCAAATTTAACTTATTTCCAACTATCCAATTGTCTTTGAAACTTTGCAGGCGTGCGTAGTTTGGATGACAATACAATATTTAAAAAAAAATTAACCCCGAGGGGGTGAAAAATTATCCAGTCATTAAAAAATATAACACATAATTACAAATCCAAACGACTCGAAATCAGCCACTCGCGTTCTTTAGGAAAACGACAAAAAGCCGCTGCGTTCTTGAAAATCAAATAAAAGATATTTCTAAAAAGTCAGAGCTGCGAAATGTAAATCCATAAACATTAAAAACTAGAAAATAAAAAATATATAACAAAAATTTCTATGTTAAACGATTTTATTAAAAATGCACTAAAAAATAATTATTTTCTTGCACTGCAATTTTGATGGTGTTTTTTCACTTTAAATAAAATCGTGGAGCAGGACATGTCATAACAGAATATGAATCAAGTTAATACAGAATCATTTAAAGTGAAAAGCACTATCAAAATTGTAGTATAAGAAAATAATTATTTTTTACTTTTTAGTGCATTTTTAATAAAATAGTTTAAAACAATTTTCTTTTTATATATTTTTTATTTTCAAGTTTTTAGTGTTTTTGTTTCATTGAATTATTCTTTCATTCCATCTACCCTTATTAAAACAATGTAATCTTGCATTTATGCAACAACAGCTCTTAATGTGTTAATCCTTGCAAAACCTCCCCCGAAGCTACCCCAAAAACTTTATCGACACCTCTAATACCAAACGCTCATACTCCAAAAAGTAGCATCCCACTATCCTCTTCGACATACCAAACAACTTCTACTTCCGCATAATTCCTCTTCCTCCGTCCAAAATCAAGAACCAGTCAAGTAACCCATAAATCCCCGACATCCCACGAAGCATAAATCAACGCACGAATACCCGTGAAGAAACCTCTGAACAACGTAGTAGGTAGATACAATTTTATTCCTGCTTCCTACAATAGACCATTGGAACTGCCTCAACAGCCCTTTACCTCGCCAAGCTTTAATGCTTAATCTTCTACGAGAGGCTGCAGCGTGCCCGTTCAGTTTAAAATCTTTAATCCCGTTAGCGCTAATTCCGCGGCCTATCCTGTTAGATTCTATGCTCGGCTCATCAAGCTGGCTTTTGCGCGTAAGGAAATTAGCTAGCCGGGGAATCGCGACGGTGACCGCACGGCCTGAGCCTCCCTGCCCCGTGTCACGTTGAAATCACTGGCCGAATTCCACGTGGTCGCCATTGTGCCTGTGTCCCCCGCGCCCACCGCCCGTGTTTCGGGATCGGGAAACGATAAAGCATGCATTCCCGGTGAGCGACGCGAAGGGCTGAGGCGGAAAGCAAACCGGTGACACAGATAAAACGGTCATATCCGTCCTACGGATAGATAAGTTTTTATGACAACCCCATTATTCCTAAAACCCTTTTCTTACGATCCTCGAACAGGCCAGGCGCGTCGCGGACCCTTCGAGCACCTATCCGTGGCGATAATTTTTATTGTCCTCGAATGATTTATGCTTGACCCATTAGGTGGAATATATCGGTATGTTGGGCGTTTATGTTCGAACACCGTGGAAGCACTCTGCGTCGCCTATTTCTTTTATGTGAAACGAGTTTTAGTGTAGGTATCTTGTGTAATAGGGGAATGTTGGACTTCGGAATAAAATTGAGGGAGTTGAGGGTTTCGGGCATTTTGAGCTTTGGGTTCTTGGGATTAATAGTGCTTGCGGCTTGCAAGTGCGAGGTGGATTAGTTTGGGTTGTAAGAAGCTGAGGGTGCACTGGTGCTGAGTCGTTGATGATTTTTGTAAAGCAATAGTGAGACCGTTTTATTCTTCAGAGTTGAGTGTTTAACTTGGTTTTGTAGAGTTGAGTATTTATCCCAGGTTTGGCATTCTAAGGAGTGGATTACTCAGGGGAGGGTTTCTTATATCGTATCACTTAAGGGGAAATCGTATGAACTGTAACAAAAACCCCAAAAGTGTCATAAACTATAATATATTTCCTAGGCATTGACGATCCAAAATTTGAAATTTTTTAATTATTGTACAAAATATAGACAAAAAGATTCACACACTTCTGTCGAAATTTGATCATTATTTTTCGAACATCAATTTTTTCAAAAATTGAAATGTTGAATCGTCAATGCCTAGAAAATATATTATAGTTTATGACATTTTTGGGGTTTTTAATACAGATCATCCGATTTCGCGAAATCCGGCCCACCAGTTGGCCATCCGGAAAAAAAGGATATTTTAAATGGAGACATTGCACGGTGTACAAATGCTATTTTGTAAATATTATATGTTTTTCTTATAGTTCGAAATATAGTGAACTAAAACACGATACCTTATATTAATTGATTGTTTACTTTTCTTATTATCGTCGTCTAAAAATGGTCTGCTTTCTTGGCCCGTTACTGTGTCCTAACCCCTTAAGACATTTCACGTTATATTTCATATTTGGTACTAATTTCAAGGCAAATGACTATTGGATATTGTGGTGTGATCTTTTAGACACCTACTATTATACGTTTAACCTTTTGTTTAGAACAAATTAATTTATTATTAATCATTTTGTTACATACCTACTGTAAAAGGCAACCGGTCTCCTAAATCGTACCTCCACTAAAAATAGTATCAATAACAAGTAGAAAAAAAACTTTTAAACCTTTATACAGTATAACAGACCGACCCAGTGCGCCGACAACTTATATAATTTTTAATAGTTTTTTTTTTTAAATTTTTTGGTCGAAAGTTTTCAATCATTTTATTTAATAACAAATAGAGTAGAACATATTCGATATATATTAAAAGAGATGATTTCGGCGCACTGGTTCGGTCTATTAAACAATTAATGAAAGCTATTTTGCAATTTTGAGAATGTGTTAAAAATTCTCATAATTGCAAAATTTGATAAAAAATTCTGAAAATTGCAAAATAGCTTTCATTAATTGTTTAATAGACCGAACCAGTGTGCCGAAATCATCTCTTTTAATTAGAAGACTTTTTTAAACTTGCTTTTAAAAAAATACAGGACGAAATTGCATTGTTTGATTATTATCAGCTAAAATAAACTGGTAAAAAGTTACATCAATCATACCTAATTTTTTTAAATGTTTCTAGCACGCACAAAATAGGGTGTAAGCTGAAAAGGTTTTGTTTCTATGTCTTATTTCGCATTTACTTGATATTTTTATCATCAGACGTCGTTTATATTAATTAATTACTGAAAAAGTGATGAGGTACGATGTAGGTGACCAGTACGATATTGGCAACTCTCCCTTACATACCTAATACTCTAGAGAGGATTACCTAATTCAAGCTCAGCCTTCTAGAATGGATTACTTAACCCAGAGCTAACCTTCTATCTCGAGTGGATTTCCTTATCCAGAATTAACTCTTCAGAATCGACCACCAAACCCAGACATCTAATTCTCCATAATTAAATCCAGCAGTTCCACAACAATCCTGCATCAACAAAGCTCCCCTCTTTTTTTTATGAACTGTAAATCTCATAAAATTCCACTTCTGGAATTTAGAAATCTGGAAGGTATGCGTGGAATCCCACAGTCCTATTGATTTTATGAATAACTAACACTAGGTCCACCGCAACTTCCACTGGTTCTAGAACAGAAGAATCTCCTTCAAGCCACTCGGGCCACTTCACTCTCCGACCGCAGTTCAGTGCAACCTTGTTCCCTCTCAGAGGAACCATCGCGCTGGTAACTTCCATCCAACGAACAACAACTTCGTTCTTCGATCATGTAGTCGGAAAAACTGTAATTGGATATCGGAGCCAAGCGTGTGTCAAAGAGCATCGTGTCTACCATCGACCATTCGTACGAATTGATTCGGAAAGCCTAAAACTTCTCGATTAAATACGAGAGCAACGAACTCCCTGCGGTTGATTGTTTCACAGATAAAAATATTGCATTATATAATTTCTTTATCTTCCTAAAAGAAAATGATGACTTAAACCCCCCCTAATATCGCGTGTACTAATCTATAGTTGAGTTTCATCAAAATCCCACTCGTTAAATGCAAAATATCATCGACTTCTCATGGCACGGCTCCGTAAACTTTGAAATTATAACATCTTCAACCGTGCATAGTTACGAAACAAACTTGGAACCAGCGAAATGATGACTTAAACCCCCCCTAATTTCACGCGCGCTACACGATAGTCGAGTCTCACCGAAATCCCAGTCGTCACCTCCGAAATATCGTCCACTTTTCATGGTACGACTCCATAAACTTCACAGCCGAGGCGTGCGCTCGGTGACGATGAACAACAGGGCGGTGTTTAACGACAACGACGAGGATCAGACGACGTCTCTCGTCGCCTCGGTGACTCGTAAACGTAGACGATGCAGGAGACGAAAGGGCAAGACCGCTCGTCAGGTTGTCTGGCAAAGATTCTCGACCCGTGCTGGCGTCTGCCAGTTCGTTTACGAACGCCGTTGCTGCGAAAGGAACGTGGATAAATAGCGGGCGCGTTTTACGAGCGGCCTTACCTCGCTGTTTGCGCCTGGTCTTTCCGACTAACGGCAATTCCGATCTGCATTCCCTCAAAAATCCTCTTATCGCCCCCCCCAAACGGACCCGAGCTCCGGCGAATCGTGTGAATGGAGTGTTTATCGAGTCTCGGGGATGGACTCTTTCTGGAATGCACGCGCTGCACAGTCTCGCGGCCACGTGTTCAAAAAGCAAAAATTTGAGTTTTGAAATTTTGTATTTCTTTCGTGGAATTGATAGTAAAAATGGTCGTCCGATATGAGGACATCATAACTTAGTAAAATAAATAACGGATTTAGTAAAATAAATGACGGATATAAGAACATCATAACTTAGGAAAATAAATAACGGATTTAAGGTTAGTAATTACATTCAAAGTCGAATAACCAAACAAAAGCTGCCACAGACTAAATACATATAGGAAATATTTACTCACTGCATTTTTGTTGTATTTATAAGTTCTTTTCTTTCTTTTTTTTTTTGTTGAAAATAAGAAAAATATTCTCTATTTTCGATTTATTAATTAAGAATTCTTGCATTTAAAGTTATGGATACGTACCAGAGGCTCAAATTATTACTTTTTTTGCCGCATCTTTTCTAAATTCTGGAGAGAATTTAGAAGAAAAAAAATGAAACATCGTTTTTTTTTAATTTTTGTACTATAATTAGTTATTTTTATGTACTTTAATTTGGGATAAATTTTATCTGCTCCCGAGTGATCCCACATAAGAAAAAATACACATAGTAAAACGAAAAACTAGACAAATCTGTGCTCACATATTTATTTATAAAAGACACTGTGCTTTGAATTCCTTCGGATTCAACTGATAGCGATGAAAATGTATAATAAGAATGAATAATTTAAAATTTATTATCAATACGAATTATTTAAAAAATTAAATAATTAGAGATAAGAAAATTTTCAGGGGTTAATTTCACCCCTTCGAGTGAATTTAGGCAGCAAACAAAAATTGCGTTGTAATCAAGAGGAAATTCCCTACATATTCACAAAGTTTCAAAATGTTTTGAATTTTCGGGTTCGGGATCATCCCTTGTTACTTTTCTGTAAAGAAAATCCAACAATTTATTTCACAACTTTTGTTCATAGAACCTCGAGTACCTAATAATTGACTCTTAAGTTTCTTCATTTCATTGCATCTCTTTTTTATAATACCGCAGGGTTACTATCGCAGTTGCAATTACTTCTCCACTCGGCTCTTCGAGAGATTAAGCAGTGTAAATGACAAATCAATGAAATCCATTAATTCCCTTCGTAAACACACAGCATTTGAATTAGCTCAGCCAGCGAACTCAATCGTCACAAATTGATCGCAAAGTTCCCTCGCAGGGCTTGCGACGGTACCACCTCTACCTCATCATCCCCCAATTGTACCAATTGCGCGCAAGTGGTCTCGCCAGTATCCGCGTGCTATCGTCACCGTATCGGAATTAATTAGGCGGAATGAACGACGACGGAGACGGAGGTACTTTGCCGTCTTCTCCTTCCAGAACACTGTGCCACCGCGTGCACCCTTAATTGATGGGGTTACGCGAAATTAAGCACTTAGGATAGACTTTGATGAGATTTCTACGTACCTACTTCAGAAAATGCGAAAAATTTAAATTGGAATTTATATAAGGATGTGAAACTGGGACTTGTGAGGATTTCAAATTTGAATTTTTAAGGATGTGAAATAGTTGGGGTGGCTATACGTCTCGGGTTGACCGCGACATCTCGGTTTTCAACCCTTGTCCCAGGTGTTCCAGTCGGTTTACAAGTACATCCCGGTTTTCTTATTACTTGATTTTTGACGAATTGGAATTCTACGAAGAAATTAAGAAGAATGAATTTTGAAATCATTTCTGAAGAAAGTTTTAGGTACATAGGTATGTACAGAAGAATCTAACTTGGCTTCCAAATAGATTCTTACTCGTTCAAATAGAACTTCAAAAAGTTCTCTTTCAAAAAAAGAAATTCGTTCTGTCCCTTTTTATTAACAAAATATGGTACCCCTAGGAATATAGTACTTCTAAAAATTGAAATTGGTACATGTACAGTAATTCGTAAAGATTTTAAAACAGAGATAGAAAAATTTTTATTTGAATAAAATTCTGAATAACGAATAATACTTAAAACTTTTTAATATCTTTCTACAACAAAATTACTGAGAGTTGCCGAATACATATACTTCCAAAATAAGCAAATAGCTGTAAAAAATATACACTAGATTTTCCACAAAAAATTCCCGAAAATCACGCCTGTCACCTAGACATAACCCCTTAAAAGTAGCAAAAGAAAACTATCAGACTATATGCCAAAGTTGAAGAACATTTCCTACAGAACGCAGTTCCTTAAATGCCACAAAATTGACAAAACACCAATACAGCCACCTCTCCAAACAACAAAGCACCGAAGCGCCAACTCAGTCGCATTTCCCTAAATAAAAAGAACCCACCCCCACACCGATGCCAAGTCCAGTACACATCAATCTCCTCCACAAGCAAGCTTCGTTACCCAAGTACCCTACTCCCTATCAACCGCACCCAGCAAGCTCCATTCCCCCCTTCTCCACCCCTAATTCCACCTGAAGAAAAAAAAAAAAAAGAAGAGTCTCCCCAAAAAAAGCACAAACATCCCCATCCGCGTATTACATCCCCGTACATCCTCCCAGGAAACTTGCAAGCCGTGTTCCGCGCAATCTATGCCACCCCCGTACCCGAGGCACCCCTCCTGGATGTCGAAGTCACCAACGACAACGCGCTCTCGGCCAGCAGGGGGGAAAGCGACTAAAGGGAGCGGGGGGGGGGGGTGAAGGGGGGATTTGGCGGTATCGAGGAGCGAGCGAGGAAAGTACAAGAAGGAGGGGGGGGGGGGTGGGACGGTGGTTCGGTAATCGATACTAATTAGGACGCGGGGGCAAAGTTTCGGTTGTTCGCCGGCCTACGGCACCCACACTTCCACGGCGGGGGGTGGAGGAGGGAGGGCGGAGGGGGAGGAGGGGGACACCGATGCGCGCCGGTGGGGGCAATGAAACGGGGGCTGTGCACGCGGGCGTGTGCACACGGTTGAACCGGTATATCTGCCTACTTACGGGTTAATACTACGATGCACGGCGTATTGTGGGCTTTCGGAGCCGAGGGTGGTGGGGAGGGAGGCGGTAGGAAGAGGGAGGGGCGGGGGGGGAGGGAGATGGGTAGGATTTATCCCCCCATTATATGATGTCGGCGAGCCGAGTGTTCTCGACGTAAATGGGCCCTATCGCTGTCACGTGGACAAAAGCGCGGGCCGACGTGGTTATGACGGCAACGCGATACCTCTCGAGTAATAATAATACTAATAAGGAGAATAATAATAATAATAATCGTCGCCAGAGGCTGCCGCGACGATAAAGGCAGAGCGAGGCAGACAGAAGTAAAGGGGGGCGAAGCCCCCCCCCCCTCCCCCCCCCCGCCCCCCTCAGTCGATTTGCGCGTACGCGCGGCCTCTTCCTTTTCTCCTCTCTCCTTCTTCTTTTTCCCTACCCCTTTTGAATGGCGAGCAGCGACCTCTCCCTCCTCCCCGCCCCCCCCGTGCTCCTCTCCCTCGCGGCCCCGGATACATCATCGGATCTGAATATGGATTTCTTTCTTTCCTGCCGGCGCTTTGTCGAATTATTATTCCCCCTTGTTGCCTCCTTCCCACAACCACCACCCTCCCCCGCTTCCCCCCCCCCCCCCGATCCTACGTGTTCCCTTCTGCCTTCTGGTTCCGTTGCCGTTGTCCCTCTTTCCTGCTCCCTTTTCCAGCCTCCCTTACTTCTCTGTCTCCTTCGGCCCGCACAACCCTCCCCCCCTCCCCCCACATCCCACCCTCCTCTTCTGTTCTTCTGTAACGACACGCTGCTCGCCTTATTCCCTAACCGTCTCGACTTACCCTCGCGCTGGCCCCGCGGTTCCGCCCGCGCTCAACGGCCTGCACCGTGGATGGATCTGTTAAGAAGCTAGCGGGACAAAAGTTAACGACTGATATTCCCATCTAAAGAATCCAATCGTATTGAGAAAAAAATCATGGGTACGTTTTAAGGTCTCTGAACTGTATTACAATGGTTTTTTTGATTGAAATTTTATCACAGTTTTTATAAAAAAAATTCTAGATTACCATATGTCGAGAAAAACTAAAGAAAATCTTCAAAAAATTGTGACTTTTACAAATTCTAGTATTAGAAGCTAAAAATCTACAGAGTTGTTGTTCAGACATATTATTTTGAGAAAAAAGATAGTTTGTAAGTCGGCTTTCGAAGAAGGTATGATTTATTTTGCATATAGAAGGTACAGAGCTTCAAAATCAGTTTATGGGTGAGTCACACCCAGAGTGTCAACAATCACATAATTACTACATTTTGTATAAAACAAAACATTCACTCCCTATCAAAAACAATATTTCAAAATAATTATTTATAAATACCTAAATATGAAGAGCGGCAAAAATCATTTTCCCTGATTAGATTCGAGAACCATTAAGTATATCATTCACAAGAGTCAATGACTGAAAACTCTCGACACTGATCAATTTTAAACTCTCCTAAACCACCAACCACTTGGTCTTCATCACTACAAATATACACAACCGCCAATTCCTAAATACATCTCCCAAAAATTCAGCTTTCTACTGTCCACCCCTCTCAATCTATCAAAATAAATATCGATCATACTTATTCAAGCCCTCCCCCAAGATCCCACCCAGCATCCCCCAACTTCCTCCTAGATCCCAGAATAATTGCCCTTCGCCCAAGACAGCCCACGACGACGGAGTCCGCAAATAGATCCCCTGTAAACTCACCATTCCGTTACCTTTTCGAGTCCCGTGGTTCACCGTCGTCCGCCCCTCCCTGTCCCCGTCCAACCTTGACCGCGTTACCCGCTGGACCATCCTTGCGTACCCTTTTCCCCAGCTCGCAAGAGTTCATCGATCGACCTTCCCGGCTTTCTTCCACCGTTGCTCCTGTAATCGCCTATTGATTGCAATATTGCGCGACCATCGATGCCATTTAATATTGAGAAGGGGGATGGCGGTGGTCGGCCGAAGTCGAGCCCGATGTTTGAGCAAAGGCTGAGCCTCCTCGTAAACATCTGCGCTGAGGGGTTATCGAGTGGATGGAGAGTTGGGAATCGCCGGCAATGTCTGGTTAATCCGTCAGATCGTGGCCAGGTCCTCGAGGCCCACGGTATTTCGGCGAGGTACGCTCGAGATATCGTTCGAGGACCACTCGAAGGATCGTCACCAGGGGTGGCGAAACGGCGCTCCTCCGGGCTAGAGGAGCGAGCCATAAACCGTGGCCAAACAAACCCGAAATAGCCGGCCAAGTCGGAGCAGCGCGGAGCTGAAGAGGCCGCGTGTTTCACGGGCGCAAACAAATAATAAACGCTCCTACGCCGTTGCTGGCGAAGCCTGTACCTGATAGAGCAGGCTGGCCGGCCTCGTTAGATGACTCATGTGATTTCCTCGCGGGACAGAGGACTGTGGGATACTTGGCCGCACCGGCAAGGAGTGGCGCGGCCGGGAAGACGCCCTCCTTTGGGCGCGTTTCCTTCCTTCGGCGGGGTTTAAGTTGTAATAAGTTGGAGCTTGATGGGGTTTGATGATAGGCTGGGAGGTGCTTGGAGGCGAGGCTGAGGGATGGAAAAATTAGCTAAGTAGGGGAGAGCAGGGACAGAAGTAACGTTTTTTTACATTTGGTTTAGTCTACAATTACCTTTTATAGATATAAAAGTGACAGTTATGCCTTAAGATAGTATGTTTCTTGGTCTATAATTTGAGCCCAGGTTCAGCTTTACGTGATGAGTAGTCAAAGAGTTATATGTATAGCAGTTTTCCGCAGTGACTATTATTGTTACTTTTGTCCTGCAGGGGTAGGACGAAAGTAACATACCGTGGCAAAGTGGTCTGTTGGTATCTGCTGTTAGCGTCGAAAATTCTGATCTTTCTGAAACTTGTGGATTAAGGGTTTTTCGGGTCGCTGATAACGAATTTGGAAGCAAAAATTCAAAATGCAAAATGGCGGATTCAGTATGGTGCGCATTGTGGTCTGGAAAGAGGTTTTTTATAGCCAAAATTAAAAATCATTGCCGTACTAGAGAAAAAAGGAGAAAAAGGAATCAGTTCTAACATTATCTTTGACTTAAAAAAAAAATAAAATATTAAAAATACACGCGTCCGGGAGGCCCAAATACCTCGAGCGTCATTTCTAAAAGTCTGCATGAAATTGACTGCAGGGGACTGCACTTGAAATTTACATGCTCTTGTTAACAATTGTGTAAGCTTTCATGTAAGAAAAGTCCGACGTTAATCACGCTTAATCATTTTTTTATAAGTATTTTCAGAGTTTAAATAGATATAAACATTGCCTATGACACTAAAACCTGGCAGCTGTATGTTTTTCGAAGTACTGAATCCGAATATAACGTTATTTTCTGTGTAAAAAAAAATCCTAAGGAGGTCTCTTAACAAAAAATCGTTTTTAATGGGGATAACTCATAAAGAAAAGGCCGGAGAATTTTTTAAATAGACGACTTCAAAGTTAACATGGGGAAACGTGACGAAAACACTTACAATTTTCTTCGAACACAGTAGAGCAGTCAACGCGAAGATCGTTGAATTGCTATCTTGCCCTAGGGGCCCAGAACTGGCCCTGGGAATTAAAAAGCAGGCTAACATAGATTTTGTAATATATTAGTGCGAGGAATCTGAAAAAAATATTTAAAATAATTTTTTATTAAGAGAACTAACTTAGGAAATTTTGTTACACAAAGTATAATATTATATTCAGATTCAGCCTCACAAAAAAAAACATACAGACGCCAGGTTTTAGCCAATTATTTTGAAAGAAGAGGTCCATTGCAGATATAATTTTCAGGATTTCTTAGTTACCATAAGTACCTTAAAAAAATATATTCCAAATTAGGAAACTCCATTCACTGCAAGTGACTATTTACTTGTGAGAAGAGTGAGACCTCTCCTTTCTTTTCTAAAACCTTTTTGCTCGTGTGAATTATACCCGAATTCTTGTTAAACCGAAGGATGGTAGGAACTAAGCCAAAATTCTTAACACCTCTATTTTAGAAAGAAGTCTACTACAGCTATCACTACCAACACAGCTGAAAGTTAATAACTCTCCCTCCTTTTTCACCCCATCGCCTTTGTTCCCAAGCGCTATACTCAAATTCCTATCAAACTGCGAGTGTCGAAAAATAAACTAAAGCCCCCCAGCACCTTCACTTCTACCCGAATTCGATTATAATTCTCATGCTCACTACCAAAAGAATTTCATTGACAACGTTCCTCAGCTTTCCCCGAATTCTCCTAACACAATCTCCCCAAACTCAGCCTTTTCCAATCCTTCCCATACGCTCCCATAAAACTTATCACCTCACAAAAATACACACCTCAACGCCCACCCCAAACACCTACCAACACCCCAACAAACAAATTCACCCCTTCATCTTCCCTGAAACCCTCGACACCTCCCTTAAAACACCCACCCGCCCACACAATCGTCCATAAATCGCGAAATATTCCGTTCCACGAATATTTCCAGCAACCATGCGGCACGGTCCCTGCCTCCGCGCAGAAGTGGCGCTGGGCTACCGCGGACCACGCAGGAGGGACTTCCTCGGCGTGACGAACCACCTATAATTAGAGCAGGTATTCGAGTGAAAATTATAGAGGGGAAAAGGACGAAGGGCAGGCTAGGGCAAACGGCGAGCGAGGGGCTGAGGGGGGGGGGCGGGCGGGAGGGGTGGATCCGGAGAAGCCGTAGGCCGGGAGAGACGGCGTGTTGTGTATCTCGCGGGCGACGGAGGAAAAGCCGAGGAACCGTGGAACTCGGGACAGGGTGGCCGACGGGGAGAGGCAATATTTTCGCGCGTCGGTGTCGATAGCTCAGCGGGAAGAGTATAGGCTGCGCTCGCAGGTGCTTATTAACCGACTGGCATTAAATAAATCCGATAATCGAAGCTCCGCGCTCGCTGCCTGCCTTTCCACCGGCCACCCGTAAATTAATCGAACTTCCCGGGGATTTCGATTCGACACGCTTTCTCCACTTTCACTCCACCGGCGCACCAAGTTTCGGCAATGGACCTGGCTAGGCTGCTACGTCCACGGGGCATTGACTAATAGCGCGGTGTAGTCAGACAGCGTGTCGGGAGATCGCGCAAGGAGGAATTTGTGCTTTATAGTTCCGAAGAGGGGGATTTATGTAGGTTTTGGATTCCGGGTGGAGGCCTGGGGGCAGTTTAGGAGAGATTTGGGAAGGATGATTCAAGGGAATCGTAGGAAATGGTCTGGAATTTTGGGAAAATATTCTTGATGGAAATGTGTAAAGAAAATTTACCCCGTAAATTAATAATAAATTGATTAGAATTTCGACCGTATATATGAGATAATTCAAAATTAAATTAGTTTCGGCGCACTGGTTCGGTCAATTTAAACAATTTATTTCGGTATTTAAATTGACCGAACCAATGCGCCGAAACTAATTTAATTTTAAATTATCCCGTAAATTAATATTTAAAATTAAGATTAATATTTTTAGTTGAAATTTTATCTGAAGCTACAGAACTCTCTTCTCCGCAATGTGGAACTGGGTCGAAAAATTTTAATAAAAATTCACGGAGTTATACAACAAATATCAACTTTCAAGTATTTTATTGAAGTAATCCTGTGATAAACGTTGTCTTAAATGTTGTTAAACTTATCCAATCTTGTTGAGCGATTTCCACATCATGGAGAAAAGTGTTTTGTAAGTTCAGTTAAAATTTCAACAAAAAATGTTCGCCGTCTTGAGAAACATAGTTTTGAGAAAACTGCTTTAACTTCTTACGCTGTAACTCTCGCAATTCTTTAAATTTTTCAATGAAATCTTTCTTAAAATACTTTTGGCTATCATAAACAATGGATTTTTCCCGATTCTTTGACTCCGAAATACCAGTGTGCCCCTTAATTAATTGCTGTCACTTAGAAAACATACCACCACGATTCGTTTTGATACCGTTTTGCTAATAATAAATGAAAATTAAGCAAAGTCTAAACAAACTACTGCAACTATAATCGTAATGCCCAGGAATGATGGCTATGGGTTGAATTATCGTGAGAAGCAGTCAGCTGTGAGGGGAGAGAACCGAAAAGGTAGTCGAGAGGATCAGGAACGTCCTCCGCCTCTCGCTAATCGGCGTCGTCGCTCTAAAAAGCGGCCGCATCATTTTATATTATTTTCGATGAGGGGTCCGGATGGCAGCCAAGACCGAACGGGCATAGGTAGCGCTCGTTTAGGCGGTAAATCTTAATGAGAATCAAGGGTGTGGCCTTGGCTGTCTCGAAAACGATGATTGCAACCCCGTGGGCAACGCTTGGAACGATCGTCGACCAACAACCTTCGCGTACGACACGATGCGGTGGAAAGAAACCGTCTAATCACCTTTTATACGTCCGTTCAACATTTTATATAGAAGTTTCAAATTCTTTCCAACTGCTCTTAAAGTGGATAATGGACCGAGTGATATTGTTGCGAGCGGTGGTTATAGAAATATTGCAATCGAACGAATATTCAGGAGGAAACATACTTTGAGCAACGATAAAAGAGGTCAATTTTTGGGAATTTTTTTTCGGGAGAAATTATGAAGAAAATCATTTTGAACCTTTTAATGGCTTTATATTTAACATTTGAAGATATTAGAAAATAAATTTTATGTTGACAATATGTAGTGGTTGGAGTTCTAGCGCCTTCAGTTTTTGTCTGGAATCAAAAAAAGCAAAAATTATATCGTCGATGAACCTCAAAAACAATAAAAAAGTCGGAAATTTAGAAAATTGTAGAGCTTAGGAGGCAAAGTACGATGAAAAAATTTCTGCAAATACCGTACTTTTTCTCTTAAGTTCTTTCAAGCTTTTTTTCAAAGCTCTCAGTCATTACACTGTATCTGCCAAGCTTTTACGTTTACAGTCACAAAAAAATTCAGAACACTAGTTCAGGATACTACAAAATATCCTGCCAAATTTCATATTAGGTAATTTACAGAACAGTTTTCCTGCAAAAAATTCACAAATACTCATGTATTTTTCAGTCCCACAAGGTAGAATCCCCCCTTAACAGGTTAAGTTTTACTAATCCGACATAAAACAACGTAATTCCACCATATGCCAATGTTACCCGTGCTGCCAATATTCCCCCAGTCTACTTTACCCATCTAAAATTCACATACAAAAAAGTACCACTTTATACAACCCCTCAGCGCTTCCCAAAGCGCCCCAAAAACTGAAACATTACACCAGAATACTTCCAAGTCTACATGAAACCCTCACAAAACCCACCTAAAATCTTCCAAAAAAAAAAAAAAAGAAAAAAATCCCGCCAAGTTCCTCGAGCTCTCAAAAACCCCAATCCCCCCCGAAACTAATTCAAAACCACCAACCAGATCTCCCAAGAATTCCCCAAAGAGAGCATCGGCATCGAGCTCTCGCTACCTCGGATCCCCTTCCGAAAGACGACGCCGTAGACGCTGCCGGCCGGTGGCGGCAAAGCAAGCTGGGGAGGATAATAACGCTGGATACTTCCGGGATTGTTTCAGGTACCTGGGCGTAGAGCCGCGGCTGAATAGCGGATCAGGCCTGGGTAGCGGTGCCGAGGGCCAGCCGCAGATCGTCGGCGCGGGTGTGATCGGGCCGGCGAGCGCCGAAAAGAACTGCAAGAGCGTGCACCTGACCGCCAAGCAGCAGGCGATATGCTCCCGCTCGCCACCCGTCCTGCAGGTATTTACCTCGCGGCAGGGGCAGCCTCTCGGATTAATGCCCGGGGAAGCACGCGGCTAATTCGATTCACGAGAGACCTGCGCCCGACAGGGACGGCCAGATTGGGCACCGAGCGGCGCCGACGGAGAGAGGGAAAAGCGAAGCGGAGGGGAGGGATGGAGGAAGAGAGGGGGCAACCGGTGTATAGGAGTATACAGAAACTTTGTCGGCGTAATTTTTTCCAGCCGCGTTCTACCGCCGACCGCCTCTTCACGCTCGGACTCGATTCCTCGACTCTGCGACGAATCGTCCGCATTTTTCTCTCTCCCCCCTCCTCCGCTCTTGTCTCTCCTTCGGGCGCGATGATTTTCGTGGAAGGAAATTTGGTTTTAGAAGCGGAACCGAGGTGGGGTGTTGTGGGGGAGGTATATGGGGGTAGTTTGTTTCTTGGAGAGGGTTCTTGAGATATGTCGAGTCGGGGAGGAATGTTTATGCGTGGGGCGTTTCAAGTTTATAGTGTTTGGCATTGCTATTGGCGCGGGAGTTGTTAGTGGGTAATTATGGAGTTTATGGTTATTGGCAGGGTATTTTTGAACCGGCTGTAATGTCGTCGTGTGTTATGTCAACTTTTTTTTCGGGGAAATATTGTATTGGGGGACAAATGTGATCAAGGGTATAGTATTTTGGGAGTAAATATAACCAGGTAACCTTGGGAAAAAATATAGTAGTTTTCAGAGGAAAGATATCTTATTTTCTAAATGTATATTTTTTATGTGTTTTCATTGGTAATTAATTTATTTTATTTGACATATATGTCGTAGGTTTGATTGCACTGAAAGTCTAAATTAGGATATATAAGGAGGGCATTTTTTATGAGAGGTAGCCTGGCTCTGTTTCTCTCTTCCAGTCACTTCAGTTCCATTATAGAAACAATCTTCTCTGTTAAAGTTTAAATTAGAAAATTAAAGTTTTGATGTAGCCAAAGAATAATAAAATAAGTAAAATTGTATATAGTACAATTGTATATAGTACATAACAGTATATAGTACACAAGGATATAAAAATATATTACAAAACTATATTATAGTACGGCTGGCAATCCTATCGTGGGTTGAGCCTGGTTCGCTGGGAGGTCGAGGAATGTGGGCAATAAGATTGAGTAGTGTAAAGAGGATTATTTACCTTTTTACAATTTCAGAAGTTTCGTGAGCGTAGCGGTGACATTTTTTATAGTGATCCTTTTAGCAGAATTCATGAGATTTTAAATAACTTCTCACTAGCAAACCCACTAAATTCAATTCGAGTTGACAAGCAGTACTATATTAATCTGAAAACTACTGCTTACCTGAATCCATAATACTAATTCGTGTCCTGCAAAAGTACCTACCCTTAAAAGTTACCGTAAACTGGAAAACCTAAAATTCACTGATCGGGATCTTCTAAAAAATCACTCAATTGAAATTACCTGAACAAGTACACCCATATTAATTAGGCAGGTTTTTGTAACATTTTGGTAATATAACATAAAAATTACTATGTTTACATTTGTGTTGATCCTTTAATTGTGGTCACATGGAGTCTATCACACTCTAGGATATGTGTGCCAATGTTTCTATAATTTTTTTTTAAAGTTTAATAATAAAAATTAAAAATTTAGTGAATTTTAACAAAAGTCAAAAAAAAATACTTTTATCCACAACTATTTTTTCAAATTCAAGCTTCAACATATCAAAATTTATATTTGTAGAAAAAAACTATGAGAACAAGAATGTGTGAGCATTACGAATGTACAATTATCACTCAAAATTTAAAAGATTCAAAAATACGAGAATGGTAACTCAAAAATGACACTGGAGTTCAGTGAACTCTATGTGTTCAAGTTGTGATTAAAAGAAGGTGTGACTACGAAGGGTTAAGTATCTTATCATAACATTACATTTTTTGTGATTGTACTACAATTTCTAAAATTCACAAAATTTTTGTCCTTTTCCTTCTTTGATACATATCAATTAACTGCCAACGTAGTTGCTACTACTGCCAATGTTCCCCCAGTTTTCTAAAAATCTCAGAAAATATCCCATTAAACACTGACTCCCAAAAATTTATAACCCCATCGAAAATTTATGGGACGAATTAGATATGAAAATTCGCAAAACATCACTCTTTCGAAAGAAGAATATTAAAACAAAGACCCGAAAATGAATGGGCGTCTATACCGACAGAATATTTAAAAAAAAAATTATACATAACGTGCCAAATAGATTACAATACGTTTCAAAGCAAAATGGTTTTGCCACAAAATATTAAAATGAAATACCTACTTATAAATTCAGTTTAAAAAAAGAAATAGTATTCAAAATTGTCCGAATATTTTTATGTCCCGAAAATGTTTCACCATTTCCCGTAGCAATTATTATTATACAACGCACGTGAATTTTTCAAATAAATTACATATCTCTTTCAACATTAACAAATGACTTATTATTAAAAAAACTAACCAAGGCGGTTGCTTTATAAACAATTGAAATATCAAGTCATAAAATTAGTGTCCAAACATTTTTCGAAGTCACTGTAATTCGTGCAAAATTTAAGGCAACTTAGAAACCAGTAATTTTGTCGAGTCCACCAGTTTTGCGTTAATCCCAGCACGAAGGTTAAAGCGATCTGGGATCGCGACGCCGGGGAATTGGCCGTCCCTTTAAATGTGTCTCCCGGACGCACACACACGCGGGCGCGCGGTCGCGGTTGAATTCGCGCGATTCTAAAGAACTCCCGGAATGTCGGGCTCGAGTTGTAGCTTTCGTTTGCCGCGGCTGCAATATTTAATAGTTCCAGCTCGGGAACAGTCAGGGTCCGCAGCCAACCCCTTAACGCGACCTCCTTTCGAGGCGCTGCCAGTCTCGGGCGAATGGAGTCGCGGATTCCGCGATCGCGAACGGGGGAGGGACGCGGGCGAAGGGGAAGCCTCGCGGGTAAATTAGCGTAAAATCGCTGAGGCCAAGAGACTCGCGCGACCACCTTCTCTCGTATATTTCTTCCGCCCTCCGTTTTTTCGCGTGCATTTTAGCTCGCCGCCTTTGTCAGCCCCTCCGGGCCTGCTGAATAGCGTGACGGAGCCTCCGGTGATGAGAGTGGCGCGGATAGATCGTGGTACGCCGACTGTGGAGGTTCCTGTGATCGAATCGATCGGTGTTTATGTTCATCGTGATCCTAGTGTCATCTTTGCCTGGCTCTGAATGGGTATTTTGAATCTCCTTGGGTTACGGAGAAAGCATAACTTAAAAGAGAATACACTTTTTATCGTGTAGCAAATTAGCAGTAACTCACATGTGAGCAGTGATGTTAAATTATTTTTTAAAATTGTCTCCATTCGGTTAAATTCAAATATTTGATGATTTTTCGCAAAAAGGTAGATGCTTGTTGAATCTCAGAATTTACCCCTGTAGATTTTAGCTATTTTTAAATGATTTTACTTATATAGTAAGATCCTTTGAATGTTTGTTTAGTGTACCTATGGTTCAAATCTGGCAATTCCAATTTTCACCCAGTTTCACCAGTCCAATTGACCTGAAATTTTCTAGGTGTGCGTGGGTGCGATGAGAATAATTTTTTTTTATAAAAAAAATAAACAATGAAGAGAACAAAGGAAAGGATGAAATATTCCGTAAAAACTAAAGCCTGGAAAATTAAAAAAATTATGTTAAACGATTTTACTAAAATGCAATAGAAACTAAAAAATAATTCTTTTATTGTACTACAATTTTGATGGTGATACGTGACTTTAACCCTTCGTGATTGCACCTTCTTTTAATCACAAATTGGTCACACGGGTACCCCCTAGTCTCATTTTTTGAGTTACCATTTTCGTATTTTTGAATCTTTTAACTTTTCTGTGATAATTGTACATTCGTAATACTTATACAATCATGATCTAATAGTTTTTTTCTAGAAATGTAAATTTTGATATGATAAAATTTGCAGTTGAAAATGCGCGTTTTTCCACGGTTGTGGGAAAAACGATTTTTAAATTTTTTTCTTATCTTTTTTTGCGATAAATCCCCATTGAAAGTCGCAAAGGCGCAACACTTTAGCTAGAAAATTGCTCTTGGGGTGCAATACACCCCGTGTGACCACGAAGGGTTAAATAAAATCATGATACTGTATGAAATGGATTCATATTCTATTACGAAATATCTCACGCCACGTTTTTATTTAAAGTCACATATCACCATCAAAATTGAGGCAGGTACAAGAAAAGAATTCTTTTTTACTTTTTACTTTCTCGTTCTCACAAGGAGAGTATTTTAGGTGTCCGCCTCCGATCATTTTGATTTTTGGATATGTTATAGAGGACCGAAAAATAAGAAATACGTGTTTTTTTATTTTTCCCCGTTTTCAGATTTGGGGGGTGAAAACTGCGTTCAAAGTTAGGGTTTTTTTATGTATTATTTAAACAAATGGAGTTTTTGAAAATCTAGTGAGTCAGTCATATTTCGCATTCAAAGACACAAAATTCGTCTATTGACACTATTCCCCTATCTCTAATAATTCTCGAGATATTCCACAAAAATGATTTTTCAACCCTAACTTTGAACGCAGTTTTCACCTCCTAAATCTGAAAACGGGGAAAAATAAAAAAACACGTATTTCTTATTTTTCGGTCCTCTATAACATATCCAAAAATCAAAATGATCGGAGGCGGACACCTAAAATACTCTCCTTGTCAGTAAAGTAGCTAAATATTGATCCCAGATCCACACGTGTTACCTATTTAGTAAATTCTCATTGAAAGATTCCCTCACTTCGAAGACCACTGTTTCACATTGCTTCGCATCACAGTCTAACATTTTAAAAGGCCCACAGACGATCAGATTCCCTACACCTACCTACTATTCGATTCAACATTAATCACTTCGTCTCCGACAAAATCGTCACACCAAGTCTCTCCGACAGCCTCCTCTAATTTACCATACCCACGACAAATCGTTGGAAACACGGTGGCGTTTCTGGGCCTCTTGGCTCGGAAACGCTGGAAACGCGGGCTTCACGGGCCCCCAAAATCGCGTTTACCTTTTCCTAATGCACAAATCTTGTCTGGGTTCGGCCGTGGACGGTGAAGGGGGAGGAGGGGCTCGCGAGCTCGTCTAGAAACCGGTGCCTAGGTAAACTCGAGCCCCGGGGCTCGATATCCCTTTGAACGTCGCCGACCGTCTCGCTTTTCCGAGTCCGGGGTACCGACAAAAGGCCCACCATGAATATTCATAACGCCTGCTGCCCGGCCATCGGGACTTTAATTCCGAACGATCGACCGGATACACGTGGCTCCGGCGACCAGTGAACATCCACGCGGAACGGGCTCCGCGATTTATGTCGCGTTTGCGTTGAAATTTCAACCTGTCACGATTCTTGCACCTCTCCTTTGTGAGAGAATGTGTTATGGGCCTTATTCTTGAGAATTCAGTCCTGTTCTCTAAATTACTTCGTCGCGAAGGTTTTATGGTTAAGTGTAATGAATGGTAAAAGTTTTACAAATTTTTGTTTTCAAAATTTGGGTAGATGCACCATTTATGGCCACTTTGAGGATTTCAGTGACAGGAATTCTTTTTAAAATTGTACTTAAAATAAGGGAACTATGAGGTTTAATGAATTTTACACTATCTTTAGTATCAATATCGAAGTTACCGCTAATTGCAAAAATCTTTAAAGTATTAATAAATTTAAAGAATTTTAAGGAATTGTGTTTAGTCAGCTTTAGAAGAAGAACACGATTTTTGGGAAGATTTTTGTGGAATATATACTGTATATTTTTTTACAACTATCCGCGTGCTTTAAAAGTACATATATGGATAAACTTTCAGTAATTTTATTATAAAAATACATTAACAAATAAACGAATATGCACGCTACATTCGACCACCTCAAAAATATAATACTGCGGGTTTAAATAAATTTGAAACAAGGAAGGATTTAAGAAAGTAAAATACAATATACGGCATCAGTTTTTTATTTTATTACTTTCATTTAAAAATAACATTTCTATGTAGGGGAGACCAGGGTTAAAAGTTCCGGGAGTAAGTTGTCCCGACGGTTCTATCTTCAAAATGAAAAGACCGTTGTACTTTAAATTATTTTTTCAATTTAACGTTTATTTTTTTAATTTAACTTATTATATTTTTTTTGGTTTTCTTTTAAAGATAATACATTTTTCTTGATCTGAACCTTCAACAAATAAACATTATTAATACAATTCTGTTTTACTTCATTAAAAAATGAAAAATTTCATTAAAAGGCAACTCCAATATTTTAGTAACAACTTACATAAATTCAATAACAACTTGCCCCATAAAGGGATAAGAAGTTCTGCTTCGACTAGCCACAAATAAATTACTTTTCATGAAAAACCTATTACAATATATTAAATACAAGCTTAAAATCATAAACTATAATAAATTTAACAAGAAATTAGTCAATAGCAAAGAGAATAACTACATTATTTTCCTGTCATTTTTTATGTTTTATCGAAATCGGACCTTTTAGCCCCGGTCTCCCCTAATTTACTAATTGATAGTTTGCGAGTAATGATTGGTTCTAATTGTGCTGATTTAAAATTCCTTTTTAAATCTTAATTGTTCCCTGTTATTTGGAAACACGCTTACACACTCAGATTTTTTAGATAGTGGAACTACGGGTTGCATAAGGTACGCTGAATATATTCAGCGTCTGAGATATAATTTTTTATGTACTTTATGATATAATATACACTAAAGACATCAGTAAATATCTCGCTATCGACTCCACAGTCAGCATCGCTCTCGCTGACTATTAATGGCCAAGATAATATTGATTTCGAGTGGCTATTAGCATAATTGACCCGCTGATAGAGTCTATTACACATTATAATTACCCCATTGACACCAATTCAATTAACTGCCGTCTGATGTTAAATAGGTTCGTTATACGGGCCTAGTAACTTTTAAACGTTGCCTGTCACGTACTCGCTCGTATACACGTCCATCTCTCGAAGCATCGATGAAAAGGTGCCGACAGGAGATGGGTCACTTATACAGTGACCCATGGTGTTCTATAATACCGGGTAGAACCGAGAAGTATACTGCCCTCTTTAATTAAAATATCCTATCTAGCATTTTCCAATTTTTCAAAAGAAGTTGAAACATTTGAAGTTCTTTTACCTTGTAAGTAAAGTTATAAACCCCTAAATGCTTCCTAAAGATCTAAAAAAGGTCTGATTTATTTATATTTTTACAAGGACCACACAAAAAAATACTAAAGCTTCAGTTTTCTCGAGTGTTTCGAAATGCTAGATATGACAATTTAAATAAAAAGAGCAGCACACTATTTTAATTTAAAAAAAAAATAAATTAGGAAATATAAAATACAATTTGTTCATAGAAAGAAACTTCCCGAGAAACTGGAGTTGGATAATCTATTAAACATGTTTCTATTATAAAAAATTCGTTCCACTTTTAAAACGATTCTCTCGAAAAGGGAACCACTTACCTGTGGACAGATTTCATTTGCTATTTCCTACTTTCCATTCTCATTTCGACGTTCTCGCCTTTTATGAAACACACTGTATGTACCTGTCCATTTAGGTCTCCTTCCCGGCTTTCACGGTTTTTACTTTCAGGCAGTCAGCGCGGGCGCGAGATTGGCCATAGAGGAGTGTCAGCACCAGTTTAGATCGGCGAGATGGAATTGCTCCATCAGCCCGGAAAATCCGGAGAACGTTTTCGGCGGCGTGATGCTAGTCAGTAAGTTGAAGACAGAAGTGGAGGGGCGATAGCGGCCCGAGTGAATTCCCCCTCGCGTTCCGTCGAATCCTTGATAACGTGAAGGATCGGCGCAGACAGCCGCGAAGAGGTACAATCGACGCGAATCGAAGTGAGATCTTCGCTGTCGGTTAGCGTTAGAAGTTGGAGGCATGGGAGGGACGAGGTGGTTTGCCGCGTTCAAGTTGGGGCTGGGACTATTTGTCGAATTTTTCGGTATTCGAATATTCGAATACTTCAGTTGCTCAATTATTTGTCAAATATAATTCGAATATCCAAGTATTCGAATGCTATTCGAATATTTGAGTATTCGAATGCTATTCGAATGCTATTCGAATACTTCAGTTGCTCAATTATTTGTCAAATATAATTCGAATATCCAAGTATTCGAATGCTATTCGAATATTTGAGTATTTGAATGCTATTTGAATATTTGAGTATTCGAATGCTATTCGAATATTTGAGTATTCGAATACTGATATATTCGAATAATATGATGTGAATTATAAATCAAGACCTGGATTTTTACGAACCTGACAATAGGTTCATTTGTCAGGGTGAAATCTTGTAAGCTAATTTGGACCCACTTCACACCATACTATTCGAATAATAACATTCGAACACATCAGTATTCGAATAATAACATTCGAACACATCAGTATTCGAATATATCGGTATTCGAATAGTATTCGAATAATAGCATTCGAATACTGAAATATTAGAAGTTTATTCGTAGCATTCGAATACTTGTAAAATATTCCAAGTTTATTCGTAGCATTCGAATACTTGTAAAATATTCGAAGTTTATTCGTATCATTCGAATACTTGTAAAATATTCGAATATTAAATTATTCAAATAGTCCCAACCCTAGTTCAAGTTAAGATGGGCCACTGACGATACATTGCATTAACATTGCAATTAAGGAATACAATTTTACTTTAGACTAGTAAATACAATTAGACTTTATCATTCTTCACTGTTCTGCTGTTTTTTTTTTTGTTAAAACTGATTTTAGCTTATGTTTCAATCTAATGGCAGTAAGCAAGTTTGTTTACTTTGAGTAAAGATTTAGAATTTTAAGATATAATAAATCAATTTAATAACTGAAATTTTCTATTTCCCAATCCCGGGATTAATCCCGGAATTCCGAGATAGACTTTAAAAAATCACGTGGTCCCAAGATAGTAAATAATGACCGGGATTGTATTCCCTAATTGCAATGCGTTGTTGCTCGAGCAGCGTGAGTCTTTCATCGACCATCCGTGGAGAATTGTCCGATCACTCGTCATTCCAAAGGGCCCTCCAACTGTGACGGAAAGAAAGTAACGAATACACCAAAACTTAGATTCTAAAATGAGGCCATATTTTCGTGGAATGGACTGCACGTTCAATTTTATTTATTTATAACTTCGCGTGTCAGCGCGGTATTTTTTTGGGTGTTATGTAATTTACAAGGGGACCTTCAGGTTTGACAATTTCAGAAAATGTTGATACTTACTGTACGTGGAGGTCTCCACTCGGACATTAATTTCCCAAAGCAGTAAAACATACTTTTCAGCCAAATTCGAGAAAATCGACTTAGAAAAATTCTGAGGTCAGTGCATAGCACTCACCACTACTCTTACAATTAACAGCTTCTTTTTTATTCATTTGAACAGCGAATTAACAAACATTTAAATACAATTTTCAATTAAAAACTCACATCTTATTTTAAATTATCTCTAGCTTGAAAAATCCTACTTATATTGAATTTTTCAAAGTCAATTTTCTCGAATTTGACAGAAAAGCGCGCCTTACTGTTTTGGGAAATTAATTTCCAGGTGAAGACCTTCAAGTACACCAAGTATCAACATATTCTGAAATTGCCATACCTGAAGGACCCCTTGTTAGAATAATTTAAAAGCCCACGTATGAAGCTCGCCTCAGAGCCCCCGAAAACAATTAAACGCCACTGCACGGGTCACCCATGTGTCAATTCTGAACCACACGCGAGTCACTCGCGTATTCCGCAATCATCACCCCTGAATATTGAACGCGCCAATAACACAGCCCCCGAGTTACTTCCACATTAACTTCTCGCTATCGCTGCAAAGCATCTTTCTCATTTTCCCTCGAATTGTACCTCTCGTTTAATTCGAAGCAATACTACACGTTCCAAAGACCAACCGAGCCAAATAATTTTAATTAAACCCCCCCTGGAGAACAGCGTACCCGCCGTTCCGACGTAATCTTGTCGCGGCGTCGCCTTCGAGACACCCGCGGCAGGGAGAAATGAAAGGATCTTCCTGCAAACAGAAAAATTCTGGTGCATGTTCGCAGACAGTCGCGAGGCAGCGTTCGTGTATGCAATATCAGCAGCTGGGGTTGCTTACAGCGTCACGAGAGCGTGTTCCAGGGGCGAGCTCACCGATTGCTCCTGCGACAACCGGGTCAGAACACGCCGGCCGAATAATTGGCAATGGGGCGGCTGCAGCGAGGTAATTTCCCCTTTATTTCTATTCCCTTCTTCTTTGAAAGCTAAGACTCCGATTGCGTCGCCGTAAATTAGGATTCACTTTGTTCTTCCGTAGCTTACTTCCACTACTTTACACCGAAACCAACGTTAATCACCGGTGACATGCTTCCTCTTAAAACGATCCACTCCATGTAATCACAAATTCGATTCCTCCATTCGGGAATTTTTTCGGGGGAAATGTATAAGTGAAAATTATACGCGATGTTTTTCTATTTAAAGGTACATCTTTTAAATATATCATTCTAAATTTTTATAAGATGTTATTATTAACTAAAGGAGACATCGGCTTATTTTTTTTTAAGCATTAGCTGGTGGACATTCCTTAGGCTAAACGATGCATTTGAAAGCAAAAATTCAAATAGATTTTAAAAATGAATAAGATATAGAAGTACTGGATTTTCTCTGAATTTTAATATTGTGTTTTGGTAAAAAAGGGCGGTCGCTTGAAGTTGAAATATGGAATTTCGTGGAATTTTTTTTCTTCTATTTTTCGAGGAGGCTTTGCAAGTATTTTCATTATTGCAAAATTGAAAGCTAAATTTACAAATATGAGATTACAAACCATGCAATAAATCTTTTTGGTGTTTATTAAGTTACTCTTATATTATACAAGAAATTTAAAAGAATTTTTTTAATTTGTTTTAAAACTTTAAACGCGATCATCTCAAAACAACACTTTTTCAACTGGTGATTTTATTTAAAAAGAATACTTACTGTTAAAAATTTAAAATAGATTTTTTTATACTGTCAATAAGTGGATTAATAAGTAGACAAAACATTATTTACATTGTACTTTCCGTTTACTAAAAAATAAATCCTAAAGGATGACAATTTTTCGCGACTTCACAGTGGACTGAGCCCTTAATACAATTTGGGGATTTCTCTTTAAAAAATCCCAAATATCGCGCTCCTTTTCAGACCGTCAAAGAAGGGAGACCTTTTAAATACCTCATTAACCCTTTGAACCTGACGCAATCTTTAAAAAATGACTGTTATCAATCACACTGTTTTTTCAAAGTAACGTGAATACATACCAAAATTTTATTCAAAACTTGGTCAGTCAGTGAATGACCAATTTGTTGATTTATGTACCTTTTAGATTAATACTTGAATATATTTATTTATAACAACAAAACAACTGTTGAAATTGCATTTAAATTTATTTTTCTTGAAATTTCTATAAAAGTAATTACTTATTCTTATCGTAATTTAAAAAAAGAAAAACGATTATAAACTGCAAAATGAGTAGAAGCCCACTAAATGACCGCATACATTTAATAAGAATTGTACTTATTAATGTTTGCTTAATCCTCGTAACTAAAAATAAGGAATATTAAAACTGCAACTACACTCCATTTATAAACATAAAATATTCTTAAATTTATAATTGCCATTCCCTAGTATTACCAACATTTAATTTTCCAATTTTTCTAAACAATTGGACAATACTTTTTCAAATTTTCAAGCTGTAATCCCCTTACTGCATCCAACCCTTCAATTACCACTTGGTTTACGCTACCAATACCGAAAACCTGCCTTACAAATTCTATTTAAAATCGGTAGACCCTACCACGCAAGTTTCGCCCACAATTACCTGCCCTTAAAATAAGTCCAAATCAACGCCAACTACCTCCAAGGTGTTCTATTCCAACAATTCTCCCGCAGCTCTTCCTCGAGCCCATTAAGAACAAGAACAGCCCTCCGTCTCGCTGTACCTTACCCGCGGAACCGATACGTTCACCCGCGAGGAATTCCTCGAGCCGTTGCGCAACTGCTGTTAATTAAACCGCCGTGTCGCGGGTCAATTACCGTTGGAACGTGAGCCAGACGATTTCAATTTCGCGTGCAGCGTCGGGGCCGGCCTCGTAACCGGAAGCCGCGTATTCTTAATCAATTTCTTCGCCGAGCGTCGCCGATCGTAAATCAATCCGCGGCTCGCGCGATGGCTCGCGAGGAGAGACCCGTCTCAACCGCGAGTTAATGAAATTCCCGTTCCGCCGACAAAACGACGATTGTTTTCACCCTTTCAAGGCCTGCGGAGGGGGGGTGGGGGGTGGGGGGTGGGCGGAAGGGTGGCGCGTAACAGTATCCTTTCTTTGCGTTGCGCGTATACGTCGTTAAGGGGACAGAGCAACCCCTCGGCGATACGGAGAACAACTACGAGTACCTTTTTCTCAGAAGCTGTTCATGCTAGAGTCTACAACCTCTTGCCTGTCGTTTCGCCTATGCCCATCGCGCATTCGAACCCCTCGGTAACGGAGAAGCCGACCTGTTCGTGCAGAAGGAGATTTACGTGTTTTGAGAAACTCCGGTTGGTAAGGCGATGGTATTGAAATTGGTGACGGGTTGCGTGCGGTTTAATAATTTTGTTGGATGCAACGGAGAATGGAATATTTGTTTTTATCCGTGGAGGGGGTGTAATTGGGGGAATTAATCCTTGGTTGACACACCTCTTTTTTTTATCAACTTTGACACGCTCAGAGCAATTTTTGAACGACTGCCATTCTCATCTAAAGAATTCAATTGTTATGAAAAAAAACATGGGGCTTTTTCAAGGTCTCTGGAATGTGTTCCAATAGTTTTTTGATTGAAATTTTAGCACAGTTTTTGGGAAATAATTCTAGATTACCACGTGTCGAGAAAAGTAGAAGAAAATCTTAAAAAATTGTAACTTTTACAAATTCCAATATTGGAAGCTAAAAATCTACAGAGTTGATGTTCGGATATAATATTTTGAGAGGAAAAATTGTTTGTAAGTTCACATCCAGAGAGTCAGCTAAGGATTAATGGTGACGTTTTCCGTTTCATTGCAATATTTTTTGTTGGGTGTTTTGTGAATATTGGGACACTTTAGATTTCATGGGGTGCGTAGCTTGGTGAAGAAGATTGTATCGTGGAGGCGTTTGCTCCAGAAAGAGAAAATTAATCTCGTGCAGTTGGATACTGGAGAGCTCGAAAACGCTGTTTCATTGTGGAGTGTATTAACTTTGTACCGCTATTAGATCTCGCGTTTGGGAAACCTGTAAACGATACACAGGATAATTAGACCTGAATCGTTATCTTGATCGTCTGCTTCGTTAATGGGATGGCTCGAATCTGCTTTATCTAGAACGATTCGGTGGATGGGGGACCTTGAACTTCATGAATCATCTTTTATTTTGGAGCTGAACTCACCGTCAGATCTTTTTAACCCTCATCCGCCCCTCGTGTCAATTTGACACACTTTTCCCATAATAAGTTATACTGCTCTGTTATTTGTGATTCTTGTAAACAAGCAGTATGTCCTTCACATCGTTTTATTTTATGCGAAAGTTGTGAAATATCTAAGATGTAAATGACTGATTAATTTGATTAAAAAACTGTCGAAAAATAACTGTTTGCCTTGACATTTCATCGATCTTTTACCACTGTGTCAATTTGACACCGAGGGACAGATTCAGTTCGTGAAATAAGGAACGGATGAGGGTTAAATAGAATGCTGAAAGATCTTTTTCCCCTGTCACTGAAGGTTGTAAAATTTGTGTGCACCACTGGAGTCATATCAATCAAGAAAAATAATAAAACTTGAGTTCTTTATACTATTTATCAAGGCTCAATTAAATTCAAGGCTCATTTAAATTCATCCACCAGCTACAACCGCAATAATAACGTCTCCTAACTCGAAAATATTCACAAACCTTATAACAGTACATTTCCATAGAAGAGAAGGGAAACCCAGGCTGATCTTTTTGGACCAGAGGCAAGCGATATCGAGCCAGTAATATAATCACATTGTGGGCTGCTCCGAGGCCAATTGCCCAAATCAAAAACCGTTCGATTCGGTCCATTAGCGACAGAAATAACGCGGGTAGTGAAATCGGAGTTCACCCTCCCAGCGTCGAGCCCCTTTCTTATTCCTCTCTTCTTTTTCTTCTCCCTTTCCTTCGCGAAGAAGAAGAAAAAAAAAAGAAACGAGGGGGTTTGGGGACGCGTATATCTTTTTTCTTCCTCGAATCTCCGATTAGCAGGGCCCCCATAAGCGTACCGGGGGAAGCACTGCCCCCGCGCCGGCGCATCCCCCAATTTGTCGTCTCGATCTCTTCCACGGTCGGTCGACGTAAACCTTAACCCTGGACGAAGACAAAGCTCGTCCTGTAAACGGATGCATTTCATGCGTACGGCTGACCCCTTGTAGACATTGCTGGCTTACAAGGGGATTAAGGGGGCTAAGCTTGTTAAGTTGCAACAACCTCCCGGCCGCCCGCCCCTTTGCCCCCCGCACACCCCCCTCGCCCACGCTCCGGGCACATATCGGCCACGTAACTCGCAGGCGAGTGATGCACACGCTAACGGAGACACGCGTGGGACGGGATAAGGTGTGCAACGAGGAGGGTGCACGTAGGACGGAGAAGAGAGGGGGCGCAAGTGGAGGGCAATTGGAAGTGCTGCACGAGTGGAGAAGGCTGTTTGGAATTGTTGTGGAGACGTTTTGAAATTGGATAAATTGTTGGAGATGGAGGCGGAAATTGGGAAGATTGGGGAAGTGGAGAGGCAATTCGAAGAGGGGGGAGGGGGAATTGTGGGGAAGTTTGAAATAAGGACATTGTTGGTGGAAGAGGAAGAAATTTGAAAAATTGAGGAATTGGAAGAGGAGGGTAATAGAAATTGTGGGGAAATTTGAAATAAGGTCATAGTTGGCGGAAGAGGAAGAAATTTGAAAAATTGAGGAATTGGAAGAGGTAATAGAAGTTGTGGAGAAATTTGAAATAAGGTCATATTTGGCGGAAGTGGAAGAAATTAGAAAAATTGAGGAATTGGGAGAGGAGGGTAATAAAAATTGTGCTGAAATTTGAAATAAGGTCATTGTTGGCGGAGGAGGAAGAAATTTGAAAAATTGAGGAATTGGAAGAGGTAATAGAAGTTGTGGAAAAATTTGAAATAAGGTCATAGTTAGCGGAAGAGGAAGAAATTTGAAAAATTGAGGAATTGGAAGAGGAGGGTAATAAAAATTGTGCTGAAATTTGAAATAAGGTCATTGTTGGCGGAGGAGGAAGAAATTTGAAAAATTGAGGAATTGGTAGAGGTAATAGAAGTTGTGGAGAAATTTGAAATAAGGTCATTGTTGGCGGAGGAGGAAGAAATTTGAAAAATTGAGGAATTGGAAGAGGTAATAGAAGTTGTGGAAAAATTTGAAATAAGGTCATAGTTGGCGGAAGAGGAAGAAATTAAAAAAATTGAGGAATTAGAAGAGGTAATAGAAGTTGTGGAGAAATTTGAAATAAGGTCATTGTTGGCTAAGGAAGGAGAAATTGGACAGATTGATAAATAAGAATTATGAAGAAATTTGAAGTAAGATGAATAATTACCGTACAGAGGGTGAATTCAGAAAAAAAAGACTAAACTCTTTGCGTAGAAATTTAAAATAAAAGGTGAACGATCAAAAAAAAATCGAATAAAGTGAAGCTTGCAAATAAAGCCCCTATAAAACGAAACCAAATCTGAAGCCCCAAAATGGGAAAAGAATTCCAAAAGCAAATACCCACAAAAAGAGCCAGCGCCAATGAAAAACACGGATAAAGAAACCCCCTCTAGAATCACCAACGGAGGAAACAAAAAACTGAAATAATTGAGGATAGCCAGCAGAGAGGGTGATAGAAGAGAGGTAGAGGGCAAAGAGTATCGAGGGAAGAGCGTGAGAAAAGACAACACAGAGGAGGTGGGTATACATCCGCGGAGAGGAGAGGAAGCAGAACGGTGGACACGTGCTCCAGGATCTCACGTGGCAGGAAGAAGGAAAGCGCGGTGAAAAGTGTGAAAAAGCTGTGGTGAAAAGTGGCGGTGTTCCAACTTCGGGGATTACACCGCGTTGGCTGCCATTTCTGCGGCGTTGGAGCGTGTGCACCGGAGTTTCGGAGTCGACAGCCCGCGCGGAGGACCTCTCCTTTAACGAGGCAGATCCCGTGGGACAAATGTCTCGGTCGGGCGTGCTGACAGATTTCCGAGATAATGATGTTTGCCGACTTCTCCCGCCCGCGTCGACCCTGGGCCAGGTTTAACGAATGGTGGAGAAGAGCCTGGGTGCCTCTCGTCGATAAGTCGACGTATATAAGCGTCCGTCTACGTCGTCGCTGAAGATCCCCCACCTCGGGACGGATCGGAGCTTGCGAGACGGATTAGAGGAGCGCGACGAGAGGAGGACGACTTCTTCTACGGTTCTTGTCCCCTTTAGTGGAGAGTTGTTTAACGTTGCCTGGTAGATCTGTAGACACTTGGGTCAGAAGGTTACGCAGATTGCATGGGTGCTTGACTTTCTTCTTCCCTCCCCTCGTTGTAGTACACTTTTCTTTGTCCTCGATGCTTCTTGACGGAGGCTCGAAAGTAGGTCGGAGGAATTATGACGTTCACAAGTCTCTGGAGAACGGATCCTCTTCTAGTGGAGCCCTTAAATTTAAGGGTTTTCCATATCACTGGATTATATATATGTATATATACACCTTTCTCTATCCTTGGTTCCCTTTTTTTGTTTCTTATTTTCTCTTCGAACCGTAGAGGGTTGAATGTCGCACTCAGGGGACAGTGTTGGAAAATATTTATTGTTGGTGAAAAAACATAATCTCGGGCGATGGGATTCGAACCCGGGTCCTCCGCGTTACTGGTCAAGCGCGTTACCAATTCCCCCAACGCTGACTCTCCGATGTCACTCCTTTCCGAACTCTATGAATAGCGACAACAACGGGGCAACACTTACGTGCCAATCGAAGTTTCGTTGTCTTAGAAATATGAGCGGCATGAGTTAGGTAAGGGGTTAATTTTCTTTGTATTTTTAACCAAGCCTTGCAGTTTTATGAAACCAGTGTCCAAAGTAAAGGCGGGACTACCTTTGCCTCGTATGGGTAAAGGCGATCTTGTTCCTTCTTCCACTCGAAGCGTCACGAGGATCCTCTTTGTGCCCAGGACATCCACTTCGGTGAGAAGTTTTCGCGAGAGTGGTCCGACGGCGGCGAGGAGCCGGTGAAGGAGGGTGTCCTGCACGGGCCGAAAGGGCTGGCTGGCCAGCTGATGAGGAAGCACGATAGCGAAGCTGGCAGGCGTGCCGTCCGCTCGAGAATGCAACGCGTATGCAAGTGTCACGGTGAGCCATTAACGTGTCTTACAGATAAGCGACGTGTCCCCTATCCGCGCTCTTATTTTTCATTCTGCCGGTTTTAACGGCTCTGGGATTTCACCTATCCCCTTGTCTTCCCTCTTGCCGCGTGCGTGTGGGACCTCTGGGAGAGAAAGGGGCATTCCAGGGACCTACGTCCAGCTCTGAGACCTGGTCTACTTCACGGGGGGAGGATACGTTCGCTGGCTCATGAATGTGGGCTTGATAGCCACGTTGATTCATCTTGGAACCTTTCCTCTGTCACCCAAAGTAATTAGAGGACCTCCAATTTGTATACTTCACGGTGTGGGATTTTGTAGACAGTGTCACTGCACCCTGGAATCTCTGGTAATACTAGCGAGCAATTTAAAAGGCTTTGATTTAGGGGTTAAGGGTTGAAGTATCTCATTAGCTCTTGGAATATTGATTACCCCATTTGCGATGGCGAGATCCTCTAATTACTTTGAACAATACATTCTACACTCTACATAAGTGACTCCCCCGAAAGTTAGGCAATATCCTTTAGGTACAACGAGCAATAGTGAGGTCTGAAGTGCGCATGCGCGAATAGAGGGAAACCCCACCGGGAGTTCCAACAGCCTAGGGATGACTAAATTCAAGGTTTCACAGGCTATCTGGAGCCGACTCGTCTCTATAGGCAAAATTAGTTGGAAGGATGCGCAAAATGGTCTTTAACGGGAAAATACTTTGGTATACAGAATTTGGTGTGATAACCAGTGTCTCGTTGCAGCAAAATTGCAGGATGGTTGCAGTGCAAGATTGCAATGTTTCACGCAACGTTGCCGCAACTATGCAGCTATGTCCGGCGCGTGCAATGTTGCATGGCAACGTCGCAGCAACGTTGCAAACCATGCAATACTGCAAGGTTACAGCAACGTTGCAAACCATGCAATACTGCAAGGTTACTGCAACGATCCTGCAACGTTGCCAAGTTGCATGGTTACAGCGCAAAGCTGATGTAACGTTGCCGCGCAAAGCTGATGTAACGTTGCTGCAACGTTGCGTGCAACATATCAATCTTATACTGCAACGATGCTGCAACGATAGTGTGCTGTATGGGAACTCTCACTGTGTATGAATCGAGTTAAAAGAAAGGGAAAACGGATCTATATCATTAAAAAATAAGCTGCGAATAAAGGAATTCAGAGTAAGGTCTCGAAAAAGCCCAAATAAATGTATTATGAATAAGGGGGCCACATTGTCAAGCTCGCCTGCGGGGCAAAAGAGGCTCCAGCCAGGCCTGAAGCTTTCTAGTACCTCGAGGCGTTACACCTACAGGCCACTATTGCTTGGTACACTTGTAAATCTGTTCTATCATAGCTTGTCAATCGTGCCCATTCATTCTTAACACAATGAACACTTGATAATAAAGATAAGGCCTAAGAACAGTAACAAATCACACTTGAGTCGCCGAGAAAGTGGCATTAAATAACAAGTCGTCGAGCTCGGGATACATTCATTGGCGTAGTTGCGTGTTACTGATCTTGCACTTTTATGTTTTCATGGGAACTGACTCGAAGGCGATTTCATGGTCCCACAGGTATGTCTGGCTCGTGCAGCGTGCGCGTTTGCTGGAGAAGATTGCCAGCGTTCAGGGTGGCCGGCGCTGCGCTTGCCGCTCTGCACGAGGGCGCAGCTCTGGTACGACTGGCGCAGCGTGGCGGAAGAAGACCAGCGAGGCTGAGGCCTGCCCGTCCAGATCTCAAGCGACCGAATAAAACGGACCTAGTGTACCTCGAAGACAGTCCAGATTACTGCGAGAAAAATATCACGTGAGAAATCAACCGTCCTGTACCACTCACCGTTCAAAACTGTTTCCTTCCTAAAAATTCTAGTTCCACGTGTTGGTAGCTATGCTTTACAAACGTACACCTAAAAATGGATCAACTAACTCAGTCACCTGATAGGATAATATTTCCTCGACAGTGGGATTAGAATACATACCCTTCATTTGAGAGGAAACATGCAGGAGATGTGTATCTTGAAAGGATCCATCATGGTGTACTGGGTAGAAGATATGGTATTCCATTTAAAAGAGAATGGAGCTAACCACGGCCTCAGTTACCATGACCGTGACCCCTCTGTGGTTCAACTGACCTTTCCACACGCAGGGACTGTCGTGCGTTCTAGTACCTGCCTATAGATTGTATAGATTATAGATTCCATATATAACTAGCTTCTATAGATAGCTCGCAGCGTCCTTTCATCGAATATTGTCATTATAAAGCATACCAGTGTATATAAAAATTTGTAATAAGTAGCTAAGGACACGTTTGGTGGCTTGTACCTTTACGGCAGCTTTCCTCAAAGAGCTTTCTATACTTTTTCCATTCATAATAAGCCAGGAATATTTTACATCAGAATTGTATATGCTGACCAACAATCCTTACTGAATCTCAAGCCCTTATCACACTACTTTTGTGGCATACTAGGATCTTTATCATCCATGGTATTAATTATATTGCAACAAATCTTTCTGTCATTCGAGGCTTCCAAGCGTAAGCCGTGTGTAATGGGAATCTTCACCCAACGTTTCACTAGCATTGTAACTGGTAGAATGATATTGTCAGTACTGTCACTTAGGACCCTGAGACGCTGGACTCAAATACTATACTCTCTGTGAACTTCTCCATTTTCCTGCTAAAGCATATGAAATTTGCACTCAACTTATCAATATCCTCTTTGTTTTGTAAAATTAATCAATTTGGCTTCTGAGAAGGCCAATCAGTGTCCCACCTACCTCTTAATGACAGGGGCGGATTTAGAGGTTTAGCGCCCCTAGGTTAAAAAGCATCTGCCGCCCTTTCTGCGAAATATCATCAAGAATTTTAATTCAAAAAGATCGAAACACTTAAAATTACTTCAGTATGGCAACTCACGTATGAGTTATTGCTACTTCGCTACATGAAAAAAGTGAATAGCTTTTAAAGTTGTCGTAAGCCTCTGTGTTTAAAGTTTTTCCAATTTCTTTTTCTTAAACTTTGACGCTCCCAAAAATTTGCCGCTCCCCAAAATTTGTCACTCCCCAAAATTGGATGCATCCCAAAATTTATCACTCCTCCAAATGTCACTCTCCAAAATTGAATGCTCCCCAAAATTTGATGTTCCCCAAAAATGTATCGCTCCTCCAAATGCCACTCCCCCAAATTTGCCGCTCCCCAAAATTTGTCGCTCCCCAAAATTTGTCACCCCCCAAAATTGGATGCATCCCAAAATTTATCACTCCTCCAAATGTCACTCTCCAAAATTGAATGCTCCCCAAAATTTGATGTTCCCCAAAAATGTATCGCTCCTCCAAATGCCACTCCCCCAAATTTGCCGCTCCCCAAAATTTGTCACTCCCCAAAATTGGATGCATCCCAAAATTTATCACTCTTCCAAATGTCACTCTCCAAAATTGGATGCTCCCCAAAATTTGATGTTCCCCAAAAATGTATCGCTCCTCCAAATGCCACTCCCCAAAATTTGACATTCCCCAAAATTGATCGCTCTCCAGCCGCTCTAGCCTGACAACTTACTTACCCCATACACAAAAATCCACCCCTGCCTAACGAACCCACCTGCAATGCTATCAAAACATTGGGACAAAATCCCTATACTCCTGAAATTTCTAAACCTCTTCAACACGCAACATACTGAGCACTGTCATTAACATTCTCGCTGTTGCAGGCTCGGCATCCCTGGCACGAGAGGAAGGATATGCAACCGGACGTCCCTCGGCCTGGACGGATGCCGGCTGCTGTGCTGCGGCCGGGGCTACCAGACGCGGGTCCGCGACGTCACCGAGAAGTGCAACTGCCGGTTCGTGTGGTGCTGCCACGTGAAATGCGATCTCTGCCGGCACACGCGGGAGGAGCACGTCTGCAATTAGGCGGCGCGAGTATTGCATTCCCGGTCGGCCTACCGAAAGGTGCTTCGCGACCCTCTGCGCCGAGAAGGTGGCAGCCCTCCATCCACGATGGGATTGGATGGCCCATTTCGAGACGGGGCAGGCCGCGACATGGCTGTTCTTTAAGTTAACCCGCGGGGCCGAGGGCGGCCTGACTCCCCAGGGGAAACGGCCGCCAGGGGTCCGTGAGAAACGAAAAAATATAAAAAAAAAAAAATAATAAAACCGCCGCGAGAGGCTACAAAGTGTGACACGTTACGTTAGAACATTCTGTACCTGACAGTCAGAGTGTCGTAAGTCCACTCTTCGGCAACGGTGACTTCTAAGCGTGTAGCTTTCAGAACGGTTAGAGTAACATATCTACATGTATATCTGTGCTGTACAGAGCGGGCCCGTCTTGGCCAGCTTGGATGCAAAGGTGGAAAGATCGACGTTTTGTCTCTGGGGGTCACAGTTCCCACCATCTCCAAGTCGCTTGGGATGATCGTGGATCATGTATCGGGAGTCCATGTATCGAAACATGCTTATCGATTGAGATCTTCAAGCTCATTCTTTCATGTACTTCCTGAGGTATTTCAAAATCGAGTCAAATTTTCAAAGTCATTGGAAGATCATATCGCTTAAAATGAGCAGAATACTGAGGAAACCGTAAATGACCTTGAGTCCTCGAAGTCCTTTCAGCAGAAAAACTTTGTCCCCCTTGAAAGAAACTGCAAGGTAGCAGCCGAGGTGGTCGCGACGAATGGGACGCCCTGTACAGAGAATTCCGAAGTCGAAATCCCCTGCCCCAGCAAAACTGTGTCGAGTTGTTTCAGTATTAATATCATAATAGCAAGTACAATGTGTCTGTGAAGTTGCAGTTACGTGGCTTATCATGCTAGTCTGGCTCTCAGGTGCACCAACTATTTACGCGAGTGTTAACATATTGAGTATCCAGCATCGCCTCTGATCCACGGGGACGCGTAACGGGGAATTGGGTGCCGCAGAGAGCGAGAAACGCGCTCGTGTCGACGTTAACTAGAGGCGCAGGGCCTAGATCATTCCCGGAGAGGAATTATTATCCTACGGTACCACCTTTTCGCGACGCAAAAACGCTGAATTCGAATACACGTCGTGGTCACGTCATCCGTCGCTCCCCTCCCCCTTTGAAACTCAATATGTTAATAATTTGCGGTTTTTTGCTGACGCGAGAGAAAGATAGGAGAGAGAAGCGTGCGTGTGCGTATGTGTGTGTGTGTGTATGTGTATTTCTGTGTGGACGAGATCGTGTGTCCGGATAAGCGAGCGACTGAGCGTGAGCACGGTATAGAAGTAATATAGGCGAGATATTAGGCCACTCGACGAGAGACCATTCTTCTTTTTCATTTTCTGTTCGTGCTCGCACATTTGCGTATGACGCGAGAGTCTTATTTATATCGAAGTAAAGACCTCCACGATGTGTAGGTATCTCATTGTATACCAATGCTCTCTAGCGCGTAGAACCACCTTGTCTTCACCTAAATATGGAGCAACTACAGTGGCCCGCAAAAGTATTCGCGCGCACGCCATCCAGAATTTTATCGCGATAATTCAATGTAAATTAAATTAAACGTTTTACTGTATCGCCATCGGTAGAATAATACGAGGTTGTCGGCTTTCTATCGGCGATATTTGATACGGGGATCTAGATAGATCATTTATCCTCGGGTGTCTCTATACGAACCGCCTTCAGCTTTGACATACATGTAAGGCAACGCGGTCTTAGCTAATGTTTCGTAATTTTTTAACCCCTATCGTAATTACTGTCTGTATCGCAATACTCTCTTCAAATGCTGCCAGTGTAATGCCAACAAACCCTGGCCCATTGTAACCGGCGACAATGCTTGAAAAGCTCCAGGCAGAAGTGACAACACAGTCTTTCCAATTGCAGTTTCTACGTGCAAGCGTTTCGAATACTTTCGTGATCCACTGTACACTCGCTGTATCGGCCGTGTTCCGGCGAACAATGCGAGTTACGAGGAGCGAGACGGACTACGAGAAAGCGAGAGTCCACGTCGGCCCGCGGAACAGTGGAGAGAGAGCCGAGGCGAAGAGAAAGGGGGAAAGGAGGGCGTCGCGCGCGCGATACGACGTTATTATCCGCCCTCGCGGGCTGCTTCGCCTCGGGTCGCTCGGATCGGGAACAATTCTGCCAATGACATGTGTACATACCGTCTTCTCAGACCTCTTTCCTCTTCCTGTTCTCTTTTTCTTTTAGTAGACCTTTTACGTTTAACGACTGTCACGCGCTGTATATAGATAAAGAAGCATATACACGGATCGATCAATGTTACGTTTTCATCGAATGCTGCGTTATGAGAAAGCTTCACGCGGCCCCGCGTATCTCGATTATTCTCCTTTCTCTCTTTTATATATTTTTTACCACAATCAAACATCCAAGATTCACCAAGTTTCCCATCGCGGTTTCGAGCGCGTAGCGGGAAGCTGTTTTCGTTTCGTCGCGACACGCCAAGCTGATCGAAGAGCCGCAGTCTAGTCAATTAACGAAGTCCGAACTCATCATTACGCCTGCGAAAGCGATTATACGCGATATCGGATGTCTCCCATAATACGATTTACGTTCTCTTCCAGCTTGCTTTCGATTTAGAACGGGGGACCTCGGTGTTCTTTTAATACCGTCGACCGTCTTTTGATACCGACACAATGATGCTTTTATTGCGTGTCCTTTACGGAGCTGGGCGGAAATGAATTTTTTACACGGAGAACTATTCTGTAATCTATCTATTGTAACGCTTCGATCGATACGATTTTTCTACGATTCAACGGTTTTACACTGATCGACGATTCGCGATGCGACGCGCTGTGTGTTTTCCGCGTGTGATCCGCGCAAGTGCCGCGCGATAATTGTTAGAGTAGTTGTTCGCTGCGAATCACTGTCGCAAGTGGTCGTTGACCAATAGACGCGAGCCTTTTCGTGTAGAATCTGATAGTGTGAGAGATAAATTGTTTTCTAAGTTTCCGAAGGTGGCCTCATTTAAATGAAATTTATTATCCCTTCAGTGCCACAAAAGGATGGAGAAAGACAAATCCAGTAGAGTCTTAAAAGAGTTTATTAATGCATCAGTATTCGAATACACCAATATTCGAATACTTGGATATTCAATCATGTAAATCATGTAAAACTCAAGCCGTAGCGTTGTTAAGAGTCGGAGTTGGAGCATTTCGATACTTTGACGCTAACGCGATACTACTCCTACTATCAGATTCTGCATAAAACTGCATTCTTACGTTTTCCAATCTCTCTTACGATCTAGCAGACATCCAGTGTGGCACTGGGCCAGGAGACACTCCGTATAAATAACAGCGCCAAATGTCATTGCTTGAGAACCGAAAATCGGCTGATCCGTTCGATGAGAACATGGCCTTAGAAAGGAGTCGAATTAAACGTCTAGGTACCGATTCGTCCGTACGTAGTAAGGATCTAGCGATAAAGCGCACACGAGCGAGCACTCGTGCGACGACGACGACATACAGAGCGCAGTATTGAGAAATTTTTGTAATTTATTTTCCTCATGATTAACATGCTACATCGTACATCTAGCTTTTCCAATCAATCAATCAATCAATCAATCAACTTACGAATCAAGTATTCTCGTAATAGTTACGTCTCTTCATTAGCAATGAGATAAACCCTAGCTCGTAACATTTGTATTTGTATGTACCTGTACTCTACGTGCATTTATATAAATACATATGCGAAAAGTGTCCGTATTAGCCGGCCTCTGGGTAACGAAATCCAGCTTACCAGCAGCACTTTTACCGCGTGTATCTGCCCTTGGACCTTTGCGCTCTTTTAGATACAACCAGGTACCGCGCAAGCATGCAGCCGATGGTCGAGAACACCCCGACGATACTGCCGACGAAAAGGCCGAGGAAGAACTGGAGGTCCTCGTTGTAAGTTTTCGCCGAGCTCATCGCCGTGAGGAACTCCAGGCTCCCGTCTTTTGTCCGCGCCATGTAGCGAAGCCAGTAAATCACCCTGTCCATAGCGGGGTTTATTCTGTCGCGGATTGCCATGGAGACTCGGCGAGCGTTCTCGCGGTAGCTCATTATCTCGTGAAGTTCGTTAACTGCGTTCGCTAGTTCCTCGCTAACAGGACGAATGTCCTCGGTGGACCGGGCGAAGCCCAGCTGGACCGCGCGAGCAGCGTTCTTGGACTCGTGAGCATTCCTGGGGAAACAGATCACTGGCGTACCGTGGAAGCCTGCTTCTAGGAGCTCCGTGTCTCCACAGTGACTTAGCACCGCTCTTGCGCGGCTGTAACCTGCGGAGATGAAATAAGAACGTTGGTTATCGCTTGCCTCGAAGCTTCTTTCTGAAGATTATTTCAGGCGACGTGAAAGCGTATAAACTATCGTGTGTCCTTAGATCTTGGTTAAAGTTACTTGTAATGCGAGACTGGAATCCTGGAGTTGATAAGTTTGACTACAAAGCGTGAGAGTTTCAAGCAGTGGCGGATTTAACGGGCGACTGGAGAGCAGTTGCCGCAGGTGCCCCAGCCCAGAAGCAATTATGACTGTTTTTAGTAAACTACCTCTTCATTTTCCCGAAATAATGGACCCCTCGAAACGTTTGGCACCTGGGCTTTTTTCCTTAAATCCGCTACTGCTTTCAAGCCACCAGTTTCGAAAGGTACAAGCTCTGACAGCATTGACAGTTTGCTGCTGCAAGTGTATACTTGGGAAAAATATTCAATAGACCGTATAATGAGATTATTGGATTTCAAATGTTAGAGAATGAATCTTATCCTCTTCCTAATGGGAAGTGACAGTGTAATTATCGGCAGCTTCATCAGAAACCTATCAGGATTCTATGCTGAAATTATAAGGTTTCAATGCAGCCTTCTTCTACCTATCAGGTCTTGGCGATCAATCTTCGAGCGAATGTAAAGATTCTCTGGTAGCGCGGCGTCTGAGCTCTGCCACTTCGCGTTCTTCCAAACGACCGCCTGGCCCTCCCTGCCTTGAGGCAACTTTTCCGCCAACAACCTAATCAGCGACTCATAATTTTCATCGAGGAGAACCACAATCGTCCCCTGCCTGTGCTCGATCAACGGCTTGTGCAGGTCTCCTTGTAACGGGTGTGACCCTCGGCAATGATGACATCCAATCTGCAACATTAGATGTTATTAAAATCACGTTCTACAACTACTCGACACGCTCGGTGCCACCACAAAATTTCAGGACTTTTTATTCGAGGAGGTATAAAGTATGCAACTTCATGGACGGTAACTCTAGAGGGGGACACAAGTCCGCAAAGGTGCATCAAGCATTCCCGTGTCCGATCGAACAAATCGAACGTCGTAGAACCGTTCATCAGGAGAGTATGAAGGCGAATCACCCAAACGTTTTCCCATATCACTCACTTCGACTATCATTTGCGTGAGTGGGGCGAAATCGGACCTCAGAACGACGTCGGCACCCCAGAGTATGAGGCGAACATCGGCGTAAAGATTGTCTAAATTGAGATCCGTGTCTGGCAAGTATTTTCCCGCTATCCGGAGAGCATACGCCGCGTACTCGTCCCGAGCCACCGAGAATATTGACCTCCGCGAGAAGCTCGTCCACAGCCGCGTCCAGAAGCCGGCATTCTGAACTGGCAAAGCGGCACCCGTGTACTCGAAGACGTACACCTCCTCGTCCGGGTTCCGCGTCCAAACCACTGGAATCGACGCGATCGTCTTTGCCCATGGTATCAAGCAACCATCGTGCCTGGAAACGAAGAAGCATGCAATGGTGATTCTGTTAACTATAACGGCCACTTTCAACATGCAACTCTGGTATTAAATTCGATTGAATCTAAAATCTATTCTTCGGCGCTAAAATTTGAATGAAAGGGGCATCTGTAATTTCGGGGAACGGGAAACATATTTAGACACTACACGTGAGTCGATTGTTTCGAACTATGGTATCAAGCAATCATAATAAGAAGGCAGGATTCCGTACTTAGTGCTTTTGTTAATTAAATTTTTAATATGGAATCCTGTTATTGAATTCAATCGAATCTAAAATCTATTTCATGGCGCCAAATTTGGAAACGAAAGGGTATCCGTAATTTCGCGGAACGGGAAACACATATCTGACAATAAAAACGGCCACGCAGTCCATGCTGACGCGGCTCGCGGGCGATTTACCGGAAGTAATTTTAAAAGAGACCACCCACCATTCTTAAAATAGAACGAAAGGAAAAGAAGACTGGATTTAATCAGCTACACTTTTCCAGAATATTCGTGATATCCACAGCACCGAACAGGTTTACAAAAATATTCCGGCTGCGATTAAAAAAAATTACCTGAGTGCAGGGAATATGGTGAAGGTCGGTTGAATCTCTTGCATTTTCTTCGCGATCTGCTCATCCTTTAATAATGCCTCGCAGGCCTGCGCCGCTTTGCTCTCGAGATACGCCGATTCCTCGACCTGCACATTAACTGTCAACACTTCAACGTCGATCAGAGTCTCGTAGATTTCAGCCTCGCTGGACGCCGGTATTATCAACGTAGCATCGATCCCTTGATCCGACAACGTATTGGCTAGCAACGACAGATCGTAAACGTCTTCGAAAGCCACTAGCACTGCCGATTGCGGGGGTGCAGTCAAGGTCGAACTACCCACGAAATTACAAAGACAGAGGCAGGCGCAAAAATTAAGAAGAAAATACATTTTACGATCGAGCGATGGGGAACGATCGATAAAACCGAAATTCACAATCGAATATTTAGACAAGTAACGCTATAAGTACTTCAACAAGAAAAACTGACAAGTACCAGAAATAGGGTCTTATTCATTCTAATTTCAAGCAATCTTCTGTCAGTTATCGCCGAGCCGACCGCGATTTCGAAATAGGTCGTTCGTTCATTAAGAAAAAAGAAGACAATCCTGAGTCTCCGTAGCGATAAGCCAGCGCTACTTCCTATTAATATTGAAACGTGGAATAATCGTTTAGTGCTTGTTTTAGATCGTCATCTGATGTGGCAAAAAGTCATGTGTCTCTTGGAAGCACTTTTTTAAAGTAACTCGACCATGTAACTCGATTAGCCTCGATGAGTATTTACGGCTGACGCAAGAGTTAACGTGAGACAGTGATTTGTTTCGATCGAACTGTTTCGTTTATTCTTCGTGATACACGGTTCTTTACAAGTTTTAAATTATACATACACACGGTACAATTTTCGCGCCTTAGATTCACGTAAGTTTGGCTAGGTTAGCAACAACACTTTTCACTCAGGACACACGAAGAATCGTTCACCCACTGAATGCCAAGCGTCTCGGTGCAAGAACAGATGAATATTAGCCGCACGAGCGGACACGCGTCCGATGCTGAACACCACGAAGCGTAAACGGTCGCGTGGGTCGTCGCATTCGACTCGCGTAAGCAAACTTCGTCTCGGTCAACAGTCCAGAGCGATGCTCAGACAGCCGAGCCGGTTAAACGTTCCGTTAACATGCACTCGCATTTCAGATTCATCAGCATGCACTTCATTTAGATATGACGCCTGTTTTCATCGCGTGATGTAGCTGTAACGCATTAATTAACGCCCTCGCGCACGAAACTTCCAATTGTAACCGCAATCCCCAATTGTTTTAATAAACTTTACTCCGTAGTCACGTAAGAAATATAGGTTAGGTTTCGCATCTTTCATTATTTACATTCCGAAGAAATTCACAAACCCAAGATCGCACCTTTCATGCATTCACGCTTCGATGTACGCGACGAAACATTAACGTTATTATTCACTGAGAGTTCCTAACATAACCTATCTGTTACGTTGAAATTAGTCTATCGTATGTAACGCGATGATTAAAAAGTTCACTGTACACATCACTTGGATAGGCAATTTAATTTCAATGATATTAATATCTTTAATTCTCGAACTCTGCTTCCAATACGTTAAATCAAATGAGAATTAATCGGTTACGTTCCGGTTTCGAAAATTAGGGTGGTTTCCAACGAACGATTCTATCGCCGAGATGATTACAATCCGACGGAGCACCGCTGTGTTTCATTGAATTCGCTGATTCCAGCCCGCTATTGGTTGGAAAAAGCAAAGCGGTGTGCTTAAGTTTTTCGGAGTAGAGTTCGATTTCAATTATACAGGTAATCAGAATAGGTTAAATTTAAGTATGATGATTACACTATCTTAAAATAGCTCTTCGTTTGTATCGCAAGCGTTGACAGTACGTCATTGACACGTTCGGTTTACATCCAGCGACTCCTGACACAAGTAAGGTTAATTTTCACAATTCGTTTACAGAACGTCAAGATAAATCGAATAATGAATAACAGCTGAGACTCGTGGACGCAATTTTAACGTATTCAGAAGTTACCCATCCAAATTGTAAATATAAAATTGTTCCACAGCCGAAGTACACGTAAGAAATAAAAATGAGTTTCTCATTCGACGCGTCCAAGCAGCAACCCAATACAAATGCAATCAACGTTCCGACAACAAGTACGTCCGAAGACTCCGGCGTAACGAGCAATCTAATAACACTGTATATATCGTTTTACAACAATCGAATTTCTTGCAGCCTTTACCCACGCAACTCCCGGCGGCGGAGATGCTGGAAAGCCAACAGGATTTTCCTTGACATCAACCCCGGCGCAGAGTAAACCCGGTAGTATGTTCGGCACCGCAATAGGCGCTACTCCTGCCCAAGGAACGGGATTCAGTTTCGGAACACCTACTTCCGTTCCCACTAATACCGTAACAGCACAGACGCCTGGTTTGTCCTTTGGCACTGGCACGACCGCAAGTACCGGTATAACGCCCAGCGCGACGAGCACAGCGGCGCCTACAGGCTTTCCTACGCCAGCGCCAGCTGGAAGCACTCTGAGCTTCAGTTTAGGAGGGACTACTACGGCCGCGACGACAACAGCACCCACATCGGCGTTCGCTACTAAGCCGCTTACTAGTGGATTCACCCTCGGAGGTGGCGAAGTGGCGGCGTCCACTGGAACAACTGGCTTAACGTTCGGCGTCCCGAATACAATGGTAACTGGAACAGGGTTCAATCTCGGCGGAGCTCCTGCTACGACAACGACGTCGACTCCGACGACGACAGCAGCAACAGGTGTTAATTTTGTAGTTTTACATCGGCCTAGCAGACGAATTCTGTTTTTGGTAATAGTATGATACGTATGGTATCTTTCATAGGTTTCGCTTTGAGCGCAAGTGGAACAACCTCTGCGCCTGTGGGATTCTCTTTTGGTGGAGGTACTCTAGCAGCTAGTACAACAGGGTTTTCTCTAAATAAAACTGCTGCCGCTCCGAGTCTCACGACTCCCAGTACACAGATATCACTGGCTACGACTACTACGTAAGCATATTTTGTTGCTTCAAGGGGGTTTGTTTGAAGGTCTTTATTCTACATGCCTTGAAGTATGATGGCAATATTTTTTTTTTAATTTTTTTAATACAAAATAGCGGCGTTTCAGTTCAACAAAAGAAGCTTCTCCTGAAAAACAGTGTTCCGCGGCCGGAAAGATTTCTCCTTCAATTTTTGACCTAGAACAAAAAAACAATTTTTTTGAGTTCTCGATTTTTTGATCGAGGGAAAAAGTTGAAGGAGAAATCTTTCCGGCCGCGGAACACTGTTTTTCAGAAGAAGCTTCTTTGTTGAGCTGAGGCGCCGCTATATTGTATTTAAATAATTAAAAAAATTGTGATCATACTTCAAGGTATATGCAATAAAGGCCTTGAAACCGATTTTATATTCCATTCACTATACTCGCATAAAAAATTCTCAAAATCTGACGATCTTTCCGGGCTATACAGTAGCATTAACCCTTAGATGTTATTATTATTATTATTATTATTAACCCATTTGCATCTAAGCACGGAATAATCCGCGAGCCTAGACTGTCTGCTATCACCGAGCGCGGAATAATCCGCGAGCCGCGACTGTCAGCTATCACCGAGCGCGGAACAATCCGCGAGCCTACGATACGATCGACCGCGCGCGGTGATACGAGTCAGTCGTCAGTTGAACGTCGCTGATGTTTCAACGCGGCAACTTAAGTAAAGCGATGATGTAAAGGGGTTAATAATAATTTTACGGGAATCCCCATGGTTTACAAATTCAAAGACAGGTATTAGTTACAGAGTCTGAACAATAAATTAGCTAATAATAATAAGTAACTAAGAAAGCTACCTAAACTAAACTAAAAATATGAATACTTTGATTTACTGTTAATGCATGGAACATTACAGTGTCAGTTCGTCGGCAAGTGTGGGACAGCCAGCCTCTATAAACTCGTTCGAGGAGTCTATCAATAAGTGGACACTGGAATTGGAGGAACAGGAGAAAGTATTTGTAAACCAAGCTGCGCAAGTGAACGCGTGGGATAAACTGCTTATAACTAACGGCGAGGAAATAGTAGCGCTTAATCAGGAAGTCGAAAGAGTGAAGATTGAACAGCAACAGTTGGAGCACGAATTGGACTATGTTGTAAGTTGATTACTGAGATATTGGATTATAATAAAGGATTTTATCCTACGAGTATCTAATTACAAATGCAGGTTGGGCAACAAAAGGAGCTGCAAGACTGCTTGGTACCTCTGGAGAAGGAATTAGCTTCTCTTTCAGTTTCCGACCCAGAAAGAGAATACACGTACCGTTTAGCGGAGGATCTCGATACGCAATTGAAACGAATGTCGGAAGATTTAAAGGAAATCATTGAGCACCTGAACGAAGCTAATCGTACTCAAGACTCTAGCGATCCGATCGTGCAGATCGGTAAAATATTGAACGCACATATGAACAGTTTGCAGTGGCTGGATCAGCAAACAAGTATGCTTAACCAAAAGATACAACAGATCGATCAGATGCATCAGAACTTTAGGCAAGAAAATGAAAGAAGCTTCAGTTTAGCATATAATTAACTTTAATTACCCAAATATTGTAATTGTTTAATAAGAAGTTCACAGGCTTTTCTTTGGAGAGAGTATCTTACACCAGTTGTTTTTACGCGTTAAATAAAAAAACATAAAACACAAGGAAGACGGTTGTATGAAAAATAAAGTATTGTGTATTAATCTGAAGGTAACGGGGTCCATTTTGACCCATTCTGTACATCAAGCTACTTAAATTACTAACTATCGCTATCAGGTTTTAAAAAAATAGAGATTCTAGTTCGCGATAAGATGAAAATTGTGTACAAAACCTTACGGAAACTTTATGTAATTGTAATACTGCTCAAAATGGACCCGCGTCCACCGTCGAAGGGTTAAATTATAATCACGTTTCGATGTAAACGATAATTCAAATGGTTATCGCAGGAATGAAGTACTGTATTTTAAGGTAGTCCGATACATGTAGATATAAGTTCAGCATCCTGTCTCGAAGTATGTTGCACTTCACGCCCTCGGGATGCACGACGTCCCACCCCAAGAACATGAAGAACTTCTTAATATCGACAGTAGCGGACACTTTCTCGACATCGTTCTCCTGGCTGCAGCTCCAAACGTGCAGATCTTGAAAGTGCGTCGAAACCGTCGCGCTATCAGTGTCGATTTTGAGTACAAACACGCCAGACTTGTCAGCGCATAACGTTAATCTTGGGCTCATGTTCTTCATCCTCTCCACAATGTTTCTGACGTATTTAAGTTGCGGCATATCTACCGATATCTGAAAATGTACAATTACAATTAAAACGTTCTTACGAAACTGTCGGCGAACATATGCGTTCGTTCAGCGCACGCAGCGGTGCGGGGAACGCCCATAGGCGTTCAACGACGATGGCCGAGATAGGCGACTAGGGGAATCCCGCACGCGACGTTGCGCTGAGTGTTTGAATCGTCAGTAGTCAAAGGGTGAAAGTTTTTCGTACATCGAATTCTGGTATGTTGGGCGCCTGATGTTCCACCCACTCGCGTCGAGGTACAACTCTGACAGGTACGTCGTGCAAACAGTGCCTCGATTCTATGCTCAACGAGGGCAATTCGATTTCTAGCGTGAGACACGGCTGTCGTTTGTTCGTCAGTTTAATCTTCAAGTTTTTCGCGGTCATTCGCAGAGAGCCCAAGGATCTGGCAAGCATGGTGGGGTCTAATTCTAAATAAATCTCATTCTGCTCTTCGGTAACACCGCACATAACGTATTCGCTGAAGAAATGAGTCTGACTCAATTCTGCCCATATCATCGACACGCGATCGTCACCGACGCTGAAAGACAGCACGTTTGGCGTCAGTCGCAGGGTACATTGTTTCGTCAATCGGGAAATAATATTAACGATATCTGAAATAGATAAGTTATTTCTTTTTAGATTTCTACAGAACTGCATTGGTGGAATGGATTTTTCAAGTACGAAGCGAAGCAGAAATTTAGTAACAATTAAGATGAGGTGATTTGTTGAGACGAAGTGGAAAGGTGTCTACTTCCATTGCATTGTGTATATTAGTAATTATGAAGTGTAGTTTTCTTCAACGAGACGTACTATATTTCGGCAACGCTGACGCGCGTCAGGAAAGGTTAGAAACCGTTTTTTAATCGTGAACTCACTCGTAAAGTCCCTCATGGCGACCACGTCCACCATTCTGCTCCTAAATTTCATGCTTAATCGCGCAGCAAGAGTCTCTCACAGTGACAACAAACAGGGAAGTAAGTCCGAGTTTTGAAACAAATTTTACGCGGGAACTTGGGAGATTTCTGTCGGCGTTTAACAGATGACACTTGCTCGATGACATCCACTGAGCGAGAAATTGTCAGTCATAAAACCATTAATATTCATGACCCAAAAGAACGGTTCTTTCTATCAAAGCGAAAAATACAAACACAATTAATCACCTTATCATAAAAGCAACCATCTGTCACACACACACATATAAATAGCACAAAATTGAAACATTAAAAGATTCTACTTTTCAACAAATAAATACAATCAAACATCATTTTTCTTTCAGACAATGCGTGCAGAGGACGTCAGGCATCAATTTCTTCCAAAAAACAAGTTCCTTCGCAAAATATATCTGCACAGTAAGGACCACCTCAGTTTAACGTCTCGCCAATAGATGTCAGACGCATGCGCGTTCGCCGTCGACTTTCACGCGTGGAATTACCCTGCTTGCCTACATGTGCGAAATGACCCATAATCCTCCAACGTGCGATCTAAGTCTCTCCTGTCAAGCTTTGTGTGTAAACAAAAGCGACAGGAGCTTGTACGTAGCCCGAGTCACGTCCTTCGTTTCCCGAGGCAGGCCACGAAAAGTGTTCGTGGATTGACACCGCAGTCTTCGACACGTCCTCTCCCCTAGAGGTTGCGGATCTTTCTTATTCAGCAGAGGGTGAGTTCGGCCATGTTGTCAAGTTCGCCGACCGAGGGGAATTTGTCGTGGTAACCGTCCGAATTTTCGCCGACCGTATTCCTGGCTCGGATGGACTTCACCGAATAATGCAGCACTGAACGATATGCGGTTTGCCAGAAAGAGGTGAGTCCCTTTATCTCTTTCTCGTGGTCTTTAATTCCTATCTTCCTCCTCTCTCTCTCTCTCTCTCTCTTTTTCTCTCTTCTCTCTCTCGCTCTCTCGCTCTCTGTGATCCGTCCTACTCGTCGTTTCATAATAAAAACATAGATTAATGTCGAAGCTGACCGTGTTATTTAAACGCAGTCTACGATTATGTCGTTCGAGACGCTTACACAGCATGTCGATTAAAAATCCATGACTGCAGATCGACGGTCGTAATCGCGATCGAATTTCTCGCTCCGTTTCGGGACATTTAACCCCGGCCACGAACCAATCGAACCTTGGGCGTACAGATCAGTCGTTTACAAAAACTTGTTTTCGCGGTATATGGTTTTTCGTGATGTTTTTGTTCTCGCGCACGTTTCGGCGCGCTTCGATCTTGGGATGACTCGGGTGGGATACTTTATTCGCCACCATCTGGGGAAATAATTACACGCATTAAGTGTCTTAAATGTTGGAATATTGAATTATGGTTGAATATTGATTGAAAGATGCGATCGGATGAATCGACCTCTGGAAGGTGGATAGGTTGACAACACTTCGAAAGAGGGGTCAATCGTAATCCATAATTTTATTCACGCGCGCCCGAGAATACGGTTTTATATCGAAATCTGATCTTATAATGTAGAATCTTTAAATCTCCATGAAGAGGTGCTAATTATTATTAGTCACGCGTGTAGTTTGGTATTTGGGATGGGTCAAAATAGATCCCGCATCCGTCAGAGGGGTAGATATTAGTTTATTGTTTCCTGGCGAGAAGGAAGTTCGAAGTTCGTTCGTAGAAGAATTTCGTGACAAGGTTAAACTATCGAAATTCGTAAAATTCTGACGGGCTACATTGCCGCCCGGAAGAGTTCTCGCGGTAGCCCTGTATTTAAATGATTCGTGCGTACATTGTTTTACATTATCGAACGTCTAGCCGAGGCAGGTGGTAAAACACGTGGCATGCGTAGAGAGCATGCACCGGTCCCGTGTGTTCCTTTCCTTGTCTCTTTTCGTCATTCGGTCACCCGGTGTACCGTTCTCTCTCCAGCTTCCCCCGTGCTTCTCCCTCTCTGTCTGACTCACGCACACGCTGCACCGTCTGCCTTCATATTACACGACACGCCAGCGCGAAGAAAGCGCAATGTACCCAAGGTTCTCACCCTAGGTCACGAGATACATTGACGCACAAAGAATATGCACATTCTGCCGCGCCTTTCGCGATACCTGCCGTTAAAATTCGTGGATTAAAATATTTCCCAGAAGGGAAACCTGCTAATAAATATTCGACTATCGTTAAAAAATTCTTTAATTATTTCTAAAGGGTGTTCTTATATATTAGTCATTCAATTGAGCATTGATAAATAACTAAAAGAATTTATTTAAACTTCTACTGGCGCCGTGTTCTCACGCCGTGGGAGTTGCACCCTGTGCAGAATTTGTGATGTCTTCACGTGGATAATTTTTGTAAAACATTTAAAGTATTACCCTATGGTACTTGAATGCTTACTTTGAAACTGAACAAAGCTAGGAGTTTGCTTTATACGCTTTGTGCAAAATTCTCTCAGTAGAACACTTCGGAAATATCTGATCGACTTACACAGGCATTTTTCAAAACCTTACGCCACTCAAAGTATCAACGATAACCCCGAAACTTGCATATATCACGTGACTCATAATTCACGATTCGTTGTCGCGTTTGGGTGGCAGAATCGATGCAGGAGATCGCCGTTGGTCCGGCGAGCGACACTTTTTGGAGGTTAGCCGCTAACTACCACGCTGCTGCCTCTGTTTTTGCATCGATATCGTCTTTCCCATTCGTGGATCCGGTAACCCAGAAAGGTATAAGGTAACGCGTGGCGAACTCCTCTCGAAAGGGTCAGCTTTCTCTTTTCGAAAGAAAATATTCGAGAGAAACAATCGGACGCACTGCGCCCATGCTGGCGCCACACAACGTGCAAGAAAAGCGTAACAGAATATGTACATGTCGCGTTAAGCTGGGGCATCTTGAGACTACATATAGGGGTACTCAGACGGCGGCCATTTTTTTCCTGTAACGGAAACGCGTGATCTGGAATTACAAACTTCGTTCGTAATTGATAATGATTGCTAGTGACAGCTGATAATAGTATATTTGATGTAACGTGTGATGACGTTTGCCCCAGAAACGAATCGTAAATTGCGAGATAATACGTCCTGATTAGGAATTCGCGCGGTGTCTGTTTTGTCGCGCTATCAAGGTGGCGCTTGAACGACAGGAAATAAAACTGTATCAGTAATTCAATGTTTAACGGTCGTCATCTGTTTGACCTGGAATGCTGTGATTAACCACAGACGCGTTCTCGCAAACTGGATATTCCCTTCCGACGTACCATCAGCTCCGCGTACACTATTTCCCTTGTATTTGCTTTGCAGTAAAAGCGAAGCAGCTCGGGGAGGTAGTAAAACCTACCGATAAATTCCTTCTCTAACAAGTTCTTCTCGGAAAGTCAGTCTTCACGCTTGTTCGAATGCTTACGTTATTAGCTTTTCAGTGTTGAAGGCCTGAATAGCTTCATTAGCAGTAGCTTCGGTACAGTTTTACATTTCAGTTCATGGCCTCTCAACGAAATTACTTCGAACGCACATTCGTCTAATATTAAATTGTGTAACCTAAAGTAAATGTCCCCTGCGTCAACACAGGTTATCACAAACTTAATTGTACATATTTGTCATCGTTTACAAAAAAAATGTACTCTCTGACCTCTCAGAGACAATTGGAAACAGCAAGTTGTATATGTATTTGCTCTCTTCAAATTAAGTACCTCTGTCCTCAACGATCTGCGCGCAAGCCTAAGCTTCTAACTATAGATCGGAGACTACAGAACGGAATGATAAAACGATCTCTCTGTTGATTAACATTTTTTTCTTCTATTGTGGCCTAGCATCGACCCTCTAATATTAAGGGCCCAGATGGCGCAACTCCACCCCAGATTCATTTCGAGTTTCCAAGCGTTTGCGAATCTACATGACCCTCCGTAACTCCCCCACCCCCAAACTCATTTCGCCCATATTGCGCCGCATCTCGTTCACTCCCGGCACGGTACTTCTGGGTATATACACGCGGTTGCATGCACAGGGGCATTTGAGACTTTCGAGTTCTAATTTACTTTCTTCCGCCGCTGCGAGACGAGTGGCCAGCCCCCTCTATGCTGACGCGTACTTGTCCCATAACTTATACATTTACTGGCCACGAGAAAGCTCGGCTGGCAATGGCTCGTGATTCGCCAGTGGCGCGGGCCTCCGATTACTCGGTCCGCTGCGAGCTCGCCGCCCTTCGTCCCGGCTTCCAGAGCATGTAAGCGCTTCTACTTATCAATATTAACTTGCCCGTTGGGAGACAGAGTGACGTCAACCCACGGTGTCCCGCATGGCAACTGCCAAGGCGCGTTGAGCCAGGACGCAAGGACAAACAGACGCCACGCATAGCGCACGCGGCGCGTTCAGGAACACACCGCGCCACACGTTTCTCTTCCTCGCGGACAGCCCTCGCGCGCTGCGTCTCTTGCTCCACCCCGGCTCTCTCCAAATCTCTCTCTCTCCCTCCACCTTTCTTCGCTGCCATCCCCACCTCCCTCTCTTCTCTCCTCTTCTTTACACCTTTTGTAAACTCTTCCTTCTTTTTTTCGAACGCGTTTTCTTTCAATCCCATTTCCGCTCGCTCGTCAGACGTTCCTGCGATCCTTTTTTCGCGAACCAATTTATTTCGATCCTTTATCACCTCTCAATCTCACGTTTGCCATTTTACTTTGTCATATTTTATCTCGTTGCAAAGTGACGACGAATATCGTTTCACGTTTTATAATGGCAAGCTTAGCGCGTTTCTTATGCGCTCCTCTTTAGAGCGTTTCGGTTTTCGTTTTGTAGCAATTTGTCCTGTCGGTTAGGAGTAGACTGCCGTGTCTTCTTATCCGTGATTTTCCTCTTGACTCTTATTCCTTCACCTTGGCCGTGGCATTTTTTTCCCCACATTTCCTTGTGCCTACACCTCCAACCTCTCCCCTCGCGCTCCTTCCGCTCCTTCTCGCTCGGTTACTGTCTCGTGTACGTAGAAACGTGTCCCTTGTCTCTTTCCCCCTGGCTCTCTCGCTAAGCGCACACTCGAGGGTACGCCGCTGAACGGTACGCATCATCGCTGAAAGAGACGAGGAGGGTTCTCGCCTCGTCTCGTTTCTATGAACGCGGCAGCTGTCTTCTATTTGTCTTCCCTCACACTAGCGCGCGAATCGTCGCGGGCAGTCAATGTCGTTGCGAATCGCCCGGCCTCTCCGGGATATGCGTGCGACAGGATGCTCTTTAATCTCGCCATAGGATTGATAAAAATGTCTGCCTGCGGCCGATTCGCAGATGTCATCGTTAGGTTATGTTACCGCGCTATATTTGGCGCTCGCGTCGAACCGGGCGTCTGACTTTGCTTAGCTGACTTTGTTCGCCTTTGTACCGCCGGGATGTTGAATTTACCGTACAGTTGCTTACGAAAGTATTCGCGAGCAAGCACGCAGCGGCAGAAGAGGGTGCCGAGTCGATATGGACATTTATCACTTAAGGTCACGTTTCCAACGGTGATTGTATTTTCCCGGAATAAGAAAGAAATTCGGTGGATCTCGGACACTTTGTCTTTCCCCGGAGAGATAACAAGGATTTCTGAATGCTACATTACACGGACCCCCTTATTGGGGCCACGTTTTTTGCCCGCGGCAGCTTTCGATAAGGTCAATATTTATGGAGTTTCGTGAGCGACTCCAGTTACGCGTAGCCGCCCTCCGGTTCGTAAATATTTTCCATGCTCCGCGCCTCGACGAAGCAGCGATCCATTAGCGGCGGACACGTGTTTCTTAATTCGATATAATTAACACGCGCCGGTCGGTGCGCGCAACGAGGCCTTAAACGAGGCCCCGGGGGACTCGCGACGGGCCCCGCTTATAATTACTCGGTCGTTAGTTCGCTATGAACCGGCAACGAACGATAAAGCGTCGATGCGGCGGCGATGTTTATCACGCGGTGGTCGAGCGATACGCGCGGGGGCCCTGTAATTTTCAATCGTTTCATTACACTGCCGTGCGGTCGGAGTTCGAGAACCTCCCGAAAATCCGGTACAGGAAGAGCGTGATTCGTGCCCGGTTTTCGGCCAGTTACCGACCCACGGGCACGAATCTTGCACGCGAGTACCGCAATGCGGTCGGTAACTCGCGGTTCTCGAACTGCAACGCGTTAATACGGCCGAAAAATTACGGGGTGCCCGGTGTTCCTCGTACGAATACATACCAGCAGCGCCGCGCTCGACGGTTCTCAATCGTATCCGATCAGTCCCGACTCAGCGTGCTAGCCGTGTGGCTCGCGAACGAATGAGAACCCGGAAGGCGGACTCTCCGCGCACTTCAAAGGGAAAAACCTGTCTGCATCGTGAAACGACCTGCACATCCATTCTCAGACGTATCGGTCTGCCTTCTACCGACGTATACGGCATCCCTTTCGTACTATAGCGTCCACCGTTCGCCAAGGAATTCCATGCGGCGCGGAGACGTCTAATTTGTCTTGCTTCTAGCGCGCAATATTATTCGACGACAGCTTATCGTTCGTTCTCGGGACGTGCCGCGGGTGGGCCGAGTCGAGGGGACGCGTTCTTAATCCGACTCGTACGGGTTCTCCTTTCTGGAATCCCGAGACTCTGCAATACATGGGTAAGGATATTCCGAGGGGGTGAGAATTGTTGAAATATGGTTGTTACGGGTGTATGGAATGGGAGCGTGGGACGAAAAGCCTTTCGTTTCACCTCTTCTACATTTTTTAACATAGATTTAGAGAACTACACGGGATAGGTCACTGTGGTCTTTCCACACGATTAGCTTCAGAGTCATTGGCTGCTTAGAAACATGTTTTAGGAAAATTCTCTCGGTTTTAGGGGGATATATTGTAATGGGCACATGGCTGAGTTAGGTGGAGATGGTTTTGAGATTCAAGGGTCATTCCCGTTTTTTCAATGCAGTCGTATGTACGCGCTTTCTATTTTCGGTGCTGGTAAATGAGCTACAATCATATTAGATACAAGTCGTTGAACTTATCTCTGCGAATTTATCGATTTTTTGGTCAAATATTTGGAGACACAGGTTCTCTCTCCTCGGTTGAATAAATTTCGCGTGTAGCGTGCCACAGTCGTTCGCGCGTCTTACGCCATCGAGAAAAGGATGATGAAAGATGAGAAAAGGGCGTGCCACTTCGGGCGCCGCACGCGAGCAGAAATTTTCTGTATAGAGGGAATCATCTTCTCTCGTGGTTCGCGTTCCGCTCATTGTAATCCGGAGTCAAAGGATATTGCGCCATCTGGCGCGACACGAGCAATACGAGCAAGGAGCTGTGTAATCTGTCCGACAATATCGTCGATTCACGTCGTGGCAGGGTGGCAAAAAAGGATTCGAGCATAATTTTTCGCGCTTCCCAAACGCTACGCGAATGAATGGTACTTTTTTCCCTTTCCTTTCATCCATTTATTTTTTTCTTTTTCGTTTGGCGAATCTTTATTCGGGGCCCGAGCCCCGGGACCAGCCCAAAGAATTTCGTGACCTGTTCCACGAGCATTGCATTCATTTCCATATTCTATGTATTTAGTGTTTACGTCTACTTCGTATCCGGTCGCATGAATGCCCGACAAAGCTGTGCGAACTGGTAAATGAATTAGACGTTGATATTACTCGCCGTAAACTATCTTTTTATAGGCGTGCGTATGCGCATTGTTGCATAATATAATATTGTGAGAACACATGAGCGAAATACTAATTGGTGCTGCTTGAAGGACGATCTTATCATATCTGAGTTTATCTTATCGTATATTATCGTATAGTTGACACTAGGTATATCGTGGGTACTTGATATTGCATGGTGTATAGTTCACACCACTTGATGCTGTACTATGTATACTTGATGCTATGCAAAGTATAGTTGATAATGTAGTAGTTATAGTTAATAGTGTAGTGGTTATAGTTAAATAGAATAGTAGTTATAGTTGATACTATATGGCATATAGTTGATACTATATGGCATATAGTTGATAGTATATGTTATAGTTGATAGTATAGTAGTTATAGTTGATACTTTAGTACATATAGTTGATAGTATAATAGTTATAGTTGATACTATATGACATATAGTTGATAGTATAGGATGTATAGTTGGTACTATAAGATATATAGCTGATACTATAATATCTTAGAATGCATTCGATTCACCCTAAACTCAAGTATAGTTAACAGCAAAACGCTTTACGTACAATTAATGCCCACATACCACGCATTTCAATATCGTGCTGAAAAGTCTTCACCGGCAGGCACTCTGACTTTGCTCAGCTATCGTTCAGCATCGATCAATTAACTCGGAGGCCGTCGACAGCTTCAATGGAACAGTGTCAGTTCGCGAGAGTAGAGAGCCGTAGGAGGGCGACTATTCCGATCTGCCTTTATTGCATTTAAATCCGGCGAGCAAAGGGATCACCGTCGACTTCACGTGGCCCGCTTTTGTTGTTCTCCCGTGTTTCGAGAGGCGATCGGTTCTCAGAACACAACGGCGAAACCGCGAGGCCTTGCAGAGACTTACATCCCGGACCCTTTCCTCTCGCTTCCTCGTCTCTCTCACGTCTCCTCTTCTCTTCCGTGTCCCCAGCCTCCTCCGTTCCTCTCCGTCCTCCTGTGCCTCTCCCTCATCGTCCTTCTCTTCATTTAGTTTTCTTGCCGTATCGCCTCCCCTCCCCAACCCCTCTGCCTTCCTCGCGGACGCAACGACCACACGTAAAGGCCAATTCACACCGCAGCGTAATGGCGCCCGCGGAGCGATTCGTGGAATTCGAATAATTGTCGTGGATTCTGCGCTCCCTGATTTCTTCTGTACCGGGCGGCTCGACAAGTACAACGATCCTGCCCCGGCCCGTTTCCTTCTCCCCTCGTTCCCGTAAACGCTTCCCTGGAACGCTCCGGCCTCGTTTCTTACGTCGAAGCGGAGGCAGGTATCGACGGTGGCTGATGCGGTATCGAAGTTCCGCATATCCACGTATTCCGGTTATGGTGCTTTCGGTAAGAGGGGGGATTCCATTTTCATCGGGCGGGGGACGGGGAAAACGTTCGAAGCATTTCGAAGGATTTTTTTGTTCGAGGTCCAATATGAGTGAGGTTAGATACTACTTGGTGTCGATTATGAATGACCATTAACGTTCGTCGAGGTGATGCTTTATCAACCGTTCAGGTTGTAACAGATGCCCGGGGCAATAATTGAGACCACGAAATTGAGAGTGACGCAAATTAAGAAAATTGAAAAATCGAGTTGCTTTTAGAGTCTTGTTGCTTGTGTTGGGCACCACTTGGGATTGATTCCTCAAGATCAGGCGAAGTAACTTAAGCTGTATTTAATCCTTTTTTTTTTTTTTTTTTTTTTGAAATTTTTAATATAATTTCCATTAGAGCTAATCCACTAAAAGCTGATACAGGATTACCGCTTAACCCTTCAAGGAGAAACGCGTTAAATCGCTCGCAATCGCCTATCAATCTTCCCTCGCCGCCTCTTCCAAGAATAGGTGGGGACAATTTGTAAATATTTTTCACGAACCCGGTGACCATTGCATTTTTTAATGTCTAAAGGTCTTCGAAGGCTGGTTACACTGATATTGGAGTGTCCTATGGGAAATATAAAAAGAGCAATATCTGACGAACGATGAAAAAATGGAATTATTTTCACGAAACAAAAATTCTTAATTTCAAAAATCAAGAATTTAACTTTTAATTGACAAATTTCTATTTGAATCGCGATGAAGTTCAACTTTAATCGTGATACACTATCCGCCTCGACACAAAGAAAAGATCGGGCAGATTTAAATCTGATCGCGAGTAAAGGTACACCATGGTGACCTGTGCTCCCTGTTCAACGGCCCGAAATAAATTTTCTGCTCATCCCCCTTGTCTTGCATAATACGCGGGACACCCATGCCGTTGACGCCATGTTTGATTAACGCAGTTTGTGGCGTCAGCGTGTTTTCACGCCGAGGCATTTACTACTTACGCGAGATTTTGGCGTGTTTTCATGTGAATATTTTCTAAAAAAAAACCGAAGTATTTAATTTCAAAACAAACCGAACAAGAAATTCGTTCTATTAAAAATTATCCCAGCAGAGGCAATGAAACAATCGCTGGGAAAGGCCTGACCGACTTAAAGGTGGATTGTTAAAACTCAGCGACACTTAAAATGTTAATGAGACTATGAATATTTCTTTCAAAGGATAAAAAAATATCAGAAATAATATAGATTATTAAATAAACTCCAAAAAATTGAACCAACGTTTCATAAAAAATTAATATTATTGGTGAGGGTAAGTTAATTAAAGAACTATTTGTAATTTTTAAAGTTGAATTAGTTTGTATTACTTTGATAAATTTACATTTTTTCCTAATTAATTTTTCGTAAGGGTGAATATTTTGAAAAACATAAGTTCCTCGGGGTGTATGTATAAGTGTGTACAACTTGAAGTGGCATTTTCTGGAAGTTATCAAAGTAACCTAGAAAATAATAAATACCTTAAACTTAACCTAACTTTAACTGTCATGTTCGAAGAATTATTACTGCAACTTGAAAAAAGCTGTAGAGCATCCAAATAATCTTTAACGATAATAAGATTGCAATCCTTTGTGTAATCTCGCGTAAGGAAAAGTTTCAGTGAGGTCTTTCGCGTCCCATCGAGACGCTCGATACAAACGATATTCTGATCCGCAGCGAGCTCAACGGTCCGAGCACGTGACTGGGCGTGCAGAAAATAGGTTGGAACGCAGTGTGGGTCACGTAGCGTACGAGAATACCGCGAGTCTGCGAATTACGGATATATTGCCAGCGCTTGGTCCAGCAACGGCCTCCACGGTGGGAAAGTATCCCGCGAACGGCGATGCAAACGCACCCTGAGGCGTGCACCGACCGAGGAGTATTCATCGGTATTAAACTGCGTTCTCACAGGCAGCGCGTCTTGTTCTTTGTTTTCAAAACAGAGGGCCTGTGTCTCGCTCATTTGTCGGCGGCGTCGCGACTCCTGCGCCTTTAATGGGACATCCACGTGGAATTCAAAGTGTTCCATTCGAGGATGCAGTGAATCCTGAATATTTACCGCTCGGTTGGAAATGCGAATCTGTGCTTGAGCAACCTTAGGCTTGTTTACATTGATCACATCTTCTTCTTCAAGTAAAATATTCGTTACGAATTTTCTGCTTGATGTGTAACTCAAAATTGAGCGTTTCAGTAATCTCCGAGGGCGGTTTCGGAGATTTGGTGCCCCAAAAAAATTTTTGAAAGAGTTGACATAAACTTAAAATTAATTCAATATAACTCACATATGAGTTACCTATTGATAATTTGGTAGATGATAGAAACGTGAATTGTTTCTAAAGTTGTCACAAGCATCTGTGTTTAAACATTAAACCTTTCTCAATTTCTTTTGCCTAAAATTTGCCGCCCCTTAAATTTATCGCCCTGTGGCTGTAAAGGAACAACACCCGACTGTTATACACCAATTTTTATGAGGTTTGCGTAGACTACAGTTCTCGAAAAAAATATTTGACACGTATTTTTTTTATCGACAATTATTCTTATTTAGGGGGTAAAGTCAGCTCTCAAATTTGGGGGTGGGTAACACGTTTACCCTAATATCTCGGAAAGTATGCACCACAGAGAAAAATCTTTTAGACGAAAGTGATGTATTTTTTTATAACGAATTCAGCCACTTGATCAGATTCGTAATTCGTCAATTTGTTTAAACAATATATTAAAAAGCAGTAATTTTTCACTCATTTCTCTTATAGATTGTTGATCCATTTTGGCGTTTTGTTAACGCGAATAACAGACTAAACTGTGAAATATGAATAATTTGAATTTTTTAATAAAAACTAGGTACATACACTACATTGAACTCGCTACGCGTAGGGAACGAAAGTCTCAGGAATAAATTATCACGAAGGACGTAAATTTTTATTATATTTTGGGCCTTTATATTATGTGCTGTATCCTTAATTATCCCTTCTTTGGTAACAATTGCCACCAAAGGTAAAAATAGAGGAAAATGCAACCAGCTGTTTCCGAAAAACCAGCCGGGTCGATCGGTCAGAGCGTTTCGCTAGGGTTGCGGTTTATTACCGTATTGTCCCGCAAGTCGACGGTGGATAAGGGTGCGCACGGGTCAGTACGGGTACCAAGTCACCATGTGTAGGACTACCAATATACAGATTAACGAAAAGTCGCGTTCAAAACTAATGATGGCTAAATCCCTAAAGACGGTGAAAACACGTTCTTGATTGCCCTTTGGAAACCTGGCAAGCAGATGTTGCCAAAGCCCTCTTCGAAAATACGGAATTGCCGACTATAAACGATAAATGAATTTTCACTTCGCTTTGAACTGTTAAGGGTAGAGAACACAATATAAGAGCTTAGAATATAATACAATTTTACATCCTTTACGATCATGTGCCCCCGGGGCTCCCGTGCTTTAAGGGTAGCAAGTTCAATATAGTGTATCCAGTTTTTATTAAAAAGTTAAAATTGAAAAATTCTAATTATAAGTATTTTTCTCTGAAGCGTATACTTCCAGATATATTGGGGCAAGCGTATTTTCCACCTCCAACTTTGAGAGCTCATTTCATCCCCTAGATATGGATGATTACCGATAAAAAAATGTAAATATTTCTTCGAGAATTATAATCTACGTAAAAGTCATAAAAATCAGCGTGTAACAGTTGGGTGATTTAGCCTACGTACATATCCACCCCTGGCAATCTGGAGACTTTCAATATCTGTATTACTTTTCCTAAGTGATGCAAGACTCCACCAAAGTGTACTCTGAATTTTCAACTCCCTTTGCTTAATTTTAATTCCAAAACTGCTTATCTGAGTTTAAACTTTCGATTGCTTGCTTATCATAGTACCCTTCACGCGTCTAATTGTAGGAGTGTCTGAACGCTATTCAGTTTGCTCGCCCATGGGTTCTGCGTAGCTTCCTTTTAACAGCCCACATTATCCTTCACCACTTCCTCCGCAAGTTACGATGGCATTCACGGTTTTACGAGTATTCGGTGGTAGCCTGTCTCCCGCAACACCTGTGTTTGTACTGGAAGAATGGCTGGCTGCATGGAAGCAACGAGTGTTCACACCAAGTCAGATATTGTTTTCAAATTGCAATCTTCCGTATTAGAGAACTGTTTGCCTATTTGAAAAGGGAGCGGCCGGGATGATCGCCTTTACTTCAAACGCAAGTCTGAACGCACATGTGTCAGCATATATCAACTGGTCTATCGACAAATCCAGATGCTGTTTGAATTATCTGTTCCATATATAATGTATAAACATTCTAGTGTTGCGTAAACGACAGGTTTTAGACATTTGTACAAAGAGTAATCAATTGGATTTAGGTCACCAATGAGCTTGCAGGGTGGAATACGTTGAAAGAATAGTGGGAGTGCTGAACGATAGCGAGGGCTCGAGTGCGCAATTCCAAACAGAAGAGGCAGGACCGGCGTAACCCATTATGCAAGTTATTAGGGGCCGTCCTTAAATTACGTAAGGGTAATTTTGGCGATTTCTTACGCCCTCCCCCATATAAGAATTTCTTAAGGTTTTGTATTCCAACCTCCTTCGCCCCGTTATTACGTAAAATTTTTACAATTCATTTTGTCAGTTATTAAAATTCTTTTGAAGGTTTATTTAATTCAACTCGGTTTCGGCAAATTTAAACTAAAATTATTGTTCTGGAGTTGAATTTATATCAACTATATCGCACGTTTAATAATAAAGAAATTCACTTTCCACGTAAACAAAATGTAAATGTAATCCTTTTTTTGTACTCCGTAAAGGCTAAGTAATTTTTTCGAGGGCCTGGAGAACGATCGGGGGCGACCCAAAACAAGGCAATCCCTGTTTCCTTCTAACCGTGACTTCAAGATCCTTCCGAAACCATTCGTCAGTTTTTTCTTTCGCGACGGTTGATTTTTACGTAATAGAGCGTTCTTCCGTTTTTGGTCATGGTACTTAGATTTTGGAAAAACGCGGCACATATGTGACAGCTCGGTCATCGGTGGTAATTTTCATGCAGATTATGGAGGGAGAATTGCTCCTTTTGGGTTAGAACACAAAATATCGTTCACAGTTATTATAAACATAAAATATCAGTGACGAGGCAACCCACTCGAATATTGCTTTATGTTTTATGGCCGCACATCTCGTCCTAGAAAAATTCTAAAGTCTATCTTTAGTTAATAATTTTGGAACAATTCAAAATTAATGAAATTCGGAGGGTGATAAAATCAGTTTCATATCACGTAAAAATATTTTCATAACTGAGACTGCAATAAATCCATCTTATTAAAAAAGAGACACAATACGAGTTTAAAAAGTGTTCAGAAAAAGTCACATATTTTCATGGCGCTTTGAGCGTATAAACCCTTACGATTTATGTGCATATAGGGGAAGGAAGGTTTCGTACGGCGCGCCTGTGCGTATGCAACTCCTGAAACAAGCATTCGCTGGCGCTCGTATATTGTGCCTCGGGTTTTGGATACTTTTTCGAATTCTTGTCACTGACTGAGAATTGAAAGAAAAAATTACGACACTATACTTTTTCATCCCTGTTTACCCACGAAAGTGCAGGTTTTATGTAACACTGACGGTTTGAATCTCAAAACACGCGGTGACGTAAGTAGCAGCCAACGGTTAACGAATCGTTTCCTCCTCCGTCGCAAACACCGTCCCGAGACAGGGAAGTCGACGAGGGTACGTGGGAAACCGAGAAAACATTGATAAGAAACTGCCTTGACAAACATATGAAACTTAATTCAAGTATTTCCCCTCAAATCATTTTATTACAACATACACATCTTCTCGTACAATACGCCTTTACAATTCCCACTGGTTGGCCCCTCACACCTGTCAACCTACTTGCGCCTGAACAGTCTAAATTTATGGCTACATACAGTAACACATTCGTCTATCATAGCGTTTCCCAATTAAATTTCGGTGCGAAATCCATCGAAATCAAACTCACTAAAATTTAACAAAACCCCAACCTCGACAGTTCATTTTTTATACAGTGCGCCGATGACGACGCACCGTTTCAAATTTTGCAGTCAGGTGTATGTTTCTCGACGAATAATTTATACATTTTCTTAATCTTTAAATTTCATTACAAGATAATTTTGCGCAGAACATTCTCTAAACGTTCGACAAAACATTAGTACAAGCGATCTTCCTCAAAATCCCCCTAAAAGAAATTCATTCCAAGCAAAGTATTTCGCGCAAAGAGCTTTCGTGTCGTAGCCTCGCCGCCCGGCTGTTTTCGCAGCCGAGCTGAATGACTGCGGGCAGCCGGGGGCGCGCGTAGTCACAAACACAAGCAACGCACAGCCGCGCAAAGAGAGCATGGGTGAGCAGTGACGGGGGCTCGGGGAGTTTCATCGCGCCCTCCGTGCCGTCTCCCCCGTCCCCGCTCGGCTCGTCCTTCCCTACCCCCGGCCGGTCGAGGCCCAAGCGGTCCCCTCCACGCGTTGCCAACAGCGCCCAGCACGAGAGCACGTTAGGGACCGATCGTCCGCGCAGGCCGGCAAGCCAGCCGGCAGTACCTTCAGTTCAAATCTAAACGCCGATCCGTCGAGACCCCGTACCGGCGCGACACTGCTCGATTTTGGGCGCGCGTCGCGACACCACAGCCGCACGAAACCGCATTCCCGCGTTATGGCCAGCGCCGGAGGAGACCGGATAGCGATGCTGACTCGTCGTTTCCCGGGGACACGGGTCCAGCTTTCCTTCTAGAACACGCTTCTCTCCCGCGCGACGCTTCCCAACGCTCTTCTCCCGTTTCCACGCTTCCACGATTCCCCACCTCCGGTTCGCGAACGCTATTTACCCCGTCGCGACGCGTGCGCCCAAACTCCCCCGCCTCTCCCCCTCCTGTGCTCCCGCGAGCCGTCCTCGGGTGAATCGATAGATAACGGTGGCGATCGCTTATATCCGACTCGCGCGGCGAGAGCTCAACGCGAGCGGGTCCAGGCTCGGCGACAAGGACGCTCCGTGCCCGAGGTTTCTGTGCGCGAACGACCACGAGGGCGCACTGTTACGAACGGCAGACAAGGAGACGGCGATTGGAGGAGCGAGAAGGCTCGCGAAACTCTTATGTTTCTCGCGCGCCTCGTGGGAACGCGTCCGAACTGTACGCGTACATTACTACGTTGTAACTTGCGACGCGGCCGTGGACTATTGACAGAAGTGCTGTGCCCCGTCGTCGAGCGTGCAAACGTGAACATGACTGTGTAGGAATCCAGAGAAGACGCGCTGTTCCGATACGAGGCTCTGCCCTCTGATTGCACTAACGGTATTACGGTACAGAGGGTCTCGACGATGACTCGAAGTGTCACCACGTAAAGTACGCGGCAGAGGTTCGTAAGGCAGTGTTCAGCTGCGGGTTTCGAGACTTGGGAACTAGTGGATTCCATCGGAGGCATTCAGGAGCCCTCTGACCGCGAGTTTTCCTAGAAGGCGATCCGCGAGAATGGATGTAGTGTCGAGTGGACTGCTCGTGCCAGCGAAGGTCGTGGATATTACTAGCTATCACTCGTCGTTTTATTCTCCGCCACCCACCGAGGCGTAAGTAACTCATACGCATATCAATCGTCCTCCTCTTACGTCTGACATCTCGGTGCATGCTCGTTAAATCTACATTCTACATCTTCGCAATGGTTACGTAGAATGTTTTGAAATTGTTTCTGTCTGAAACTCAGCTTTTTATCGCAGACGGAAGTGAAACAAGGTGTAGCGTAAACGGTAAACGCATTGCATTCTTGTTCCCTGGAGCTTGAAACAGGTTTCTAGATCTCGTTGCAAGGTTATCGTCTATACCAATTCGCAGCAGGCTTTATCTCGCCTAGACTGTCACCGTGTGACGGCCAACCGCTATTCGCGCGTTTTATCAAAACAAACGCGCTGCCGGGGCCGGCGTGTACATGCAACAAGCGTTCCAAACATCTTGCCAGGAGCAACGGAAGTCTCGCTTTCAGCGTCGATATCAAAGGATGCGGCCTTATCTCGGGGCAGATTGTTCCGTCCGTCGCGTACAAGTTTACTTTGAAACCGAGACCCCGTTACACGATTTTAATGCCAAGAAAACATTCAATTCGGATCAGTCGCATAACATTCAACCTTTATCCACTCCGCATTTCCGAAATGGAATTTTCTAACTCGATGAAATCAAACAGTAACGGAAACATATTTAAAAAAGATAACGTGTTTTTCCGCATGATTTCTTCCTCGAATTCATTCTGGCCGCTGATTACGAATGCGCCAGCGGGGACGGGCTATATTTTTAAAAAGTCACCCAGTAGGTTGCTTGGATCCATGGTGACCCGGCGGGGAGGGGGGGGGGGGAGGAGGGCGACGGAGGGGCAAGCACGCAGGCGGGCAGAAAAGAGAAGCAGCAGTCGGAGGCACCTTCGAAGGAACACTATCCCCCGTTGATGGTTGCCTAGCAGATACATCCCACTTTAGGCTGGTTTATCGCCCGGAGCCAAGAGGGAAAGACTATGAGCCCGTATACGTCGGGCCTCCTCTAACAGGCCTACAGCAGCGGCGACTCGTTCCCTCTCCGCTAAGGAGATTTAAACCCGGTTCCAGATCGAACCCGTTGAGAATTCCCCTTGTCGTTTATTTCGTTTGCTCGGCGGACGAGTTCGCGTCTGTCCTTTAACTGACCTGCCTATGGGGTGAGAGTGGGGACATCGACTATTTTCTGAATTGGCTTTCATCGAACGCCTGATCCCCCCTCCCCGCCCTTGCATACTCGAGCGCCCATTGTTTCGGTATGAAAATACAGTCTCGATCTATGACATCGGCTGGGATGGAATTTAAATTTTTCCACCGAGATCCCTGGAGCCTCATACCTGCGGTTTTGTTCTACGTTGAATCTGGAGTGGGGGGAGGATAAAATTGAGAAGGAAAGGTAGTTCTGGTAAATCAAGATTCCAGGCCCGAAGTATGGAATTATTTTTTAGAAAGAGGAGAAAAGGAGTGTAGTAGAGGCCGAGGTTAGAATTTAGATGGACCGACAAAGTGCTCGCTGGGTTTTTAGGACTTCGCACTTGGGCGAGAACTCGGGCGGAGGAGGCTCGCCGCGAAGGCGTGAAACGCGGAAAGCATGAGTTGTGTGGTGTCCCGCGAACACGTGGTCCGCTTCGCGGACCGGCCGCCGCGCGCGCTGCCCGCGGATCGCGCGGAGTGGGGGTGGAATAGGCGCATGTCTCGAGGAGGAAAAAAAAAGGACAGTTTAGGTTGCTTGGCGACTGCCTAGGCGTGTGTCCACGTGTCACGGAGTCGAGATCGTGGGCACGTGTTGCAGCAGGCAGGCGCAGCGGCCACTTTCATCCCGAAAGTTGAACTGTCCCTGGCGACGGATTCCGAGGAAATCCGCCTTTTGATCTCTGTGACGATTGCATTCTATCTCTGATGCAGGATGCCACTTGCGCGCCGGTCGAATAGGACAGGAAACGCGTGATTGGGTTTCTTAGCGACGCCTCGGATTTATGGGTTGCTAAGGGGATACTCCATTGTTCGAAGCGGAGATTCTGCAAACGTTGAGTGGATACAGTATCGACGTTAGACATGAAATATATCGTTGTTCAGGTTGTGCGAGGGTTTGAAACCTTAGTATAAAATCTAAGTACCATCAGTAGTTGAAGCAGTCGTACATATCAATACCAAAACTCGTTGAGATATCTATTTGAACGAAACTAAGTGCCCTCGGCACGCCAACATTTCCACTTCGCAAACACGAGCGTCCAGCCACTCGCCGCGTGCGGAACTCCCTCGGCCGTATTTACGAGCCATACGCGTCGAACGCCCATAAGCGTTTCCCGCACGCGTTGCACCAACTGTCCACTCCTTCGATCGGCGGGTTAAACTTTTGGCCATATAGGTTCAGGGACACGCGCTGTCGCGGCGTGTGGTCCGATCCTCGTAAAAATAAGAAATCCCCCAGCGTGCAACTCTACCCCCCAGCTACGAGAAGCGCACCCGCTCGCGGTAAACTTAGACGGCTCCCGCAGTCTCCCCTTCCAGGAGACTCTAATTTTAGAGGAATCTCCACGAACCCGCGAACAATGGTCCCCAGAGTGATTCTTCCGAGCCCAAGATACATACTCGAAATTCTCGGAGCTGGCTCGTCTCACGGCGCCCTTTAAAATCGTAACGGAGGAGTGTCCTCTTAGTCTACAATTAAATAACCGTTTATAAGCAGCTGCCTGCTTCTTTAAAGCCTTTGATGACGGGACAATGTCGCGGGGCCAGCGACGCGTCGCGAGACGGCGAGACAGAGGGAGACGAGGCTACGTCTAGTAACAAAATTCGTAAGGGATTCCAGTTCTTCCTCGACGAGATTCGCGACCGGGCCCCTTGAGGAAGTCTCTCTTCCCCCCCCCCCCTCCCCCCTCGAACCCCCGAAGATGGAACAACCTTTCCCCCCATTCCCTCTCTTTCTCTTTCCCTGGCTCTTTGCTTACACAGACCCCAGGTTCCTTCTCCTCGTATCATTATTTCCGACGCCGGGTTCGGTACACTCGTCGAGGGTCGACGACGCCGATCGTGTCGGGGTGCGCTAGGGCGAGGAGCCTGATTTCCAGCATCTGCTCCAGTCAAGAAAGACCGCAGTCTGGAACGACTTTGCCTACACGGCAAAAGGCTTCTCGCATGCGCCTTCTCGTCCGCGACGGCTCCTTATATTCTCTATTGAGTCTTCCAAAAGCAGCCGAGCATATGTTTTCGAATTGTTCGCCGGGGCCTTTCGACTGGCGGAGGGGGGGAGGGGGGTGAGACGGCTAAATGATAGACTCTTCGGCGCGCTGCTTTTCGCTCCCGATGAATTCTAATGACGCCTCGTTGTCGTGTTCCCTCGGCTCGCATAATGGCGCACTTTTTTTGGGATCAGTCAGCGCGCGTCTGTCTCCGAGTAGACTGAGGATGCTCTGACGGTCCGTGGCGCGAGCTGCGCTTCTCTGTAACTTTGGAAGTTCTCGTTGAGACAAGGACACTTCGAATTTTCGAGAGTTCATTAATTTTAAAATTAACATCGACTGGGAGATTAGATTTTTGTCTCGACACTTGCACTGGCGTAGGAAGTAGGAGATTCTAGGGACACTAGAACTCGGTGGGGATAATCCTACATCTGCATATCCCGAGACAAACTTGCAAGTTTAATATTCTTCAATTATTCATACACGGTACCTATGGCATAAATCAATTACTAAATCAGTTTTCAAACTAAAAGCAAACAAGTTCTGGGCAACGAGTTCTGTAATTCATGGATCTTCTATGGGATCATATTCACACCCCCCTCTCCGCTGGTTCCCCAGCTCTTCGCCTCACCGTGGAACAGCGGCGTAGGACCCCGTGTCGGGGTAGATCGCTACGGGATAGGCTAGTGGGCCCTCTAATCAGCCGGCATCAGCAAGGTGCGCGCTGATCACCTCGCGAGCCTGGCGCAGCCTCGATTCCCACGGTGGAATTAAAGATTCACGAGGAGAAAACTACCCATCGCACTTGTCATGGGAACGAGCGCCGGGTGGCTCCTTGCTCGATTTACAATTGGTCGACGCGCGCTCGCCGCGCGGGGGTAAGGCGTGGTGCGACACCGCACCTCGAGGCGGCGAGGGGGATGAAGCTCGCTGCCCGAGGGGCTTCCCCCATCTCTTTTTTTCTCTTCTTTTTTTTTTACCACGACAGCCGGAGGGGCGAGGGGAATTTCCCTTGCGCTTTACCTCGCTGCCTCCGCCGAGCCGCGTACACGCTTTTGAGTGACATATGCGCGCGTCGGGGTTGTTTAGTCGGTCATGCGAACCCGGCAGAGGGTATTAGGTACGCAACAACGCTATTGCGTTAGCTTTCGCGTTTCCCATCCTTTATTTCATTCGTTGATCAATCTGCTAATTCGGAAGCTTGCGAATCTACCATTTTTTAATTAACTCTTGCACGGAAATTGAGCCATTTTTACTCAAAATCGAGTCACAGGCCTTCATTCCTCCTTTAGTAATTTATTATGTAGACTGAAACTCCTTTATATATTTAAATAACCAATAAATAATATTTCTTCATGTTTTTATTGCAGAAATTTCATAACTTCATAAAATATTAAACTGTAATAATTACATCACCTGAGTTATTTATATTTTATTAGTACTTCTGTCATCTTTTATTTTTACTTAAATTTGTAATTTCTTAATTTTGTATTATTAGTGGTATTTTTATTGTACAAATTTAATAAGTTCTTAAAATATTAAACCGTAATAATTATATGAACCGAGTTTAATTTTTGTACGCTTGTTTCTCGTAATTATATGATATTGGATTAATTTGGCCCAAGTTTACTTACCCGTGTAACTTTACAAATCTCCGTATTAAGGTTAAACATATTGAGAAACTACAGATATCAAGATGTGAGAGGATAAGTCTCTCTTCTATGAGTATAAGTGTTTTATCTAAATTTTTAGGTTTTACTATAGAAACTTCTAACTTCAATTAAAATACTCGCCATTGCTATCCAATTCGCAAAGGGGTCAATGCTTCCATCCCCCGCCACGGAGCTGTACATACATATTTATTAACCATCCGAAGTGCATCTGCTCGGAGGAAGGAAATCACACGGAAGTGGAGGCGCAGTGGAAATCCGTGGCCGCCAATTGGCGATTTGGTTAGGCAGAGCGAAGGGGCACGGCGCGCCTGGAACACGTGCATCCTTGCCTACACGTGCATCCACATGCATGCGTCATAGGAGCGGGTGCGCATGCTCGGGGAGCGTTCTATTGGGGGGAAGTTTGGCAGTGCGAGGGCATCGAGGCAGGTGGTAGCCAGATGTCTCTCGTAAGGACTTCTACCCTGATGTCGTTGGCTGGTAGCTCGCTGGCTGTGCACTAACATACGCGACGCTGTGCACACTCGCGTTCCACAGAAGTATAGGTAGGGTGTACCTATCGGCGCACCCTTGCGCTCGTCCTACGTGTTCGAGCCTGTCGCGCAAACGAATTCATCTTCGGGTGTCTCGTTCCCTTTCATCTGTGCGGCCCGATAGCAGGCGCCGATCGATAAAAAGAGCGGAGGACTGGAAGGCCCCTCGTCTAATTGGAACAGAAGTGCTGCCCATATATGGTGGAATCTTTATGATGCAATTAGGGTCAGCACGTAACGGCCACTTTTCCATTCAGGAAACAGTTTAGTCAAATCCTTGATTCCTCATTGATGAAACAGTTTAGTCGAGCAATAATCGAGCACGCTGCGCATATCGATAGTTTTCAAGGGAATATCCCGAACCCGAAAATTCAAAATATTTTGAAACTTTGTAAATATGTAGGGAATTGTAATTTTCCCCTGATTACAACGGAATTTTTGTTTACTACCCAAATTCACTCGAAGGGGATGAAATTAACCCCTGAAAATTCGTCTATTTTCCGATTTTGTGTTATAACTCGCCAACTGTAAAAGTTACTTCTTTTAATTAGATCTATCGTTTGGTAAGAAAAATATTTTAAAGTTGTAACCGGGAGGAAATTCTCTACGTATTTAGAAGTTTTAGAATTTTTTGAATTTCCGGGTTCCGGATGTTCCTTTGTTAGTGCACAAATATAGTATGACCGCTGTTAGCGTTTTCGAAAAAAGAAAACAGGTTTAAACACGCAATGGCACGACGAAGAAAAATATTATTTTTGACAAATTTATGAAGTAGATATAAATTTCATTTTTATACAGTATGAAGAAACAGTCAACAACTATTTGTTGCATATGTGTCTGCGATTATGAAGGTGGTTTAAGTCATTTTTTCTTCGTCTCGCGATATTTAAACTTCTACTTTTGTGTAATCAATGTAGTACAAAATAAGAGATGAATTCATTTCTTTTAGATTTTGAGTATTTTGACTTGGACCACTTTCATAATCATCGGCACATATAAAAACTCAAATGTCATAAAATGTGGACATACAATATTTGTGCACTAAGCCACCGATATCGAACTATCGACTTCTTTGCTTTTAACCCTTGGAAGATAGATAGTTTAATCACACATCGAATACAAGTACCATTTGACTAATAATTCTATTCGCACTCATCTCGAAATGCGCTTTTATATTAAACTTCAATCTTTTTGTCTAAAATTCTTATAGCTTTCAAGACCTAGTACTAATTTATTTATATATTTATTTATTTATATACGGGAAACCCTTTGCCACGTACAGAATAGAAAAGATCAATAGATGAGTAATACTTAAAACTAAAAACACAAAAAAGAACACCCAAAGCCAAAATGAAACAGTGCCACGCTAGATAAATAAAATATACAATAGTCAATAATTGTAATATGGTAGGTGAAAATGGCCCCCTGATCCGCCAAATGAGGGTTAAGGAAACCAAGAAGTTTCTCTGCCAAATAGGGTAAAGGTACCAATTACTGACACCTAACCAATTACTGTCATCTTAAGTTATTTTACATAAAATAACGAATAAATAAACTATAGTATAGATTATAGGTTGAATTACACAATTCTTTTTGTGTGTGACTTTACAACGTTTATTTATTCGTTATTTTAAGTAAAATAGCTTAGGGTGACAGTAATTGGTTAGGTGTCAGTAATTGATGCCTTTACCCTAGTTCCTCGAAATTTGAATAAAAAAAAATAGTTCAATACAAATTCGACAATTTTTTCGAATCAATAAACAATCAACATTACGCGCAAGGCTTTCAAATCCAAATAGCTCCGTGTTCACCTCCCAGCATTAATTTTTTCCTCAATTTTCTAGCGGCATCAGGTGTCGATCCGAAGTATACCAACCACAATCTGTACTTTCGAAACCTGTCCCCGCAAGTAGTAGAGTCGGCGACTAGCCGGCCGACCAATAGCTAGTGGAACAGGTAGAGGTATCCGCGCCCAGATTTCTCGCGTGATACTTTCTACTTCTAACGGCCACGCTGTGCATACGTGGACGTTCATCCGACCTTGTCATCCGCTCCGACAGTCTCATACATATTTCATAAACACACATCGATTGTTGTGGAGAATTATCCCCGAGGAATTTTGACTTCGCTGCTTTCCTTTTCTCGCGCATGTTTTGCCAGAATTTCACCGGCGGAGGGAAGGCTTCGGAACGCGTCGGCCTTGATCTTGGCTCGACTCCGCCGCCTCGTAACATTCCTACATTCGCCTTCATTCAGTCTTTTTTCGTCTTATCGGCGCAGCGCGGTCGGGAAGGATTCCTGGGTTGTCATTCATGAATCACGGCGCGGAGACGAAGATCGCTAGGCGCCGAGCAAAACTGTGGCACGGTTCATTGAGTAATTCTCCGCGGTATGACTACCTTGCACTTATCTCTCCAACGTAAGCCGTGATGTCATCGTGCGCTCGATTATCCACGCGTCTCGCGGTATTTCGCTTTTTGCGGCTCGTCGATTATATCCGTGAATTGCCGTAGTAGGGTTTTAACGGTACTTACCGTGGTGGTAATGCGTGGGTCTACGTTTTATCGCTGCGTGCAGAAAATTTCTGTTGCGCGTGGTACTACACTTTATCGGTATTTTTTATAATACGTGGTACTACGTTTTACTGTATTACGGTGTACTAGTATTTCTTATATCGTGGAACACTATGGTTTGTAGGTATTCTTTATAACGCGTAGCGCTTCGCTTTAGTGGTATTTCTTATAATGCGTTTCGTAGCTATTTCTTATAACGCGTAGTAACACGTTTCACGTCACGAATTGCTCGCGAATTGCCATCCACTATAATTAGGAAACTTATTAATACAGTAGATCCCTCATCACAACACTCTTCAAAAATAAATTGATTAGAATTTCGACCGTATATATGAGATAATTCAAGATTGAATTGGTTTCAGCGCACTGGTTCGGTCAATTAAATTTTTAAACTGACCGAACCAGTGCGGTGAAACCAATTTAATTTTGAATTATCTCACATATACGGTCGAAATTCTAATCAATTTATTTTTAAAATGAATGGCGAAAACCTCACACACACGACAAAGGAAAGTTTTTTCGATTCAGTGTCAAGAAGATTTGGACCTGGAGCTTTGAAAAATCTCAAGGACTTATCTAGCAACAAATCGAGTCTATCTAAGATAAGTAATAAGAAGTTATTTTTATTAAAATGTAGATCACATAATTTAATCAAAAAAAAAAAAAAAAAAATTTAAATTGACCGAACCAGTGCGCTGAAACCAATTTGACAACACTCTTCCAACCGAATACATAATGAAATGAAAATTTATTAAAAAAATGCGCTAGATGCAAAATTGTGATGAAGTTTCACAAATTTTATCAGCTGCCTCTATCCTTTATATCACGAATTTAATATTTAAAAAGAAGGTTTTTAAAAATAAAAGCAACTGCAACTAAGCTGTTTTTTTATATTATTCTTTGCGCGAAATAAAGTTTTAAAATGTGACCCTGAAGAGACTAAGGCCCAAACTTGACCCTAGTGCACCTAGTTATGATAAGTACAATGAATTTCCACACTCATATTTTCCGGATAGCGGCAAATCAAAACTTCTTCCACGCTTCCCGACTTCAAGGTGGCTCGGTACTCCAGATAAGTAGATAACAATTGAACCTGCGATAAAGCGCGTAGGAACCAGGGTAGAACTCGTTTGCAAGGTAAACAAAAGGGAAGAATTGGAACGGCGAGATCGGAGAATAGCCAGAGCGCCGAGAAGTTACAGTTAACGTATTCAGCTCAGGCAATTTGTCACGGTCACCTGTCCTCCTGATGATAGAGAGGAACGGTGCTCATAGCATCCCGTGAGTAGCGGCGCGCACCGGTCTACGCGCTGAAATTCCGCATATTTTACCAGGGCGTTCCCTTTCATCGGCAGTTCCCGCGGCACGAGCTTTTAAAGGCACAAATTGAGGAACGCCGAGTGCATCGTCTGCCGTCCGTGGTCCCAGAGAGAGGCGTGCGTGGCGAGGGGGTGGGTCGTGGGGGTAGCAGCTGACGCAGACGGCCCAGGGACGAGAATGGATCCTTGCACCTGGTCCGTAACTTTGGAAAATCGACGACAGAATCAATTGTGCCGCACGCGACCAAAGGGGGATAACAGTTGCATTGACCCCCGATCTTGACCCGTTACCCGAAACGTACGCTAATCCCTTCCACGGATAACGCGCCACGAACCGCCCCGATTCACGGACACCCTCTGCGGATAGATATCGTATCCAGTGTCCACTGAAGGATTAGAGAATCCTGTGTATCTCTTGGATGTTTGCTTCTCACTTTATTTGCAGGTGATACCATCCATGACACTTTATACGTACGCCAGCGTACGTAAATATTGGAACATTTACGCTGTGTGGAATAATTGTGAAGAGCGTTGCGAATTTATTGAAGAATTCCAATAAACTTTAGTGTAAATTACAAGCAGTGAAAAGTATAAGTAAGTTCATTATAATGTGTGTGGAGTTCTGAAAATTGATTGGGGAACTCTAGCAAATTTTACTTTATTTAGTATTTTAAATTAAACCAGGGAATAAAACCAGTGGGGATCTGATAATTTATTGGAGAACTCTAGCAAATTTTACTTTATTTAGTATTTTAAATTAAAGCCAGATAAAAAGAGCAGTGGAGTTCTGAAAGTTTATTGAAGAACTCTAGCAAATTTTACTTTATTTAGTATTTTAAATTAAAGCCAGATAATAAGAGCAGTGGAGTTCTGAAAGTTTATTGAAGAACTCTAGCAAATTTTAATTTATTTAGTATTTTAAATTAAACCCAGATAAAAAGAGCAGTGGAGTTCTGAAAGTTTATTGAAGAACTCTAGTAAATTTAGTTTATTTAGTATTTTAAATTAAACCAGAGAATAAAAGCAGTGAAGAGTATTCAATCTGCACCAAATATCACATTTTCTGAAAATACAGTAGGTGTCCTAATACTTACGTACTGCAGTGCTGGTGTCCTTTTTGAATCTCCAAGTGGATGTAGATACTTGCACCGTCCGCATAATTTGTACAGCACCTTCATGTTACCGTAAAATTGACTAGATTAACAGACTTGACGATCTTCGTCGATAATGGGAATGCATTAAGCCCAACAAAGCAGTGACTTCGAGAGAAACGTTATCAGCCTAACAAGCCTATTCTGAAATTCCATTGGATCTATTATTTTCGAGGGGACAAGAATTATTCCCTCGAACGTATCGTTTCCCTAGAAAGGAAATTTGTGAACTGGTCAGGGCAGCCTATCGACGGCGGAATAATTCGAACGTTGACCTCCAATGGTCACTTCGGTCCTCCGTTATCTCCGAACAGAGTGCCCCGCAACAGAATCATAGTATATACCTCCCATTCAAACGTTGGGAACGAATTACTTTTGTCTGCTTTATTCCGTCGAGCCTCGACACATTTCCCCATGGCGACAGAGACCGCGGCGATACGATCTTCAAAGGATATACGCGAGGCGAAAGGCACTGTTTAGGCACCGTCTGGTTTTCCCGGCAAACCATGACCATGGGGACACGACGGACGTCGTCGGAGAAGGGACATCGGCTGGTACGCGCAATGACCTTATTGTTGCGTGACGAGCAACAGGCGGACGGAAGGAAGGAAGAAGGAGAGATGGAAGGAGGAAGGAAGGCTGCCGAGCCTAGGGGCTGCTCGCTGCAAACGGTGTGGGGGGGGGGGGAGGGGGGCAGAGGGGGACAAGGAGCAGACAAGAAGCAAGGAAGTGGCCGAAAAGAGGGGAAAGTTCGGAACTTGGGCAGATGTCCATACGCGTGGCACGCATGCCCGCGAACGCACGATATATGGTGGGTCCCCCGTTTCTCTCCCTTTCTCACGAGAGCCGCTCGATTTTTCGTCGTGAAACTCGTGAATCTCCGGGGGGAACGAACGTGTAATCGCGTGTATCGATGAAAATCGGCCGATGAATAGGTTCGTTAACCCTCTTCCCTCGGCGGGCAAGGGGACGAAATTTATTATCCAGAATCGGGTAGATTTACGTCCGGTGCCTGGTAACACGGCCTCGATCATCGATCGTGGTAACAAAGTTGCCTCGAACGTATGTACTACTTGAGACGTGTCCGAGCTTATCGCAAGGAGATGTGTCATAAATGATGTCTATGAGGCGTGACTTAAGGGTTAGGATAAGAGTCGTAGGGGATCGTACAAAGTTTAAGGATAGATAATCGAAAGAAGCTTGACCTTTCTTCGATTGTATGCATCGGTGTTCAATAATTTACAAGATATTTATTACCTCGTGAGATAGCTACTTGTAATATCACACTTTTTTAGAGGGAGTGGTTGGCTCGGTGGTTGAGGTCAAAGTTTCGTAATCCAAGTAGCCAGGGTTCAAATCCCCGTTTTAGTAAAAAGGTTTTTTCGTTATTAATAGTACGTACTTGTTTTATTCTGTGAAAATGGACAAGAAAAATAGAAAATGTGTCCGAAGATAATTTTCTGTATTTATTTATTTAATGAATTGTGTCTAAAATTGTTGTGTTTAACGATTGTCATCGGTGTTGCGTGACGCTAAAGTCATATACAGCGTGTTTGTTTCGCGGTCCTAGACAAAGGGGGCAGCTGTTTCACAGCACCTGCTTGTGTCGCCACCTTTCAAGGAAAAGCTAAGTGCGCGAGAGAGAGAGAAGCTTGTTCATTCATATTTCGCCTCGCGACAAGCAGCTCTGTCGCGTCCGTCGAAACCTAGCCGATTGGAAACTTCGACCGGACGTCCTCGACCTCCGACAGTGGTTCGCATGCAGATTTGAAGGGGAAGGGAGCTTAGCAACCGATACGTTCATTTCGCCCGATGCTAATTTCGAAGGAAGAAATAGAAGGAACGGTAAGGGTTCCTTGACTTCTTCCTCAACTCACTCCGATCTCCTCAACATATGTAGACCTCTTAAATCATTCCTGATGGCACACTCATCGACTCATTATGTCTATTACTAAAAGCAAAATTATTCCAAAAACTATACTCTTAATTATGCTAATCAATCTAACTTACCGACGCGTTAACTCCACAAAAAATCTCATTAAATCTTAACTCACATATTCATTCACTAACACTTTGACTGACGTCGGCGTCGTTTCATGTCTTAAAATTACCTTTAAAGCATTTACACTCTACAGTATTAATATATTCAATTCGAAATCGAACCGAGTTTAGAGTTTTTCTGCAGAAATGTCGCCTAGCCGAACCTTGCTGCCACTAAAAGTGTTAAGACAGCGTCTCGAATCGCCCAAGTAGAGCCGTGCTGCGAGTCGAATTGTCCTCGATTGCTTCCTTCCTCGTTCTTCCAATTTCCCTGCCCATCGTAATTTGGGCGTTCCACGTTCGCCTCGGCGGTTGAGTCAGGAAACTTCAATTACCCCGTTTGCCAGCAGGAAGCGTCGAAGTAAGAGGCTAGAAGGAAGATATAAAAATCCAACGAGATCCGATCGCGTATTACCCTTTCCTGTGTCCCCGTCGGTCCCTCGCGTGCCCCTTCTCAATTTCCTTCCATCTTTTGCCACGCCGACTCTCTTTCTCTCTCTTCCCTGCGACTTCCCATTCGCCTCGTCGCCCGGCGCTGCCCTAAATTGATTAATGAGTGTCGCAGCCGGACCCGTTTCGCTTGTCCCCGACGCTAGCGGTCACGTGGTGTGTTGGGCGTGCAGAACAATCGTGACGATTCTTATCACCGCCACCTTTGTCCACGTGCCTTTCCTTACGGCTTATCGTCTTCCCATCTCTCGTGCCTTCACTTTTCCACTCGCTTCCGTTTCCTTCGCTCCCGGTATTCTTGCCTTATCGCCTTCATCCGCTAATTACCGAAAAGCTGGAATTTTTATTGGCGCCCGGCGCGATATTACTTTTTTACAGGGGTAATAAAAGGAGAGAGCTGACGTAATTAATTAGGGGCAGTTGCGTTATTGGCGCTGTAAAGTGGACGTAGCTCGTTCCCCCGTGTCTTATCGCCCTCCTCGTGTTTCGCAATCGAAATCAATCTTAACGTATCGCGAGATGAGCGATCCTCATCTCGTGCCGTTTTTCGCAATCGTCATCAATAAAGGCGTTAGTCGCCGCGGCGGTATAAATATTCATCGAGCCGTCCAGCGGGAACATTGTAATTTATTCGTAATGGCTTGGAGAGCGAACGACCACCCCACCGCTCAGGGTTAACAATCGTCGCGTGTACACAGTGGTGGTCAAAGAAACTTGAAAGCTCTTATTTTTACGCCTGCATAATTAATACCAGGCTTTCAATATTACCTTGGTGTCACTGGTCATATTCTTTTAATTTCTACCCTCTCTAATCTATAGGGTGTACATTTTCAAATAGAATTTTTTCCAACGGAACTATATTATTTTTGTTATCGTCCGCAGTGTACACTTCGAACGGAGCTGATCTTCTAATATCTTCCACGGGGTTGGCTATCTCCTGCGACACGGTGCGCGCGCGCATATTTTCGCGGATCGTGAGAATGCCATGGATGTCCTGCGTTCGGCCACGTGCCTCGGGATTTAAACTCAAGGATGCCCGCGACCGTTAGACTTCCACGCAGGCGAAAGCTTTTACGTAACGCGAAAAGAAACGGTTATCCATCGTGTTTAAACGCGTATTTACGATTCCCAGGACTCTAACTCGGACTCCCATTTTTTTTTCTCTCCCGTTGCGTGTAAATAGGAGCTGCTCGACTCTATCGAGCGTAGAGGGATAAATCCAAGTAGGATAGGGAGACGGCGATAGGGTTCGTTTTTATACTTTCTGGTGCAGTTTTGTGGGATTAGGGAATTTTGCGAAAATATTCAGAATTTGGTACTGTATTTTGTTAATTGGTTGGTTATATGCGTGGAAGACAAAGGAGGGAGTGGGTTTGGAATTTATTTCAATGCCGTCAAATGAAAAATTCGGTTCAACTATTGTCACGAAGTTCTTTGATTTGGTGTAATTTATACACTCGTTAATTGTTTACTTTGCGGGTGAGCGTGTTTATGTATTCTGTCCGTTTATGACGCGCAATTTCACACGTGACAACGGGGCTCCTCTGCACGTGGCTCGCGCCACCTCCATTCTCACTTTCAAATTTGAATGGAGCCTCGAATACCAGACGGACGTTAAGGAATGCCGCGCACGTTCCGCCTTCGCCTCGGACTTTCGTTCGTTCATACGAATCGGAAAGTGAAAAGCAGAATCCCAGGGAATGAGATTCATGCGTTTCATTCATCGTTCTTATAACGAAAAATATATAAGAAAAAATTTCTATGTTAAACGATTTTATTAAAAATGCACTAAAAGCTAAAAATTAATTCTTTTCTTGTACTGCAATTTCGATGGTGCTTTTTTCACTTTAAATAAAATCGTGGAGTAAGATGTTTCTTATATTAGAATTAAATACAATTTAATACAGCATCAAGCGTCGAAATGAATTTATTGTGAGATGTCCTGCTCCATGATTTTATTTAAAGTGAAAACAAAACACCACCGAAATTGTAGTACAAGAAAATAATTATACCTTAGGTTTTAGTGCATTTTTAATAAAATCGTTTAACATAATTTTTTTTATACATTTTTTATTTTCTAGTTTTTGGTGTTTATGGATTTACATTTTGCAGCTCAGACTTCTTTAGAAATATCTTTTATTTAATTTTTGTCGCTTTCGCAAAGAAAAGCGAGTGGCTGATTTCAAGTCGTTTGTTTTAATTTTTTTGTTTTTTAAATATTGTATTGGATAGTTGGAAGTGATTTAAATTTGAGTTGCCAGATTCGAACCATACAAACAAACACAGGATCGAAAGTGAATAAAATCGTTGAAAAATGGCATTGCGCGTGAAAGAAGTCACTCGATTCTTCTTTGGTGACTTAAATGCTGTCACGTGACTGACACTTGACAGAGTTATTTTCGCTGGAAGACACAGCATCGTTTGTGACCACTGCTAATTCGCTATTTCAATACGGCTGGTATGTGGACCTGACTGACCGTCCAGCAAGTTCCTCCCGTGGGAGCAGTGGTTAGAGAAATAGATATACCGCGATTGGACACCTCGGCTTGTCATGGAACACGCTGGCAGCCTTGAGATTTAAATGTGTTCCTCTGTGCCGAGGAATTTTACCACTTATCACGTTTGGTTTCCTAATCGCGTGAATGCTTTAGAAGTATTCCACTTCATCAGAAGACTATACGATTTAATTTACGAAGCAGAAACGACAAAGCCGTCAAAATTCATCAATAATCCCATTCAACTAATTCACCTGAATCCACAATATACATATTTTACAATGAATGCTAGACATAACCTATTCTAGCACACTAAAAGTACTCACTAAAGAAAATTTAAAGAAAATTAAAACCTACTTCAAAAACAGCACTAAAAAGTAAAAAAATAATTTTTTCCCTTATTTAATCTATGACTTTAAAATTTTTTTTAAGTCAGCGCCAGATTTACACAGTGCAAATAATGAGGCGCCGACATAAAAAAATTAAGAGTCGTAGGTAGATTAAATAAGGGAAAAAATTATTTTTTTGGAGGTGGTTTTAATTTTTATTTTAAACTTTTTTATTTCATGGTTTTTAATATATATTGACACAACATGCTGAGGAGATATGCGCGTACGTACATAAAAAGAAGATACATATGTGTCGAATCTATAATCTCCACCATTTTGAAGTCGGTTAAAAATTCAGCGCTAGTCCCACCACGTTTGGAATAATATTCTTCGCATATTGCGTTGTTGGAAACTGTATTAATAGAAGTATCTATATTGAAGAGGCCTATGGGTACACTTCGCCATACGTATGATCTTAACCTCACTTATTTTCATCATTCCATCACCCTCGCGCAACGAGGGCCACCTCAATTTTGATATTTCAGTATAATATTTTAAGCAGTAGATATATGTAATAATCTGTGCAAGAATCCTAGAGCTACTTAACTTTCCTCCCAGACTACTTACAAATACGCACAGCGATTTAGGTTATGTTAGGTCAGTTAAAGCTGGGATTCCCAATGCGCGGCTCGCCGCGCTTCCGATCTCGGTCCCATAAAAATAGGCGATCTTTAGGAATTAATTAAAGGAAAACCACTACATATAATTTAATGGAAGTTTTTGCATTGTATTAAGGATGTCTTAAACTATAGAAATATATTTTTTTTTATTTAATTAATCATTGCAGAGGGCACTGAGGAGTCTTAAAGTCGAGACGTCAAAAAATTCATCCAAAACGGTGGAACCTGTAGCACCCTAGACCATTGGTCTGAAATAAAAAGCAATGCCAGATTATTAAAAAAAATTAACACTTTTTTTAAAAAAATAACGACACTTGAAGTTTGAAATCACTTTTTGCTTATATTTGTCGTCCTTTCAAGGCTTTAAAATTTAAACTTTCAAAAAAAAAAAAAAATCCACTACACAGAAGTATATTCTTCAAAATAAAAAAAAGTTTCAGCCGAATTGGATAATAACTTTTTGAGATATTGGTTTCACCGATTTTAAGAACACTGTTTCGAGAAAAACGCGTTTAAAGTTTACGTCGTAATTTCTCCGAAAACTTGAAATCCGTCTGAAATTTTGAATTTCGTAGCTGATTTTTTTATATTTAGCAAATTATACAGCACTTTTCGAAGATCAGTATCTGTGCAATTTTTTGGCCGCCACTTCCGGAATTTTACGAATTTCAAAAAATCCTCCTAAACACGCATTCTTAAAAGGTTGAGAATATTCCAAAAAGTAAATAAAAAATATCGATTTTGAGACTGCAACCCCCCCTTAATGCCATTAGCAGCTAGCTCGACTTTTTCCAATGCCAACTGTTCTTTATTATAAAATTACCGTAACAATACCTACGGTTATTTGTTATATCGTAAACCAAGGAGCCTACATCCACAAACAAATCATCATCACTATCATTATATCATTATACTAATTTAAAGGTTCCCTTCCGAAAGTATTATTCGGTATTCGACAGGGCTTCGCAGCGAGTCGCGTGATGCACAGCTCTGCCGGCGGAATCCTGAAAAGTATTCATTCGCATAGCGTCACGAGCCCCGCGACGGTCACACTCGTTTTCCTGCAACGCGGCCTGTGTACTTACGAGAGACATTCCACCTAAACGGCACTCCCCTTTCAGTCGCCAGCGCATACTCCCTGCGAGCGCGTCGGCTCCGCGCTTCGTAACGTATTCCCGGCTTGTCCGCGGCCGGGAACGTAAACATATGTGCACCTGCGGAAAGCAAATGTGCTTTACGCGCGGAAGATTGCATTGCTAGGCTTCGCCAATTAGAAGCCCGATCGCAGGGCGAGCTGAACGTTGTTCGCGCCTTTCATATAATGTAAAGTCTCTCCCTGGCGTAAAACAGCTGCTGGGAGACGGTCTCCGTTTCCTGTAGCCCACGGTTGCCACGTGCGCGCCACCGTTTCAGAGTAAATATCAGGCTTTTATGATAGGGGGCAAGGAAGAGGGTAAGAAAAACCACTGCAGACGGGGCAGGAAAGGATGAAACTCTTCTTTAAGAATTTCTTGCTTTCTGAATATTTATGGGCGGTGTGTTTGAGTGGATGGGGAGGGAGGGATGAGTGATATACGGGGTGACAAAGAAGTAGCTTGGAAGATTAGATAATCAAGTAGCTTAGTTGCTAAAATGGTCGACCCAATTTTCTGCAAATCACTGGATTTTAATATTCAAGCAGATGATTAATGCTTGATATGGGAAGCGTAATATACGGGGTGATCCAGAAGTAACATTATGGATGATTAGATAATTAAGTATCTTAGATTCTTAGTGATAAATTGGGCGACTACAGTTTTTGAAAATTACGGGATTTTAATATTGGAGCATATGATTAATGTTTAATGTGGGAGCGTAATATACGGGGTGATCCAGAAGTAACATTATGGATGATTAGATAATTAAGTATCTTAGATTCTTAGTGATAAATTGGGCGACTACAGTTTTTGAAAATTACGGGATTTTAATATTGGAGCATATGATTAATGTTTGATGTGGGAGCGTAATATACGGGGTGATCCAGAAGTAACATTATGGATGATTAGATAATTAAGTATCTTAGATTCTTAGTGATAAATTGGGCGACTACAGTTTTTTCAAATTACCGGATTTTAATATTCGAGCATATGATTAATGCTTAATGTGGGAGCGTAATATACAGGGTGATCCAGAAGTAGCATAATGGAAGATTAGATAATTGAGTAACTTATATAGTTTCCAAATTAGACGACTTCTTTTTTTTGCAAATTTCTCGAATTTAGTATCCAAGCATATTAATGCTCAATGTATCCACCTTTTGTGCTTTCCATTTCACAGAGTTGATCAGTTTATCTTATTAATCTTATATTCTACAATTATGGAGTACATTACAACATAATTATTGTGTTTCGTATCCAGGCTACACGGAATCGTGAAACACGAGCCAATTTCATGGTACCTCTTCGTGCGCGTAGATGTATTTTTCACCCTCGCGTTCGCCCCCTTTCTCACCCCAAAAACAGCTGCGTGTACCGAGAGGAAGGTGGCCCTATAGTGTGTCTCGCAACGAAGTACAATGGAAGGTTATGAAACGATAGCGTTTATATAGGATACCGTCGGCTACACGTACAGGCGGGCGACATACAAATAAATGGGAAACGCAGATGGCTGATGGACCTTATCGTTTCCATTATTTTCTGGCCCGGAGATACTCCCGTCGCCATTGTCTCTCGGTTGACCTGCAACCGTCTGGATCCATTAAAGATAGAACCATTATCAGCCAGATGAGCTAATTGCTAACATTTCATTATGGATTCAAGGGGAAGCTACTAATTTCCGGTATTAAAATACAGTTTCCAGCACATGGCGGACGCTGCTATTTCAGAATCCATTGCTTTGTAGCTTCTTAAGGGATTAGTCTGTAGTTTCAGTACTGGAGAAGGTTCTTAATTAAAGTCGAGTATATTAATTTCTCACTATAATTTGAAACAACTTCACTGATCCTCGACTATATACAAAGCGATAATAGTTCCACTATAGAACATGTGTACTAGAATAGTTCCATTAAAATCGGTGCAACCAATATCTCAAAAAGTTGCAGGTCAAACTCTGATTAAGCTGAAACTTTTTTTATTTTAAGAAATATACTTCTGTGTAGTGGACAGACCAGTAAAATAAAAATATAAAAAAAAATTGTCGTTTTTAAAGTCGTGAAAGGACGTAAAATATAGGGAAAAAGTGATTACAAACTTCAAGTTTCGTTATTTTCTCTACGCGTTTTTCTCGAAACTGTTCTTAAAATCGGTGGTACTAATATCTCGAAAAGTTATTATCTGATTCAGCTGAAACATTTTTTATTTTGAGGAATACATTTCTGTGTAGGAGATTTATCTTTAAATTTAAGTTTTAAAAGTCTTGAAAGGACGAAAAATATAGGGAAAAAGTTATTTCAAACTTCAAAAGAAACGTAATTTTTTGCAATTTTTTCTGTTCCACCCACGAGCGAGTTTCATGTCCTTTAATAATCTGGCATTGTTTTTTACTTCAGACCAATGCTTTATTTTCTAGTGGTTTAAGTTCCGCCGATTTGAATGAATTTTTTGACGCCCGACTTTAACAATTCCCCAGTGCCGTCTGCAATGATCAATTACAAAACAAAAAATTTATTTCTATACTTTAAGACATCCTTAATTCAATGCCAAAATCCCATTAAATTACATATAATAGTTTTCCTCTAATTAATTCCTAAAGATCCCCTATTACTATGATCTCTAGACCCGAACAGCCCTTAAAAAAACATAGCACAGCTAAACTCAGCTTTCAAGTGGATCCCCGGCTTAAACTATCGTTACCCGTTTCTCAATCGTCCACTGCCGAATAAAATTCCCCACAAATTTCTCATAACAAACATGAATACAAAAGCACGTGGACCCACTGAGAGCACTATTTAGCCAAGCAGCATCCCATTATTTTGTAACGCTGGAACAGTAGCGTTTCTGCAACGAGCCTCACGACGCCGCGGCGTGCAGCGGAAACGCGGTCGCAGGGGCAGGCTGAAACAGTAAACATAACAAGCGCAGGACCGTTGCGTTCCTCGGTTCACGTGTGTTAGCAAATACGTACACGCGTGCTTCATCTCGAGTTAACCGGGCATATCGCGGAGAGTTGCGTCACCCAGCGAATATAGGCTCCACGGTGGCTGGAATGTAAATAGGCTAGAGCGCCGTGCAGCCGACCGTTTGCTAATTGCACTCCGAGGTGGGTCATTGTGCAACCGGCGGTGGACGTCTCGCCGCGAATTTAAAACCGCCTTAATCGTCCTTTCTAAGTAAATACCAGGAGCTTTGTGAGAAGGAATAACGATCACTCCGGTAGAAAGTGGACAGGAAATCCCCGAAAACGTAGAGGAGGCAGCGAGAGGCACTCGCGACCGCAAAAACTGACACTCGCCGGGCTGTGGTCAAGATTGCCTCTCGCACGGCGGTTCGGGCAAAGGGTGAAGAACAAAGGGGTGGCGAGGGCGATAGTGCCTCGACAAAGGAGAGGAAGAAACGCGCAGGATGGATGGTCAGCCATCCGTGATTTCCCGTCTTCGCCTTTGTAACGAAAAAAAGAATTGGAGGAGACGCTATATCCGTTACAATATTCGCACGTCTGATCTGGCGAATTTCGGGGCCCGAAACTCGCCCCATAATAGCCGTATCCAAACCTCCAAACGGAGAAACCTTTCACTCTAAAAAAGCCTCGCGTAAGAAAACTTTCGCAAATTGTAATCTGATGATTTGTTAAAATTCCCTTCGCGGGAAACGCCCATGGGCGTCCAGTCCCTATGGTTAAGAGATACGAATTCAGGAATTCCGCACGTGGATTTATGTTGAGCGTCAGAGTTGTCAATATCTTTAAATTTTAAGCTTTAAAAGGAAATTTGTTTATGTTTGAGGCTTTGATCTGTGATATTCAATCTTCTGTCGAGAGTGCCGAGTATTTTGCGAATGTTTGGAAGTGTACGAATGTGGAGGGCAGATCGTCGCGGAGAGGTTTCCATTCAGCTGCTGTAAGACAGTCTTCCTTTGTTTTCTGTTTTAGATCGCGGTCTGGGTACGATTCTAGCAGCGGCGGGGACTCCGACAACGAGTACAGCGGCAGCGTCTGTCGCGGCGCCACTAATCAGTCCCAGAACCCGGCCACGACGAATGCAAGCAATCATGGCCAGGGGAAGCATGTAAACAAAGGGAGGTGGACCAAAGAGGAGGTAATAAAACGGAATTAGATTCATGGCGATTTGAGAATTCGTGCTCTCGGTTCACACGCGATCGAATTTGCTTCGAGGGGGAAGCAGCTTGGTTTTAATACGGCTGGAGGGTATTGATCGGTGGCGGAGCGTAGTACGAAACCTGCTCGAGTATTCGGAATATTAGAATAGCTCAAAATTTGTATAAAAAGAAAAGTACAGATCAGTAGGTTACCTGAATATTTTAACTCTAGCGATGCGGAAAACTAGGCAATTTGTAAGTGGCAGTAAAAAAAAAGTAAACAACCGATTAATACGAAACTTTGTATAATATGTATTAAAAAAACGCTGCAATATTTTAAAAATGTTTATGACTAAGTCTTTTTTACATTTTTTAACTGGTGTGGAGGATTCCCCGAGTTCTATTTCATCAATCGCTTTGAAAATTTACAGTTATCCTTGCTATTATATTTATTAAACATTGACGATCAAACATTTCAATGTTTGTAAAAATTAACAAAATGGCGGGTGTTTCAAATTTAGGGTTCGAATCTCGACGAAAAATGAGTCAATTTATTGCTTATGTTTCGCAAAATAATTAGAAAACTTAAAAAAAACGGATCGTCAGTGCATAATAAATGTAATAGCAACGATAACTGTAAATTTTTAAAGCGATTGATGAAATAGAACTCGGGGAATCCTCCACACCAGTTAAAAAAAAGTAAAAAAGACTTAGTTATGAACATTTTTTTAAATATTGCAACGCTTTTTAAAATACTTATTATACTTAAATAAAGTACGAAGTTTCATATTAATCAGTTGTTAACTTTTATTTTACTGCCACTTACAAATTGCCTAGTTTTCCTCATCACTGGAGTTACCTAACTCCACAAGAAATTTTAAACTCTTGGTGTAACATGAAAAATTCTTCGACTACTTCGAGAAAATTTTAGCGATTTCTCAAAACACTCCAAGAACAAAGAATATCAAAAAGAAAATCAAGGAACTTCAAGAGCAAAGAATATCAAAAAGAAAATCAAGGGAAAAAATGCACTTTTTGAGTCCCACTTTCCAGGCACATTTATCGAAAAATTTAATTAAAACTCTAACTTACTAATAAATAGGGCCTATCAACCGAAAAATATTTATCACGCAAGTCTGAAGCTCGTGGTCACTGACAAATGGAAGCGGTGTCGCGTCCCACAGATTCTTCCCCCTCCCCTCCCCCCCTCTCTCGGTGGATCGAAAACTTCGTAGTGCACATGCGATCGCGTCATCGTACCGTGACTTTGATCGGATGTAGCACAGAAGGAAGGGAGAACAGGGGGGGGATACAATGAGCATAGGTCTCGAAAAGAGGTCCACCCTTCGTACCTTCCACAACGAGTTACGTCCGCAGGCAGATGCCCTCGACCACCCCATAGTCATATGCCACCGTATAGTATAGGGAACGCCGTATGGTTTCCCGTGGGAAACATCACAGAGACCCTATCGATCCTGTGCATTCGTTACCGTGACCTTTCTTCCCCGCTTTTGTCTTCTTCTCTTTTTTAATCCTGATGCAATTTCGTAGTGAAATGTGCGTGGCCATAAATATGCCCTATTTTGTGAGAGCGATGGTGGGTTAGGTTAACTTGAACCGCATAAATTTATTGACTTACAAGAGTTTCAAAAACATATTTCGAACAAAAGTTTAGTGGTGCGATAAGAGCTGCAAACTCGCGTTAATAAAATTATGAAAAGAGTTAAAAAATACCTGAACGAAAAAATATTTTTCAAAATTTTGTTAACGCGAGTTTGTAACTTTTATTGCGCCATTAAACTTTTGCTTGAAACATTTTCTTCTGTCTGTTGTACTTTGAGAGTTATATGCGAAAAAGTGGAAGTGTCAATTTAACTTTGAGATTAGTTTTCACCCCCTTAAAAGGCGATAAAATACACCGTTGTTCTTATTTTTAGTCATTCTAAAAACCCACGAAGTTCCGTTCCAATCGATGAGTCCAGGTTAGCTGTGTTCCCTTCTTTAACATCTCGAGTGTCAATTATTTATTTTATTCAGTAAAATAAAAATTAACAACTGATTAATATGAAACTTTGTACTTTATTTAAGTATAATAAGTATTTTAAAAAAAGTGTCAAAAACACTTAAGTTGTTTTTGTCTTTCCTAAAGTTAAAGTTTCAAAAGAGCCTATAAGAATGCAAATTATCTGCGTTCTTTAGGAGGAAGTTAAAACAATAAAAAACGTCCCCAAATTCCAATGTGCGTCTGAAATATCTGTAGCACCCTGTACATTAATTAAACGAATTAACAGAAAGCCCTGTAGCAATGGTAATTATTCCGAACTGACCGTCAGTTTCATCACAGTGTAACTTTGTCCAATGCGTTACACTTTTTCCCCCTTCATTAAGCCAGAACTTCATTTCCAATGTGAAGGAAAAAAGAGACTGGAGCCGAGTTGGTAACCAGAATTTCGAGCAGTTGTACGCATTTCCTCGTGAGTTATCGATGGGACTCCGCTGATGATCTCGGTGTCCGCGCACCTGCTTTTAAACGGGCTCGGAATCACCAGAGTTTTTTATTCGCTGCTTTAACACCTTGAGAATGTATCGCAGTGACGGGAATACGAAGGTATGCCTAGCAGTGGTGGCCCTCTGTACGCGCACGCGTGAACAGAAGGAAGCCACGCGGCGGGAATTCTTAGGGGATAGCGGTGAACTAGATTAGAGGTTGACAAGTGATCTAGTACGGAGGCATTGCTATTTAAGTGGATTTCCCACTGCCCCGATCATTTCCTATTACCTCTACTTGGCTGCTCCTCCAAACGTCATCGTATACCTATTTCGTACCATTTTTAATTATTTATTTACAATTTTATTGTTCTAGGATGCTGTGTTGAAGCAATTGGTGAGCAACGCGGAGCAACTGTGCACGGGGCTTCGATGGGACTCCATAGCTGGCCACTTCCCAGACCGGAGCGACGTCCAATGCCAGCAACGATGGGCAAAGGTCGTGAATCCGGAGTTGGTCAAGGGGCCCTGGACGAAAGAGGTACCTGAATTTCGTTGCATCCTCTTCCCATCGCGGTTTTTCGGTCCTCGTTCCTCGGGCCCTGCGAACCTTCGACTGTAATCTGGCCTCGCGTAAACGTTCTGTGGTATGGAGAAACGAAAATGGGAGGTATAAAGTGCTTCGTTTTTGGGAGACTTTTGGGTGGAATTCGAGGTGATTAATGTTAATCTGTAACTGGTGACGTGGAGTCTGGAAGACGCTTGCAGGGAATTATTTATCGTACATTTTTATTTGATCTTGTTTTGTAATATGTGATGCTATGAAGGCAACTTTCAGTGGCTTTGAACGAAACTTGCAAAAGAAGGGTAAAATTAAATGTTAACGTTTTTCTCCAAAACTCCTGGACTGATGTTCGTGCGATTTTTTGCGTTAGTTAGGTATCGTTTGCCGGCTGGTTCTTAAACATATTTTATGGCATTTGGCCGCAAAGGGCGCTGCAGTAGAATAGCAATAAAAGAAACGGAATTACAGGGCTGTATATTCTAAAGAAATTAAATCTTCCTAGGCCTTTCCAACTCTTGTAAAGTTATAATATTGTCCTCTAAAAAGGCACAGTCCTCTAAAAAAGTGAAATAGAAAATAAAATTAAAAATTTAAAAAAAACTCACGACGATGTAAGCGAAACTTAACAATAAAAAAATAAAACGCAGTACTCTAAAAAGAGTGTAATAATAAATAATAATATTTGGATGATATGTTTACACTAGAACTTTTCATGATATATTTTTATCGATTTATAATTATAATTAATTACCTCCTTACGACGGCTGTTAATTAATTACAAATCGATAAAAATATATCATGAAAAGTTCTAGTGTGAACGCATTATCCAAATATTATTATTTATTATTTCACTCTCTTTAGAGCACCGTGTTTTATTTTTTTATTGTTAAGTTTCTTTAGTTAACTTTTTTTGGAGGATTTTCGTTTATATCGTCGTGGCTTTTTTAAAACTTTCAATTTTATTTTTTCAAAATGTAGATAATAAAGTCACGAATTACATCAGTGACCCAAGAAATCGCCTATTTTTGGTCCCTCGATTTCGGAACATTTTTGGATCGCTCTTTGATAAATTGTCAAATTATTAAAGCGGTGTTTGTGACACTCCACGTCACCGTTTAAGTCACGAAGTGTGACGTCACCGGTTAAGAGTCATACTCGCAAATGTCTACACCAGATTAATCTTCTTCGAAAGATTGAAATTACTTTTTGCCCAGTTATCTTTGCTTTTCCAATTTTGGAACACCCTGTACAGCTTCCTCGCGTGTCTCACGCCAGTGGAAGATATATCCCTGCGATGTGTTCTCATTAAAACACCTCTGCTCATTTACACAAGCACCCCCCTCCCCTGCGCCTTCTCGCGATTCTGAAACACCCTGTACAAACCGTCGAAATTCATCGGCCACGTTTCAAGCCCCGCTTTCACAAGGACCCGAGCAAGACGTACCCGCGCAAGAACCACTCCCCGGTGACAGAAAGTTGGCGAAGAACCGTTACACCCCCCATTACCGAAAACTCTCCTCTGCCATATAAGCAGAGGAAGAGAGAGGAAGAAAAAGATGCAGGAGCGTTCCAGTGCCACAGGACCAACACAAGAATCCCTTCCACCGGCGAAACGAAGGAGGATGAAAAAATGACTTAAGAAAACGTCAGATTCGAACCTCCTTCACTCACACTCTGTAACTCACCCCTACCACAGTTACTCTTCTACTTAAAACCAGCCTTCCACATGGATCTCCATTTTAAAAATATCATTTTCTCTTTTACCAAACGCAAACGGCGCTATCCCTCGTCTATCATTGACTCTCGAAGTCAAATTAGCCTACTCAGAATTCCTCGCGTTCGAGTCTCCCCAGCCCTCACAGTAAACATGCTTCCCCCATCGAGTGGCCCGATCAGATACGTCTAATGCACCGCAATTTGCTGGTACATACTCGCCAGCCCCCTACGACTCTATCCCAGCTCGGTTCTAAGAGCGACGTGCTCGCAGCGCGGCGCTCCTAACGCCTAAATCCCCGGCCTCGTAACGGCACGGCCCTGCAGCACGTACGCCTACACGTACGGCCGCGGCACAAAACGAAGGAAGGGACGCCCCACGGTCGCCACGGTGGGGTATGCAACAAGAAAAAGAGACGCGGAGAGCCCGCGGAGATGCTGCGTCGTCGTCGTCGCCGTCGTGCCAATGCACTTGGCAACAGCCAAGGGCAAGTAGAGCCGCTCCTCGCGTACAGAAACGCGTACGTACGGGCACGCCATGAGCGGACCGAGTCGGTGTGCGCACCTGATTCCCGTGGTATGGGAGCGCAAAACCCACCGCGTTAGTCCCTCTCGTTGTCGGCCCTCTCTTCGTCTTCCTCTCTGCTTTCCATCCTCGTCCACCGCGCCGTGCGCGACGACGATCATCTCCGCGTTTCCTCTCCCTCGGCTCCCTCGCTTTCTCTCTCTCCTCGACCTACCGCCTCGTTCTCCGCCTCCCGTGACTCTCCTCCGCGCGGAGAAATTACTTGCGCGCTCGACCCGGGGGATGGGAGAAGCCGCGAACTCGCCTTCCGGTGGTGAACATCGTCGATGCTTCCTCGGGTCCCTGCTGGCCCTGAAGGCATTCTGTGATTGGAATATGTAGGCTTGTTTGTTGGTGCTTGTAGGTTGTTCGGGATTGGGGTTGCTTTGGTTGAGATATTCAAGATGGGGGAAGTTTTAGGTGACGTAAGAAGGGAAACGTTTGGGGACGCTTGGATGCTTCAGTTTCGATGATTTTTGGAATATATTATTTTTTAGTTTTTATTGTTAATCGAATTTATTAGGCAAAAAAGTAGAAACCTGAATATTCACAAGTGGCGTGGGTAATTGGAGTTAAGGCGAGGCTGCAGTGGTAACTTTGTTGGGAAATTTAAGTTGAAATACACTAAAGTAAAATGGAGACAACAACAAATAAAGAGAAATGTTAAGGATAAAGTAATGTAAAAGTAATCTTAGGAATTAAAAGTAAAAAGTAAAGTAAAAAGTAAAGTAAAAAGTAAAGTAAAAAGTAAAGTAAAAAGTAAAGTAAAAAGTAAAGTAAAAAGTAAAGTAAAAAGTAAAGTAAAAAGTAAAGTAAAAAGTAAAGTAAAAAGTAAAGTAAAAAGTAAAGTAAAAAGTAAAGTAAAAAGTAAAGTAAAAAGTAAAGTAAAAAGTAAAGTAAAAAGTAAAGTAAAAAGTAAAGTAAAAAGTAAAGTAAAAAGTAAAGTAAAAAGTAAAGTAAAAAGTAAAGTAAAAAGTAAAGTAAAAAGTAAAGTAAAAAGTAAAGTAAAAAGTAAAGTAAAAAGTAAAGTAAAAAGTAAAGTAAAAAGTAAAGTAAAAAGTAAAGTAACAAGTAAAGTAAAAAGTAAAGTAAAAAGTAAAGTAAAAAGTAATGTAAAAGTAATCTTAGGAATTAAAAGTAAAAAGTAAAGTAAAAAGTAAAGTAAAAAGTAAAGTAAAAAGTAAAGTAAAAAGTAAAGTAAAAAGTAAAGTAAAAAGTAAAGTAAAAAGTAAAGTAAAAAGTAAAGTAAAAAGTAAAGTAAAAAGTAAAGTAAAAAGTAAAGTAAAAAGTAAAGTAAAAAGTAAAGTAAAAAGTAAAGTAAAAAGTAAAGTAAAAAGTAAAGTAAAAAGTAAAGTAAAAAGTACCTAAAGTAAAAAGAAAATAGTAAACGTAATATACCTAAAGTAAAAAGTAAATAGTAAAAGTAATGTACCTAAAGTAAAAAGCAAAGTAAATAGTAAAAATACAAGTGGGCGTATAACTTTGAGGTCCTCTAACATTTGAGAAAAATCTTTTTTATTTTTTCCCTGAGAAATGTAAAGAGGTGGTAAAATATGATTTTTAACAAAAATGGACTTAATATAAACATGGCAAATATAGAAAACTTGACAGATCCCTCGGCGTGAATACTCGCCGATGCCAGTTTAAGCATAGGCGGCAACTGGAGAGTTTGAGTTGAAGAGATTTCTGAGAAGGGTAACTGGAATTTATATGATGGTGTTGGATGTAAAGTCTAGGTTATTTGGGGTGGGTATTAGGGGATTTGTTATCTATGGAACTGTTCGATCTTCTTGGTCTGTTGGATGGCTATTGTTTTGTATTTTCTTGGAGGAAAAGGCGATTTAGTCTGCGTCTACCTGCGTTGTAGGGATGAATACTGACCACTGCGACCCTAGGTATCGTTTCTGTGAACATTTCTATTAAGAAGACCTAAGTTTTTCCCCTCGTATATCTTGTTTCAGTATTGTAGCCTTTTTGAGATGGTTGTAAGTGTAGATTGTTAGCTCCAGGAGAATTCTTATTCAGCTTGACTCTTAAGACCTCCTCGAAGACCAGTTTATTAGTTTCTATTAATAGGAAAATCTACTGCCATGTCTGTATTAATAGAAGCACAGCAACCTATACTTCATAAAACTACATAGAGCTTACTATGTAAAATAAGTATCCTTTATTTTTTAATCTGACATAAAAATTTACAACCACCTATTTTCAAGAACCCACGATCAACAATTGAAACAAGTTATAAGTAATCAACAAATTTATAGTTTTCCAGCGAAAAGTTCCAGAACTCCGCCGTCCCCAATATGTAGACTCGTACAAACAAATTAATTGAAATATTTCATTAACCGCACAGCGAAGGTTCCAGAACTCCCACCTCCCCAAAATTACTTAATTGGAATATGTCATTAACCGCGAAAGGACACTCCGTATTTAACAGTTCAACCGTCCGTAGAATGCTGGTCGGTGAAAGTTTCGGACGTTTGAACGTTAAACGGTTCGTAGCGTTTTCTCCGACTGACGATTGACGGTGTTGACAGGAGGACGAAAAAGTGGTAGAGCTGGTGGAGCGATACGGCCCGAAGAAGTGGACGTTAATCGCACGGCACTTGAAGGGTCGCATCGGTAAGCAGTGTCGGGAGCGATGGCACAACCACCTAAATCCGGGGATCAAGAAGACCGCGTGGACGGAGGCGGAGGACAGGATCATCGTCGAGGCCCACCGCAGGGTGGGCAATCAGTGGGCGAAAATAGCGAAATTGCTGCCTGGCAGGACTGACAACGCCATCAAGAATCATTGGAACAGCACAATGAGGAGGAAGTACGAGACGGAGGAAGGGAGGTCCACCACTGGGACAAGAGGTTTGCGCTTATTTCTAAGTCTTTCAATACTCCAACCTAACTTTACTTTTCATACAATACCTGTAACGTTTGAAACGTCTGAAATTTCTAAGCAGAAGATTCTAACAGCATTGATTTTTACCAGGGAGAGGCAGAAGAAAAGTGGTGGAATCAACAGCCGTGCCGAAAGAGAGTCTCTGCACAGAGGAGGACGTCTCTGTCCAAGCCCGTTTGAAGGCTGCCTCGACGAGCACCGAAAACGCCACGACTTTGACCACCGTGCAAGCGCATACTCTGGACATCGACCAGCTGGACTGGACCAGGGCTTGGGAGAACCAACAGAATAATCAGACTTATCAGGGCCTCCTCAGTCTCAACGACCGCGCGCACAACAGTGATTCCCGCTTGAACTCTCCATCGAAGAGGGGCAGCCCCGTCAGAGTCAAGACTGAGCAAATCTCGCCGTTCACCAAGTGAGTTCTTCCCCGAGCTAAAGAATTAAAAGATTTGAAAAAGAGCGAGAAACCCAAGCTTTGTATTTAAGAAAGAACCCTGTAGAAGTATAGTGTCTTCATGTACTTGTCGGCTTTGCAGGTATTTCGATTTGCAAATACAAGGTGAGGCGACCAGTTCAAGAAGCTCGGAGATAAGATTAATGCCTATGCCAGACTTGGAGGAGATATCAAGTAGCGTGGCGGAGAAGGAGAGAAGCAGCCCGCCTCCCATTCTGCGTCGACGTAAGAACGCTCTCCACCAGAGAACGGAGACCCCGGACAGTGGGAACCAGTCAGATTACTTGATAATCACCCAGCAACAGCAGCACCATCAGCACCAGCAACAGACTGGCGACACCACCCCATCCACTCCCATCAAACAGCTACCATTCAGCCCGTCACAGTTCTTGAACAGTCTCAGCCCCGAGACATCATCCTGGCCAAGGGCTAGCACCCCGAAGGGAAGCAGTCCTGGCCCGCTCACCACACCTCAGCCGACTGGCCTTCGACGCAGTCAGAATGGTAAACTTTCAACAGTACTACTACTTTACTCGTGTTCCGTTTCATCGCTGATCATTACTTCACCTCGCGGGCAATGTTCGAACGCCAATCAAAGGTGTTCCGGAGCGTTGAAAAGAATCTTAGCCCAGGAATAAAATGCAATTGCAATTTCCAGATGGCAACACGCCGAGGACGCCAACGCCGTTCAAGAACGCGCTCGCGGAGCTGGAGCGGCGTAGCGGCGCGACTACTCAGTTACCTGCCACCCCCAGTCGTCTCGACGCTCTAACGGAGATCATCAAACAGGAGACCGATCGCGAGAGCCTAGCTGGGACCAGCACCATCCTCCAGGACTCCGGTTACAGCACGATACGACGGCGGGGTAAGGAGAACAGCGCTCCTGGTGGGAAAAGGGCGCGCAAAGCGCTCTGCCACGCCTGGGCGAACGCTTCTCAGGATAATTCCGAAATGAGTTTCGTTGTAGAAACACCCGTAAGTTGAAAGGCAACATTCGAGCTGTTTATCTAGTATAAGGTCCAATAACAGCGGACACGGTTTATTGATTAATTCTCTTCTCCGTTATTTGCAGAGTAAAAGTTTGGACACGTCGGTATTGTTCTCACCAGCATCCATGGCGTTGGAGGATAGTTTCTTAACAGCAGGGACTAGTCCCGTGAAGGTAGACAACCACCAAATCCATAATCAGAATCATGTTCAAACACAACCCGCCCTGTCCTGGTATTACTCCCGTACCAATCATCGCCTTTAGACACGCTAGCCGGCCATCTCTAACTCTCTCTGTTTTAACACCTTGTCTCTGTCTATCTCTCTCTCTCTCCTTCGTTTAGAATGTTTAACTTTGCCTGCCTCTTGAATAACGTTACGCCTCGTCGCTTCTTTCTCTCTACGTCTCCTTTTATACCTCTTATCATTATTATTTCTTATTAATTTATTACTAAACGTTAAATGCACCAAGGCGCGCGAAGAAAATTATTTAACCCTTGTTGTCTGTCCCTCGTGGCCCGCAGAATCCCCCTTTCGTCGCCTGGTATCGTCCAATCCAAAGATTATTAGCGTTTTTTTTTTTTTACGTAAGTTCTAAGTAACATGACTAACATTAACGGGCGTAAATTTATCGTTCGATATCTATATTTATATATTAACTTATTTCAACGACGCGAATGGCTTCTCCCCCCTGTTAAATTATTTATACATAGAAAGCTATTAATCGTAAGATCATGGATAGGTGAAGACGTTATTATTTAATCGTAATTAAGTCCGCTGAAAAAGCATAGATTCGAGTACTTAAGTTATTATCCGCGTGTACACAATCGTTCTTTTATCGTGACCCGAGACTTCGTCGTTCATTACTGCCCTACATCGAACACATCCGTACTTTATGTTTTTTGCTTTCGAACGGAAACTCGTGGAGTCTCGATGCTGCGCGTACAAGTCGATTTATGGTCGACAAAATTGTTTCGTTTTTGTTTGCTTCGTTCTTCTCGCTTTACTTTTTTTCAATTAAGTTCGCCGAGAATTGGTATCGCGTCGATAAGAGCGGTTCTCTTGTTTTCATATGATTTTTTCTCGTCTCTTTTTTGTTGATGTTTATTCGTGTAAATTATTCGCGTACATTTTTATGCCTTGGGGGCGAAGTGAACCTGCAGGCAATCATCCCGGTGAAAATTACCAGCCGCGCAGTCGAGACAGAGGTTTTCAAACACGTATAAGTTGATCTGCATGATTAACAGAGCTATAAAAAACACTCTAATACTGCCAAGTACATCTCTGACGAAATATCTGCGAAGCACACATCGTCCAGGGATGAAAAACCGATTCCACAAATAATGGAAGACTTCTAACTTAAAAAAAAAAACGAGTGTCGATACTTAATTACGTGGAATCATTTATACCGAACTGTTTACAGTCTCACGTTCGTCCTCCAAGATGTTTTGCTTCAAAGCCAAACAGAAAAATGCAAAAAAAAAAGAAGACGCGTTTCTGACTTTGGTAAACGGGTCACCGGTGACCCACGCGAGCGCGCGATCGATACGCGCACGCGTACTCCGGGGCGTACTTCCTCGTGGCTACTTCGTCCTCTGAGCAAGCTCCCCGGGTCGTACATCCCGCGCGACATGTGTATATACAGTATATATACATAAAAAGAATATAGTGTCTAACTATTTATTATCATATTAATATATACATGCATATATATAATATAGATATATTTTTATCCCTTTGGTAATATAACGTTGAGTTGCCGCATGTTTACACAACTAACTCGAACGTAAAGAAAACGTCCCTTGTACAGGCCTGGCCTAGCGTACCAAAGCACCCACCCCCCTCCTCCCCCCTCCAAAGTCCCACGTACTCTCCCGTTCTGAAACAAGTCCAAAGACAATTCTTGTGCGGCGGCTCCAGCGGTCGCGAGATGCTACTCTAAATCATAACTAATTCGTAACCGGTGTAAAGAAAAAAAAGAAAAGAAAAACGACAGAACAAGAAAAAAGAAAATAAAGAAATGCAAAAGGCCTAGTCATTCCACGGTGAAAATCGTGGTGGTTCGCTAGCGAGAGTCCGAAACGTGACCCAGTGAGGCAAAACACGACGAGCCGACGCAGTCCCGTGTTTCTCTCTCTCCTCTGTCTCTTTCTATCCTTTCTCTCTTCTCCTCTGTTTCTGTATCTCTGTCTCGATGCAGTCCCATCTGTTCTCTCCGCCTCTCTCTCTCCCTATCTCTCTCTCTCTCTCTGTACACTCCTCTATATATGTCGGTTCTCGACGGTCGTCTATCGGCGCGACCCCCCCTCCAAGGTGCGTGATCGACGCGAAAGTTTTCGCCACCCTGATAGGGCGGCTCTCGAATAGGCATTTTCTAAGATACGGTTCTATTTGACTGCCGGCTGTAGCTAGTGTGTCTATCCTTTCCAGACTTCCCACGACTTCGCGTCCGTTCAACGGAAGCCCAACGCCAAGAGGGCGATCACGTTCGACGCGTTCGACAGTCCCTGCTGTATCCTCAGCCCTCTGCCGCTCAGGCCAGTAAAACGCGCCAAGGTGAGTTTCCCCCTTTTTTTTCCTACCCTCCCCCTTGCTTTCTCGCGAAACGGCCTAACCGTAAAACCCCATCCGCCCACCCCCCCCTCATCCGTTCGTGTGTGCTTGCCCCGCGTCGAGACCCGATATTCTCGTGTCGAGTTTCGGTCCGCGTCGAGCTTTCAGAGGCTCGAAAGACATCTGTCGCGACGCGCTCGGGTTTCACGCAAGTCCCGGGCGATATTGAATGGCGCCTTGCAAAAATGAACGATATGACGGGGCCTGTGACGCCTCGTAGGTGTACCGGGGCCATAAGATTCCTCTTTGCGTGGTAGTTTTGTGCTGAAGGACTCTTTGCAGAGAAGACGCTATGATAACACGCATGCTCCAGCTTTCAAGTCACCTCTGTCTCTGTTAAACGAACGTGTCTTGAAGTTTAGTAGCCATTAAGTGTCTTGTTTGAAGTGGACCCCAGTGTGGAGGAAATTTGTTCGGTAGCTGTCGCTAGTGTAGTCACGTTCCACGCGTACTAACATCGAGAGGGTTATGTTTATGCATAAGGTCGGGGAAAGAATCGACTTGGGCGATGGAGGAAGTTTCAAGAACCGAGAACCCTCCTTCCTTCACTACCCCTCTGTCCTGAACACTTCGAAAAAATACTTGCTCAAACAAAAATACTCGCGGTGCGTTCGAACCCATTGCTACTTTTTTTTTCAAACATAAAATGAGTGGAGGAGGTGTCTGGCGCGTCAAGGCGACTCAAGAGTGAAGGTCCCCCAAGTCGATTCTTGCTCTCACCCTAGGATAGAACGAAAACTTGTCGGTTTTCACAGACTCGAGGAAGTTAAAACGACCAAAAAGGTTATTCACAGTTACTCCTTTCCTTTTCAGCTACAGTTGGAGACGCAATGGACAGCGGTGGCATGCGGGCGCACGCACGACCAGCTCGAGATGACGCGCGCCGCGCGACGATTCCTCAGCAGCCATGGATACCTGCCGCTGCGTCCTCGCACTCTGAACTTCTGAAAGCCGTTCTGCAGCCGTAGGAGCTCGGTCGCGCTTCGTGGTACAAAAGAAAAACGCGACGTTGAACTAGTCGTAGTTAAAAAAAATGAAAGAAAACGAACAAACTATGCGGCGCCTTCCGTTTAAGGAATATGGCCTCTCCTTGTTTTTCTATCCGATACGATCTATCCCACGGGTTAAAGAAGAAACAGAATGATATAATTCTATTAGAAAAATTTACGCTGGCTGAAATGCTGATGCCGGGTGTACCGGGGAATAGCGTGGTACATACTTCGGTGCACACCGTGCGCGAATCATTTCAATATTAAAGCGGGGGGGAACCACGGTGCACCCGTAAATGCATTTGAATAAATAACAAGCCGAAGGTACGTCGTGCTTTATCGTCACTCCCGTTCGCAGAGTATTCTCTGCAGGATACTTGAGACACGTATGACGAAGAAGCACAGCTTACACTTCGGCCTTCTTTTTTTGTGGGTGATAAGAAGTTGCTACAAGATAGCGTGCCCCTTTTTTTATCGTAGAATACAATAGAGAAAAGAGAAGCGAATCTCTCGTGGAAAAGTAGTCGCTTTTACACACCGTGAACCTTGCACGCTCCTATCGATATCGTACAAACTAAACTAAAAAGACAAACACACTCGTTCGCGGTCCTTTCTTTTGTATAAAATACATATATATATACACGTACATATATATATAACAGGAGGGGCAAAGTTTACGGTCGTAAAGCTCTCGCATGTAGATCATGACGTTTTTTATTTTGTACTCAATGACTATTGTATTTCCGCGCACTTAGTGTAGCGACCTCTTGTCACGTTCTCGTAAGAAACGTAAGATGAAGAATAAATGAAATGGATAGCCGGTTTATTTGATACAATAGTATATATATATTATATATAATATAAAACAAAAGCATTATTGCGGCCGTTATGTACAAAGAGCCTTTGTAACTGGTATTTAATTTACAACTGAAATAATAAAGACGTGATGATAATCACACCAAAAAAGTGACACACCGCGAGATTGTACTCGATTTGAAAAAAAAGAATCTGCGCCCCGCCGCGCACCCCCTCCGCGAGCAGATTGCCAAGGGGAGGTGCACGAACGACGATCACTGATACGCAGTGAAAAACGTGCTAATACGTTACGCATGGTAATGTCGATCGGTTGAATTCTTTCGGCGTACATCAGCGTGCTACTCTCGCGAGACTTGGAATGCCATGGAATGGATAAGAGGTAAAGATTGCTGGCGACTGCCAGCTGGTATTACTCGACAAAGAAGTAGAAGAAACGCCCAATGAGCAATCAAAAGACCCCACGCGATCACGGTGAGGTATGCATCGGATGGTAGCTTACCAGTCCCCGACTCCTTTGAGCTTGAAACTTGGTTACACTTACGTCTAAACGTGCCCTCTCTCCCGGGCTCTATCGCGTCGAGGACGCGGCGCTTTATCTTCCATCGAGAGTCGAATTACAGAGTATCTAAAGATAAATGGTACAAGATCGTCCAGCGATACAAACTGGACAGGGGCTTGATATGACGATGAATCCGATGATTAGCGTTAAACGCAATCCTGGGGGCGCCTTTTTACACGCGTTTCTAACGCCGCTTTTCGAAAGCCAATTTAGGGTTCTCGGCGGAACCGTGGGAACAGACATTGTTACAATACTTTTACATGATAGTATCAATTTATACCCTCGTTTCTCGTAACCTTCATTACCAATTGTACTAGATTTCTTTATAGTCTGACCTCATTCTCTGTTAATCTTAACTTCAAACGGTACAGTACAGCTACTCTTTTAATCCTTCAACCATGTAATACTGGTTTAGAAGAAGGTGCGGCATTTAACGCCAATGAAATTCTATTTTCAGTCCGTTAGATATAACGCTGTCTTTTTCGCAGTTATTCAACTATTTAAAATGAAGCTCCATTTGTATACGTTCACTATACAGAATGAGTTAACTCTTCTTACATGGTTAAAGGATCCTTTAATGTCGTTTCAGCGAGTAACGTGAGTCAATGACCCGTGCGGTACGAATTGAAACGTGTTAAAAATACATGATCGATTTCGTGCATTCCCTTGGAAGAAGAGGAGCCAACTACTGCGCTATGCTAAGTTATTAATTCATGCGATACAACGTGCGGTAATCGTCAAAAGAAAGTTTAAAAATGGCGATCCTTTATACGAGTGACTTTAAACTATTCCGTGGGAATCTTCTATGTTATACGGATCATAGTTTCTTCCTGCAGAGCTGTTGCGTGTGTTGCTATTCGTATTTTAAATTTCCTTTTGATTAAGTTTAACCAACTAGGTCTGTTCTTCTGCTGGATAAATATCTCTAGCCTTCGCTGTGTCTGAAAGTTACGCATCTCGGGCTTTTTGATTTGCTCTCCCCTTCCTCCAAACAGGATGCGCATTTTGCAAACGCGTGCACTGAAAAGGCCTAAACGTACGCACAACATTACGAAGTGTACAATTACGAGTATGCTTTAGTCCATAACAACACGGTGGTAATGCCCGATAAAAATTCGATAGATGAATGTCGAAGCCTTATTGCGCGCGGCCTTAAAAGGCTCCGCGAGCGCGAAATTAGCTCGCACATTCTCCGAGTCATCACGCTCAGGTTATTAGCTTCCGTCACCCAACTATCTGAGATTCTCCCGCGCATTTTTCTTTGTCTTCACTTCCCCCCCGTTTTCCCCGATGCGAGACGTGTCGCATCAAAGTGGACTCGAGTGATCCTTGACTAGATGGCGATCTTTTCGAAAATTGCGCGCACGACAAATCGGTTAACGAATACAGGAATGCGTCTTATTAGTAATAATCTCATGGCTCTCTATTTCTACGTCTAACTGCGTTAATATAAAACCAGGGGGGCGGGGAACTATGCGTAGTAGATTATCATAAAGGAACTCTTAGCTGTCGATTACAATAGCTAAAAGGGGATTCGTTTTTCATCTTTTGACTAGCACTACCGGTACATGCGTTGCCGTCGGATTGATTAGCATTTGCGAAAAGATTGCATCGAAAGAAAGTCACGCGTCACGAACCGTAAGGATCTAGTCGGAGAAACCAGCGCGAGAAGAATTTTGGGAAACGGGCGACACCGTGGTACCGCGTCACCGATCAGTACAAAAAAAAAGGTAATACAAAATAAAAGGGAGAAAAAATAAACGGAAGAGTAAATAAATTGCCGGGTGTCGTCACTTCGAACTATCGTTGAATTAAACGGAATATTCATGAACGAGAGGAATCTCGTTCGACGATTCGAGCTTTAATTTGTAGTTCGCATTTAAGACTATAACACCTCCGTTACGTCTGACCTAGTAACGACAGTATAATTTTTTTCAAGATCGTTAATGTAGCGCCGATTCTAAAATCAGTCGCTGCACTCAGCCTCCTAATAAAATAACTCCTATAAAAAATCTGAAAACAATCAACAAAGACGTATAAATTCGCTAAAAACAAGAGGTAAAGGCCTTCTACTGTCTTTTTTTTTCTGTCAAACGCCCGAGGGCGACACACTTTCTTTTAATACTCGGAGTTCTGGCGCTGCGAATTCTCCTCGTCGCCCGCGTTCTTGCTGCCACTAGCTGCTTCGTCCATCGTGTCCGGATCTGTAAAGCAATTTCGAACCAATGACACAGTGTCTGGAAATGGAATTCTCTTTTTTTCGCGTAAGCGCGAGCAGTGGACAATTCATATTTACCTGGCGAAGGAGATCCTTTGACCCTGCAGGTGTTGTAACTTCCACAATTCAAACACTTTAAACCTACAACGTGGAATTTTACCGTCGACTCCTGAAACAGTTGAAAATTCATCCGTCGAGAATACATTCCTTGTTCCCAGAGACGAAGAACGCGAGAGAGAGAGACGAATGGAACTCACCTCGTGGCAATCCTTGCACAGGATATCGACCTTGTAATCTCTGTACTCTTCTGGCATCGGCGTCAGCGAAACTTCCATGTCCAGAAATCTCCACAGGTCAGTCATATCTAGGAGGGACACTTGGCAAGTAGGGCACGCGTAGTGCCCCGAGTGTAGCAATTCCTCAAAGCACGTGCGGTGCAGTAGATGACCGCAGTTTGGAATGTGACAGGGGATACGGCTCGTGTGGATATCCTCCAGGCAGACGGGGCAGTTCGCATGCGAGACATTCTCCACGCACTGTCGAGTTTAGGTAGACGTTAATGGCAAGGCGCGAAAACCAGGAGACATAAATACTTGGCAAAGTATTCGTTTATACGCGCATTAGGTATTAAGGAGGAATAGGTAATTCTTTGTGAATTTTTTGTACAAAAACTGTTCGACAAATTAATTTGAGGTTTGGCAGGCTGTTTCACTGTATATTGAACTATTGTCCTGAATTTTGGTGTGACAGTGAAAAAAGAAACTTGGCAGATACAAACAGTGGTGGATTTAAGAAAAAAGGCCCAGGTGGCAAACGGTTTGAGGAGCCCACTTTTTCGGGAAAATGAGGAGGGAGTTTATTAAAGGGGGTAAGAGTACAGAAAAAAAACAATTTTTTTAAGACAGGGCACTAAGAGGGCCTCTTGAGTGGGGGCTCTTTTTCGGGAAAATAAAGCGGTAGTTTACTGATAACGACCTCAGTGTAATAATACAGAAAAAAAAGTATAGTTTGGAGAAAAAATTTGTATCTGCCATGTTTTTTTTTCACTGTCACACAAAAATTTAGAAGCATAGTTCAAGATACAATAATACAGCCTGCCAAACCTCAAATTAATTTGTCGAACCGTTTTTGTACAAAAAATTCACAAAGAATTACCTATTCTTCGGCCCAACAAGGAGTAATCCTCCCTTATGGAGAAACAACAACTTGAAGCCCAGAAAAAGTGCAAATTTTTTTAATTTTATGTTAGATATTCATACTTCGTAGGAAAGTCATTGACATGGAATTTTTGTGTAACAAAATAGGGTGAAAGTACTAGACCACTTAAAGCTAAACTCGAATGAAAGGTTCTAAGAAAAATAAAATGTATTGAAGTAATTCAAATGTATTTAATGTATCACTAAAAATTTTATGTTAGTATAGAAGTTCGGGGAAAATCAATAATTAGCGTTAAAAATAAAGTGTCCGATTGCTTTAACTTCATTAAAACTGTATATTTTGTGACAAAAAAATTCTAAAATACTGTCCACTATGTAAACACATGTAAACCCCATATCAATAACTTTCCTACGAAGTATGGATACCTAGCATAAAATTCAAAAACATCGCACTTTTTTCTAGACTTTCAAGGTGTTGCTCCACCTTAAATAACAAATCTTCCAGCTGCTTAAAACTGATACAACTGCGCTAACTCCTTCGCACACATGCAACTACAAAGTGTTTGAAGAGCATCGATAACAGCTTACGTCACACTTTTTCCCGACTCGCTCTGCTAGGAGAGCTTAACGCAGCATAATCAACTAATTACGCACAGTGAATAAATAAATACATTAGCGGTTGGAAGAAGATTTAAATTTAGCAAAGAAAGTGAGATAGTTCCGTCAGGAAGAATTATATTTTAAAATGTGCATCCCCTAAATTGGATGGTTGGTAAGAATATTAATAAGTAAAAGTGAGTTTTAATATTTCTTCCGACCGCCGCTGCGTATGGATGCGCGATAGATCGTTTACCGTGTGCCCGTTCTGCAACTGAACCGGCAAGCACATGTTGCACTTGGCACAGTGAAAGAATCGGTCGCGACCGCCGACCCTGCATATTCCGCAGCCGTCACAGTGATACTGATTCTTGTCTTCGTCGTCGAACAGATTGCATTCGAGGCACGTGTATTTGCCGAACCGGCAGTGGCAGTTCTGGCAAGTGGCCTGTACCGGCTGACGGGTGTCGCACAGCACGCATATCAGCTCCGTGACTTCCTTTCTGTTTACCGTGTGGGTCTCCTCTTTATCGTGACAAAACCGACACGTGTACACTTTGTTGCAACAGGGTGTCTGAAAGCCAAGGTATTCGAACATTACGCGCTGTTCGTATCGGCTGGATAAAATCTATCAATTTCACCGTCGAATAGCGAACGCGGGGTCCATTTTGACCCACGTTGAACCTTTTATTGCAAAATTACGTTATTAGTTACCAGGATCGTCGCTTTAAGAAAATACGAAATTCAGATCATAATAGGATTAATATCCGATATCAAATCTGAGAATTGTATGAAATTAATACCTTTATGGGTCAAAATAGACCCCGTGTCCGCTATCCACGACCGAGCTGTTCATCGTTTAGGCTTCTGTGTTAATTGGGATAATCAGTATTCTGAATGTAGCATTAAAAGAATTTTGTTAAAAACGGATACTTTCTTAAATTTTTATTCGAATGCTTCAAAAGCACGCCTTTCACGGGCTTTGTTTGGAAACCGAAGGTCTCGGGTAATGATCCAATTAGCAATGTATGGATTCGTCCTTGATCCTCAACCCTTTCAACGCGGTAGCTTACAAGCGTTCGACACGCGCGGGAAACGCAACGTTGGCGTGCCGGGGACGTAATAACGTGCCGTGGCCGTTAGAGTCCCGCACGCGGCGTAACGTTCAGCGTCCTGTCGCGTCGAAGGGTTGAGCAGCACGTGTCGATGGAAGAGTTAAGGAAGTTAATATTTTGAACTGTTCGAATCGCTGTTAAGAACGACTGCACCGGCTCGATTAAACTTTTCCATGCAACTCTGTTGAGTTCATTAAGTTATCATTGGAATCGTCGACAATTTTTAATCTAATTGTGTCAACTATCTGATGAAATAATATATGCAATGAAACGGGATCGTGATTGTTAGACATATAATCAGATGGCGCAACGCGACAGCCATCGGAATCCTTCGTGCGAGGATACGATTTACCAACGTCTTAATACGACACGATGGGTAACTTCACTTTCAAATGAAAACTCCACGGCGTTCAGATTAATCAATAATCTATACGTTTCATATTCCGCATTCCATTCACGAAGTATTGTACGCATTTCTTCCGAGAATTTTCAATCATAAACATTATCCTTCAAGTTTAACTATTGTGCAGATTAGTGTTTCCTACTTAATTGGGGTTTCATGATACGAAATTTAAGGCTTCGCGAAGAGATTTCTTATAATAAAATTCCTAATTATTTCTTTTATCTATAATTACTTGATTAATCAATTAATCAATTGATTTCGATGTTACAACTCTTCAAAAAGCAGCTCGTACAAAACAGAAACCGTTGAAAGTTTTAGTGAGTTTGGAAGGATTCCGTGGCAAAATCTGAATGAGAAACACTGGTCTAGAAAATCCAACTGAAAACCCTATTCTGGAACTTACAAGTAGAGCCCTGTAAAAAACAACGCGCGTAACGTTTCTTCTATTGCGAGCCTATCTAGATTACCCACAACGCGCCGTGTCCTCTCAGATAATATTTGAGGTGCAAAGATCTACCTTATCTTTATACCCGCGGGTAAACAATGTAAACCGAGTAAATAAGGTAGGGAATACGAGAATGTCAGTCGGCTGACGCATGCTCCGTGCTGGGGTGGAGGAAAACCCGTGCGAGCTGCAATACTGGGTGAAAAAATCGTAATTACGCCCCCTTCTTGGCGAAGCGCTGGCCGCTGCTAGGCAGCGCACGACATTTGACTTGTCGCGGCAATTGGTAGTAGGCAATACTTTCAAAGAGGGCGTTCCGTTACACAACACAACGGGCCGAGCCCTCATCGATTTGTTTGCTGCTGCGAACCACACGCTCGCACACACGGCGGCGCTCCCGCCCGCGCGCCGCGCTTGTGTTTACACGCGACGCGCGCGCGGCACGGGAAAAGCTCCTGCGCGCGACAATTTCGGAATCGGTCGTTAATTGCGGTACCGCCACGCGCGTCAGCTCGTTTTAAGAACGCTCGTTTTATCGATTATCCGCGGCAAGTTCAAGGATAGCCGCAGAACTACCGAACTTCCATTTTTATCTTATGCAACCGCGGAAGTCGCTAAACGGCGGTGTCTTATCTACCGTTTTCGGTAAATGATAACATACTTTGGAGAGGAAAATTTGTATCGGGAGTTATCAGAGGCGATTAAAAACTTAAGTTGGCAGAGTTGAATTAGAAATGATACACATCGGTTGCCCCCGCGGTCGATAGCGCGATGCAAGCGAGTAAAATAACGCCAACCATATATTCGCGCGTACAATCACAAAAGCGTCGTTACTCGAATTAATAATATAATTAACCATCAATTGGTTGACGTGCGTCACTTGCTCGGCGGTTTAACCGTCGAATTAACATTTTACATAAAGAGCATCAATCATGCGCTGCGTTTCGCCCGTTCGCCGAATGAAAAATCTTATAAGTTCCAATGCGCAGCGTGCAAAGTCGGTCGATGATGTCAGGAAACGGTAAAGGGTTAACGAGATCGAAGACACTGGGTCCTCCCGGAGCGTGTTCGGTAAGATGGTCGGCGTGAAAGAGACACGCGGCTGCCTAGGCGGAAGGATTAACAGAAGGCTGGAGCGCTTGGAACGCCGCAAGTAAAGTGATCACTGTGGGCCCGCGTGATCGGGGGAACGCGTTGCAACGCCGTGAAAACAGAGCGGCGCGGCTCGGTGCGCGGCAACCCGCGCCGCTCGATATTAGAAAGGAACGGAGAGAAACGGTCGGCTCACCACGAACTTGGACTTTCGTTTGTAGTGCTCGCAGCCGTAATCGTCGTCGGCCCCGTTGTGAGAAAGCTGCTCCTCCTTGGACGTGGACGCGCGCTCGGCGACGGTCCGCGCTTCGTCGTTGTTATCCATATCGTGTTAGTCCTGTATGCCTGCCTCTTTCTTCTCCGTCGCCTCCTTCTTCTCATCGACTCGCACGTCCTTTCCAGATTTCCCCGCGGTGCGCCCGATTAACACCGCCGTGCCCGCAGTTTGTTTGTTTAATTAACACGCTGACGGCGATCCGATCACAGGCGGACAAAAGAAGAGAGAGAGAGAGAGAGTGAGAGAAGGGGAGGGGGAGGGTAAGATAGAGAAAGAGAGAAGGATAGAGCACCGACTCGTGTCGAACGTTCGGAACACGCGCCGCGGCTTTTCTCCCTTTTGCGTTCACCGGTGGACCCCGTCAACCCGAAACGACGGGAAACGTCTCGGGCCTCCTGAGCCCGTACGCGAGAACCAGATCGAACCGAGCCATCGTCGGCGAGCTACGCGTACGCACTGCTCTACGTAGCGAACGTTCGTCTCATGGACGTGGACCCGTAGGCACCCACGGTATTATCCGAGACCGTACGGTGGATGGTGAGAATGCTGCTCCTTTGCTTCGTTGCGAAACGGTGCACGTCGATATTAGCAGCCGCTACGCGACGATTCTCCGGGGAAAAGCGGCCCCGACACTCGCCACTTCTGACACCACTCCGTCTCGTTTGGTACTATCACCACGGGTGTAATGATTATAACGGCAGGCGACGGTCGAGAAAAAATGACGCCGAAGCATGGCCGGAAGTTGTGACGACGCGAAGAAGTACTACGCCGTGGCTTACTGCGACTGCTTCCGACGCGCGAGAATTTGAATGGCTGTATGGCTCTTCGAACGGACTCGGGATGTGCAGCTGGGTTTACTTGGGATCGTTTGTGTTACGTAGATTTTAGTGTTAGGGGATTTATAATGTTATCGTTCGGGCGAGTGGAAGTTCAGTCGTGGAGGTTGATTTTGGTAATGGGTATTTTCGGCGGTATAATGCGTTAAGTTTATGGTAGAGATGCAACTGAACGTGATTTAGGATACACTGGTGTCGGAAAATAACTTCGATTGGTTGTTTCTAATAGAAACAAAGAAGCTCTATAAGAATCAACCAATCCAAGTTATTTTCTGGCACCAGTGCAGTGTCAATGCGTGCCTGCCGAATTGGCTATAATAAAGCGAACGAGTCATCGAGCAATTTCAAATGTGCCGCTCTGAGTGTCGCCTCTTACTGTTTTGCTTGCAGTTTCGTGAAGTCGATATTGCAGGTCGTGTGACACAATCTCCCATAAGATGTTAGGTCTATATTACACCTCTTCTATGATATTGCGTACTATATAAATTCCCAGATTTATTAATCACGTATCTAGCTACGATACCTGAATAAAAAACGATAAAATGAAGCATCCCATTCAATATATGCAAAATTATAAAATTTATTTATATATTTATTTGTATTCTGAAGATTATTCCTCCCATACCGACAATATAACTCATTTAAAATAATCAATTAAGAAAATACAGTAATCCACTTTTGAAAACCAATAAATTGACAGTATTGTTGTCTCGAATAATTCCATTGAGCATTAAAATGCTTTGCAATTTTCACAAGTGTTACTTGTAGATCAGTGTTTCCCAATGGGTGTTCCACGACACGAAGTTTAGGGTTCCGCGAAAATTTGTCTTACAATAAAATTTAAATATTAAAAACCATGTAAATATTCAACGAGAAACATACACCTGTCTGCAAGATTTAAAAATGTACAGTGCTGTCGACGCACTGTATATAAAAGAAACCATCGAGGTGGGGTATTTCGTTAAATTTTAGTGAGTTTGAAAGAATTCCGTCACATTGCAGTGCGTGTAGAGGGGTTCCGTGGCAAGATTTAATTGGGAAACGCTGCTCTAGATGATTATCACCTTTCACGGTCCCTGATTTGACGAGCTAAGAACAGCCAGAAATGTCCCTAGATCAAGTCAACTGTTTCCCCGCGGCTTTGGCGCGAAAATACGCCGACGCCAGAGAAGTCCCTGTGACTTTTGACGTAAAAAGCTGCGAAAAGCCGTCACCGCCAGTCAAAGAGCCAAACACTGCGACGGAGTGCGAAAAGCTTGATCGCGCCGATCGTTAATCGGGAGCCCGTGGTGTTGGTGGGTTTTATTCAGTGACATTGAAAGCGCGTCCGATAACTGCTGAAATATACGTTCGCCGATGTTGAAATGAGGGAAAAGCGCGTCATGTATGGCGATTCGCGAAAACTATGCGATAGGTGTACGCGGTCGGCCCCTCACGGGCTCTCCATTCCTACGGATTAATGATCAATGGCTTTATTTGAGAAGCGATACACGAATAAAGTGCTGCTAGATGATACGGTGAAGCTGGTCGGCGTCATTGAAAATGCAAGAACGATCGGCGGACACACGGTACGGCGCGCGCTTAATATATACGTTATATATATCTTGACGTTTGCTCGATAACAGGCGAGAAGTTTACGTGCACAGAGTATCGCCACGATCTCCTATCCTTCAATTAGGTGGCGAGTACCGCGAGCATTGTCCCCTCGTTAAGTGGGCATTCTCGATCGTTCTTGATCGTCCTTTTCCGTCCACGGTCAAGCATTTCTATCGACTTAAGTCGAGATTTCACGCATCAAACGCATGAATTGGCGCGCTTACTTGCAAATTAAACATATTTACTATTCTAGAAGACGAAAAAAAAAATGAATTTCTCTGCACGGAATTTTTTATAAAATTTTCACGCGCAGAAAATTTTTCGATAAACTCGGATTCGTTGTGCCACGAAGCGCGACGAATCTGTGTTTATATAAAATTTATCGACTCGAAAGCTGTGCCTCTAATCACGAGATGTTATCTATTGTTATTTACTGTGAGAAATTTTATTACATTGTTACTTCAGGAGTACGTGATCAGAACACAAAGAGGTCCACTTCCCCAAAATTCTTGGCGAGTCAGCAGGCGCTACAATGATTTCGTACAGCTCAACGGAGACTTGTCAATATCAGGCATCGACCTGGCACTTCCTCCAAAGAAAATCATTGGTAATATGGAACCAGACTTCATAGCTCAACGTCAAGTAGCACTGCAGGTCGGTGAATTCTGGATTCCGAACAGTCGGGCGTTAATTCGATACCAATTCAATCGTTCGTTCTGTTCCCAGAATTTTCTAAACACAATACTAATGAATCCCATATTGGCATCGTCTCTTCCTATGAAAAAGTTCTTAGATCCGGAAAATTACACGGCGCCGTTACATGGTACGACCAAGTTACACTAATCGAAAAGCAGTTCGATCGACTTAGTAGCGTAAGAGAAAAGTAAAGCGGTCGTAGCTTCACGTTGGATTCGTGAATTTTCAGAAATAGCCCTGCAGCAGGTGTCCCTAGCTTTACGCAGCGATGCGAACTACGAGGTTTGCAAGGCCATCCCCGACATGGGATGGCGGCTAAGGAAGCATTACTACACAGTTAAGAATCGTCAGAATCCCAAGCAAGAGTTGTTGCTCGCGTGGGTGGAATTCGGCCCGGACAAACACCTGCAGGACAAGGATATGCAGGGTGTGTTCAAAAGCTTAGGGACGCTGAAGCACAATTACATGGAGCCGATCGTTTACCAGCACGTGACGGACAACGGAGCTTTGACGATAAGGAACTTTCATCAGACGGGCACGTTGCGCGACACTCTGTGCGTAGCTAAGCCTAAACAGCCGTTCGTTAAAAAGTATGGGAACCCAAAACAGACCAAGTCGTTAACAGTTCCTGAGATTGCAATGTATGGTTACCAGGTCGGATTATTAATACTTTTGTTATTCAGACGGCGGTTAAGCGTGTTTTACAGCTAAACGATAATTTTCGCAGATTTTGGAAGCTTTAGGATTCCTTCACGAGAAGGGCCTGCCGTACGGGCATTTGCACACGGGCAACATTCTGCTGACTCAAAGATGCGCGAGACTGTTAGATATAGAGAACGGTCTTCTAGGCTTGCCAGCGTTTTATCGGCCTTACGTGGTGCAAAGGCGTAAACTTCACGCTACGGTGAGTAATTTTCCACGCGCGTCACGTACACCTACTAATCGGGCGAATAAATAAATTGTTTCGAACAGACTCAGGTAGACGTTTACTCGTTCGGGCACGTGCTGTATGAAATGGCGTTTGGGAGGCCGCTGTTAGAAGCGACCTGCTCCGAGCTTCCGTACTGCGAGGCGACGTTGAAAAGCCTGCTCGAGGTGATCCTGTCACCCGAAGCGCTGAAGCTAGATTTGCCGACGGTGTCGCAGCTGCTGGAACACCCGTTCTTCGAGGCAGCGAGGCGCGCCGCGCTGGCCAGCGCGTCAGTGGAGAAGCCTCACTTTAAATTAAGTAATCATTTGAAGGAAGCTCTACTGGAGGCGATGAACAAAGCGGAGCAAAGACTGAAGGACGAGCAAAAGGTGGCTAGGCATCAGAAGAGGGTTGTTAAGGTTCAGGAGAGGATGAGTTTGGAGGAGGAGATGAAGAAACGGAAGCAGAAGCAGGTAAACGTCTTCGTGCTGTATCAAATGGCCAAACGCCAATGTATTTTATTAAAAGCTAACTGATTCGTTTCTTTCTTCGCAGAAGAAAGAGCAGAAAGTTGCGCACGAACAGTGTTCTTCCAATCAATTAAGTACGAACGGCTTGAAGCAGGTGAACGGCAAGAGTCCGGAACGTTCGGACAGCCCTACAAGTACTTCCACGGCTACCAGCGTCGGGACGTTGACTCCGCCGTCTGTGCGTAAGTGTCGGAGCTTCTCGCAGCTCGGCTTCATTAACGACTAACATTAACCGACCTTCCCCATTTTTATACTAGCTGGGCACAAAAGTTGATGGCGCATACTACGCTTATTTTTCTCACGTAGGTCACACAATCATCCAACGCTAATTATACGCATCCATATATTTTATCATTTGACCATTGCTTGGATACATCTAAAAAAAGTATTTTAGACCTTAAATGGTGTCTCGCGGGGGTGGATTTGGAGATTTGGCGCCATTAGGCTAACGAGTGTCTATCGCCCTATCCGTGAAATATGTTCAGATATTTTAATTTAAAAGAGTCGAGATAATTTCGCGATTAATTCGATATGGTAACTTAAAACATTCTTAAATTCTTTCGCTCAAAATTTTTAGCTCCCCAGAATTTTCCGCTCGCTAAAATTGACCGCCCTAAACTGCAGCCTACTTAGCCTATACATAAGCCGCCCCTGGGTGCCTTAGACATTTTCGGTAGCTAAAAAGAAAGTTTAAATATCTATCGATGGCATCTAATTCTTTCCACTAGGACTACCTCATTTCGGTCACTATTCACGATTTAAACTTTCTTTTGACCATCACTGTAGCGCCTCATTAATACAACCGGTGCGTGCTAGTTGACACTGTATGATATCATGTGTCCAAGCGATGTCTCGAAGCTACTACGCGCAGTTGCAGTATATTTAACTTAAGATTCCTTAGGTGTGCCGCACGGTGATCGAGCTCACGGTAAAAGTACCATTCCACCACCTCCGCTGCCACCATCCAATGGCGTGGCCGACAACGTCTCGAAGGTGGCCAACGAACGTACCGCACTGCTCGGAAGTATTTGCAACTTCAACAAAACTAGTCTTCGCAAAGTTGCTGACGGATAACGCTGAAGCGATAAGATAGATATAACCGTGAGAAATGAACCAGCCGTTCTACCGTGAACGCCCCGCGATCCGCACCACTAGGTTGCTATTTCCTTTTCATCGAACAAACGTGACGGTGTCTATAGTCTCATTTCAGTCGCGACCCTTGATAGAATTTATATATTCCAATTTCGTAGGACTCTAATTTGCACGTTGCTCGGGAGAAGTCATTGGTCGTGTACAAAATCGTCGCTAGAATCGTGTGACATCCTTCTCGTGTATTATCTGTTACCTTTGTTTCTAAAGCACCGTCCAGAGCTGGATTCGTGGATGTAAGAAATTAATTAATACATAGAAAGACTTTCAGAAGTAATGCTTTTGCACGAACGTCATCGGAAACACGAATGGAGAGTATGATCTCGTCGAATCCATTGGAATCGAGTCTAAAAGAAATGTCCAAAAAGCACCCGTCAGTTTTATTAGCGGGATGACGTCGCGTCTTAGTTGTCGATGAATATATACAGAAATGATTGTGCAAAATTGATTATTGTAGGATTCGTTTGCATCGAGTCTCGCGATCGCAATTTTTACCAAATTCACCTTATCGTTTCTTCGTCGATCGAACTTAGAACGATAAGTGATAAGACGAGAGTGGCCGCTCCTATTTGTCTCGCGTAAAGTATCGTCCCGTTAGTGTTATATAACGTTCTGTCTATTCAAAGTTTATAAATCTGTGTAACGTATTAATGTACAGTCTTATTAACAATGCCTCGGTGAATCGTTCGTCTTGTAAATGCCAGGCACCGTATGACGTTTGCTTTCTCTGTATCGCTGGTAGAAATCAGGAACTGCCCGTTTCTACGGAGATAGAAAACAATGTGCCAAGAGACCTTGATAAATATTAAAGTCACGGTGGTAAGCGATAACGTACACTGTTTCTATATGTCAGAAACAATATATATATATTATTATTATAAAACATGATCTTTCTGTGAATATTATAACGAGAACATGTAATATAGTCACAATTTTCACATTTTTTGAATGTACTTTGTCGACTCGTCCGTGTAAATGCTATTCTTCATAGAGTAATATAAATATTTGTTTTGTCGATAATTGCGAAATCAAGATTAAAAAGAAGAAAAAAAAAAGAGGATTCTATATTTATCGTGGAGAAAATATGACTCGTGTAATTCAGAGATTTTTAAACACGTAGCAACAATAAATATATGACTAAACTGAATTTGCCTTTTGTTTAAAGGAAATGTAATTATTTTACGTAACGAGCCGTTAACGAGATCCTGCACGATGCGTCAAGCGACATGTCTGTTTGTCATAAATAATTTATTAAAACGAAATAGTCGTGTAAAAAGGAAATATCACATTACATTTTAGATGACCTTATCGAATACAAGTTGCAGAAAGAAATGGTAGTTTTCATGTAGGAGATATTTTACTACTCATTGCGGAAAATTTAATAAATACAAAACATGCATATCTTTGCAGTATTTTTATCATTCGAAGATATCTTTAATACTAATATTGTAAACTTTCGATATATCAAAAATATATATGTGTGAACATCACTGTCTAAGCTCCGTAACAGTAATTGTAAGCGTTGCAACTTATTTTACTCTCTCACGCTAAATAGTTTACAATTTTCATCTTTAAAGACCGGTAAATAAGTTAGGTTTCCATTGAATTTCACTTAGTCTCCTATATTTAAAATCACATTTTCTTCAGTATAATTGTATTCCATTTATGCGCAGCGATACAAAAGTTTCTCTTCTCAGTTTCTTTTTTTCGTTTTTACTATACGCAGGATAAGTTCGTTGAACCGTACAAGATTGTATTACGCTAGTGTGATCACAAATTATGCAGCCCCGCTATATTTAAAATCCACCGCAGAGAAACGAGCGATCGCGCGGATACAGTGGGCCAGCTCTAAATAGTATGCTCGGGGGCTTTCGTAATTTGTGATTATGTTAAAATTCGTTCTATTAGCAATCTCTGCGAGACTTTGCGCAACGTGTTACGATCGTTTTCTCTATATACACGTGTGGTATGTATAATACATTTGTTAATCACGCGCGATCGTGTAGCTGTGAAGCGTATATGGCATTCTTAATTAAGTCGTGAGAGCTCGTATTTAGATTAAAATCCCGTACCAAGTGTCACGATTATATCATCCTTTCCTTTTTTTTTTTAGAGAGTCTAAATCACTGCTCCGTTCGGTATGCGTATTAAATATTGTACAATTATACAAAATATTACTAAAGTGTCGTTCTTAGGTGATATCATTCGATTAAAAAACCTAGCACGAGTACCACCTGTTGTCATATTAAAATTACACTTTTTATTTCTTTTTGGCAAATTAAAGCTAGACGGGGGATGACAGTGCAGGCGCCCCCCGTTTAGACATCATAAATTTTCATGAAGTTCTTCGGTGGCCGTTTTCAATCTGAAAGGATGCAACGATTATATTCACGCGCCACGGGGCAACCGCCGCTTATTATTCGAGATTAACAAATATCGGGATTACCTTAGAATCTCATTCTGTAGCCGATCCGTGATCGCTTTCCTCGCCTCCATGTCGCTCGCCTTCGAAGCGCGCAGTTCTTGGATTAATTCGTTAAAATCTATGGGGTTTCCGTAGTTCATGGTAACCTTTTTCTGAAGCTTAAGTCTGTACGGTGGTTCGTTCGGGAGGACTTCGTCCATTCCAAGGTGGCAAATCGGGATTACCAGTGGCGTAACCGGCGACTCCCATATTAATCTTCCTACGCCCCACTTGAATCTAAAATGCAGCGAAAGAGTAGATTAGCGGGGGGTCGTACTCGAGATCTCAGATTCTTGGTAAACCTGGAAGGCAGACCTCATGCTCTCTTTATTCATGTTCACTTTCCCCTCGGGGAACACATGAATCCAATCCCCGGAAGCAAGTTTCTCGATGCAGAAGTCCATTGCTTCCTGATACACCCCGGCACCCCTGATTACGGGGATGCACTTGCCCAGCATAAAGAGGTACGAATGCCAGGTGTTCGTGAAACAAATGTCGTGCGCTGTGAGCGACCATCTTATCTTACGTCGATCCAGGAGGTGCCTGTAGTCCAGTGTCGCTAAATGGGTTCAGAGATTTTTCTGTCTTAAATTCTTTGCATTCGATCGCTTATCGACGTCATTCTGAGAAAGAAAAGATTATATATATGTCTCGTGGAAAGGGGAACGTTAGCTTGTCAAAATAAACGAGACTAAAACGAGGCTGCTTTAGAATTGAACGGTGCGCCGTAACCTTGAATGCCGACCATATAGTTTCATTCCATTAGAAGTTGATCGCGAACTCGATATTCGCTTGATGTTTAACCAAAGTGGAAGTTCAATCGCGATCGATGCAAACGGACTGACCCTTAATCTTTCGTGACTCTTGACTAAGTAATAAGCTCTTGCATAAGTAGAACGAGTGTGCCAGAAGTCTCAGAAGGCAGAAGTTAATTTTATAGAATGCTACGATCGAAAGACATTCCCTTTATCCTCGCTAATAAAGCCATCTCTTCCACTCTAGCTAAACATCCCACGTAACATGTTTCCAAGTCATAGAATGCGAATGGACTTAGCTTCCTAGAATACCAGAGACACGCCTGGTTATCGGAGCCTGAAAAGAGACAGTGGCATTCAAGGATTCTTTTGCACGATTATATGTTTACGGTTCCAAACAATAGAGCACGAGTTCAATCAATGGAACAGTGTCAAATGTTAAAGCACAGAACGGTCGATAAATAACAGTTGGCATTGTCTAATGATCGAGGAGACTTACCCCATACGCCTGGGTCGTCGAAGCAACTAAAGTGATTCGAGACGGTGATGAGGGGGACATTTTTCGGCCGGTGGTCTAGCGCCCGATTGATGATGTGCTTGTTGTAGACGGTCGTTTTGTTCAGCCAGTCTTAAACAGCACGAATGGGAAAGAAAGGCTTCGGTAAATTAATCTCGCGTTTCGTGAATGGGACGTAGCTGCTCCGGGCTTTGGAATGCGTTCGACTACCCCCGATCGCGAAACACGACTCGACTTAGAACAGATGTCTTTCTTTTGTTTTTTTTTTTTTTTGGCGAGTGCTTGGCCAACCGTGAGCCACGTTCACCTTAGTAAATACTAGAGCCTTAAAGGTAAGCCCGTTATTTATGCTTGGTTGCCTCACATGCTCTTCTTTTTTATGAAACTCTAGAGTCTTATTACTATCATTATCATTATGAAAGGTGATCGGGCGATGATCACGATATACGGGGTGATTCTTACGAAGCGATGGATGCTATCTGGAAAGTTTCAGGAGATACAGAGTCTTCGAAAACAGCGACACCCAGGGTCATCTCAAGGTCATCTTTATATATTCTTTTTTTTAATTTACATTTAACTTGTATTCTTCGTGTTGAATAGAATACCCGACGGGTTCTCGGACGAGTTCAACGCCTACCGCGCAAGGTTATTCAAGGTCACGAGTATGTAATAGGGTAATATATTGAAACCGTATCGTACTTATTTGTATGTAGGGTAAAAGTGCGATTAATTATTGTGATAAATTGTGAAGCATAAATGACCTGCGATAAGTTTACGGCAGTGTTTATCGGTAGTTATCTATTTCGCCATTATGTGTTTAAGTGTTGCATAATTCTATGCGCATGGGGAATATTTTCAGTAATCGTCACCAGAGGGATATTCTATCGAAACTTACTCCCCGCGAATTATAATTTCGTAATTAAGTTTCCCACATAAATATATAATTCTCCAAATCTAATAAATCAAAAATTATGTTTCGTTTAAAAGAAACGAAACTCACCTTGAGATGTCTTCAACCTTTGAACGATCGATACTTATGCACACCCCTTTTACTATAAATTCTGATCTTGCTCTGATTTCACGATACGTCAAATTTGACCCCGTATCCGCTATCCGAAGATTAGTCCTGCCACTTTTACACTCTCTTACCCCCCTGAATGTTTCCAAACTACAGAACCAATTCCACTGATCGCCTCGTGAGAATCGCCATGCATATTGAAAGGTCATGAACGTGAACTGTGACGAGCTGAGACGAATGGCGAATTGTCGAACAGAACTCGGATGACGTTGAATCGAAAGAAATGAATGGCAGAGCAACGGCGCTCGCTCGTCGCTATTACACGTGGAGAAATTGATAAAACGAAGAAGAAGGAGTGGAGCTGGGAAAAGAGAGAGAGAGAGAGGTAGATTGGACACGGGATGTTCGCGTGTGTCACATCTACTCAACCAATCAATTGAGTAATGCGCTTAATTCCCGAAGTTTATTGTATCCCGGTCGGTAAGTCAACACCGAGCCGTCCTCGTAAATCGGTGGTACTCACTGAAAGGCCAGTGAGGGCCAACGACCGATTTCCTGTGCCCTTCGTTGGGCGGTAACGCATTGACAATTCTACCTGAAATTGAAAATATCACGTCTAGCAAAAGCAAATTAAATCGTGCATAATCGAAACGTCGACGTCCGTTTTGGGGTTATCATGGGCTAACATGATGTCAACGATTCGAAGGGATTATTTGGCAATGCCGTAGGTGCACACACACGTACAAGTACAGAGCACGTGTAATAGCGAGCAGTAAAACATTAAAGCTGCACACGACGTTCGCTATGAATATTAATATCCTTGTTGTTTGTTATTCGGGAATGCAGATCGTGAATGTTAATTTTGTATATTAATGCCACCTTTCATGACCAGGGGAAAACAGCGTTCTGTTACCAACAGGGAACTTTTTCTCACAGCTGCAGTGCACTCTACGCGGATATTTGGTCAAGGTTCTAATACGAGGTGCAATCGTGATTCGTGATTTATGCGTTTAATGACGCGGTATGTTCGGTGGACTGATTTGTGTGTTTGATTGTAGCATGATGAAGCGAATAAAAGATGATATATTGTAATTAGCGTATTTATCTACTTATCCTTACGTAGGGTTCACTTAATCTCCTTTGAATTCTGTTAATGTCGTAGATGCGCGGTAAATTCAAAAAAATTGTGTTGCGAGGATATATGTAAACGAAAGGAAGAACTGTTTTAAGTTGCTATCGACGAAGTTATAATCGCCGAAGGTTATTGCGGAATAATTACGCAGCTATTTTTTGTACAAAATAGAAATGCACACGAGAGGTAGTTAAAATTAAGCGTATTTATTTATGTGAAAATTATTACCCAGCTCGAATACGTACAAAGGTGAACTCTGCAAAAAAACATCACGCGCAGTATTTAATCGCGATGCATCATCTCTATATCTTGCAATAGGTAATGATGATTAATAATATTACGCGAAATCGTAAATTTTCACCGATAACATCGATGAGAAATGATACGCCCCGATAGAATCATACAATTATCGTTCCAATGGATTCATATTGCGAATCATATCTTATTGATATATTTCCTTGGAAAACATTCATATTTCTTACTCGCGTTACGAATTGAAAATTAGAATAAAAATATCGGTACACATATATCTTCACAATTTTACTAATCAATCATTCAAATTCTTCGATTCATCATGCAGGTATCGTATTAATAAATATTACTGTATTGTAAAAAACCTTAATATCAAACTCGTGTAAGATTAAATTACGCGGAAAGGTTATGTTTGATAAAATAAGTTCCACGAGGAATTGGTCGTACGATTATCGCGGCGATTAAATCAGATTATTGCTCGGAGTACGTACTCCACGGTTACATAAATCGGTATTGTCTTTCCCATCCTCGTTCGCTGTATATCGCACGTCTGATCCCGGGACTGATAATTAATTTTCCTGGCGATCAGGTTATCCGTTCTGCCGCATTCTTCTCCACTCCGAACAATAGAAATCCACTATAGAACGTGCTATTATAACACGGGGCCAGCGTGCATTCTGCTATAATATTAATTCGCTCCGTGACAGTGGATGGCACGGTTTCTGAATGCAAATTGAAAACGATCGGTGGCAGACGTGCGCGCCAACGTCGGGCAGGGGACGGTACCGATTTTTGCCGAAAAACCGGCTCGCGCGGTCGCTTACCTATAATGATTTTAGAGAAAATCCCTACAGCTGCAACGGTTAGACTGCTCGCGATCTTCCATAGCCTGGTCGGATTTCGTAGCTTCGGTATGATCCATTTGATGTCGTATATCATCGCGCTGCCTTCGGCTGGCCGGATCCGCGAGGATAGAGCGGCAGCGCGACACTTTTTACGGACGATCGGGAAGCAACTTCCCCGCGAGAAATCGTCCACTCTTTCGTAACTCGCGACAACCATCTTCGTGCCAACTTCACGCCATGTTTCCTGATAAACTGTCACGTGGTCGGCCGACCTCGGCCGAGCATGGCCGAACATGGCCGAGCCACGCCGTGTACGGAGCCATTTAATTTGAAATTCACGCGCCCTCGGACCATTCTTTTTCACCTCGACGAAACGACCAGTAAATACACCCATTTTTAATCGAATCGACCTTGCTTTCTTTCTCTCGCGCAACCACAACGAGGGAAATGCAGGCTGTCGATTAAATTCGGAACCTGTGTCCGTAGCTCGTAGACATAACCTATACGAATCTAATTGTTAGGCGATTTATAAGTAACGACGCAGACTATGACGTAGAGATTCTTATTACGGGTAAATGCGTAAGATTTTTGTTCTATTTGAAGATAATTGACGCAGATAATTGCGTGGCTATAAAAACGATCATCTGTCAGTAGCGCGTTTAGAAAGTTCTCGGTAGGTGGACTTTTGTATTCAAGTACTGGGACTCGTATCAACGGCTCTCGATTATGTGACGAAAGGGTTAAGAGTCATTTGTCAGGTGTTTGCCCGTTGTGTTACGAAATGTTGAGTAATTCGAAGCAGAATTGCGAAACAGTGTAAGCATCGGACCATTGAATTTATATTTCCATTAGATAGGTAGTTATTTCGACAGATAAACGGAGTTTAGGAAAAAAATTATTTCCCCCACTTAGCGAGCATTAGGTAATAGTCATCCTGGCTGACCAAACAAATTGAAATAATTGACACGACGCTAGCTTATCTTCGTGCTTCGTAGAGCGTTAAGTGTGTATATAGGATGAAAGCGAATGTTGTAATAATTAGTGGAAAAAACAGCAAAATAAGAGAAGCGCGGAAAAGGAGTATCAGGAGAGCAGAATGCAGTATCACGCGACGATCCTGTATAAACGACCCCGACCGCGAGACGTCCACTTTGTTTACTCAAGCGACATGTCCGTTGAAACGGCACGGAAAAGAAACCCGACGGACAGAAATGCCTCTTACCAGACGAGACATGCTTAATTTCAACTTACCGACCGTGGTGAATAAATTTATGATCGCATTATCCTAAACGGTGGTAACGCAGTCTCGTTAGCGCGGCTCGAAAATTGCGCGGGGATACATTATAATAATCGTGGCACGCACGTACCTCCTTCGTAATAGTAAAATGCCCCCCGAGATCGGAGATAACCATTCACCGGGGGGGAGGGTGGAAGGGAGGGCGAGAAGGGGGAGAGCAGGGTGGACGGATGCACAATAAGACACAGATGTCTGCGAAGCTGTGCCTCCGGCGGTGACTCTGCACTTGCGATGTCGGCCGAACACCTATCAGAAGCTCTGGCACCGATGGAGCGACGTGTACGGGGTGAAGGGAAGGGGAGGGGAGGTGTTACGAAGAGGGAGAGGGCATGCACCGACGATTGGGTGTACATGCATTAGAAGCTCCGCGGGTAAGTTCGTTGCGCGCGAAAGAAAGGGTGAAGGGCAGGGAGGAGGAGGCCGAAGGAGACGCGAAAAAGAAGGGAAAAGATACAATGATGCGAGCAAAGTCGCGGACCGCGGGGGCGAGAGGAGCAGCAGGGGGGGAATGTCCGGTGGCATGCGGGAAGTGGGGGGCCTGACGCGAGCGGAGGAGCAACCAGTCGAAGGGGCACGAGAGCGGGAGGGGGAAAAAGGGCCTCATCTCTCAACAGCCAGTCCGATTCGAGTCTCTCTCGACTGCGTGTTGCCGTGCCATCGTACACGCGAGGGACACCCTCCCAGTTTACGATCGCGCGCGAAGGACACCTCGGTGCACTATACCGAGACGGAACACCCGTGTACCCGTTCGAGAATCGGTTCCGCCAAAGCGACGGGCGCAGCGGGAGGGTGGAGCAAAAGGTCGAACCGGTCGCCGGTTACGAAGGATGCGATCGATTTCGTCGATTTACGAGTCCGTCGGCCGGGCGGCGTGCCCGCCTCCTCGGGTCGCGACGACGTACGGATGACAGATCCCGCGGCGATATTAGCGCTACCGGGGCGACTATGCGCGACGACTTACGGGCGAGCCTCTCGATCGTTGAACCGCGAACGGTTACCGAATACGTCCGAGAAGTGGTGCGCTCGTCCATCCGTTTGCGAAACACCAGACTCTAGTGTGCCGAGTGGCGGCGTGGGAGGGGGGAGCGGCGGAGGAAGATAGAGCGATCGAGGGGAAGAAAGACGGGATCAAACGAAAAAAAAAAAACGAAGGAGAAAAGGGATAAGAAAGCAGGGAAAGGAGAGTCGGTGGGGCAGAGGAGGAACAGAGCGAGAGGGAAGAGAGCGAGCCGAGCCGTCGGCTTGACTCGAGTGCAGTGTACGGTGATGCCGCGAGGATGCCACCGTCGTCGGTCCTCTCGACACGATACAGGACGGCGCGACGGTACCCCGTGATCTGTCGGGGCCTCACGACTCTGTGCCGCGACGTTGCGCTGTTACTCGCGCGGTGCGGTGCAAGTGCAAGTGCAGGTGCAGCTGTGAAGTGGTGCCAGTTCGACGACGGGAACGTACGCGCGGGATATTACGCGGCGCGGAGTGCTGCGCGACAAGGGATCCGCGTCCGACGATGCTACGAGCCGGGGATCGCGCGCACTGACTCGCGAGTGACGCTCTCGAGGGCAGATCGGCTGCCTCTCGGTGCACCGCGTATCAGTATCGCCACGATCCGCGAGCCACGCGTCATTCTTTGTTCCAAAAGAAGGGAGGATCCATATTCGGTGATCTCGTTAACTTCGCGGGCACCGCGCTGTCCCGAGCGTCGTCGCTTCAGCATCCCAGCCGCAGCAGAGAGAAAGCAACAGGTTCGTATAGTACGCGTCCCGTATTCTCGGTGGTTGCAGCACGTTGTATTGCACTGTATATATGCACGTACGGTCGCGTTGCCTGCCCGTTCGCGCACGGAACGTGCGCATGCTCTTGATCGAAGATCTTGCAGCGCGCACAAGGCGATATACACCGGCAGCCAGCGGCTCTCTGTGTATGTACGTGTCTTTCATCGCGGAAGAACTCCAGTTCAGCCTGAGCGGAGTCGAGACCTTTCTTGCATCTGTACCCGGTCGCTGCGCACACGTTTCGCTACTCCCGTGCCTCTTACCTTTGGATAAGACGAGCACACACAGGGGTACGCGTAAAGCGAGGCTCGCAACAATTTGTAAACGCTCCTCCCTACAGACAGTTTATTTTTCACCTCGGTTACAGTTATTCACGATCGAATCACTTTCGATCGTTGCCAGTAGGTACAGTTTCATGCTCGTTAAACACCATCCCCACGAATTTTATGATACAGTAAAGTCGCTTTGATCGTCCCGCTACTTTCAACAAGCAACCGGACAAATTTACGTCCTCCTCGGCTTGTTCCTTTTCTTGCCTTCGTAGTTCGGGAGTCAACCGAATTCAGCCGGATCCTTTCAACAAGTTAACGACAGGCGGTATCGTAAACAGTCCCAATGAGGCATAGCGAATTGTTTTCGAATGGCGAAAAGGGGTGGTCTCGGGTAGATAGGAATTAAGATATTGTGCTTTCTCCCCGCTAACCTCTCGACTATACACTCGCGAAAATACGTAACTCGGCCCGCGTCGAGGACCCCGACGGACCACCGACTCTTTTCGGAGAATGTTAATTGGCCGTTTCACGAATTATAAACCGCCGAAGGGTAGGAAGACTCCAGGCGGCCGGTTGCTATCGCGTCCATTAACATACCATGCCGGAGTTCGCCCCTATCGTGGCCGCGTTGCACGCTAGCGACGCTTAACGCTAACGACGCAAAAAGATACTAATTACAGCAACCTGCGACCACTTCTTCTACACCGACCAGGCGGTAGCCCACTTTCCTTATTACTCCCGTGTTTCGTTTGGGCCGCCACTGGGTAGCAATTATGGCAACTTAGACTAATTATTGTCGTTTATTTGGCCCCGCGATCCCGACGATGGAAATTGCCCCGACGTTCGTGCTGCGAGCGTCCGCGGGTGCCACGGAAACGTTCCTCGGCGAGAGCGGCGTGTAATATTATATACGGGGACGCGATCGTAATCGTACCAGCGAAATAAGCGAGCACGACGTAAATTGGATTTCGCCAGTCAGTACGGCCCAGAATACACGGCCCTCCTTTCGTCTGAATCGTACCGCGTATAGTGTACGTTTCTCCAAAGCCACATAACGCTCTGCCTCGTTTAATTTTACGTCGCGGGGAGGGCCACGTTCCGGGTAGATCGAAACGCGCGCATCGAGCGAAATTACTTGCGCGCATACCTACCAACCTGCAACTCCCATACCGCTTTATTAAAAGTTCCAGACGCGGGTAATCACGCGCTACGGTGATCAGGCGTGCATGATCGCGAACGGAACGATCGTCGGTTGTTGAAATTCGATTTGCTCGCGATCTCCGCTCGTCCTCCCTTCACCGCGGCGGTGAACCCTGTGAACTACCGTCGCTCAAGAAGGAATCTGTGCTACGCGGTGTATTCCGGGTTACGCGATAAGGGTCATCGGGGAGCACAGAGATGGGAATGTCGATCTACGGTGGTATGTCGGTCAAGCGAGTAAACAAGGTTATTGTGCGCGCCACATCCGCGGTTAGTAGAAACTCACGGCGTTGTTGGTGGCGCGCGAGCCCGCTGTTTGAGAGGGACACCGATTGGGCCGACGATACGGGGACTCGTAAACAGAATGACTCGCAAGATTTTACACGGCGATTAAAGTACAGGAATTATTCGAAACGAAAGCCCGAGGTGTAGTTAATCCGCTGTCTAATTGTTTGTGTACGGCGACGCTGGGAGCAACTGTACTGTGCGTGTAATCGGTTAAAAAAAGTTGATTCAAGTACCACGGTTGTAGGGTGGAGTGGGGCACAACTTGAACACACACGGTTGGCATTCGTTTCGTGAATACCTTATGGGGACTTTGATCGGTCTTCAAAGTCTTTCCAAACGGTTGAGCTGTCGTCAATGTGGGACTTGGAAAGAGAAAGCGAACGATACTTGAGGGTGTCATAAATTGGGCCTTTTCGGGGCCACTGATCTATGTAGATTAGTGGTTTGTACTAGATTAAGAGGGGCTTTTCCTCGTGGAAAATATACTTTATTTTCCACGTTTCTTCTAGTATTTAATTAACAATTTATACTACTTATGTTGCGTTAATATGGTCTAGGTGAGAGCCTATGGTGAGACTTTGCTTGAAACCATATTCGTGTAATTATGTAGTAGGATGTGCGATACTGTTGCCAAACGTGTGAAGTTGATCCTCTCCACTGCGCATTTGTGATAATTGGAGCGATACTTTATTAGCCCGGGTGTACAGTGTGAGCCTTTTCATATGAGACTTTTGCGGACACGTGACTGTTAGTTCGACGGTTTGCAAATCCAATTTGCAAACTTTAACAAGTTGTGTTTAAATACAACAAGAATGTTTAGTTGTACAATTATGCACTTACTACCCTACATCATTCCTAATTATAGAAAATTTAGTTTATCTATTGTAAGCGTTTTAATGAATAATGACTAGTTCAAGCAACGGCGTCCGTAGACTTTTTTGCAGGAGGGTGACGGTGATGAAAAATATAGTAATAAAAACGATTAGTCCGTTTGCTTTTTTGAACTCATTTTGTAGTGCCAATTTAATTAATAATTTAAATCCGAAATTTAGAATTTCGATTTCACTTTTTTACTATAAACTTAATAAAGATCAGTTTTTAAAAATAAGCGATTTTTCCCCAAAAGCCAGGGGGTAACTGCCCCCTTTGCACCCCCCCTCCGGATGCCCATGAGTTCAAGGTCAACCTGTGCGCAGGTTCGTTACTTTCCTGTCTCAAAGATATTACGTGATCCTTTCGAGTAAGTGTCCAATACATCAGTCGTGATGGATTGAAAACAGAACGTGATAAATGTGTGAACGAGTTGACGACGGCAGTGGCGAGTCAGCGGAGCGTCTCATCTAAAAAGGCCCTTAATCGTTCTCGCGTCCTTCGTCATTTCACAGACCGTGGCACGTGACAGTCGCAAGACCATGAACGGCCTTGTAGTTCCTGCCACGGTCCTTCATAAAACCCCCCGCTCTTCAGCCCGCCTTGTTGCGCAGTTGGAATCGTGTAATGACGCCGTGATTAAATTTCTCGTTCCTCCTGTTTCCATCCTTTCGTCAATTATTTTCGTGCGTCTACCGTGCGCGACTGCGCTCGACGTTCGAGACGTTTCTCCCAATTCCCTACAACGTAATCGAGCACCAACGCCATCTTTTCCGTCGACGCCGAAAATCTCGGCCGAACATAATTTCGCGATCTTACCGAGGCGGCTTTTCCCCTACAATTTCCAATTTCGCTTTATCGGCTGTGACCGTGCGCGCGGCGCTCGCGAGCACGTTGAAAAAAAGTAACCGACGATTCCACTAAACGGCGGGATAACTTATCGACCTCGTTCCCGCTCTTTTTCTTTCGTTTACGCGGGCACACAGCTGCGCCATTATTTTTGATCGGATCTCGAAGGGTGAAGTATTTATAGTGGCCTCGGCAAAAAGTAGTAGAAGTATCGGACGTTTTTCAATACGCGAGGATACGAACGAAACGACGAAGGTGTGTAAGGGGAAACTGTTAAGGGAGGGTCGCCCGTACAGCGTAGCCATGCGGGCCGATGCCGCGACGTAATAAAATTTCTAGAAGGTGTAATTACCAGGTGTCGGTTAATCGACGTCGATCGATGCTAGCGGGACATCGCTTACCCGTTAATTACCGGCTTCCATTATTAATTCGAGCAGGGCGTAATCGTCCGTGCTCCTCCCCGTTAGATGGCGCCTTTAATTAATTATTTTCGCGGCACACCTTGTTGCGCCCGAGTGGAAAACGTCCGGCCAAACACGACGCCCGGGCCGGCCCAGTGACGAGATACGATGGAACAAGCGTGACAGGGACAAGACGGAGTAGAGCGTTCTCGAATTTGACCAAGATTGATGACCGAACGGTTTTCTCATGGTAAACTCCAACATCCGCCCGACGATAGGACAACGCACGACCCGAGTGCGCGCGCGCGCGCGCGCGGGCACGCGCATGCGCTTGCACGGGCGAAGGTGGTGCGGGGTAATTTCACGTTTGCTGCATTTAAACGAATCATTTGTCTGATTTAATAACGCGGCGGTGAGCTGTACTGCGCGGGAATGTTAATTTACGATAATTATTGTAATTTATGGTAATGGACGGTATTAACTTGGTTCGGTGGGGCAGCGTTCTCCCTAAATTAGAGATCGCGGGATCGACGGCATTTGCATAAAGACGAGTAAAAACTGAAGCGACAAGTGCTCGCCGGTGAGTTATTCTCGGCGAAAGAGAGAAAAAGGGCACCGGCGACGATACTCAGGGACACCGGGTGGGGAGAGGGGGGGGGGGGCCTCCCATGTAATTCGACCTTTGGGTACGCCAGGGGAGAGCGGGGCAATGAAGCTATCCGTACTTTGTTGCAGAATGCTGTCACCCGGTCAAGACGGCCAGCCCAACAGTTACTCGCACGGTAATGTCGTCCTTCAAGGCGCGCCCTGCGGTCAGTGTCGAGATTTATGCCCGGCTGGCTACGTGCCCCACTTTTGGCGGTGAGTAATCCGGACACGTGTATTTTGCATGCATCGCGCCCTGCTTGGAATCGGCTCCCATCGATGTTGGACGGCTGTTACACGCCGCGCCACCGTTTAAAACGGGACGGGGGCCACTTTTATGGCTCGTCTCCCGACGAAAGCGCGAGTACCCCCTCCCCACGATGTTCTTCTCTTTTTTATCCTTCGAGTAGGAACGCTCGAGAATTCGTTGCCGATTGGTCTCCGATGAAAGCGAGATGAACGGTGTACGCGCTACGCGAGCTGCTTTAGCGTTTTACCGTGCGAGCCACCAGTTATCATTACGCGGCAATGCGCTGTCCAAAACGATTACACGGGAGAAATTACTGGTCGCGCGATACGCGGCCGAGTAGGTATATACGTCTGTAGTACCGGCTAAAGGAGTATCCCTGATCGTGCACGCGAGCCTTCTTTGATTTTCTCCGACCACGGTGTTCTTGGGAAGCGGGGGTAAATGGCAGGAACGAGCCAGTGAAACCTAGCGAGCTTAGTTGTAATAAAAAAAAGTCGGCTGGAAACGGAGAATTATCTCGAATGGCGGGTTAGGCGTCGGGGGGGAGCGGTGTTTGCTGGGTGTGGGGAGTTAGTCACGATCGATCGATCGATAAAACGGAGAGGCGCTTCGTGCTCCGTGGGGTGAGCAACCTGCGAACAGGAATTGTGACAGTTCGCTGTTAGTATCGGTGACACCGGTTTGGTAGTACGCTTGGGATGTCGGGCGATACTACGACGCTGGCTGAAGCTGTTAGGAAACTCTGATTTAAATAGGCTTGGATACTCGGGTGACCCATTTTGATTGAGATCGAATTTAGGTTTAGAATTTCTTGGATGTATATCTTGGATTTTTTACTGAACGAAACTATACGTGTCGATTCATTGAGTGTTGAGGTTGGAATGTTTGCGGTATGCCGCGTGCGGTAACCTTGAAATCGTATCTGTTTACTATGTTCCTTGAACGCCCATAGGCGTTAAACGCACAGATCGTACCGATTGATCGGATGTATTTACGAATGTGTTTATAGAGTTTAAAAGATTTTTAAATTATTTAGTTTTCATGGTTTAACTTAGTTGTGGGCTATTCACGCCATTATGAATGAGGGGAACATGTTCTTATTCTAGTATTTACAAGTATTTTGTGTAATAATATCTGGGATTTAAGAAATCAAATTTTGTAAATGGTGTTCAAGGTTTGTTTATTTTTCTGTGGTTTAATGGCTGTTCAAAAGTCTGCAGTTCCATCTTCACTTATGTTTGAAACGAGGGGAATACTGCTTGCGACGACGAGTTAATGCGACACCTCTCAACGCAGTCGTACAGCTATATTCAGAAACCTCGGGACGGTAAAAGTGTCCTAACCGGATGGCGTTTTTCACGTAGTCGTTTCGCGTCTTTTTCGAGCCAGCCTCCAGTCTTGCCAGTAAACCGATTTACGACGCCGCCGTCGCACGCGTGGTATCAGAAACGATGGGCAAATAACTGGTTTCGATGATCAATTATTTATCAATTACTTGTAACGCCCCTTTTTGTTGCTATTATTCGCTAGGACGCCACTGAACCGTCTCGCGTTTTTTATTCTACATCTACTGGCTTGCACCTACGCTGTATTTCTCTCTTTGCAAACACATGCGCAATGTGGTAGACCTTCATACGCGTTCTCAGCTACTTATTTTCGCCGTGGTTACAGTATATTAAATAAGTTCTTGGGGTGTTGGCGAATGACTTCCTTTTTCCACTGTAGTCATAATAAATATTAGATATGATTCGCTATTCATAAACATACATATGTATGTCTCATCAGTGATACTCTAAAGCTCGGGGCACACCAAGTTGTATAAGAATTCTGGGCCCATGGGGCTTCACCTGTTACACTTTACTTTCAAGGCCTCTTCGCGCCTCAAGCAGTTCCAATATTTTTTTCACTAGCAGTACATTAAAGCTCTGAACGCATCAAGTTACGCAGGCATTCTGGGTCCACAAGGCCCACTACTAGTTCACCAAAAACTTATTTGAGCAGTTCTTATATTTCCACTAACATTATCTTAAAACGCTAGACGCACCAAGTTGAACTGACATTCTGGGCCTACAGGCCCCACTAATTATTAAAACACACCTCACTCCCACCGCCCTCAAAGCTACCCCAATTTAGATCGCTCAAACGTCTCTCACTCGATTCCCCACATCCCTCCACCACCAACACCCCGTTTCTCGACGCCCCCTCCCCCTCCCCGCAAGTCCCAAAATCCCCCCACCGTGTCGTCACTCCCACGGTGATGCCCCGCGCCAGGGGAAGCGCGAGGCCGCGCTCTAGCTGGGGGAACGCGGCGCGCGCACATAATCGTCGGTCGATTTCCCGCGGGCCTGGGCGCCCGTGCGAGGGACCGCCGGCCATCGGGGCATAAAGAGAGGGCGGTCGAAGCCGTGGAACGCGGGGAAGCGTGGCCATGGCCGTCGAGAGCGTAGCCGGGCCGAGCGGGGATCGAAAGAGGGCAAAACGAAAGGTTTCCTCTCGGCTTCGGGGTCGTAGGGTCGACTCGTCGGTCTCACGCGAGCCCTGCGTGCAACGAGACCGGCGATGGGCCGTTCCAAGACGAATCGGCTGGCAACCGAGCGCCAACCGATGAGAAAGAACGAGAGGCGAGAGTGTACCAACCACTGGGGGCTCCAAAGATGAGACGGTCAGAACGGGGGAAGAGGGAAGGGAAAGAGATAGACGTATGTTGGCCTGTAATTAACATACCGAGCCCCCTTTCCTCCAAACCCCCCCCCTCCCCTCCGCCCTTCCCCTCCGCGGCGGTGCAAAGTTGGACCCCGTCGGTTCGCAGGTTCACCGAGGACGCGATGCGGTTTCGCTCGGGAGTATCGTTATTCCCTTGAAAACTCTCCCGCGGCTTTGTTCGCGCGCCACGGCTGCCCCTCGCGCCGAGTACAGGGGGAGGGGGGGGACGGGATTCGACTTTTCGGCACGCGCGACCGAGTGAAATTGGACTGGTTTACCTACGCCCTGGTGTGGACAGCCGAGGATACCGCGGTGGGAGTCAGGACTCCCGTGGACTGGACACTGGGATGTGTAAGTCTGAATCTGTTCCATCCGTGTAGTGGAAGTTCGTGCTCTGTCTTGCGGAGATGTGCTGATTAATTTCGGACTTAATTACGTGCAAAGAGATACCCTCGGAGGTGCGAAGTTCCAAATCTGTTGCTCGTCACCTGTTACAGGGATTATGCGATCAGATTCACGGTGGTCTTGGGGAATTGAGGTTGACATGCCCAAATTCAGTAGGCTGAATACGTTCCTTCGGGGTCCTACCGACACCTGTTACTTTTATATTTCTGCAAGGGAGTGTAAGTTGAGAGTAGGCTCTTTATAACCCTATTTGGGGGCTTTAGAATCACTCCGGGTTTTAGATTTTTTTATTCCTTTGTTTATGATGGGGACTTCTCTTCGTTTGTGAATGGGATTAGTCCCCGTGCTCGGGATCAGATTCCTGTGTCCAAATGGCAGCTGAACAGGTGTTCTTCTGCGAGAGTCCGTTTAATGGGAACAGTTGTTTTATAGAAAGGGGGAAACTGGGTTCTGAGTTTGGTAAGATCAGTTGATTCCGCCGAGGTAGAGTTCATTTAAGTCCGGTTTCTGCAGGATCTTTCAAGCTTGCTAAGATCCATTGATATGTTTCCTGTAGGCTGCATTCTTAGTTAAGCCACGGGAAGGTATCACTACATTCCTAAAGAATTAAAAAAAAACCCTTGCTTAGTCTGCTTAATCATAAAAATCTTCCAATCCTCGCATCAGTTCTGGGGAAAAAAAATGGATATTTAAAGACCTTCCCCAAAGACAGAACCGGAAATCAACTCCCGCTTTCATGATGTGAAAGTAATGTCCACTGTCCTCTGGACTACCCATAAACTCAAAGTCCCATTTGCACACAGACGCTTGAAATCCAGCCTCTGGAAAGAAAGAGCATTCAGTGTTTCCTTCCTCGGGGCACAATGGATGGTGGAAGGTTGAAAAATACTTTATCGCTGGCGTGAAAGAGCCGATCGAGGCCGACCAGGTCCGAATAGTCGAGCATCAATCAAAGTCCACTGGAATCAAAGGGGATTAAAAGCGCCGGAGCTTTCCTCGGGCTCCAAAGCTGCTTTCCAACGCCTGTGAGCGTTTTTCGCGATAAGGTTTCTTACTTTCTTTCGACTTCTCCATTCCTCTTTCATCTGCCACACTCTTCCTTTGATAGTCGATTTCCATCGACTCGATATAGGACGTTCACTGCCGCGAGATAGACGTGTTCTGTTCATAAATCTGCATTGTCAGAGACGCTTAAGAATATTTTACTATTTAGTGGTGTTCCTCGTTTAATGTTCTACATAATTTTTAATGATGGCACCATTGCTTACAAGCTTGCAACGTCCAAGGGTTTATTAAATCTGAGCATTCTAAGAACAAAGTGTAAGTTTGAAAAGAGGATAAGGGAGTTGTTTCCTTGTTTCTTTTAAGCCTTTTCCCTACGGGACGTTTTCGAGTTGATACTTTATATTTATTCAAAAATTCTTTACCGTATTTTATGTTCTTCAAATTAATATTGCCTCAGTAAAGTTGAAAGAAAATTAAGAAGATTCGGGGAACAGTTTGTTGATTTATATTTTTAATAAGTTCCATGCCAGGTGGGTCATTTATGACCCACGATATCTGTCTCGCATGAAGCTTTCATTAAAGCTCCAGATCAATATTAGAATAAAATAATAAAAAAGAAGATACTACGAAGAATTTTACTTCTTCAATTTCCCTTCACAACCACAGCATCAATTTCCCTTTATCTGAATGTTAAAATCCTTTCTTCCAGTTTTTAAAATTCCCTTAAAAAATTATAATGTAACCTGTTAATTTTTCTTATCGAAGAGCTCCTGCAATCATCGTACTGTCCCATATCAAAATTACGTTGTCAAAGTACCTCGAATTTAAAGTGACAATATTTTGAAAATATGTTTTTATTATTCATGACTTCTAATAGTGGGCAAAAGTTGATCAACAAATTTGTTGAGGTGCCGCAAGCCTCCCAAAAATTAATATTTCCGCAAATATTAATATTTGAAGCCTCTCAAAAATTACTATTTCAGTAAATATTAATATTTCAAAAATTAATATTCAGTAAATATTAATATTTCAAAAAATAATATTTCAGTAAATATTAATATTTCAAAAAATAATATTTCAGTAAATATTAATATTTCAAAAAATAATATTTCAGTAAATATTAATATTTCCAAAATTAATATTCCAGTAAATATTAATATTTGAAGGGCTTGCGGCACCTCAAAAAATTTGTTAATCACGTTTGCCTATCAACTTTTACCCACTACTAGAAGTCACGAATAATAAAAAAATATTTTGGACCAAAACTTCGTTCCCCCCAAGTGGATATGCCTTTACTCGCCTCGCGGCGCCTGGAGCTCGCGATCTCGCCGTTGCTCATTAGTTCTACATCATTAATTCTCTATCGAATTAACCTGCTGATTCGCGGTGCACCATGGTGAATCATGGACCGACGTTTTACGAGGATCTCGAGGAAACCAGGAGTCTCATCTCGATTGATAGTCGCGCGTAGAAAACGGGGTCGGTTCGCGTAGAGCGACTTGCGCAGCTGCCATTAAAGGATCAGCGAAACCGAAGATATCGGTATTAAACAGTCTGATGCAGTGAGTTCAGCTCTAATTAAGGCGCTTCCTGGGCAAATTGGGAGCACAGCAGGGTGCTTTATAGGACGAGTGTCTTCGACGCTACTTAGTAGGGAGTTCCTTTCGATTTCCTTTTACATTTTCTGCAGGTGGAGAGTTGAATGCTGACTTGAACCAGTATTCAGCCCATCTTTACACATTTATGTGCAGAAACTATTTACCTCTGGAGCCTCTTACATCTTTGAGGTTTTCCACCTGGAATTTTACAATCTTCCATGGTATGCTAATGTGAAATTAGTTTCTCAAGGCAAAATTATTAGCGTTATAGAATTTCATAAAAATTCAACTTCTACTAGTTTTATATATAAGCTTATATTTACATTAAAAATTCTAAATTCACTATTTGAGCTCAAAGGAATCTTAGCTCCTGTGTAAAAGTTACACACAGCTTCACGAAAGACGGTGATTTTCTTTAATAGATATTCCTTTGAGTGAAAGACTGAGGTACACCTTATAGGACTTCGATTACTTCATTATATAAGGAGAGAATTTCCTCCCTCGTCGCGGCGTGAACACGTGCCCCTCGTTGTTGCCGCCAGGAATCTTGCTATAATCGAGAACCGTGTAGCCAATTTAGCAGCGATGCTGCATCGACCTTTTGCCAGCGTGCGTTCCAGCAGCGAGCAGAGTGCACGCGGGCCACAATGAAGATTCGTGGCCACGATAGCATCCGACTTTCTATTCCCATTTCAGTGTCTAATCAATACGCCCTGTGTACATACACGCGGGCTTCTAATTTATTGGCACGGGGCTTTAATTAACGTCCAATACGTGCGCCTGTAAATCATAAGGGGATCAGATGGGGTCTTCTTGTTAAATGTGCTCCGTTTACGGTTATTCCTCTTGCTGGCCGTAAAAAGAGGATTAATCCCGTTCGGAGTCGATCAGACTGGTTGGTGGAATCCAGGGTGATCGTTTCTCTCGAGGCCTCAAGTATGAAAAATGTGGGAATCCAGCTGTTTATTTCTGCCTTCTAATAATTAGCTGATAGCATCGTTGTTGGGATGTAATTGCCTGGTGGAATATAATGGGTGGTTCGTTTGATGTCTGAAAGCTCAGGGGGGTGCTCTGTTGTTTTGGATTGAGAAAATGGTTAGAATTTGGCTGGAATAATTTTTTCGGTTCTGAGGCACATTGGTTTTAGATTTTTGTGGAGTTGAGGAGATGAAGTGGTCGTTGGTGAGTACTTAGAGGGACTGTCCCTTGTACTTTACTTGGCAAACCCTAGTAGTATTCAATTTTTTAATTCTCAAGTTCCCTCTTGCTTAATCCATTTAATAATAATATAGTGCAAACCATTTCTCTGGCTAAAAACATTACAAAATTGGGGATTTTTCTTTAAGAAACTAGCGAAGCGATTCGTCTGAAATTTGGACCATGTTTTGATGTATGTTTGAGGAAGTAGTAGTATTTTTTGCATTCATTTTTAATAACAAATATAGGAATTATACATGATCGACCAACACGCTGCGCAAAATTCGTCGTCCGTCGGTGTGCATGATATTTATCATCCTGGTAATCTAAAACAGAAAAATGAAACGGCGTTTTGCTTTATACATATGTAGCCACAATTTGATGAACCAGAACAAAATACAAAAAATTATTGAGGAGATTGAAGAGTTTTCAAATTGAAAGGCCTGAAACTTTAAATTTTGCTATACAATTTTGCGCCAATTTTCTTATGTAACCAAAGAAGTATATAACTTCTTCATCAAAGTATAGAGTAATGTTTGTTGGACATACAGGCCAAATTTGAAGGTAATCGGTTCAGTGGTTACAGAAATATCGTGTACACCATCCGCAAGAAAGTTGTTTCCAGAAAACAGTGTTTAAATCCTACGTTTAAGTGAAACAAATATTAATCTGTAGAGGGCCGGGCTGGCGACTATAGTGTCCACCTAAGAATTTGGATACTTTGCCTACTATTTTGGTGATATATATGCATAAATATTAAGTAAATAAAATTTACAATTTCAGTGAAAAAATTCCGGCCCCCTAAAGATTAATAGTGAAATTCATATACCTACATCCAAAACACCCTGTATAAATCTCATCTTCTACATCCCTCACTTACACTTTACAACCCTCTTTTACATTTGTACCTAGACTACCACAATACTTTCATTCATTAAAATATTCTAGTTTCACATAAGACTATTACAAACTCGATTTGACGACTTCAAAAATATAATATTCGAACTCCTTTCCCCACTAAATGAATATTCTAAGATTCGTTTATACCCACCCCGCACTCTCTTTAATTTCCCCTTAGCAGTCCCACCCCCGATAGCCACTACCCCCTCGAATCTACCTTCTACTATTCCACCCCCCTCCAATAGCCCCCAGCGACCCCAAAACAATTTCCACGCTAACCAACATCATCCGGAACGTTATCCCCGAATTGTTCAGGAAATCACAGCCATTGTTTTCCCTCGAAGACGTTTCGGCGCTTCGTACACAGGAGCGTGACCGTGATTAACATCGTTTGCCGGGGCCCCGGAGTAAGTGGGGGAAAAGAGCTCGTTAGGATCATTAAGGCACTTACGGGGGGTGGGGTACGAGCTGTCGCGTCGACGCGTTCTGACAGAACGTGTAATCAACGGTGCGCGGCCGTCCCCCGTCGACGCGCATCGCGTACCCCCGCGTGGCGCCCGAGACGAGTTGCGTGTCATACTAAAATCCGATGAAACACGTTTCAATCACCAATGGCTGAGGGGGAACGACTTTCAGTGTTGCTGGTCATTGGGAGGGTCCAGGAGGAAAATTAAACATAGCAATATTAAATAAATAAATGAATAGTAATATGTAGTCAGGCGGCCGAAAAGAGGCGAAAGTTTGTGAATTTTTTTGGAAAAATCGAAAGCATATATTTTTACAGAACTTTTTGCACTTAAAAGAGCAACATTTAAAGAACGTGTGGGAATTTTTTCGTAGAAAAATATTTACGTTTATAATAAAGTAACAACCGACATTTCCGAGAAGCCTTTTTAGAAATTTGGTTTTGCGGTGAGCACTGCTATTCGGCACCAGATTATCTAAAATCAAAAAACAAAACAGATTTCATTAGTATATTAATGTATCCTCTGATTAACAGGGAATTTCCGAGATTTTAATTTAAAACAAAACGGCGACTATTTAACCCTTCGTTGACACTCTGGGTGTGAACCACCCATAAGTTGATTTTGACGCTTTGGACCTTTTATATGCAAAATAAATTCCTTCTTTCAAACCCGACTTACAAACTATTTTCTCTCTCAAAATATTATATCTGAACATGAACTGTGTAAATTTTTAGCTTTTAATATTGAAATTTGTAAAAGTTACAATTTTTTTACAATTTTCTTCGTTCTTTCTTGACATGTACTGTTTGGAATTATTTTACAAAAACTGCAATTATTTTACAAAAACTGTGATAAAATTTCAATAAAAACATTATTGGAATACATTCTAGAGACCTTGAAATTGACCCATAATTTTTTTCATAATAATTGGATTCTTTGGATGAGAATGGCACTAGTTCAAAAATTGTTCTGGGTGTGAGCCACCCAGGTGTGTCAAGGTTGATCGAAAAAAGAGGTGTGTCAATGAAGGGTTAAAGTTGAAATCCTGATTTTTAAATTAAAATTATTAAACGAAAATTATTAAATGAAAAATAAATTCAAGTTAACCCAAAATTTCATTTTATCATCATTTTTTCACTTAGAAGTCCAACACCTACCAGCACCTACGAAACACCCAGTATATAAAAGAAAAGGCCCGTCAAACGTTGTTCCCTCGTCCGCCTTTATCTGCCCCTTCCGCCTTTGATTCCTCCCCCCTCCAGTTATCGCGGTCGCGGCTCTTGGAAGCGGCGAATTACCTTTCGCCGCGTAAAAATGCCAAGAAGTTACTTTAGAATAACAAAAAAAAAAAGTGAAAGAGCGGAGGCTGACTGGCGCCAATCGTTCCACGTTCGTCAAAATGCAGGCATACTATCTCCCAGTCCCTGTTTCTCGCCGCGTTTCGTGTCCCCCCATTCGACGAAAGATAGAGCCTACCTGGAAGTCGCCACGTTTATCTCCGTGGATCTGCTGGCCAGTTTTATCGCGGCCTTCTCGAACATTTTACTTTTGGAGATTATAGTCGTTTGATGGTGGTTCCTATGTGAGGTTTACTGGAGCGGGGAGGGGGCGAAGTTTGATAGTGGGTAAACGGGGACGGTCGGAAGTTTGAAGGACGAAAAGGAGATCGGGTGAATCGTGCAGAATTTGCGGAATCGTTCCGGTGGTAATGGGTCGTTCGTTTCGTTGATGAACGTTTGATGAAGGTTTTATGGACGGGGATTATCGGACGTTGCTGTCTTAATTCTTGCAGGGTAGGCTTCGAATGCAGATGGAAGGAATTGGGGTAAAGGAGTGGATTGAAGTTAGAAGCCAGTTCTGGAGGGAATAGAAATTATTATGCGACTTCGTTGCACTCGTGAGAAAAAGTATAATATAAGGAAGAAGAGGCGACGTAAAATGTGCAAAAGGCTATTATTTTAACATGGGAATATTTAGGCAAGGAAAGTAGGATAGGGATGATTAGGAAAGTGTGGAAAAAGTGGGAGGAGTTGTAGTGTGGTAATACGATGTGCGAGGAATTACAGAAATGTAAGGCTAATCGTAATTGGAGACTCAATTAATCATTGACACTCCTGATTAAAAATTTAAATATTAAGAAGTACAAACTTAGAAAGTATTTTTTTACTACACATTTTGTACAGATGCTGGAATTTGTTTTGAATCGATTGCAACTGATTTTTAACTAAATAAGTTTTTTAAAACTTATGGTGTTAATAAACTGCATGCCAAATGACAAGTCTCAGTTTCAATTTATTTCTCTGTAATTAATTGAAACAGAAATACTTTATTTTATACAGGATCAACTGCCTAGTAATTTAACTTATCAGTAAAACACTTAAGGGTTCCATCAACTTTACCCCCAACTGCTTCTACATCGCTATATCTCCACAAGATAATACGTATACGAGAATGTGTCCTACTATTTCAAGTTACAGCGACAGGGACATTGTCTCCGTCGTTAATTTCCCATTTTGAATTATTGGTTGCCTGTGGAACTCGCCGAAGAAACCGAGAAGGGTAGAAATTAATTGTTGGGCTCGCTCCTGGCGGGGTCGTAAAAGTCGTGGCCGAAGACAGAACTCTTTTATCCGGGCATAGCGATGGAAAAAGTATGCCCCTAAAAGTTCAGTCCTCTCCCGACGCCGATTTCTTCACGTTCATCGAACCACGAACAGAAAGGGTTAGAAGAGAAGAAGAATGTCGCTCCGCGTTGCAGGTTTCGTACCTGTGCCGCAAAAACTTGAAGACCTTTGGTTCCTCTTGTCCTGCCTCCGTCCGTGCCCCCTCCAAGTCTCTCAAGATCGACGAGAGTCCATCGTTCTTCCATCGACGTAACCCTGAATGCGAGCCAGTGAGTTTCACTTGTCGCTGCATCGCTCTTCTCGCCTTATCTTAGATGCACTACATCGGTATGCAACGCTGTAACTTCTGTTATAGTTTCGTTCCTTTTATACGAACCCTTAAGGTGCGTTTTAATCGGTCATCGATCGGGATGATGGGTGTTTTTTTTTATTTTGTATTCGGTTGTGGAGTGAATTTGGTTTGAGATTTTGATGGAAATTGTCTTTTGGAGGTGACTTCTTTCGTTTGAATGTAATTGAGTACGATTCGGTTACATTCGGTGGCAATTGAGTGTTTTTCGCCCAGATTCGGTTGCATTCGGTAGCAATTAACTTCTTTTCGATTGCATTCGGTTGTGTTCTATTGTATTTGGTTTGAGATGTTGATGGAAATTGTCTTTTGGAGTTGACTTGGTTTCGTTTGGATGTGATTAAGTAGGATTCGGTAGCATTCGGTGGCAATAAAGTGTTTTTCGCGCAGATTCGGTTGCATTCGGTAGCAATTAACTTCTTTTCGATTGCATTCGGTTGTGTTCTATTGTATTTGGTTTGAGATGTTGATGGAAATTGTCTTTTGGAGTTGGCTTGGTTTCGTTTGGATGTAATTGAGTACAATTCGGTTACATTAAGTGGCAATAGAGTGTTTTTAACCCAGATTCGGTAGCATTCGGTAGCAATTAATTTCCTTTCGATTGCATTCGGTTGCATTCTATTGCACTTGGCTTGAGATTTTCATGGAAATTGCTTTTTGAGAATTGACTTGGTTTCGTTTGGATGTAATTGAGTACGATTCGGTTGCATTCGATGACAATAGAGTGTTTTTCGCCCAGATTCGGTTGCATTCGGTAGCATTTAATTTCCTTTCGATTGCATTCGGTTGTGTTCTATTGCACTGGGTTTGAGATTTTCATGGAAATTGCTTTTCTAGAATTGACTTGGTTTCGTTTGGATGTAATTGAGTACGATTCGGTAGCATTCAGTGGCAATTGAGTGTTTTTCGCCCAGATTCGGTTGCGTTCTATTGTACTTGGTTTGAAATTTTGATGGAAATTGCTTTTTCGAAGTTGACTTGGTTTCGTTTGGATGTAATTGAGTACAATTCGGTTGCATTCGGTAGCAATAGAGTGTTTTTCTCCCAGATTCGGTTGCATTCGGTAGCATTTAATTTCCTTTCGATTGCATTCGGTTGTGTTCTATTGCACTGGGTTTGACATTTTCATGGAAATTGCTTTTCTAGAATTGACTTGGTTTCGTTTGGATGTAATTGAGTACAATTCGGTTGCATTCCGTGGCAATAGAGTGTTTTTCGCCCAGATTCGGTTGCATTCGGTAACAATTAATTTCCTTTGAATTATGTTCTATTGCACTTGTCTCCGATTCGGTTACCCACAAGTAACTTGCCTCCCATTCACTAATCATTATTCTTCGAATCCCTTAGTCCCATTCGATTACAATTAAACATAATTCCCCTCGCCTCATTTCCCTTCCCTTTGCAACACAATTCAATACTCTCCCACAAAAATCCCCCCACTTCACGCACAATCATATACATTTCGATTCCGTTCACTTAAATTCATCTCGGTTCCGCACTCACACACTCCAATTGAATCTTTTCCACCTCGATTTACATTCATTCGGTTCCGCCCGATTCCCTGCAATTCGATTCGACCGTGATTCGACCCAGCTAGTCTTAATCCGATTTTACTCGATTTCACTTCCCTCTTCCCGCCGCACCCCGGTCCACTGCTTTTAGAAACGATAACGATCGAGGCATAATTTCCACGAGAATCCCAGCCAGAGATACATACACACACCGTTGCAACGCCGTAGGAACGGCTCCACGCTTTTGCACGGAATGATTTTTACGGCGAAGAATCCGGCCACTTTTTCTGATTCTTTGGGCCCACCTTTCTATACCTCGTTCAGAGGCCGCGTCGTGTCCTGCCTTTTACGGTGCACGGTGACCGCCTCGAAAGCCGCTAATTAGCCTCGCTCGCGTTCATCTCTGAACGTTTAATCGGCCCCTGGACCCAACTATATTCAGAGTCACTCTCAGGCCGCTCTGCTTTACTTTAAACGAGGCTACCTCCTTTCGAGGCTCCAAAAAATTGGCGATTAAAAAAAGATCCCAGATACCCAGGATGCAACATCACGTTCGCGTTCTACCCAATTCTCTTAAACCGCAACATGAAATCCCTCCAAAATCGTTCGAAATCGGCAAAAAGAGATGCAAGCTCGCCCCGTTCAAGTCTTTTCCAAGAAACTCAAAAACCACGATTACGCTGAAATTCAACGGCGCGTAACCGAACGTTGAACGGCCATTAGAGCAGCGGCTGTATTAAGTCATCAGCTCCGCGCTGACGCAGCCTATCGAAGCCCTCCTTCCGACAAAGTAATAATTTATTTACAAGTCGCGTTTATCGCCGGATTACTCGACCTACCGTTTACGAGCGGCAGATTTAAAGAGAGGATAAAGTTCGGCGGTTTCGAAATGTCAGGCAACGCAAGGCAGCAATAAACGCGGTCGTAAAATCGGCCGGTGGATGTCAACCGTGGGCTCGGTTATGAAATAATCGTGCTCGCCTACCGTTCGTCCGTTTCGAAAAATATTTTCGGCATTTGCGTCATCGGTCCGTGGACTTTCACGGCTGGCCGAGTTTCGGTGGAAAAGCAGAGGGATGCCGAGGATCGACGCGGATGCAGCGGGGCAGGCCTGGGAGGGAGTATGGAGATGCCGGGGCATGTGGGATTAACGGTACGCTTCCCTTGGCGCCCTCTTCCCTCGAGGAATCTTGATGGACACGCGCTTTGTGCCAACAGAATTAACCCTTTGCACTCGTGTGTCTACCTCCAGTCATCGACTCGGCTATACGTCCTACCTGCTTGTCTAGTCCAAGTTATCAAGGAGGGACGTGTCTGCTCCGCTGGTGCGACTACCTTCTGTCATCGACACGGGTTTCTATTCTACCTGCTAGCCTGGCGGAAGTTATCGAGCAGGATGTATCTACTCTAGTCGTGTAACTATGTAAGAGCATCGTCACTCACTAGGCTGGGTATCTATTGTACTTGTTTTGTGGATAAAGTTGTCAGGAAGAGTTTGTTTATCTTCTTTGGGTATTTATTTGAGTCGTTGGCTGGGTTTCTTGTGTATGGAGGGAAGTGACGAAGGTCTGTGTTAACTTCACTTGTGAATTTGGGTATTTGAATTATTTATAATAGTTTATAATAGTTACCGATAGGATGTGGATGTTTATGCAAATGTATGTATTGGTTTGCAAATGTATTATTGTTAAAAGGCATACCTCGCCCGTTACAATTGACCGATATACATAAACAATTTTGATAAAATTGAAGAGGAGCCCAATTTTTTCTTTTAACACTCGAAAATAGTAAAATTATTGAGTTTCACTCTTTATTTTATTTCTGCAAATATCTAAGCAGTTGAAACTTTTAATAGAAATAATGTCGTTGCTATTGCGACATAAAGCAGAATGTTTTCCAACAAATATAAGCTATTCGAAATTTAACATTTATTAAGGAACATTTACAAATTCTTCCAGCCACAATAAGGAACTTGGGAATTGTCGGTGTAGCCTTGATCGATTAACTGGCACGGCTTTTTTACTATTCGTGCCCAAAATGGCAACATCGAAAAATCAAATGAATCACACAAAATTTGGTATACAGGGGTTTTTTGAGTCGCTGAATCGATTTCGGGGGTTATTTTTCCATCTGACACCTTCAACCCTTAAAAAATAGGATTTAGGGGTGAGTTTTTTCAAATCTTTCAATTCTACCTTTTTTTTATTTAAAAATTTTTTATTTCGGAAATTTTCTTGTCCCCGTTCTAAGTCATTTATGTCAAGAAATAATTGAATGAAATTCAGTTTACTGCTTCCCTTTTGATATAATTAGAAATCACACTAAAAGTTTATTTTGAAATATCTTTTCGATGTTTGTCTTTTAATATTATTTATTTTAAAATCATTATTAATCGCTGTGACGAAAGGTTATTTAATTTCATTTAGAGTATATTTCAAATTTTGTAGATTTACCTATTTTATTGTATGTTTCTATTGGGAATTAGGCCATGGAAACTCAAGACACATTAATAGTTTCGAATCTTGATTTTATTTAGGCCACTTGGAAGGTAACGTCTTTATGGTTCGAAATGATCCGACAGAATGAATCTTTGAGGAGAGATCCGTGAAGCACACCGACTCTATCGGTTAGTCACGCTATTGCTATAAACATTCTGATATAAACATTACAGCCCTGTCCTCTCATGCATTCCAGAGCAGTAATATAAAAGATAATCTTTGCATCAATAAACCACCATTAGCTAAACAAAACCAACAATTTTATCACAAATCTTTTAACACCGCCCATTTACCATAACTCTGTCAATTTTAAACATACAGCAATGAAATTTAGACTTCATACATAGAAAAGAACGAGGAATCTAATTACCTCTACGTTTTATCCAAAAAGGACCCGAGTGTCCTGAGGCCCTTCTTCCTTCAAACAGTACAATTATGCATCTCAAGAAATTCCAACGGTTGATCGCTTCAGCAACATTTCCTCCACTTCCGTCGAAATCGTGTCCCGAAAGTTCCCACGGTTCGACAACTCGAAAATCCGAATTCCTTCGAGGTCCTCGAGGGTCGTTATTAACAACCCGACAATTAAATCCAGGCTTAAGGGGAGAGATGAAAAAGAAGCTCCTGTTTCGTAGAAGGTGGGAGAGGGGGACACGGAACGCAGATTCAGGGAACGATAGCGTGGCCTGACGGTTCGTTAAACGGCGGAGAATAAGAGACGAGGGGTTTTAAGTAGAGGATACTTTCTCATTTGTTCATTAGCGCTAAGCCAGGCACGGTAGAAATGCGAAGAAAACGCGTGCCACGTGGAAAAGCTGCCCCCCGAGGCGGGTCGGCCGGGAGCAGAGCGCGCCTGGAATGCAACAGAACCCGATTTCGTCAGGTTTTTCGCGTGGTCACGGCATCCCGGCCGTCGAGGAAGCCGATTTCGCTGGAATCGTGGCCCCCCTTCGCCGTGTTGTCACGTACTACACGCGTGTTTCGACGATGCACGCCCTTCGCGGGATCCTCCGCCCCCCCTCCCCCCGATTAGACGCGCGGTTTATTAAATATTTGCGCTTGTGTTACGTGCCCCCTTGCGACCGCGAGTGCTCATTTTCAGGAACCGTCTGCCGTGGACCAGTGCATACAGAGGGATTCTTAATTGGGTGATAATATTCAGAAGTAAGGAGAACGCGGAGGTTTAAAAGGAAACTGTGTGTGGTATAAGTTTGAAATCACTTTGCAGATTCAGGAGGGGGATTTTTTGTTTGAACAAAGTGCAGTAACCCTTTCGATAATTTCGAGAATTTTTTGTGGAAAATCTAATGTATATTGTTTACAACTATTTGCTTATTTTAAAAGTACGTGTATTCAGCAACTCTCGGTAATTTTGTTGTGGAAAAATATTAAAAAAAGAAGGAATAACAGACACTCAACCGGAAGACATTTTTTTTTGCGGTGAGCACGATTTCTCAGAGCCGGGTCATCTGAAATCGAAAAGTGAAGAAGATTCTGTTAGTATATGAGTTTATCGACGAATAATGAAGTTACTTTTACAGATTGTTTCTCAGTAAATATAACATATAAGTAAATAAATCTTTTTGGTATTTATTAAGCTGCTCTTATATTATATAAGAAACAGTTAAAAAAAATTGTTTCAATTGGTTTTGAATGGATTTTTATAGCGTCAATATGGCACCTCAGTAAAATTTATAAATTATAAATAAAACCGACTTAGAAAAAAATAACAATGCACCAAAGAGTAAAAAATAATTTGTTTCCTTATTTAATCTACGACTCTCAATATTTTTATGTCGGCGCCTCATCATTTGCACTGTGTAAATCTGACGCCGACTTAAAAATATTGAGAGTCTCAGATTAAATAAGAAAAAAATTATATTTTACTTTTTGGTGCACTTTTCATTTTTAAAAGTCGGTTTTGATTTTTTTAAATTTTTTATTCTTTACCTTTTAGTTATTTAAGTTATATAACTACATATATTTAAACAAATATAGGTAGGCCTACAAAAACAGCTGCTAGTAATAATAATAATAATAATGAAGTTATGCCAAAAATCAGATTTCTTATTTTTGGCATAACTTCAAAACTACTGATCGGATTTTGATAATTCTTTTTCGACGATCTAAGTTGATTGAAGCTAAACTAAATGCAACAACTTTCACAAAAATCGGTCCAGTAGTTACGGAGAAATTCGCCGACAAACATAATACACACTAATATTCATAAAAGCTTAATAATATTCTATAAAATCTTCTTTCTTTTTATTATTTATTACACGGGACAAGCCCAATATGGTACACGTAGAATATAAAAGGTACGCAATAATAAACTGTTACCATTGAGTACAGACAAGAATACACAACCATGAATAAGCGACGAAAAGTTTACTATTACGCCAAATGCGAACCTAGGAGAGCGGTGACCGATCGTCTAAATACTGCCAGCGAGGAGCCAAAGAAATCCTTTGAAGTCCTTTAAAAAAGGGTCATCTCCGCAGGTGATTTCCCCACTCAAACTTACCTGAAACAAAAAATTCAAAAAGATTCTTAATCCATACGAGTGTCGTGTTCGTTTTTCTTTGAACAAAGTGCAGTAACCCTTTCGATAATTTCGAGAATTTTTTGTGGAAAATCTAATGTATATTTTTTACAACTATTCGTTTATTTTAAAAGTACGTGTACTCAGCAACTCTCAGTAATTTTGTTGTGGAAAAATATTAAAAAAAGAAGGAATAACAGACACTCGTTCGTAGTTCAATTAAAAGTTTCTGTTAAAAATTACAAAATCGCGCCGGTGTAAATAAAAGCTTGACAAAACAGTTACATTTCGCCAAAAATTGTTGAGCATTCGCACTATCTAAAATCAAAATCCAAAAACTTAACAATACAAATTTCCACGAGTTCCTCACCGCATCCACGTAGGCAACTTAATCATTTCTCGAAACACCTTCCACCAGCTCCGCAACCCGAGCAAACCCACCTGGAATCATCTCGACCCAACTTCTACCCTTCACGCGAGCACTCTGTTTCAAAGTTGCATGGGGGTTCGAAAACGTCAGAGCAGGAGACCAATGGAGGCCGTTGGAGCAATATGCAGTAAAGCACGAGTGCAACAATGCGATCCCCTTTCTCTCCTCCGTCCCCTCCATCCATCGCGTAGGTGTATCGAGGGGAGGAGGGGGACGCAGCAGGGATATATGGGGTGTCTCGTTAATCAAGAGAGGCACGGTATCGCCCGCGGCGTAGCAGGGTGGAAAACGGGAGAGGGCAGCGAGGGTTGGCCAGTGTTTAACGGTTGACAAACGACCGGCGAGGTGCCCGGTCCGCGTAAACAACGTGTCGAAATAGCGCGAAACTTGACGGCGGGCGGGGGGCAGAGGGGGGAGGAGGACGGGGGAGTCGGGGAAAGTAGCGGAAAAACACGCCACCGCCGTAAATCTGCCTATTAAACGCGATTAACGATTCGCGGGGTGAACCGCGGAGGATCATCCCCCGGTGATTGCGGTCAAGCAGCTTGCGGAGTGTGGGGAGGGCGGGGGTGCACGCGGCGAATTCTTTCCCGCGGTTCCGTAGGTATCGACCGAGCACGCGTTTGCCGAAGGGACGAAGCGGGGCGGGGAAGGAGCCGGGAATTTTTTAAAATTGAATGCTCGAGTGGAGGCTGGTGCCGAGGATAAGGGAGGTTCCCGTTTTCATGAGAATTTTATTGGTATTTGAATTTTAATTCGTCGGGGCTGCGATCGCCGATGATAATCTCCGGGCGCGGAACGAAGATGGCGTGCGAAGGGGTTAAATGTGTGCTTCGCCGGGGAAAGGAAGAATTGCGGGGAATGGAGGGAGATGGATGTTGCTGTCGGCCGGAGCGACCGGAGTTCACCGACGAATTAACTTTCTTTCTTTCGCGTCGCAGGAAATAACAGAGTGCTCCGTCTAATGTAGCGGTGACGTCGTTGCACTTGAAAACCGTATCCATTCGTACGAATCCGACGGGTTACGGTTATTTGCGGTTTTCACGCACACGCGCGCACAGGCAGCGGGGAAAAAGAGAGGATACCTCGAGTTTCCTCTGCCGCGCTTCCCAGCGGTCATCTACTCTCTGGCTCGTGCTCCTCTTTCTCGCTCCGCTGTGCTTCTACACCTGACAAATTGCTCGAGATCACCTCGACGCGTCCTCGTTTTCCGCTGCGATGATGTGCGCCGGCATGCCACGAATTACTTGGATATAAGTGGAACCCCGGCGGTAGGCTTGCTGCCTTAAGCTCTGCGTTAGTGAGCGTTCAGAACAATAAATTAAAGCTCCGCGATAGAATTTGGTGTTTTGTTGAATGGCTAAGTAGAGACACTTCTGTTTTCCTTAGATAATAAATACTGGAGTTTGGTGTGAGTTCTTTTTATAAAGTTTAGCGAGATTGGGGTGGAAACAGTGTGTCTTGAAAAATGGAAAAGTGGCTATTTATTATAAGTTTTGCATATTTCAATCAATCATTAAAAGGATGAACTTCGGTAACATTTAAAATAAGCGAAAGTCTTTGAAAATTGGAGGCATCAATCTTTATGCAATAGTAAAACCCTCTGTAAAATTTTAGAAACATTGATTCGATAGTTTTCAAATTATTTAACTTTCAATTTAACATGTATTCTTATGGGAAAACGCAATGCTGAGAATATAACTACAAAATTAAGAGTGAAATAATAGGCCAAAGTTTTTGAAATCTTGTGTACAGAAAGATCAAACACTGAACAAACTTGTCACAAAAATTCCGGTCAATTGATTCGATGGTTTTTGTTTAAATGAAAGAAAATGACACGGAAAACTGATAAAGACTCATAAAGATTATGTACATATAAGAGTTTTATAAATATAATTAAGATATATATGATCAACACTCACTAAATACAACACATTGGCATACTTTTCACTGCGTTTTATGTACGTAAAAAGGAAAATTATAGTTTGATTATTTCATTTGTAGCAGTTGCATTTCAGGTACAGTCCAACAAACAAGTTAATGACAAATCATTAAATATTCAATAAATTGACAAAATAACATAAAAAATAAGAACAAATTCACCTGACTTTGCGATAAAAAAAAACACCACTGCCATTTCTGACTGGTTTTCATCACAGGAAAAAGCCTTTTTAATATCTTGAAAATGGATTAACTTTTGGCTAAGATTGTCACTGAAGTTCTACCTTAAACAGTTGCAAAAGTTTGTTTGTGTCTCCAATTTGCTATCTATTTTTGAATTTCTATTGGCACGAAAACGTCACTATTACGTCCCTCTGTGTACTGTAAATTATTGATAAATGTTCACAAAGAGGAGCAGTTTAATCGTTTTAATGGAAGTTTGAAATATATGTGTTTGAATATTATAGTTCCGCAGGTTGAATTTGAATACATTTAATGAAGATGTTCTGTGGAAGATGATGAAAGGTAAACGTTGACTCACGTTGCCTGGAGCACCTTGTCGGGTGATCCAACCGGGATGAATGATGGAAAAAAGAACGCATTACTGTTGTGAACGCAGCCTTAGAGGCTTGCTAACCTTTCGCGACCCTTTGAGTAATGCGTCTGGCTTTAACTTGGATCGCATCGTGTACGCGTGCACGCATGTCCTGGTCGCAACAGCACGTCCCCGCAGACTCGTCGTTTTAATGCAGCGTTAACCATCGATTGCTGATCGAATCGGGACGCGGTAAATGCTCGCGGACGCCGCGGAGTGGGTGCTTGGAAATTTCGGTGTTCGTCAGCTTTTTACTGGGATGCGAGTGCACGTTTCACCCTGATGAAAGGCAACCCTTGTGGAACCACTTTCAGTATTGTTATCGGGTTTTACAGTGATGGGAGATCTCGCTGTTGCATTGGATTCTGGAGTTATTTTTTTTACGAGGGAGTTAAATGGCTGAATGATATTCTTAGGTAATTTTTTTGGGAAGGAATAATTTTAGTTTTATGTTGAAATTTTTAATTAAGCTGAGTCGACTCTTTTTTTGAATATCATAGGAATACTTAAGCTTTTCATTGCAACATTTTTTAGGACTTGCTCACTATTTTTAAGGACTCTGTGTAACATTTTATAGAAATTTTATCGCTTCTCCCGTAACAGCCTGTGTACCTATAAGAGCGCAACTTTGATTTCAATTTTCTTAAAAATTGTGTGGTCAACCGACTTGAAATTTTGACACAATGCGGAATTCACTTTGAAGATTAGATTACAACACTTTTCAAAGGTTTCTCATTATTTTTTCTCCGGTATCGAATTAAGTTGAGTCGACTCTTTTTTTGAATATCATAGGAATACTTAAGCTTTTCATTGCAACATTTTTTAGGACTTTCTCACTATTTTTAAGGACTCTGTGTAACATTTTATAGAAACTTTATTACTTCTCCCAAAACAGCCTGTGTACCTATAAGAGCGCAACTTTGATTTCAATTTTCTTAAAAATTGTGCGGTCAGTCGATTTGAAATTTTGACACAATGCGGAATTCATTTTGAAGATTAGATTAAAACACTTTTCCAAGATTTCTCTTTAATTTTTCTCCGATATCGAACCTCCTTAAGTGGTCTGTAGATATTATTGTGCAATATCGAATATTCTGCCACACATTGCACAATATTTTTCTGGATGTCCCACAGACGGTCAATATTATTGTGCAATATTCAATATTCAATATCAAAACCGTTTTGATTCACGCAATATATTGTGCAATTTCCCAATATGATCCACAGACGTTCAATATTATTTTGATATTAAATATATTTCACAATATATTGAGCCATGTATACTCCAAGTCATTTTAGAAGGAACTGATTTCGCGCATGTAGAATGAGCTCATTGGCTCCGAGGGAGCATTTGTTTGGGGTATAGCCAATAGTAGCTTGTTTCACAGGTCTGAACTTGTCTGTCGTAAGTTCCTTCTAAACTGACTCGAAGTATAGAGGCTGATTCTCTTTTCATTCACGCAATATATCGCACAACCTTCCAATAACCCTGCGCAAACTTCCAATTTTATTGTGCAACCTTCCAATATGATCCACAGACGGTCAATAATATCCCGCAATATTGAATATTGCGCAATAATATCGAACGTCAACAGACCGCTTTACTTTACCAAAAATGTCCACACCACTCCAATACGCAACACACTCCACACACCCCCACAAGTCATACCAACCAACCAGCAATAAAGATCCACAACTCCTTGAAACTACATCACCCAGCAAAGCCCCAGCCTCCCCCACTTTCCGCCGGAGACCATCCACCGAGCGCTACGGGGTATTTAAAATTTCACGGTAACCCGTTCATTACCGTAGGCCGTGTTTCCGGTGGCCGCCAGTTGAACACGATCCCACGATAATAGTCGGGCATCTAATAACCTCCCTTACGTGGCTCCAGCCGCGGGCTCTGTTCGCAAGAGTAGGGGAGCAACAACGGTCCGCAGCGACGAGCTCTCCGTTGCCCGATAAACGGCTACGGGGAACGATGATTGCAAGGGAAGAAAGGAAAGAACCCGACGCAAAAAAGAGTCGAATCCACGTGGCTGGATACGTGCACTCGTTCCGGCTTAGGGGGTACACGGAGCCGGGGGGGGAAGGGTGGCGTGTGGCGAGAGGACGCAATAAGGAGAAGCAAGGCAGCAGGAGTCGACTGTTGGCCGCAGCGCAGTTACCGTCTCGGTTAAGAGCGAGACAGCGAGGGTGGGAATTAAATGGGGCGGACTCTTGATTAGTTTGGTCGTCCACCCTGCCCCCCCCCCGAAGAACACCCCACCTCCCCTGGGCCACCTCCCACGCTTAATCCAGCATTATGAATATTTTCTCCTCGTCCCGCACTTCGACCCCCGCCACAGCACGAGCGAAGTCTGCTCTGACCGCGACAAGTGGACGAAACGTGGCCTGCACCCCCGGCCCTCGCGTCTTCGGACGACTTTTATCGCCGCCGTCGATGGCTGGCGCGCCTGCTGCTAGCGCCTCGACGCCTGCCTGGTCTCGTAACGGCGGACGCTCTCCGCGCGGAGAATTAAAACGCGTTAGGTGGACGCGGAGCCTAGAGTGGGGGCGATGATGATGTCGGGGCATCATGGGAAGACGGTTAATCATCCAGAGGGGGCTCTCCTTGGTGCCGGTGATTTATAGGCGTCGATGCAATCGTGTCAACCTTTGGCCAGGAAAGTGTGGTGAAAGGTGCTTTACTGGGTTCACACAGCGAAATCGATTTGCATTTCTGAGGTTTGATTCTTGGGTAAAGGACACGGTTACTAAAACCTACCTAATTACTGTCACTCTAAGCGATTTTTAACGTAAAATAACGAATAAATCTTGTGAAATGATACGTAAAAAATTTAGCGTACGATTGAAACTTGTTTATATGATGTGAAAAAAGGTACTTAATTTTTTCTTCGTTAATTTGAGTAAAATGATAAAAAATTGTAAGTGAATATTAGGAGAATGGAAACTATGACTTTCTTATTAGCGAAAGAGGAAACAAGGCGTTAAAGAAAATGCTGTAATTGTAATATTTAAGCTTTTAACATAACAAAATGTAATGTTTTAAATAATATAAGCATCGTAGAAAGTAATAAAGATTCGAATTCAATGATGCTCCGTCAGGAGGCCGAAATAAGGCGTGGCCTTTGGAAATTTTTTACTCAATAGCTATAACACATTTCTCAAAAAATATTTTTTTATTAAGGATTGCATCTAGTACCGTGCATCGTAATTTTGTTATTTAGAAATATTTATCAATATCTAACTAATTATCCATCACTCAAAGGTTCTCTAAAAAAAGTGACCACTGCTCGAAAGTCGATCATCTAAAATAAAAAATTCAAAAGATTTTCCTTATTATATTATATTATCTAGTATTTGAACTAACGATTTTTCGAAATATTGATTTGGGAAAAAATGGCTGACGTTTAAACTAAAATTTTCAATTTTTATCATAAATCGTGCCTGATTTTCGTCAATTAAAAGAAAACTAAGCATCGGATAAAAAAATCCTTCGTTTACAAGGTTCATACAAATCTATTAATTTTCATATTTCCTGTATTCATATATTGTTACAAATATTACAGTTTATACTTCAATGCCCACAGATCTCTACAAAAAAAAGTTTTCACGAATATGAACAAGTTTATTTTAAAATAATTATAGATCCCATTTAGTCCACTTTTCTCCGTTCTCTTTTCACTTCTTTTCTGACACCCCGGCTCAACCACGTTCACCTTAAATCCCCTGCATTCGATTAAAAAAAAATAAAAATAGTGGTCCACACCACTCAGCTTTCCAAAACTCTGCCACAAAGTACTGACATCAATAGTCCAAGAGCGTTAAATAAGCTAACCCGTCTCTCTAGTCCTTCCCGCGAGCTTATCGTCCCCGTGGAAGGAGGAAAGATCCCGTCATTCTTCGCTCGGGGGAATCCAGGACTTAGAGGACCGTGGCGCCTTCGGAACGTCTCGAATACCGTCGCGCAGCGAGAAAATCGCGCGGCCGGAGAGAGCGAGCGTTTGGGTCTCGCGTTTTACGACACGGAAAACGTCCCCTCCCCGTTCCCCCCCGGGCTGGAATGAATCTCTTGCTGGGTAATTAGGCAGATTACTTTCCTGAGTCGTTCGAGTCCCGGTTTTCTTACTCGCAGTATATATATTTCGACCGCGTCCGCCTCGGGGTGGCCGGGGGTCGGGGGACAATTAAAGGAAGAAATTCTTCGGCTGTTCGCGCAGGGAGGGGGTTGAATGGTTTCGCGGGGAGAGACGGAGCAAGCCGTAGGCGAGCGTGTGCGGCCGATTCGAGCGGGGCTTAAATTCACCGCAGGGCTAATCGACCAAAAGGCGCGTTTCTAGCGGAAGTAATGTCGCGCTTAAAGACCTCTCGCATCCCCGGCGGGCCTCGACTTCCAGAAACGGTGCCATGATTACCGAAAATATCGTCGTGGGTCGCAGGACGACCGTCGTCGGGGGAAAGCGCGTTCGGATGACGGCTGCCCCGGCGGGGTGAGGGGAAATGAAATGGCGGGAAAAGAGAAGCGAAGATGGGACGGATAGATTTATGGGACCGGGGCTGAGATTGTGGACTCGGGATACTCGGGTGCTTGAAATTCGAATGGAGCGAGAGACATTTTTATGCGGGATGCTTTTGTCGGTGATCTTTTTGACGCTGGGAGACAGGTGGAGGGGGAAGCTGAGGGTTGCGTCTTGCGTTAATAATTTCTATATTTTTTACACTAGACTGTATTTTTGTTAACCTATTCATAGTTTATTTTGTGCGTGGCGCGGGGAGAAGACAAAAAAAAGAAGAAAAAGGTTGGGGACACCGGAGCAGATTGTAAACAAAAAAAGTTTTCCTCAATCAGGAAATAATTTGCGTGATTTACTACTTACATATGTGGTGGTACTTAAGACATCTAGCTTCGTCTTAAACAAATCTGAAATTTTGTTACAACGTGCCGCAGCCCGGGGTAAATTGCAACACATCTGGTTTACTTATTTAAATTCAAATGTGAGCACAAATAGACATTTCTAAAAAATATAAATGACAACACAGATCATTATTAAACATTTGATATACATGAGTTAAACAATCATTGCTTATTAATTTGATTCTATCAAAATCTTCTTCTTCGCTTTTTTTACTTTTCCCTTTATAATATTAAAAACCAAAAAGTGATATCAGCGCATAGGTTCGGTCCTATAAATGTTTTTTTCTGTTCTTCGATAGATCCTTAAGTTGTTTTACCGATTCTGGTCCAAACTCCCTTGATATTCTCGTAAAGAAACTTTCCATTTTAATAGATGTAAATGTTTTTCGCCGTTCGTTTTATAAAGGCTTTATATGACCGAACCTATGCGCTGATATCACTTTTTGGTTTTTAATATTCTAAAAATACGGTCGAAATTATAAATTCTTTATTTCCCCTTTATACTTTTTTTTCTACTTTTTAGATTCTCGATTGATTTGTTGTTCGTCTTTTACTACTTTTACTACATTTTTTACTATTCAGACCAAGTGCAGTTTTTCAAAACGACGAAACACGTCACCTAGGAAACTAATACCGCAAGCTTCTGAAAGAAAACTCAAGTCTTTTGGACCAATTTTAAAAAAGTTATGCGATTTTTACCCTCACGAAACTGATACGTGTGAATTCGCCTTTATCTCTCGCGTGGCGGACACCGGGGTCAATTTTGACCCATCCTGAATGTAAAAAGTACCAGATCACTTTAAGACGTTTACGACTGAAATTGCATTGTGGGTCAAAGTTGACCCCGTGGTCTATCCTACCAGTTGTTGCAGAAGATACAAGAAGCTAGAAACTTAAATATCTCTCATACGAAAAATCTAATACCCATCGTAATAAACAGACCCAGAAACTCGCCTACATAAATAACACATGGAGTATCTCCAGCATCCATCGATGCATCTTCATCACCCACCACAAGCGTACAAATTCAAAGAGACTTCTGTCAAAATAAATCCGTTTACTTACCAAGTTCAAAGGTCCACCCTACAAACCATCCCCCTCCATTCCACAAATACCCCATCAATCCCCACCACCAATTTCCCCCAAAACGCTACCTTCCACGAAGCAGCCGTACCCCGCATCCCCCGTTCATTTTTACACGAACAATCTCCCTTTTTTTGTTGCACCACAAATTACGCCCGGCCTCGTGCATTTCGAAGATCCAATTACGGGAACTTCGGTCCCATCAGGGTTCAGGGGCAAACAATCCCGCGCCACGGCGGAAGAGGGACAGAGGGTCGGGACGTCGCGAGAAGGGGGAGGACGAGAGGAGACAGGGGACCAAGGATGTACCGTTTTTATTTACGACCGAAGGAAGATCCAGGTCTCGACCGCGGCCAGTCGCCCCCCGTTAATTAAATAATATTTCTCGGGGAAGCCCACGGGAGCGGCGGCGCAAAGCCACGGTAAGAGGCATCGGTGGGGGAGAAAGTCGCGTCGACCGAAAAAAAAAGCATGGCCCCGCTAAGAGCACTTATTGCAGTATTGAGATCGTAATTCAGAGGAGGCCTCGTCATAAACGCTCCCCTGGCTGGACTTCTGGCCACTTCGAGCTCCTCTTCTTCTCCTCGTTCTCCTCTGCTATTCTTCCCCCCCCCCCCCCTTCGTCAAGGTCTCCCGCCTCTCATCGAACGCCCCGTGTCCGGCCGGCTGCCTGGTCTCTGGGAGGCATCGCTAACGACTGGAGCCAGGGGACGGTCATCCCGATGGATGGCGCGAAAATTGGAAACGTCTGTGAGGCTTCGGATACGTTTCACGGTGGACTGGGGTTGGGTTGTTTGGGGGAATGGATTTATACAGGGTGCCTCGTGGTAGGATGTGGTATATGAAGGAATAAGGAGATTGTTTATAAGGGACTTCTCTTTTGGGAAGGTGTCTGGTAGGTGACTGAAAGTCAATAATTGGGCAGTGTGTGTGTGTGAAAGGAGTGATTGGGGAAAAGGAAGCTGATGTTGAGGGATAAGTTTTTCTGAATATAAAAACTATAGAGTGATATAACTCCTCAATATTGCTATAAAAAGAAAAAAAATTATGTGACCGAACCTACGCGCTGATATCACTCTATGGTTTTTATATTCTGTAAAAATACGGTCGAAATTCTAAATTCTTTAGATAAGTTTTTCTGAATGGAGGCAATTTTGTAAAGTAGGTACTTGTAGATGTGACTTTCGAAATCAAGTTGGATTGAACTGTGATAGAGATTAATAGAGCGGACTAACAAGGAAACATTCCGGACCCGAAAATTCAAAAAATTCTGAAACTTTGCGAATATGTAGGGAATTTTCTTCTGATTATAAAGCAATTTTTGTTTGCTTGCCTAAAGTCACTCGAAGGGGGTGTGATTGACCTCTGAAAACCCGGTTATTTTCGGATTTTGTGTTATAATTCGTGAACTGTAAAATAATTTTTTTACCAAATGATAAATATAATTAAAAGAAGTAACTTTTGTCGTAAAACTTTTTTTTCTATCCCTTACAGTTCGGGAGTTATAACACAAAATCGGAAAATAGGTGAATTTTCAAGGAGTAATTCCACTTCCTTCGAGTGAATTTGGGTAGCAAACAAAAATTTCCTTGTAATCAGGAGGAAATCCACTGCATATTCCCAAATTTTCAGAATTTTTTGAATTTTCGGGTTCGGGATCTTCCCTTGCAAGTAGGACTGTACTGAATTTAAATTCGTGCGGTAGTGCATACCGAATTAAACTGAACTGTATGCACTTACTTTTGTACTTTCAAAAGATATATTCCATTAGTGAATGGAGTTTCCCGATTTGGAATATATCTTTTGAAAGTACTAAAGTAAGTACATACAGTTCAATTTGTTTCGGTATGCACTACCGCACGAATTCAAATTCAGTACAGTCCTACTTACAAGGAAAGATCCCGAACCCGAAAATTCAAAAAATTCTAAAAATTTATGAATTGTGATAAGTGAATGTTAACTTGTCAGCACTGTCTCAGAGGAATATAGGGTAATGGACCCAATTACTGACCCTTTAAGAGTTGATTTATTAATGTTTAATATGTTTACTTGATGAACAAAATTTGGTGGATCTTAAAACTTATTACGTTCTAACCGACGCGCTCGACGCACGTCTCGGGCTACGTGAAAAATTTTCACCTAAAAGGCAAACGCATTTTTTCTATTCTTTCCTTGATAAGGGTCGCAACCAACGACCGAAACGTCGGAAATATAAAAAAATCGCAAAATAGCTTTTATTATTTTCAAATTGACCGAACCAGTGCCCCGAAACTAATTTAATTTTGAATTATTTCATATATACGGTCGAAAATCTAATCAATTTATTCTTAAAACTTATTCCTTTATTCTATTTATTTTTATATTTTTCAGATGCTCACGAAGTTATTTACATTTTTAAAAAATCCCGAAATTCTCTGGATTAGTTATCGACATACAAATCCCGGGATTTTTGGAATCTAAAAAACAGCCAGGAGCGCGGGATCCCGGGATACCGTATTCCCTAATCAGAATGAACCGAAACAACAGTAATGCATTATACCAAATGGAACCGAAGCTTAAGTTCCATATCACCCGAAACTAAATAACTGATAAATTTCGGTATCATATTCCCCCAAATTTCCCCAACCCGTTTTCTATAAAGTTTGCAAATTTCCACGCTGTCAGCTGTCGCAAGATTGCCCAGCTTACGCTGCAGATACCATCGTGAAAATTTGGGGAACTTCGAAGTTCAAATACCTGGCATTCCACCGAATCAGGAATCGCCGAACGGCCGATCGGCCGACTCTTTAAGCATCGTCGGTGAACTCGATCTGCTCGTTAGGTTATCGCGAGCCTTCCTTACGGAGTGTGTGCAAGAATGGCGCCGAGTGCCGCGGGTAATCGGGAGTAGTGGAATATAGCCGATATCTCGGGTAGGCAGGTTTTGTTGCTCGCGAGTTTCGTTTGGTTTTAACGCTGCTTTACGCTTGCACCCCGCGAGGGGATAAAGTAGGATTTCTTGTCTGTTGCAATAAAGCCCGAGAGCGTGAATTTTATCTGAATTATGGATTTCCTGCGGTGTAATTAACGAGTTTTACAAGGTGGATACTTTGCCAATACGTTCTGAGTTCCGAGAAAGAATTTCGGTTTGTCTTTCCTTGTTAGATTATGTTACGAACGAGTAATTATACTATTAAATATTCTATCATATCAACGCTTTAGTCGGTCTTGATGGAGTATACCATCAACGATACTCGGAAATAATAAAACATACATATTTGTGTTTTATTATTCCATGTAAGTAGGAGGAGTTCCCCTCGTGATGGGCGCTTAAGGTTTTTCTTAAGTGGCCATGCCTAGTTGGTAGGTGAAAGAGAACGTCATTTTCTGCAATTTTTTGTGAAAAATGTGATGCGTGTTTCTTATAATTATTTTCTTATTTTAGAAGTATATATATTCAGCAGCTCTTAGTAATTTTGTTACAGGAAAATATTAAATAATGAATGAATAATAGCCACTCTCGTGGAAGCTGTTTTTATAAAAGCGCTGCGGTGAGCACGATTTCTCCGAGTTGGATTATATTCTGAAGTCAGAAAGTGAAGAAGATTCTGTCAATATATGAGTTTATCTGGTGCGCGAACTAAGGATTTTTTAAACAAAATGATTTCAGATAAAATGACGGGCGTTTAACGCAAAATCATGATTTTTCGATGCCTGGATTGTTCGTTTTTGTGAATTCAAAATAGAGTTTTCATCAAAAACAAAAATACCAGATAAACTCATATACTAACAGAATCTTCTTCAATTTTCGATTTCAGATGATCCGGCTCTGAGAAAACGTGCTCACCGTAAAAAAAGAATAGCTTCCCAGAGAGTGGCTGCTATTCGTTCATTTTTTAATATTTTTCTTAAATTTTGATATGTATAATGATGTGAAACTTGAGCAAAGGAAGAGTGTCAATTGTTTTTGAGTTAATGGAGCTGAGGTTAATATTCCTTGTGAATCCCAACTAAAAACCTAAGTAATATTAACCTCAGCTCCATTAATTCAAAAACTCTTTTTAATAATGTGAAGATAAAATGTAACATCTAAGTAGACATTTGGCGTGGCCAGGAAAGGTATTTTCGGTTCATGAATACCTGCCTTCCCTTTCCCCGGCTTTCAGATAATTCGTTAATTTAATAATAATTTATCAATTTAAAATTCTTGACAATATGAGTACATTTTCATGCATTTTAAAATAATTCTAAGATCATTCATCATTCAACTTTCAGATAATTTGTTACCATTATTCCCCAGTGTAGAATAAAAATATCTTTCTTCATTAGAAGAATTTTATTCTGTAGATGGTAAAAAAACTGGAAAAGCCAATTGAGCTTCCAAAACGCTTAAAAATGCAGTGTACAAGTGTATTATTTGCTATTAGTTCGGCCATGATAATGAAATGTGGTTTCGACGCACCTCTTGTTGTCTCTGGACTCATTCCGAATGTTGTGGATGAGACTCAGCGCACAGTGGACTGGGGATATCTACGTTTAGCGGCCAAAATTCTGATCTTTCTGAAACTTGGTGATAAAGGGTTTTTGAGGTCGCTGATAACGAATTTGGCATCAAAAATTCAAAATTCAAAATGGCGGTTTCAATATGGCGCGCATAGTGGTCTGGAAAGCGGTATTTTATAGTCAAAATTAAAAATCATAGCCGTACGAGAGAAAAAAAGAGAAAAAAGAATCAGCTCTAACATTATTTTTGACTTGAAAAAATAAAATATTAAAAATACACGTGTCCGGGACGCCCAAATACCTCGAGCGTCATTTCTAAAAGTCTGCATATAAGTGAAGCTTGCAAGAGATTGCACTTGAAATTTACATGCTCTTGTTAACAATTGTGTAAGCTTACATGTAAAAAAGGTCCGATGTTAATTTCGCTTAATCATTTTTTTATAAGCCTTCTCAAAGTTTAAATTCATATAAACATTGCACTATTTGTTCATGGACTAAAAAATGCCTACGACACATATAAATAACTGAAGTATACTCCTTTACCTATATAACTGTATGATATAAACACGTATTTTGATGTTCTATAATGAGTAATTAAAACAATTAGATTCACATGAAATTTCATGATTTTGTCTTTGTAATATTATATCTAATCAAAGAATCATCTGGAAAGGGAAAACTATGCGGATTTAGAAGCTCTAGAGGGTTGTCAATTCATAAAAAAAAAATAACATTGTAAAGTTGAAGTTGAGAAATCGAATTTTGGCCACCACCCAGACCACTGTGCAGCGGATGGATACATACTATGCGAAAAATTGAACAGCCCCTAGTGTGGTCAATGGTCAAACGCATCTCTGTATTTTGTAATTTTATTGACTAAATCAATATAATATTAATTACTTCCGTAACCTACGAATAGTTTGATAGTTTAAACTTTAAATTTCCAAAAAATCATCTTCAATTAATATCGCACCTTACACCTTGTTTTTATTACTAAGTGACCGCCATTACCCATTCTCCCTAAACTCAAATTCCCCGTCAACTATCTAGCCCTGCATCTGAACCGTTTACCACATCAGGCTTAAAAGCAGCCATTAAAGCCTCGCCTCGCCTTGGTACGCCTCCATTTATATGATATTCTCTTTCCATACCTTCTGTTTTATTTTCCATCCATGCCCTTCGCGCCACGTACACGACGCGAGTGTAATAAATACGTACGCCATGATGTCCCGCATTCCCTATACGGGAAACTGGAACCAAATCGTTGACCCGAATCTGGCGCACCCGCCCCTGTCGCTACGTCCACCAGACGTACTCCATTCACCGTGCCGGGCGTTCTCGAATTTAAAACGAAGCCCGGGTATTAATCTCGCTTATGGTCGTACGTTCCTCTCCCACTTTCCCAAGAGTTCGCCGTTCCTTTCCTTTCATTCTTCTCGACTGCGCATCACTTACCATTTTCCTCCTTTTCCTCCCCGTCCCCCGCCGCTACTCCGCTATTACCGCAGCACTCCTCCTCCTCCCCCACCACCCCCCACCCACCCCCCACCTCCTCGGCGAAGCTAGACAGTCGGTGCTCTCCTTTTCGAACGTTTTCGCCGGGATTGCCCGGTCGCCACGTTCCTTTTTCCGCCCGTCCCGCCCGACAAACATCGCGGTCGTTGTCCCGTCGAGTCTAGGACACCCGGCGCCTCGACATCCGGCGGCGTCTGGCGTCTCGGCGCCCTGTTACACCTCCTCCGCCCACCGTACCCGCCAGCAGCGTCCGCGCCACCGCGACGCCGCTGCCCAATCAATGGACTAGACAAATTGGCTGGCATCTGTGCCACTTTGTCACCGGCGATCCGCGTTACTCTTCTCCCGGAGCCAATTTCGGGATGCAAAATCCTGGGGGTGGTGGCTCTCGCCCGGAGACCGAGGACGTTTTAGGCTTTATTGACGGAGGGACTGTTTGGTTTGATCCTGGGGTTCACACGCCTCCCCTGGTTTCAATATTTATTGAAAGCGAGACTTCCATTTGGTGGGAAAATGTATTCCTCGATTCACTGTGGAAATGGAAGTGGAAGAGAATCTGAAATTGTGAGGGATGTATGTTTCTGTAATTGGATCGAGTGATTTATGGTATTTAGGTATTTACTTTGGGTATTCCTTATCGATTTGGATGAACTTGAAATATGTTCTCAAAGTCATCATTCTGAACAACTTTTCTCTGTGTATGTTGCCGCTGCTTGGCTTTAGTTTTCGAGATATTCGTAAAAAACTTTAGTTATACTTATGTTAGGAGGAGTTCCCTTAACACCGGAGGGTATCTGATACCGAACATTAGCTATATCTGTGGTAGTTTTGTGTGCACAGCTGAGGAGATTGAGTTAATATTATTTCTTTCTTCTTACTTGAGAAAAACTAAAGTCGAGCAGCGGTAACTTGTACGATGTAGGAAAAGATGGTTAAGAATGATGTCTTTGGTAATATATTTCAAGGTCATCAAAATCGGTGAGGAAACCTTAAGTAAATAAATGCCAGAGTAATTAATAATTATTCTATAGGTATAGTGCAATAGTGAGCTTTGTGGGAGGAGTTAAAAAAGGGGGAGGTCCGCAGTCCCTAGTTGTCCAATAGTACACCTGCGATATTCTACAGATACTGCAGATCCATTCTGTTGCGACATGCGCAGTGGGACCTTCACTACTGCTTGATAAACATATCCCCTCCACTTTCCTCGTGAAAACTATATCTCTATATGATCTACAGTTGATTGAAAAACCATCTGCCCTGAAACTTTTGCACGCCATTGTATACCAACGCACCCCTAATTTCCAAATTTCCAATCAAACTTCTCCAACACAGAAACAAACTCATGCAAAAGCTTTTACAATTTTTCTTCTAAAGACTTTCGGTCTAAAGACTTTGCTTCTAAAAGAAAAATCGAAAAACCATCTGTCCTGAAACTTTGCACGCCATTGTATACCAACGCACCCCTAATTTCCAAAATTCTTATCAAACTTCTCCAACTCTGAAACAAACTCGTGCAAAAGTGTTTCAATTTTTCTTCTAAAGACATTGCTTCTGAAAAAAAAAATTGAAAAACCATCTGCCCTGAAACTTTTGCACGCCATTGTATACCAACACACCCCTATTTTCCAAAACTCCAATCAAACTTCCCCAACCCTGAAATGAACTCATGCAAAAGTATTTCAATTTTTCTTCTAAATACTTTGCTTCTGGAAGAAAAATTGAAAAACCATCTGCCCTGAAACTTTTGCACGCCATTGTATACCAGTATACCCCTAATTTCCAAAATTCCAATCAAACTTCCTAACACAAAAACAAACTCATACAAAAGTGTTTCAATTTTTCTTCTAAAGACTTCCGGTCTAAGGACTTTGCTTTTGAAAAAAAATTGAAAAACCATGTGCTCTGAAACTTTTGCACGAAATTGTATACCAACGCACCCCAAAATTCCTATCAAACTTCCTAACACAAAAACAAACTCATACAAAAGTGTTTCAATTTTCCTTCTAAAGTCTTTGCTTCTAAAAGAAAATTTGAAAAACCATCTGCCCTGAAACTTTTACACACCATTGTATACCAACGCACCCCTAATTTCCAAAATTCCTATCAAACTTCCCCAACCCTGAAACAAACTGCATGCAAAAGTGTTTCAATTTTTCTTCTAAAGACTTTGTTTCTGAAAGAAAAATTGAAAAACCATTTGCCCTGAAACTTTTGCCCGCCATTGTATACCAACGCACCCCTAATTTCCAAAATTCCAATCAAGCTTCCCCAACCCTAAAACAAACTCATACACAACCAACCTCCGTAAAATCCACTTCCATTCCCATTTTGGCTAACCACGCTCCTGTAATCGCCGCTCGCGGATCGAGAAACACCCTGTATCCGACTGCCCCCGTGCCGGCGTCGGTTTGCACGCGATACAAAGCGGCCCCGTGAGAAAAGGCTCCGCTCCGTCCCGATCGGAGAAAAATGCCCCGCGCGGCCGAGCTTCACGCCCACACGCTGACTCCGCAGCGGCTGGATACCTGCCGCCGAAACTGATCGCTATTTAGATATTCCGCCGGGCGAGCGCCGCGCAGAGATCATCGAACGGCCGTTTCGTGCTTCATTCAGCCTCTCCGCGTACGTGTGCAACGCGATACGGTCGGAAGGTGTACACCGGCGTTCCCGCCGGCCGTTCGCTTGGCCATCGGTCCGCGGCAGGAATTTAAGGCTACCGCAGCCTGCGTCCCGTAGGTAAGGGGTTCGGCCAGTAAATTAATTACGGCTTAAAACATCGTTAGGATCTGCCACAGCCGGCGTGGGTTCGGTTATTAGCGCAGTACATCATACTCGTCCGCTGCGGACACCCCCGTAAGCCTGTTCGATTCGCAGGCGCGTGTTTTTCGGTCGAACGCGAGTTTCCGTGTTCGGGCTGGATGCGAAACATTCGCGGAATCCTGGGAGCTGCGGAGAGGAACGGCGGTCCTCTCCTGCTCTCTGGGCCTCTTGTGTCTTGCGGGGTGGAACTTTGGGTGGGAGGTGGATGGATGGAGGATATTGGAAGGTATAATGTGCTGTGGAGGATGGAGGAATGGGGAAGTGCATTAGCGATGGCTGTAAGAGGAAGCAAAGTAGTTTTGATTGTTGAGTAATCAGGGATCTGTAATCTGCTTTGCCCAGTAGTATTAGACGGCACTTGTCAGACAGACCAGTCCGTCAGTGGCTTAGGAATTGCAGACGTTGAGGGTCTAATAGAGGGTGTTCTCGATCTTCGTAGTACGAATGTACCTTATTACGATGTTGACCTGAGTTTGCGGGATGATAGAATGTAGGTATGTCTGTGTTAGTGTCTGCAAAGTAATAAGAACCTATTAATTGTAGGTGAAAAAATACTTCGGGCGATGGGGCTTGAACCCGTGATCATCGAGTCCTCTGCATTACTGGTCAGCCGCGTTACCAATTCCCCCAACGCCGAGTCTCCGATATTATTCTTTTTCGAACTCTACAAAAATAAGTGGTTGAAGGGAAGTTACTTCTGTTAACATAAATCTTGCTCCTGATAATTGGCATAGTAGAGGTTGAAGTTTTATTTCTAAAATTTCATCAAGTTTTATTAATTAATAGTTTCTAGCAACGTGTATTCGTGCATTGTTGGTATTATTTATTGACGAAAAGCACTAGGGTGTAAAAGGTAGATCCATCATAAGAGGTCATAACAGCGCCCCTCAGCCTTTTGTCGTAAGTACGCATTCAATAGATGTACAATCTCGCGAGGAACGGCGAGGTAGACGAAAGGCAGTATCGTCGAGCACTACTTTCCCAGGATTTAGCACGCTTTTTTCCCCCCACCGAACGCGCCATTGCCAACTGTGTCTCGTCGTATAACCACGGATTACCTCTCTTTATTTCCCTCTACACCCTTACGGATCCCTCTCGCCATCCCCAGCCTCCACCCTCATACATCCCGTGAAGTGCCCCTATGCGTGGCGACGGGCATTCCATCCCCTCTGTTTCGCGTTTCCGTGCAATCCACTGTCGCGCGGCGGCTTCGATTCAAATGTTTAAAAAAGCTTGAAAATCTGGAAAGACTTCTGAAGCTGCTAAGGGACCTGGAGGATTCAATTACACTTGGGATGGCGAAACTTTTGAGAGGCTGGTATTACTTGGAGATCTTGAAAATCTTGCGTGAAGTTTCTGTTACAATTTGTGGTTCATTGCAAGTTTCAGTGTATGTGTTATTTATTGAGTACTGATGTAGGTTTTCTTCTTTAGTAGTTGAATTACGACTGTCTGTGCTAGTAGTACTGCTACCACTATTACTACTATCGTCGCTACTATTATTACTGGTACTAGTATTGCCACTGCTATTACTACTAGTAGTACTGCTAGTTCTACTAGTATTAATACTAGTTCTACTACTATAACTACTAGTACCACCACTACTAATCTATTAGTGCTACTATTACCACTACTATTACAACTAGTGCCACAACTAGTTCTACTATTACCACTACTATTGTTACTAGTGCCACCACTAGTTCTACTACTATAACTACTAATACTATTACTACTACTACCACTACTAAACTACTAGTGCTACTATTAGGAATACTATTACAACTACTAAACTACTAGTGCTACTATTAGGAATACTATTACAACTAGTATCACTACTAGTGCTACTATTAGGAATACTATTACAACTAGTATCACTACTAGTGCTACTATTAGGAATACTATTACAACTAGTATCACTACTAGTGCTACTATTAGGAATACTATTACAACTAGTATCACTACTAGTTTAACTATTACCACTACTAGTTTAACTATTACCACTACTATTATTACTAGTATCACTACTAGTTTAACTATTACCACTACTATTATTACTAGTATCACTACTAGTTTAACTATTACCGCTACTATTATTACTAGTACCACCACTATTAAACTATTAGTGCTACTATTACCACTACTATTACAACTAGTACCACTACTAGTTCAACTATTACCACTATTATTATTACAGGTACCGCCACTAGTTATACTACTAGAACTATTAATACTACTACTACTACTACCACTATTAAACTGCTAGTACTACTATTACCACTAGTATTGCAACTATTACCACTACTAGTTAAACTATTACCACTATTATTATTACAGGTACCGCCACTAGTTATACTACTAGAACTATTGATACTACTACTACTAGTACTACTATTACCACTAGTATTACAACTAGTACCACTACTAGTTCTGTTATTATCGCTACTATATCTGCTACTACTACCTTCAGCCCAACTAAAAATCTATCCCTCTAGCCTTTCAATCCCCAACAGCGTCCAAACTTAGCTCCCTCGAGCTGCCAAAACACTTCACCAATACGAAATTTCGAATTTCTCCTAATTCCAAATAACAAACAACTCGACACCAAAATCGAAGCATCTTGAAGCCATCGCTATCCCTCCCCTCCCACTTGTAACCAGCCTCATTGCATCTCGTCCGCTGGGATATTGTAAAATATCGACGGGCGCGTCGGCGATCGCAGATATTGGATGGCTACAGCGTAAAGAATTAAAACAAAATAAAAGCAGGTAAGCAAGAAAACTCGCTGCGTTGAGACTCGACCACCGGTGATTAAGGCGCACGTAATCGAGGATTAACGCTGGCCAAGCGATTTTCGATACGCTGGTCCCATCCTCGACGAAATCCCTCGAGTTTTAAGCCGCCGCGGAATGGGAAAGATGAAACACGAGACTCGCGGCTCTTCGAGGTTTATCCAATTATATCGACGCGCCTCGGTCGCCGTAGATTACGTGCTTCCCTGGGGTCCTTTCGCGAATCGAATCGACGCTTCTCGCGCTAGCTCGATAATGCCAATTGAATCCCACCTGGTTACATTGTGCCGTGAATGGCAGGGTCGCGGTTGGCCAATACCAATAATAATAATTTATCAACGGTAGCCCTTTTGGTACGTGAAAGCAAAAGATAGATCAAGTGCACACAAGGAAGAACAATTGTATAAAGAAAAGAATAAACAAAATGTATTTAGAGATGAAGAATCAAAATTGAAAGATAATAGATCAAGATAAGAATTAATCAGATCAAAATTCGAGTTCAGCTCCAGTATTTATAATTATCATTATTGTTACTATTTTTAAAAGGGTGTTGTACCTTTTAGTTCACAATATTTAGTGGATAAACGAACTCTTTAGGTCATCATTCGACTTTCTTATTTTCTAGCCTGACACTTGAAAGAAGGTGTGAAAATTACAGCAGTGGCCAACGGAAAGTTTGAATTCTGAACGGTGATAGGACAAAAATAGTTCCATTAAAAATAAATATAGAAACTTTATTTTCCATTGATGAGGGTTTCCCAGAATACTTTAAATTTTCTTTCAACCACAATTGCCAATATCAAAGTGTACTTGGTGTACAGAATTTCATAGATTGATTACAATTTGACCAGGCATACTAATTAAAGTAATATGTAGCTTTGCCTTTTTAATCTTCCCGAGAATAAAGCTTCGGTGGCGAAGAAATTCTCGCATAATTTCAAGTGCAATTCGATTGTATGGTCCTCGCGAAGATGGAACTGAAGGGGCTTGAAAGTTTGCCTTATTTGCCGGGTAATGATACAGGAGATACCATTGATGGTGAGGATACCACGTTTACGAGATTGTATAACACATTAGCATAAATAATTAGTAATATCCAGTGTCAACAGTGGCGTTAGGATCTTGGCGGGCATCCAGCAGGCAGAAAGCAAGAGTCGATCGATTTTACATTACGATTCAGAGCCTGTGCCTTTTTGCTCGTGTCGAGGCCGCGTTTCGGAATCCTTAATCGGGAAACGATGTCGTGGGTATGTAAAATCGGGACGTATACATCGGGGAACAGGTCGTACCGGGTAATCGCTGGCAGAATGCATCGGTGTACTTCACGGGCTTTCACTTTAGGCTTGGTTCACACACCAGCACCATCCTCGTGTCCTCGATTTGGGTTAAATTTCACGAACAGGTAGCACATGCCACGTACAGCAACTTGTTAAATACGTGGGGCGCGATAATGAAATTTTTTTATGGAAATAATGATCAAAATTTCGACCTTTGTAGATTGTATGTGTAAGAATGGGAAGAATTTCAGTAATTAATCGTAGGGATAATTAAAACTCAGTGAAAATGTATTTGGAATTATTGAATGATTTAGAATTGAGTTACCAATTGCGTAAAAATAATTATCGAAAAATACATACTTTACAAGTTACCTTCATCCTTAATTCGATAATTACTTTTATGCAGTTTTGTAGATATAATAAACCAAACTAAAAAATAAATTTTTTTAAAACAAGCTTTAGTGTTGTCATCGGAACTACGTATATGTGCAAAATTTCAAGTCGATCGGACATGTGGAAGTCAAAATTTACATGTGGGTCAAAATTAACTTCCAAGATTTTATCCTCATAAATTTTCTAACTCACAAACTCACAAGTGAAGCTAAATAAAAGATTGCAAATAAAAAAAATGCAACATTTATTTCAACTTCTTTTCAATATCTCCCACCGTTCTCGAGATATTCCAGGAAAAAGAAAATTCTGCATTTTTCCAAGGGGTGGTTTCACCCCCTAAAATTGCACTATGGCACAAAAAAAAATAGGTTTGTCTTCCACGCGAATCACTCTGCTTTCACACAAAGTTCTTTAATTTTAGCTTCTCTTGTAAATTAAATTAACCCTTAACAAAAGGAACCCGAGTGTCGAAACACATTTGTACACACGTCCCAATATAAACTCACCGCCCAACCAAATCCAACAAAACACCCCTAATAGACGCTCTAAAGCGCGAATTATTCAACCCCCAAGCATGATTAGCCCCTCCACTTCAAATTTCCATCCTCCACTCCCCAATTGTAATGGACCAGGTGAAGAAGAATCGCGTGCGAGTTCCCCGCGACGAGAGGCGCGCGAAGTGCTGAAATCGACGGCAATAAGCTCGAGCACGGGGATAACGATCGATCGTCGCCTCCTTCGTCCTCGTCATGGCTGCTCGCCCTTCTACGCGTCTCCTTCGGCGCGCAAAAGCTATCGAATTTCACGTGCACGCCTGCCTAGGAATGCAGCCCGCGCGCACCGCGTAACTCTATACGTCGGTCACGCACGGAGGATTCGCGGCAGCGACTTATATGCTCGGTATTATGTAGACGCGTCGTGTCCGCGATCGACGAAGGATTTCCGAAGGCTACCCCCTTTTCCGGGGGATCGCCGGTCCTGTGTATCGGTGCGGGGCGATCTTGATCCGTGGAATGAGAAAAAAACAGGGGAGACGAAGGAAAAGTTACGCGGTGGAATTTGGGAGGGGAAACTAGACGTACGTGATTAAAGAGACAGTGTAGGGATGTTTTAACAGGCATTCTGGATGTTTATCGGTGCCTTGGGGAGAGTAGGAGAAATTATAGTGGAGTAGAGATGGCTGGAATTGACAGAGCAGTAGTGATAGTCCCACTGCGCATGCGCGGGTGGGGATAGTCCCACTGCGCAGTGGGCGGAGTCTTTGGCCCCGCCCACTCCAGACTTCGAATTTTGTAGGAATAACTATGAGTAGATTACAAATTTGGTAGAAGATTTGTACATGGGATTACCATATTTCTTCACCAGAAATCCAGGACAGGTAAAAAAGACAGAAAGTATTCTTTTTTTCAAAAAGGGTGATATTATTGTAGTGGTTTAAAAATGGCAAAGAGTGAAAATGACAATAGTAATTATGTACATATACTACGGCAATAATCTATTTAGGAGCCCAGTCTTATTTTTTGTACGTAAAACTTTCTTCAGAAATGTTTCATAATTTTTAGTTGCTTCGTAAAATTCCCTCCAAAATCATGAAAAAATCCGGGACGTACTAAATAGTATCAGAGCTGAAGAATTGATGAATTATATCACTGGTGTTCATTGAAACCAAAGAAGTCGAAGATCTTTGTACACATATACTCCCTTTCTGCTTGTAAAGTGTATCTACACTTGGTTCTGGGAGACTACATATTCCACGGGAGACCACGCAGTAGTTTAACGATCGATATGAAAGAGCTTAAGTGAAACTGAAACGAAGGAAGGTCTCTAAATCCTAGCGGTTTATCTAGTAAGATAATGCATAACGAACAAACCGAGCACGGGACTCGCGACTATCGCGAGCATGATGACGCAAGATTATGAAGTGAGGCAGTAATGTTTATTGCGATACTCGAGCCACGTAACTCTAGCCGTGTTGCAGTCTAATAAAATGATCAGACGGTGTCTGTGAAACGAGAATCCGCGGGCATACGCTTTGGGAAACTACTGCTACTGCTAACGTTACAAATTCCACGGTTTTATGAGGCCCACTGGACGTGTGCAGCATCACCGATCAAGCGTGCAATGCGTAACGCTGGAACGCTGGGAATATACTTTGCCCTATAGCTTCAATTTTTCAATTTTTCGTACTAAAATTTAAATGAGTAAATTACACTCGAGTATCAAAAATAGAAAAATTAAAATTGTCACTGTCTTGCACTGATCTACTGGATGTTGTCACTTCGACTGGCGTCGGCGTGTCTTCACGCCAAGGGACTTCTTTCTGGAGTTGGATATTTTCCAGAAAGCGATGAACGTATTGTCCACGAGATCTTGAATGTGTATTTTAAAAACAAACTAATTGGAAGCTCAGAGTTCAGTTTGCAAAAAACTTTTCCCAAAGAAGGGATAACTTGACCACGTGTCTCAAAATCAATTTGACCAGTCGAAATGGTAAATGAAGAATGACCTACCTAAGTGTCAGAAGTAAAATTTTTTAGTATATTCTTTTTTACCACGGTATGACGTTGGGCCTTACAATCTCAGCTCCATCTTGCGACAGCTCTAGAAACTAAAATAAATTCTTAGTATTCAGCATGGTATTTACATCCCCTTCCACTAAAAAATTCTTGTTTCTTTACCACTTACATCATTTACCATTTCAGCTCCTCCTTTTGCCCAGTAATTTTACTCACGCGTCTCAGGATAAGCTTCCATATGAGAATCCACCCCCGTTGTAATCTAAAATCCTGATTTCCTTAACGAAGTAATGCCAATAGCAAGTGACACGTATCATATTTCCCGCCATCGTATTTCACGTCGATCCGAGTGTGTCCCACTTAAATCAACCTGCCTGGGGGTTCAAGCGAAAGGCTCCCTCGTAGAGAGAAACGTCCTCGCTGGCTAGGGACACGCGGGACAATACAAAAATTTTACGATCACCGGGCTCGTTTGAAGTCTCTCAAGAAGCCGTGTTGCCCCCTTCAGCCCCACTTTGGTCCTCGAAGAGAGCGAGTTCGAATAGTTCCGTCGTCGAATCGCGTAACCCTCGTCCCAGCAGCTGCCCCTGTCCCGTTCGAAGCTCGTTTTTTACATGAAGTAATTTTTAGGGGTGCCGACCGAACTGTGACCATGGCCGTAGGAGGGAGGAGGGCTTTTCGGAGAAGAATCGGGGTGTAGACTCGACTCTTTTCGCGCCACCTCGCCCCACGCCCCCCTAGGCGACCACCTTCCCTTCTTTCCGCCCCTGGAATGGGAGAAACTCCTTTGGAGTACCCTATTAAGGGAGGGGGGGGGGGGACGATTTTTGGAGATAATGATCCTCGAAGTTTTCCAATGGCTTTTCTAACGAATGGCCCCTCAAGTTTAAGGCGCGGATTACGGGAGGGGGACGATCGAATGTTTCTTTCTCGAATATTCACCCCCTCTTTCTTGGGCCAACCTCTGGGGAGGTGGGACTGGAATATCGAGTATTAAGGAGCTGAGGTTTGACCATGGTGCTTTGATTCTGGGGAAGATGGGGATTTGGTGGGGGAGGTTTGAGTGCTCTGAGTGATGGAAAGTGGGGGAGGGGGTGGTGTGTAGGTCAGATGTTTGTTTCTTGAAGGAGCTCTGAGGTTTTCATTGCTTTACGGTGAACGGAGACGAGGGGCTACTTGAGCGCAATTGAAACTTGAGTTTCTTTGAGATCTTGTTTCACTACCATCAACATCTGGATCTTATTGTTTTGTGCAGTGATTATAATGCAATTGGTCTCTGGACTTGTGTTTTCTATTCAAAGTTCTGAATGTTTCAGTATTTCTAAGTATTGAATTGGCTATAGTGGAAGTAAAATCAGTCGCTCACTCAACACCACTGAAAACATGCTATCCCCACCACTACACCTTCATCTACTGGCCACGCCCACTGCGTCCACTAAAATTGGTTTCTCCAGACCTCTGCTCAATATCAAATCTTCTACATCTCCAAAGATTTCTAAATTTTGCATTGCCTACAGACAAAACAAATCAATTGGTCACTCAAAATCGCTTTCCCCACCACTCCACCTTCATCCCCTATCCCGCCCACTGCATCCACTAAAATTGGTTCCTCCAGACCTCTGCTCAATATCAAATCTTCCAATCCTTCAAAGGTTTCTAAATTTTGCATTGCCTACAGACACCACAAATCAATTGGTCATTCAAAACCGTTATCCCCACCACTCCACCTTCATCTCCTAGCCCCGCGCACTGCGTCCACTAAAATTGGTTTCTCCAGACCTCTGCTCAATATCAAATCTTCTAAACCTCCAAATATTTCTAAATTTTGCATTGCCTACAGACACCACAAAATCAATTGGTCACTCAAGACCGCAAGCCCCACCTTAATCTCCTCGCCCCGCCCCCTGGTCTCACTAAAATTGATCCTCCGAACCTCTGCTCAATATCAAATCTTCCAATCCTCCAAAGATTTCTAAATTTTGCATTGCCTACAGACAAAACAAATCAATTGGTCATTCAAAACCGCTATCCCCACCACTCCAGCTTCATCTCCTAGCCCCGCCCACTGCGTCCACTAAAATTGGTTCCTCCAGGCCTCTGTCCAATATCAAATCTTCCAAACCTCCAAAGATTTCTAAATTTTGCATTGTCTACAGACACCACAAAATCAATTGGTCACTCAAGACCGCAAGCCCCACCTTAATCTCCTCGCCCCGCCCCCTGGTCTCACTAAAATTGATCCTCCGAACCTCCCCGCCCAACATTAAGCCTTCCCAACCACCGAGGATCCCTGAGACGGTAATCACCGAGTGAGACGTTTGTTCCAACATGCCCAGCGTGCCCTGCGGGTACGCAAAGTGAAAGAACCGTCAACATAACGTCACGATCCACCCGGGCAGATAAATAACACTAACGATAAGTAGAAATGGACGCAATTATGTCATCACTGGTGCCACGCGATGGTAACGGGCAGAAATGGAAAGTCGTTCCGCGGGGAAGAAATACATCGGCCGCAATTATGCCGTCGCCGACACATGCATCTTGCTGTATTAATCCTAGCCGCGTGATGGACACGTGATTTCTTGCTGGCAGCGGGCGATTCATGACCGTAGAAGAAACACTCGATCCTTCCTGAAAGCTTGCTATCATTTCTTCACGATCCTCGTGTTTCTGCCGCTCCGCCGACTGGTTTTTCTATGGTTTTTCTTCGATGGAATAAAGATCCGACGTGCCTGCCTCGCAGCCCTTCAACCTGGAGCGTCGTCAGCGTTGAACTGTTCCACTGACAATGAGATTTGTTTACGTTTATTGATGATATCGTTTGCCGGGGCTCTTTGTAGTTATTCGCCATGATGCCTCATCGTCAGGAATGACTGATAGAAATTACACGTTGTTCATTGGAGTCTCTTCTGGAATGTTTAATAATCAAACGTAGGACCGTGCAAATGTGATTTTGCACGTAGATATTGTTTAACAAATGTGGCATTGCTGAAGTTCCTGTACATTTGAATCCAACGCTCCAGGATCCATTCTAAATTAACAAGTAACTAGTTATTTACAATAATGTTAAGAACTTCGATAAGTTTAGTTTTATACTCCATTTTGGACCACAGGGATTCGAGGAATATCCATAGAAATTATTCGTTGGTAATCCATGGCGATTTTCAATAACGCTACGATTTTCTCTTAGTAATAAATAATTCTTAACAAGAATAATTCTCTGGTGGGCAGGCAAACGAGTATAAGTTAAATTTTACCTCAACCTTAAACAGTTTTCTTTTTGTTATTTCTTTGTGAATCGAAATTAAAAATAAAAGTGTCTTTTCGTCAACTTTCATGTCCAAAATTTAACATCTGATCTTAATTATCGCTTTAAATATTCTTAGTGTCTTGCTGCGAAAATACCAGAGAATTATAACAGAACGAACTTAATTTCTCAACGAAACCAATAACAATCGAGGGATTATTAATCACCAATCAACATCGATCTCAATTAACAATGAACTGAATTTCCCACACGAATGAAGCTCGATGATCAAGAAGCTTCCAATAAGGGTTTGCTCAGACTCCTCGTGGCTTTCTAACGAGGCACAATTGAATACAGGAACGGGTAACTCGCTTTATTTGCTCCCATCGTCTATCCCCAGATATCCTATCTGTTCCCATATTCTTCTTGCACTCCCGGGACTCGGTTTTTCTTCTCTTCCTGCGTATTTTGAGCTACTTCTACCTAAGGGAGGCCAGAACGTGCTCGTGCGAGGGGGTGGAGGGCTGATTCGAAGCGGAAAGTGAGTTTTCTGCCAGGTCTTGGCCTCTTCGCGCCACCCTTCTGCTCTTTCTTCGTTTTTTTGCGCGCGTCACGGAACGACGCACGCGCATATATACGGGGTGTCGCCAGACTGAGATAAACCTCTTTGCATCAATATAAATAAAAAGTGTGGAGTAAAATATTTTTCTATCGAGCTCCGTTGACAAGAAAATTAATTTTGAAGAGGGAACTTAAATTGTAGTTAACTACTCATTACTTATTAGTATCATCGCCTTAAGCAAATAAGAAGGTTACACTACAAAAAAAAAATCAAAATTTTGACCTTTGCGGACGAAGTTTGAAAGTTGAAACATTTGCTGTACGCCACGTGCGGAAATCCTCCAGTCCCATTTGTCCACTGTACTAATTGAACGCCTGTCGGCGTTCCCCGCACAGCCTACCTGCACCGAAGGTGGATCCGTTCATCGTAGCCAAAGGGTTACTGTAAGTTATATTACCGGTCGAAATGGACAAGGGTCAAGAACGGGAAGGTTCCCGAAAACGAAGCCTCGTACGAAGAACCATTATATATAGCTCATTTTCGATTTGTCTTAGTAGGAACCGTATGCCAGCAGTTCAGTGACACCTTGTGTATCCCCCATTGCGTGAAATGCGCGTGTAGCTATACAGGGTGGGACCGTAACATTTATCAGCTTTCAAACAGCCACCCTCCCTGATCGTAAAGGGAAAATCAGAAACGCCCTTTCCTTGGTAGGAGTCATCGTCTACTTGAATAACAATCGATCCTCAAAGGAAGCTGTTTGGGCATCGAGAGAGGCTTGCAGTTAAAAGTTGGCTAATCTAGCTTTATTATAAAAAGAGAAGATATCGAGGCGGGTCTGAGGGGCCATAAATATGCAAAGGAGGAGAAAGGGCCACCGTACGCGGAACATGTACCCCCTTGAGCACGGTTTTTACATCGTACCGTCATAAGGAAACGAGTATACATTATGTGTCGGTAATTATTACCTCATCCTGCATAGTGACCAGGATGAAAATGATTCCAAGTGCATCTTCCTCCTAGCAGAGGTTCGTGATATTAAAATAATAACGTACCTATCGCTGTTAGATCGTTCTGAATAGGTCGATCTACCGAGTCGAATGCAGCGTCAGTTAATGACTCTTCAAGATTGAGTTGGATTATTCTTCTTAATGGAAAGGGGAGCGCGGGGATTTTCTGGGGAAATAGCTGCAGATGTGTGCGCGGTGGATAGGAAGGAGGAGGTAAAGGCGAGTCGCAGCGGTTCATAAATATGCGAGCGAAAGTGAAAAGAAAAAGAGATCACGTGTGAAGTATGTACCCTTCGCCGTTGCAGCCTTTCTTCTTGTGTGTGTTTTTTTTTCTTTATACGGACGTGAACAGGGGAACAAGTTACTTTATGCGGCAATAATTATTGCCCCACCCTGTATAGACAGCGAAGAGACGAGAGAGATCCTCGTATATCTTGGCTCGCCGGAGGCAGCACTCAGCCTTCGGGATAAGTTCGTTAGGGACCCCGTTGCGCGCTGTCTTCTGCTCCAAGACACTCCCGAAGGAAAGGCGAAAGGACGACGGAGGAAGGACGGAGAGGTCAGGATGACTCGATGATACCTCTCCCGAAGGAACGTCGAAGGAACGATGGGGGTGGAGGGGATGCAGATATTTTTGGAGGAAGGACCAAGGTGCACTTGGAGGAAGGATGGAGGAAGGACGAATGTACTGTGGAAGGAACGGTGAAGGAAGGACCAAAGCATTATGGAAGGATGAAAGTACTATATAAGGGGCAATGTGGAAGAACGAAGGTGCTGCTGATGGAAGGATGAAGAAAGGACGAAAACACTATTGAAGGAAGGATGAAGGATGGACGAAAGCATTAGCGAAGGAAAGATGAAGGAACGATGAAGGAAAGATGAAGGAAAGGTGAAGGAAAGATGAAAGAAAGATGAAGGAAAGATGATAGAAGGGCGAAAGCACTATGGAAGGAAGACTGAAGAAAAGAGGAACTAAGGTTGACAAAAGGACGAGAGCATTATCGAATGAAAGTTGAAGGAAAGATGATGGAAGGGCAAAATCACTATCGAAGGAAGGCTGAAGAAAAGAAGAAGAAAGGATGACGAAAGGACGAAGGAAGGACGAAAAGCACTATCGAAGGAAGGATGAAGAAAAGAGGAAGGAAGGATGATGAAAGGACGAAGGAAAAACGATAGAAGGGCGAAAGCACTATGGAAGGAAGACTGAAGAAAAGAGGAACTAAGGTTGACGAAAGGACGAGAGCATTATCGAATGAAAGTTGAAGGAAAGATGATGGAAGGGCAAAATCACTATCGAAGGAAGGCTGAAGAAAAGAAGAAGAAAGGATGACGAAAGGACGAAGGAAGGACGAAAAGCACTATCGAAGGAAGGATGAAGAAAAGAGGAAGGAAGGATGACGAAAGGACGAAGGAAAAACGACTGCATTATCAAAGGTATATCGAAAGTACTTTCCAAAGAATGACAGAAATAGGGTGAGAAGTGTGAGAACAGTCTCGAAGGAATGACGACGATACTCCTGAAAGCCCAACAGAGGGAGGATAAAGGAGTGCCAAGGACACTCCCGAAGGACAGACAAAGACATACAGTAGCGGACAAAATAGTCACCACTTCTTTGATTTGCTTTATTTTAGTTATTTTTTAACATCAACTTGGAACTGTGTTATGTGTTTAATATACATATTTTGATTGATAATTTAAAGCTGTATAAAACCCAGTTAAAATTGAACTTATGTAACAAACAAAAAAATTTTATGACATTGAACAGGATAACACATTTTTGGGCCCGACAGAGGAATTATCATTTTTGGTATTCTTTTAGAACGTTCTAAAAGCAGAAACTGCACTCACGAAATATCAGATTTTTTATTACTTTTCAAAAGTGGTAACTTTTTAACAGCTTTAAAAAGGACATTGTCGATTAAATAAATTCAACTTTAACTGGGTTTTATACAATTTTCAATTCTAAAATAAAACAAGAGTGATTTCGGCGCGTTAGTTCGGTCAGTGTATAATAATAGAAGCTGAGGTCGTGGACATAATCATGCTTGAATTGTTACCGATATTGTTTGATATGAATTTTGGTATTATGTTATTTGTTCTACATTTTAATAAAAATAATTTCCTGTTACTTATCTTGAGGAGGTGAATTCTTTGATTAGAAAGGTCCTTGAGGTTTCTTATAGTTTCTGCCAAACTTCCTTGAAATTGATTTGAAAAAACTTTCCTTTGTTGTGGATTGTGTAACGGTTTCGCCTTTCATTTTAAAATAAAGTAATAACATTATTACTTAATTTTCAATTCTCTATCAAAATACCTATGTATATTGGGCACATGCTGCAGTTTTGAGTTGATATTAAAAAATAATAAAGGTAGAGTGGATCGAAAAAGTGGTTACTTTTTTGTCCCCTACTGTAGGTACTCAAAGGAATGATCAAACCCCACTTCTAAAAGAACAACAAGAGAAAGTCGACGATAGTGTCAAAGAAACGAAGAAAACACTCGCCGAAGACCGACGAAGGATGGACGGAAATACTTTCGAAGGAATGGCAAAGGAAGAACGAAGACACTCCCGAAGGAATGATGAAGGGTCCTGCAGAAGTTGGCGAGCTACTACCCTTCTCTTCCTCCCCCGCCCCTTCCCGACAGACTTTCCACCCTCGGCCCACGTCTGTCTTCTAATTTCCAGCGTTTCGACAACCGTTCAATTTTCGCAATTTACGAGGCCGGTTAACCCCCCTCGACCTTTTTCTTCGGCGAAGAATGATTTAGTATTTCAAGTAATGAATAGGGCGACTGAGTTAGGGGGTCTTCGTCGCGTGCTCAAGTACTCCGTTCACGATTTCACTTGTACTACGTACATATAGATATTGCGTAATCGGCGAATGAGTTGTGGAATTGAATGAAGAGAGGCCTGGGTTGGTTAACAAGTGGAGGATTTATTGTTAATGAAGTAGATAGGAATGTGTTGAGCAGGTGGGAGGGGAGGTTCTCTTGTGGAGTTATTAGATAATTTGTAGTTAATTTAAAAGGTAACATCTAAGTTTACCATACCGGATACTGTTGTTAGTTTTATTCGGGTGTTTCTATAGGTTTGAAGTTATACATACAGGGTTCAATGGATTTTGGGGGATTTTCAGAGTGTCAGGAAGTAGATCCTAAAGGTTCTGGGACTGTAAGTAGATTTGGAGGGTTCTGAGGGTCTTCGTAAGGTTTAGAGGTTACAGTAGGTTCTGTTGGTTCCAGACTCCAGTGATGGGCAAAAAATGATTTTAAATAAAAATTTATGTACATTTTCGTTTAATATAATATTTCTTCTATTAACCAGGAGAGATTTGTAGGTGCTCGCCACGATTGCATCGGTTTTCAGATATGTATTAAAGGATGGAAAAATAAGAAATTTGTATTCTGCACATTTAGGGGGTGAAACCGCCCTTCAAAGTTCATAAGAAGAGATACAAAAGTGGCTGATGAACATCATCCATACAGCAAGTTATGACGCAAATGAAATTTATATCAAGTCTTATTCAACACAATGTCATAATATTCTTTAAACTAACAATAGGAACTCTTGTACCTCTTATTATAAAGAAATTAATCAAACGAGCCAAAATAAAAAAACTCGCAGGTAATTGTTCTTTTTCGGTCCTCTGAAACATATCCAAAATCCAATGCAATCGCAGGCGGACACTTATGTAAAAACCTCTCTTTGTAAGTAAATACGGGGGTTCTGGGATTCCACATAAATTTGGAGAGTTCTGAAGGTCTTCGTAAGTTCTGGAGGTTTCAACAGGTTCTACGGGTTCTGGGACTTCAAGTAGATTCTACAAGTCCTGCAACTCCAAGTACATACATATTATACATTCGAGCAGTCCCGAGAGTCTCAGTAGATCCACGCCTGTAAAGATCTCCATATCAGTAGGGGAGACCGGTGCAAAGTGAACCTCGGAGTAAAATGAGCTTTCTTAATTTATTCTTTAACAATAGAATATATTTGTGCGTGTAATACCACAATGATAATTATGTACATTCAGATACCGAGAAATGAAAATTCATTTAAAAAATTAAAAATGAAGTTTTAAATGAACTTTTCAATTTAGATTTTTGGATAAATGAGTCTTAAATGTGTTATTTTAACTCTAATTTTTTTCTGCGTGTTTATAACAAGCTTGCAAACATACATATACACGCCCTTGAGAAAACATTAATCATAACATTATTAAATAATTAATTTTCCACTGAGGACACATTCGGGGTAAACTGAGCTGCAAAGAAAAGATGCGCGAGTGATGGTATAAGTACGTATTTTATTAATAATTATGTATGTATTTGTTTTAGTAATAATATATCAGACTGTTCATGTGAACAAAGTTCATTTAAAAACTAATTTTCACAAGAAAATGTGTTTACACAAAGTACAAACTTACAAAGTACAAAGTACAAATTACAAATTTTTAACGTTAAACTTATATTAATGAAAAATATTTTTAAAATAATAGTTTAAATAGTTAAAAAGTTTTAATAAAGTTAATTTTATAATTGTATCCTTCATATATGGGATAAAGTGGTCATTTTGGCATTTTCTTTTCAATTTGCATCTTAAAATACTTTAAGTTTATTTTAAGTATTCCTATTCGTCATTTATCAATAGCAATATTCAAACTATAATATAAATCTATTTCCCCACATTTTTATTGCAAGGGAAAAATTTTATTCAACTTTAAAATTTCCCCGTCCCACTTTGCCCCAGCCTCCCCTACATTCGGAAGGTTCAGTGTCCAGGAGTTCCAAAACCTTGAGCTCACTGACATGCTTGGAACCTTCTACAGCTAACAGACTCCTAGAACCCCCTGAACCGATTCAGAAGCTCAAATCCCTCAAGCTCATAAAACATTCCATACCTCTGGTATCCCACAAACTTATCGAGATCCGTGGAACCCCAAGAATCCACTTTGATCTCAGAAACCTTAGAAAACTTACGAAGAGCCTTGGAATCCCATGAACCTACCGATACCTCCGGTATCTTAAGAACCAACCAAGGCCTCTGGTACCCCCATAACCTACATGTATACACTCCAGGAACACCAAGAACCCACCACGTTCCCCGAAATCTCCCAACTCCAGTATACCTAAGCTGTGAACTGTTGAAGATCATTAAAATGTCCCCAAAAGGTTCAAGTTTCTCAATACAGTGTTTTAAGAACCCACAATCTTCCCTAGCATCGCTCTTCTAAGCTGCCGAGCTCCCAATACCAGCCTCTAAGAATCTATACCATCTCTGCATGCCCACCATTGCCAATCCTGCCTTCTAACTTCTAAGCGTCCACTGTCATCACTATCGACTACCAAGCTCCCAGGCTACGCACTCTCTTCAATCCCTCGGACTCGTCCAACTGAAACTTTCCATCCCAACTGTACTCTGAATGGCGTGTTAATACTACCCACCGCGATCTACAAGTACCGTCGTCCTCTAGCGATGAATTTTTAGCATCGATCTCCCTCCACCGTGGCTGCCCACTCACGATCCAGGCCCCCACCCATATATTTAAGGATTTGTAACTCTTATTCCTAATGGGCAGCGCGCGTAATACGCCCATTTAAATCGCTCCGGCTAATTAAAATAATCGCCCGGCTCGGAAGGCCAGCTTTTTGCAGCCGGTCAAGATAACAGATCGCGGCGGCGGTTCTTTTTTTTTTCTTCGACGGTCCGTTGCCTCGCGAAAAACCACCGACTCCGGTGAATTAACTTAACGACAAATTGGTATTGCACGTATCTCGGGCGGAAGGGGAGCGGGGCACATCGTTTCGAGCGTGATGATGATGATGATCGATGCCGTACGAGGGGATCCACGGTGGAATTATACTCGCGTTTCAGACGAGCGGCGCGGCGGCCCGAGGAGAGGCCGCTCGCTGCACAGGGACGACGACTGGTCGGGCAAAAAACACGCTCGCTCCGAAGACCGGACCTCTCTGGAACATCGCGGAGGCAGAGAAACTCGCTCCTCCGGCCGCGGAGCAGCCTCTCGTTGTATCCTTATTCCTGGGAAAACTCTCTCTCTGGGAAACCGTTTTCCACGAATACGTCGCGACGGAGTAGCGTCGCGCACCGTCGCGCAGGGAGACGAGAATGCTTTATTTATTTGGACATCAGTGTTTAAATTTTGTTCTATAGCTTCATTAAATCTTTAGTAAGTGTTCGTAGCAGTAGAAAACACAAAGAAGTAAGATTGTATTTACGTTAGGTTTGATCCAATTGTATAGGAATCTGAACTGTGTGAAATTTTAGTCTTTTTGTCTTTCAGTTGCACCACTTTAAACAATTATTGCCTAAATCCTATTACTTTATCAGTTCTCAATATTTTACATATAACTGAGTATCTTAATATTAATGATTTTGAACAAAAAAGATTCTGAATTAACTTGGATATTATCACTAAAATGCCGATCAAAGTAGAATGACACCTTAACATTCACTTGGAAATTAATCAAAATTCATCCGAAGACCCCTGAAAATTTCCTTCCCTCCCTTCAAAAATCCTCTCAAACTTCAAAGTTCAATATTCCAAAAACCCACATAAACGCACCAATAAATGAACACTTAAGGCTAATAAATGAACACTATTATAAAATTATGTTTGCAGCGCGATTGATTCCACGTGGTGTAAAAATTGTTTAGATATGAAGCAGGAAATTAAATGAAGTCTATAATTAATTATTTGCTTGTTTTAATAACTTATTTTATTCATTTTAAAATAAAATACCCATTCACTGGTACGTGTTCGTTTACTGGCAAGTACATTCACCTCTATTTTCCCTTCCACCTTGGATACTACAAATACATACGTTCACGCCGCCATTTATTTAACAATAACGCAGGTACACGAGCTGCATATTCCAATGCTCCCTACACAACTCGTTCGTTCCGTCGCCATGGTTTTATGTATCATCAGCGGGATTGTTAAAAACCTAATGCATTTTACCCGACCGCTATCTTGGACCCGTTCCAGCGACTGAAATCCACATTAACGAGTGAATCGTTAACGCACATTAAGTGACATGCCTTTATTTAGATCGGCGGATATCGTTCGGAAATGCAAATAACACGAGCCTGGACCGTGTCCGCGGTCCGCCGGCTCCTGATGGTTTACGATCGCGCGACGACGGTAGACAACAGCAAGATATTGAGCCGTGTAGTGGCTAACATAATTAAAGAAGGCGAGAATTATCGAATCCTCGAGGGAAGACACACGTCCGGAATGCTTTAATAAGCGGCGCGGAGATAAACGACGGCAGTACCTTATTACCGACGAATATTCGAGCGGTCATTAGTTGGCGAGGATGTTTACGGCGCGAATTATTTTTCAATCCGCTTTATCTCTTAATTATGATCGTTTCGAGCGAAAACGGCGCTCCTTTTCCAGGCGTAAACAGATAATTTCGCTGAAATATGGGCGAAATTCAATTAGCTGCTGAACTCGATCGCGTGTAATTTAGATACCTGCGTTTATTGCACGGTTCAACGCGAATCTATGGATGCTTGGCATGTGACAGTTCCAGTAGGAACAACAAGGTATCATTTTATTATTCAAAATGTCCATAAGGGTGGACCTTATTTTTCGACTTTCAAATTTTGTCGGGTTAACTCTCAGGATTGTGTCATTGGGGGAAAACATAATGTGTGCAAAATTTGAAATCGATCGGAGGAGGGGCAACCGTGCCACATCGAATTTGAAATTTTTTATTTTTGAAACTTGTTTTTCTACATTGTAGTGTATCGTTACCTAATATACGTGTTTGTATATCGTTGAATTTGTATTTTTACGCTCTGTAACAGTATGGAATCAAAGTATAAGATTAGTTAAAAAAAAATCTTGTTCTTGAAATCTCGTAAATTTACCTTCAGAAAAAAAAATTTTCGTTGGCATTATTTTTACCATGTCGAACAGTGCAACTTTTGTCTAAGAAATTTTTTCATATATTTATAAATAACAGATTTCAAAATTTTAATGGAATAACCGATACTTTCATTAATACACTCTTCCAACAGATTTTATAAATGTAGATTCTCTTCTAGAGCCCTAGTTTTTAAAATAAATTGAAAAATATCTGCAAAAATTGATGCATTTCGGGTGTACTTTTCCCTTTAAACTGTTATTTATAATTATATGAAGAAGAAAATGTAGACGAAAGTTATACTGCTCGACAACGTAAATACAATGCCAACGAAAAAAGTATTTTTTGATATAAAAAATGTATATTAACAATATATTACACTGAAGAAAAACGAGTTACAAAAATAAAAAAATTCAAATGCGATGAGGCACGCATTATTTTTCCCCTCAATGGCACAATCCAGGGGAGGGGGAGGTGTCCCCATCAAAAATTTCAAAATTATTTTTCGACAAGAGTAACTAAGGTCCACCCTTGTGTCCACCTTAATTAAAGTACCTCAGCCTTCAATTATTCTAAGCAGTAAGTACTTAAACTCAACAATCCTAGGTGGCCTCCCAATCTCCCCCCACCCTGCATACCCACTTCAACCAAGATAAGGCCCATCTTGACTCACTCGAGTAATTATCCAACGCCCCTCGCCATCCCAGGAGCAATGATCTAATTTCAAAATTCCAAATCTGGTCGTATCCATCTCAATCCCTCTCGACTGCATACTCCGCCCTCTGCAACCCCTGCAGCGGATCCCGGTCCCCCAAAGTCGCCCGTTTTCGGATCGATCGTTGAAGCCAATCGCTAGACAGAGAGTAGGTACTCGGGGACACGGACGAGCGCGATTTACGAGCAGTCGGCTTAAACCTCGTCCTGAAGATCCTCCTCTTTCAGGTTGTGCTCCTTACTTACGCAGCCACTGCCCCCCTCCCTCTATCCCTGTCCTCCCCGCTGCTTTGAATCTCTGCTGTTCTCTCGTCGACTAGAAGCAGAACCTTCCCCCCCTCTCCGACGATAAACCCTCTCATCGGCGACGAGGGCTTATCGCCTCGAATTATCCGGAAAGCCACGTCGAGGAAGAACCGAGGGAGGAACGATGGAACGGAGAACGGGAATGTATATATACCTGGTCGGGATATAAAAGGGGGGGGGGGGGAAGGGCAGATCGTCTGCGAAGCGGCGTCGTTTGTCCTACGATCGGGACGACGGGCGGGAGTCCTCGACGAAATCGAGCGAGCTTCAAGGTTTTGAAGATCCGCTCGGATAGCACGGCTCATTTGAGCCGTCGCCGCTCGATCCGGGAAACGAGGCCCAGCGTGCTTTACGGGGACGTAATCCTGGGGAGAGGGGCGCTAACGGTGGTGGATGTTAGCTGAACGGTTTGTATTCGATGGTACTTGGAGGCTGGGTGTTGGTAACGGCGGGAGTGGGCGTGGCGGGGACCACCGATTGGGCCCGACGGGGTATACAAATAGTGATCCAAAGAGAGTTCAAACTGTGAACGCTGAGAGAAGTGAGATAGTTGCACTGGAAAGTGAGATAGTTGCATTGCCGGTTAAAAAAACGGGGTCGGGCTTGAAAATTTTGCGAGGCCCAAAAGAATCTTCTAAATTTTATAATGATAAGTATCTATGTATAGGGTCTCATAGAAAAAGCGGAAGCATATATTTTTACAGAACATTTTGCACTTAAAAGAGCAATATTTGAAGAACATTTTGTAATTTTTTGTAGAAAAATAAAATTGTAATAAAAATACAACGTCATCCTAGAAGCCTTTGTAAAGACGGTGAAGCAAGATATTTCAAAAACTACTACACCAATGTTTCTGAAATTTTAGGAGCTTATTTTTTTTTTAGTATAAATCTACTGAATGTTAAAAATTGCGTCGCCAACGGACTGGACATAAACCCCTATAACTCTGTTATTTGCTGCTCTTTTTTTATAAATTCTTTTTGTGTCTACCTTAATCTGATAATACAATATCCTGAAAGTTAAAGAAAGATCAATTAAATACTTTCTTTACAAAAAAAATCCCGAAAAGTTACACCAGGCTCCCCCCACTTCATCGCGGGCCCACAAGGCCCACTTGCCTCCGAGCGAGCTGACAGCCTGGCCAATCCGCCGCTGCACGAGGGACCATGCTATAGTTGCTACCACTGGGTACAAAGGATAAAATAGTGATTAAAAGAAGTCCTCGAAAAAACAAACGAAAAAAAGTCCATTTTCCCCGTCTGGGAAATCTGCATCGCACTTTGCTTTAGCGTCTACGAAATTGCGCCCTCGATTGCGTCCGCGAAGGTGGCCGTCCACGTATCACGGGCGAAAGTTGCCGTTTAAGGGTCCTGGGTTGTAGTTTAACGCGAGTTTGAGAGCGAAAGTCATTTCGACCCTCGGAAGAATCGGGGGTAGGCGGCCACTCCCCACCCCCGGGGCGCGCGTCGACAGCGTTGCGGGGCTGTGCCGGAAGGGTGAAAAATTGTAGGGACTTATTAAACGGAAAAGTTGGCCGAGTGGAGAGAAACCAGACGGGACAGCAGAGCCCGCGTGATATATGTGTGCCCATCGGGCAAGAAAGTTTTGACGAGCGAACGACTGCCTTCTGCGTTATTATTGGCGATAAATTATCGTGGCGAGCGAGCACGGGGAGGGGCAGCGATACAACCTCGAATCTGGGGTGTAAACCTGGCGAGGAGAAACGCGCGATCGTGTTTACGATTTAATTGCCACCGGGTACGTGCTTTAATTCTGTGCCCGGGAAAAGAAATACATTATATATTCTTTGATAGTCACTCTTGTTATCGATCTCGGATCTTTGAGCCCATTAGGATCATTAATCATCGTTCGACGCGCGGACTGGTGTCTGCAGTTTATGAGTTAGAGCATTCATGTTTTTAAGTAGAAATTAGACTACTTCACTGGGTTCTTGAACGCGAGGCGCACACCGCGTGCGGGATTTCGTTAACAGTATGTTTTACACGTAGTCGCTGGACGCCTATAGGCGTTTCTCGCACGGGGTGCATATATTGAACGAAAGTGTATACTGAAGAGTTAATTTGTTCACTGATAATAGAGTAGGTAACTGACAAAGGGAACTTCTAAGTAAAAATATACTGGTCTCTTATAAAGTAACTATGCAACTGGATTTAAACAAAACAAAAAGAAATTAAAGTTACTTCTGTTCGAATTTCCATATTTTTTTCTGTATGTCTATAAAATCCCATTGTGTATCATATCAACTACTTAATTAAGGGTATCTACTAGGACGGAGCGATACTATATGTATAGGCGAAAATATAAATTTTAATTTTCCATAGCCCTGGATGCGGGATACTTAGTTGCCTTTTGATTAACCAAATACAACTAAATAAATTTTGTAAAATATTCATGTCTGCAGGATCCTTTTTTTAAATGTAAAAATTCACGATGTGAATCTTATTTTTTAAAATTTTAAGAAAAAAAAGGAACCTGCAAACATGAATATTTTTTCAAAATTTTTTTACAGTTATGTTTGGTTAATCAAAAGACCACTACCCCGCACCCAGGCCAACTGAGAATTCAAATTTCAATTTTCTAATTTACTAAACACCAATCAAAATACTCAAAAAATAGGTAATTTTTAGTGTTTAATTTAAAAAGAAAAGTAAACGTCATAGTGTTAAAAAACTTGTTAGACTGATTTAGAAAGAGGAAGATTACTTTACCAGGTTCATCGAACTGGCCACCAGGTGTGACACAACTCATCCCCAAAGTGACCAAAGTCCAGGTTCAAAACTGAACGAATATAATCCTGGACATGCGTGGGTTTGCTTCGCACGAGGCTTATCTAGATTTATATCGTAATAACGATATCGAATTGCCCGTTCCACTACTCCCATATTGGGCCTGATTAGAACCGCGCTCGTATCGAACGGAAACGCGTAGGTTCCCCGTACTGTTATTAGAGAGCGATTGTTTATCGGGAGGTAGGGAGGAAGTGAAATCGTACGTTCGCGAAAAACCCGAGGCTGTACGTGACTTACGCGGAAATTGTTGTGCTGCGAAAGATTCGCGAGTGCACAAAAGCTGGGAAACGGGGAATACTTAAATATACTATTGTTCGATTCTGCGAAAGTGGCACTGGTCCAAATTCACTGCCTTTTACAGTTCGTCACTCGAGTAATTGTAATTGATGCGACCTACTTCCCTGAATGGATGGAGAGTCATTACCCCAATTAGTCGATGGATACAACGTTTCGCTGGAATCCACCTTTGCGGTGAATCAGATCTTCGCTTCAATAGAAGCAGTTTCTCATTAGAACTATCCTACTGTATTTGATGATTAAATCCGGCTGTAGTAACAGTTTTTATATAAGTAGATACGTCTGTTAACTAACTCAGACCTGTTTGACTTTCAAAGTGATTCTTCTTCGCAAGATTTCACAAAGTCGTGACTCGAAAAACTCAAGAATAATAATAATAATAAATAATAATAATAAAATCTTAATCTATAAAGCAGAAAGTGTTTGTGTGTTTGTCTGTCGCCTAAGAACTTTCGAATGGTAAAGTCTGAAGTCACGAAATGTGTCCCAGCTCATGATGCCTAGCTAATCCAGATGAATTACACTATTTCACAAAAAACATAAATAAAAATTCTTTTTTAATAAAACCAGAATCTAAATTTCGGACGAAGCCGAGTAGTAAAGCTAGTACCTTATAATTCTGGAGGATTATTAAGTTATGACTCGAATAGAGATGATAGAAAGGTGGAGCTAGAGAATCTGGAGCAGAAATTACACAGAACAGGGAATGCAGAAAGCAGAGGAAATGGCTAAAATAAGAGGTGGAGAGTAGAGAGAATAGGAAAACAGATAAAAATAGCCGGGACACGGGGAATAATATAGACAATAGGCAGATGAAGAGCAGGGAGGGGGGAGTGTGATAGAGACACCAGAAGCCACAGAGAGCAGGATTGATAGAGAGGATGGTAGAGGGGGGATGGGAGAAAAATATGGCAAGAAAGACTGAGCTAAATTAAAGGGCGTCGCGAACAAAGGCGGATGTGCCTCGAGAGCAAAACAGCAGCGCGTGTAGGTGCTGGATGCTGTATAGCCGTGTTACAAGGAGGGGGGAGGATGGGGGGGGGGGGGCGACGGTGGTGGTCGGAGGCGGCGGGGGTGTCTACGTTTGGCTCTTCGCCTCGGATCAAAGCGCGTGGCTCTGGTCTCGGCTGACGGGAATAGAGATGGAAAGCGAGATTCCGCGGTGAATTTCAATGCGTTCGCGCGATTCGTGCCTGGAAAGCCATTTTCGGGCCGAGGGAAAAGGGAACGCGAGCAGGTAATACACGCCACGAGGGGGGGAGCTGCGAAGAGGGAAGGCAGGGAGGATGGAGCTGAGAGTAGAGAGGAGAGCTGAGGGTGGAGGAGAGAGTCGAGGAAGGAGAGACGAGAGAGCTGAGAAGAGGGAGGAGAGAGAGCTGAGAAGGGAGAGAAAAAAGAGTTGAGACGAGAGAAAAGAGCTGAGAGGAGAGAGAAAAGAGAGTTGAGAAGCCAGAGAAAAAAGAGTTGAGACGAGAGAACGAGAGTTGAGAAGGTAGAGAAAAAAGAGTTGAGACGAGAGAAGCGAGAGTTGAGAATAGAGAGAAAAGTGAGCTGAGAGGAGATAACAGGGAGGAGAGCTGAGACCAGAGAGCAGAGACAAAACAGAGAGCAGAGAGCAGAGCTAACAAAGAGGAGAGAATTAAGAAGAGAGAACTGAGAGCAGCGAGAAGAAAAGGCAGAAAAAGCACAAATACGAGAGCGGAGAGCAAAGGAGAGCAGAAAGGGGGTGGCAGGGTCGAAGACACAGGGAGAAGGATGAGGGGTGAGTGGGCGATTCATGGATCAGGAAAATTAAAGACAAGGACGGAATCGGCCCAGCACGTGGGGACGACGATCGATCCTCCTGCTCGGCCCAGGAAGGATAATAGAAGGACCCGTCATAGGCAGCCAGGAGGCAGGTGCACGTAGAAAATGCCAGCGCAGCCGTGCATGTCGATGAGGAAATCGAGACTTATGCAAATAACACGCGCGGGGAAAAGGGGAACGGCGAATCTTTGCCTCTTCCGTTACCGTTTCCCGTGACAATTACACCAGGCGCGCGCCCGCTTGTTCTTCGGTTACGGCACAGAGGGAATCGGAATGGGGATTACACGGTGCAGCAGGAAATACGAGTATGCATATGTGGTCGAGGGGAAACAGACGCCAGGGTTTTTATGGGGAATTAGGAGGGGTGCCCGAATCGACCTCAACTGACTTTACAGCGGCAGTGTTTTTGATTCCTCAGGCTGGATGGTATGCGGTAGAAATTCGGAGCGGATGCTACCTACAGGGAGGATTTCGGTAGATTTTTCATCCTTCATCAGTGTTCTTGCAAACCTCCACTTGGATACTTGAATAGCAATCTCCAGTAGATGTAGTTAAATGTACTTGAAAGCTTTCCTCTGTTTAAACCTAAACTATGCTATTTAGATAATACCTATGCTGACAAACTCAACTATTCCAGAATTCCTCTTCCTTTCTTCAAAGCGCATGGCCACCGACACTGCGTCGGAATAACTTCCTTTTCACTTTCCGACAATAATTTGTAAACCTTTTTATATAAAAGGGTGCTCTCATCGGTGTAATAAAGTAAAATAAAAATAGCGAGGGTAACAAAGTCAATTTTTGAACCCCCTAGCGCACTCTTAATTCGTTTGCAACACATTTCTGCGTGCAAGACACTAAATACTAAATTCAAACCTCCATTTCCGATTCCCTAATTTGGCTTCTTTCTCTGTTATACCTTCCCAGGACGCATTTGTCTGAAAATCGTACCTAGCTTCTTCAAGAAAATAGGATCCAAAGATGATTTCCACATCCCTTCACGTTCCTCCACCCAGTGAGTGCTTATTATAGTGCCTATCCGAGATATAGTGACTTAGGTGTGAAGTCCCTCAGCGGGGTCTTAACCGACGCAAAATAGAACAGAAATTTCTATTAGTGCCCCGGTTTTGTCCTGGTCTTCTCTAAATACAGTCCTGCAGAGGTAGTAGGGGGGCACGTTCAGCGGCCAGTACCCAGCAGGGTGTCGATTAAGACCCCGCTGAGGGACTTCCCACCCAAGTCACTATATCTCGGATAGGCACTATACCTCCATCGCATGTTCCCTCGCAAAAGTGACGAAAGCTTGAAATTGACCGATCCCCTTTGGAAATCCACCTTGCACGTAACGAGGACATTAAAAAGACGGACAACCGTGACCTCTTAGCCGCCCATAATACGCCCCGATCAGCCTGAGGAATAATAAGCACTGTACCACGCAACGATCAGTTTCCGCAGCTGTTATCTCCGCTCGTTAGCCAGTGCGCCCTTCCATCGAATTCCATCCGATCGAATCCTCCGCCGTTCCCCGCTGAAATACCTCCAAGATGATCTGGATCGCGATCGATCACGCGAGGTCTCGCTGGCCCAAGCCAGGCGTCACGCGAGACCACAGTCTTCCGAGCGGAGGAGGGGGGGGGATTCACGGCTGACGGCGGGCCACACGCGTTCTCGACGGCAGAAGGCCTTTGAAAAGAAGCCATTCCACCCCAGCCTGGACGTAAAACAGTTTACGGATAATCGACGGTACCAACACCCTCGGAATCGGTGCGCACAGCTCGCGACACTCCCGGGAAAGTTGGCGGTAGGTGTTCCGAGGAGCGAAGGAGGACTCGAAGACCGAATCACGGAGGGCCACCCTCCTCCCACCCCCTCCCTCCCCTTCATCCACCCCGGTTTACCATAAGAATGGTCCCCATTATCCCGTAGATCCGCGCCGGGAGATATTCCAAGTGGAGAATGGCCGAAGCCAGCTAAGGGGCTGGTGACAGATGCTCTGTATGCAAATTCCCGAGCACCCGTGAAAACCCCATAACACGCCATCCTCCCGCTGATTCCGCCCCCTCCCCCCTCGCGCCCTCCCCTTTCCACCTGCTCCCCTCTTTACCACTCCTTCAACATTGCCGTTCTCGAAGCCAAGACGTTCACCGTGATAAAGACTTTTCCTCTTCCTCCCCTCTCCCTCCCTCTCTCTCTCTCTCTTTCTTCCTCTCCCTCCTTCACTCTCTTTTATATCGTCCCTGTCTCTCTCGTTCAATCATCTTCACTCGCGCGTCCCCCTCCCCCGAGTCTCACTCTTCCCCTCCGTCCCCTTTGTCTACGGTCGCCGCCGTCCTTGTTCGAAGCTGTGGGAACCCCGCGCACGGAGTCCCCCTCGCTCGCGCCCGCTCCGGAGCTGTTCCACGCCGAGCACCTCGGCGGGAACAAAGGGAAAGGGAGAGAGCGTATCTCGAAGACGGGAAAGGCGTTAATTGAAAGGAGCGAGGGCACGGCCCAATAAGATTTCGTCGTTTCTTCTCGACGAGAGCGTCCAGCGCCAATTTCCTCGATCCTCGCGCTGTGGAAGATGGCTCGCCTTAAGCTCTCCTCCCCGCTTGCTGACCCTCCGTGTCAGTACACTCGGGGAAGAAATTCGCTGCGCGGGGCGAATCCTTTCCCCTGCACGGGGTCGATTGTTCCTTTGCTTCGAATTTAGTGGGCCACTGACGGGGAAGTTCGCTTTTTTTCAAACTACGCAGGTTGTTTGGACGGGAATACGTTCCCACCACTAATTTTAAACAATTTTATTAGATATTTTTATAGAGCATTCGGAAACATTCACTTATCTTTATAACAATTTTTTTATATCTGCTGTAGTTTTCTAGATATCGGTGCTGGGAAATAGAAAAGCACTCGTTAATCTTTGGGGGTATTTTCACCCTGAAGAAAAAAATTTCCTAATACTTCTATTGAGGTCCTCTACAAACCTGCGCAGTTAAAAAAAAAGAAAACCGAATGGTCGGATAACCGGATTTCCCTTGAGAGAATTCTCCGAGAACGTAGAGATCGTGGAGAATTTCCTGTGCTCATCTAATTCTCGTTTTTCATCTAAACGTCAAAGAAACTAGTGACTAAAGTACCTAGTTCTTATTAATAGGGAGATTAATCTTATTTTTCCTTTTATTTTTTTTTACGAGATCTTGTGAGTCATTAATTTTTGTTTGCTTTAATAATATCGTTTCTCGCGTTTTCACGTTTTTGTGTACAAAATAGTGTACGTCTACTTTCCCCCTTTTTCTGCTGTAATAAGATAGCGTTGAAGCTACCGCTAACGCCCTCTAAGTCGCCCGTTACTTGGCGCGCCCTAATGGTCCTTTTTTAGACGCCCGAAGAAATTAATTGAATAACTGTATTAATACCACCGTTCGAAGGTTGAATTCCCCCAGTCAGTCCCCAGCCGTTCCCCCCTCCACCGCACCCCGTCGGCGCTCTAATCGTTGCCGGATTCGTGACTGGCAGTTTAGATGTGGGCGACAGCGGCAAGACGTGGCCTGTCTTGAAATTAATTTAATTAGCGGTCGGCGTAGAGCCAAACTTTGGTCAAACGATCGTTAATCGCACCTGTCGTTACCGTGATCCGACAACCCCCTCACCAGTCGCTACTTATCGCGCCACCGGTTACGAACGATCCTTGTCCTCGTTGGTAAAATGATTTCAGATTTCACATAACAACTTTGGTCATTTAAATGACGTTTCAACTTGTTAATTCGGTAGATATACCTTCCAGCTTTCAGCATTGTTACGAGGATTCATAATCTCGCAGTGAAAGCATAAATAGTTTGTTACTTTCAAGCTTCGAGCTCGGAAATTCCACCATCACTGTACGCCACGTGCGGAAACACAGTTCTCCTATCCTTTATTCACACTCCCCGGACGCCCTTAGGCGTTCACGGCATAGCTTGCCCCCATCGCGCTCGAAGGGTTAACAGATGGCGCTAGAGTCGCGTTACGCAATCGGTACTCGAGTACCCGATACCGATTGAGAAGACCGTGTCCCCCGAAGCTGCAACCTGCTTTCGCAGCACCTCGGAAAGCGCATCCTGGCGACCAACTTCCCCTCCCCTCCACTTCACGCAGCCGCCTATACTTACCGTCGCTTCTCCACTTCTCCGTTGAAAACGCCCGTCGAAGTGTACGCAGAATGCCTCGCGAAATCAAGTGCACAAAGGAGAGAAAGGAGAATCGAGATGGGAGGGCGCTCACGGCGTTCGAGGGTTAGAACGAGGCCGAGGGACGGGAGGATGGCCGCGAAATGGTCTCTCGACTTAATACAGCGAGAGCGAGCGAGACGGAAGGGGTAGAGGGACGGAGCTGCAGACCCGACGGATGAAATTTCATCGCGGGAATTCAATTAAAAGTAATATACCGAAGGGTCGGATTGCTGGGAGAAAAAGCAGTCGCGCGCTGATGGATAGATAAGTAAACACGTGAATAGACGGACAGATTTATCATCAGGCCCTCGTTTAACGTCTCCATTAAGCAGCGCGGGGATAGATGGCGGACGGATCGCGCGGGGAACGGAAACGGGGATTGCGCTCGCTGTTCGCTTGTCGTCTCTTTCAACGTTGTACCTCTTTCGCTCCGCGTACTTTGCCCCTTCTTTTTCACCTGTCTATTTTTGCGTCGCGCGTGGTCATATAAGGAGAAACCATTAGAGAAGTAGAGTTTTAGTGGGCCCGTGAGACAGATGTTAGATTGGAATACAAGCCCGCTGATGATCCTCACCGCCGTTGTGTACACAGTAGCGGGGAAGCAGCGAGTGCGGCGCTCGTAAATAAGTTCTTAAAGGACACTAAGGCTTTTACATTGAAATCCTGATCCCATCGTCGCGTATATTGAAGAAGTTGTAAAACTCGGAATTACGGCGCCAGCCACGAGCGGAACGATCGGTGGGTTATTAATTTCAAAGGTAAAGTCGCGCGCGCGCGCAAGCGGGACGGTAACGAATTCGACCGAGCGTATCTCGTTGTAAATGCCTCTATGTTCGCATTAACGGACATCCAGTCGACGACTAGCGTCGACAACTTCTGCTGGCCGAGACCGTTGCGTGCGCTGGCGCATGAACACGTAGAATGTGAAGCCAATGAAGATAACGTGGATGGCTGCGAAACGTGTAGAACCAGAGTCTACCGTATAATTATGGATAACGTGTGTATAAGGATTACACGTGTATACGCATTTTCTGCGGATGGCGAGGGGTAGATATTATTGGAATATTTTCGAGAATTGTTCTGGTGAGATGAGAAGCGAAGGTAGGAGACTGGGTGAAGTGAATTGAAACATGGGGAATGGAGGAGGGATGGGGTAGAAGTTGAAGTAGATGTCGTGGTCCATTGTCGAATGGCAATTGAAAAGCTGGGCATTAAGCTGCGTTCCCACGTGCTTAATTTATGTTAATATATACTAGTTTGAGCCACTTTCCTACATGGGAAATACGGAATCAAGATCAGTTAAAGCCATATTTCCACATGTGGAATGCACGATGCAGAATATGTGTATCTTAAGCCAGGTTCCTATGTGCTTAATTTATGTAAATAACATTGTGCTACATGATCAAAGCCACCTTCCTACGTGTGAAATACGTGATGCAGATCTGTTAAAGCCATATTGCCACATGTGGATTACACGATACAGAGTATGCCTTAAGCCACGTTCTCACATGCTTAATTTATGTAAACAACATTGTGCCACCTACTTTAAGCCTTCTTTCTACATGGGAAATACGGGATCAAGATCAGTTAAAACCACATTTCCACATGTGGAATGCACGATGCAGAATATGCCTTAAGCCACGTCCTCACGTGCTTAATTTATGTGAACAACACTATGTCACCTACTTTAAGCCTTCTTTCTACATGGGAAATATGGAATGTAAATCAGTTAGAGCCACATTTCCACATGTGAAACGCACGATGGAATATATCTTAAGCCCCATTCACACGTGTAGAACTTGCTGTCATGACTGTAATTTCTCTAACGAGTTATAAATTATCCGCGAATTATTATAACCTAAGACTCCATGAAATTTAATTCTCAATTAATATATACTAGGTACATTAAGTTAATTTCGTTTTTGAAGCAAACTGTATTTAAGTACAACGATATCGTTAATATAAATCATTTGCTTAAGAATTCCTTAAGTCCCTAGAACACTGATAGGATGTTTTCCTCTGACGCTGCAATTATTCTCCATCCGCGAATTCGCGGTGCGTTCTTCAGGATCAACTAAGGAAATGGCGGAATGGGACCATGGGCGCAGAAGGGTCGAATTAAGAACGAAAATATCTCGGTATTCCACGGAGAGGGCCGAGTGCGGCCATCAGCAGAAAATTGGAGATGGACCAAAAAAGTTTTCACGACTCCTTATTGTTTCGACGACAATTAGGAGGAGGCGAATAGGCTGGCGCACAGAGGGGGAATGGAAGCGCCTTCCCGTGGAAAAAAAGGCTCTACCCCACGGGGCGAGTCATCGTAAACTCCTCTCACTCTCTCTCGCTCCCTCGCCGTAGCGTGCTGGCGGAAAATTCGTTCGAAATGGTTTGAATTCTTGTCTCGAAAGACGAACGGCCGACGCGATTTCGGAATACTGATGCGTCACACCGAATATCGAGGGGTTAGGAGCTCGGTTGTTTCTTTATTCCTGCTCTCTCACTTTCCTCTATCGCTAAGTCGCCCTGTAGCTGGGGTGGAAGAGCGAGAGCGCGTGTCGAACGACACCGAACAACCTATTGCAAGAAATATCGCCGAAGTAATGGGAAAGCCACTTGAACGTGACGCGTAGAATAAATTTGCCAGATATTTGACGGTATGAATTTCCCATCTGCGATGGATCGTGTGGAATGTGGATTATTCTTTGTAAATGAACTTTGGTAACCTAAACAATCAGATCTGTCAACTGTGGAGAAACAAAGAAGTCATCTGAAGGTAAAATACTCTTTTTAGGATTCTATATTATTCTCTAAAAGCTGGATTAATATTTAAATATCAGGAAGTAAGAGGAATGATTTAATAGGAGATAACAATGGCGCTATGAACTATTATTAAGTCCAACGAGGTGGACTGTAACGGTTGTTCATTTCGAATACCACGGATGCGTCGGATTCGAGCACTTCATGTGCATTTCTCATTGTCTGCCGCAGGAATGCGTGCAGTGGTCGGTGTCCGTTCTGTTTGGTCATTTATAGCGTCCATTTGTCACCAGCCTTTGTTTATATTGCATACCAGCTGGTTCATATCGAGCCACGTTTTCATAGAGGCTACTTCGGTGCACGAAACCTTTCATTGGAGGCCTCGCTATTACTCCATCCACCTCCACACGTACTTCCTTCATCGAGGTCAATTCATCTGAACCCATACATTTTCTTATCTAGTACATACACTTCACTTCAGAAGACTAGCAGCTTGCACAATTATTAAACCAACACTTTCTAAATATTTCTTCAACCAAAAGCAAATTGCAGACTTTGCAGCAAGAAGAGGACAGCTCCGAATGTATTAACTTTTGCAAAATTAATAAAAACAGTGTCAACCAAATATTTTTAGACATATCTTCAGAGTACTTTACCTACTTAAAATTTACATATTTACACAGTATTTAGCACTCTTACTAAGCAAAAATATATTTTCCCTATGACAGGGTGAATTTTCGAAATTTCAAGCTGTCCCCTTTTCGCACCAAATTGCAATTGCACAAAAATCCACTTACCTCGGGTAAATAAAAGTGTCAACCAAATATTTTTAGACATATATTCAGAGTACTTTACCTACTTAAAATTTACATATTTACACAGCATTTAGCACTCTTACTAAGCAAAAATATATTTTCTCTATGGCAGGGTGAATTTTCGAAATTTCAAGCTGTCCCCTTTTCGCACCAAATTGCAATTGCACAAAAATCCACTTACCTCGGGTAAATAAAAGTGTCAACCAAATATTTTTAGACATATATTCAGAGTACTTTACCTACTTAAAATTTACATATTTACACAGCATTTAGCACTCTTACTAAGCAAAAATATATTTTCTCTATGGCAGGGTGAATTTTCGAAATTTCAAGCTGTCCCCTTTTCCCACCAAATTGCAATTGCACAAAAATCCACTTACCTCGGGTAAATAAAAGTGTCAACCAAATATTTTTGGACATATATTCAGAGTACCTTACCTACTTAAAATTTACATATTTACACAGCATTTAGCACTCTTACTAAGCAAAAATATATTTTCTCTATGGCAGGGTGAATTTTCGAAATTTCAAGCTGTCCCCTTTTCGCACCAAATTGCAATTGCACAAAAATCCACTTACCTCGGGTAAATAATTAATTAAAATACCACGTACTCTCCATTACCCTTTTAAAATTCCCAATACCAGGCAGTCCAAGCTTCTCGCTCCTAAAAAGCTTTTCCATCAAGGTGTCCACGCCCGCCAACCACCACCCCCGAAAAATCAAACTCCACTCAAGGATCAGCGGACACTTTAGGCGCGTTTGTCGCGTTGATAAACGAGCAAACGAGGAAGCGTCCACTTTAGGGGATCGGGGGGCGTTTCCGCGGACGTTAAACCGCAGGGAAAAAGAAGCGTTTCATTTCCCGCCGTTTATCGGGCGGCGGGTTAACGGGCGGTCGTTATTTTTTATTCCTCTGGCACAGTTCCGACCGACTTCCCTTTCGCCCTCGAAACGAATCCCGGGCGCAGCCTCCGGTCTGGAATCGCGGGATCCCCGGCGGGCCCCCGAAAATGGTATATGAAAATCGAGTGTCACCCCGGAATTTGAATAAATGCGTCCCGTCGATGATCCCCCTAACGATTGCTCCCGTGGAAAATATCGAGATTGCGCGTCACCGCGGGTATCGCGCGCGCGGAATCGATTCGCGGGGAGAAAAAAAAACGGATACGGGGACAGAATAACGAACCAGCGCCGATAAAATGAGGAAGCGTAGGGTTTCACCCTGTAGGAAATTTTTCCATTCTTTCTGATAGGTGCCTAGTCGCGCCCCTTCTGCGAGGCGGGCTTCGAGTGCAATTTGCGGTCTGCAGCTGAAGCGACTGCGGTGATGGATATTGTAGGTATTCCAGTGATGGTAATTTAGCGCAGCGATGCTGCAAGTGTGTTGACGAGGCTGATTAAAGGGTTATTACAGAAGTTTGATTGATCGTATGATTGCACTAAGTCTTTTTCATTAGAAATGTGATTCTTTACTCTTACTCGAGTCCAGGGGGTTGGCTGACAGTGGGATAGGGGTGATTAGACATTATACTTTGGTGTGACGATTTACATGAAATTTTTAGTTTATTTTGTAACGTTTTCTGTTAGTGATGGCGAATGTTTTTGAAAAGTGGGTTGAATTTTGTTCATTATTTTTTTAATACTAGCCCATGGGTCACTAAGTCAGTGGCGTCGCTTGGAAAGGGGGAGGGGGTGGTGAAAAGGGTACCAATAACTTGGAAACACAGAAATTTTTTTAATATCTTCGATTGTCTGTTCTCTTTTTTATGATATAAAAAATAAGTTTATAAAAATCAATGCGGGGATCATTTAAGAAGCCTTCGTGGGTTAGTGTGTGTAATAGATTCTTCACCCCTGTTCTATGTAGTTAGTTGAATTTTGTGTGGTTTGGAAAAATTTGTGGATTCTTTGAAGGGCGATGGAGATTTTTGAATTTTGGGGGTAGTAGGTATCTGGGTGTTTTAGGGAAGGTTCTTATATTTATATGGGACACTCCAGAGTGAAATAGAAATTTTGTGTAATCCTCACAACGCAGTTTGGTGTGCTTGACACTCGGAGACCTCTTAAGGGGGATTATATTTTACGCAACACTAAAACAGGCGTTGTAGTAAAGTTGCTGTAATAAGGTGCCTCGATAGAGACATCTACAATGCATATTTTTAACATAAAATTTGTATTTCGTTTCCTTAAATATTAAATTTGGAGACATAAAATTGTTCAACATGATTTGCTTCCTAATTTCTACAGAAAAATTCCCAAAGATCAGCCATTTGTAGTGTTACGTTAAGTATAATCCTCTCTAAGGTGGAAATCCACGATGAGACAAAAATATCCTGTCTCAAAAGAGACTTTAATCTCATAAAACAATTATTTCACTATTTTATTATTTTTTAATTATTATTTTCTCATTAACCCTCAGAAGACAAATGATGGATATGGTCCCATTAGACGAATGCAGGGTCAGTTTGACCCATAGCCACATTTCTATGATACACCGGTTTCACGAAAAAATTAAATAAAAAATGAATTAAATAATTAAAAATTTTCAAATTAACTAAAATTTATTAATAAAGAAATACATAAAAAAAATTATTTATGTACATTTGGTACATAAAATTGGTGTATCTCCTCTATGATTTTTACAAATAATATTACTGCAATTTAAGCATCATATACTATATTTTGCCAATGACAACACAAATATAATATCGTGATAGACTTTGTCAGAGTTGAGTCAAAATGACCCTGCATTCGTTGTACGAGGGTTAATTTCACAACATTAGATCCTCACAGTACAAGGTTCACGATATATTTTCTCGCGACTGTTTCCATTATTTCTTTAGTCATTGCTGAGATTTTTGTCTCGCGACAGAAAAGTCCCACGTAAAATCTCATCGCAGATTCTTCCCTTTAACCCTAAAATTCCAAAGTTTCCATCAGTCTTCAAAGAATCCACTTTCCCCAAACCGCACAAAAGTCCAAGCTGTTCCTAAACTCTCGAATCACCTTGCAACCCCCAAAAATCCACCAAAATCCCTTCTCCCTCGCTCGCCTTCCCCTCTCCTTAAAATCCTCCCCACGCCGCACACTCGAAACAGCTTGAAACCTCCCCGAAAACCAGGCAATCCTTCGATGGCTCCATCCAATCAAGCCTGCATTGCCAAAAACTTCGTCTCGCGCCTCTGTTTACCGTCAACTCGGCGATTCCCATTATTCCGGGCATATCTTGCAGGGTAATCGATGCTGGGACCGAGGGGGGCTTGCTTTGGGCAGGATTTACGATCGCTTCGTAGCCGGGGATCCATTAGAATCCGACGACGCACACAAGTATCGCGAACCACCGCCTACGCAAGGAAACGTACGAGGGTGGGGGGGTGGCTCGTCGCGGGGGGTGGGACACAGTTGCAGGAACCCCTCGTGGCATACGGCGCGCGGTTTTCCATCGAGCAAACAGAATTTGCGGTCGTCCGTGGCGACGTTTCTGTAACGCGGACTCCGCGCCCCCAGCTTTAGCTTCTCTTCATGGAAATTACGTTTTCTATTGTGATAAGGTAGATAGTTTAAACTGTGAACGATAAGAAAATTAAGATAGGGAGAGAATTTTATTTCAAAATTTACAGTGAGCTTGTTCGTGAAATTCACTCGAATGTTCGATCGCTTATAATAATAAGAAAAATACGAAATAAGCAGAAATAGCAATAAAAATAAGCCTATTATTCTTCCTAAACTATAGAATAATCACCACGATGAAAGTGAGCGTTCCACTATCCAAAAAATTCCTTACCCAAAGGATAATGCCTCCCTCTTAATTCGAATGATTGGGGTTCTACTGTATTAATTTAATTATGCAGATACATGAAAGCGTAAATTTTAAATATGCTTTTACTTAGTAAGTAAAGCTTTTAAGTAAATTTTTTAAACTTTAAACGCTACTATACTCGTCTCTATCTTCTTCCATCTTGTACCCATGAGGCTACCCAGGGGTGGTTGAAGTTGTCGAGAAGGGGTGTGTGTGCAAGTTTAGGCAAGAAAGAAGGCGAAGGGCGTTCGACGGCCGGCAGCAGGTGCCCCGGCCACCCCCGTTTTACGAGCGGTCGCCAAAGGGCAGTATACCGGATGTCGTTTACATGCGAATCGCTCATCGGGGAGAAACTCCCGCGCAGATAAACTCTGGATTTGCGCGGGCCACGCGTTTATGCTAACTTACTGGTCCAACGTCGGTCCAGCAGCGGTTCGCTGAACGATGAGCAGAGCTGGCCTTGCTATTGGGCGCCCGTGTCGTTGGCTTTCGTTTCCTTCCGTTTCGGGGCGATAGCTATTCGGGGAGGGTTTGCTGAGCGACCGGGTTATTTAGGGAGTAATGTTAAAAGCAGCTTCTGACTGTAGTTTTAGTTAGGCTGTTGCTTTATTTTTGAAGCCGGATTGTGAGTTTGGATTTCATTGGATTTTATTATTTTTCTTTGGGATTTTACCTTTGCGATTTTTAATCAAAAGCCGGGGGCAAAAGGGGACAGTTGCCCCCCCCCCTCGGCTTTTGAGTAAAAATCGTTTGTTTTTCAAAACTGATCTTCATTCAGTTTTATAGTAAACAAGGGAATATTTTTATATTTCGGTTTTAAATTTTTAATTAAATTGGCAAATGCCCCCCTTTTGCCCCCCCCCCCCCGGACGGCCCTGAATGTTGAGTGACTTTTGGTATAAACGGCTTAGTGCGACAGCTGTTTTTTGGCGAATCTAATATTCAGCTTATTTTCAGCTTATTTTTCAAAACTGATCTTCATTAAGTTTTACACTAAACAAGGGAATATTTTTATATTTCGGTTTTAAATTTTCAATTAAATTTCAATTACCATCATACCAAGGTTGCCCCCCCCCCCTGGAAAAAAATCTGCGAACGCCCCTGTGAACATTGAAAAATACCTTACCTTAGATAAAAGGTAGTAATTTTGATTTTTCCTAATTTGTGGCACACACAGCCCTGATATTTCCATGGCACTTCGCGCGACAGTTCACGACGTTCAGGCTGAACATTTCTACATCGATATTAAGTAATAGCCAGCACTAATAGCCTCGCAACAGCAGAAATCATTTTACCCCGAGGGATCGTTTCAGACATCTTTCCCCCACATCAAGATAAATTCAAAATTCAAATGTCACCCCTCGGAATTGCTCGATCGAAAATATCGACACCTCTCACAACCCCCACCACATACATCTGAAGCTTACCACCTACAATTACCACAACCAAACATGGCTCTTCGATCCGAAGCAGCTTCCACCGCCCCAACCCAAGATACTTACACATACTCCATCTAATCCCAAGACCAGAGTCAACTGTCATTCTCCATCTCGATTATCAAGTTTCCCAGACATCCCGTCCACGCGTCTCCCGCGACTCGAGAGACGTATGTACTTGTTTCCAGAACTGCCGGCAGTCCCTTGGGAGCTCCCAAGGCAGCCCGTCATCGATCATACAGGAGCGTTGTACGCCGCGCCGTCGGAACGATCTCGTTATCGGAGACTTTCCCTTTTTATGGCACTTTGAATTTCAAAGTCCTCCCCGTAGCCGGGTAGGCGGCGTCTACGGCGGTTATCCGGGGGCGAAGGGGGATGATACGTCAGCCGGAGCTCATCAGCCCGACGAGTATCCATCGCGAATACTAATGTGCCGGCATCGCGAGGCTTTCCCATACTTATGCGCCGGCTGTACACCGAAACCAACCCTCCTCCCCCCTTTAGAGTAATCTCGTGACCGTCCACCGTTACACCGTAAATCCAGCGACGCGGGGAGGGCCACTCTTTCTCCTGTCCTTCCGCGACTTGTCGTGTTCCAATGTCAAAACAGACCTTCCCGCGATCGTTATCTGAAAATGGATGCGTCCAATAATAACGTCCCCGCGAGTCCTTTTACGAGTTTGCATGATCCGATCGTGGCTCCGCGAGATTACGCGGGATAAGATGCGGGACGCGAGATTGGCTGGCATTTGTAGGCGGAAGGAATGCAATTGGGGGGTCCTGGTTCTGTTGTTGAGATGTTTTCGTTAATGCTTCGTGGCTGGAGGAGACACGCTACTGGGTAGGGTATTCTTGGGCATGTATGTTTGTCGTTTTGGGAGGGCTGGGCTTTGTTGACAGGGAATTCAAGGTGTACTGTAAGGTTGGCGGTGGTTGTAAAAAGTTATAAATGAAGTTATTAGTGTGACTGTTTATTTATTAACGGGAGGGAACGCGGATAAAGAAGTCGAAATATTCTAGGGTGAAAGCAGTAGTAGTCGACAACCCTTTGGTAATCGACCACTTTTATTGTTTAGCTTAAAGAAATTAGTAATGAAATAAAAAATTAATTAAATGACGATTTTATATCATATTTTGAATTTCTAACTTTAAAATATGGCAAAAAGCACTCTTCATAGGTATAAAAGATATGCTTTTAAAGTGATTTGTAAACTAATTTTGATTCTGCGTGTGCCATTGCTGTTTTACTGGGAAATGATACTATTTCACTGAAATAGCATCAACAATTTTATGTGCGCTTAAAAAATTAAAAAAAATGGGATAATTTATTTATTTATGGGAGGTCGGTAACTGGACCACCTTTCAATTTTCAATAGTCGACCGCAGCGGTCAACTTCTGAATCTAAAAAGTCGACAACGTGTTAATTATAACTTATCTTATTAAAACTTTGATAAAGTTTTTAAAGGAACTTATTTTAATTACGCATTATTCCTGTCATTATTAATTATTTACCGTCGTTGCACATTATATTTAAAAATAATTTTTAGTTTGTAATGCGCACATAACCTATTTTGAATTTCATATTAAAAAAGGTGCTCGACTACTAGCTATCGGACCTGTCGACTTTTATAGTTAAACGGTCAATTATTAAAGCATTCGGACACTTTATTTTTAAAGCTAATTATTTATTTTCCCCGAACTTTTATACTAACACAAATTTTTAGTGATATTATTTAGTGAATTACTTCAATACATTTTATATATTTTATAACACTGATTTTATATCTTTTTTTAGAACTTTTCATCTGAGTTTACCTACTCGTTTATAATTACGCTGATTACGAGTCTCTACGCTTGGATAATATTTAAAAAGAATAGAAAAACAACACTGGAGATATCAAAAAAATAAAAGACCCACTCGAGATATTAAAGAAACTCGTCTCCGTTGGCTACTAATTTATAAAATCTTATTTGAGAATTGAAAACTAATATTTCTAATTTGATTGCAAGAAGCACTCCGTTAAATCGTTTCCAATAAAAAGATAGTAGACACCAGATCGACGAATCCATCCAGTCGCCAGAGGTTCGGAAAGACAGCCATGCGGTGGGGGAAAGAGAAACTGGAAAGAGACAAGCGTGGTCGCGCGGGAGCAGCCACGTGCTCGGAGTCGAGCGCCATCGGCCGTGGCCGAACACGGCCGAACTGGAGATTTCGTGTCAGAACCCCGTGTCGGAATGCTTTGCTCTCAGTCGTAGGCGCGTGCCACGTACCGTCGCGTCATCAGTGGCGCGTCTATTCGGTCGTTTCATCCCTTCTCAACATCTCTCTCTCCAACGTTGTTACTCGACTTAACTCAATCATCAACACGCGCCAATTCAACGAGCCTCTAATTAGAAACTCACCCTTATCCCACTCAAGTTACAATCGTCCGGTGGCCTCGAATCATTCACGAAACTTAAGTGAGCAAGAAACTTCCACGGGCGATCGAGCGCAGTTATTTAAACCAGTGACTGAAACTGTGTGTTAAGATCACCGTCCCTCGAAACCACAGTGACGTGCCAGGCCCGTGACACATCATCGATAGCGACATCGGCTTGGCGATGAGAAACCGTTCGAGAAGCCTTCCGTGGCAACACAAGAGATAAGAGGTAAAAAGAAAACACTTGCTATCTACCGGACCTGTCCGTTACTCTTTTCGTCGATCTCACTCGTCCCCGATTCCACTCTGCGCCCCTTAAGTCCCGAGACCAGCCCAGATTACACTCGCCGCTGGAATACAGAGATCCTTTTGATTTATCGCGGCGATTACTCACGCGACGAGGAACACGGGAACGGCGGAACGGGGACGAAACGCAGGGAGAGGCGTCCGCGGGTCGACAGTCTTTGAAGATGTGCCAATTAGCGGGCGAGTTTTCGAGTCTCCGCGCGAGGAGTGCCTTGGACCGCGGGCCGGTCGCTCGGGTGTGCGAGGCACTCTGGGGGCGCATCCCGCGCTGCGATTCTTAATTAGCTCGCGTCCGTTGCCGCCGGGATGCGAGATTAAAGCGGCTTGCATTCACTGTCGCGGTTAAGTCCTTCGCGTTCCGCGCGCTGGAAAACGCGTTAAGTCGTGCGCGCGGTGCTTCGAGGGCTGAAAGAGTGTCCTTTTTCCCCTCGCGGGGAGATTCAGCATGTAAACAAAATGGAAATAGCGAAGGGATTTTTAATTCGTGAAAAACTCTTTGGTAGTCACGTCTGCATGGATATTCCACTATTCGAGGTGTTTGCATAGAATGTTGTATAATTATTTGTGTGATAGAAAATAGAATTCTGAACCTAAAATAGATTCCTTAAATTAAATATTTTTAAATTCTTTTATGGTCAGACCGGTGGGCAGCTCGATAACATATAACATGCAGGTTACATTGTTACCTACAACATTTTCCTACGATCTTTTTATCATCTGGATTCTTTATCTCATTCGGGAGGAGGTGATAGAAATAAGGAACTTATGTTTTGCTGTTTGAGGCGGGTCAAATCTGACCCGATACTCCCCAGGTGGGGGTTAATCGCTGTGCGTTATTATGCTGGAGACGGTTAAAAGATGCTACACCAGCTCTGCCGTTCCGGGGAAGACAAATTCCAGGCGAGCTTTCCGAAAAAGAGGGCTCGTTATCGGGGACCTGATCTCGAGGTGAACCTCATCCAGGTTGCCGCGAGCATGCAATACGAATCTCCTCGGATCTCTTACGCCCTGGGTTTCTCTTTATCTCGCCCGCCGCTTACCCGAAAGGGATTACTTTCCCATTAGGATCTTGTCTTTCGAGGACAAATAGTCGAAACTCGAGCCGGCGCTACTGTCCAACAGCCGCCACGGCGATTTTTCCCCCCGGAGCTGGATCCACCTTATCAGGGACTCGACAGTTGGCCCTCCCCTGTCTTCTTCGATCTTTTTACTACGCTATCGGTTAAACGAATCTCGGAAAATACTCCGACTTTATAGGGGATTGGAGAAGTTGAGTTTATAGCTCTCAGGGGGGAGGAAAAGCGAGTCATTATTTTGAGATAACTGGTAAAACAGACAGTAAGCACCTGATGTAAGGAGTAACGAATGATATATAATACTCGGTTTGGATATTCAGAGAGTATGGAATTTAATAGTATGCATTCAAACAAAAATAATCGCGAGACACTTAAACCCATCACTACTAAGTGGGGAAAAGGTTTTTGTCGGCGAGATGAGTAGTGGGATATCTATAAAATCGATTTCTTATTCCTCCATAGAATTCTGTAATATATTTCACCTAGTGTTCCTGATTTCTCGATATTTTTTGCATTTCGAGAAATGAGAAATCAGATTAGATTTCTTGAGAATTCTCGAGAAATGAGAAATCAGATTATATTTCTCGAGAAGTTTCAAGAAGTTAAAAAAATATTGCAAAATTTATATTTTTGAAATAATTTTGATAATATTTACCTAAATGTTTATTCGTGTTTAACTTAAACAAAATTTGTGTAAATGAAAAAAACAAATATTAAATATAATTGATAAATTTATTTATTACTAAATGTGAGCAAGCCGAAACATTACTTTTTGTTTTAAAATAGCGGAAATTACCCCCGCCGTTTTTTCAAAGGCGCGATTTTTGACTCCATACAACATTGAAAAACACAATTAAAAGTGCATTTAAAAAATTGTTCCATATACATTATAAGTAACCTAATAAATGAAAAAAAGATATGACATTGTTATTCATCGAGAAGTAATTTCTCGAGAAATGTGAAATAAGAAATTATAAAATTTCTTGAAAAACTCTCAAGAAAGAATTCCCGAGAAGGAACACTAATTTCACCATAATCTTCAAACTCAAAATATATCGCACGATCCAAAACTGAATGGTAGAAACCATAAAATATCCACCACTCGTTGTGCCCTGCAGAACAACTGCCAGAATTAACCTCAAATACAGTAGAACTCTCAAGTTCAAGCTCGCCAGAATGTTCTCATCTCCGTCTTCCCCATCAACACTCGTTTATTTCCACCCATTCGTCGCCATGACAATGGCCAGTTTTTTCATTCTCGCGCGATGTCTCCGCAGTGAAATTGCATCTCCCTTTTCTCCCTGGCAGTCGTGTCGGAAATAATACTCGTCTCATCAGTCGGAAATGAATGCTTTAGATTACTGCGATAAGCTGGTAAGCGTGAACCATGGGTTAGGTGTAATACCAGCCTCCCAGCAACGGAGGCCTCTCTACGCCGCTGACGACTTCGTAACCTGGAGATTCGTCAACGTCAGACCCCATTAGCAGCAGCCCTTTCGCCTACCGACGGCTCGCGCTAATTCCCTCTTACGGCGAATACACCCGCTCGGCGCTAGCTCCGCACAACGGCGTATATCATTATTGCGCTGCACACGATTCGTTCGAAGATGAAAGACCGGAAAGGCGCTTCTGCAATCTTCCGTAGTCATTTTCAGATTAGCTTGCGCCTGTTCCTCTTTGTCCCCCAGAGGGGATGTAACGCGTACAGCACCATAGACAATGACTATTTTTCAAAATTACACTGAGGGAAGTTTGAGCTCCGCGTCGGTAGTTCAATTGACAGGGCTATTTTGTTTTGGGAGATTTTGAGTTTCTGTGCGCAGCTGTCGATCTTCCCACTTACGTGTGTGTTTAATTGTGGAGACATAGGCGAAATTCAAATTGCTTATTTAATAATAATATTAATAATACGTATTTGTTATATTTCCCGAAAAATACGGAAAGACGTAATGGATGAGATTCAGCAATTTACTACTCGTAAGTGTATTCCTGAGACTAATGACAAAATACAATAGTAATAGCAGGAGAATATAAATAGTAATAATTCCAAAATGAAATAAAATGGTTCAACCTTACTGAGTTTAATAGCACTAATCAATATAATTATGCAAAATATTTTAGTAACTAAAGAAAAAAAAGATTTATAATTAATATACCTCCTCCACGGATATTGGTCACTAATTGTAAGTCTTGAAATTTCAAATACACAGGTGTCCATATCCCCACATTAATATTACTAAACTAGGTGGAGTCCCGCGAAAAGTTATCTTATGATAAAATTTAAATATTAAAAAAAAATGAATTATTTAACCAGACGCATAAGTACACCTAACTGCGAAATTAGAAACGGCGCGGCGTCGTCAGCGCACTGTTAATACTGAATCACCACAGGCTCCTTTAAATTATAGAGTTTTGTAGGTTTCCCTGTGCAAAATTTAATTGGGAAACACCTACGCTAGGGGCTTCAACACTGAAATACCAAGTTCCGTTAGCAGAGTGTTGGCGAACGAGCGTGGTCAGGGTTTTTGGTGAGTACACAACGGGGAACAACGTGCTCGCCGGCGTCCATCGCTTGTCGCTTGCGGCCGAGATAAAGGTTAATTTAACGCGCTGCGGGCCCGGCCAGTACAACGGCGCGGACGTTAAACACGCGTCGTAAGTCCGTTTCCACGCGAAACCGTAAAGTCGGGCGAAAGCGCAGGGGCTCGCTGCGTTTTCGACCGTTTTTCACGACGGCAGCGCTTACAACGTATTGCGAAGATAAGAGACTCCTCGATTAAAGCTGAATTCTGAGGTATCACGCTTCGACGATTCTCTCGTGCTGCAAGATTTACGCGGCACACGAGGAGCGCCGGTCGCTTTATCGCGCCGAGTAAATCGTTTCGCGGTTAACTTTCGATTTGCATTTGCGTTACATGCGTGGGCTATCGGCGCATTTAATGTACAGGGTGTTCGCCTTATTAGTACTCGGCGGTTTTCTTACAAGTGGAAGGTACGTGAAGAAAAAGTGTTACTATATTTTTCTCCTGTTCTGTGCCCTTGGACACGTTTGGAAACTAGTTTTCACGTGCTCCTAGTTGAAAGGAAGAAAGCTAGGAGCACACTCATTGTTCAATATCTATTAGAATACCACGGCTTTGTTTTTAAGAATTAATGAAGTTTTTGTCTCTTTGATTTATTTCATTCCTTTGTCACTGGAAAGAGAATCGAAGAGTTTTAATGATAAAAGCCCTCTGAAATTGCAAGCGTTAAATTTGGCTTAAGCTTAAACACTGGAGAAGAAAAATAGGAAGAAAAACAGAAAAAATGGAAGAAGAAAAATATACACTCTATATTTTAATCTTAGAATCGTTCGAAATACGAAATCGATACCTGATTCCTCGATGTCGATTTACTACTTTCCGCGAGCTAAAGAATTTCACATCATTAAGAGCGAAAGTTTACCCCAAAAGGTGGGACCTTAAAAGTGTTAAGATTTATCTGTTTATTCTTGTAGAACTTAACTCTGTGTGCGCCACGAGTGCGACCGGTTGCTACATATAAGATAAGGAGTTAATAGAAACCTCGACGCGTCCACGCTCGTGTAACGTAAACAGAAAAAAAGTGCAACGCGTGCACGATCCGGAGAGTGGTTCCCCCGAAAAAAAGCCGTTGCCCCGTGACTAACCCGTTTCTTGAAAAAACACCGGGACAGGTCACTTGCCCCCACCGGTGGCCCGCCGGCTGTGGCAAGCGCGTCTAAATTCCAACGGTCAAATTCCAAGATAGGATTCGCGTTCTGCCTGGAACAGGCCGTATCTCATCTTCCGCGACGCGATACAATATCGAAAAAACAAATCTCAGAACGAAACGTCCGCGCCTAAAGTAGTTTCATGTCCGCGTGTCCTCAGCCGCGATGCGGTTTATAGCCGGCCACGACGCCTGTGATTTATCATAAACGTAAAATGCTTCTCCTGCGCGCTTTGTCATACGCTTTAATCGCGACCTTTAACGTCCATGCTACGCCTGCGCCTCGAACTAGCATTCCGATAATAACGTTCCTCATCCGTGCATCGAGTTGTCCCGAGATTTCCCACTGGAGCCCAGCCGATAACTTCTGCCCATTAACTCCCTTCATCTTTAAGCAACTACTATAGAATCCACAAGCACGGTCACGTAATTGATGCTGCAGCACGCGGCCAACAAAACATAAATCGACACACTTTAAGAAGCTAATGACGATCCTCCGAAGTAGGATACCTAACTAAGAGAGTTTGAACTCCTGCTCGAGGGCTTCGCGGAATAAACGGAGACGCTACCCCACCACAGCTGCCTCTCTTCGACAAGTCCGTCGAAAAAATGGCCTCGAAGGAAATAGAATTGCGTTCACCTTCATTCGTATCCTCGGTTCCCAAGGGGGGCCTTAAAAAAATCCGTTCCCCTTAAGTACCACCATTACTTTCGTCAGTGCTCGTACAAGCCCCGGAGATATCCCATCGCCTCGCGATACTACCCGCGATACGGTTGTTCCCATCGCGCGTCGAACGCACATCCCGCTGCACGCCGAAGTCGCCCCGAGGTTTTCCGGGCAGAGGCGAAGGAAGCGCGCGTCTTGTTCGTTTCGTGGATCGTGCGCGCGGTGAATTACGAGGATAAGAGAAAGTCTCGAGAGGCGACGGCAGGTTGAAAATATTGCGGGACGACAGTTGCCGCGCGTATACCGCACAAGGCGACCCCGCCGGCGTGAATAAGTGGAGTGGGGAGACACGCGGCGGGACGGAGGGGATAGTGTATGTACGAGGCGCGGAAACCTTAAAAATATCCGTCGAAACGAATGGCAACGAGCCACGCGGCGACCAAAATAGAAGTTCAACGCGCGATCTTTGAACGATACCAACTCTCCCCTTTCGCGGGCCGCTAGGACGAAGGACATATTCCCCGATTGGTGTTTGTTTTGTAAACGGGACCTGCGCCTGCCGCGGCGATCTATTTTCGAGCGGCGGCCCGCAGCCACGAGGGGGCAACGCGACCGTCTATGGTTGTTTTGGGACGCTCACGGAGTGATCGAAGCCTTGACAGGGGCCTCTCCCTGTTGGTCGCGATAAAAGCAACGCGTTGAGGCGAGTCGAACGAAGCATAAGCTTCTAGGGAATTAAATAATCTTCTCAAGTTCTTTGCAACACTTCAGTGGCGTTGGCGTGTTTACAATGTTTACGCGTCTTATAATTGAAAGGGGATCTACTATGCTATATTATACCAGTCTGTTTGAAACACTAGGGGCGTGTGGTGGCCGAAATGTAGCTTTGAAGGCTGAAGGAGAGGGATATAAGTGCCTCAGCAGTCAGATGATTTACTCTCCGCTATCTGCGGTAGGATGTACCATAGAAAATATCACTGTTCATTCATTCCACAAGTGGAAGACTGATATAGAGCTTCTAAAGTTTCTAATCACTGCCTTATACGTCGGTCGTTAAAGAAATATGGCGTCCCATTTAGATCCATCTTTCCACAAACAGTTCAGTCACTGTTCACGACGTATTAGGACGTCAGTTCTGTTTAACGCACTTTGTCATTAGTAATTGGATCTCTCGGTATTTGTCGATCACGAGCTCCGAGAATCCTCCCTCTGCTACGATTCTCGCCACCCTTCGCGTTTCTCCCCCACCCCTGAGCAATACATACGCTCCAAGTTAAATATTTGACGCGATATTTCTTTTTCCTCTTGTTCCCAGCCCGCGTCTAATCTCATCCCCTTCGTCGCGAGCCCAATAACAGGTCGCTCTTAATTTGACTTTCTCCTGTTTTTACCGTTTCCTTGCTGCCAATAAATCTGTAGAACTTACCCCATTTATTCTTTGACACTACCGTTGCTCGTCCATTAAACTTTTGAATAAGCGTTATGTATTTGAAATTTTTAATTAAAGCGGATATTGCACCCCTAAGATGCCACTTTTTTTTACGTAACTCATAGAAGTGAATGATTTATCAAATAACTCTTTATTCTTCCATCATCAATGTTCTCAGAACTTTTTTTATCATCCTTATTAACAAATCATGACATCTTGGAATATTTGTAAAATTTGTACATATACAAAAGTGAATTCGTGTACATATTTGTAGAATTCAGAAAAGAGTAACATCGGGGAGCGACGCTGGCGCAATCGGTAACGCGTCTGGCCAGTACGCGGAGGAACCCGCAGATCGCGGGTTCGAATCCCACGCCCTGCAAGTTCGGTTTTTCACCTTCAAATAATAATTCTACTTTACGCTCGATTTCCCCCAAAAGTTTATATCTACACTCGGTTCAAACGATTGTGGCCGATCGAGTTTCGATTGCATTCGAGCTCACTAGGGCTGGCTTTTTTACATTGCTACGATTCTACAGTATTTCGTGAATATGGTGGGGGCACTGCCAAGCCATAGGTTCCCGTTGGCAGTGCCCCCACCATATTCACGAAATACTGTAGAATCGTAGCGATGTAAAAAAGCCAGCCCTAGTGAGCTCGAATGCAATCGAAACTCGATCGGCCACAATCGTTTGAACCGAGTGTACAATTCCTCATGAGCCCAAGTAACCCATAAACAAAAAAAGAAGTACCTTCTACTAAAAAAACTACATATAATAAAACTCCCCAGAATATTTATCAGTCCAAACGAAGCCCAGAAAAAAACGGACGTCTTCCGCGTCCAGGCGATGTGCGCCGAGGCACGAAAAGAGACAAGGGAAAAGACAGAGAAATAAATATTGGGGTGTGTTTGAAGGATCCGATTCCCCGTGGATTCCACTTGTCAGCGGGCATGGTTTCTCTTGATTCCTCGATTTTCCTTCGCGACACCTTCGCGCGCCGGGGTAAATATTTGATGTGATTTTTCTTCCCACCCCATGTTCACCCAACAACCTTCGGATACTCCAACCCCCCTCGTTCCACCATCCCTCGGCGCCATCTCGCCACTACCCCTCGACTTTTATCACGTTTTCAATGATAATCCCCTGGTCCCTCCCATCGACTCCGTTCCCCGTTCGGTTTGTTAAACTTTCACGCCGACTGTCTGCTTGGCCTCCGCTTTCCTCTCGTTTCTCTCCGCCAAAAGACCAAGTCACCCTGTTCCTGCGTCTACGGGGAAGGAGTTTGGCGTCGTGGGACGCACGTGTGCAGCTCCGCGAAGGGGAAATATGACGTCTTAACCGTTCCAAGGGTTGCAGAGCGTTGTGTATTCGTTTGAGGGGGCGGTGTGTCGCGTGCGCGTGTGGCACGCGTGTACCATCGCCGCGCCATGGCTACCGCGAGGTTCTTCCCCGTTTATCTACCCTCCTGTACGCGGTCAGAGCGAAACGACGCGATAAGAACGGCGATTCGCGCGTCCACCGGCCGCAGATAACGCTCTCGGGAGGAAAAAAAAAGAACGTTTACGATTCCCGTATCCGTGGAGGAACGTGGCAACCAGCGTTACAAAGCAATTGCTCCGGCGGGCAGGAAGGGGGCGGGCTGGCTGTCTTGGCTATGGAAATCCGCCGCTGTGCTTTGCATGCAAAAAGGAACCTCTGCTGGCGCTGAAACGAGGCGTTGCGCTGCGAAAATGGAAAATTTAATAGAAAATATGTTGATCCAGCTAGCGACCTAGGTATTTGGGACGTGGTTAGATTTGGGTGGTGCTGATTCTTAATTAAACTTTCCATCGCGTCTGCTTCTTGATTCTTGATTTTCTGTACAACTATTCGAAAGTAAGAAATTTTACATTTTATCAACTTCCTAAATTTTCACGCAAAGTCTTTGTTCCCCATAAGAATCCTCGAAGCAAAAAAATTGTAGCAAATCAGCTTGAAGTATCCTCAAGCTTCGAACATTCCCCCTCAGAAATTCTCATCTTCCCCTAAACCACTTCAAAATCTCAAAACTCAACATATCGCCATCAACAACCCTCATCCCCCCAGAAACACTGTGACGTCAAAAAGCCTTATCAAATCTCCCTCCTTAATCTCCCTCTTTCCACACACTACTCTGAAATCTCAGAAAACTCGATAACCCAGATACCATCTTCAAGAATCCCCGTTTCTCTGAAAAATCTCACCACCTACCCCTCAGTTCTCATACCACTCCCCTTTGCAAACAGAATGACAAACCACCCCAAACAAAGAGCACCGAGAAGTTACGCTTCTTCGTGGCGTGCTCCACGAACAAAGCAGCTAGAGACTCGAGCAGCGATTCGCCAGAGCGATTTCCTCGGGGATGCTTAATACGTCCCGCTTCATCCTTCATCGAAGCCTCTCGACTCGCGGCCGTAACTCTCGTCCGCGGAATTCCATCCCCTCGCTCTCGATCGAGACAATCTCGGGGGGTGGAATCGAACCGCGAGGCTCTGCTCGGCGAAGTCGTTCTTCCCTCAGGAGTGTCGTTACCCGGCAGCCAACAGGGCGGACGCGGCGCGAATTTTCGATCCGCGTTTTACATAACGCGCGACCGAGGCGTCGATCGCGACACATGGGGCACTTCTCGAGGAGGAAATTTGATGTACTAACCGTTCCGAGGGTTACGAGGACGCGTGTATTGTTGGGGCGACATCGTTCCGCATCTGGTGCACGCTTTTATTCGTGATGGAAACGGCATGGGCGGCGTGTTACGGCCGCTTCACGCGAGACGCTGCTGTTATTCGTAATTGGTGTTTTGGAAGCGTTTTGTTGGTGGAGATGGGTTTCATTTCATAGGGGTACGAAGGTACTATGTGAATTTGGTTGATATATTTGTCAAGAGTTTGCAAAAATGACTCGTGTGGAAAGGGCTTAAGGGGTTATCGAGAAATAGGGTCATTTTTATGATTTTTTTTCGAGTAAAGAATTGTTATATTTAAAAATGAAGGTATACAGTTTGTTGTGCATAGATTAAGCTGTATTCTCTTAAAAAAAGTTTTCAAAAATGACTCGTGTGGAAAGGGCTTAAGGGGTTATCGAGAAATAGGGTCATTTTTATGATTTTATTTTAGGGTAAAGAATTGTTATATTTAAAAATGAAGATATACAGTTTGTTGTGCATAGATTAAGCTGTATTCTCTTAAAAAATAAATTTGATATGTTAAAAAATGGTGTCACAGCAGGCTATTCTCATAAGGCTTAATGAGTATGTTTCAGAGAATTTTTTGCTCGAAAGATGCAGTGACTTGGAGTTATTGTATTAGTTCACAATTCGAGGCTTGCATCGTGAAAGGCACAGGTGCCGATGATTTGTTGTGCGACGAGTAAATATTACTGCTGTTTTTTCGCAGGATTGGGGAGGAAATTGGGGATAGGAAGGGTAGGATGTAGGAAATTCGGTTGACTAAGCGCCGGCTTAGATAAATCAATAACCAGCTTTTTTTCTGAGGAGCCTGAAGCCACAAAAATTGCCCCTACGGCAACCCTTCCCAGATATCGAACTACACGCGATCGTATCGAGGAGAACAAACGAGCGTTTTACTGGCATAGTGTCCAGATAACGTTTCCCAATACGAGGGTGCAAATGGGCGGTCTATTCAATCAGGGGTCTGTCTCTTAGACAATAATTCTTTTTCAATTCTGAAAGTTTTCATTAAACATATTTAATTAAGAAACATTCACGAAGTCTTCCAATAAATTCATAAAATAAAACTATCATGCAACAATTGCAGGTAGCCTAAAGTATCAAGAATTATTCAAGCATTAACATTTTATAAAATTAATACCATACAGACATAATAGTGAGTTTCACAAGATGTAAAAGAGCAGGTAAAAACAAATGAATTCATGCAAATCACTCAGTACTCCTAGTAGCAATGCTTCGATACTAGTCCAACTACCAACTCCGAAACTAGTCTCTATTCACTCTTCTATTCGAGTACGTGTATTTGAAAATGTTAATACTGCTGTACGTATTTATAAGCACTCGACTCGACCACATTCATTAATACTCTAGTCCTCCAAATTACCATAAAAATTAAAATAACAGACTATATTGAGTAAAAAAATATCCAAGGACTGCAGTACTGCAGACTGCAACTTGAGTCAAGAGGTCAGTTGGAGATCCCACTTGGAGGAGTTATCCAAATTGGAGTAGAGGTCCCAATTGGAGGAGAGCTCTCACTTGGAGGAGAGGTCCCAATTGGAGGAGAGCTCTCACTTAAAGGAGAGGTCCCAATTGGAGGAGAGCCCTCACTTGAAAGAGAGGTCTCAATTGGAGGAGAGCTCTCACTTAGAGGAGAAGTCCCAATTGGAGGAGAGCTCTCACTTGGAGGAGAGGTCCCAATTGGAGGAGAGCCCTCACTTGAAGGAGAGGTCCCAATTGGAGGCGACTTCTCACTTGGAGGAGAATCCCCAATTAGAGGAGAGGTCCCAATTGGAGGAGACTTCTCACTTGGAGGAGAATCCCCAATTAGAGGAGAGGTTCCAATTGGAGGAGAGTTCTCACTTGGAGGAGAATCCCCAATTAGAGGAGAGGTCCCAATTGGAAGGAAGCTCTCAGTCAGAACAGAGGTACCATTTGGAGGAGAAGTCCCAATTGAAGGAGAGCTCTCACTTGGAGGAGAGTTCCCAATTTCAAGAGTTCCACTTGGAGGAGTTATCCCAATCGGAGGACAGGTGTCCTTGGAGTACCACCCTGAAAAAGATGAATCACTTGAAGTACAAGTCCCACTTCCACAGCAACACAACGAAACCCCAGAAATATCCCGTACACCACTCAAATAGATCTCTCATCACAATACCTCAGCCAAACACGATACAAAACCCTCCGCAACCCCCAAGCTTTCACACCACACATGTCCTCGATCCCACCCGCAACCCCGATGCGTCGCAGAGCCCAGGGGATGTCCGCCGCCTACGGGCTAGCATCGTTTAACGCGGGTCGAGTTTAGACTCGTGTGACACAGTCTTCGGCTTCTTATTAGTCATAGGCAGCGTGGTCGTAGCGCAGCAACGATGGGTCGGCGAGAACCCCTCGTGGACAACGTATCGAGTATACACCCTGATGCATACACGCGCGCAGGAGCCCTGCAAGGGGGGTCCTATGCGAGGGGGTCGCGCCCCTTAGCCGTGGCACCCCGCCTGTACACTCTGGCTAGTGTTTCGCTCGCCGCTTACCCGTTCGCCTCATCCTCGTAGACGCGCTAACAAAATAACGAACCTCGCTGCGTCGCGTCAGTTCGACGTGTTTCCTACGTCGGTCTGCGGTTTTCGTGCCTCGCCAGGGAAGAGAAGACGATTCCGCTGGAAGAATAGCTGGGGGAGGATCGCGCAAGGTGGAGTGACGACCTAGTTCTTGGATTAGTAGCTTCTGGACTTGGAAACTTGTTTGTGAAGGGACCCTTGGCTTACTATATCCCTGAGAATCCTGTGGTGAAAAATAGATTTATAAACATTTATTCCTCCTGCCTATACACTCCCTCGTCTAAACAGTGATGCTTCAAGGGCAGTGCTCAATTTTTCCTTAAATAAGTGTTAAACAAGCTGGCCTACCTAAACCTGGAACTCATCTTCTAACCCTCGTCAGGGTCTACTAAAGAATAAAGAATAAAGATTCCTCCAGAGACAATTGAAGAAAGAATCTTCCACCGTGGAAGGTCGAATCGCTGCAAAGCCACCCACCAATACTTCCACTATCAGATATCAAAGACACCCAGTGAATTTCAAGTCATCATCCAGAGAGGTCGTCCAAATCATCGCGTGACCTATCTGCTCGCTGACACCGAAATCTGTGCAGGGGCGGACCGTGGGGAAGATCGAGGATAAGGGTGGCGGAAGGACGTTCTTATCGATTGGTCCCGCGGAGCGGTATTCCTCTCCGTGCTTCGTTAAGTGGAGAAAACGAGAAACAGTGGGAAGCGCGGAGGACGCAGGCAGAGGGAGAATGGCGAGCAGCTTGGCCCCGTTCGATATCGAGATTTATGTGGCGAGGGGCGGACGCGGACAATAATTCGCCGCTCGGCGGCGGCGATCATGGAGGCCGTTACTGACACAGTGCTTCCTCGCGTCGTGTCGTCCGGACAGGAGAAGCCCGTTCCCTTCCAGTTCCTGAAGCGCCGTGCACCGCCGAACAATGAGGCGTTTGTCTCACACGCGGTTTTACACGGCCGAGCGCGTACGATGGCACATGACCAACGTGCAACACTCTCGAATAGGATTCGCGAGCATCAGGTAATCCTTTTTCCCGTCCGTTCTGGGCGAAGCTTAGCGATGGGATCGCGAGATGCGTCCCTCTCCCCCTCCTCGAGATTTTACTTGCGTAGCCTCGGGCAGGGGGAGCGCACGGTTACAGCGAGTAATGGATAAGCGGGACATGTGGTCGTGGATGTGTACCAAGCAATGGTGAGGTTTGGAGGAGTTGGGAGGGGTGGAGGTGAATGTATGTAGCTGGTTGTTGCTGTTTCTGGAGGTTGTTGAGGTGGAGGGGATGGCTCCGCCCACTTTTGTGGCTTCTGCTTTGCGCATGCGCGTTGGAGGCCTCACTGTTGGTTGGTAGGTGCGTGTGAGGGAAGCTTTTTGTAGTTCTACCGTCAAGGACCCAGTTCCTGATCACTTAAGATGCAAAGGGAGCAGTTTCTGATCAACCTAAAACATTTTACTATGAGCTATCAATTTAACAATACTTCATAATTATTTAGTAATTTTTTTGAATACATTTGTACTGTGATAAACTTATTATTTGGTATTTGTATACTAAACTGATCAGGAATTGGATTCTGATCAGGAACTGGGTCCTTGATGGTAGTGGGTTGAGGGATAATGCCTCAGTTATGATTTAATATTTTTTTAATGCGTGGGAGTGTTGATGTTTTGAAATGCATTTGGAATTTTATATACGTTACTTTTTTACTACCCAAATGCACATTTACAGATAAATAAATATTACAAACAGTTAGAATAGTATGACAAACAACGTTTTTTTATTAACTTTCAGACATATATTTTTTTAAAAATGTGTTACAATTAAGATTAGTATAATTGACAGATTTAAAAATCAGCGGGAATTGCCCAAAAATGGCGGACTAATTAAAAGTCGCCTTCTTGTGTCCAGACTCTTATTATAGTGTCTCTATTTAGTGTTAGTGATCCTCTATGGAGTGATCGGCACAACCGTAGCCATTTGTGGCAAAACCTGAAAAAATATCTTTGGTGCAAAAGTTTGATTATCTTAAAATATAAATTTTAAAATTGATTTTTTCTTATGTTTTATATGTAAGTATATACAAAAGTTAAATCTACCAAAAATCAATAAATAATGCAGTATTTAAAATATTAGTGGCCGAAAAAAATAATACATTCTCAAATATATAAAAGTATATTTCATTGAATTACTAGAAAAGCCATCTAGTAAATTGAATGAGTCATTGAAACGTATAAAATGGCATATCTTCGAAAGAACATTATTTTGAAAACGTACAAAAAATTATTATGAACATTTCGAGGAAATGCTAATTGCTACATTTTTTATGACGTAAACTCTCAAGTTTTAATAAGAAATGATTTTGGAATCATGAGAGAAAAGTTCTCGAGGTAATTCTACACTTTTAAAACCCTTTCTTTGCTGAATTTGTGCAATAATCTACACAGCAACCTCACATTTTTTCAGAAAATAACTATAACACCCTCGATAACTTATGAAATAGGTTATGCTGCTCCAAGATACTAACAAAATTATACACCGCTACAATAATCACTTATTATTAAGAAGCTCTCATGAAAAACATAAACATAACATAACATTCAATAAATTGCCAGCTTTCCGAGCTGCTTGTTTATCTACCTCTCTCTCTGTCCGTATTTCTGTCTCTTTCGTTTTTCACACACACACACACACTACTAGAGTTTTTGGTTTCGAGCGCCCCCTTCCACGCAAGCTTTGGAAAACGCGATGGACGCTCGTGCTCTCGGACCGCCCATCGGGGCAACGCTGCCCTAGAGAATCACTATTTAAAGTACGTTCGCTTGGACAAGAAATGTCATCTTCTCTCTTCGTCATCTCTTCTTCTCCTATATAATTTCATGAATTCCTGATTTCCAACTAGAAGAGACGACATAGTTTGAATAATTCTGTACTCTCATCTAACGAGACTCGTTCCATTTCACCACTACCTTCAACACCCCCTACATTAATTACCTTACAGCTTCAATCATCTCTCCCAGAAACATGACAATTTCAATATCCATTTAACTTCTTCATCCAACGTCGACGCAGAATTAACACACAGTAAATTACTTTGTCCCAAGTACCTATATCCAACAGAAATAAAATTATAATCCATAAAACCAGAGACAACTGAACTACTAATACTTCAATTATGTTGAAAATTAACCAGCATCACAAAAACCGTCGCAGGGAATTATAAAACAAACAAGGAATGATCAAACAAACCGTGCGACATCCAGTATCATATACTAAGAATAATATTCCCCTTATAGTTAGGCAGTTAGTAGAGCTTAAGCGTATTCCAGTTAATTCATTAGCCACCCCCGTGCCTCGAAGGGCTTTGTTAGATCCGTAAAGTATGCAATAAGAGAATTTATTCCAGCTTCCGCGGAGGCGCGCGGCTCGCAGAAGCTTGGAATGGCGGTCGGACCCGCGAGACGTCCTCCGTATTAATATAATCCCATGATTCCGCTGGATATTCCGCTTGTAGTCGCTTCACGGTCAGCCGTTCCAGTGTCAGTATCAATTACTTTACCCTTGTCAGCCGGGTTAACCCGTCCTTTCCGTGTCAACATCCACGCTGCAGCCTATTTACGTAAAGAGAATGGACGGCGCGTTCGATCCCCTCTCTCCGGAGGGTGGACCGTGGCGGGTCAGGAATTAAATCTGACGTCTTAACGCGAATTAAAACAGATTTATCGCCCGCGAGGCGCTCGGAGTTCGAGGTTCAGTGTACCAGTCCCGAGTTATCTCTGGATTTTGAGGTTGATTGAAAGGGTGGATTCGTAATGGCGATATGGACATGGGGGTGGGTATTATCGGGGGAGGATAAGTGTGTTAATGCAGTGTTTAGTAGGTTCAGTCTTGTGGCGGAGTGATGGAAATGTTGGGGGGATAAATTTTGGTGGATTTGGCTTGAAAGAGGGAAAGAGGAGGGAGGAAATGGAGGGGAGAGTGGAGGAGACTTTTCGGGATTTAGGGAGGAGGAAGTTGGGGGAAGATGGTGGAGAGAATTTAAGGAGAATGTGGAAGTTTAGAAGTCAGATGTAGAGGGAAAGGAAAGGGGTGAAGGTTAAAGAGATTAGGAATGTTAAGCTAAAAGGTAAGGCAAAGTGGAAGACGTGGGGGTATAGAGAGGGGGAAGGTGGTGGGGAGAATTTAAGGAGAGTATGGAAGTTGAGAAGACTAATGTAGGGGAAAAGGAGAGTAAAGGGTGAAGATTAGGAAAATTAGGAATGGTGGGAAGAATATTTAGAAAAAAGGGGAGAAAAATGAAAGACTTGAGGGCATAGGGTAAAGGAATATGAGCGGAAGGTGGTGGGGGGAATTTTAGGAGAATATGGAAGTTGAGATGATGGATAGATGTAGGGGAAAAGGAGTGAAGATTAGAAAGATTAGGAATGGTGGGAAGAATATTAAGAAAAAAGGTGGAGTAAAATGAAAGACTTGAGTGTATAGGGTAGAAGAAGTTGAGGGGAAGGTGCTGGGAAGAATTTAAAGAAAACATGGAAGTTAAGAAGACAGATATGGAAAAAACAAAAGCGAAGTTTGAAGATTAACCCTTCTTGACACTCTGGGTGTGAACCACCCATAATATTCTATCTGAACATCAACTCTACATTTTTAGCTTTCAATATTGAAATTTGTGAAAGTTACAATTGTTTTACGATTTTCTTCGTTTTTTCTCGACATGTGGTAATCTAGAATTATTTTACAAAGACTGTGATAAAATTCCAATAAAAAAATTATTGACATACATTCTAGAGACATTGAAATTGACCCATGATTTTTTTCATAATAACTGGATTCTTTGGATGAGACTAGCACTCGTTCAAAAATTACCCTGGGTGTCAGCCACCCAGGTGTGTCAAAGTTGATAAAAAAGAGGTGTGTCAATGAAGGATTAAAAAAATGGAGATACTGGGAGAAACATCAAGAAAAAAGACACCAGGAATAACAAGGGAGAAGCTTAAGAAAAAACAAAAGAAAAACTATTGAACAGGGGTGGTGCACTACACAACAGAAAACGCCAGAAAAGAATTGTCAAACACAAACATCAAAAATATCAGAGAAAAATGTATCCCTTTTATGCAATAATACATCAAGACAGAACTACAGAACTAAAAATCTCACAATCAGAAACATTACAATAAACTTGTCACTTTCATTCAAGAATCCAACGAAAGTCACCTCTAATTTAATCCCTCGACTGCCACATTGTATCTCCCCAGGAAGTGTTCACACTCCAGAGGCTTCCACTTGGCGAGTGGCTTTTGTATATCGAACAAACGCCAGGCCAGGTGGATAGTTTTTCACGATCGCCGATCAGCCGCTGCCAAAGGGGTGAAGTTAATCCCCCCACGGTTTGACTTAAGCGCCGTTAGGACGCTGCAACGTTCTCTCTCGCTCATCCCTCCCTTCCGTCTTAATTCGCAACGAATAGGCTGCTGGCCCGGCGTATGTCGGAATCCCTAAATCAGGATTAACGACGAGACACACACCGTGCCGTAATCCTTTGCGCGGCAAACTAATGTCTCGTTCACGCGCGCCGGATGTTTTGCCACGCAACCCAACCCCGTGGAGTAATGGCGTTTCCGCCAGCTCGCCAAGGCACCAGGGACCCTTGGGCCCTCGTCGCGTGTCCTACGAGCCCGTTTAGTCATGCGGCGCGTAGTTACGCGGATGCTTAATATTAATTTCGCCTTAGACCCGGGTTAAAGGTCTACGCACACGCGTCAGTTCCGTGACGGTTCAGTGGCGTTAGTGTTAGTAGTAAAAAGTACAGTTTCCCCGTTTTGGAAGGGGGGAACTCACACTTGGCCGTGGCAGTTATTAACGCTGAAACAAAGGGACCACAACGTAGGGTGACTGTACCTAATATCGCCAGGCAAAAGTTAAATCGCTGTCAATTGAATAATAATTGATATTTTTGCACGCAGTTCGTTTCAAAGTAAAGAGAAATTATTCATCTTTCACGTAGCATAAGTTAGAATCGTTGAAACCTATAAATTTGTAATTGGGACTCAAGAAACGTAAGACATGCAAAAATCGAGTCCTGAAAAAAGTGTAATTCATATTTTTAAAGTCATTTTCACATGTGCTTTTATTATTTCTTTCTCTACCTATAAATGTATTTTCATCCATCTTTGATTTCATTTTATTAGAAAAATATAGAAATTTAAACATATAGATTTTTAAAATATTTTATATTTTATATTTTATTTTATTTACTTAAATAAAGTTTATTTCGGTTGCTCGGCACATTTCGTAACCCCATCTGTAGTAAACATTACATCGGAACCATTGTTCTCCGGTAGGCGGTATTGAGAACACCCATACTGCTAAAAGAAAAACACTATTTGCATTATTATTATTATTATTATTATAAACGGGAAACCCCTTTAGTACACAAAAACATTACATAATTAGCTTAGTAACTGAAATAACTTACACTTAATTGATACATTCAAATAACACAAACCAAAAACAGAAACGTAAACAAAAACGAACACGAAAACAGTCTGCAGGCCACGACTGGATAATCAGCAGCAACGAACAATAAACTATATCAGATTATACCGGAATTATATACACATATAGGTTTGTTCTGATAAAATAAGTAACTTCTATATTAGTTTTAATAGCCATTTTGTATTAACTCGACCGCATCTCCCGGATTTACCCTACAGTGTTTCCCACACAAACTGTTGAATTACAAATTTCAAAGAAACCAAAGAAAAGCAAAGAATTGATTATTCCCATAAAAAGGAGCACTAAGCTTCCGCCTATTTCATCAAGATTCCATCGCCCGGCCGTAAAAAACCGATACACCGCCGCAGGCCTCCCAAAAAAAGCCGCTAGACCCCGCAACGACACGTCCCCGAAGAATCGTTCTGTTCCAGAAGACGCGCGCGGGGTGTTCGACTTCCAAAACGCGTCTCGCTCGATCATTTTTCTCGAGTAGACGTCCCCGGGGGCTGCGAGGTCCGCGATGATCCCCGCCGGCCTTGGTACTTGGTATTCAGACGACGCAGCTCCATCGAAACTTGAGCGAAACTTCGATACCGCCGCGGGAAAACTGTCCGTCTTCTTCGCCCCCCAGCCGCCGCTTTCTCCTTTCCCTTTGTGTCCCTGCGGAAAGAAACAAGGGAAAGGTGGGGCGGGAAGGGTGAGATGGCAAAAAGAAGCGTGTTCTTTGGGAGGAAAATCGATTGTTTCGCGCGCGTTGGGGTAACTTTGGGTTTCAAAGTAGTGGTGGGGATGGTTTGTTGGAATAATGTAACAAGTTTATGATGTAGATTTGTTGATCCACGTGGAGTTGGATTTTGAATTTACTTTGGAGTTTAACACTCAAGTTGGAGTTTAGAGGAAGAGGATATTTAATTTGTGAACTTTTTGGTGATTTCGTGTTAATAGAAAAGGGAGCATTTATTTTGAAATACCCTGTACCATGTGGATCTTGAATATTACTCGAGATGCGCTAGCTTCCGTCCCCTACTTCCTGGAACTAACCGCGCCGTGCACCGATCGCGCCAACCGACAGGCAGCGTAGTCGGGTTGCATGGCTGCAGGCGCAGATTGCACGGCGCGCGATCGTCTTTCCAGGCTGACGAGAACAAAGGTACTGCTCCTTTTTATACGAGAGCTCGCGTCCAAGCTCGATTTCGAGACGATGGTTCTGAACACTGCGGGTGTATTAGAAATGAGAAGCAGAAGGGCAAAAATGGCAGGTTTCGATTAATCTTGATTAAGAGTAGGGCTGGGACTATTCGAATAATTTAATATTCGAATATTTTACAAGTATTCGAATGCTACGAATAAACTTCGAATATTTCAGTATTTATTATTCGTTATTATTCGAATACTATTCGAATATCGATGTATTCGAATACTATTCGAATACCGATATATTCGAATACTGATGTATTCGAATAGTATGATGTGAAGTGGGTCCAAATTAGCTTACAAGATTTCACCCTGACAAATGAACCTAAAGAGCTTGATTTATAATTCACATCATACTATTCGAATAGCATTCGAATACTCAAATATTCGAATAGTATTCGAATACTTGGATATTCGAATAGTATTCGAATACTTGGATATTCGAATAGTATTCGAATACTTGGATATTCGAATAGTATTCGAATACTTGGATATTCGAATAGTATTCGAATACTTGGATATTCGAATAGTATTCGAATACTTGGATATTCGAATTATATTTGACAAATAATTGAGCAACTGAAGTATTCGAATACCGAAAAATTCGACAAATAGTTCCAGCCCTAATTAAGAGTAGGTGTGTATACTTTTTGGAGCACCACCCGATGGTAAAGGACTCTAATTATAATCTTTTATCATACTTTATTAAACCCTTACAAATTTATTAAACATTGTGGAAATTTCGAGATAATCTTTACCGAGTCTTATCTCGGCCTATAGTTCTCATCATCCACCCCCAGATCGCTCTTCTTCGACCCATCAACTAACAGCAATAACAACACCTTCATAAACTGACAGACATTTCAACCCACCCCAGCATCCCCCGGATCTAATCCCAGCCGCAACGGGAAACCACGAGTGTGCACCCTTAATTCGGTGAAAGCCCTCAGCCAGAGGATCTCCGTAACCGCGCCGGGGATCAAAGAATACCAAACGACGTAAATAAAGTTGCAGAGGGAGGTAAACAATCCTAAAGCGACCAGCAGAACGAAGGCTGACTGGGAACGAGCACCGAAACCGCCACGGAATCATTAATCCTTCGAGGAGGGGGCACATAACTTAATTTTACGTCCTGAATAAACCAACCCTGTGCTGGGGGGGTTACGGTGCTCTCCTTCTGTATTTCGCTTTACGGGCCAGGATTATCGTTTTCCACAGCCTGTTGACATCGACCGTTGTCCGTCCGTGCCTGTAGCTCGTCCAACTCTTCTTCTTGAGACTTCTTTCAAGTCTGCAACAGAATATTGAAAAAAGATCCGTGCAGAGCAAACTGCACACGGTTCGATGGAACTAGAAATCAAATTGTGTGTACACCTCGTTTTGGTGGAGAATCAGGTAGATAGATTTTGACATCATACTGATAATACATTCTTGGAAGCATGGCCGTCAGGAGGGGGGGGGGGGGGGGGGGCAAAAGGGGCAGTTTCCTCCCCCTGGCTTTTGAGAAAAATCGCTTATTTTTTAAAACTGATCTTTATTAAGTTTAGAATAAGGAAATTAGAATTTCCACTGCACTTGTAGATTATCCAAAAATACATAAAGTGATATCAGCGCATTTGTTCGGTCAATTTAATTAAAAATACATAAAATACATCAGTGATATCAGCCAATATTCAGTTAATTTTTAATTAAAAATAAAACGTAATTTTTAATTAAAAATTGACTGAATATTGGCTGATATCACTGATGTGTTTTATGTACTTTTACTGTATTTATACAGTTTATGTATTTTTATTAAGTTTATACTGAAAAAGGGAATATTTTTAAATTTTCAATTAAATTGGGTTACTATAAAATGGGTTAAAAAAGCAAGAGGGGTATATTTTTCTTTACCACCATCCAAAGTTGCCCCCTCCCCCTGGAAAAAAATAGCATAACAGGGCTCTTATTTCACACTGAGGATGAAGGGAATAGGAGGTGTGAGTTGAAGGTAGGATTGAAAAGAAGAAAAGGAAAGGAAGTCTGTGTTTTGTCCTGGACCTGTTAGTTGGCTCATCGGTGAGGCTTTACCTAGCAGACTGTACCTCAGACGCGGGGATATGAGGAAGTAGGGTGGAAGGAGTATAGCGTGGCTGTACCTAATATCGCCTAGTAAAAGTTAAATCACTGTCTATTGAATAATAATTGATATTTTTGCATGCAATTTGCTTCAAAGTAAAGAAGAATTATTCATCTTTTATGTACAATAGCGTATAAAAAAGTTACCACTTTTTCGAACCACTCTACTTTTTAATATCAACTTAAAACTGCAGTATGTGCCTAATATACATATTCTGAAAGAGAATTGAAAACTGTATAAAACGTAGTTACAGTGGAATTTATTCAACTGATAAACAAAATCCCTACATAACATTAAACAAGACAACACATTTTTAAAGCCAACAATGAATTACCATTTTTGAACATTAATAAAAAAAAATCTAATATTTTGTAGGGGCACCTTTTGCTTTTAGGACAACCTAAAAAGTTACTAAACGTGTGTTCAACTAAAAATGTTTTCAATGTCATATAACACTTTTATTTGTCAGTTAAATAAATTCAACTTTAACTGAGTTTTATACAGCTTTTAAATTCTCCATCAGACTATGCATATTAAACATACCACAGTCCCAAATGTATGCTGAAAAATTACAAAAATAGAAGAAATCGAAAAAGTGGTAACTTTTTTGTCCACTAATGTAGTATAAGTTAGAATCGTTGAAACCCATAAATTTTGAATTTGGAATTAAGAAACGTAAGACATGCAAAAATCTGGTTCTGAAAAAAGTATACCTAATATCGCCTACTCAAGAAATATTGATTAATTTATATATATATATATATATAAATTAATTTATTTTTATCCATCTTTGATTATATTTTTGTTAGAAAAATATAGAAATTTAAAAATATTTTATTTTTAACGCATACTGCTAATAGAAAAACACTATTTTTATTACGAAAAATATTTGAATCGATTTCATTCCTTATGTACGTCATTAATTAGGTATTTCTAGTAGATATTCTTGTATCCACGGAATTATTAGACTTACTTCCTCCAAATATGATGTAAAATTGCAGCAGTCCATTAAACTTTTACACTATTAAGAATCTCTAAATTCCTTCCCTTCCTGTAATTGTTGATCACATAACATTGCAATTACAGTATGTCTTCCTACATACGTTTAGATACTAATTCATTGCACAACCAATAAACTTTAGTGCTTACTTCGCGAGATACAGCGAGTGGCGATATCAGGAACATCGCCGAAATTAGATACGGTCACCCTACACAGGAGTTGGTAGTCGAGGTAGAACTCGCGAGAAAGCGACTTCAGTCGAAATGCCCTCTAGTGGCGAGTAGGGGGGTATCGCTACAATACTATTCCTGATTGCACTCTCCACCCCTTTCATAGGCAACCCAATTTTACTCACCTATTCCCATGCACACTAATACGTCTTCTCTCCCCCTCAATACCCTTCACCTATCCTACTAATTCCCCTCGTTCAATAACACTCTTTCCACTTCGTCCCACCCCTCCCCTCGTTCACAATCCGCAAATACCAAAGGCATGCATCAAGAAGAATCCAAAAAAAAGGGTACCGAAGACCCTGAGAACCCTGAAAACTCCCCACCCCACGACTTCTTCGCGCTGTTGTGCCAGGGGTAAGTAGACGCGCGAGGTGGGGTGGCGGTCGGATCTCGAGGAAAGGTGAATTCTACCGCTGCGTACAGGATTCCTGTCACGATCAAAGACGCCGGGACCGCCGTAATGCCGAGGCGGAAAAGGTCTGCTTGGTATTCCAGGCGCGAGCTCGCTCGGTATAGGAAGGGTCGTGATTGAATCTGCCTGGGCCGGCCACGGTCCAAAGAAACGCACCCCCACCAACATTTATATCCCGCGGGATTCAAGCCCCTGGTCTAACCCACCACCCCCCACTATGGGAACAGTTTTATTATAGGGAACGCGTTGACCATAACACGCGAGGACCCAACTCACCCCCCGGTGTCTCGTGGTAGTCACCCCTCTGTGATCCTTGCGTCCAGGCGTCCCAGCGACGACGAGGACCTTCCTACGAGTCTGGAAGAAATGCTTCACGCGTCCTCCTCCCCTCGGCGATCATCGCCGCTGCATGGAACACCCCGTCGTTTCTCCCTCTCGACCGCAGCCACGCACGTCTCTTGCACCCTCATTGTTGCTATTTAGGTGGACCGTCACGGGGATATTGTTTCGGAGGTGCTTTTGTCTGACGAAGATCGTTGGGGTGTGCGGGGGCAATAAGGAGGGATGTGGAGGGTGGGATATAGGAACTATAATTTTCAAGAGACATTAGGTTAGGAGTAGTGGGGCGACTCGAATTTCTGGCTATATACGCAGAATTATTTGAAATTCTTGGATTCCATGTAGAACCTGAATTATGATCTTCACGCGTTGACTGGGGTCGAGGGATTTTGTAGCGTTTTAGGTTAATAGAGTTTTTCTCTTAAACTATGTGTTGTTAAGCAGCGTTACTCTTTTTGCAAAATAATTATTGGTGGGCATGGAAGGATTAATTAAAGAGGAAGTTTATTTATCAGTTTGAACACAGATTCATATGAATTCTCTATTTAATAAATAATGATAATTTGAAGTATGCCAATTGAGTTTATTTTAACTAAATATATAATAAATATTGACACTAGGTATAACATAAATTTTGGCCGTTATAGTGTCAATATTTAATATATATTTAGTGACAATAAACTCAATTGACATACTTCAAATTATCATTATTTATTAAATAACGGCCAAAATTTATGTTATTAGTAAACATATTATATACTATGTCTTTAAATATGGGAAATTAGAAATACATACATCATTTGCGTTATAATAATTACCTATACACTTATTCTGACAGCCGTTATTTATTTTTAGTTTCATAACTGAACAAACAATCTACGTGGAGGGATAATAAAATTAAAAATTTGAACTAATTTATAATAAAAATGAAAATAATGGAAATATGGAGTTCAAATAATTTTAACTAATTTGTCACAGATTGTTTATTCAGTGTGCCCTGTTTTCAAGTGAATATTTTCTGTAGAGCTTCGAAAGTATTGTCACAGAGTCCCCGAAGATTTATTTAAAGATTAAACGAAAAGGCCTGACCAAATTTAAAGGGATATTTTTCAAAACTTTGCCCCATTTAAAGTGTTAATTCCATCGTCTGCACGTGTTTCCTTTTGAAATGATTTTCGACGCGTCTTAACATTGATTATTCCTCCCTGCCCCACGTCATCGGCCATGACACACGGTCTTGGACCAGCCAACGGACCTGAGGAACCCTCCGCTTTGAAATATGCCTTCACCTACCTTCGAACCCACCCTCTTCTTGGTTGCTCGCGCGATCCCTTCTACCCACGCCCCCGCTCTGCATCATATTGAATATGGGATCCCATAAGTCGAGCGATAATGCAATATGCCGACGTCAGGTCCAGGGGTTACCTTTCCAGCGATATGGAAGTAAGTTCACGCGAGGACTCTCTATTAAATCTGGATTTACCGCCGCCTTTTCTCGTCCTCGTTGCTGAGCACGCGGCTCGATGGATCGACGGGTTTTAATAACGATCCTCGGCGAAGATCTAGTGGGGAAGACAGAGGGAGTGGCTTTATGCGTCAGCTAGATCCTCTTTCTTATTATTATTTGTTCGTTTGGGGGAAGCTTGGAGAAAAATGCATTAAAAATTTAAGCGTCTTCTTGAAGTTATTTGCCAAAAGGAAATGTTACTAAATATTAACCCCCTAAATTTGCAATTCTTTCTACTGTAAATCTTCCAAATTAATAACTCCCTCAGCAAATAAGGGAGCTTCCATTTCATCACCTCCACTTTACACTCACAAACTCACCAACCTCGCAAAACCCCTTAATCCCTTAATTATTTTAATGCAAATTTGCGAAATGATTTTTGTCAACTCAACGTTGCCCACGTTCTTTTTTTTTTTTTGTTAATTTTATAGAATATGCAAAAATATAAAGTGTGCTATGTGGTGAAGCATAATCATCGCGTTAAGACACTGTAGAGTCTTGAAAGTGTATAAACAAATATTAAAGAAATTCAAACGATCACTGTGGTGATTATCCTGAGAACAAGGACATGTGAAAGTGTCAGTAAGGCTGTACCTAATTACATCTTGCGTAGAGAACGTTGGAAATAATTAGAAAAGGTCTCCCATTGAGCAACACTCGAGTTCAGATCAGAGACAATAGATGATTAAGAATCTTTAACCTTAAAAAGGTTTTGTGGATTTACAAGGAGAAGTTGAAGTAATTTCTTTTCATAGCAGAATAGGAACTCAGGTAGACGAATAGTGTTAAAAATAACAGCGAAGTTAGATTACTCTAAGTCCCCTGCAACTCGCAAGAAGCTTACCTCCAGGTCTAATTACCTTTTAAAAAATATATTCCAAATAAATTACTCCCTCAAAAAATGAGGGAGTTTCCACCTCATCACCTCCACTTTACACTCACAAACTCACGAAACTCGCAAAACCCCTTAATCCCGCCCACAAAATTACAAATCCAAAGACATCCTCAGCTGCAAACCACTCAAAATCCACTTCATCACAAAAACCCCGAAGACCTACCACAGATCTAGTCCTAACCGTCCTCGAGACGCCATCGTTTCAATTAACAGCGTCCCCCCCACGCCATTATATCAATCAATGGGGTAGATTACGTATTCGTTCCTGATCGCGGAGGATCGGTGATTTACGATCGACGCGGCTGTGCCTCTTTTCTCATCGTAAATCCTGGCAGGCTGTCGTGTCTTTATGGTTTACGGATTCCGTGGCACCCATCTGCACACGCCACGCGGCCGTAAACGTAGCTGGCTTGGCTCTCTTTCTCTTCTTTTTATCCCGGCATCGATCGATCGGGAGAGAGTCGCCTGGTCGAAAGGCACTTCCGATATTCCGCTCGTATTTCACGCGTCCTCTCGTAAGCAGCTGCTTTTCAATGCCCGGGGACAGGGGGGGGGGCGCAGTTAGTAGTAGACAACCACCCCTCTTTAGGGTGTGCGAGTGAATTTTACGTGTTACGCGGCGACCGAGTTCCCAGAGGAAGATCAATTAATCGTGAGTGGTTGGTTTCCAAACGCCTCGCTTCGGTATATGTGTCGGTATCATGCGATGCCCCAATTAATATTGGAGGGTGAGGATTTCGAGGGAAAGAGTGTCACTGTGATGTTCGGAATGTTCGGGGATGGTGGTGGGTGAATGGGATCGAATTTACGCGAGGGTGAAAGTGGTGCAAGGTGGTGGTAGGTTTTTGTTAAGGAAACACTGTTTCTTTAGAAACACTCGAAATGGTTATTATCGTGGGGGTTAATTGGAATTTGGTGCCCGATAGATCGGAAAGGTTAAATCTTTCAAGATTCGTATATGTAGATGTGTTAGGGGTACTGTAGGCAGTTGTTTTTTTGTCGAAAATGAAGCATTTCTTTTTCAATTAATTACATAGAAATAAAGAAGCTGGGGCTTGGACTTTGACACTGTGTTTGTTAATATCTTAAGGTTTAAGAAAATATGGTTCTGTCGCCAAAATATGCATCATAGATGACGCTACGGATGGATCATTAAAGAGGCTTTTAATAAAGTTTCTTTTATTTCTGCATAATTAATATTGAAAAAGAAATGCTTCATTTTCGGAAAAATCGAGTGCCTAAGTGGTACCCTTATATTTTGTGGATTTTTTTACAAGTCAATGGTTTGATGAAGATTTTTTGTTTTTGTAGTATTTTTAGATAGTATTGGGAACTGCTTAAAAAAAAGTTTCAGTTAAAAAACTATTGTTTTTCGGAAGTTATAGATACAAATATCCGAAACCAAAAAAATCTGAAATCAAAAACAGGAATTTTGTTTATATAATATGTTAATAGCTATCAACCCACGGCGCCGATTTTGAAAATTTTGAAAAATCAGGAAATGGTGATATCGAAGATAAAGTTAGATTTTTCTAAGAGAAAAGTTCACTTTTTTCTTTATAAATAATGAACGGTTAATGGAAATAAAAAATGGGGATAAAAATAGTTTTTTTAATTGAAACTTCCTCTTAAGTAGCTCGTAATACTATATAAATATAATACAAAAACGGAAAATCTTCATCCAGTCGAGCGTTCAAGCGGGTATACGCTCTTAAGTATAGAAAAAGGGTACTCCAAGGTAAAGGATTGGGAATTGCACACTCAAGCCTTCTCTTCGTAAGCTGGAGTGCCAACCACTCCAGCACGAATACCTGCGACCCTTAAAATAAACGCAACTTTAGAATCAATCATTCACCCATTCAAATTCTCCTCAGTTTTCAAAATTTCCTGCATTAACCAACCTTTATATCGACCCAAGGACACCTTACAACCCAGAACCGCTTACATTCCCCATGTACCATTAACCCCCTCTCACAAGGAGAGTATTTTAGGTGTTCGCCTCCGATCATTTTGATTTTTGGATATGTTATAGAGGACCGAAAAATAAGAAATACGTATTTTTTTATTTTTTCCCGTTTTCAGATTGGGGGGGGGGGGGGGGTGAAAACTGCGTTCAAAGTTAGGGTTGAAAAATCATTTTTGTGGAATATCTCGAGAACTATTAAAGATAGGGGAATAGTGTCAATGGACGAATTTTGTGTCTTTGAATGCGAAATATGACTGACCCAGATTTTCAAAAACTCCATTTGTTTAAATAATACATAAAAAACCCTAACTTTGAACGCAGTTTTCACCCCCCAAATCTGAAAACGGGGAAAAATAAAAAAACACGTATTTCTTATTTTCCGGTCTTCTATAACATATCCAATAATCAAAATGATCGGAGGCGGACACCTAAAATACTCTCCTTGTCAGTATACCTCTCCAGCCCCCGAAGAATTTTTTAAATCCTCAAACTACTTTTCAAGAAATATTTTGTACCACTCCCTCCCAGTCAACCTCCTGCCACTATACCTCTCCAGCACCACAAGAGTCTTACCAAATCCTCAAAATACTTTTCAAAAAGCATTTTGTACTCCCTTCCACCCCTCCCAGTCAACCCTCTCTCAGTATACCTCCCCACCATCCCAAGAATCTTACCAAATCCTCAAAATACTTTTCAAGAAGTATTCTATACTCCCTTCAACCCCCTCCCAATGAACCATCCTCCCACACCGTTCGCGATATCTGTTCCAGGCCCCCTATAGGTCCCCTACAGGTGGACGCCTAATTCGTCGTGTACGGGGCTTATCTCCGGTCCAGTCTCGCCTCGATAACGTTCCAGCTTAAATTCACCGTTGCCCTCGGGCAGGCAACGGCTGATTTAAAGGCCCCTTCGCATTGCCCATCCTCGGTCCTCTGTACAGGCGCGCGCGACCCCGTGCTCGCCTGGAGGGGTGGGAAGCCTCCCTCCCTCCTCCCCTAACGCGGAGGCGTATGCCACCGGTAGAGATAGTCGACCGTGATAAGCTAAATGCTCGACTCCCCTATATTACAGCTTAGGCTGGTCTGAGAGCCGCCCGAAGCGTAAACCGAACTAACGCTGGTTACAGCCACCGGTGAGACAGATCGTTCGGGGGATGGGGGATCAGGCCTCCGCGGTACTACTCCGGCAGCATCGCCGTCAGATAAACGGGTGTCGTTCCTTGTTGATACCTGGCCACGCTTCCAGGTGGCCCTTGACCGTGGACTTGGTCGCGTGGACCCCGCTTGGTTCGTCGTAGTGGTTTTTTAGGGGCGGCGTTAACTACGCCGTCCATCGAGGGGAAAATGTAGATCGCTGATTACCGTGTCGCTTTGGGGGAGGACTGTTTGTTGCAACGATTGTGGGGTTTTTGCGGGTTTTTAATGCTGGTTGGCGGATTTTGCGAAGTCTTCAAGGGGGGGATGATAATGCGGGCCTGATTGGAACAAACTTTTATTCGTGATTTAGCTGCTTTTAATTTGAATACATTTTTGGAGGCTGAATTCGAAGACAGTAAAAATTGTATAGCTCATTTCATTTTTCAGTATTAATTTTTATTTTTAAAAACTTCAAAGCAAGTTGTACGAAAATAGTACGCGATGGAGCAAGTCTGAGGTTATGTTTGCATTTAGAAGTAAAAATTCTTGTAGAACCAGCATTCGTTTGCAAAAACATTTTTATGACCCTCAATTTTGGAATTCTGTATAATTGAATAACTGCGTTGGTAAAGTATCGTTCACTATTTTACAAATTTGGGGGTTTTGAGTGTTAATATTTGTGGACATTGAAGTTCACTTTGTTTTGGATATGCGAATTTCAGGATTCGAATTGTTTTGAACTTTACTAGAGGTGTTAACTTTGAAGAAATTTTTTAAAGATCGGAATTTTCAAATTGCGGTAACTCGTGGATTTTGGGGTAGAATTTTGGGCGTTTCGTATTTTTCAAAATTGGTGACTCTTACAATTATGTCTCCCAGTTTCTAGAATCTTAGATACGAAACGGTTTATCTTTTCCAAAAAGGAATCCTAGTGAAATTTCAGAATTTCCAAAGTGGCTGATCGAAAAATATCGAACGTTTGCTCACTTGCATCCCTTGACAGACGGAAATTCGGAAAGAAACGGTTCGCAGGACGCGGGAGCGTGAACGAGGCACCCGCAGGCAGGATATGCGGGGGACAAGTTGCGGCGTTATCTGAAATTTAGGGGTGCAGCTTCGGCGGAAATTGAGCCAAGGCCGTGGCGGAAATTCCCCACGCCCCCGTGGGAGGCGTACCATAAATTGAAGAGGTCGCGTCTGAATCGAAGCGTGCCCCTTCGACGCGAAAATTGAGTTAAACACGCCCCTTTACGCGGGAATCTGATGTCTAGTTCTGTGGAAAGCTCTAAATTGATCTACTTACAACACTTTTGACGAACCCTTGTGCGTTCTGATTCCCCCAAATTCAATACATGCATAAAAATATATAAACAGTATATTATACAAAGTAAATGAAAATATTGTGTTTGAGAATTCAGTAGTTTTCGAATAAGAAGGGAAATTCTGGAAAATTAATTCACATAGAGAGGTTGATTTCAATTTTTTCGAATGAATACTGGTCAGCTGAGCAATAAAGTATTTAATTAAAACACGTAAAACTGTAGAGTATTGTATATTTACGAATTTTAGTAAGAAATGATTACACTCAGAAGTAACTTATTTATCCATGTATTTATTGCTTTGTAAAGTAAGGGAGAATTGAAGAGCGACCACAATTTGTCATGTATTCATCCATAAATTCGTTACAAACGGTGGAACTCCTGTGAGAATGCAACCCGCCCGACCGTGGAGGCAGAGTGCCTCCATACTCTAAGGACGCTTGACCTCGCTCTGCATTCTGCGAATCGTTCCCTACACTTTTTACCAAGAATACCTCCTCGTTCTTTCCTTTAGCAATGTAGTACAATTATTACAATGCTTTTGTCCAGTTGAACCTTTAATTTTCCGAAGATATCACAATAATTTTTCAAGTGTCCAGTAATTGAAAGCAGTACGATTTGCGAATAGAAACGCAATTCTCTGAACTATACGTTTACCACTTCCGCGAAATCCCCTTCGCGATGTCTGGCGCGAGAGAAACGCCGTATGCATAAGTAACGACATGGATAAAGGTGATGTTCGCTTTTATGAACAAAGTTCCTCGAATAATGCGTAAGTTCCTCTCTCGCGGCTTTTAATAAAGCCTTACCAGCCTGGTCGTACATTATTGTCGCTTTCGCGGAAGAACCAGCCTCATTAATTCAAAGAACTTTGGGAAAATTGTCGGACGGGTTGGGAACTTTGCGTATTCTAGAAACTGTTACCGACGGAGCATCGGTATCGAGCTTCCTTACCGATCGAACGACAATTGTAATCACAGTAAACATAACCTTCATATTAGTTGCATACCTATATAAAACCATATCAACGACCAAGGGAGTTACCAAATTACAGAATTCACGAAATATCAGTATACAGTACAATCCCCAGATACGCTGAGCGTTGCAAGGTTAAATGAGCAGACAGGAAGCAGCTAACGCAGCGTGACTGGTCCAAACTCTTAATTAAATGCAGGAAGTCGATGATATTTGCGAGGAGAGAATCGCGAACTCAGCAACAAGGAAGCACACTCGGCCCGGTGTGCTCGTGCACGCTCCCTTGAAGCATGCGCACAAGTGTATCTCGAGTATGCAGTCAACAGTTAAGAGTCTTCCTTAAACACTTAGCAAGCGTTTTAACCAGTCTCGTTCACAGTACTTCCCGCTGTATCCCCCCGTACCTTGCAACTTTTTCTCCATCTACCTCCTTCACAACCCACCTTCGCATACTTGCTTCCGTTACCGTTAGCACCTGTCCCTTTCCTTCTTTCCTCCATTTCCACGGTTTTTACTCTCGCTTTTTGCTCTCGCAGGCCTCCTACTCGTTTTCATCTCCTGCTTCTCGGTCCTCCGTTCCCCTTCGTACTGTTGCTCTCCTTTATCTCTCCTCTGGTCATTCCTCCACCTCCTTTTTTTCCTCGCCCCCCCTCCCTTGCTTTCTCGTATTGCCTGCTCTCTCGTTAACCCCCCACCCCTCCCGCCGCCAGCCGGTTATAACCGAGTCTTCCAGCGAGGGCCATTTGTATCGGCACGGAATCGAGGGTGCGAACTCGCTCTATGACGCTCCTTTGTATGCAAACAAGGTGCTTGCTTCTAAATTGGGTTGCAAGTCGGACCATCGTTAATTAATATATCTCGCGGTACGGCCGAATTAAGCTCGGCTACGGGGAGGCGCGCGGCCCCTGCCCTCTAGCGTCGCGAAACCCGTAGAACAGTGCCTGTAGGTCCGTTCGTCGGAACGACCGCCATGGGACTCGTACCAATCATAAACGGACCGTCGCCTCGACGGTCGCTTACGGGACAGTGTGTTCCGCGCGCGTGATCGGCGTGCCGAAGCTGACGAAAATTGGTACGAATGAATTTTTATGCAACGTTCGCATTCGTTCGTTAGAACCCATCGGAGCTTCCACGGTCCCTGGTTCGTTTACGTATACGCGGATTAAGTAAAGACGATTATATAGACGGAGGAATTATTTAGTACGTGGTATTCCCACTTGGGCACACTTCTGGGCCATTGGCGTAATCTAGCCGGTTATGTCCTCCCTAAGCGACGTGTCCAACGTTTCAAGCCCTTGACTGCTGCTCATTATAACGCTCGGTACGAGCAATTGTCCTTTTCTTATGATGAGTGTCTGTATACGGATTATATATGAATACAATACCCTTTACTTATCAGGAGTGACAAGCACACTTGGCTAATAAGTGCTGAATAATATACAGTTTCAGTTGATCTCTTAGAAGATTATTATGGAAACAGAAGCTGAGCTCCCGGTAGGTAGTCGCTAACAGCAATGAATGGGTTATTCCTTCTACGGTCTCCGAGTATTTTTTTACCCAATCGCGTTTTATCTTCTTTAACCTCTCTAATTTCGAGGAAGACACGAGGAAATCGCTACTAATGCGTATACCTTGTTGTGTTCGTATATATATTCGCGAACGGGAGATCGTAGCACTGATAAAATCGAGTGAGTTTAGAGGTTAGACCAGAACCTGTTTGCCGCGGAGGGCGCCACGTGCAATTACGACCGGGCACGAAAACTCGTAACGCGATACCGACGCGTGTAATTCGAGACGCGGACCGTTCGAGAGGGGATTAAAAAATGCAATTTGTGCCTAACGAAAAATACGAGCGCCGCGGTCGCGTAAACGCCAGGAGATGCGGCCAGGAGATGGCTTCTGCCACTGGTAACTCGAACGGGGACCGAGGTGGGGGCTATTAACCGCGGAAAAGAGGGACAGGGAAGCGTGACCGTGCTTTGAAATTCCATTACCGAACGTGATGAGGTCAGTGCACGAGGCGATTCATTAGGTGCTATATTTTCTCCGCGTTTCTACCTACGTCGGCATGCCCCGCAGGGGGGATATCCCTCCGGCCGTATTTTCCGTCCGCGCGCTTCGGGCAGCGCCAGGAAAAGGGTCAAGACTACCAAGTATTTTGATTAACCTCCATTATTTTCGGAAGGAATCCCGTCGACCGCCACGACGCGTCGGGCCGCCAGAGGGGGCCGCGATCGAAAGCCAGAAAGGAAAGACGGGAATTGGACGGGAATCGTGAAGTGGAAAATGAAATACGTCCATGGGTTGTTTCGTATTTAACCTCTTGTGGAGTATAATAAGCGTCACGGTGTATTCGAAACGCGATCGCCCGGGGGCAGAGGTGGGCGTTACCGTAGAGTGGGTTCAACGTTTAATCGTGACAGATTACGAAATATGTAATTTTCGGTTCTACCGAATGCAAAGCGCCTGGGTCACGTTTATCGGAGATTGTGCGCGGAGTGTGCCCTAAGGAGGTGCCGCCATTGTTCCCGTTTTACCTATTAGAGCAATGCAATTGCATCAAAATAGTTCACAGCTAGAGTGTCTAACAGGACTACACATATTTATTTCTGTCGCATATTTAGAAGTCGAAGAGTTAACGGGATAGCTTCGTTCCTTCATTCGAGAAAAGAACCGCAGCCACTGTTGTAGACGTTGCACTGAAATATGAATACTTTTGATTTCCTGCCCCCTCCCGGGGGAGGGAGTCCCTTCACCCGCAGATGCTACCAGAGTTCGCGACAACCAGTTCCAGCGAGTCATAAATACCTGGGACGATCCTCGCAGGAAGGGTTTTCTGCGACCCTAAATCAAGGTCAGCGTCGTCCCGTGTGTCGTCGTTGCTCCTTCTTCTCTTTCACCTCCTCCCCGCCCCTCGAGTCCTTGGCAGTCTGAGGGATATGATTTAGTACTTTTGACGGGATTAATAATTTCCAGCGGCAGGGAGGTAGCAGATGTCCCGACATTTTCGCACCCCATTCGCGTCTTCTCCAGGCATCGTCGCCTCCTAGCGTTACCCCATCGTCGCCTTACTTCATCTTACGCAGTTGCGTCTGGTTGCAGGGCACCGTAAATCTGTCACAGTCCCTCTGACGAATTTAGGCACCTTGATGCCCCCTGACACGGCTCCCTTTGATATTTTTCACCTGCGACGCCTCTTTGAGGGGTGCCGCTGTCAGTCGACTTGGCAGGTAAAATCGAGGTGGGAACAAACGTTCATCGTGGAGAGTAGGTATATTTCGAGAGTAAGAGACAAATAGGATTTTTGGGAACGTGCATTTCGAGATTAATTGTAAGAGGAAAATAAAATTGGATTTTGGGGAGGTGCATTTCGAAATTAATTGTAACAGGGAAATTGGATTTTGGGGGAGGTGCATTTCGGAGATTAAATTGTACCAGGGAAATTGGATTTTTGGGAAACAAGGTTTGGGTGTATAGGTGTAATTTGGGGGAAAGCTTTAATAATATAATCCTTCGCTGAAGTATGCATTTCAAAATATTCAGGGGCGATTGAAATATCACATTTGAACTATCTTTTTTTTTTTTTTAGTAGTCGATTAGTAATATTTCTATAATGACGATAATTTGTAATTGGAGTCCACTTTTGATTATTCTTTTCTCTGTTTTATTTATGACTGAAGTAAAGTAGATTTCAATCTAGTAACTTTTAGTGTAAGGAAGGGGAGAGGGTTTCTTTCGTCGACTACAGTTTCGTCCCAGTCCTTCTTGGTAGGTCAGCTCCGAGGTTCGTGGAAATAATCATTCAGACGGTGCTTCTTGTTAACATCACTGGTAGCCGTCCAAACTTGGACCCGCACCGCGCGTTGACAATGAGCCCGATACCGATCTGTGAAGAAGGCATGGGTGACAATACGAATGACAAGCGTGTTACGCCTGTGCGAACACGATTTAACACCGTCACCGTGTCTGGATCGTTCTTTTAATCTGAAGACAGATTTCTATCTGCTTGAGAAATGATTTCCTCGTGGACTGATTTCTCTTACACCTGATGACTGGTTCCATTCACAGCAACGTTCTAGATCGATATTATTATGCTTCGCTATTACTATATGTTAAGTAAAGTTTTGTTATAATTATTACATTATATCATTTCAATTTATAGAAAAACACTATCGAGTGTATTCAAATTTGGAAACTTTGAATTTAATCTTCTATTGTTATCTAATTTTCAAAAAAAAATTGTTTCTTTATTGAAATTCTCTTGGTTTTGCAAAATTTGCAAAACGCTTGCATTTAATGCATTCAAGTTTCTTCTAATCCTGATTCTCAAAAATAGCAATTTGTTCATCTTCGAATTTAAGTACTGTCTTAGGAATTCGCCTTTAATTTGAATATAGTATTCCCAGAGTGTTCTCGTCAAGTGCACCAGGCTATTATGGTACTCAGTTCCCCATCTAGAGTAATTTCAGTGGCTCGATTTACCCGGATCGGTATTGGGGACTACGTAGAAGAATCTCCGCGACAAGGAAAAGTCCCTAGAACGTGCGAGCGAAATCCCTAGGCGGGGCAGTTCGCGCAAAGCGTCGAGGGATATGATTACCAGTGGGGTAACCATAACTCTTACACGTGATCAAGAATCATTTATTAATTTTCCATCCCGAGAGACAATTTCTGAAGTCGATCGCCCGATCGGCCCGCCCTCTGTAATTTCATCTATACACATGCAATCGGCGTCCGTGAATAAACGCGTCGCTTTTTCTTTCCAGAAAGAAAAGGAAACCTAGGGACTTCCAAGGACGAGAGTAAATACGTCTCTCTCGAGGTTATCGCCTTAAACCATTCGTGCTCGACTTAGTAACGAATGCAGTGTGCTCGAACGTAATCGCGATAAATCTCCCTCCTTGTCATAAATCATTCGCTCATTTATTTTTTTTCCAAGAAATCTGCATTCAAAGTCCCGGACTTTGCTGTCCCTTCACATTCCTTAATGGCGCGAGATTAAATTGGACTCGTTTTCGTTGTTTCCAATGCAGCGACGCATGATAATGCCAAGGTCACAGGAGACGTGAAATGAAATCTATATTAAGCATCTGGCGCCTATTGGAAACAGACTTGAGTAATGATCGAAGTACCAAAGCGCCAATACAGCGTCAATTCCAACACCTACCACACCCTGTACTTCGTCTTTCACTTCAGACCTTGTGTCACCTTGAAAATTATCATCATATTTTCTTCCATTTCGTTTCCTAAGCCGTTCAAGAGTTTAAGCATCGGATCTTTAAACCGCGAGCAATCATAACGCGAAGATATTTTATACAAAAATTGGAATTTCAGTTGGTTCATTCATGTTTCACATTTTTCACCGACGCCGGGTCTATGCACCGGCGAACTCGCGAACCTAGACTAGCCCCATCGGGACAGCGACATCTGAAATCGCCGGTAACGAATGTAACGACGTGAAATCGAGTGTTCCGTAATACGAGCCGCTGTATCCTTCCGAAAAAACAATTCCCCGAAGTCACGCCAGCTGATTGCCCGTAATTCCAGCGCCGTGGCCGCAGTCGTGTTCCCGAATAAAGACCTTTCCGAGAAGAAAGGGGGTCCAAGGACAGCCCCGAGCGCGATTCGAGGCACGCTACCGCCGCGAAGGAATCACCTCCACGCAAAAGCCGCTCCGAGCGCAAACCTTAAGTGCGTATACCCGAAGAAATGACGCGCGCAGCCGGAGGGGAGGTGGCGGGGAGCGTGGATGCTGCAGGAGGTGGAGGGTAGAGGGGATAAGAGACGCGCATTCAGTTGGAGCGACGCGCAGGTTGTTCTGGATCCCTGGCAATAGCCTTTCAATTCTCCCATTCTTACATACCAACCCTTCTTTAACTCCTCGGCACGTTTCATTTCCTTACGTTCTCCAATTACACCTGACTTCCACTACCAAGCACGCTAAATATAGGACACTTTCCAAAGGAGATTATAAGTACGATAGGAAAGAAGTATATTATAAGTCCAGCAATATTTTTTGTTTAGAAAAACGGAGTCAACCATGCCTAAACTGAAACTGTAGTATCACGTGAGCTGGGATCGTGACGCGGATTTTAAGTAATCCTCTAGTTACAGATGGCGCAGGGTGTACATACGAGGCGTGTGACGAGCGTTCGCTTGTGACGGGGAGAGGGGAATTGGTACGACAGGTCGTTCAAGATAATCGACACAATTCTGAGAGCTAATTTCCGGCAATGTTCGGGACGATTCGAAGCGTTTGTCATACGTTCCCGAAGCGATTCGAAGCGTCTTGAGGCCATCGCTACCCCGGGCAGGCGCGGTAATAGAGGCCAGGTAGGCGGGTCGGCGCGCACGAAAAGTAGGGCCCTGCGGCTCCGGGGGAACGTTTTTCTCTAAATTACAGCTCCGCGCTCGACTCGTTTCTTCTCCAGCAAGCCTTTCCCGCGAGCCAGCCGCAGCCAGCTCGTCCGGCCACTACCTGAATTCCCGATTTCTCTGGCGTTCGCCAGCCCTGGCAAAAAAGCAAAAGAACAAGCTGGCGCCATTGTCGGCGTGTTCCTCTGCTACTAGGTAAACGCGACCTGACCCCTCTCGATTCGCTATAGAAATCACTGTAACCGAGGAAACGATGAATCACCCGAAACAAGTAACTCCTGAATTACCGACTCTCGATTCATCTCTCGGTTAAACTTTGAGGTTAGGTTGCCCCGGTAGTTGCTTCAAAACACCCTATATCGTTGTCTGCACGGAATCTTTGATCCGTGGCAAGCCACGAATGGAATGTTGCTTCTTTTTAACTGTTACATACAGGGTGTTCCAAAACACGCGATGCAGTCGAATCGAATTATATAGTAATCCCTCCCAAGAAAATTGAATCCGAAGTGATGGAACGGAATCCTGATACAGAAAGGAAGCCGAGTAGTGGGAAGATTGTTTCGTAAGGTTCTATTAAGGAAAAGAGATCGTAGCATTCCGCGTACATCAGTGTTTCCAGCGTGAACCCGAGCATCGTGCTAACAGCGCCAATTAGGAGAGGCGGGCCCAAGTGTGGAGGATTCTTGTACTGAAATACTGCGCGTGTGTCCCCGCGGCATTTAATTATATCGTAGTATTGAATCTCGGTCGTTTATCGATCGCGGGGTAATGGCGTCCCGGGCACGGAATTCTTAACGCATCGATGGCAGCCATTCATTAAGGGGCAACGCGTGGCACACGATACTTCACGGCGACGCGAAATCGGACGGGGGCTCGCGATTCCGTTGGCCGGCTTGGACAGTGGTTTTCGCGAGATGTGTGTCCCGATGTTTATTGGACGAGATAGGTAAACCGGATCGCCAGGCCAGAGCTATCTTCCAGGAATGAAAATAGAGAAATAATCAGACGCCCCAGGACAAGGTTCACTGGGCGCAAATTTCCATCGTCCTGCCGCGCTACGGAAACCCCCCCTCCCTTCCCCTCTCTCCGCCGTTTCGTCTGTTGAACGTTGCCCGGCGATGAAATCGATCCAGATGACGCGGCAAAAATTGAAACGTTGCTTGTAAACGGTTGTTAATTAACGAAGCCGGGGATAACCAGGATGATCGATCGATGGGATTAACGAGAATGTGGAATATAGAGATAGTAATGTTGTAGGTGGAAAGTAAACGGAACCTTTAGAATTTATCACGTGTTACGCGATTATTTCACTTATCTCTGACCGCGTTATCGGTAGCGTAACGATACTATCGACACGCTTGTAATTATCGACAAGCCGTATCTAATCGATAATCGTTAGTAGCGCCCCTGCTTCGATCCCTCGAATCCGGTTCGCAGTAATTAGACGCTGACACTTTGAACTTAACACTTCACGCGGGAATTTCAATTTGTTACTAATCTGTGACTAATTCCCCTAGTGGCCGTGCGTGCGTGGATAATCGGTAGATGATTTCTGGAATTATGGAATTAACTGACACGTTCCAAGTATTTTCCAAAGCTATTTAGAAGCAGACTACCATGACTTTTAACGAGGTAGCTGTATTTTTAATTTTTTTTGGCAGTGTGGCCAACTATGAAGTCACTAGGGAGTGGCCTCCCTGTTATATATACTATCAATAATCCCATAAGGTCCCGTATCAATTTTGAATACCCAGATTAATACCTGTATCCCTCATCTTTCTAATTTCATTAACTTCTCGTCCTTTTTAATCCCATAATTCCTACCAGAATCGCCCGATTCCTTCCCAAGCACACCTATACCCACGAGTCCACCCAAGGAGACGAAGTTAGCAGCAACGAAACGACCAGGCGGAACACTGATGGGCAGTTGGTCCTGGGCAACGGTGCCCCTCGAATGAACTCACGTAGGTTCGAGAGTATGCCCATCCGCAGCCCATCGGGAGATGGATTCCAACCTACAATCTGCATAATTCCCCGCCTCGGATTTCCTTATCCCTTTGCGCCAGTTCGCTCGCTGGTTGGCGAGAGCCCGATGGAACTTGGCTTCCATTAACGGCTCCTCTTTCCTTTTTTTTTTCTCCTTCTTTCGTTCCTCCCTTGATGAGGGGACCTTGAAGCACTCCTCGAGCGTTCCTCCGTTGGCGCGTGAAACATATTGTTTACTGCTTGCCCCCTGTGGCTCTACCTTCTCCGCTCTCCCCCTTGGGTATATTTTTCTTTGGGTCATTGGCAGTCGACGAAAATTCGAGAACTTAATTTGGAGTGGAACGATTATTGATCCGGAATTATTTTGCGATGTGGTAAAATCGTTATTATTATTTCGTATTAAATTGGATCTACTGGTGACTGAAGTCGTAGAGATTAACCAGCCAGGATACGCGTGCAAGGGAACGTAAGCAGCGATGAGATTAAAACGGAAGAGTGCATCGCCGGGGGTTAATCGAACTGAAAATGAAAGGACTGCTCGGGTCGTCGGTGGCTCTTCCAATGCCCACCGTTCACCAGCGTGAAAGTTAATGAAATCGCGTTCGTTCACCGTTCACCAGGATTTATGGCATATACATCTAATATGGAGTTTCGAAGCAATTACAGCTCCGGATGAGGCTGGTTTGATGTAATTACAGTTCTCGTAATGGATATCCAACTTATTCTTCTGAAAACTTTGGGTAACCGGATAAAAGAAAATTTCACATCCTGGGACCAAAGGTCACCAGGGTTTCTAGTAGGTAATAATGGCTAAATAACTTATAAACAAGGGGGGACTTATTATCATCGCACCGATTCTGGTAGCGAGTATCTTCAAACTACATAAATTCCTATTACTCATTTTCCTTACTTTCAATAGCAGGGGATATAATTAAGATCTTAATTAATTTGCGATATTGATATTTTTATTTCTAATATCAGTTTCTGTTATTTTCTTTGCTACTTGTTACTTAAATCTTAATTTAAATTTTACCGTTCTTTCATTTGTTCTGTTTTTCTTTCCATCTTTAATGCCCCAAAGAGTTGTTATCTCGTAATAAATAAATAATTATAAGTGGAACACCCAAGAATCTTTTCTTCGAGAGGACGAAAATTTCAAAAAAGACGATTATAACTGAACATTCTTTTCACATAAGATTGCTACAATTAAAACAGTTCCCAGCTAAGTTACTTCGATCAAGGGCCACACACGCCTCGAACCGCCCATGTTCTACGTTTCCCCGTTGCTAGTAGGAAGACCCACGGCACCTTGCAGGCAAGTGTCTCATTTCAGTCGCGAGATCCGCGGCTCTCATCGCGGGACGCGCGTGCGCTTTCATTCTTTCCCGCGCGCGCTTAGTCGAGCGACCCTCCCTCGTTTCCCACGAGCATTCCCGCTCATTACGACTTCCCGGCGGCCGAGGCTCACGGAACCACGTCGGATTTCTCGAAAGGAGCGCGGGCAACCGGGCCCCCGGACTCACTGCCCCGTCAATAGTAGCTGCTCGAACAGCTTCTTTCAATATTTGTAAATGCCGCGCGCTGTCCCCTTCCCCCAGCTCGTTACACGACTCGGCTCGCTGGTGCTGTCTCCTTCGTTCGAGGCGCAGGAAGTGAAGTAACGGTTACAGATTTCACGGGCGACTCCGCTAGTCGACTAGGCGGAAACTCGAGGAAAGAACGCGGCGCGAAATTGATTCTAATCTGTGAATTTTTAGGTCAAATTTTTGTTTTCTTTTTTTGTTTGCGTATTTTGGGGAAAGAGGGATTCAAAGTTGAGGGGAATTTGGCGATGAAAAGTGGTGAACTAGAGGACTGACTTCCCGCTTTAATATTTATTTTTAACCTAATCAAATTTTAAAGCGTAGACTTTTTTTAATACTAAAATATGAATTAATGTTCAAACTTTAAGGAAAAATTGTAAAAAGTTTAAAATAGGTATAATTTAATTATGTATAAGGTACGGAATAAGAAGGTGACTAGGAACTTTTTGATCATCTAAAATACATGGGCACTAATTTTTTATCAGGTCAGGAACTAGTTTTTGATCATTTGAAATACATGGGAATTAATTTTTTGATCAAGTGAGGAACTAATATTTGATCAGTTACTAATACCAGTTAAAAAGGAAGTAACAAATAAACTTATTTTTAGTATTATACCATATAAATTTAATTTTTTTATAATTTTCTAATGTCCTAACCTATTTTTTATTCAGGTGATCAAAAATTAGTTCTACAAAAAAAATGGAACTAAATAATGATCACTGACCTTTAAAGAAAGATGATACATATTGTAAACTATTGTAAGCAGAATGATGTATGAAAATAACCTTTAATACCGCAACAACCAGCAAAGAAATTGCCTAAGACGTCGGTGGTGATCTTTTACTTCGAACATTTTAATATTAACTGCTTTCACAGACAACACATATATTTTTGAATTATTAATTTTTATGTTAGCATTTATTTCAAACAATTATTTATTGACATAAATTTAAAAGAACGATTTATTTCATGATAAAAAATTAGTGTCTGATCAAGAACTAGTTCCTTAACGGTAGTAGATTTCATCTTTCTACTTCGACGCGAACTGATGGGAAGATGGGCCAAATCTGCGCATGCGCATGGCGATTATATCCCCCTTAAGCGCCTGAAGTCCATCTGCCACTTTTGCGGCGAATATGTCTTTGATAATTGAAGTCGGAAGTGGGCGGAGGGACTCACTGCGCAAAAGTAGCGGTTTTCCTAGAAACTGTGTGAACGCTGCACTTCAAAAGTCACGATGTCAATGGAACTCAGTTCTTACGAATATATCTTCTAACAATAAGTATGCTACATATTTCTCCATTTCCCTCTATTTAACTCCACCATGTAAAAAAAAACAGGATCATATCAGAATAATTTAGAACGATTTCAAAGAACCAAAGTCAAAACTACTTAAGGGTACCCTGCCGTCAAAGATTTGAAAAATATGCGATTTTCATGAATTAAAAAAAAAGAAACTGAACCACAAAAATTAAAAAGCTGTTTGGACTTTATTACTACATATTTGGAGAAGAACCAAAAAAATTATTGCTTGAATTGTATCAATTTTTGCATTAGATGTACAACATTCATTGTACGCCATCAGAACTGGTGACAGGATCGTTTAAAACAAAAAAACTAAAAATATTCTTCAAATATATGTGAATAGTTGAATGGAAAACTAAATTAAAATGCACTGAAAACTAAAAAATATTTCTTTCTTTGTACTACAATTTCGATGGTGTTTTTTTTCACTTTAAATAAAATCATGGCACAGGATTTATCACAACAGAATATGAATCAATTTAATACAGAATCAAGCGTCGAAATGAATATTGTTGTCACCTAGATATCCTCCATAATTTTATTTAAAGTGAAAAAAACACTATCGAAATTATAGTACAGGGAAAAAATTATGTTCTATTTTTTAGTACATTTTTAATAAAATCATTTAACATAATTTCTTATAATTTTTTTTAAATCATGTATTTTTAATATCCAAACGTTAAAACATTTAAAAAGCTAGCATCAATACTCCCAGAAGTCGATCAAGCACTCTTCGATCATTAAGGGGTTAATAACTCCAAAGTCCAGCAGCGTTAAGTCGGTCCGGAATCAGTTGTTATGTACACACTCCTTCGACCCCATACACGGTCCTTAATTCCCCTCCACTTACCTCGGCAATCCATCAAAAAGCGGAAGTCCAGAATGGAAAGCAATCCCCAAACCATCTCGGAACGCTGCTCCACAACCGTTGCTCCCCTTTCGGTAAATACACTCCGCGGATGATGGCGCGTTTCCGCTGGCCAACAGCCCGCGCTCCTACCGCAGGCATTCCGAGCGTTTACTTACTTCGGGGTAATGATCGACGATTATCCGGAGGTGTTCCACGGCGGGTATGGAGTTTCCATCGAACCGAGGATCGAACGACGTACAAATGACGGAATTAAGGAGGAATCACTCCCTCGACGGACGATTGGGTGCTGGGAAACCAGTTTCGGCGGGAAAATAACACGTATCCTCTAAATTGCCACTAGTATCTCGCTGAATACAGAGTCAGTGTACTAAGACCTTGCCCATTTCACTTACAATGTATATTTCTTCCAAATAAATTTGCAACAGAACCTAGTTCAGTGATTCCCAACTTGTGGATCGGGAAGTTTTTTTTCTCAATTTTTTTACGTTAGAATTATATTTTGAAATACCTATTTTTAATGTGTTTCGTTTACTTTCTTAAATTTACCTCAACCTTGTATGGGGGAGGGGGATCGCGGTTATTTGAATATTATAAAAGGGAATCACGACTCAAAATAGGCCGGGAAAGTTGAATTAGATAATTCAACTTTTCTGCCAATTCTGTTATTTTTCATTTGCGCTGGTTCTTGGGTTTCGTAACCAAGAAAACTTATGGCAGAGCCTCTGTACAGGCGTAAAAATGAAGGGAAACGTGGGACAAGGGTTTCTTGCGTTGCACCTGCGAGTTTTCGACGAACCTTTGGATCACCTGTTTCGGTAACAGGTGCTTGTTGGTGGAATAGGTTTGCAGTGAAGGGGGACGAACGGTGAAATGCAGGCAAGAACGCTAAACAGGCTTTTAATTGCACCACCTACCGATGATCGGTGACGTAATTACGATCCGCGTTTTTCAGCCGCGCGCCGGAGGAGAGCTATTACTGTAGAATGTGGCGCGAGCTGTTGGCGAGGAATCTGTGGAATTAAAGCGTTCGATTGGCCGACTTAGCGAGTGAATTTCTGAGATTATTCGCAGCCCGTGACTTGATTTTTTAGGTGGGGATGTGGATGAATCTTCAGAAGGGTCAAACAAATTACATATTAACTTTCTCTAGCCTCTGACTGAAACTTAACGTTTCCTTCAATTATAAATGAAGAAATGAAGGTGTAGAGGGCTTTAGCAATGCTTCGATATTAGATCTTCTACTAAACCTCGGAACTAGTTAACCCTGTCCCCACAGAGTGCGCTGCGAAGCAGTCTTCTGCTTGGGCATGCGCACTGGAGACTTCATAACTGCTCAGTGTACTTATAGGCAAGAAGAAGAGCTCCATAAGCTTTAGTAGGCTTAAAAAATTCTAGGCAACCCTCTTCTATATTTTTTAATATTAATATGAACTTTAATCTCAAGGGGTAGGTTGACTAATTGTTAATAACTTTGTACCGACATATGCTCGATTCCACGTTTTTTAACAGTTACCAGCGTTTGTCGAAAAATTGCCCCTAAAGAAGGGGCTTTGTAAGAAGAAAAGAAAAATGGATTTTATTTTTTAAATAATGAATTTTATTGAATTTGCGTTAAAAATATTTTTATCCCTTCAACTCGTCTCTTCTAAGATTAAATCCTGAGTGCGCCACTGGGCAAGTAGAAGAGTTCCATGAACTTTATTAGGCCCAAAAAACACTAGCCTCCCCCTTCTATATTTTATAATATTGAATATTTGTATTTGGACTTTAACCGAAGAGATATTTTCATTTCCAAACACGCAATTTCACAAAGTTACTAATACCCCTAAAATCAAAATTTCAACTACTCAAATTCTGCTTCCATCAGCTTCCAAAGACTGCTCTGTACATATTAGGGTGTGTCAATTTTTTCAGTGTTTTAATTTTAAAAACGACCAGTGGAAGAATGGTACAATTTCGTGTTTAAAATTAACCACTACCTTTCAATTTTGTGTAATACTTTATTTACGTAGTTGAAATTTCACTTGAAATTATAGAAAAATACGAAAATGATTAAAATTATACAAAAAATTGAATAATTGAAGCAACCAAGATATCGCTTCTTCGATGGACTTTGTTGAGTAGCTTTAAATTTACTACATAGACGACATGTGGCTAGATCTGTTGCTAAAGTTACATATATGCTCATTTTGTAATAAATACACATTTCCATACATTTTCACGTGAATATAATAAATACTAATTTCCACATATTTTTATTTTTATTTTCATGCTTTTATATAATCAAGACTCATTTTAAGCAGTACCTATACGAATATGTAATTTGTAGTTAAATCTTACTTAATTTTCCCTATATTCAACTGTGATTTGAAGTAGCTAAACCTCCCTCAAATCAATTTCTGAAGATAAGGTAAATGGCCCAATGGTAAAACAGTTAAGGAAACAGTTGACATAATTGCAATTTCTTTTATATTTAAATAGTATAAGATTATAACTAAATATTATTATTCGAAAGCGTAAAATTTCTACTTTCAAGTAACGTAACAAGAATCTACATTTGTTAAAGGAAAAGTTTTAAATTAATTAAAATATGAAACTGTTCATATGGCCCAGTAATTAATATAATATAATATAAAAATATAATAAATCCAAAACAATTGTATTATTTCAAAAATTATAAAATAATAATTAATTACATACTTAACAAAAATATTCTCTATCTTGCTTGAGCCCATTAGGTAAGAAGCGAGATTGAAACTGTTGAAGCTTTACTGTACAATAATATTTTTGCATGATATAACTATTCAGTTATGTAAGCTTCTAATTGTATCTATATAAAGCTAATACATTTTGCAATTATATTTCGAACACTTTAAACGTTGCAAATTCGTAAAACTGTTATTATTAATAAAATTTCTTCTCAATTTTTAATTATTGGGCCTTGTTTAAGGACTGGGCCATTTACCTTACTTTCCCCTTCAGAATAAAAACAGCATCAATTTATCACTAAATAGTCATACCAGAATTCTCAAAAAATTTAAACTTACCCACAAAATGGACACACCCTGATACATACACCCCCAGTCTTCCAAACGTCAAACCTAAAGAGAAGAGGTCTCCCTGCAAGCTTCCACTATTAATCTACAACCTGCAGAGGGAAGGCTTAAACTCCTATGCTATCCACAAGCACCGGCAACGTATACGAATTCCAACATCGCCCGAGTCTGCCGCCCCAGATACCAGCGTCTGGCACCAACCTCCCAATCGAATAGAGGAGATAGAACCATCAGTGTGGTATAATGAAGATCTAGACGCGTTTCTCATCCGGCGTAGGGGGGGGGGGGGGGATGTCGCCGGAATGAAATCGTTTGAAAGCGAGCGTCTCGCGAGGGGATTACTCGATCGTCGAAAAATGAACTCGCACAGGGACGCCGGGCGTCCGTGGACGTTATTCACGGCGCCGCAGGTGTCATTAATAAAGATTTAGCTGGGAGCAAAGGTGCTGGAAGCGGGCCTTCACGGATTAGGATCGAGGAGAGTCATTGCTCTTAAGCAGTCGCGGTGTTTGCTGGTAGAATGGCATTTGAACATCGATTTGTCCGCGTGCCGGAGTGGAATATTTTATTCCTTCGTCGATTAGGAGTGACTCGGTTCACGGGTCTTCAGAGTTCCCGACGGATCCGCGGGGCTGTGATTGATGGCTGCTGATTATATCCGCCGTGTAGGACAAGTGGTCGGTGTTTAGCAGATTACACGGGGATTATAATGGATTATTAATAGGAGCGATCGTTAAAATTGGCGGAATTTCGATGTAGATCGAGGGTGTAGCGATCGGAACAGTTCAACACTACTGTGATTGCTCTGTTTGATCGTTGCGGAGTCCATCAGTCTTCCGCGCGTCGCTTCTAATCTCAAACGCGGCCGTATCGTTGGATGCATAATTCAGAAGACATCTAGCCTGGCGCTTAATCACTGATTTACGGAGTAGCGAAGCCTGGACGATTAATCTGACACCGGGAAACCGTTCCTCTTGCTAGGCGAATAGAGAAGTTGCTATAAATCTGTGGTATTAAGCGGGGGGTGGACTGGACTGCGGGGAATTCGTAGAAAGTGTTGCGGATTACTTGCACTGAATGCAGATTGTGAGGAGCACTTGTTTGGAAAAAGGGAAATGGTTTTGGAGCGCGGGTTTCGGGGACCGGTTTTGTTAGGATTGAGCTGTAGAATGCTGGTGGGAGATTTGTGATGTGACTTCCGACTTGTGTTGGGACTCTTGATTAAACTAGAGAAGATTAGGCTTTCGTTACTGGTTAAAAGATTTTGTAGGAATTTTGTGTTTGATATTGGGGAGATAGAGCAGTGACGATTAACACATGTTTCATAGCTACAGTAGCGGACAAAAAGTTTCCACTTTTTCGAACCACTCTACGTGTACTACTTTTTAATATCAACTTAAAAATTAATACATATTTTGAAACAGAAAAAAGCTGTATAAAACACAGTTACTGTTGAATTTATTTAACCAACGAACAAAAATTAACCTACATAAAATTAAACAAGACAACACATTTTTAAAGTCAACAAAAAATTACCACTTTTGAACAATAATAAAAAAAATCTAATATTTTGTAGGGGCACCTTTTGCTTTTAGGACAACCTAAAAAGTTACTAAACGTGTGTTCAACTAAAAATGTTTTCAATGTCACTTAACACTTTTGTTTGTCAGTTAAATAAATTCAACTTTAACTGAATTTTATACATCTTTAAATTCTTCATTAGACTATGCATATTAAACATATCGCAGTCTCAAATGTATGTTAAAAAATAACAAAAATAGAAAAAATCGAAAAAGTGGTAACTTTTTGGTTCACTGGTGTAGTTTATAGATAACAAACATCTGGTTATCTGCCAAAGTTCTATTGTACATACCTAAATATTCCGAAAATCCATTATGTTTGTTCCTTTCAAACTTCTCAACAGTAATAACAGAAGTCATCAAAGAGATTACCACGAGGAAAATCTTAATATATAAAGCAGAATGTGTTTATGTGTTTGTCGCTTAAAAACTTCTGAACCCTAAATTCTGGGGTCACGAAATGTGTCATAGCTCATTATGCCTAGCTAAACCAGATGAATGTGACTATTTTCACAAAAATAAAATATATAAAAACAATTTTTTTTATTAAAATCAGATTCTAAATTTCGGGCGAAGCCGAGTAATAAAGCTAGTAATCAAGATATAAAAGAAGCCTTTGTCATCCATCAAAGTTTAATCATAAAAGTCACTTAACATTCCCAAAATCCACAACAGACCAATATCAACCATAACTTGTCGTCCCAAAATTCCAAGAAATAATTTCCATCATCAAATTCCTCCCCCATAAGACAATCAAAGTGTAAAAGAACCCCTCATCCGGCAAAATTCAACTATAAAAACGTTCAAGAACTACCTATATATATTCCCAAAATCCACAACAGACCAATATCAACCATAACTTGTCGTCCCAAAATTCCAAGAAATAATTTCCATCATCAAATTCCTCCCCCATAAGACAATCAAAGTGTAAAAGAGCCCCTCATCTGGCAAAATTCAATTATAAAAACGTTCAAGAACCACCTATATATATTCCCAAAATCCACAACAGATCAAAATCAACCATAACTTGCCGTCCCAAAATTCCAAGAAATAATTTCCATCATCAAATTCCTCCCCCATAAGACAATCAGAGTGTAAAAGAGCCCCTCATCCGGCAAAATTCAATTATAAAAACGTTCAAGAACCACCTATATATATTCCCAAAATCCACAACAGATCAAAATCAACCATAACTTTTCGACGCAACAACCTCCCACCACAGAAATCTTCCCCCTCCCCCCCGAATATCTGTCCATCGAACCCCCCTCTTCTCTGACCCACAAAGGTATCGATCAATCACCCTCGCCGCGCAGCTCGCGACACGCACACATTCACAGCTCGTTAACACCGAAAGCTTCTCACGCTACTGCGTCGAAAAGAAGCGGCCACCGATCGCCGATGATCGGTAGCGTCAACGACGGGGAGATATCCGGTCGCGCCAGCTTTCGATGCCTTTGGGGACGCTGAAAATTCCACCTCTCCGCGCGAGCACGCGCCCCTCCGGCCTCAACGCACGCCTATAACCGGGGAGCTCATCTGCGTACCGCGTTGCTGTAACGTCGATGCACAGGAAACGAGATCCTGGGGAAGAACCCTGGGTTCATCGTGGAAGATCCTGATTCACCTGTTCCGCCCTGGTGTACCTAATAGGCAGCTGGTGCATCGCTCTAGCCGCAAGAACTGCATCGTACGGTGCAATATAGCGTCACGGCGCATCGAGGTCTCGTGGTAAGCCTCCACTTGGGCCTGATCGATGCTGGAGAAGAAGGCGGAGGTTGGAAAACCTCTGGGACCTTTAAGAAGGTCGAGGGAAATGGATGGCGGAGATTGTTGGACGATCTTGGAGGAATGTAGTTGAGGAGGGTTTCGTTTTTGAGTGAGAGAAATTGTGTAGGATGGTAATTGTGTCGGTGATTATGAAAGGGGTGTAAGTCATGTGTTTTTTGTTTCGAGATATTTATATCTGTTTTGCAATAATTCTTTCATAATATTGAAATGTAAATTAATATGACATAAAAAATATATATAAAAAGGATTTTTTAAGTTAAAAGATTTTATTTAGTTTGATAAAAATGCACTAAAAAATAATACTTTTCTTCTTTTTTTTTGTATTGTCATCATAACTACGTATACCTGCAAAGTTTCAAGTCTATTGGGTTGGTAAAAGTGGGTTAAAATTGAGTTACAAGATTTTAACTGAACAAAGAAACAAACAGACAGAGGAGTGAAGTCCATTTTTTAGATTTTCTTTTTACTTACACCACTTTCAGAATTATCGGCACAATTGTTCTCAAGTGATAGGAAACGAATGCTGGGTGAATTAGATTCGGGGTATCTTTTTTTTTAAAAAAAAGGGGTGGGTTTAACACTTTGCTAACACTGTACACATATTTGGGATATATTCTGCTAGAAACTGAGCTATAATTTTGGTAACCTTAATCTGGTGGACACTTTTAATTGCGTAGGTAAAGAGTGTATTATTATTTTTATTATTATTAAACACCTTTACTGCACAAGTTACAAAAATAGGAAAAAAGAAAGAAAAAGGAAAAAATAGCGCAAAGGCGAGGTTCAGTCGCAAGACTCTTTTGCAACCCAACCTGAAAGTATAAAGGTATAAAGGTCAAGTTGGTGTTCTACATACTCCCTTAGTTATCTACCTTCAGTATTCCAGGAAAGTGAACCTCGTTCACTTTATCGAGGTGAAGTGCACAATTATGCATCTCACGTATGCATAGATACGTGACTTCGGTGTGCGATAAAAAATGGGGATACCAGACGTATGTGACGTGTATTAAAAAACGTTTTAATAGAAGGACAATATGGAAAGAGGAAAATTCGAACCATGTTTCCTCTCTCCGATTGAAGAATCCTTATAGAAAAGCACAGTAAATGCCAAAAATTAAATTTTTCAGGACACAGAAAAAATTTCCCTGACTTTAAATTATTTTCAAAATTTGATTTCTTTTGATTGCTAAGTATGCTTAAGTATACAATAACCCAAATGCATCACACAATTTTCTATTTATTGCATCAATATAGTCCAAATTCGTGAAAAAAGAATTGTATTTATAGAAAACACTGTATTTTCCACCTCTCAGTTGTACAGAAAATTGAATGCGCCATTCTTTTAAATTTTCAAGCACCGTAAGTGCCAATCTTATTTGTCCCTATGTAACTTGTATAGAAAACCAAAAATATATTTCTTCGATATATTTTTACATTATTATCTACAGCAGTGGCGTTGAACATACCTATGGTACCATTTTTTAGTCCAAATGGAAACTTTTGTACAAAGGGAAATTGCATTAATATTCAATATTACCATTGCTACATAAAACATTTTCCAATAAAAAAATTGTTTTGGGGGATTTTAGCACTCACAGTGTTTTCTACAGTGACTCTCCAATTACTTAAAATCTTAAACGAATTCATTACGTGCCCATGTACCGCATCCTGCAAGAGAACGGAGTGCTCCTTCCTTCCCCCGTTCCCAGCAGACTTCGAATTCCATTCAAACGACGCGGGAACATTAGCAAAAACCGTCTCCGCAGATTATTCGCCGGACAAAAAATGCCAAGAAGGTTGCAGCAACTGGGGCAGCGCGATGAAGACATTTCTCAGCGTCAGAGTTCTCGGAAGGTGCCCCCGAATCGCCGCACGAAAAAGAGAGGACGCAGTTGAACGAACCGCTCGCGACGCTGCACCGTATCGTTACCCTCTGAATTAAATTAGCCGGGCAATTTTAAGCCGGTTACCGTTCACGATAAAGTATCCCTCAATCTTTTTAATCGATCGAGAGAACAGGCCCCAAAGTCGAACGCGAGCTTCGACGTCCCTGTACCTCCTCTCACTTTCCCAATTATCTGCCAATTTCGAGCAACATCCTTGCCGCGGCTTTCTGCGCAACACCTGCGCTATTTTGCCCCCCACCCCGTCGACGATTGTCCAAAAACCGGGGCCTCGTGCTTGGTTCACTTTGTGGCAGCAGGAATCTCGGTAAATCGCTGTCGATCACCGCGACGGGGGCAGGCGAAGAAGGGGGCCTTGGTGCCTTGGATCTGTTGCGGTTTCGGGTGGAATCGACGCGCTGCGCGGTCGATAGCGCTCGATTCGAATTATGGCCCCCCCGGTTGCTCGGCCCGCGCATAATGACGCGTTCTGACAGCCGAAATGCCTTCGACGGAGACGATGAAGGTATTGAATCAATCTGGGGAAGGGGGTCCTTAAGTTGTTTCGGGTTGGAGCTCCTCCGGTAATTTGCCGATGAGTGCAGGCTTCTTCGCAGAGGTGGTGGAGAAAGTGAAGCTTGAAAGTGTGAGGAGTTCGATATATCGAGGCTTGATTTTTGTATGGTCTTAATTGTGGAAGTTCTTCGGCTGTGTTATAGCGTCTAGTAGGGATATAGCTGGCTTGTAAAAGCTTAGGGAGTCACAAAGTTAGGCTTCGGAAAAAGGGATTTGTTCTAAAACCTCAAAGCTGTAAAGTGTAAACTTTGGGACTCTCGCAGCTTTTACGCTCTCATTATATTCTTTCTATATACTATACTACAGGTGTAACAAGCTATGGTGAGGTCTACACTGCGCATGCGCGTGCGGGAGGTGGAGCAGTGGGTGGAGCTATGTATAGGCCCGCCTCTGTAGGAAAAATCAGGCAGCTGCCTAGGGTGTAAAGTTGACAAGTGGCGCAAAAAGGTATTTTCTATTATTGTCATTCTTTAGAATGAAGTTTTAAATGAGATATTACAAGTTGTATTATAAACGTTTTAAGGTAAATGTATTTGGGCCTGGATACGTACCCCTTCCACTCCACAGTATCAATATTGCAGAGACAGTAATAAATATTATTATTGTACTTTTGAATGGCTGGAACTCAATGACCTACGAATTCTTGTTTCATTTCCCATCTCCCCCTATTAACTCCTACAAAGCTGACTATTGCTTCTCAATTTGTACCAATCCTGCTCTAACTACTGTGTGTCTTCTATACTCATAATTGAAGAACAGACTATAATATAAACAGAAATGCCTAGATCTCTGATTGGCAATTCCAGGGCCCCCGGGTACGAGTGGGCGTGTCCAAGCACTAGAGTGGGGGTAGCCCCTCCCCCGAACTAACATAACCAAATGAATTTCGTCACGGCTATAGTCTCCCCACGAAAGCAACCGCGCAAAGGAAGCGATCCAGGCTCCTAGCCGTGCATTCGTAATTAACAGAGCACTTGGACCAACAGCCCCGCATATTTATGCTTCGCTTTTAACCCCAAGGAGGTGAATACCACGCCACTGTGGCCATCGTAAATAAGAAACTCCGGCTGCAGGCTACAGCGTATACGTTTAATTGGTTCGTAATAAATACGGGAATCTGTCTCTCTCTCTCTCCCTCTCTCTGTTCATTATGAACCGCAATCAACCGGTAAAAAATAGGCTATCAAATGCTTGTCCGCCATGAGCAATATGTATATACACGTATATGTATCTCGCAGAAAAACGACTAACAGAGAGGCGAGACGAGGAGCTTCCTCCGAGGGCGGAGTAAGGCGCGCTCGCGTTGTTCCTGCCTTCTTCGGGATTTCAGTCGGGCGGGTATACGCTCGTGGAATCATCGATAGTACGTTAACGATGATTAAGCGATTGGAGTTTTATTGGGCGAAGCACGTATCATTAGAGGCATGAGATCGTTGAGGGAAATCACTCGTTCCGCACACTGTTGCGTAAGGATTCCCTAGGCCAATGAAAAGTCCCTTAGAACGCTCCGCGGTGAATCGATCGTGTCCTGGTAGCAGTTAACCGGCTGTCGCTTGGGACTGGACATCTGTTGATCAGATATCGGGGCACGAAGATTGGAAATTATTGAATCGTGCGCGCAGCTATCGCGATCTTCCCGAACAAATTTCATTGAATCTACTTGGACGACGTCCGTTTAATTAACTGCTGTCCGGCCTCGTCTTTTTCTTTATAGGCTCGAGGTTCTGGCACGGTTTCCTGCGAGCCTTCAGGCCTCCTGAAATAGATTCACATTTTTAATACGACGGTCTTAAGGTGTTTGTTTCTGGAAAGTGATCCATTCGAGTGCCTTAAGTGTGTACTTTTCTATTGGTTAAGTACTTCGGCCTTTTTGTAAGGTACCTGGATTATAGAGTTCTTAAATTGTATAGTGGAACTTCTTGGAATGGAGCTGAACTCCAGCTGCACCAGGTTCGCTCGGATAATGACGAAGTAAGGATTATTTTTCGACAAACATGTGAACATCCTCTTGATGTTCTAGAAAAACAGCATCATCATCGCCGGGTAGTTCCCAGTACTTGTAACTGAGCCTCAGGAAATCATCAACCCAAGTAGAGGCCGCCTAATGCATCCAAATAATTGCCTTGGGACGGTCATGCGTGATCCTGAGAGTTCTGAAGCTTTCGAAGCTCGAGTTTTTATACCTGATGGAATCTGAAGTTTAATGGTTGAAAGAATCTTCCAGAGGATCCTAAAGTGCGCTGACGATCTTCGGTCGAAGGTCCTACTATCCTTTTAGACTCGCCACACGGCCCAGGCCCGGCTATGCCCGCGGACGGTGGGCCCGTCCGGCGATAGTGGCCTCAGGGTGCAGTCATCCGTCGCGGTTGCACGCATACGCCGCGGCGACGAAGGTACGCGAGCACGGGCGCGGGTACCCGAGCGCAGGGGCCTCTCGGCGAGGCGTCGGTCCCCGACACGCCACACGTATTAGAAACGAATATAAATATATCGGGAAGGAAGAGGCGGCGGCTGGTGGGGGCAGGCGAGCGCGCATTGGCGGCGTGGAAGTTACACGCACCGACGTAGCGGCCTCACGAGAACGGACCCCCGTTCTCCCTACCCTCCGGAGTCGGCTTTCCAGCCGGCCGTCCGCTTCCACCCCGCTCTTCTCCGGGAGCCCAGAGTCCCGGAGCACGCTCAGTGTCCGCTCGGCCTCAGCACGCCCGAGTAGGAAGAGGCGAGACGCCGTTTCTAGAATCGAATTCTCGATGTCTGCCCGCCGTCCAGCGCCGGCTGGCCCATCGTCCGCTCCGTCCAATTAAGCGCGCTGCCTCGTGAACGCGTCCCCTCGTCGTCTGCCTCGCCGCGGACTAACGAAACGTACCTCCTCGACCCGATACGTTCTGTGAAATTCTGGGCTCCGTTTCGGTGGTACAGTTCTTCGGTCGCACGTCGGTAACTAGTTGGCCCGTGTCCTGGTTATCGTCGTCCTCCCTGCGCACAACTACGTCAAGGAACGGTTGACAACGGATGGGAACGTGGTCAGAAGTGGTCTCATCGTTTTTTGTGGTCCCTGAATCGCGTTTCGAGAGCCCAGTGACACACGTCGCGTGTCAAGGATTCGACGTGAATCGAATATACGTCGTTTGGACAGGAGGGGGGAGTCAACGAGAGAAGCAGCGCCGATTGGGAATTGACGCGATGCATCTGGTTTCGTCGACGAGTCGCCAGTGAACAGAGGATATTACAGTGCCATCCAGAGGAAGAGAGGAAGAGTGGGAGAGGCGTACCGCGATCGGGACAACCGATGCATCAGCTTCTGAGCCGCGTGGAACGTTATCGGTTCGCCTGGTTCCCTTTGTACCTTGGGCTACGTGCCGCGTATTAAAACGTTAATCTCCGGCTGTACTACCGGTTATACGTACAGATTGGCTCTCTCCCTCTCCCTGCTGTCTCTCCTCGCGCTCTCCGTTCCTCCTTTTCTCCTTCACGGCCGCCTTTCTCTCTCGGGCTTCTCTCTTCCTCTCTGTGTCTCCCCTCGAGTTTCTCTCCGCTGTCTCTGTCCCCTTCGTCGTCTCCTCGTTTTTTTTCTTGGATCTGTCTTCCTCTCTTCTTCTCGCTGCTAGCTGTTTTCACGAGCTACCTTTCTCCCTTCTTTCACCATTTCTTCTCTGCGCACCTCTTTCCCCGGGTTAGCATTCTCTGCTCTTTCGCCGTATTTCTGCCTCCTCTTTGTTCCTTCTTTTTCGCAGAGCTCTGCTCTTACCTTCCGCTCCTTTCGCACTGCTTCTTTGCTTCTTCTGGCTGTTGCCTTTGGCACTTCCTTTTCTGTTCACTACATTTCTAACTTCTTATTCTGTCTGCGCTCCCTCTGGACCCTGCAGAGCCTCGCTTTCTTCTTCTTCTTCTTTTAAAGCTCTGTAGTGCACTTCTGTTTCTTCATTTCTTCTGCTTCAGATATACTTCTCTTTAACGCCTCCATACCTTGCTTCATTTATTTTTCTCTTGCACTCTGTCGAACCCTTACATCTCTTCTTAATTTCTTCTTTTGATCCACTCTCTGCAATCTCTACATCTCTTCTTCATTTCTTTTTGTGTAACCCCTACATCTTTCTTCTTCTCTTCCACCTTCTGTAACTCCTACATCTTTGTCCAATTCTTCTCCTCCTCTGCTCTCAGTAATCTCACCACTCTTCTTCATTTATATTTTCTTCGTTTCTTTTTTCTTCATCTCTTCTTTTCTCCATTTCTTCATTTCTTCTTTTCTTCTTTTTTTTCCACTCTCCATAACCCTCACATCTCTTCTTCATTTCCACCCCCTTCCCCATCTCGCCATCTCCCCCCGATTTTGCTACCTCATCCCCCACCTCTCCGCGCCATAGCTCCTTGCGTTCCCCGTAGCGCGTGCCCCATCGAGCATCAGAGAGAAGAAGAGATGCCGCGCGATCAATCGGCGGGCAGCGCGGCGCCCTCCCCGTGCCCGCGAGCGGGACGCTCGGCCTCTCGGAAAGGAGCCAGAGGCACGTCCCGTGTCCCCGTTCGGGCGGCGGGACGATGACGGCTTCGTCCAGGCGGCTCGTCGGCGCGAACACGCGCGGTTACCGTGCGCTGAGTCGCGCGAGGGAGACTCACGGACGGGGACCACGATCTTATCGGCGGCGGGCCTGATCGAGGGCCGAAGGACGCGACGATCCGACCGCCTATCGCCGCGATCGGCCGTGACGCGGGGCCTTAATGCGCCGCGATTAAACGCCGGACGGGTCGCGACGGGCAGCGGATATCTCCGGACGAAAGGAGGGACAGTTGGGCCCGATGGCGGGATAAAGAGACGGCCTACGTCGAAATTGAGCCTTCTGGAGTTGCATTGCTTCTGCAGCAACCAAGCGCGAGGATCTTCAGCTCAGTGCGCAGCGCGGACGCAAGAATTCGACGCGGCAGAATTGGGCCTTACGTGTTCTGGATTATTTGCGGCGCTGATCAAAAGAAAGTGTTCCCTGTGTTTTAAGTATATTCAACGGATTAGTGGATATAGTAGGATTAATTCACCGTTGCACAGTGTTACAGTGTTTATGGGCCCTTTGGGTAATCCTGGTGTATCGGTTTGAACCAAGGTGAGCCCTACTGTGGACATCAAAGGGGTACGCGATGAGTAAGTGGCAGTTGGCTTTCGGGCGAGCTTCTGGGTCCATGGGGCAGGTGTGCTGGAATGTGATCAATTGCTACAGAAGGGGGACCTGCGCGAGTGTTCTATAGCGTGGAGTGTTGAAAGTAATCGTGGGTAGTGAATCGGTGTGGAGGACAGTGCCGGTACTACTCCGCAGGCTCCGACTATTCATCAGCCTTACAAAACATCTCTGAAACGATGCGTCAAGTGTGACTTAGCTAAATTCCTCTCACATCTGAAGAATCTAAACACAGACGAGGCATTATCCACCAAGACAACAGTGCGTCCAAACCACCCATATTGAATACAAGCCCTAACAGACCACAAGATTAAACAAAAGAACAGTCGCCAACCCCCCCGAATGGGTCCACCGCGCGATCCTCAGAGAACTCCGCGAGAACGATGTCGAGTCTAGCGAGAAGGAGGAAGACCTCGGTCCTAGGGTCCAAGCGATGGTGGCAGGGTGGTTGCTGGGCCACGAGGGGCCACCAGGAGGCCTATCTCCGCCGGCTGTACGCGCGGAAGAACGAGCAGAGCGGAAAGATCGACGACGAGACGGGCAACCAACGTGATCTGGGCAGCAGTTGGACGACCAGCGCCGTCTACGAGCTACCGGTCACCGACGAGCATTACTTGGACGCGTTCCTCAGGAACCGCGACGATGGCAACGAGGAGGACGACGTGGTCGGCGTGGTGGTCGGCTGTCCAGCGCTGAGCGCGACCAGCGCCAGCCCGACGGAGAAGTGCGTCGAGTACCTGAACGGCGCCCACGACGCCGTCTCCGTGGCCTTCGAAAACGATCGCAGGCTCGGGGAGCAGGAATGCAGCCGCGCCGAGTGCGGCTCCCTGCATTCGGGTTACGATGTCGCCGCAGCCTCTCCAGAGTGAGTGTCAGCAGGCGGTTGCTCTCGTTTCGCGGGCTGATCGACGGGCGAGGGAAAGTTTTTTTCCCACTGGGCACTTGGGAGTCCTTGTCCCCTCTTTTTTCGTTTTCTCTTTGGAGAAGGGCGTTGAGGAATAATTGTCGAAGGGTGTTGGAGGTAGTGAAATATCGAGAGTTCCAACCGGGGCGCCTACTCTTCGATTTTGCAAGAACTTTGATAGGTGGGCGATGCTAGTAAATAGAGTTGCGTACAACGCTGTTTCCCGTGCTGAGAACGCACATGGGCGTTGTGGGAGAATGGGTAACTATATGGGACTCGGGATATCCGCACGGAGGTGTGCGCTGAGAGTTCGAGTCACTGTAGCTTGAAAGTGATCTTCGTGTCAGTTCTGTTCCCGTGTGATAGATATTTATGGAGCTAAACTTGTCGTTTTCTTGTGTCGAGTATTAGATGGCTGGTGGATAACAGGCACGTGAATTGGAATTTGTTGATATTAAATGGACGTTGTTGATGGTTTATGGGTTTCTGAAGCAAAACGTAGCTCCTCCGATCTCTTGGAATTAAGAATGCTAATGAAACGTGGATTTATAGCTTCCCGTGGGAGTGGAATTCCTTCGTCTGCTTTTTTTCTTGGAATTAGGCTCGATATTAATATGCCGCGCGCACTGCGCTGGGATGAAGTCTGTGTTGCAGTGGGCTCGGTACATTCTACGACCCTCCCATTGGAGCTCAGAATGATAGACAGTCTCCTGTTAATTTGAATCGAACTACACTCTACACTAATGAATCGCAACTTATTAATTCAAATGTCAAATATACTCATTCCTTTTTTTTCTGTAATATGCAAGTTGTCTTTGAAATTTTACAAACTTTCAAAGATAAATTAATTAAAATTGCTTCTCTTGCCTTGATACTTTCTTCTTTTTAAAAATTGAGATTACGGAGCTTCGATTTAGTAATTTGTGATGCAAATGGATTCTTCCACTTTGCTGGAGGTCAGGAATGCCGATCGGACTGAATTTACGATCTCTCCCAGATATAGTGTTTCTTCGTGTTCGTCCGAGTGAGATTAGGAATATCTTCCTTGTCTCGAATACGGTGATTATGTCTCCAGGTTTTAATTTACAATCGCGTCACAGACCGTAAGATTAATTTAATACCCGTCGTTTTACTGCGGAATTCCAGCGAGGTTTGGCCAATAAAATATATGGTTTTTTGGTGAAGGGGAAGGAGCAGCTGCTTTATTTTTTGTACCAGTGAAATATAACATTAAATTATGGTACATCAGATGGTAATTTACGGTTAATTAAGCCCTCAGTGGCTGGATGCATACGTGATACAGGCTTCCGTTTCCTCGCGCGGATAATTATGAGTATGGGTAACTGTTTTAAACCGTAGCACTACATTAAACTGAATTATTGAGGTACAAAATTATGAAGCTGCGCGGCTCGTATTCCGTGGTTCTATCATTAGTTTACTAATATGAATTCTCAGGAGTACCGACGCTTCCTGCCCACGTGGACAGAATAAGGAATCGCGGTTTTTTGCGTTAATGGATTAAACACTTTCATCTTTGACTCGTTTAGTGATACTGCCGATAAGCTCTAGTGATAAGACTGATCGGGGTGTTGCCTGCAAGTATCACTTCCTTTAGAGTCGAGCATTAAACACCTTACCCTATCAATCAAATCTACTTGCATCATTGAGACATAAACATAAGCAAAACAGACACAAAAATCCTCAGAATTAAACAAAATTGATATCATCGTCTTTTCTGAATTCCATAAACAGTCATAAATTAAATTTACATTCTACAAACTTAAGCATCCACATTCCTCCAAGTTAAAATTAATATTCCCAATATTCACCAAACTCGAAGTCATCAGCATCTTACGTCCAAACCCTTGTGACTCCACTAATTAATTCTAAATTTAATTTGCATCCTTCAAAACAAAGCACCCTCATCCCTACAAAGTTACAACCATTCTCACTATCCACCAAAGTCAATTCAAGCATCGTACTGCATCCAAGTTTCACTTCCTTATGAATTCACTCTCGATACAACTCACCCTTAATTAACAACTAACCCCAAATTGACCATAATTAATACTTCCTCAAAAACTACGCCCTCACATTATTGCAAGTTGCAATCCTACTCCATCTCCAGCACCCACTAGACTCGACGTCATCGTCGTCCAGCCAAGACCCACTTCCCCACATATCCCTTATCCCCCTCCGCAATTCATCAGTCCCACAGACCGAATTCCAGGCCCTCCCTTCTCCCAGGCCCTTGACAAGAAGGAGTAAAACGAGCGCGCAGCCAACCGGTTCCAATTTCGTTTCTAACGAGCGGCCGCCGATTCTCGTTTCAGGAAAGTGTGCAGAAGCTGCAGGTGTCCCCGGGAGGAGCATCAGCGGACCTCGACGGAGGCGGGCGGTCCCTCGGGACTTTGCCTCGGTCCTGGCCCGCCGATGGCCATGGCCATGGCTTTCCAGAGCGGGGCCGCCGGTTCTTCTCACCAGGAGCCGTTCAAGAGTCCCGTCCAGCCGCCGCCGCCCGGCCTGGCCCTTCAGGAGGCCCTGATGCATCATCAGAGGCACTCGCAGAGCGACGATGACAGCGGATGCGCGCTCGAGGAGTACACGTGGGTGCCGCCTGGTCTCAGGCCCGATCAAGTAAGAAAACAAGACTCGCGATCCTGCTTGGAATATTGATGGCGCGCGTCCACCCGCGTTGAGGTCTTCCTCTCTCTCTGGCCAGTCCCTCGGTATTGGGTTACGACCTGCGAAGTGTCCGCTGAGGGTGGGGGGTTGGTAGAAGAAAGATGATTTGATAATTTCTTCTGTCGGGTGACAGAAAACTGGTGTAAAGGTTTTTTTTATTTATTTTGTAGATTTGTGGAGCTTTGAGATTCTTATTAGGGGTTGTGAAATGTATTAACGATGGCAGAGTAGAATTCACAGGGCGATATCCTTAAAATTGTGTAATTCTTATCAGTGGCGTACTGAGGACTTAATTTTGGGGGAAGCCGAGTTGAGAAAATAAAAATATTTGTAATGCAAATTCAGTAAAATTCATTAGATGATTATCAAAATTTATTTACAGAATAAAATCCAGTTTTCTTTCCTTTTTGAAAATTTGGCCAAACAATAATATTCCGTACTCTTTCCTTTTCGAAAATTTATTTAAAGAATAAAACTCCATTTTCTTTCCTTTTTGAAAATTTAGCCAAACAATAATATTCCATACTCTTTCTTTTTCGAAAATTTATTTAAAGAATAAAACTCCATTTTCTTTTCTTTTTGAGAATTTATTTAAAGACTAAAACTCCATTTTCTTTTCTTTTTGAGAACTTATTTAAAGAATAAAACTCCATTTTCTTTCCTTTTTGAAAATTTATTTAAAGAATAAATCCCCATTTTCTTTTCTTTTTGAAAATTTATTTAAAGAATAAAATCCAATTTTCTTTTTTGTTTGAAAATTTATTTAATGTCTAAAATCCAGTTTTCTTTTCTTCTTACGTGCGCCACTGATCCTTAAATTGCTTACCTGTGACTGCCATCCATTACTCCATATTAACCTTGAACAAAATGAAGCATATTCGCTACTTACATTTGCCACCACGAAAAATTCGAAACTCGAAGAAACACATGATAGAGAAAAAAGGTGAAAAGACACTTGACACGTCGAAATTCAATCACTCCTTCAATCACTCGATATCACGACTCCCTTCCACTTTTAAACCACCCAGAGACCTCCATAAAATCCACACAAATTCAGCGCTTCCATCCAATTGGACGGAGTGTAAATATCCGAGGAGCCTCGATGATGTTAAAGGTCTAAGAGCGATGGCGGTTCCTGGAAGGCTGCGGGGGACGCTTAGAAGCGTTCAGGGGCCGTCAGGATGATTGAAATATGGAAGGAGTATCCGCGTGTCGAGCCTGTACAGAAGTCACCGCGGGACGTTTATAGCCGATAAAGAAAAGAATCGGTATACGCGGCGATTCGACCGTTACGAAAGTTTTCGAGGCTCTCAGGACCCCGGCGAACATGGCCGCACCCCGATACGCTATGCGCCCGTTCACAGTGCCCCACGATTTGCATAAAGGCTTGCTTTCTCTCCGGCGATTCATCGGGACAGTTATAGAGACGGACACTCTCGGCCGCCAGATTTTCGGAAACCATGGGAAATCCTTCAGAGTCATTCAAAGTGTTTCAAAGAAGATTTCTTCCTTCTGAAAAGGGTACTTTGATGGAGACACTTTGCTTTCAACTATATGCCCACTATTAGAAGCATTAGATATTTATGATCTTATGAAGTGGGTAATTTAATATGTTGGGTGGTTAAAATGGTGAGGCAGAAAATTTTATTTCAACTGTTGAGTAGGGATGGAAATATAGTTTGTATTTTGAAAATGGGTTGTATTTGATAGGACGATCTAATTCCTTAAGTTTAGGAAGGTGGAGGTAGTAATTATCGTGGGTAATTAAGATTACATTTGTTAAATTATGTGTTAAATTAGTTAAGAAGCCTTTGGAGTTGAGAGTAATTTAGTTAAGGGGTCATTCTACTTTGATCGGCCGAAAAATGACGCTATTTTTAAAGATTTTTTCTGTATAAATGCAACATATAATGAAATAAATCTTTCTTGAATTTATTAAGCTCCTCTTATATTATACAAAATAATTTAAACAGTTTTTTTTAATTCGTTTCATATGTTTTTCTATAGCATCAATGTGACACCTACAAAAAAGAAGTATATTCGTGGTGTAGGTGATATCCCGGTTACGACTTATCTGAAACAAAAAATTTGAAAGGATTAACAATTTTTGTCGAACAATAGCTGACCTTTTTTTCGGGGAACATTGGAGAAGACACTCTCTTGAGGAACCTTTTCTTTCAAACCGGCACCTTTTTTTATTCCTCAAGAAAAATGGTTAATTGAGCTAAGGGCGATAGCCACACTTATACAGATTAAGAATCTTCTCGAAATTTTTTACGCCGTGAACATACCTCTTTTTTGTAGCTGTCACATTGACGCTATAAAAAACACATGAAACAAATTGAAAAAAAATCTTTTCATTTTTTTTATAAAATAAGAGTAGCGTTATAAATTCCAAAAAGATTTATTTCATTATATGTTGTATTTATTGAGAAAAAAATCTTTAAATACAGCTTAATTTGCGGCCGATCAAAGTAGAATGTTCCCCTTAAGGGGAGAGTAGATTTTAATCATCCAATTGTATATTTTCTTTTCAAATTAATTTCGTCCACATTTTTTACCAGCTCTATACCCCCTTTTTACTATTCTTCTTGAAGAGCCCAAATGTGTTCAACCAATCTCGATATTTGTTCATCCTCGTTGAAGCTAATATTAAGTGGAAACTTCGAGCAAACTTCTCCACAGATAAAAGAAATAATTCCAAGCTGAATTTCTTGTATATCTTCTTCCTCCAAACTCCACTTTTCCAACAATTCCATAGCGATCGAATTTTATCACATATTCGTCTGCTGCTATTTATCCCTAATATCGCAAACGATTTTCGAAAGAGCTTCCTACAGTATTGACGAGAGGAAAGACTCGTTTGAGCGACCACATTCGAGCGGCAGCGTAAATCGAAAGCGTGGAACGCGATTTGGGTTAAACGGCGATCCCGTAAGTGAAATAAAACGATCTGGTGGCCGTTCTGGGTTTTGTCCGAGGGAGAAGCTCGTGTCACGTGTTCCGCGTAACTGTAAGCATTTCATTTCTGAATTATTCATGAATGACGAATATCGAGCGTGTCGCGACGCCGATAAATGAAACCCTGTCGCCTTCGGCTCCATTCAGAGCGGGGGTTACAACGAGTGTTTTGACCGCTCAGCTGTTGTCTTCACACAATGGTCAAAAATTTGGGGTCGATTAGTTTGTCTGCGGTTCTTGTATTGGTGGAGTAGGTTTCCCCGCATAGTCAGCAAATTGAAAGGCAAGGGGTGGTAAAAGTTTGGATACAATAGGACTTCGTTTATCTGAATTCCAAACTGATTAAAAAAATCAGATTAATATGTCCACAAATTCGAATTGCATTCTTAAGAACTTCACATCCATATTTCTATAAAGTTACATATGTACATTTCCAAATTCTACTTCTTCATGAAGTTGTTCGAGCAAAATTGTCATTACCTGAACTATTTTTAAGGGGTACTCCAATTATATGAACGCTAATGCACAAAAGTAAGCTTAAGTCACTATTAGTTTAAAAAGTAGATAATTAATAATAATTCAAAGAATTTCACTCATAAGTTTAATCGAGTTCGAATGCTAGTTCAAACGAAAGGGACGAATGTCCTTGAATCCAGGTTCACGAGTGTCGGCTCCCATTATCGAAACGAGGAATCATCGATAGGGGGAGAAACCAGTGAACCGTCTTCTCCCACGATACGTTCAGATGAATGGAGTTCTGCCACGTGGGATATAACAGTATTTCTACAACATTCTATTCGGCAGGACAATGAAAAGTTGGGAAACAATTCTGTGTTGCTAGTCAAGCATTTTTTTCAGGAAAGATTGTTGAAGTTTCAGTGAATTATGTAATATTATATATTGTGCGGTTCACAAGTGATGGTCCTTGCGAGACTTTGCCCCGCCCCCATGAAAAGAAAGGGGAAGCGCCCGTAGAAATAACTCTGCGTGAGTTGATTGACTGAAGCCTCAACTATCTTTTGCAAGAAAATTATTCGTTCATGACATATCGTCCCTTTTGAATTTTTCATCCTTTTATCGAGTAGTTCTTTATGAAATTGAATACGTAGGAGTAGAAGAAGGTTGATATTATGTTCGAACGTCAGAGTTCTTTTTCCAATATTCTACATACGATGATCACAAACAAATACACACTAAATCTGCAACCCTTCTTCTTATAAAATCCCAGATAAATTCAACAACACATACTATAAATATATATATATTCCATTCCCCATGCAAATATATATTCCATTCCTCATACAAATCTTCCATTATCAGTTATTGTAATTTACAAGTTAAATGTTTATTGTGCTATACCTATAATCTTTATTAATTAAAACTTGCCTACTACCCTTTTGATTCTACATAAAATCTTTCTCGCTTATCACTACACACTACCAACAAACACCACCACCAACGTTACAAAACCCACGCCCATCAACATCCACCCATTCCGTTATCAGATCCCCCGTCCGCCAAGTATCCCTCGTCAAACCCCGTCCGCATCACTCCTCGCCATTCAATCTCCCATACCCGAGGCTGCATCTGAAAGGACGCCGATCGGCAAGATCCCCGATACCGATCGGGCGCGCGCCTGCCCGCCCGAAAGCCACCAGTGAAGCCAAAAAGCGCTGGAGCTTTGGCAGCGGCGCGTCCGTGCCCGCGATATGCTCGCAGAAAAGAAAAAAGCGAGCACGACGCCAGGGCGCTTCGTGCTCGCGCGAGCAATAGCGGGGCACGTTGATTCCGCGCGGTCGCTCTTAATTACAATCCACCGTGCGTTGCGCACGGCTGTCGCAGGTACACCTGTACTTCAGCGCGCTACCGGAAGACAAGATCCCGTACGCGGGCAGCGCGGGCGAGCGGGAGAGGGTGAAGCAGCTGCTGCAGCAGCTACCGCCGCACGACAACGAGGCGAGGTACTGCAGCGGCCTATCCGAGGAGGAGAAGCGGGAGCTGAGGGTGTTCGCTGCCCAGCGGAAGCGCGAGGCCCTCGGACGGGGCCACGCGAGCCAGCTCGACAGGCCCCACGGGGCGGGGTGTCGCGAGTGCGCCAGGCCGATCGCGGCCGGCGAGATGGCGGTGGCGGCGGGCCGGGCTGGCCCCTCGGCCCTCTGGCATCCGGCCTGCTTCGTCTGCTGCGTCTGCAGGCAGCTACTCGTCGACCTGATATACTTCTGGCGGGACGGCCGGCTCTACTGCGGCAGGCACCACGCGGAGACCCTCAAGCCCCGTTGCTGCGCCTGCGACGAGATCATACTGGCGGACGAGTGCACCGAGGCCGAGGGCAGGGCCTGGCACATGAGGCACTTCGCCTGCCTCGAGTGTGACCGACAGGTGAACGATGCTGGGCATTTATGTATTGTGTCTTGCAGAGGTATAGTGCGGGCAGAGAGTAGGTATACCAAGGGGCGACACTCGGAGGAAGAAAGCTTTCAATTTTTTGGAAGAGACGAAATGATGCTGCCAATTTAAATATCGTTGCTTTCTTAAAAAAATATGCCGTGAATGACTGCAATTTTGCTCCGTCCAAGGTGGCCTAACCCCTTAAGGCGCGATCCCACGGCGTGTTTGCGAAGAGACAGCCTCGTATGACGTAGTAGGTAGTAGTAGAGGGGGGATCCTCGCATGTATATATTAATACAACTTGTGCACAGCTTGCGCTAAACAGATTTGATGAGCCTACGAGCAGGGTTGCCAGGAAAGAGTCTCGTATGACGTAGTATGTAGTAGTAGAGGGGGAATCCTCGCATGTATATATTAATACAACATGCGCACAGTTTGCGCTAAACAGATTTGATGAGCCTACGAGCAGGGTTGCCAGGAAAGTGTCTCGTATGACGTAGTAGGTAGTAGTAGAAGGGGAATTCTCGCAAAGTGTGCATAAGTAGTATTAACATATACATACGGGGATTCCCCTTCTACTAGTCCCCACTGCGTCACAACTTCCAACAGCCTACCCCCCTCTACTACTCCCTACTACGTCATATAAGGCTTTTCCTGGCAACCCTGCCTACCAGCCTCACCGAGCCGGATTGCACCTTTACTCTTTAGTACAGATTTAAAAGACAAGGAATAGAATCGCGTAGGATGGGAGGCCGCCAATGAGCGATAAGTGCAGTGGTTCTCTTAGCTCCGCCCACGAGTGTCACCACTGCTTGGTACACCTATGTATGTATTCTTCTCAATTTCAGTTGGAGCGTGAAAAAACAGCTACAGTTCGCACGAGGAACAGTGAGAGGGCTGGGAAAGCAGGGAAAGTTTCCGACCCCTCCTATTTCCTACACGAGATGTCTGGCTGTTTTTTTTTTTACTGCTTCGGATGAAACCGAGAAGAACTGCGACGGCAATTGCCATCACGCGCAGAGATAGCGTTCGGTATCCCATCCTCTGAATAAGAGAAATGAAAACACGGGCTATAATTAGGTATCATTCAGAGCAGACCCGCAGAGAGCGCAGTAGTTCGTACGTCCGCAGTTTTTGCTACATTGACGATTATTCACGGCCAACGGACGCGTCCGTTGAGAGTCGTTTACCCCGGGACGATTTAGCTGTCAGCCTCAGAGGCTTCTGTCCCCTTTTATATCCGCTGACGGCCGTCGGTGGCGCACGGTTCGGGCACGATAATTCATTGAATCTAGGTGTCGATAAATGTCATGTGCAGTTCTATGGGAACCAGCCAGACAAAGCTCCTTATCGCCTCTGCCGGCTCGATAATGAATGATGGAATCTGGACGCGATTGCGCGCGATAGAGTCGGTGTTTTAGTCCTCCTGGGACCGACGATAATCCGAAACAACGTTTATCGTGTCTCTCTGCTGATGTATCGATCCGTCTTCGGCAGAGATGTCGGTGATTGATAGGGAGAATAAAAGTGCCAGTTGTATGGGGTTGGAGAATGGCAGTTGGAGCTGCGTGGCTGGTATTTTGAGAGGGATGTATGGAATGGAGGAAGTGAGACACTGCGTAGAGGAAGCTTGTACCGTTGATTGACAGTAATAAGGTAACTGGTAACAGTGAATGCTATTTTCAAAGTGGAAGTCTTGTGGCTTGTAGTCTTCCACTTGACAGGTTTGTTTGCAGAGGGTAATGATCTATAGTCGGAACAAACTGTCAAGGGGACCTTCAGGTATGGCAGTTTCAGATAATTTTGATACTTAGTGTACGTGAAGGTCTTCACTCTGACATTAATTTCCCAAAGCAGTAAGAGGCGTTTTTCAGCCAAATTGGAGAAAATCGTCTTTGAAAAATTCTGAGCTCCCTTACATACAACGTGTTCCTCTACCAAAGTATCGATGCTCCTAGGAATCTCTCCAAAGCTCTGCTCAGTAATAACCAGTCCCGCAAAGACAACCCAACTGGCCCAAAAAGACTACCTCAGAAAAAAGGCCCAAGTCGCAAACGTTCTGTGACACCCTATATACATAACAGAATTACAAATAAATAAACAAACAAATACCTACAATGTTTAGATAAAGTCATAAATTGTTTTTAAACTGCCACTGAACGTTTCCGTCAGTGTTTCTCGCGACCTTGCCTAACTTTGCGTCCTCGTTGCAGCTCGGCGGTCAGAGGTACGTGATGAGGGAAGGCCGGCCTTACTGTCTGCGGTGCTTCGACGCCTCCTTCGCCGAGTACTGCGACAGCTGCGGGGAGCCGATCGGCGTTGATCAGGGGCAAATGTCGCACGAGGGTCAGCATTGGCACGCGACCGAGGCCTGCTTCTGCTGCGCCACTTGCCGCACGTCCCTCCTTGGGCGGCCGTTCCTGCCACGAAGAGGCGCTATTTACTGCAGCATAGCGTGCAGCAAGGGGGAACCGCCGACGACGCCCAGCGACTCCTCGGCTGGCCCCCCTCCGCCGCCTTCTTTCCTCAGGTAGGGAAAATTTGGCGAAAAAGGGGTTGATGGTTCTGTAGATAAAACGTGGAGACTTCCAGTGATTCTTTACTGTGACGAAAGTTGGTGTGGGTGTACCGAGCAGTGGTGAGGTGTCCAACGCGCATGTCTGAACGGAAGGGTAGCCTGCAGGGGTCATTTTGCGGGGATAGGGATGAGTGGATGAGAGGTTTATGGGAGCAGTTATTGCTGGGGGTTTTAGTAGTGGGTGATTGTTCATGAAGGATGTTTCAGGGACCAGTTTGGCTGATAGTAGCTACTGGTGATTCCTCCTAGATATCTCAGTATTGCTTGGTAGACCTAAAATGGCTTTAGGCATTGGTGGACCTACTTGGCTGTTAGTTTGATCTTCCAGTAGTTGTTTGCTTGATTTTTAGGGTACTGGGAGTTTTGGGTATGCTCTGTCAACTGATAATGTCGACGAAGGGTTGGAGATTCTTCACATGCAGAGTTGTCTTTAAAATTTTGAAGCTCGCTATTCTTGGGTTGGTTCTGTAATTTTTAAGTTCCTCTCGCTTAGAGTAATAGCGGTTTTATTGGGTTTAATCCTGAAAAAGGGGTGTCTCAAATAAAACCAATTTCATTCCCTCGTTCCACAGTGACTTTATTCTCCGTAGGAACTTAATCTTGTTCATATAAATCGAGATATTCACTCCTAATTCCCAGCTGATTGTCCACGTTGCTCAGGCTTATCCGATTAACGTTCGATTTATAGGACTGGCCGAAGGCCACCGCCGACCAGCGAGGGTTCGTCGAGTCCGCCGCCCCCTCCACCCCCTCCGCCGCCGCCAGGATCTAGGCATACCCTGGGATCGCCTCGCAATTCACCCCGAATGACCAGGAAGCATCATCAAACGTCCACGTCCCTGGTGACGACGCCCACGCAGAGCACCCTCGCCCCCGAGTTCACGGCCGAAGGCTTCCCCTCGAGCGGATCCAGGCCCGGTGGCCTTGATCGTGTGCTCCTCGAGAGGAATCTCGAGAGACTGCTTCAGGAACGCAGTTCCAATCCTGAAGAAAATCGCAGCGAATTGGGAAGGTGAATTGATTCCCCCTTTTCACAGAGATCGTTGCTGCTTTATCTTTTGCTCACTGAAGCTTCCACGCCCTGGATAAATTAGGGTTGACTTCTTCGAGGTCTTTGGCGAGTGCTTCCGTATTTTAGGCTGAAGTACTGTTTGAATTGAAATAGAGAAGGAATACTCGCAAGAAGAGCTTCCCAGGTGTCCGCCTCCGATTGCTTTTATTTTTGGATATGTTTTACGTGTTTTTTATAGCGGCCCCTTTTCATATTTAGGGAGAGAAACCACCTCTCAAAGGTCATAAGGGGTACAAAATTGTGTTGAGTAGAACTTCATATGAAAAAACATATCCAAAAACCAAAGCAATCAGAGACGAACACCTGAAAATCTTATAACTTTGAGGAGTGGTTTCACCCCCTAAATATGAAAATGTGCCGCTATAAAAAAACACGTATATCTTATTTTTCAGTCCTCTAAAACATATTTAAAAATCAAAGCAATCGGAGGCGGTCATCTGGGAAACTCTCCTTGTCAGATATCGGGAATGTTGTGAGAAATTTAGAACTCATTGATAACCCTGTACCTGAATAGTAAATGAATTCTGGGAAAAGCCATCGAATTTTCAAAATAATATCAGATATAAAATTCTAAGTTATGGTGGACTATATGCTAGTCGCATTTGCGGAGAACGCACATAGGCGTCCCACAAGCACGTTCCCCAAATACGACGATCGAAGTCCCGCACGCGGCGAAGCGTCCAAAACTCATCCCCCAAAAAACTAACACTTCAACTCCCATCTGAATAATATAACATTCCATTCAAAGTATCCTGCAAATACTACAGTTTCTCATAGACGTAGCACTCCTTTCACCAGTTTCAAAATTATTTCAAAGAACTTCCATCCCCTGAAAAAAATTTCGAAAGTTAAAGAATATCCTTTTATTCGCCTCGCCCTACTTAATTACCGCTACTTAAGGGATTAAACCGCCACTCCGTTCACCTTTCAGGCTGATGCAAGCCAGGGATCGAGAACCTTTAAGGTGCATTCAGAACTGCGCGCCGTCCCACGCCTCGAGCATGCCAGAATTACCACCACCCCCTCGACCGTCTTCGGGAGCGTCGGCGTCGACCTCGACATCGACCGGGGTCGTGGCGAGCGTGACACCGGGGGGTGGCTTCGTCCAGGAATCGGCGACGTCGCCGACGAGTTTGATCGTCAGTCAGGCGGACCCCCCGACGCCGACGTCGCGACGCGTGCGGTTCCAGGGGGACCTGGACGTCAACGACCACGGGGCGGCCACGTCGTCGCGCGTCCCCCTCTCACCTACGACCCACGACAGGAACTTGTCGTCGTCGCCCTCGCCACCACCTGCCGCCTTGTCGAGGGCGAACGTGTCGCGATCGAGGAGCCTGCAGCCGGAGGAAGTCGCTGGCTCGTCGACCTGGGGTGCGTAAACTGCTCTGCACTTTGCATCTGATACGCGCTGGTGGTCAGAAGAAGGCTTAGCCCTCGTATTCTTAAATGTCTGCATGGAAAACTTAATACTAGCCTTTGTTCATTATGAGGAGTGTTCAGAAGCCAATTAGTGTAAGTCCGTTAGCCTTAAGGGGTTACTGCAATCAGTAAGGTCAGAAAACGAATGATTCTTTGGGAATTTATTTCAAAAAGTACATGCATATTTTTATGGCAAAGATTTTTGTATTCAGATGGGGGACACTTTAACAGGTGATTATATTATGTTTTGGTGTCAAAGTATTTATTTATTGCAAAATTACAAATGTTTTCCCGGAAGCTGCTTTTAGAAATATATGTATACGTTTCGCGGTGAACAACATTATTCGGAACTGGGTCATCTAAAATCAAAAAACGAAAAAGATTTAGGTAGTCTGGTCTTTAAAGGTTCCGTTCTATAAAATATTAATCTGGGACTAAATGGCGAATGTTAAAGTGTACTAATCGATTTTCGTAGAAAAGAAACAATCATTTTATTTATTTATACATCCTTCAAATATGTAGTAATAAAGTCCAAAAGGATTTTTTACTGTACGTTGTGTCACTAAAAAGTAAAAAATAATTTTTTTCCTTATTTAATCTGCGACTCTCATATTTTTTAACTCGACGCCAGATTTACACAGTGCAAATTATAAGGCCCCGACTTAAAAAATATAAGAGTCGTAGATTAAATAAGGGAAAAAATTATCTTCTACTTTTCAGTGCAATTTAAATTTTTTTGAAGTCGGTTTTAATTTTTTTATTTTTAACTTTTTAGTTTTATATATATTTACACAACATGCTGAGGAGATATTCGCGTATGAACATAAACACTTAGACACTTGCCACGTACCAATTCACCACAATCTTGACCCCATCACAAATTCCAGGTGCAGCGGGGAGCTCGAAGTCGAGGGTGGACGGTGACGACGAGGACGTGGAGAGCTGTTGCTCGACCTGCAGCTCGTCGAGCAGCTCGGACGAGGCTGCCGCGTACGCGCTACCCCCGAGAAGGGCCTACGGCGGCGTGAGGATCTCCTACGTGCCGAACGACGCGGTTGCCTGCGCGAGGAAGCGCGCGCCCACCTCGTCGCCGTCGCCGAATCAGGCCCAGAGGGACACGGAGAAGTGCGTAGTGTCCTGATGGCGCGTTCTGCGGCTTGTGACGTTGTCTCTGTACGTGCCACTGAAGGAAACGCTTCTAATCTGAGCTGGGCCCGGCGCCGAAAGGCCCGCGAGCCTCGGAGGGGCGGGGGATGCAGGCGATGGGCGACGGAGAAATTAGAGTTCCTAACGTAGAGCGTACTTCGCGAGGCACTCATCGCTCGAGGCTCGACCCACCCCGCGCGCAGGGAACTCTGACATGGAATACTCGTGTAAATAGTGAACGTACTTCCGTAATCACGATCGATCGCGCGCGCCCCAGACTAGTCGCGACGGTCGCGCTTTTCCTTCTATTTTTATTACCCCGTTGATGTATTTGATAATAATAACGATAATAATAACGGTTATATTTTATTACCATCGTCATTCCTGCGACCGAGGGTTATTGTCAGACGGACAGGACACTTCGTCTGATCGAGAAGGGGTTGGAGAGTAAAAAGAGTCTCAACGAAGGGGTCGTCGTTAAATTACATAAAGCTTTCTTGAGAGTGGGAGCGAAGTTCTTTACGTTTTCTTATAAGGAAGACAGAGGGAGTAAGGTAGAATCTTACGTAAGATTCTTTTTAACATAATTTTCGATACGGGTAGCCTAAAAATGACATTTCACCGCGCACACGTGACATAATTTTGTTTTAAAATTTAAATCGTGGAAAAAATTGAATGGAAAATGTATTACGTAAGGAAGAGTGGGGTGGAATTAGGGTTGCCACCTTTTTTACAGAAAAATAACGTATATTTACTTTCGTGGGATATAAAAAAAGTACTCCCAACAAATTAAAAGTACATTTTAATCTTATCAAATTTTATTTCTTCCAAATATATTTTCTACTGCTTTTAGCATTACATAGTAAAGTTTCATTATTTTGAAATATCTCAATAAGGTAAGATACTTTATTTTAAAGTACGGGTGGCAACACTAGATGGAATATAAAATCTTACGAATTCTTATACTGAGGGAGGAAGAGGGTAAATAAATGGCCCTTAAAAATTACCCTTACGTAAGTTAAGGACGGCCCCGAAATTCGGTATAAGTGTACTAAGCAGTGGCGAGGTCTCCAATGCGCATGCGTAGAGTAGAGTGAATTCGGTGGGGCGGTGATGATGTTAGATAGGAAGCTTGATAGAGCATCTAGCGTTAAGGGATTATTGAGAGTGATTTGTGAGCAAGAATCTTCTATTTTTCCTTACGGCTCCTTTTAGAGATCTCACCATTGCTCGGTACACCTGGAAAGCTCGCGCAACCCTTCCCCTTGGATCATTCCGAAGACTGTTGTACCGTCAGACGAACTTTGCACTGCGAAACGCAGCATTCGACGTGACGCGATACTGTAAGTACAAACCACGAATTTCTCAACGATGTAGACAATCTGACGAAGTATTCGGGAAATAAATCGAGACGATGTCGATCGATGTGTACGTGAGTTTCAATGATTCAGTGTGGCATGCCAGTGACTTCATCTCCTAAGTATGCCTTGCTTCTTGCCTTTAAGCTTTCAGGTGCCATCTACTGTGGTGAAACCTTTATTTCAAACACAAACTAAGTACATCCATTGTTTCTTGGCAGTTTAGAAATCTCGCGAAGGAAAGTCTGATATGCTTTGAGAAAAAAAAGAAATATACCAAGCCCCATTTCCCTCGACACATTCCCTATCACAGTTTCCGTTCGAGTGGCAGCTTATTATTCCGTCGACTTTTTCAAGCCGCAGCTCGCGAGAAGCCGCTTTCTACCATTTCCTCGTCGAGACTTATCTCGTAACAGAATCCTCGGGAAAGAGTGTGTACCTTGACAAGCACTCCATCTGGGCAGTAAAAACTGCTGGCATGAGGGAACGAGTTCTGCTTCAACCGAAGAAGTTCTGAAGAAGCTGGCATATCTACAAAAACGAAGCTCCTTAAATCTGGGGTCTCTGGTAACAGATATAAATTCCAATATAATTTTCCTAAGAAAATTATTCCATAAACAGTAACATTCGCGTACACGTGTATTAAAAATAATAATAATTTTATTTAGGTACCTTGATAATCATTAATCACGCCTCTACAATAGTGCACGTTCAAATAATTTTTATCGTCAAGATCACGTTAATCTACTTAAAGCATTTAAAAGAAAAGTAAATTAAAAGTATAGATATTTCATTTTTCCATATAGTAATTAATAGCTATTAGGCCATCATGTTTTTTCCCGAGGTCTCGCTTCAAGTGACCCGACGGGTCAGTCGCTGGCAGAGTTGGGCATTATTCGGCTAAATTTTCATTCGAATACGTACTCGAATAAATTTTTATTCGAATAATCTTCGAATAAAAAATTCGAATAATCTTCGAATAAAAAATTCGAATAATCTTCGAATAAAAAATTCGAATAAAATGAAATTATTTGACAATAATGAATGATTTTTTATTTGACTGAAAATTTATTCGAATAATATCTTATTCGAATAAAATTTTAGTCGACACCACTGACTGCCACCTGTCAGAATTAATGTTTTAGATTAAGTATAGATTAGTTGTCACAGCTCGCACTTTGCAGGAAGATATATGACCGCGGTACTACATACAGTGGCGTTTTGATTTATTTTAAATAAAATTTGCTCCCATCAATCCATTTAAACTAATAAAAAAAATCAATCTCTTCAAATTATAAGCGTTCATTGAACGTTTTTAAATACATACAAATAGTCATGGGAATATTCACATATGCATATATTCAAAGTTAGTTACAGAGCAACTTATATTATGCTTTTTGGCTACTCCCAAAAAGTGGATGGGACAATTCATGACTTCTATTGTATTTGGAGGACCGTAACGGCGACCGATTAGTGCCGAGGGGAAAACTGAAAACGCACGGGCGAGCAGCGAAAAGAGCGAAAGTGGTTTCTCTCGTGGCCCTAGTAAGACGTTTGTTACGCCGCTATCTCGCGGTCGTCTTTGCCCCGTAAAGTCTCTCTCTCTGGCTTTCACTCCGCCGGCTAGGCACGTTTCACGTCTGCCCCCGAGATATATCTCGTCTATGACGGGGCACCGTCGTAGGTATCGGAGGAGCGAGCCATGCCGGCTATTTTAGACTCCACTTTTCCAATCAAGGATGCTCGGTCGTTGCAAAACGCCGACATTAGCATACTGGCACAGCACACCCACGATCGGGATTGGGCGTGTACGTACAGGGTGGCTCTATTTACGAGCTGGAACAGGTCGTGGAGCTTTTCAACTTAAACATGAGAGATCCCATGGAGGGGAAAGCTGACGGTCATACCGAAGACTTAACTTTTGGGGATATAAATATTTTCTTGGTTTATATTATTATTATTAGCATTAGTATTACTATTTTTATTATTCCACGAGCTCAGCAATATTATTAGTATTATTAGTATTACTATTAAACGGACAGTCACCCTTTGATTACATTAAATGAAGCGATATTGGCACTTGCAGCGCTGCAAAATTAATGGAGGGACAAGTCGAATGAAATTCTGAAAGCTATCTTTTGGTGGTGCAATTCTTCCGTTGGCGCGCGTAGCACCTGCGCCACTGCATCAAAGAAAAAGCTTGCGACACAAGAAGATAGTCCTCGGTATGGTATTCGGTTAAACTTTTCTCACCGTCAATTTTTTATATGTTTCTAGGGGAAAGGGCTTCGGTCACAGTTACTAGAATCACCCTGTATACCATAGTACGTCGCCTATTGACTAACCGTCGAACGCCTTGGTATCCAAAGGATGCGTGCTCGACGCGGTGCCGAGAATGAAGCGATTATGTCATGACGGTAGCAGTACGAGGAACAGGTACATGTTGCGTAACCGTGAGTACGAATTCTCTCGTCGCTGGAGAGGGAATTCATCCTGGTATGGCCTAGTTGCTAATACTACTCGCTGAGAAACGTCGTGGCCTGTGAAAACAATTTCACCGAGTCACGTTTCATTGTTTGGCAACAAATCCTTGATTTTTGGAGTATTGGGCAATTCGGGGGATTGGTGCTTTTTGGAAACTCGGATTGTATGGTAAGTAAGATGAGGGGTGCTGTCTTCGTGGAGTTGGGGTGCGTGGTCTTTTCTGGAGCGTCATATTGGTACCAAGAAGCTTCTTGTAACGTGGTGGATGAATATGGGCGCACATTCAAATTGAAGACTGACCATTTTTCTTTCAATATTATCGCTGGTATTGAGGGTAATTGGTGAATGCTAGATAGTACTTTGTAATGTGCACTTTCAATATTAAAATGGCTACTAAATTGGTCTTCTAAAAATAATTAGAGGATTAAATATTCCATAATGAGTCTTGGCAAACTTCATCACCTACTGAGAGGGAAGTTCGACTATTTGAATATTTTAAAAATCTGAAACATTGCAGAAATGTAGCTGAAGTAATACTAATAACGTTACTATTTTTTTATTTGGCATTAAGGTGGTCTTAAGGGTGAAAACACCCCCTCGAAAGAATAGTGAATCTTCAAATAATCGCAAATATCTACGAAATTGTAACAGATATAAAAAAGAAGTTAAATTCATAGTTCTATGGTTTTGCGTGCCTTACAAAACGGTTATAAAGGTTTTGCAAAGAAAATCATTTTTTTCCAAATTTATCCCCACCACCCTTTTCTTTGACATATTTTTTATTTATATGGCTTCGCAGATAGATATTCACGATAGTATGAAAATTCACAATTTCTATGCGGGGGGTGTTTTCACCCTTAACTACACTTGAGCTACATTTCTGCAAAGCTACAAATTTTTTTTAATTTCCAAGTTCCCCGGCCAGAATATTTGCACATTCCACACAAATTATATACCTATGCTATTTGTTCAAGGTTCGTTTATAAAGTTTAGAAAATTATTTCACACTTTCCTAAAAATAAAATTCTTAGAGAACATTATCCACCGAAATCAGTGAACTTTTCGAAATATCAATGTCTTTGGTGGAACTCTTAGTAATTTGCGTCCAACGAAGTCAGTGAAACACCCTGTGTACCTAAGAGAAATTCAGCAAAACCTCCAGTACGTTAAACACAGAGTATTTCTTACCTCCCTGGCATTTGCAAACGTGCAATGTATACCTCCCTAAGTTTCGAGCACGGCACGCATCGCCGCTGAAACGTTCGAAGCACTCCGAAGTGAAAAGCTGGTCGTAAATCGCGTGTTTGGAACCGTTTTACTGGTCAATTACGCAAATCGGCGCGCAGCATTTCTCGCCAGACAATTTTGCCCATTGTCGACGACTCTCGCATATGTTCGATTCTGCACTTTTCTCGCTGTTAATGCCAGATGGAAATATGTACAGGCTTCTGCCATTATTCGTCCACATTGTATTTGTATGCAGTGCACGATAATCGTCAGCGCTTGGTTTTCATATTCATTTTTAATATTCATGGTTCTATGGTTCTCGGTTAAGTGAAATTGAAAGTTATTGAAAATTAATTTGTTGAAATTGCATACGAAGAAGTAGAGTCTGATCGAAAACGGTTGAAAATAAATAAACTGGAAAACATAACTTCCCGTAGAATATTTTCCTGGAAATTTATCTGTTTATTCCCTAAACTTTGGAATTTTTATATTATTTAAACAAGAAGTAGTAGACTCAGATTTCGAATAATCGCCTCCATTTTTGGCGCAATTCAATTGACTCAAATGTCTAATTAAACTATCAATAAACTCCTTTCAAAAAATATCAACTCGACGTGTTTGAAATTTTTAAATATGTATAAAACAAATTTTTGAAAAATTTTCCAGAGGTACCTAAGATTCGTGGACCCCCACATTCTGAGCGGAGTGTTGTTAAAAAACATCTCCCACTCCCCAAAAAAATCCATTCAAGGAAGCTCGCTAAGCTGAGGATTCCCCCTGCGAGGTGTGAATTGTATCACGAAAATTATAGTGACTGTGGCACGCGAACTAGGCCGGGGTTACGCAACTATAACGCGTAAGTGCCGCGTACGATGTTGGCCCGTACCTGTTGTACACGCCTGAAAGAGAACGCACTCTCGCGTGGATGTTCGTTTCATTTTACGGAATCATCCTAGAACGCGTAACAGACAGACCATCGCGGCATCTTACACGGAACTCTTTGCTAGAGCATTGTTCCAGTGAGTCTCCACGCGAAACTGTAAATACTCCATTCTGCAAACTCACTTTATGGCTCTTTTTGTGGAGTTCAAGTGAACGAGGGTCTGATTGCAAAAGAGTTTAAGTCCAAAAAACTTTAATGTGTTTACGGTATTAAAATTCTGCTTATGGTATTTTAGGTGTACCAACTACTGTGACAGCTTCAATAAACAAGTGTCTGTGGCCGTTTCCGCGAAATTTTAATTCAAAAGAATCGAGAATCGACAATTTTAAAATTAATTCAACATGCCAACTCACATGTGAGTTATTTCTAATTTTCTATATGAAAATAAATGAATTTTTCTTAAAGTTATCTCAGGCCTCTCTGTTTAAACATTTCCCAATTTCTTTCGCCCAAAATTTTTCGCTCTAGAATGCAGTCTACTTAGCCAATAATCAAATATATATTCACACCCCATCGTTCTCCACCTACTCCTCTGACCTCCAAAAACTGATAGCCTATTAAGCTTAGGAATAGGAAACTGTGGAAACTGAAGGTAATAGAAAAAAGGTAGGTATTATTCCTAATGTAGTAGTGTTGCACAGTAAAGTAAAAGACTTTAAAAGTTAGCACAAATTCCTAGACGTCATGAAACCTTGTGTCACTTAAATAACTTAATCCAAAACGATTATTATTTATTATTTTTTATAACAGATATTTTCCGCCAAATTTTAAAGGTCTTCCAATGTGAGTTGCTGAGAAGTGCGAATATAGTATCCAGTTTCAAGAAGATGAGTACCCCTACTCGCAGTGGGTAGTCAGACTCCCACTTATCCTCTCAGAAAGTAAATTCAATGTAACCTCCATCCCGCTTGTAGCAGTACTCCTAGTACTCCGCCAACTGGCACAGCGTTAACCGTACGAAAGAATGCCACACTTCCCCATTTTGCCCGGCCAACGTACTTGCTTCGCATTAGCTTGTCTGAAAAGGTATAACCAGTACGGAGAAGAGTTTTGCAAGCCTCCCAGTCACTATGGTGAGCTATAACGACTGTCCCTGGAGGGAACGCCGGTCCCACTAGCCATAATTTTGAGCCAGCCACACTGCTTGGCTATTCTATATACATTTGGCACCTCCGCTAATGACTAATGACGACACTGTGTCATGGAAACGTATTCCACGGGCTGGAATCAAAGACCATTCCCATTACCACCCGGTGCCCCTCGGGGACATTCCATCCAGCCCCTCGTAGCAAGCTTACCACATCAATTTATGTAACGTATCCGTGGATTACTATCTGACCGAGGAATCTTATTTCGAACACCACTCGGCGGGATAGATCGATCGGTTACGATCGAAACGATCCGGCGTCGGGGTCGTCGAAGTCGTTTTATTTTGTAAAAGATGGACGCGGAGGTAGGTATGAATTTTGACGTGGGTGGAATGTCTGACAGGTGGATTTAGAGGAGATAAGGATTTTTAGGGTATTGACTTCGTTTCGTGTGGTATAAATTAAATCTAACGCCGCAGTGTTCTCGACTTTTTAATACCAAGGGCGTTCGTAGACTATTTTCAAGAAGGGGCAAGTTTGAGGCGACGGTGAAGAAAAATATAGTAATAAAAAAAACTAGTAGCCCGCTTGCTTTTTCCAATTTAAATCAGAAATTTAGAAATATTCACTTTTTTAGTATAAACTTTATAAAGATCAGTTTTTAAAAATAAGCGATATTTTTTCAAAAGCAGGGGGGGGGTCAACTGCCCCTTTTGCATCCCCTCCGGACGTCCATGTTTAATACTAGAATATTTTGGAATTTTCAGGTGTTGGGGCATAGAAATATAATGCAGAGAAATGGGAGAATTATGGAAGATATTTCTGGGTTATATTCAAAGAAAATTCTTCTTTTTTATTACTTGTGTTTTTATGGACACCATAGTCAGCAAAAGGCTGCTTCAATTTTGATTAGGAATTCTTAACTTCTTCATTCTCCAGGGAACTGACTCAATATAATTCTTACATCTCACTCCGCACCTGTCGATTAGATTGAAATTAGATCTCAAATATTGTGAGATCAGGAACTCTCATAAAAGAGAGCCCGGGAGACGAGCCCTGGGAGGTGCGGCTTTGGCGACATTGGTAAGGCGGCTGACTAGTAACGCAGAGCACCCGAAGATCGTGGGTTCGAATCCCATTTTCCAAGGTCCAATTTTTCCTCGACTCCCGAACATGTAAAAATTCCGAAACCTATTCCTCCTATAAATATCACGAAAACTCAAAATGAATTCCGACCACAAAAAAAGTACCTAAAAAAAAACCTGTGAAAATTGCAAAATTTTTCCCAATCCTGGGTTTAGATTCCTCTCCAATACTCCGACTTTAGAATTCTATTACGCAGTAAAACATCTGTCGACGGTGAAGTGCAATTAGACCACAAGTGTTCTGGATAATTCAGCCTGGATTCCGCGGAACGCAGGTAATCCAGGGCGCAGCCCCAGCGTTCCAAGATCCACGCATCTCTCGTTCCATCGCCGCCTTAAATCACGCTGAATGAAATCTCCATTTCCCGTTACGCGGAGTCTGATTCACGCGCGAGTCACGCAGCCCTGCGCAGAAAGAGAACGCATTCCTCGTGTTGCCCTGCCTCCGCAACTATACGAATCTCTCTTCGCATCCACGACGCACATGGAAACGGCCGAATAATATCGGATCAGGTGCGCGCGCCGCGCTAACGGAATCGGGGGAACACGTTTGCATGGTGCGGTTGGTGCTTGCAAATGCAAAGAATTCCATCTCGCCTCGCAATACCCGCGTTCCCTTCGTTTCTTGCCAGCAAATAGAGATTGCATATTTCAGTGAGAAGTGGAAGGAGGATTTCTTCTGGGAGGAAAAACGTTTGCGATCTTTGGGCGGAGGAAATTGCATACGATTGAAGGAAGAAGAAGAAGACGAAGAAGTAGCTTGAAGAAAAGTCTTTGAAATTTCAATTGGAAATAGTTTGCATTGGGGTCAGCAACGGTATGTGTAGGATGGGTAGAGATGTGTGTAGGTAATGTCTCTAAATTATGGATAAGATACGGTCTTCGTACGAGGAGGAATCGAGAAGTCCTTTACCGTTTTGCAATGCGAGGCTTCCTTCTCGAGATACAAGCAGGTGGCGTTTTGGGGCGCTGACTTCCTGCGCGCGCTTTTTAAATTTCGTGTGGACGAGCGCGTGGGGACACGTGCAGGAGCTGCGACGATGAAACGTCAGGAACTTTAATTGCACATCGAGTTCAAGCACCTCTGTGCAATGCTTAAGAGATAATATTCAAATGACAATGCTTCAGGTCTGAGTTATCAAAATGGAGCTCGCGATTTATTATACTGCGCTACAAATTAACTCTTGTCAGCATACTAGTAAACACTACAAAACGGCTAAATCACTAAAAAAATATCACAGAATACCAAAAAGTACTAAAAGAATCCACAGCTCGCTAAAAAGACACTCCACAATAAAATTGAAGAATTCTTGTAGAAAACACTGACAGTGACAAAATTAAAAAAATATTATTTTAAAATGTTCTACGTGCCAATGTCAATACTATTGTATAGAATTTAATTTCTGTAACTTATACTATTTTCCACAAGGCCTCTTCAATTGCACATGTACAAAACAACCCAGGAAAACCAAATAACAAACAGCAACAACTGTGAGAACCGGAACCCCCATAAAAGGGAGTCCGAAATAATCGCTGTCGGAGGATCGGCGTTGGCGGAGTTGGTTAGGCGTCTGCCCAGTACTCCGAGGATCCGCAAAAATATCGCGGGTTCGAATCCCGAGGCCCCCCGTTTTTTTTCCGTGGCTCGCAACACACAAGAATACAATTACAAAACCTTTTTCCTACGCAACTATCCCGAGACCCCAAAGAAAAAACAAGCACAATAATTCCCCCACAACAAATCTACTAATAATCGTAAGAGTCACCACTCCAAAGGCAGAAGATATCCCTCTCTGCTGCACCACGTTGCACAAAAAAAAAATACACGCACCAAAAATTTCACCCGATCAACGTTTCTGCACGTAGAGGAGCGCCGATTTCACGGATACCAAGCGTGTCAAGGGGGAGAAGTGGGGGGAGGGGGGGGGGGGGCTCGATCGCAAGTTAATCATACGCGACACAAGTAGGCCGTTCGCCAGCAAAAACAAACGATCTGCGCGGTGGCGCGTGCGCACGCGCCCGGCAAGATACGTATAATTGGCGCGACGGCGCTGCTGCCTCGTAAAGTATTCCAGCAAATCCGACATACATTCCAGCGCATATCCCGCTTACGTTTCACCTCGCCGCGGAATGCAGTCACCTTGCGGCAGGTGTACACGAACGTCCTCAAACGTACGTTTTCAGCGTGTATACTTTCCCCTATTCCAACGCGCGGATCCAACTCCAGAATCATTCCAACGGAGGGAGCGAAGCTGCGCTGTGGCTTGCAGGAATATAGCGAGTAGCTTTGGTATACCCACTTAAGTGGGGGGAGTATGTAACAGTTTCAAAGGATTAATATGCGTTCTGCATCATTATCTTACTGCAGGGTTACACTTCTTTGATCGGATTCCTGTACACACCAGGGCATTCACCCTTTGAGTAGGGAGACCGAGGTGCTTGACGCGGATCGTGTGCGGGAATCCTTCAGTCTCATTTATTCCCAGTGCACGCTGCACGCCTATCGGCGTCACCCGCACTGGGTGCATGCACTAGGTAAAGGTTAAGGTATATGAGGTGTTCGTCTGTAAAAGGGTGAAATAGAGAAGGCAATTAAGGGGACATTCTACTCTCTTGGTCGAAAAATTATAGTTGTTCTTTCGTGGAAAGTGAGATAACCATATTCCTGTGAATCAGAAATATGTTACGTTTTTTTATTTCCGATGATCCAGTTGTCCGAAATTTCAACTACCAGCCAGGGGTCAAATTTTGAAGCCGCCTACTTCGCTGCGACATATTTTTGTAAACAAATTTCATTATAAAAATCGTCTCAGAAAAGTGGCCGATTTTTCAGGTTGGCGCGTCGAAAAATTCAGCGATTTTCAGGAATTTATTGCAACGAAAATAATTATAGTAATGGAATAAAGCTTTTTCTATTTATTAAACTACATTTCTACGGTAAATAAAAAATATGAAACTAATAAAGTTATTGCTTTTCAAATGTTTTTGAAAGTGGTCTTGATGACATGTTTAAAAATTCATGCCTCGTACGTGCAGGCGATTTCAGCTGCCTCTGATTTATCGGAACCCACAAATCTAAACAGACTCTTAATCAGCATGTCTGTCGCTATCGTTCGGACTTTAATTAGTGATGTATCTTCAAAATTAGCAAAATGGCGAGCAAATATGCAAGAAAAATGTTTCTTCGGCTTTTTCCTTTAAAATGAAAATTCTTGTTGATATATTTGAAAAAAAATCGATTTTTTCAACCCGTTTAACCGGAATTCGACCCCTTAAGATTCTTGACTCGAGGGAGGCATTCGAGGGTACTATCAAGTTTGCTCTCGTTTGCTTTGGTGTTTCGTCCGACAGGCACTATACTCCGTTTTGGTTCATCTTATTCAGAACTGCGCAGCTGGGTTTGAGATGAAGGACGCCAGGAGTGTCGTGGAAGTTCAGGTATGACGATCTTTCGGTATTGGTCCGAGAAAAGAACCGTGAAAACGACCGATCAGACCGGATAATTCCAGGTTAGATATGCACGGGTAGAAGTCGGACTAACGGGTCCGCGGAGCTCGTTTACGCGACCTCTGGACGGTCATCCCGTGGCTAAATGCGCAAGAGAGGCTTTCTCCGTGGCTTGGAATGCGGCCTCTCCCTCTGACCGGCTCTCTTGGCTCGCTTCGAGGACAGCCATGGAGGTACGTCGGCCTCCGCTCCCTTCTGCCTTGGGTACCGTGGCATACCGGGAAATCCTGCTTTCTTCCTTGCCCCTGGTTCGCTAGGGGTGGGTGCTGTATCGTGGATGTCGTTGTCAGTTGTACCGGGTGGATTGGTTTTGAGGGAGATACACTTTTAGAGTGGGCGTCTGTTCTGTAGTTGGAGGATGAGGCTGGTTGCTGTGACCATGTCCGACAAGGAACGTCCTTTACTACTAGGGGTAGGTGAAGTTACGAGGGAGGAGGATGAGCGCTGGAAAGTGGTACAAAAGGTGGGAGTTTATGTAGATAACAGGGCTTGAGTGTGGGTTAAATAACAATTTATAACCGTTTTGATAAGCAGATGTCACTACTTTTTTCTTATGTAAAATGGCAGGCTGATTCTGAAAATAAGGTCCAAAAAAATTTCTATGGTTGCGTTTTCGAAATATCAACAGGGGAACTTTTTACCTATTTGTCAAAAAGGTGGCTCCACTTAATTGCGAATAAATCATGCTGCGAATGACGGGTTTGGTCGAAAATTATATCAAATTAAAGATAATTGAATCACCAGCAAATGTACCTCACAAAATTTTCAAATCGGTTCGGGTGAAATCGATGGAAATATGTGAAAAAAGTCACTTTTTTTACCGAAATTGAAATCGACAATTCATTTAATCATTTGGAAAAAATCGAAATCGGAACAATGGGTCCAGTTTCCCATTTCTTACATTGAGTCTGCAATTTTACGAAGAAAATAAGCTGCTACTGAAAAAAAATTACGGATAAATACCGAAGTTAGAGATAATTGTGTGAAAACATTAAAATTTCATTTTTTCTGTTTTTTTCTCTTCATTTTATTATATTACTTCAATTTTAATTTATTCTGTTCATTTTTTTAAAGTATATTGTTAATATTTGTGTATTTTAGAAATAGTCCTGGGCATTTTACATAAGAAAAAAATTGTGGCATTTGCAGCACGTAAATTTTTTTATTTTGTGCACTAGTGTAATTAGTGAATTTAGAAGTTATAAATAATATCTATATAGAAACAACGATGAGAGAGTTAGAATTGGGATAATTTTGTGGGTTGGTAACTGTGTTATTAGAGCGGAGAATTTTACGACGCGCCTTTTACTTATTTTGAGAAATTCGAATTGGAAACCTGTGTTTAGAAGTGCCGTTTTAGACAATTCATGTGTGCCTGCTGCAACAGTAATGTTGGGGTAATGAAACGTTGCCACCCAGTGACTCAGTAATTAAGCATTCCTAGCGTGATAGCTCGCGAAAAATTATTCAAGCGTGGAGCTGGTTTCGCTTAGAGATCGACCATTTAACGAAGTATGCTAGCCTATACATTGGTAAAAAGAGAGACTCGAGTATGTGACTGCGTACGCTACGTGGAGTCGAAGACCGAAACGCTTACTTTCGTAAGAGATAGTAATTGAAGAAAACCAGATGCCTAATGTTGTGCAGAAATAATGAAAGGATGAAATTGAAAATTAGGAGTTGCCGAGGAAAGCTTTTACTGTTTCAAGATTCTGGGATGCTCGGGATTTTGGAGGTCTATAAGATTCCTGAGTTTAAAATTATCGTACACCCCATGACTTTAAACTCCCCTGTATCAGTCCCCACAAGGCCCATATCAATCTCAACAATTTCCAACACCTTCGAAATACTTTTTATCAATCCTCACACCTCCGAATCATCAAGCCTGTGCTTCTTAAACCACACGCATAATCGCTACGTCCAATATCGTTCCCTTTAACCGCAGACACTTAACGTACAACGATCGCGTGTTGGGCTCGCTCGTCGATCTGTACGAGGCCTAAGGCGCGAATTAACACTACTCGATCATGCTGCAGGCCGCGTGCTCGAGCTGCTCGCTTTCCATTCCAATCAAGGGATTTTGCTCTTACCGCTGCAACTGAAAAAGCATAGGCTCTGGTATAAACACGGCCTATAACTCGACGTGCACGCTTACTACGCGGCTGGAGCGAGCTGAATGAAATTTCATTTCCGTCCGAAGGATACCTCATCGCCTATCGACGATATCGGAATACTGATTCGCGGCGAAGGCTGAATTGCATAAATTTTCGCGACCAGAAACGCAAAGTTGTTGTGCAAGTAGAAATTACCACGATGTACCCCCGTTGCTACGACGTGTAAATCTGAAAATATATTTATCTTCGATAGATTTAGCAAAAGTTTCTTAAGGGTCCCAATACTAACACAGTTTACAAAAATAGGAATGTTGGGTCATTAAATTTGTCCTTGGTAACGTAGGGGCATCCAGTGACAAATATGAACACCGTACCTTCCACGATTTCAAGGCCATTGATATTTTTTTTAACGGAACCGCATACCATGTTAGGCGATATCGGGAGAAATTGGACAACTTGTAACATAACCTGGTAACCTTGTTGACCACGTCCACGATTTCCAAATTTGAACGTCCTAACAAGTCGGCCATGGTCGTATCAAGGTCAAGCTCCTCTATTTTTTCCATACTATAGATAGTTAATTATTTAAAAAGAAATTAGAAATGTTTCGTCTTAAAAATTCCATAGGTAGTCGCAGTATTTTTGGTACGGAGCCATTCGTGCCATTTCGAATTCACAACCTCAATTTTCCTGCAATGCATCCAGTTCCCAAAATACAGATAATCGAAGAAAAAGAAGAAACAAATCAAATACTACGCTCGCAGCATCACGAATCTCCGCTACACGTAACTCGACTCCATCGCGCATGTGCAATTGCGAAAACATTCTCCGCTACGGATTATCCCACCCAGTCCAAACATTTAAATCTAATCCCTCGCAAACAATCGTCGTAAACACCTGCAGTAACTCAAAGAATGCTCTGTCTCGACATCTACGCTACACTTAACAATCATTCCCACAAACATTCTGTATCAGCACAGCATTTCCCACGTAAACTTTGCCACGGAAACCTTCCAAACTTGCCTACTAACATTCAGCAGAACCCTTAACCTCAACAGCCTTGTTGGGCGAGTGGCGTTGTAACATCGAAATAAATCATTTGTAAATAAAACAAAACGATTAAGAATTTTATTATAATAGCTTGTCGCGGAACCTGAGCTTCGTATCACGGATCAAGAGGGTTACTCTTCGTCACGCGATGCTATCCACTTCGTCGATGCAACATCGGCTAATAACGGAAAAATATATTACGGGGATATCAAATCGGATTCGCGTTCCTTCCGCTTGCCATCTTCTCCACAACGCACAGTATAATACCCAGAAAAGACGCGATCATAAAAGCTGCGAGAGTCCCCAAGTTTACAGTTTTGAGGTTTCGAGATAAAAGTACTGGAAACTTTACCTCCCCCAAAATATCAAACCTCTTGTTCCCTAACCTCAAAACCGCAAACTTTGGGACTCTCGTAGCTCTTGCAACTTCGTTATATCCTTTCTAGATACTATCTGCACATCTCGGTACGCACGCGAAAATTCGAGGCAATTCGGTGACCCGAATGTCGCGCGAGCTACCTGTCAGAGGGAGCCAGAGCCGCGAGAAGACGTCGAGAATCGTACGGGGCACGAGTAGGGGAACGTTCGCCAGGTATTCAGGCGAGCGAGCACCTCGAGTCTTAAGAAAGCAAGGCGATAGGAGCGCGGTGGCAAACGTGAGGGGCGAGCGCGGGAGCGTAAAGTGAGTTTTCGCTCGCGGCTGCTTTGCAATGCCAGGCAGTCGAGGTGAGTCGAGCCGAGTCGAGCGGAGCCGAGGCCTCAGTCAGTCTCTTGGACGTGGCCCAGTCGCATCCTTCTCACCGCCGGATCCTCGCGTAGCGCGATCGCCACCTGTCGAAACCGATTAATCCCTCCCGAAGTTTCCACGACCGTCCGCCGTCACCGCCGAGACTGCCGCGTCCCGATATCCTTCGCGCCGAAGGATCGTCGATCCAGTGAGTCATCCGCGGTTCATCGATCGATCGCGGTTTTCTTCTTCCTCCGCCGCGAGAAATCGCGCCACAGCCAAGTGACTCTGTTTTCTCCGACCAGCGATGACGTCGCCGGGCAGATCGTGCATCGGTTGAGACCACGTCCACCCACCGTGCAGTGATTTCTATTTACTTGCTTGTGTGTGCATCCGCGAGACGAGGGATCAGCTGGAAGCTCGGAGGACCGTATTCAACAGGTAGGTGGACTCCTATAGTAAGATAGTAAAGTATAGCCGTGCCGTAGTCTCGTGGGCGGTGATTTCAGAGGCGTTCGTTCTTGGTTGTCCACTTGAATCGTGGTGTTTGCGTACCACTGCACCAGTGTTTACGATAAGCTAAGTTGCTCCCCAAGGACGATTAGGAGGTTGGCGGCGGGGTCGAGGTTATATGCGTACGCGATCGTTTAAGAAAATCGAAAGTGCATGGGCGGGGAAGGGACATTCACTCGGGATGATTAAACGGCGACGGAGGAGCGAACAAATCGATGTTAAACGAATAGCCAAGTCGACCGATTTAATAACGGCTCGAGTGAACGTCGCCGGTGTCTCGTTTAACCGATCACGACGAAGGACGTTTTCTTTTTTATCAGATGCGCGAGCTTCCTGCATCCACCGCCGCGTCATACTTATATTATTCCTCCCCGGTATCGCCAGGTAATATCGTGTTGTGGCGTAATAGCTCATTACACGTAGAACGCTAGGTGAGAGGAAACTTAATGATACCAACGTCATCGGCGTTCCACGCCTCTTCGTTTTTCCTAATTACAACCGGAGATATTGTACTTCTCCTGTGTCTGTATTATTCAGCGCTGTTAGTTTGCGTTCGCGTATCCTCCTACGTCCTAATTATGTCTCTTCATCCTCGGTGTGACCGGATTTACGAAACCCCTGTGTGGGTCAGCCCGTACAGTGGAACGTAGTTCCTCCGCCACACCAAAGAATGGTAAATATGAAACCAAGTATTGTTATATAAACGTCTTCTCCTTCTTCCTGGTGATGAAATGTGTACATTCTATTGTGCAGAAATTTATTAACTAATCATTTATACGTACTGGTGTATCTAATTGTGCGCTAGGCGTTAGGTACTTGTTCGTTTGAAACTGCAATAGTGCAGACAGTGGTGCTCAAAAGAAAATTTAAGAAAATTTAAAATTTTCCCTCTAAATTTCAAGATACCTACAATTTTTTCTTATTTCTGCTACCCTTTCGCAGTCTCAACTTTCTTTTCAATACTACTCAATATACGGTATATATTCTCATTTCTCTTCTAAAATATATTTAACCGATTTCCCAGTTATCTGCGTTACGTTTGCTTGAGAAAAGTCGTTCTCTTCGCGGTCGTTGCGTCCCTTTCACGGTGTTTGTTTATTCCGCTTCATCGCGTCGTTGCTATCGCGCGGCCGTAATGCCGCCGGAATCGCGTAATATCCTCCCCAAGTGAAAACGCAACGAGGCAGTGAGAACGAAACGAAAACTGAATGAAACGAGCGGCTGCTTCGGTTCAGGCCAGACTTCTGCTCGTTTTCCACGACACGTCGGAGAGCAGCGGCCCCCTAACGTTGCGAATTCCCGTTTCAATCGCATCAATGAGAACGATCAGTCGTTTTGCGCGACGTGTTTATGAACGCCATGCTATTTTTCACTCCCCCTCTAGAAATCAAAGGAAACGTCCCCTTCTTCTGCTACACTTTTGCCATTGTCTCTCGGCCGACCCATTTCGACGTTCTCTCCTGTATGCTTACATATATGGATATCAAGGATATGGCTTTGTTTGGTGTCAATTTATTTGTCTTCTTCACACTCATTCCGTTTTCGTTAGTGGAGTCATTAAGAGAGACGAAGTGATAAATCTCGCCTTTCTTGGAATGTTAATCTATATTGTCTCGTACGAACAAAAAACAAGGAATCCATTTCTGAGGCACTAATTATCCTGTTCGTTGTTTCTTCTGTTTTTGTTATTCGCGTCGTTCCAATCGTAGTGTCCCACGGCTTGGCTGGGGCAGAACGAAAAAGAAAGGCGTCGATGTGTGGACGCGCAGAAGGTAAACAGAAGGAGTTCGAGAAAGTTTTGTTGGTCGAGCCTGTTACCGACATTCCAAAATCATTATTCGTGGCAAACGTCAGACTTCTCGAGGACACGAACTGCTTTACCCACTGAGAAAATTGACAGAAACTATATCGAATTCCTAATTCACGCAGAGGAATGGCGTTTAGCTTCCTTTGTCGTCCTCTCGTGTCAGTTCCAATCGAACTCAACTCAAACTACTTAGTCAAAAATCTCTCTCCTGTCCTGATGCTGAAACGGTTTCACAGGATCGCGGCTGAGATCGATCATGTGGCATTCAGAGCGCGAAAAATACGTAAACGAGCAAGAACGTGGCCGTTCGGTAAGGACAACGACATCGGTGTTCACTGGAATGTCAACTCGTTTTCCACGAGCCGTCGAAGGCGGATCGTTTTCCCTACGCGCCCAGCCTATACCTCCTCGCCTCCCACTTAATTCTTCGACTCTTACCTCACCTTCTCTTCCATCGCGCGCCGTTCGTTACTCGAGTCGAAAACTTGGACGCGCGCGAGCCTTTCGTTCATCGACACCCGATAGAAATCGCCGTGCCATCGGCTGGAATGTCAATTAAGTTACCCCACTCCACTCGATGACGATTGTTTCCGTTGTCTTTCCAATCCCTTTTATCCAGCTACTCGACGCAGGTACGTGGTAACGCTTAGACTGGCGTCGGCGTGTTTTCCCGCCGAGGAATATCTTCCTTGAGCACGGCTCTTGGCGAGTTTGCGCGTCGATATTTTCTGGAAATCGGCAAAAATATCATTTAGGGGAGGTTGTGAAGGTTTGTTTTGGAAATAAATTTAATTTTGCAATCCTTCAGGAGGGATCTGCTAATAAAAAATTAAATTTTTGTATTATCTAGTATATCCCCCAATTTTTATATTGTTCTTTTAAATTTTTATAAATTCTTATATTATCTAGTGGATATTCATAAGAGTATTATCACTACTTAGATTGCCGAGGTTTTCCTAACGCAGATGAATTCAAATTCCATAACACCCGGAATATTTTGAATTAGATTAAATTAAATTCAATAAGATTTGAACTCATTTTAATTAGAGAAACCTTGTCGGTTCATTACTGCCCCCACGAAGCTCAGACTTTTATAAGTGTCAGTTTATATTCAAACCGTAGAGCGAGCTGGAGAAAACTTTCCCCTCGAAAGAGACTTCCACGTTTACGAAAAATCGCGAACGGTGTGCCCGCGTCGCGATTAGCATCTGCGAGGATCCAGCGAGGACCGTTGGCTTCTCGGAATGGCGTAGAAAGCGACATACTGCGATGAGATAAACTCTATTTTCGCTTGGAATTTCTGAATTCATAATCGGGAATTAGACAGGGGCACGGCGTTTCCCATCGAGTTCTAGAACGCGTCGGCCCCTTCCACTACTTACGCGCGCGTGTAACATCGTAAACATCCGACGTGCGTCGAAATCGTTCGCGGGCATGTGGGAAGCACGCGTTGCTAGAGATATCGACGGGGATGGGGACGTATCGAGATATTCCGCAGAATGTCAGGTTTCCACGAGGACGAGAGAAAAAATAACCCTATATGCGCGCTGCAACTGGATAGCCTCTCTCTTTTGCTCCTCGGCGAGCTCCCTCTCTCAATTGCCTGGTGTGCACTCCTCTCTGCGAGTGTGCTGTGCCTCCTGGGTAGGTAGGGGCTGCGTACTTCGCCGATGAGGCCAGGCTGAGGCCATTCTGAGGCCGCGCTGAGATTCCGCAGAAGGAGATCCGCTGCAGGGTGTCGCAACGCGCAAAAAAACGTATGCGTTTTGTGTCGCAACCGTCCGCGAACATACACAATATTCATTTTCACGGAGATGCGTGAGATTGATGGCTTCTGAGACTTTTCTTCGTCTTCGTAATTGCAGTTTCGACTTTGACCCTTTATTATAATACGCGCATGAGATTCTTTGCTTCGAGTAGTGGTCAAAAGAAAATTTAAACTGTGAACGGTGATAGAAATATACCACTGATACCGATTTAATTAGTAAAGTCTAGCGTTTGCCACCATTGTGCGAAGGACTTCCATTTGCTACACACTGAGCTTCCTAATTTAAATTCCACGTGGAGACACGTCGGAGTTAATTTTAACTCCTCGATTTCTTTTTTAAATGACTGCAGAAATAGTGAACTTTGTGGATTGTCCTTTAGATACTTATTTTGTCATTTCTAGTGATTCATTGACTAATTAATTCACTAGGAGCTCTCCAAGGACCAGGTTGAGAACTCCCGCTCCCATATCCGTTTCCCACAATTCCCCCCAGCGTTTCAAAGCTTTTTTCTCCGCAATCTCTTCTAATTTCCACGTCTCGGCTGCCGTTCGTACTCTTCCGTTCTTTCGTTTTCGTCTGTCACGGCTTCTGCGTTCCCCGGGCAACACCGCGATTCAATTTTTCCACCAATGGGCGCGCTTCTCCGGCGGTCATCATCCAGTTTCGTGTACCGCGCTCGACAGCCTGCCGTAATTGTTCCTACCGGCTTATCTCGATGTGCACGCGTCCTTCGTCTTTGTCTAAGCAAATTCTCACGGCGAGCTGTTCGATTTCAAGCTTCCTCCGTGCCCATTCTTGGAAAACGTAACCCCCCTTCTGTTTATTTCTATCTTCGGAACGCAAACTTTTGGAAATGCCAGTTCAATTCGGTCATGCCTTTCCGAGCGAAAATTCAGGGACACTTGGACGATACTTTTAACTTGGAGGTTCGTGCATCCTTCTTCTCGAGCTTGCGCGTCCTTGTTTGGAGGTTCATGCATCCTCGCCTGGATATTCGTGCAGCCTTGTCCCGAGGACAGGAAGCAAGAGCGACACGGAAGTAGCGCGCGCAGACGAGTTTTACGGCCGTCCTTCCGACGTCGAGGACCGTTATTCTTCCACGTTGACTGATCGATAGAATATGCGCGGCTGTCTACGGGCCGCAGGTACTTTAAAAAAGGAAAGTTCAAGTCCAGGAAATTATATACACGTTCCACATGGCGCACTGCAATCTGGAATTCCACTGGACGCTCGTTAATTCTTGTTATTATTGCGCCTTCTTTTCGGCGGGCTTCGTAGCAAAGGTTAATACATTCCTGCGGTTCGGCGAATGGGCAAGAAACGAATGTTTTACGAATAGCCCATCGGAACGGGAACAATGTATGCATCCCGTTTCGAAGCACGTGGTATTTTATACAAACGTAATCCACTATTTGTGAATTTTTAAAATTTGTCTGCCTAGGGGTTTCCTTTGTTTACTGTTTGTGTGTCTGGGCAGTGGCGCACCTAGAAGATGGATGAAGGGGGCACCTCCCGAAGTAGGGGTTTTGTAAAAGGAAAAAGAAACTGGATTTTAATATTTTAATCAATTTTTATAATTTCCTAACTTTATTGAGTTTGTATTTAAAATACTTTTACCCGTTCAACTTGGCTCCCCCAAGATTAAATCCTGAGTGCGCCATTGTGCCTAGTCATGCCTGCGGGAAGTGAATTTTCTCAGATTCTTTACAGCTTTTTTTAACGTATAATGGGGGCCTTGGTGACCTTCTACGACAAGTTGATGTTTACTTAAGTCTATTCCTCACTTTTAATTATCCTCGTCGCGTCAGTTATGTAACAACTATTTGCCATCGTCGATAGATATTTAAAAGTAATTACAGTGGTCACAACTAGCACTCAACTAGATTAAAGTTCCCATGCATTATAAGCAACTTGCATATTTAAACTTTCTACGTCGCAGTTGGTAAACAAATTTCTAAAAAGACTCCACAAAAAACATGTCGGATATTCTACAAACGTTCCGAAAAAGACAAGCAAGGTGTATTCGCGATAGTTGCCAATTTATTCCGAATTATAAATACATGATGTGCAATAATATATGCAACCTTAGCCAATCGAGTTATCATAGAACAAGTTTGCGCCAACGTCAAAAACTGGTTCCCACTGACATTCTCGCGTGAGCTTAAACTTTCAATATCATTCGTTTCTAGACCTTCTGCGGTCGAATCTTTTTTTTTTTCTTTACAAGAAAGGGAAAGCGAAACACGAATATGTTTGCCCTTCGATGAGCCACGCATCGTTTCGAGCGTAACAAACGAGTCCTAAGAATTCCTCGTTGCAGATTGGCCTCGCCGAGGCGGAAGGAGTTAATCAACGAAGGGGTGCCCATGCCGAGCGCCAGGAAAAGCCAGCAGGAGGGTCTCAGGCGCGCGAGAGGAAAATTCTCAGAGGGAGCGGGCACGAGGAGTTGAAGGAATCGAAGCAGCGAGCGTGGGCAGTCCTGGGTGATCGTACGAGCCGCGTTCCAAGACTGAAAAATGTCACCGAGAACGTGTCCCGCGATGGTGGTGGGCCTGGTCCTGCTGGTGCTGGCGATTTCCTACAGGGAAGTGCAAGGACACGTCGCCTTGACTTTTCCTCGCGCAAGGAAGTACGATTTGGATTTCCTCGACAACGCTAGGACACCTGGGCCCTGCGGAATGCCCCGTGGTAAGTGTTGCCATTTTAATTTCTGATTTTATTATGGTGGAAATTGAATTCGGGGTACGTTTAAAACAGATTGTTAATAATCTTGGTAATTAATCTGTGTAGCTCGGAAAGTGGTATACTGTGTTGTTTTCTTTATTGGAGGCATTGATTGCAAGCAAACCTTGGCCTCTTTAGTGGTAGGCTATTAGCAGTCCATATTAGTACATTATTAGTGGTATATAGATTTCAAGGCCATTAGTAGATGGCAAAGAGGAACAGCTTTATGGGTATTTTAGTACGTCCATGATGTCAAATAATACAGGGGTACAGTTCTCTAATCTGGACCACTATGCTAATAGTAATAGTACATTAGCAGGCTTTATGGTTTAAGAAATGATCACTCTATCTGATATATCTCTTGAGAGCATAAGTAGTATAGTTTAGTATGCCGAGCAGCGCCATCCACTTTCCTCATTTCGTTTTAAACCTCCTATCCCAGTGGTCCTTGTGCTACTCTATACATATCTGAATATTTTAATCAGTTTGTATTCAGAGTCAATCTAACACTCGTGTGTCCTAATTTCAAGAATTTTTCCTCCTAAACCCATAAGTGTCCTCCTGGACTCTGATATTTAAATCTCATAGTTGATGTCTTCTACGCTTGGAAGTCTTAATTCACGAAATCAGTCAACAATTCTACATATTATATCGAGTGATAAATATACTAAATCTTACTACAGTGGCGGCTCGCAGCCATAATCGTATACTTTTTAAAATCGCATAACATTTTTAAAATTGGACCAAACGACGGGAGTTATTTTTTCTTTTCTATAAAGATTAGTTTGCTAAGTTTCATCGTTTTGAAAAAAAAAATTGCAATTAGTTGGAATAGCAAAAAAATAAATAGTAAAGATAGTTTTTCAACTGTTTTCTGAGCCTATAATGAAAATTCCAAAAACCGTTTGTAGATTTAAGTAAGTTGTGTATATACTGAAAATTTCATCAAAATCGCTTAACTTTTTGCTGAAGTTTTCAGCATGTGTACAAATCTACAAACGGAGTTTTGGAATTTTCATTACAGGCTCAGAAAAAGAGTTGAAGAAACGACTTTTAATATTTTTTTTTTTTTGCTACTCCGACCAATTGCAATATTTTTCCAAACGACAAAACTAGTCACTTAGCAAATTAATCCTTCCAGTTTCTCAAAAAAAAGTAAGTCGTTTGAACCAATTTTAAAAATGTTACGCGATTTTAAAGAGTGTACGATTTTGGCTGTAAGCACAATTGGGCAAAATGTAATCTCATTATAACTTACAAATTACGATTAAAATGTAATTGTGTAGTTGATTACACATTATTTTCTGTAATCGTTAATTTAGGTAGTTGACAATTTGGTTTCGTCAACTATGTACTTACTCCTGTATTTAATAAGTAATTTTAGGTGTAATTCCTACAATTATAAACTGTGTAAAGTACATGCATGCTTCATTCCCCGAATTATTATTTAAATTTCCGAACCGCCTCGGTCTCAAGCAGTTCGGATAATTCACGCTCTACTGTAAACAAACCCGTCCCTCTGCAAACGGTCCGAGAAGAAACGTACGTATCCCACGTTTCCCCCCGAGCGCGTAGAAAGATCGAGCGAGTGAAACTTGATACGGTCGCATCGCTGGCGTGTCTCTGCGCAGAAAAAAAAAGGCAACGGCGAATCCCGTTCGATAGTGTTACCGACGGAGCAGGTTGCCCGGATGCTGGTTGCCCCCGTCACACGATCCACGCGCGGAACGCGCACCGGAAGCTCGCGCTACCCGTGGAATTTTCGCGGTCGCGTCTCCCGAGGATGGCGTCGTTAGTCGATCGCTAGGAGAATTGAGAAACGGGGCGGCTGGGAAGAAGGGGCCAAGGGGGCTCTATGGGAAAACGACATTAACGCGAAGACACGGGGGCCTCGATGGGGTGGGGATAGCCCCGCTAGTCTGATTCGAAGCGACTTTCACCGGCTCGAGCGCGAAGGGAACTCGAACCTCGGCTCGCTGCCCGGCCATTACCTTCCACGTCTTTCCACCACTCTGCCGGCCGCCGTGCTAGACGCACACTTTTTCCGACGCTCTTGCGCGGAATATGTGAACTTCGAATGCACGCAGGCGCGCACTGTTGTTGGCTTTATTTATTATTGTTGGTACTGTAGACGCTGGATCGGTTTGCGCACTTATAAATGAGTCGCAGAAAATCCACGGGATAAGTACCATGTGGAGACCGCAGGGGTGAATCAGTTCATGTTTGTTGATTTTCTGATTTTCGTGCCATCTGGTGTGTAAAAGGGAGTACTTTGACATGACATAGTTGAAGAGGGGAACAACCTTTCGAGCGCAAAGTATTAGCTTTTTAAAATAGGTGCACAGGGAACTAACATGGCAAGTCAAAGTGTACAGGGGAATAATTTGACATGTTTAGGAAAATATAGATAATGGTTTCAGATCTTGAATATAATGTTTCTTATTGGAATAACAAAGTTTATCTTAGCAACATGGGCGTCCAGAGTGGGATGCAAATGGGACAGTTGCTCCTCCTGGATTTTGAGAAAAATCGCTCACTTTTTCAAAACTGATCTTTATTCAATTTATACTAAAAAAGGGAATATTTTTAAATTTCGATTTTAAATTTTTAATTAAGTTGGTACTACAAAATGGATTAAATAAAGCAATAGGGGTATATTTTTCCCCGGAGAAAAGTTTCCAGACACCCTCGGTTAGCAGTAATTATGTGTTAAAGAATTCTTTACTCTTCATTCTTTATTTTTACCTAACAATCTTATGCCAATCTAAATCTGCTGCTATAGGCAGTCATTTTGTATATTTCTCAGTAGACATTACCAAAATCTAGAGTACCTTGAACCCCTGAATTCCACTCAGAGTAAGAAGCAAAAACAATTCCTTTATTAAAAAAAAAGTTTCTGCCACGAAATGTTCAATTCATTAGGCAAAAAACTTAATTGCTTCATCCCAGAAGAGAAAATCATCGACCACGATGACTTTCAGTTACGTAGGCACCCGAATACCTCTAATCCCCCAGCGTAGATGCTGGAACCTATTAACCAACCACTTTTTAATTTCCTCATTCTCCATAATCTCGACATATATTACGTACGAACTACTATTAAACCCTCAACATCCGACCATTCCCACAGGCCGTTAAAAAGGAATGCGTGTCAAGACACATCCACTTGTGCCACCTCAAGCCCAAAGTACAAACGCGCGTCCGCACACACGTTTGAACGTTAAACGGTGCCCATGACCGATGTCACGCATATTAATTTTTTTTTACGGTTCTCCAAACAGAACGATACAACGCAGACCATATCTCTTGAGAGGCTATAATATTTCACCTCCGTTGTATTAGAATCCCAAATAACTGAATATTTCTAAAACTCATCATTTTTTTTCAAATACATTCCACCACGTTCAACTCGTACAGAGCTTAGTGGTCAAAAGAAAGTTTAAACGGCAAATAGTAACAGAAATAACATACTTGCATTAAAACAATTGTATCTCGGGATACATCTTTTTTTGTTTTAAATTATTTTAAACCAATAAATTTTAAAAAGTTTATTCTATAAATTAAGGTTAGACTTAAGAGAAACAAGTTGCAAATTACTTTAGTTTATTTGGTTTATTTTTTGTTAATTTGGAATGTAACAACGACGTATTATTATTATTAATAGAGTTCTTGGAATAGTAATATAATACTTAAAGCCTAGTATGAAATTTGTTACACAGGACATAAAATATCAGTTTCAAACTTTCCTTTGACCACCACTGTAAATCCGATTTACCTTTTACGAAAAAGAAGAAAAATTATCGATGGGAGGTATCCTAAGGGTGATCGATGCCTCGTTCGAAAGCCATGGAACGCCAGCTTTCTTTTCGGCGAAAGAAGGGGTAGTGGGAGCAGAGGGGAGATAAACGGTAATCCTTAAAAGGCAGGATCGGTCGCGGAACGCTCTTGACCGCTTCCGGAAATTAATTGTACCCTATGCCACTCTCGATTGTTTCCTGAACTCCTGCCTTGATACGATAAACACTGCTGTGGATCTTTATCTCGATCCCCTCCACGATCCAAGGCAAATCGGGGACGTGGAACTCGCTCGGCAGGAATTTTCGTTTTCATAACGAACGATATAATCCGCGATACGAATGCATATCCGCCTCGGCGAGTCTTTTCGTTCACGCCGATTTGCACTGCTTCGTTTCCGTGTAATTGATTTCCGCGAACATTACTTGTTGATGGAAACATTGAATTTTGGAAGATTTAGCTGTGCATGGATAATGCTGTTTAATTCAGAACAGTTTCTGTATATTTGTTATTACTTGTTTGTATCTACCTATATTCTGGTGAATTTTTATGAAGGTTAATATGGATATGTACTTGTGTGCATATTACTTTTTGATATAAATTATATTAAAATTTAATTGGAACTTTAAAGATTAAATAATTGTGTGTTAAATTTAATTGAATATTACAGATTAGGAAATTATTTTGATATAAATTATATTAAAATTTAATTGGATGTTCAAAAATTAAATATGGATTACATAACTATTTTGATATAAATTATTATATTAAGATTTAATTGGAGGTTTAGAAATTAATATGATTCTGTGATAATTGAAAATTAGAGATTATGTAATTATTTTGATATAAATTATATTAAGATTAAGGTAGTGCGTGGAGGTGCTGCATTCGAAATAACTAAATGAATTTTATTTGATGGAAAGTGGTGGAAAATATTGAGTTCTGCACGAATAGAGGGGAACAGAAAATTCTCCAAGAATTCCCATTTTATTTCGATTTACATTTTATTCCTATCCGACCTGTACATCTGGAATATGAGTGGGAGTATCCGTAGACGAGACTTAGGCGAACTTGCATTTATGCACGTTTCCGCCGATTGTTACAAATTACCGTATCTCATTACGGTAATGGATATTAAGTTTTCATTGTTTATAAACTCCCCCGTCGAAATCGATGAGCCTGAGAAATTACATATTTCCGTTTCTCTAAGTAATACGATAGGTTGGGGCGCATAAAATCGTACAACGTTGCGTAATATACATGCATTTTGTGTTGCAGGCGACGTCAAGACTAGTTTACTGTCCGGGAGTAACTTCAACGTCACGTGGCATCTGGCTTACCCTCATCGAGTAAGTAGACACTTTCCGTTATCCTTCCGTGTGTTAATTCAATGACTAAGCGGATCACCGCTACCGCTATTTCGCGACTCGTTGATTCTCTTTCGCTTTTTCGCGTCCAGCGCCACTTTTACCCGAGCGATAATTGAACTCGTTGAATTTCGTTAGCCGGTGGCAAAAAAAGAAAGCTGCGAAATCGTTCCAGCGAGACCGGTCGGTAATTCCCTGTGTGTACATACAGGGTGCTTCAAAACACGTGGGCATAACTTCGGGAGTGAAGTGGAAACATAGAAGTAATGCAGAAACTTTGTATAAACATTTTCATAGAAATCGGTCTTAAAAGATGTGTTCAAAATGGCTATCTTATACTTTACACAAGTTTCCAAACTTTTGAAATATTTAACTTTTACCTCGATACAAATATCTAAATTGATTGAAATCAGTTATATTAGTTGGGCTCGTAATAATAATTTAAATCTCCTTATAGAAAACACTAAGTGCCAAAATTAAAAAAAAAATTATCGGAAATAGCATGGAATTTGATTTTTGGCACTTACAGTGTTACCTACAAGGGTTCTTTAATTACTGAAATACAAAACTTCCAATATTTTTATTCCCCCACTTCACCCTTGGATCTATGCTCCCCTGCTTTGAAGCGTCCTGTATGCACACACGTGCTCTTTACTCTTGACGCTGTGCAGCGCAAAGAGGAGCAAAAATAGCCTAGGAAATTCATATAACTGTTTAAACGAAAAAAAAGGCACGCGTGTTACGTGTACAGTGGATAAAACCGTGCCACGTTTTATTATTTCGCGTTGCGACTTTCTCTGGTAAATAAAGATTCCTGCATCCGCCGGTTCGAAGAAAACCGGTAGCACGATTCTGCAGACATAACCTCTCGTTGTTTGCACAGATCGTCACTAACCGAAGGATTCGATCACTGGTTAAAGTCTGAAATTCTTCGACACTTGCTGTGTTGAGATTAAGCCATGACAAATATCGCTTGCGGATCACGTGCAATTATGGCACTAAGTGGCACGACGAGGCACGTGTCGCATTCGTCGAACGGTTACGGCCACCGCACATGCTGCGGCGAACCGGCGCTTAATACTTGCCATTTCCAAGAATTACAATTGAGTTCGTTTACACGACTTTCTTCCTGTTACAGCAACTCATATTTTCGGTTTCGTGACTATTCTTCCTATTACTATATGCTATTATGTCCGACGATACTGCGGCTGGGTCAAAAAAGACCCAGACACCGTTTCCCGAGGGTCACTAACTCGATACTACTGCACTTATGCAAGTTTCGCTACACGCATTAAACTAGACACGTGAGGCCACTTTGAACGCGATAAGCATAGCCACTAGGAAATTCATATTCCTCGCGACGCACCGCAGCGAGTACCTAAGTCATCGTGAAAGACATCACGAATTTGTCCGCACGTGGTCTACGAAAGGGAAAGAAAAGACAGAGGCTGAGCTCAGCCTACGCTTGCTCGTCGTCGCTCAAGGTGACGCGCGTTGAATAATTCAGAAGCGTGGCCCGTCGCGGGCGTTCCGCGGCACTCCGCGTACCTTACGTAGGTAGGTAGGTCGGAAAAGGAGGCGGCGCAAGGGATAGCTCGCTTTGCATGTGGACGCGCGCGATGGAAAGAGCCTCGTGCGCGGTGGAACACATCGGTATGTCGGGTACCGTAACGCCACTGTCGCCAATGACTCGGATCGAAGCCAAAGCCTGCGAACCCGTTGCCGGAGAATCAACCGAACCGTGAAGACGCGACTCGCGAGCCGTTCTTTTTTACGCGATGATTCACAAGCTTGCGGTATAATCCAGACGGGAACAACGGGTAGGACGATTCAGGCTCGAACGTAGATTCAATAATCTCGGAGATTATTCTAAACTTTTAGAGTCTACGCCTATGAGATCTCGAATCGAAAGCTCGCGGTCAAATTCAGCGTGAAATCGAGCTCACTTCGCGTCGATCCTTTCCCAGAATCAACTCGAGAGAGTCCCGAGACCGATTTACGCGGGTTCTCGTGTGTACGATAGCCGCCGTACCTTTTCCTCTCTTTAGTAACTGGTTTTAGACGGGCTAGCCGTAGGAATTCTGCACACGAAAATATCCCTGGCATGAGAAATATTCGACAATAACGCCGCGATCGCTGCAGGTGTGCGCCCGTGCGAAGCAGTACCACTTCGCTAACCGCCTCTTCCCTTTCTCCCTCTCGAATCGAGCGGCAGAGCAATCGTCGTGCATCGTTGGAAAACATTTCGAACTCTCTCGCCAGAGAGAATTTTCGACGGTGTACTTTCATGAAAAGTGACAAGCGGTCTCCGGTGAACGGGGCACGGTGCTCTGCCAGACAAATGCGTCCCCGTGCATTGTACTTTGCTATACACCGCGGTTAAATGCTTTTCACACCTTGAGAGATATTAGAGGAGCTAGAAAGCAGGGGAAACTTACGGTTTACAGAGGAACGCGCTTGTGGAGTTCCGGGTAATTATCGACGGAGCTTTGAGGTTATGGTGACTCTTGAAACGCTGTATACACGAGTGATTGAGCATCGTATTAAATACATAATACGACGTTGATTTATTCCTTGGGATTTGCGAATATCCTTGTACTTGCTTCATGAAAATTATTCAGTTCTGATCAGAGAATATGCGACGTAATGGTAACGCAATGTTTTCCTCGATCGTGGATCAATTAATAAGGGTTCACTTTTTCGCCGCGTCTTTACTCAGGCGGCTCGACACCAGTTGTGGTTAACCGTGCCACGGCCTTCGGTTTAACGATACATTTAACATAATATCAGAGAACGAAAAATCTATTGCTAGCAGTGTCCTTATAGTATCGTCATTAAAATTGGAAAAGTTTTCGAACTAATGAAAGTACTATTGAATAGAGAAGGGCCCAAGTATCATAATACAGTTGTAGAAACAAAAGCGCGACGAGGTAAAAAATGACACAAGGATCGTAGTAGAGTTATAATAATTTATTTATTTATTTATTTATTGAACGGGAAAATCCCATGGTATGCGAAGTTAACACAAAGTAATACACAGAGTTTGAGCTTACATAACAATATTAACTAAATTATAGAGTAAAAAAATCATAACTAAAAGGCTAAACTAAGTAGTGTCGTACTAATAATTGACAGATCTAAACAGTTCCGACCTAAATGAGTTAAGGGACCCCACGAAGGGGTCAATAATGAGAATGTAATTGTGTCAAAAAATGATAGAGAGGACATAGTTTGGATTATAGAAATTCGAACGCGACTGTGTTAAGAAAGGAACTGAGGGACATAGTTAGGATTACATCGGCGCCACGCCATTATGTTGGTCACCTGTTGCGATCGCCCTCCCGCGGCGATATCTCTTCCCATTTTCAATTCCACGGACGTTTCATAAAAGTTTGCGGTTTCGTAAGAGCAGAATTGCGGAGTCCCCCCGAGAAACCGTTGGCCAAAGCTGCCTATACACATACACCTCTTTTAGCGTGACCGATCGAATGGAAGGCCAGTTTCTATGTCACGGATTCCGCCGATAAGCTCACGCTCGATACCGCTATCCGCGCGCGCGATCGATGTCCCAACGTCCTCTTGACCGTTCCACGCTTCCGACGCCTGCGTAGCGAAAGAAACCGCGCGGAAGTTCACTCACTGGAACTAAAACGATTCCTGTAACCTGGCTCGCGTTTCCAAACACCGCGATATTAACTCGATCTCGTTAACTGTAACCATAACACATTTTATGAATAGAATACATTTTCCCTGTGCGTTTCCACTTCTTCACTTACCGTCACTGATTCGCGCGCTATAACTGTTTGAATTATAGCCCGTTATGTGGCGGGCATTTTAAAATTCCTAGTTTTCGTGTTTGCTGTTTTTTTTTTGTATTTATTTATTTTCTTTATTGGAGATTTTTATTGAACTTCTTTTATCGATTGTTTTCAGGGTGGATTTCGACTGCAAATCTTGGACGCCCTCGACAGGCCACTGGTTGATTTGACTCCCGTGACTAAGAGCAGCGAGTTCGTAGAAGATGACGCCACGTGAGTTGAGAAGAAATAACTATTCTTTTGTATCGTCAGCGATTTATGGCGATGGTATATCACTAAATGAAATTCTTTCGACTTTCAGAGCGCAGAATTACGCCGTGCAGTTACCACAAAATTTTACGTGCACCGATTGTACGATTCGACTTTTACGAGAAGCCGAAGAGTGGGGAGCTAGTTACCGATTTTGGTCTTGCGCTGATATCGATGTAAGTGCGCCATAATACGAGCCCTCTATTTATAAATAAATTTAATACTCCAAGCTATTGTAACTTTAAAATTAACCATTTTTCTTTTATTAATCGACAAATGAATTTTCTCGAAAACCAAGAACTTCCGTTCATTTTTTGTTCTGCAAAGAATAGTATACTAATATTCTGTAATTTGCGTTTTATTTTTTAGATCGTCGAGAAGAAGAACTACAGAGAAGACTGCAGCGGTCACGGCCGATATCTCCTGGCTCGATGCAGATGCGACCGTTTGTATCACGGTACAAGGTGCGAATTTAAGGAGGAATGCCTGGACGACTCTGACTGCGGTATTCAGGGCACGTGCATCGACAATGGCGGCACGACCGCGCCCACCAAGCACTGCTACTGCAACACCGGCTGGTTCGGCCCTGGTTGCGCGAAGAGTAAGTTTCACCGAGCCGACAATTTGATGCATCGTCGAGGCGACTCGATCTGGAACGACTGGAAATACCTGCGCCGCGATTGCAGAGTCATTTACACCAAATCGATCATCGTACCTTGACGTTTGTCCTTGTACAGTCACACAGCGTTTACACAGCCGACGAGAAATTGCCATAGAGTGCTTTGGTCTTTTCTGAACCAAGCCAGACGGAATTATATTTTTCAATCGAAGCGGTATGCAATTAGTAACGTGGGCCACTTATTTTGATTAATTCAGGAATCTCTGTGTCCAACATTTCAGAGCTATTTTAATTTTTTTTATAAAGTAAAAGTTCCTTGGCTATATTCAAACATTTTTATGTTTGAAAATCTTTGAAGGCGTTCTGTTTATGTTGCGTCAAGTTCGTGAATAATTGCAGGATCTCCGATCAAAACCATCGACGTGGGATTGGATTCGTATACGATGAAAAAGTTTTCGGACAGCTTCACGTTCTATTGGCGAATACTGAAGGAGAGCAAAGAACTGGAGGGCGTGATGGTAGTGAATGGTACAAGCTGGGTCGGCGTTGGCTGGCGACCGAGCGACCTGACTCCGGCTTGTCGAGCTTTCCCCGATATCCAAGAAAAGCCGAAGGGAGAGCCGCTTCCACAGCCCGAGCCAAAAGCGGAACCGGAACCCGAATCCCAGCCGAAAGCAGAGCCGGCGCCAGAGCCTGAACCGGAGAGTGGAACGCAGAGATCTGGTACCAAGAGGAGATCAGCCAAAGCACATGATCTAGCGTCCTTGGCTGCGACTCCTCGATCGGACGTCGACGTCACTGTGCAGACCAGCGTGACTTATCGGGTCAGCACGAAGCAAGGTAAAGATTGCGTCACTTCGGTAATTTTTGCGATGCAAACGTTGCATTTACAGTGGTGGTCAAAAGAAAGTTTAGAACTCATGTTTTTATAAGTCTGTAAAAAGAATTATTCTTTTGCTAATGGGGCAGAGGTATTTTAGTTTAGTGCTGTGCTTATTAAAAACAATAATTCCAAAATCAGAGTTCATCTAGTCTTACCAGTGTAACGTATACAGGGTCACGTCTAGAAAATCATATTTCCACTGGCTTTTTTGGGAAAAGAACGATAAAGTGCACGTATTGGGACCACTTTTTAGTTGACTAATCGTAAGAAATCATTTCTTCCACCGGGATAAGTGTCTGGGCGCTAAAGGGTTAAAGTATTCTTAACTTATTTTTATTAGTATTCCCAGTTTAAACTTTTGTTTAACCATTACTGTATGTAAAGTGGATTTATGGAGTTTTATGAATTAAATTATAAATTTTATTTTTACTGATTATATTAAGTGATGCACTTTGTGTTCACATAGGGCGTAGAAAGAGATCTCCAGAATCAGTGCCCCCCTCTAAAGACGGTATGTATTGGTACCTAACACAAGTAGAGATAAGAGACCCCCTTAACTTCCTGTAATTACATAGTAGCGATATGTAGTGTGCTTTCCAGTAAGTAGTAGAGTATTTGGCGCCCCTCCTTCTCGTTCAAGACACTACGCACAAGGTGGTGGTTCGTAAGAGACTTAAGCAGTAGGTAGTTGCACGACGATCGATGCTTTGTTGCACAGGGGAACCCGTCGCCGAGCCGAGCACTGTCGACAGCACCAACACCACGCCTGAACCCATATCAGAGCCGAAATCTGAGCCTGAACCCACGTCCGAGCCTGAACCTATATCCGAGCCTGAACCCAAATCTGAGCCTGAAGCGAAATCTGAACCAGAATCTGCTTCAAAAGCTGAGCCCGAGCCGAGATCTAAGCCCGAGCCGAGATCCGAGCCCGAGCCGAGATCCGAGCCCGAGCCGAGATCCGAGCCCGAGCCGAAATCTAAGCCCGAGCCGAGATCCGAGCCCGAGCCGAGATCCGAGCCCGAGCCGAGATCCGAGCCCGAGCCGAGATCCGAGCCCGAGCCGAGATCCGAGCCCGAGCCGAGCTCAGAGCCCGAGCCGAGCTCAGAGCCCGAGCCGAGATCTGAGCCCGAGCCGAGATCTGAGCCCGAGCCGAAATCTGAACCCGAGCCGAAATCTGAACCCGAGCCGAGCTCAGAACCCGAGTCGAGCTCTGAGCCAGAGCCGAGCTCAGAGCCAGAACCCAGCTCAGAACCGGAACCCACCTCCAAGACAGAGCAAAAGTCTGAACCCACCTCGGAGCCAGAGCCGATTTCGGGCTCCAAGTCGAGCGCTACAAAAGGTAACGAGCTGACGCAGCGATTTTGACGCTTGTATCCTCGCGTACTAGATCCGATATGAACCATAATTCTATCCATAAAAGACTACCCTTCCCTCCACGAGTGTTAAAAGAATCAAATGTTCTTTTGTACATTTTTAACTAGATGGTAGAACGTAATTTTGTTTACTAAATAAGTTAATAGTAGTGGTAATTGAATATCGTAGTCGACAATTAAATGAAACTTTAATGGTTCACAAAGTCAGAAATATCGGCAGTACAATATTTAGAACAGTAGATCACCCGTAGCACGTAAGAAATAGCATAAATTACATTAACAGAACGTTTAAGTAATCAGTAGCGTTGGTACTAACACAATGTACAATCACACACGCCCGTATGAAGAAACGTAGATTATTGATAAATGATTTGTATCAGCTTCCCTTGTCGCTTTCGCATAGTGTCCCAATAACGTTTGCGTGAATGACGGTGCAGCTGCACTTGCACCTCCTAAAACACTGCAGAGTATTTGTTACATATACAAGTCCCGCCTACTGTTCACGTATTCTGTACAAAACTGTATTATTCTTGTACACTACTTGTATTATCGTAGAAACTTGAAGTTCGTAATTTGAAATCCTAGAATAGGGGCCCATCTAACACTAATCATGCTCGAACGTCATCATATTTACCATCAATGTTCAAAGTTCACTACAATCTTATATCGAAGAAGCAACCCTGCCTCGAGCTCGGCAGCCATCGATCACACTTAACCGCCTAATCGCTCGAGGCACGGTTCTTCATTGAGAGACTACTTTAATCTGACCTCGTGTTCTTCCTCGTCGAAGCAATCCTGCCTGGACCAGGACACAAGTTCACGCCGAAGCACGACTTCAATCCAATGGACTGCACCGACATCATAATAGGGTCAGCGCGGGGTAATAGTCACAGAATCGGCGACTATTACACCAGGGACAGATCCACCCCCAGAAAGGACGAATATTGGGGTGGGAGAGACACCCTTACCGCTGCCATGGGCTTTGAACGCGACGGTGTCACTACTATACTCTTCCGAAGAAAATTAGCTGCGAACGAACCGACTGACCACGAAATCGCGGATGGTAATATGCAGGTGATATGGGCGAAGGGGCAAGAACCTGGGAATTATGTTCACCACCCGCCGAGTGGGATCGAAAAGGCCAAGGTCAGCGTGAAGGAATTCTACAAGCCCGACGAGCTGAAGTATCATGGACATGGTTCGCAGAGGGGCGCTATCACGATGAACTTCTTCGGTAAATCGATCATGTTTTCTGCCTTGTTTTCTTTTATGTGGAATTTAACTGATAAGTTGATGTTGATGACGAGATAAGTTTATTAGGTTGGAACGTATGACCTTCTCATTTTAACAGATTGTAAGCTTAGCTTCTAATATTGATATGCAGGTCAAGGCCAACTTGTGGCGCTGAGGTTAATAAGTATTGCACGAGCAGTGTAGATACGCTGTTTTATTAGTAAAAGAATCATCAGTTTCAAGCGACCTTGTGTTTATTTCAGTATCAACTGATTTGGAATATTTTCAGAGGAAAAGAGGACGCAAGAAATGAGCAGTAACGGCAACACAACAATGCAGAATGGAAGTTGCAGTGGCGAGTGGCGTTATCCTCGACAATGCTCACCTGAAAATGGTACCTGCGAATACTCTATACAGTGGAAGTACAAGGGACGAAAGGTACTGTCTTAAGAGCACCGTTTTCTATATTTATAATTTATAGCTTCAGAAGTAAACGATTAATAATAATACTCCCGTAGGATGAATTATCGTTCGTCATCTCCACTACCAACACAAATGCTTGGACCGGTGTTGGATTCTCCGATGATGAGAAAATGGTATGCATCGAACATTCTTTCTGTCTTGAAATACATTCAGTAAGATACTCAAAGGATCTACAAGAAAAGTCCTTTACTGTTTTGGAATCCGAGGCTTGGTTCTCGAGATATTAACGGTTGAATATTAATAGTGCAACTTCCGGGCCGCGCAGCTTAAAGCCGTAACGGCTGATTGTGAGCGCGGAGCAGTAGATGCAGACACACACACACTCACAGTAGAGCCGACCGCGCTAACTCATTTTCACGGTCTGAACCAGCACGGTATTCTACTGCGTGAGAGTCTGTATATATCTACGCTTGCCTCCTGCGTGTGCGTGTCAGGGCTCAGCGCTCAGCTGTTTCGGCTTTAAATCGCGCGGCCTGGAACTTGCGCCGGTAATATCTCGAGAACGAAGTCTCGGATCGCAAAACGGTAAAGGACTTTTCGATGTGTTCTTGCATCAGGATATTGCACGTTCCGGGTTGTTCCTCAATTCTGGCACAGCCTGCATTCCACAACAGAAGTTAGATTCCCTTGAAATCGTTTATCACGAATTGCTTAAGGCCAATCATCCCCTTTGTTATCAGTCGCAAACGGACGCAGTGTTGGGTTGGGTCGAAGACAAGTCAGGTCGAGCTTTTGTCATGGACACTTGGATCAGCGGATACAATGCCCCACTTCTCGATCCCTCTCAAGATATTTATAACACCGGTGGCAGCAAAGTGGATGGCGTAACGACTCTAAAGTTCTCGAGGAAGCGAATAACAAAGGACAATAGGGATCTCTCCTTCACGGACGATCACTGTTTGTACATGATGTACCCGGTCAAGGGAGGCATTTTCAACGCTGTCAGCAAGAAAATACGCAAACACGACGCTGTGCCTATCGTCTCGTCCGAAAGGATATGCATAAAGTCCTGTGGCCTCGAAGGTTGGTCCTTTGTTCAGTGAAGCCTGCATAGTAACTTTATTATCATACAGAACACTTCTCTCTTAATTTCCGTGAAATTTGCATATATTACATTATATGCACATATTTAATTACAATTGCATTCAATTCTTCGTGTTTCCAGAACTCGACGAGCTCACAACACCGGCGCCGCCAAGGCTGCACTACGACGTTGAAGTGAAGCTGGTGAACCTGGGCGACGGATTCATGGCGCCCACTCCGGGCAGCCCTGACTTTGAAGTTATATCGAACACGATATCCGACAGCTTCGGTCCAGTTTTCGAGAAACTGCCCGGCTACTACCAAATTCGCCTCAACAAATTAGAGAAGTGAGCTTTCATATACAGTATATGAATTTTGTGATTGTAGTAAACTGTTCAGTGTCTAACTATTCGTAATTTCGCGCAGGGATGAGGAGCAGAACGGTGTTATCGCGCGCATGGATCTGATCTTGGACAAGAATGAAGTGAAAGGCAGATCACTAAAACCCTTGGACACTAGCGCAGCCGCGGAGAAGGCGTTGAAGGAGGCTCTGGTTAATGGGAAAGTCGGCGCACTTAGTGTCGATCCGCAGTATTTGGTCGTTAGAGCTCCTCGAGGTGTGTGAAAGGCAATATTTACTACTTTACACTATTTACGTTTAACGCAATGCTCTACCTTTCAAATAACGAGAGAAAGGCTATTATTACGACAAACATAGCAAAAGGAGTTCATAAATAACTAGCCGTGAAAGTAATGTTAATGTAAGTGATTAAGGCATCGATTAAACGTGATCTACTTTCTTGGTCTCCAGTAAACGACCTGGGTGGAGAAGACACGGATGAAGAATCGTCATCCACGTCGGACCTGTTCCTGGACGCGACGAAGTTGTACATCGTCGTTGGGTGCGTTGCTGCGTTACTGGCGCTCGCCTTGCTGCAAGCAAGCTGCACACTCTACAGATCTTCGAGGCGGCGAGCGACGAAGGTATCACAATCTGTCATTAAATACTCCTCTTCTTTTTATGTAACTTCTTCTCTTCGCTGTTTCTGCTCGTGTCCCGTAATTACCTCTCTCTCTCTTTCTCTGTGTACTGTGTGCGTCTAACTATTTTTTACAACGGTCGTAGTGCTGTGTTGCGTGGTGCGTTCTAGAACAGTGCTGGTCCTCAGCCTTCGATCTATTCAGCCTACTGGGGACTGTAGTCCCCTTGCATTCTGTTATACGAATTATCTATTCCCTAGATGTTTCTGTACTATCGATACCTATATTGTGTATCTTGAAGAGCAGCGCCCATACGAGGTGATGTGATACCTTTAGAGGTTTTTGAAGCAAGGCGTTTTCTCTGAGAGTGTAAGCTCGTGTTTTTTTTAACGATACTCTTTTCTTGGAATTCGTAAATGAAAGAGACGTCTCTCAGTGATGAACGCCCTGTTTCGACACAGTTTGAGACTCGAGCTGTAGAACTGTAGACGTGAACTGTAGGCCACCCGCAAACTCAGCTCTCGCCACTCGCTCTTGTGAACCCGGAACGACCTTCTGCTTCGCTTGTGTTGCATGATCCGCGCTCTCCGCGACCATCACGGTAAAGAGGGTGTACTCGCTGCCTCTGGCTTCCTCCGACGCTCCCAACCCGATACATCGCACGAACGCGACGCGCTACCATCAGCAAAACGGCGATCACCATCACCATCACCACCATCACCATCACCACCATCTTCGGCATCATCATCAACACGCTCCGTACGAAATGCATCGCCCTAATCCCAGCTGGTAGAACTTGACGCTCGGTACACGGTCCCGGCTCGCTAATTATTACTACGTCGGTACCCTCGTTTGCTCACTAATCCAGGTATTTCTGTACTGGTTCTCTCTTGCTATCTACCTCTGTGTTTCTCGTTTGTCTTTCTTTTGACTCTTCTTGTAGCTTCTACCCTCCTCGGACGCGAGTAGGGACAAGTTTTCCCTTCGTTCCGTGGCTCCTTGTGGTTTCATTTAGCTTTGTATCGCGCAGGCTGGTAAGCGTAACTGGAAGCGTGATTAGACGAAGGTGTTGCATTTTGTAGGGGATTCCAGTCACGCATATCACTCTGCGCAGGATACTAAACGACTCAGAGTTACCACTCCCTCAACGTCTAAACACATACTCCCTGAACCCCTACCAAAGGAAGCATAACAAATCTTACGATTCCCCAATATCTGAACATAAAAAGTCGATCCCCAAAATAGTTCACCTTCAGCATTGAATAATAATTTTCCAGTACCACCAATACCGCAACTAGCTCGACTATAGCAGCTCCATTAACTGATTCCAGGACCGCCTGATCGCCAGCAACGCGTGGAAAGACTACGCCTCGGGTGCCAACACGAACTTCGCCTTCGAGGCTTTCGAAACAGAGGAGAAGGCACCTCCGCCGCCCGTCTCCAGCCTACCCCGTCACCGAGAGATGACCAGCAACGGTCTGACTGGCACAGACACGGTAGAAGGCCCCAACAGACTGATGGGACCGAGGGCGACGTACAGTCTGCCGCGCGCGCCAGGCACGAGGCACACAGCACCCATCCAGCCTGGTTACTACACCCAGGACCGCAGGGATCACTATCAGCGATCAAAGAACAACGCGCACAACCCGTCGAGTGGCGTCTCCACGCAGCCCAATCAGCCGGACTTCTACTTCATGCCCAGCCAGCGGAAATACAGCGGCGAGGTGGTGCGCGTGTACGTGGACTACGGCAGCCAACCGCAGAAGTAGCTGGTCGGGTAGGATGCGAGGCGACACCGCCTGGCAGAAACATGCCCGTCGAGTGCTCTGTGCCTGGCTCCTCCTCTGCTACCTTCGGTCAAATCCACCCTGGCGGGACGATTTAACCCTCGCTTCAGTGAAGCGACCCTGTACATAAACGGTGTTTAGTGGACCTGGAGAAAGAAAGACTTTTCGAAACGAGGATCCACCTGCGAATCCCACCCCTCCGGTGCTCCCCTCTCCGATGGATCATTCTTTTCTCTCTTTCTCCGTCGAGCGTCGAACCGGGCGAGGAACGCGCGTACATTTCTCCCTCGCCCTCGTTCCGTTACGAATGTAAGTAGCAGAAGTGGCGCTTACGACCAAAGAAGTTACCGTTAAGGCGCGCCCGACGCGCGGCTCTGTACAGAAACGCGCGCGACCACAGCACGATGACGATTCAGTGTGAAGTCTCGACGCCCGTGCACCAAGCGGTATTCACTGTACTTACGAGCAAACCGTGGACGTTTGAGCAATAAAACGTTTGTACATTCTCTTTTTAATCGAACGCACGCACCCCTTTCTGCTCAAATTCACTATTACGAGAGGTGTCCCCAACAGTCCTGTCCGAGGCTGCTCCAGGGAGATACAGTTCCTACACATTTGGTCTTAATTGTCCTAATCGAAGGCTGACGCGCGAACCTGGATCCATAAATGTATACCTTCCGAATTACAATCACTGGGAGGTGCACATCGATGGGAAGAAACAGTGTAGCGTTTGTTCTTAGTTTCACTAATATTCGGAGTTTGTAGGGCTAATAAAGACTCAATATGGCGGAGAGACAAAATCGGATAGACGTTGGACAGGACTGACTTAGAGAAACGAAGAATTTCGCTTCGTTTATCGTGCAATAGTTACGACGGTGTTCTTTCATCTGCGTTCTGATATTTATCAAAATACCACTGACGAGTTCGGTGGTGCGGGTCTGCTCAAGCAGAGTTCTCTTCAACGCAATCGAGGTTCCTCCGAAACGAAAGCAAGCAAGTGTAATATGGTATCGTTGAAGAGTCTTTCATTCGTGGAAGGAATCCGAATCGTCGCGTTTCGGTGGCTATTGAGCAGAGCAGAACGATGAGAAAACGAAAATGAATCGAAAACTGCGAATTCTCATGGCTGTAATTGTCCTATTAATGTCAACAACAGTGCGCTGAATAACGAATAATAATTGCGGCAACACTAGAAACAATGGTGTCGAAGTAGACGCAGCAAAACGAGCACCCGCAACAAGATAGAACGAAAATTGCACTGAGTTACCTAAATTCTTTTTTATACTAGCCGTTAATAATGGATAATAATAATAGTAATAATAATAATAATCGTAATAATAATAAGAAATAGTGTTTTGTAATACTTACAATGACGATTACCGTCGGTTATAGACGACGATCGTGTTGGTACGGATTATAAATTATTACAATAGTGGTAAAATTAACGATAATACTTGTAATAATCATAATAACGATAGTAGCAGCAGTAGTAACGATGGCAATAATATTACAGTATTAATATTACATCATTAACGTCGTTAACAACGGCGTCGCGCGCAAAACCATGACTTCCGACGTGTTTCTTCCCCTCCGTGACCGATGGAATATTTAAGATCATACCGTAATAGTAATTAATAGTACAATAATAATATAATTATAATAAGGCGACGCCACCAGGTAAGCTTCTTTTTTTTCCTCTTTCTTTCTTTTAAATACCTCCGAAATGTCTTGTTCTCTGTGTGTCTGTCCCTCTGTGTGTATGTTCGGAAGCCAATTATAGCACGCATTGCCTCTCTTGATCCTATTGTATTACGTAACTAGTCTCGAGCACATATTTTCCGTTCCTACCGTAAAATCTTCGTCTTCTTCGGTCACACGCGCGAAGTATGAGAAACAGGGGTGCTACACGCTCTGAATCGGGGCCAGCGTACCCGCCAAGGCTGAGGGGGAGGGGGGAGGGCCGGAAACCGAATCTTCTTTGGGATTGCGAGAACGTACGTCGGATAAATGCGCCTCGAACATGGGTGCACAGAGTTGGCCCACTTATTCCGAACGATTTAAGTACCTCTGCTGCGTTTGGCGATGCGGGAGCATTGCCGAAGAAACAGTCGCTTCGAGGGAGGAGGCAAGTATGGCGGTAGAAAAAGAGTTGGCGTCGGAAGGTTCGAAACGTGGCGGAGCAGAAGTGTACAGAGGCGAAGAAGGAAAGATGGAGGAGACGATATCAATTTGTGGCGACGTGAATTTAATTTGTAAATGGGCAGTCGACGCTAGCTTCAAAGTGTATTGACAAACATTTAAGTTGAATAGAAGCGAAGTAGAAGAGTACATCGTGCGTTAACATTAGACTTCTCTCGCTAAACGTCGCTCGAACTGTTAACTTCGAAATCTTAAAAGAAAAATTTACCTTTCTCTGTCACATAATTGTCCTCTCGGAACCGAGTACCTTTCTCCGTGGATATTTTCTCCCATCATCAAAGTTAAGTTCGATTTAAGTGGGACACCCTATACGCACAGTTATTTAACCCTCTCGACACTCAGCACGCACCGCGTGCGGAAATCGTGATCTATGCACAGTTACGCGTGCCCACCGAACGCCGAAGAGCGTTCTCCGCGTGGGACGCAACGATTTCGCCGCTTCCAAGCGCGCGCAGTATCCAAAGGGTTCGATCGTGATGATAATAAATACGAATTCTCGGCACGCTCGTGTAGTACAACGTCGTTTTTGGCGGGTATGCTGCTCCACCGGTGTTTTCTTCTGGTCGCTACCGCGTGCTTTCATTCAAAGCGCATGCAAGCATGCATGAACGCGCGCGCACACACACTTGAAACCTTCCCTTTCTCTCTCTCTCTCGCCCTTCCCTCCTCCTCTATACTCAATTCCTTTCGTTTTAATTATTATCCTAATCTTCCCTCGCTCACACTTATCGCCGACTCATACAACATGTATAATTTTAGATCAGCAGCACAAAATCTCAAAACTTCCGTTCGATCAAAGCAGTGTAGTCGAGAGTACGGACAGGCGAACATCTGATAAATGGAGTGAACACGATAGTAAGGCTTAATTTAATTTGTTAGTAAATCGTAATTAACCGGCGCACGTGCGCGCTGTATTCTCTGTGCACAGACGACGAGCCTGGTTCTCTCCACGCGCAGGTGGTGCACTCGAACGGCCAGCTCTTTCCTCTATCGCTCACACACGAGTTTTTCTATATTTCGCTTTGTTTATCTCTTTCTTTCTTTCTCTCTCTCTCTCTCTCTATCTCTCTCTCCCTCTATCTCTTTTAATTCGTTTCCTTGAACGATGTCTTCCTCGTTTTCGGAACTTTTTACCCATCTCTCCCTTTCTGTACAGCTATCATCTATTGTCACTCCGGCCAGATGCCACACGATCGTTCTCCCCCATATCCGTTCTGCTATCCTGCATCGCTCTCATTCGTCCGCCGCTTTATTCTTCGCCGCTTCACTTTCTCTGCCGGACGTCGGAATCCTTGTTGGGCGTTGGCTTGCTGTGAAAGAGAACAGAAACGTTAGAAACAGCACATAACGTAGGTACACCAAGCAATAACGGCGCCTCTAGTGCACATGTCGGAATGAAAAATAGAAAACTGGAAGAATCTACTAGGTATCTACTGAAACTTTTCATTCTGTACTGGACGAATTCCATTTACGCAAAAATCCTGTACGCGACTAAACGCAACGACAAGAATTTCAAAGTCGATTTTCTTGAAAATTAAGCGCGATATGAAACTTTGTGAATATGTACAGAATTTCCTCCCGATTACAACGCAATTTTTGTTTGTTGCCTAAAAGCACTCTAAGGGGGTGTAATTAATTTTACCAAATGATTTTTTGACCAAACTTTTGTCTTGAAACTTGTTTCTATTTCTTACAGTTCGCGAGTTATAACACAAAATCGGAAAATAGCCGAATATTCAGGGGTTAATTTCACCCCTTCGAGTGAATTTGAGCAGCAAACAAAAATTGCGTTGTAATCAGGAGGAAATCCCCTACATATTCACATAGTTTCAGAATTTTTTGGATTTTTGGGTTCGGGAGAGATCTTCCCTTGTTAGTCAACTACTCCCACAAAATTCGCGACGTGAACTGAAGTGCTCCGCCCACTTTTCCATCTTCTGTATGCGCATGCGCATTAGAGACGTCAATACTGCTCGCTGCCAGTGCATCTGCACGTGTACACCACGTTATAAGGGCAATCAAGCTGAGGAGTTGTTTCATTTAAGGAGGATAGATGTACTTAGGATCAAGGAATCACGCTAGTCCGCCGGTTTCTCGAATTCCGCGCGACTCTCGCCTGGGGTGGCGCCAATAAAGCTGAAACCGACGGCACGTCTTCAAGGGGAACGATTTAAAGCAATAGCGGGAGAGACTCAACCGCGCCGGTGCGGACGATCGGCGTAATTGTTTGGGCAGGAAACGCAACTGGATGGCCGTGTGACCTGGGAACTCTGGCGTTGGAGGTGTTACGGGAGGATCGACTGGAAGTTGGGAAGGCGGGAGGGGTCCACGCAGGGGAATGTAGTATTCCATTCTGTTGTCCTTCGGGTTCCCGCAACCGTCTAGCTCTCTATACGTGGAGCGGTCAGTAATTTTCAATACCAAAATCACGATGCATATTGTATCAAATTTTGCGCCCTTATCGATATACAGAACTACATACAGTTCTTAATTAAAATCTCTCTAGTATTTCCGGACAAACCCAAAGCGCAAAATATTGGATCGTTAACTAAACTTTGGTTAAACATCTTGGAAGAAAAGGACGCGCGTTGGTAACCAGGAGATACGTACGTATCAGGGCTCTGATCAGTATCCGATTCCTCGAGCTCAGCCTTGTTCCGTTTCTTCTCGTACACTAGGATGATGGCGCACAGAATGATGACCTCCGCGCAAATGCCTAGGAAGGGCCAGAGCGCGGCAAGCTTGTCTTTGACCCTGAGGAATGTGTGGGCCTCCGCTACGTGATTCTCGGTGGTGTCGGACCAGTTGTAGGACACCCTGCAGAATATGTTGCCGCGGTCGTTCATCGTGATGTTCTCGACGGTCAGGACGGTGCCGTAGATGCCGTGCTCTTGGTCGCGGCTGAGCTTGACACGACCCACGCTGCGCGTGTAGGTTTGGTTCCCGAACGTCCAAGATACCTTGATGCCGGGACTCTGCCTGCCAGCGCACACTAAATGCAGCTTCTCGCCCTCCACCACACCGATCGAGTCGACCAGCTTCGCCGTGGGTCTCGCTGCAATTAACGATCAACTACTCAGTGGAACTCCAAGCTCTTGGACGTTCGCCGTTGCAAAAGTGAATATCGCGGGACTGTCCTTTTTCGAGAGGCAGCGGGTCAAGGTGGATACTCACGTACGATCCTGTACTCCGTGGAGGAATTTGATCCTTTGCAGCTGTAATTCCCCATCAAGGTGTCGTTGCTCTTGAGCAGCTCCAGGGTGCCCGTTACGTTGTCTATCTTGATGGCGTCGTTGTGCTCGGCCAGGGCTACCTGCACCGAGACGTTCTCCTTCAGCCATTGCGTCTTCTCGCCAGCACTCTTGTTCTCGCATTCCAGCACCAGAGGAGTGTCCATTGGCGTCAGCACCCTAAACTTGATATCTGTCACAGAGAATAAATTTTATTAGCGTTATAGTGGGTTGATTCTGTCGCAGCAGGGAGTGTCGCTTGGCTTCAAAGCAGCAGGTATTTTTTTTTAAGCTTCTTTAGGACGAAGGTGAAGTGTATTAAGTTCAAGCTTGTGTTCAGTAGTGTCTGCTGCCTCCAACTTAATTTCAAGATTACTTGAAGAAAGTAGATATCTAAAATGGCGTCGAAGAAGTTGGTCTCCTTCGTTATTCCAGAAAATATCATATATCTCGTGGATTTCTAAGAATTTAGTAATCTTGTCATTACTCCACGTTTTTCAAGACAATGCACAGTCAACTTACTTCAAGTGACTTAAGTTCACAGTTGAACGCACGTTCACATTAGTCCAGTTGTATTTCAAGGCAAGTAAAGTTGAAGGACTCTGCCTACTTCGCTTTAAACTTGAAAGAAGTTTGAAAGAAATTTGAAAGGATAATTCAAGTCAATCGAATAACTGGTTCACATTTGTAAAGTAGTTTCAAGTTATTTCAGTTCAAGCAACTTGAATAATCTGAACGACACTTTCGTCGAAGTTATACCTACGGAATGGAGCTCACATATTGTCAGAATCCTTATTAAAACGATAACATGGCGAGATATGCAAATGTGCTTCGCTTATTAGCATGGAAATTTCGTTAATGACCCATCTTTCAGACGTCCGCTTCTTGAGCTGCCGTTATATAACATATTTTTCGAAATTCGTGAAGCTTCTATTCAAGACTCTGCCTTATCTGTTAATAACGCACTTATCAGAGAAATCCAGATCGTTGTTATCTCTCGAACGCGTAAGAAAAGCAATATAGGGATCGATTTATCACCTTCGTGGAATAAAATGCAAACACCGTCGCGCTTCTATTTTCTGTACTGATAAACTCAGAATGCCTCGTAATTTACAGTGGCTGCTTAGTTGCGTTGTAATTATCCATTAGACAACTACCATATAAAATTAACGTCTAAGGAAAATGCTACCTGTCGATTCCCCTTCTCTTAAAATATCGCCAGCTTCGTTTGCCAAGCATTCCTTTCACGAATTTCGAAAGAGTTTTTAAATTCTTTACCAAATATCGCTGAGCGAGCTGGGTTGTGCAACCCTCCTGCCACTCGAGCGTTTCAAGAGGTAGAGATAAATCTTAATCATTCCACTCATTTATTGAACAGTCTTGAACTTCAAGGAGCAGTTAATTTCGGAAACAACTTATAATTACATTACTTAATAACTTTGAACGCAGGACGAGACAACAAACATCTTCAAGGCTCCCCCGAAGCTCGAGCGTTCTCCTGCCTCAGAATAAACACATTCCTCGTCGATAAGAGTTGCGAGCAAACAGCAGCTCTGATATAAAGGACAATCTGGCGACTGCAGCGCGAATTACATCACGCAGAAGACGGTTTTCCGTGTTTTCAACACGCAGAGGCATCTCTTCCTGGCGAGGAATGATTTAAAATGCCTTTGTTTAGGTGGGAGCGCTGAGTGCACAAAACGAAACTCTGCAAACAATTATCTCGTTCGTGTGGCACAGTTGCTACGCCACGGCGTTGGCACAGGACATAAGTTAATCATGATTAATTGGCATTCATACTCGTCTAACTAGATAACCGCTCCAGCTGGAAAATCGTGCGTCACTGTTAGCGAAATAATTGTTTAGAGCAACAGCACGTCATTCTACGTTACCGGTACAATTCTGGCCCACCATTATTGCATAGAATGTAGGTACCGGGATAATTCTTAGGGAAGGTTCAATCGCATATGCAAGCAATAAGCGGCGAAGTAAGCGAATGTCGGTTTAACTGCGCGAAGAAGAGTTCAGTCTCGGTGAACTTTAACTTCATCGTGATGGACAGATGATACGTTGAGGTCACTCGGAGACAAGGAAGTCAATGAGAGATGATCGATATCCACTGCTTTCTAGCATAGTGCTCAAGCCTAGCATAACGAAGACACCTGAAACTTGTGCAAACGTTAAAAGGTATCCATAGAGTGCGATTAAGGGGGAGCACCACTGTGACGGCCGGAAAAGCAAGTCATTTTTAACCCTTCGCTGACACTCTGGGTGTGAGCCATCCATAAGCTGATTTTGACGCTCTGTACCTTTTATATGTAAAATGAATACTATTTTTCCAAAGCCAACTTGCAAACTATTTTTTCTCTCAAAATATTATATCCGAGCAACAACTCTGTAGATTTTTAGCTTCTAATATTGAAATTTGTAAAAGATACAAATTTTTAAAAATTTTCTTCCTTTTTTCTCGACATGTGGGAATCTAGAATTTTTTTTGCAGAAACTGTGGTTAAATTTGGATAAAAAAAACTATTAGCATACATTCTAGAGATCTTGAAATTTTGACCCATGAATTTTGTCATAACGATTGGATTCTTTAGAATTGCTCTGGGTGTAAGCCATCCAGGTATGGCAAAGTTGATCGAAAAAGAAGGTGTGTCAACAAAGTTTTAAGAATTTTTTTCAGCACTAACTTACAGTTTTCATAGAAAATTTTTATTACCTATCTTTAGTACGTTGTCTTAAGAGGTCATACAAAAAAAAAATAAATAGAAAAACTTCCATAAAATTTGAATATATTAATTAATCTTCTACACCCCCCACACGAGCTGGTCGAATGTGTAACTATGAAACAGTTGGTCCGAAATCAATTTAATTTTTTTTTTAAACTATATAAGTGTAGTTTCCGTTGTGCGCACGGATTTTTTGATTGAAAATGCTGTTCGGACCTGCTGGGGGTCTAGAAGATTAATTAATATATCAAAATTGATGGATCTTTCTCTACTTTTTTTTGTATAATCTCTTAAAATAGCGTACTAAAGGTAGGTAGTAAAAATTTTCGATGAAAACTGTAAATTATTTTTGAAAAAAAAAATCTTAAAAATGGTTTACTTTTCCAGCCGTCACAATGGTGTTTCCTCTTAAAATCAGTGGCGGATTTAACGGGCGACCGATGAGCAATTGCCCCCTGCGCCTATATCCAGAAGATCCACCCAGGTCCCCGCATAAAAGAAAAGAATTATTCTATCCAAATACTATATTTTTCTGCAGTGAGCCCGTTGTTAAGTAAGCTACCCCTCCATGTCCCCGAAAAAGTGGACCTCTCTGAGCGTTCTCCTTAAATCCGCCACTGGTTAAAGTGCTCTACAAGCTTATCACCAATCCTCTCAAAGCAAACTTCAAGTATTTCTTGCCAAAGTAAATCTCAGCCAGTGGGACTAACAACATCCCACAGAACATATGAATAGTCTGAAATCACAGAGAGTGTGTGCACCAAGGGAACGCGTTTTCTTTCCCTCCCAAAAATAATCCACGGAACTCTTTCGACTATTCTTGGTCCCCAGCCCCAAGCTCCCCATAGATCAGGCCTGCCCTTTAGGGTTTTTGGGAGCAAATACCTCCTCAACATCTCGCCTCCTCCCCGGGCAACAGCGGCGCGCGGAATTGTCATCTTGCTAACCGTTGCATGACTTTTGGGACAACTGCAACTCGTGGTACGAGCCTGGTACTCGTGCTGTAGTTAGCAACGTAACAGTTCCGCGCTGGTCTGTTGCTCGGGTCCCAGAACTTGAGGAGGTATTTGCACCCTAAAGAGCAGGCCCGTCGTAGATGTTTTTACTCCACCCCGATCCAGAATTTCACACATTCCAATCATCCACTCCAGCTTCAGGACCTGTGATTTCAGAATCTTCCATGTCTGCAGCGTTTCCCGGTGCCAAGTCTCGCCGTGCAAGGGAACACGAGCAACATATTCATCGCCCCGCGTCTACGTACAGAAACATTGTTATGCAGGGTACACAGAGAGCATCGCCAGGCATGCGTCGAGCAGAGTATCAAGCGGATTAAAGGGGCTGTAGAGTAATTGTGAGTGAAACAGGGGTGTAGGGCATACGAACCGAAGTATATCCAGAGAGGAAAGACATCGCTGCTGTCGGTGCACTTGTAGTCTCCGTTGTGGGTATCCGTGGCGTGCATCGCCCGCAGCGTGCTGATCCCTGCAGCCATCGTCGTGTTCACGGACAGCTCACCGCTAGACAGCTGCGGCTCGAGCGACTGCCCGTTCCTGGTCCATCTGATCACATCGTCCGACTTCAGGCCGCTGCACATGATCATCCAGGGCTGGCCCTCGTGCACGACCGACGCCCCCGTGTAGGTTACTTTACCGGGAAGAATATACGAGCACACGTCAAGAGGCATACCATGGAGATGGGGACTGAGATTTGGGCGTCCGGGATCCGAAGGGGACGGGGTTACAGCATGCACCATTTCTTCTGGGTGCGACACCAGGGCAGAAGGGCCTGCCAGTATGTGGCGGTGTCTTTTCAAGACATGGCGATCGTTTCGCGAGGGGGGGTTGGCTGGAAGTATGTTCTCAAGAACATGCTGGCGATTATGAGATACTAATGATACTGTATTCAGAGCCGGATTTACCTTTTCAGGGGCCCTAGGCTATATATTCGGGGGGCCCCCGGTTAAGTATAAAAAATAAAATAACGCTGATTTGATTTTTTTTATCATAAAACTCGTATAATCTAAATAGGAGTTTAATTTCAAAATTAACATTGAATATCAAAACTAAACATAACATTAACGTAAATAAACATTAAAGATACAAGTTAATAATGATGATATAAAAAAATGCTGACTTTTCGAAGAAAATATTTAGAATGAGGGGCCCCCAGGTAAACGGGGCCCTAGGCTTCAGCCTTGTTAGCCTATGGGGTAAATCCAGCACTGTGTGTATTAGGGTGGCTCTTATTTACTCTTGGTTAATATTTCGGTATATGCCCCCCCTTAAATGTTTAAAAAATAGTTCTAGAAAATAAAAATTCCATTTTTTGTTCGCCTTCATAAATATAAAGTATTCTAGAAGCATTTAAACTTTCAAAATTTGAGGAAAAGTTTTTTTTTTTATTTGACTTTTTTCGAAAACCTTTTGTCGCACGAAAAAGGTAATACAACATAAAATATGCTCCCTGTCGGGATCTACAACTTTTGTTTGACATATTTTTTTATCTAATCAATAACTTGGAGGATATATAAAATCGACTTCTCGAGCTATTAAATAATGATTTAAATGTTTAAGGTCTCAGGGCACCCTTTCCCGTTATCCGATCGAGCTCAAACTTTACATAGATTTTTTAAATTATTCTGGAGGGTGCGCCAAAGAAAATTCAAAACTCGAAAATAAGAGCCACCCTAGTGTGTATTCACAAGGAAGATCCCCAATCCGGAAAATCAAAAAATTATGAAACTGGGGGTATTTAGGGGATTTATGTATATATATAATACGCTTTTTTTATGCCCAGATTCACTCTAAAGCCGGGAATCCACCGGAAAGCTAAGCTAATCTATGTGATGCTATTCCATCGTTTCCACCAAAAGCTAAGCTAAAACATAGCATAGCTTAGCTTCCCGGTGGATTCCCGGCTTTAGAGGGTGAAATTGATCCCTGAAAATCCGGCTATTTTTCGATTTTTTAACTACGAGAGATAGAAAAAAATTTCCCGGCAAAATTTACTTCTTTTAATTGGAGCTATCGTTTGGTTATAACACCAAATCGGAAAATAATAGCCGGATTTTCGGGGGAGTCAATTTCAACCCCTTAAAGCGAATTTGGGCAGCAAAAAAGTCGTAATACATCCCATGTTTAAGTAAATAGATATTTATCCGCTGTTTCATAATTTGTTTAATTTCCGGGTGTGGCAGCTTCCCTTGCTGGAAGAGATATAGCGAGGTCGAAGAACTCGTGAGAATCCGAAGGTTTATACTTTTCAGGTTTCGGACCGAGAGGTCTGGAAACTTTATCTCTACAAAAGAAATGCCAAACCTTTTATTCCAAAACTTGAAAGCTGTAAACTTTGGAGCTCTGCATCTCTTATTCCGCTATATCCCTTCTAGGTACTGTACCTGAGCTAGCTCACCAGCGCTGACAATGACACTGGGAGCGTTAATGGTAGATGCAGGAAACCTGAGTACGAGGGATGGAAGGTTGCATTCGGTGCAACACTCAATGCTATGGTAGCGTGTAAACGCACGGGGTTAGTTAACCCTCTGTTGTAATCCGTGCGTTGAACGCCTATGGGCGGTTGGTGAACATGGTTAAGATATAGGAGCAAGGGATCTCTGCACGTGATGTATGTTTGGAGTTTGCATGTCTATTGGGGGTGGACAATTAACTTTTTGGTTGAGTTAGTATATTTTGTAATTTTGAAGAGTAGGGTGGGGCTAAAACGCCTGTTTTTCGTACAAAGCTATGTCTATTTCTTTTAGTTTTCGATGCATAAAATAACGAAGGCGTCGTGTAATTCGCACGAACGTCCAAGAGCGACTTGCGACTCTGTGGTCACTTCTGTTTCCTCTTGCTTTTTACTTAGTGTACTACGAAACTCAATACATTGTTTAGGAATAGAGATTTTTGAATTCAGGACTTTTTACACGCCGGACTTTTAGCCCCACCCTACCCTTTGCGTTACGTAATACTGTATAGTAAATCATTGTGTAATGTGACGGGTAAGAGAATAGCACAAATTATAGACTTAGCTAATAGAAGTTGGTAAACATAGGTTTCAATGATCTAAGATTATACTCGAGTTATTTGTCCTGTTTTGAATAAGGAGGGTTGCCTATGACAAAGTTGGGGCAATCAAGTAAACCGCACTTGACGACTTGTGCTTATAGCGACCTGTAGTATCTGGTATGTACTTGCATTCTTCATGAACATTATCTCTTTATGATGTATTATACGATCGATCTCAAGACGTATATATACGATCAGTCCTGAGAGACACGATATGCTTTTTCAGAATTAGAGTTCAATTGGTAGCGACTTGTTTGTATATATGGTTTTTGCAAATGACCATTTTTCCCTCATGACGTATTTATACGTCTTCTGCAAATTGATGCCTAATTTACACAAACGTATGCGTACAGAGCCTATTATTTAATGTAAAGTAACACCATATATATACGGTCCATAACGAAGACGTATATATACGGTCTCTGTAAATTAGAGTCTATAAACACAAATTTTATGATTTGCCGCTGAATGTACAAAGTTGTACATGCACAGGCTTTGTAAATCTTCATTTTTACCTCGTGACGTATATATACGTCCATCATAATTTGATTCTAGAAGACGTATACACGCAAAGAACAACTAAATGACTCTGTCCCAGGACGTACATATTTAATTTTCATGAATAGATGTTAATTCTACGAAGACGTATATATACGTCAACGAGCACCACTTCCTCCTGGAGCCATAAACACGCCATTGCAGCGAATAGATGACTGTTTTCTAGGATAGAAATACTTCTCGCCCTCCCAAATTATTGCTCCCAATCTCGCCATCTCTCCTACATAGGGTACCAAAGAAAAAAGGGAACTTCGTTTGAAGACTGGAAAACTTCTCAATGTCGCGTTTCCCACGAGTCCATTGAACGCGAAACGATTACTCGGATAAATATAGAGGAAAGAAGAGTTTTCGCGGGCCGCGGGGACACGAGGTTTTCCAATCTCGTTTCGGTAGAAAATAGAACTCTGTGCCCGACCCGCGGCAGTTTAAGCTTCGGAACCGGCCGGCGCCAAAAAGTCAATCACGAGGCGGCACCCCGGCGGTGGGCATCGGCGAGCAGGAACACGTTAGTCCGGTTCCTTTGCGGCGAGGAACGCCCGCCACTCGATTGTATTTATTTTTAGCGGATTTATTCTTTTACAGCCCCGTCGTCCTCGTGGACACCAACTCGACCAGATGAAATTATAATGCATGCAGGCCAGGGGAAAGGTACTGATAATCACGAACATCGTTGTCGGCTGACCTATAAACTGCTCTCCCCGCCGCTGTTCGCTTCTGCCTCCCTCTGCGCGATTTAAGAATACACGCGGCCGCAGATATACCGACTGATCGATGCTTTGTTTGGACTCGAAATATTTATGTAATAAGTCTTCGTTACTGGAACAAGGATCGGCCGAGAGACATGCCCGCTACTGTTTTTATTCAGCGTGAAATCGAACCACCGGAACACATGCAAGGTGTAGGGAAAGGTCGGTAGTAATACCGATGGTCGTTTAAATTTTGAAGGTAGCGGATTCCTCGCCGAGAGCCTTCGAGAGCGCGCAAAGCTGTTCTTTTGTCCGCGATCCTACGATAGTCGAGGCGCCTCTGTTACTTCCCGTCCGAAGTTTGCAAACTAAGGGCGAGACAATGGACGGAATCGGGCCGTTCTTTGTTTCGAACGCGATTTACGAAGCTGGGAACTGTACTAGAACGCGAAGTAGGATGGAATGGGGATCGATAGCGGCGAGCACGTGCCCACATGACCCTAAGCATCAGAAGTGACTATATGCTGAATGTGTTCTATACCGACGGGCGGAAATGGGGCTGAAAGATCGTGGCTCATTCGTCATTCAAGCAGTTTCTGTAACTTTCTTTGTGAACGAATCTGCGAACTGGCAGAAACTTTTGATCTCTCAAGGACTGTTTCTGATGGGTGTCTTGATATTTTTGCTTCCTTCGAAAAGAAACCCGAATGTCTAACTAATTCAAGGTAGAAATGTGGTGGATAATAAAGGAACCTGTTTCATGTATTTTTAGAAGAGGCTGTCTCGAACTTGAATGAACCGGGAACTCGAGTCCTTTTTTCGACACGGGGACTTGAGTTGCGTGACAGGTTCACCTGGGACATTTCGAGTATCTTTTACTCTCGAAAAACAAACAGTAGAGATCAAAGGAGAGTCTCTGGTTTATTAATTCTACGCATGTGTGTAAATGGTATTATATTTTGCATGTCACGTTGGTAGCACTGGTCTATTTTGTAAAGTTAAACTTTCTCTTAGCCATGACTCGCAACTGACGGAAGGTAAAAGGAATCCGAGTTAAGAAACTACTTACGAACAGTATCGAAATGAAAACGCGGGCCTTTTTGCTGAACATGAGAAATTCGGGCTCCACGAGAACTTTCCGTAGGGACAGAAAATTTTTCGAGCATTTCTATGCAGTAATACGTAGAGTGGGACGGAGGACGCGGGAATTGGGACGCCCGTGATCTAGAACGCAATTTGGCAAGTTAAAATCGCGGGTACATGCGAGGCGGAGCACAGTGGCAAGAGAGCCAATGCTCGTAAACACGTTCCTTTACCCTAACGATGCCAAAGGTCGAAAATTCCCACCTATCGCGCCATTTTGCTGCGTCCAACTCCTTGCACGCCCATAAAAGCAAAGAAAAAGTATCCCTAGTGGCATTCGCGTGGCCCAGTAATAGATTAATAGATTCTGGTACCCCTAGAAGTGTCACGCTATCCTCTAGTATCTTAATAGAATGGTAGCAATTCCCTAGATCCCCCAGAAAGATTCCTAGCACATCTAATAGCCGTTCAAAATTAGCTACAAGCGTCCAGATGTCCATCGAAATTTCAAACGCGCACGTTTTCGCGCCGTCTAATTCGATCGGTGTTGTTAATTCGCTTACGAGATAAACGAATTTCGCATACGGGTCACTTGAAAGCCGGTCGCTGCACCTCCTGATAAACTCATCGGGCTCGATGCAACGGGAGGGTGGGGCCGAACGCGCACTTTCCAATAGGAATACGTTGCAATTCTTCTGCCCCAATAAACCAAACAGATAAAATTACCCAGGAAGCGAAAAGTGCCATTTTTAACGAGAAGTAACCTCCAATAACAAGTTCCCCCAAAATCCACAAATTGGATAAGTTCCACCATTTTAGTGAAATAAAAAGAAAAACTCCAGACGACCCTTGTTTAGCGTACCAACGTTTAACATCGTCGTGCACGAGCTACTTGGTTATCGCCGGAGAGACAAAAAAGCAAACAACGGCTGAAATTCGACACTCCACGCCAGCGGCTAAAGTAAACAGAAACGGCTCGTCCAGACTAATGTTTACCGTTTTCGAAGGTTAAAAGGACCAAACCGAAGATAAAGGTCTCCTCGTGTCGACCAGGTTGATAATTTTTGTAATTTTCCTTAATACGTTGCCCGCGGCATTCTGAGAACTCGGTGAAACGTTAGCTTTCGTAACATCTCTACCATACGAGTAGGAGGCTGATTGAGGAACAGTTTGAAAAGAGAACGTCGGTAGCTGATTTATGAAGGTTACGGTTTTAATATTTAATTCAATGAGTTCCTTGACGCTCCCAGAATCGTCTACACGCAGTATCCAATTTCGTCGTGCGAAATGCAAGAAATAAATGGTTTCAATCCACGAAACATATCATGAAATATTAATACACCTAGATGGGGACCAACAACGCAGACAGGAATACGGAAATTCGAAGACGATAAATTTCATTAATCCTCTTTTTTTTCATTAAATTCCTCGCCTTGGACAGCAGACGAGGAACGAGTTTTACACGCGGGCCAACGTGCGTGTGTTTACGCATGTTTACGTCAGCCAGTCAATAAAGAGGTCCTGGTTTTCTTACGTCATCGGAGGGAGGGATACTGGATACGAGACCGCGAGCACACATCCATTGCCAACGAGGTACATGCGATCCATTATGGCTATTTAGTACCTCAAAAAAGAAACAGTTTTCAGTTTTTTAAATTCAGGATGGAATTAATGTTCTGGGGATTTTTTATTCGGGAGTTCAAGCCACCTCGATTTCAAATAGAGAACAACTCAACGTTCACTTCGACCAACTTTTTCCTTCACGATATCCACAGCTTCATAATAGCCTGTTATAGTATTCTTGGAAAGCAGAGATATAACTTTCCTGAGAGAGAGAGAGAGAGAGAGAGGGAGAGAGATATCAGCAAGGTTGCAGCGACGACGAGTCGATTGCGCCCCTAAATACAGTTGGGCCGTTGAATGTTGCTGGATTTTTCTATGTCAAGTCTTCGAACAACTTCATACGACGCTTTACATCGCGATGATAAATATTCAAGACCACAGGTGCGCCCTACGTGAACACAGAAAGATATTCTTCCTTTCTCTAAAGCAATCTGGGAAACATACATACAACCATCGTATCTGGAAGCTGTATTCCACGAAACAACACTGGCGTGACAACGCTACATAAATAACACAGAGAGTCAGCATGCATTAAGATCTCCGCATGATTCAATGTGACTCGAGGGCACATTGAATCAACGGGTAGGTGTAACATCGAGTGAACGCGCTATCCGTTTTCCTGTGCGTGCACAACTAACTACAAATTATAAATACACAAGTTGGTGCGACCTTTGAAAACGATTCAAAATAAACAGCTTTTATCTGATGGCGATGATTCAGAGGGAGCGAAGAGTTTCGAGCGCCCTCCCTATTCACACTGTGACAACTAATGGTGCCCCTAGTACAGCAGTGTTAGAATTCATTTTGACCAGAAAGATCTCACAAATTTATTAGCATCGCTGCAAAGTAAAAATCACACGAATATCGTTTAAGCAGCAGATACTCAATTAACTAAGCCAGTGATTCCCAACAGGCGGGTCGCGACCCCCAAGTGGGTCGTGAAGTGTTTTCTGGCGGGACGCCACGTTTTTTTTTATATATATTTTAAGTTAAAATTATAGTCCGAAATACCTATTTTTAATGTGTTTTCTTTACCTTAATAAATTTACCTTGCCATACATTACATAGAAGGAGTCACGACCCAAAAAAAGGTTGGGAAACGCTGAACTAAGCTCTTGCCCATGGGAATAAATACGGGTTCCAGCCGACCGGGACGCGAGCAAATGTAAAAAAGAAACGCGTCAGTGGTCCTAACAGAGTAGCGCTTCGAGAGATATTACCGTAGTTTGTCATTAGTGGCTCTCTTTCGGAAGGTAGCATTGTCTCGCCGATAAACAAGGCGATGACGGAGAAATTAGCAGGTGGAGGCCGATCACCCGAGCTTTGAACCGAGTGTTTAGCGCCCGACGAACGGTAAATTGCAGCGGGACACGCGTGCACACGAAACGGCCAGCGTGTCCCAGGGTTTCGATGACGAATCGGTAAAATTACCACGCCCCGCAATAGTGCGCATACAAGTTGGTACACGTCACAGCGGTATTTGCCGACGGTGGTAACAAAGGTCGGGCATCAACTGGAGGCATGATGATTCACCAGAATTCGCTGCAGCCGCATCATCGTAAAAGAAGCAATGTATCTTCAAGCCTGTTACTCGATATCGCGGCGCTTTTTCCTCAACCGACGCGTTATCGCCTATAATGGATAATACAATGCGTGATCGAAGATATACTACTTGTTCCTGGTTAGCGGAAGACGTTTCTAAAACGAACAAAACCTGACTGGCAAATAGATAAAGACTTGGAAGTAAGCCTCTGCAGACAGATGCGTATAAATTAACACAGTATCTTCTGTTCCTTGAAAGTACCTCCATGAAGAAGCGATAAGAGCTAAGTCATAAGTACATTTCCCTGTGGACGGCGATACCTGGGTCTTATTTGACCCAGGCGGAACGCAACAAAGGATAATAAAGAAACATTAGAAGTCGTCAACGTGAATTGTTTCGATAAAAAGATCGTTGTATGATACATGTAGTACGGGTCAAAACGGACCCAGGCACCATCTCCCGTGTGAACATCTCGACCGAGGGTTATAGAAAGTAGACGTGTCTTATTGAGGACGTGGCTTATCACCACTGAGCAATGATAATATCTCTGTACACCGACGAGATCGAGTAAACACTCGACAGGCCCGCCGATCTTTGTCGATCGGGCGCTCGTTATGTATTCAGTGCAGTGGTATGAGTACTCGCGTTGAAAACCAGTTTTAACCTAGACCTAACCGAGACCTAGAACAGAGAAAGACGAACAAAAGTTTGCAGCCGGTTGAGCCGGCGCGCAGTTATGTAATCAACTAAAGATACTCTAATGAATTTATTTCGGTGATGCATAAAGTAATTCTCGCGGCCGACATATACTCAGGGCGCGCTCGCGCACGCCCCAAGTAAAACCGAAAACTTTTAGTTGGCCTAGTTAGTTCCGCGAGGGTCACTAGCGCCGCGCTTCAACACCAGCAGGATAACATAAGAAAGCAAGCTCCGCCGGCCGATCGAAGCACGCGAAACCGTTCGTGTCTTCGCATCGCACACGGGAGGACGGACAGAACAGCGGACTTGGCGAAAAACCTTACATTCGGGATCGATCGGCGCAGTCGTGGCCGCTATCTCCGACGACGGTACAATCGGCTCATCTGATTCCGGCCGCTCAAAGCCGAATGGACGGCGGAGTGTAGCCCACTTCACGTGGCTGGCATTCGTGCGGTAAACATTTCTACAATACAACTTCGTGAATATGGTCTCAAGTGAGCGCCTATAGCGCGGCCTTTGTTCTAAACCACATTCATGAAATGTTGTAGAAGTGTTTGGCGAGACAAATGCCAAGCACGTGAAGTGGGCCACTCTCCGGTCGAGCATTCGTGTCGGGGCGGCCAGAATCAGACGAGCGAACGAACGTTTCGTAGATATGCTCGGAGATATTTACTTTAACCTTCCCTAGCGAGAATCGAAATTTTTAAGGCACCTCTACGAAGCCAAGATTTCCCGTTCGCCGGCTATTCTTGGATCGCTTTTTTAAATATTAAAACGCCTGACTCGGGATCGCGTCGTAAATAATACCGGTATCTAGGACGGGATTCTAGCCGTTCGCGCGAATCAAGCTCGCGATAGAACGATGAATAAGCCCTTCGACTACGCGGAACACAGAGCCGTCGTGTTAGTAGATTCCTGCAGCTGTGGTCTTGAGACATGCGTTTCGAATGAATTGCGTATATAAATCCAGCGGTGACGAGTGCCGGGACGTTGAATCGGGACTTTATGGCGTTACTATCGTCTCATTATTCTATGGTACACGCTGAAGGGCCAAAAATAGACGCGCGCTCCCAGGGTTAAAACGTGCAAGCATTCTTCTAGTCTGGTTTGCGAGCGACGGCAAAACAGAGGGCGGATGAAAACATTCGCCGTGTTAGAGAATGGAGGTTAAGTTTACATTTCGATAAACAAGGCACGCGTGCTAAGAATATAAACGACCGACACGCGTGTTAACCTCGTTAACGATATTAAAATACCAAATGCGATCACATTACTCCGTGAACGACGCCCGTTTAAACGCTCTCGCGATCCCATAATTCTACGGGACACTTGTAACCGTACTTCTCTGATCCCATCGGACCGAGTCATAAAATGTAAATTATATTCGTAGACTCTTAATCTAAATATAAATATCCTGACGAGTTAGATATTCTGGCTATACCTACATGTCTATGGTTAAATAGAAAAATTTTGAAGCTATCTCTTAAAAATTGAAAAAAAAAAAAGAAATATATATCTTCGATAATCGTAGGAAAAACACCTCGTTGATGTGGTCATTACCCACCGGCCAATCTATCGCTATCGCGGGTAAAAATCTCGCTGATTTTACGTAATTACCGGCCGAACGCGAACTTCCGCGTAACGATCGCTAAAAGTCGGTAAAGTTTTCTGGGTGGACGGGAAATAGGGTCAATTGTTACGCAACAAAAGTTGCTTGGCGTGGGTACTTTGCGTACGTCTCTCGGAATGTAGCCGCAGCATCGAATGCGAGCGAATCCCGGTGTCTCGCGTCGGTATAAACCAGGGGTGCGCAACTCGGTCAGGCGCGAGGGTCAAAATTCGAGCGACGCACACTGGCGGACACCGTGGGGTCGAGTGACACGCGCGTGTCTCATCTATGTACACGGGCATATCAATGACATAATGAACGAGCGTAAAAATACGGCAAACGTGCGGCAGTCACATCGCGCAGGAACATATGGGACTATGAAGCTTGGTATATACTTTGGCAATAAGTTTCGACACAGTGCCGGAAGGGATTTCCTAACCCGGCAATCACTGGTATCTAAATAAGCTGTCCATGTCTGGACTCATGATTCCAGGGGCGATCAGGAACGCGCGATAGAGATTATTGGCTGCGGCACACGTGATACCGTAAGCGCAAGTGTTCTATGTATCGCGATGGAACACCGTAAACCTGTATACGTACGGCGATAATCGAATTGGGGTGGAATATCGTTATTCGAGATCTCGGCTGCTTCTCGAAGCCACTTCACGCGGCGGCTCGCTGAAGGGTACCCCCTTCGTTCCTAATATTCGCGAGACGAGAACCGTGTTGGAAAACAGGGTTGATCGAGTGTCCGGCATATTTAATGCCGTGCGAGGCCACATAGCGCGTTCTAACGCGATGCGGTATAATCAAAACTATAAATAGAATTTCATAATCTGTCAAGATACCGTCGCCCGCTCAAACGCGGAATGTCCACGAAAGTTTGGGGAAGGTGATAGGAGTACAGGGCGTGCGTTGGAAGCGCGATTGTATTAAATTTAAAATTGGGTGAAAACTAGAGCGCGCAGCATGATGCGCGGCGAGGGTAACCATGTGACAAGTACGTCACGCTGCTGCCGAATTCCACGAAAGCAATAAAGCATAACAAGATTCTCGTGCGTAATTCAGGAAACGGGCGACAAAGGGGAGCCTGCCGAGCAGCGAACAACAGAGCTGCGTGTTTCGATGGGAACGAGTATTCCCCACCCCGGCAGAAACGCGACGCGATTGATTCGCTTTCCAATCGCGAGATCGGCCTTGAGGGTCACATTTTTTTCATGGCCACGCGAGGAAATCGTTATCCCAGCAGAAAATCCGCCATGGGGGATTTCTTTAGATCGGAGTATAGTTAACGAAAAAATAGTTGCGAGCGCTCGATGGCTCTCGCTGCCAGTCGGTGGCGAATGTATCGGTTTCGAGAACGGTTTGACACCCGCGAGAGGGAGGGGGGGGGGGGGGGGTAGGGGAGGCAGCTATGCGATACGATAAAAAAGAACGGTGGTCGAGGGCAGAGGCTGGGATACGAATAAACGAACGGGTGAATGGTGGGCGATCCGAAAGAGAGGATAAGTCTCACCTGCCTGGCCCGTGACGAGGGTGCCCGCTAAATATAGCATCCCCAGCAGCACAAAAGCAGCTCGCCTCTCCATCTCGTGGCGCTGATGTACGCGTGTGGCGCGTGACTGTGTGCACTCTGTGCAATACTAACGATTCCGCTCGAGTCCGACGGTTTCTAGGGAAGAAGCCACGAAACAGGGGCGCCTAGGCTGGGCTGCCGTAGCTCCGTTTCCGCGATCGTCGCCGCCGTCGTGGCCGCCGTTTGTCGTCACCGTCGCCGTCGCTGTCGCCTCCTGTAACACCCTTCCCGTCGTCGGCGGCTCCTCCTTTTCGGCTGTCCACTCGCTCGGCCAACTACGATCGAGCCCCACTGCTCCCTCGCGATCGTTTACACACGCACTCGTCACTCCGAGCCACGCCGTACCATTGACGTCTGAAAATCCTCTTATCGTTATCTCGCGACCCGCTATTATCTCGTTGCGCGCAACAATAACGCGGCCCCCGTCTCGAGCGCCGTCCCTTTACTGTCCGATCCCTGTCCCCCTCGAGATCACGTCGAGCGGATCGAACGGCAATTAGCGCCACGAGCCGCAGCAACGGCAACGTCAGGAAAAATGGCTGCCACTGTCTTCTGCTTAAGTTTCTGCGCGGGGATCGCTCTTACTTTCTCGCCTGTCGCTCCCTCCTTTTCGCTCCCCGGCGCACTGCTCCGCATACGTCCTCTACGTCCTCCCCGTGCGCTTCTCCGACGCATGCGCGCGAACGTGCACGCCCCCCCCACTACGATACGAAAGCGAGCGATTTTTTGAGTGCAGTTTCTCTTGCGATTAGAAACGTTGGAATGATATCGAGCGCTGTATAGTTTTCAGAGATCGTTGTGCTGTTGCTGTACAGATGGAACGAGTGTCGAGGAGTTTTCGTCTATTGAATGATCTGTGTTGCCCGCGGAAAGGCAAATATCGACGGACCGCGATAAACTACGATGCTGCTTCTGTAAGGGGTGACTCGGTAAATTGAAACACGTTCGAATTTCTAGGTAATTAATTGAACAGAAAAAGCACAGATTTGGTTTTATATATTAATTTAGTTCGCTATATATCGGGTGGATTAAGTATCAAAGTGTGTTGTACAGAATAGATATGTGGAAGAGTGCTTTCATAAATTCTCAGATTTTTTAGGAATATCGCGCCTTGTGCAACAGTCTTACCAACAGTAAACTCACAGTACTGATGACGATATAGTTGAAGAAGCATGATTAAATGTTTACATGTATACAGTTAATAATTACATGTGTGTGTGTAGGAGACAATTTATAAATACACACTGATACGCGAGAGAGTACGAAGTGCTGAGATGTGGGGTGCGTTCCACTTACGCTCAAATCGCCCGCAACAACCGTGATTTCCATTACATATCGCGACCGTGCGGGCGATTTGGGCGTAAGTGGAACGCACCCGTGATTGGCAGGGTGAGGAGCGATTAAACGCAGTAAAATGGAGGGGGTAACACCTGCAAGAGTGGTGGTTATGTGTGCATGAACTGCGTCTGCGTCAGTCACAAACACGTTACCACTACTCTTGTAGCAGAAAGTGATGCCGGAAGGTAGGGAGAAAGGTGGGAGAGCTAGAAGAGCGCGAAATATAAAGTCTTTGGAATCAGTCGTATCGGAATCATCATTTCTGTTGGAGCAGCAACTCGACAAGCTTAAGCACCTGTACGTACTTTCCACATTTTGTAAAGGTAGATACGTTTAAATAAATTCTACATCTATAATCATAATTTACACAATCTACGAATAATTTTACTGCATGAATGGTTTTCTACACACAAATTCCCTAGATATGTATCTAGTAATGTTATAAATACATCAAATATACTGGCACGCCTGTACTTAGTCGCGCACTTATACGAAATGAGAAAACTGTTTTCCGTTTTTCTTTTACAAAATATTTATAATAATCGTTTATTTATGCCAAGATTGTATAAGAAATTGATTCCGCCTTTTCAATCTGTAAATATATAAGTAAATGTATTAAGAAACATTGATTGTCAAATTAAAAAGCAAATATACTGTATTAAATTACTAAAAATATAGTATTTTTAACACATATTAGACATGTTTCTACGCGATACTTTCGGGACATTCAAAATTTAAACGGACAGCTTTACAGTATGAATTTTTGAACGCGGACGTGTTGCTTACAGTTCCCGTTACATATAGCACGTATCACTACCGTTGTATAATTCGGTTTGAATAAACACACGTGGACTTCAATTAGTGGCTCACTTCACATGATTGGCCTTATTTTCACGAACATTTCAACAAATATTTCGCGAACATAGTCTAAAGACGAGAGCAACACTGTGCAATTTATTCGTTTGTTTTAATAAAATACATAATAACATATGAGTGTACATCGAGTTCACTTGATTCTCTATGACGCCCCCTATATCTCCCACGCGCGAAATAGGCAATTAGGCCTCTGTAGGCGTCGCATAGGCGTCAGCTCTATCCAGTTCTGTCACCACCTGTCAACGTGCGAACCATCAGAGCGGTTGATCTTCGAAAATTAAGTGAACTGAATGTACAGAAGTATTCTAGTGATAAGATGTAAGATACACAGATTTTATAGCTCTTATCATTTAAGCTCCATAAAACTAACGATTAAACATACTGATACGGACTCGGCGGGCAACTTTGTAGCTTGATAAGAAAAAGCTGCTCATAATAATAATGATGAAGTCGGTTAATTAATGAGATTTCTTATTTTTGGTGTAACTTCAAAGCTTCTTAACCGATTTTGATAATTCTTTCTCCATTGCCTAGGTTGATTGAAGCTAAACTAAATGCAATAAGTTTCACGGAAATCGGTCCAGTAGTTACGGAGAAATTCGCGGATAAACATAATACATACTAACATACATACATACAAACAAATCGTACTGAAAACCTCCTTCGTTTTGAAGTCTGTTAAAAATGAATTAGATCAAAATATTTTTCACATTCAGCTTAAATCCAGGCTCGGATTAAAGGAGGGCTAGAGGGGGGGCTGCAGCCCGGGCCCCACATTCCAGGCGGGTTCCGTTATAAATCTTCAATTATAAGCGATTAGCTCACAGTCTTTATTGGAAATGTGGTATTCAATAAATTGTCTATGAGTTCCACAACTTCCAATTATGCGTTTATTTTAAAATTTCGTTGTTTAAACCTCCTTTATGACATCTATTCAAATTTTAACAATTTTTGAGAATTATATATTTTTAGACATACGCACGCAATTACAGGCGATTTTCGTTATACGAGAATTTAGACTCGTTATCGTTTAAATTCCCCTGTTTTTCAACTACAGGAGCCATCAAAAGTTTAATAGCCTCGGGCTCCAAAAATCTTAATGCGGGCCTTCTTAAATCATTGACTTCTGTAAACATTATAATATAATAATTTGCACTGGTGCATCTTAGAATTATATTTATTACTGTTTCAGTGCGATAAAAAATTCAGGCAAACATGAGTAAAGATTACACGAAATTAGAGGAAGTAAGCAAACTTTTCACAGAGGAAACATTGAAGAATATACTATGTAATGTACACAAAGGAGAGAAAGCAGAGGTATTGTCCTGGGATTTTGACAAAGCGAACGCTAAGGGCGACAATTACTTGTCGACCGTTAATAAAATCAAGGTCACCGGAATTGTTGATGGAAAAGAAGCGACAATCAGTCTGGTAGTGAAATCTCTGCCAACGAATATAGGTAGAAGAAACACGTACAGGAGCGCAGAATTCTTTCAGAATGAGATTGTGTTTTACAGAGAAGTAATAATTGTATTAGCAGTTTACCATTCGAATTACGCAGCATTTTTTCTAATCTAATATATATTCTGTTAAGGTGATTCCAATGTTTCAAAAGTTCCTGGAAGGTACAGGACAAAGCAAAGTATTATGCATACCACGCCATTTAGATTCTGTTATGGATGGTGAGAACGATTATATAGCACTGGAAGACGTTTGTGTCTTAGGGTATGAACCCATATCTAGGCAGCATTGTATAAACGAAGATGAATGCAAGATCATTCTGAGGACCATAGCGAAGTTCCATGCCATTTCATTCGCGTACAAAGATCAGAGAGGAGAAGAATTTCTGAAAATCATAGAGAACTTACACGAAACGTACTTCAGTAAAGAGCATTGGAACTGGTACAAAAGATTTCATGTGAGATTAACTATGAGTAACAATTGTATTATGGACAACTGAACATAGTTTCTACAAATATAGTTCTTTGTTTTATAGGAAAAGCTGGTAAATATTGCTAAGAATGCATTAGCTATGGAATACCCTGGTAGCAAAACGGAAGAGCAGTTCAATTATTACACATCTAGCGATCTGTTTAATAAAGCTTCTGAACTCTGCGATAGAGCACACCAACCGACGTCGGTTGTAAGTCAAGGTGATTCGTGGGCCCCAAATTTTCTGGCCCGAAAAGTAAATGGAAACGATGCTATAATGCTGGACTTCCAATTGGCAAGGTGCACCAGTCCAGTTTTGGACGTAGCAACTTGCATTTACGGTTGCACCGAGAAAACTCTATGGGACGAACACTTCGATAAATTATTAAAATTATATTACGATGAACTTAGCGACACCATTACTGCGCTCGGATCGAATCCGGAAAACCTGTACTCGTGGAATACGTTCATGGGCGAGGTGAAGTACATTTGCGCAGGGTGTTACTTTACTGATAGTCAGTACTCTAAGGATGATTACACAGCGGGAAATAAGACGAAATTACGGTAAAGGCTTCATTTTCGAGAGAATTGACTTTGACTGCAGGCAGAGATGGGCAAAAAATTATTTAAAATAAAAATTTGTGTACGAAATTTTTATTTCAAATAATTTTTGCCCATCTCAAAATAAAATTTCGTACACAAATTTTTATTTTAAATAATTTTTTGAAATTCAATACCAATTTGGCTGAAATTCAAAGTTAATTTTCTCGATAACGAAGCCTTTACCGTAATTCCGTCACTCTTGATTTTCGTCTTATCTTCCCCTGTATAATTACTCCCTAGAATATTGACTGACTATCAGTACAGTATCACCCTGTATTTTTCGTGGAAATCGGTTAGATCGTTTCAGTAATACTGTGAAATTATTACAGGTAAAAGAAAATTTCGTATTTGGCGCAATATTCGCGATGGAAATGATTCCATTCACTCTGTTGGATGAATCTGATGCATTTGATTTAGATGCTCTTATAGTAGACGACAATGCTGTAGATATAGCCGATGTATGGACACTGTCGAACATTGAATCGCAAAGCGGCAGGCTCAAACTAGCCAACATCGTTGTCCATGCGTATGAAAAAGGATTTCTATCTACTATCAATTGAACCTTTTCATACGCCTAAATAATTCTTCCTGCACTGCCAATAAATCTGGATTTAGCAAAGGAACTAGATAATTTATATTTTATACATAATGTTTATTAAATGTGTAGCATTAAATAAAATAGAGACAATCTGTATTTGTATAATTTCAATTATAACAACATAGTCTAATTAAAATATAATTTGTATAAGAGTAGATATAGGCACCCATCCTTCATTCGTCCGTGAATAATGGGCGTTTAAAGTTTTTCTTTTATCACTTACTTATCTTAAGGAATTAGAGAAGTCTCACAAAACCATCTCGCATTACTTCGACAAAGTACACCTATTGCCTGAAAGCATATCTCGCAAGGATTTATGCATTTTTTCAATGCATACTTGACGCTAGAATTTCGAATGCAAGCAAGCAGTTCTGTATGAAAGAAAACTAAAAAAAAAAAAGAAGGAAGAAACAAAAAGGAAACATTCGTGTGTTCCGAAAATCTTTGTGATCGCGTCGATTATCTACTTAACATCGCATTCATGAAAAAGTTTGTTACGTGAACAGGAATTTACATCGTAATACAGTCAACATAGCTTATGCCGATTACTCTTATAAATTCTGATGCTGAACATTGTTCGCGAGGACATTACTGGCGTCGAAGACCGTAGTGTCCTCGTCGTCCTCCTCGTCCAATGGTAATGGTCTCATTTCAACGTCTTGTCTATGCGCGAGAACGCCATACTTTCTGACCATTTGGGCGCGCGTCTTACTTAACCTGTGGAAGCGAACATTATTATTTTACGCGCGTCTACTTCCGTAAATTTTTAATATTGATTTTAAAAGGAACTACAGAGGAGCCTTTAACGAACGTCGAATACCTAAAGCTGCGGAACACAATATAGGCCATGACGATAACGCTTAGACCAATAAAGACATAAAGACCCCGCTTCAGAGCTCCGGCGGTTAAAGCAGTAACGTGTCCTTCGGCTGTATGCTGTTAAATAAACAAATTATTAATAACTTAGCGCAGCTGTTGCAAATATCGCTGTTAGACGATTATAAACGTAATTTTAATAAGGCAGAAAATGTTATCGGTTCAGACGATTAAGCGGTATTCGCACACCAACCTCTTTTCGCGGCTCTGTGGTATATACAGTTTTATTAACATGTACCGACGACTTTGAGGTTATATCGGCCGCCGTTTTATTACCCTCATGGGTGGCTGTTGCATCGCCGAGTAATACTGCATTCTGCGTCTGATTTTTTCGCCCGTCCAAGGGACTGTGCGCCGCGACGGCATCCTTCCCAGTTCCGTTAACACTTTTCCTTATCTGCGTTAATTCAGGTACATCCCTGTTTATCCTAAAACTTCCATTGCATACTGCGCTCTGTGCGAGCAGGAAGATCAACAGAAATAGAAAATATTTTATCATCCGGATCTTCAGGCGCGTCATTGTCTTGTGTCATTTGTAAAAACAAAAATTCTAAGAAGGAAAACAGCGCAGCACTATGAGTCGACGTTTAATCGCGGGCTCCATGTTGACCCGGCTTATGCGACTAACATCTTTAACCCGTTTTGACTTCAACAGCTGTTTGGCGGTATGCTACACGCGCGTGTATATGTATAACGAAAAGGGATTTACGCGTGACGGTTAAATATAGACGCCGCGGAACATCAACAATGTGCGTTTATATATATACGAGCGTGTGTTAAATTTATTTCGTGCTCCACTTGAAAGATACTGCGCGGTATTTTCGGCGTTCGCGATCGGGGCGGACGGATACGTCAAAGTTTTCGAAAAATCGAATAGGTGCCTGCACGGCCGAACGGACGTGTCGATTTCGCGCGACGTATCTTTAAGGCGTGCCGATCTAATATGTGCAGATGGATGATGCTAATGGTTATCGAGGCTTTGCGAGCGAGTCGATTTTATCCTGCAAGATCATGCGTTTTTGGCACGCCAATGGCATTTTATGTTTGCAGATAACGTGTAACGCTGAGTTTGTGATTTAACGGTGGAAAGATTATTATCGGGGCACGGGAATTATTCACAGGAGCGAAATAAAACTCTAATTGCCCGTGTTTGCTTAGAGGCAGATTTCTTTTTACCCTTGATTGATCGATAATTCGTGCAATTAGAAATATAAAGTTCGTATGCACAGCTTGTGCGTCGTTCGACACATAGACGTATCCCCACCGCGGGACGGATTGTGCGTATACAGAGCGTTTCGAAACTGGGGTACAGGTTTAAGTCTGGGGTAAATACAGGATTAGGTGGAATTCGGGGAAGATGACTGCGAATAAGGGAGACGATAAGAAATATAAATCCACGATCGAGTACAGAACTCCTCGTTTAATCAGAATAAATTGGTATTACTAAGAGATGGGGATAAGTCTAATCTACAGCAAGACGTTCATTCGAAGATCCAAATTATACATTAATAATTATTTATTTGCAAAAACCATTAATGTTACAGACTTATGTGTATAATAACGTGTTTCTTCTGGTGCATTCTATGATATTAACCACCGAGCAGCGTCATCGACTGACGTGGCGGCCCTGACTTGTGCTGCGGCTCGTTATCTCCTCATATTTCTGTCAATTCGCTTGTGCTGGTGTCATGTTTAGTTTAATGCTTTGCCGATTTCACGGCCTCGTTATACTTCTCCCAGCTACTATCCCTTGTAACACGGTTACATTGAGATGAAAAGAAACCGATTTTTAACCGACTTCCAAAAGCAGGAGGTTATAGATTCGACTCGTATGTTCTTTTCTTTATGTTTGTCCCCGCATAACTCCTCAGCATGGGCTGATTTTGATGATCTTTTTTTCATTCGAAAGAGGACGATGGTGATACCATTCTACACTGCTTAGAGCATATAAACATGGAGGAAGCATGCAATAGGCGAAAATGTAGACAGCGATAGAAAGAAAAAGATATACATTGGGGACACCCCCTCTCTTTCTAACATTAAAAAAAAAACATTGCCGCCCCTGACGCTAGAAAGAGAGGGGGTGTCCCCAATGTATATCTTTTTCTTTCTATCGCTGTCTACATTTTCTCCTATGCATGCTTCCTCCATATTTATATGCTTTAAGTTACACTTTGCGAGTTCTGGTTAATAATACAGACTATTGTCACCTAATTATTATTATTTTATGTGTGTACGCGCATATGTCTTCAGCATATCGTGTCAATACATATTAAACTAAAAAGTAAAAAGTAAAGATATTTAAAAAATATATATATATAATTTTAAACAGTTATCATGCAAAAGAGTTTCGATTATTATTCTTATTAGTCAAAACTCTCTGCACCCCCACCAGGAACAGCTCTGTTTCGATGTTTCCCAGAAAAAGCAAACCCGAAATTCACGCACGGAAGCACGCCGACGCCAATGCGGGCGCTTCGCCGAAACAAAATTCCCCGTTCCCACGGCCACTCTCGGTTTTGAACCGCCCTGTATATTGTCAAAACGTCGCCAGATACAGAGCGCCGGGCATGCGTAGGCATCCGACCAATGGGAGCGGGGAGTGACGCGCAGCATGCGTACACAGGCGTACGTAGAATACGCGGACGACAGTTGGGCTGGTTGGACCTTACGAGTTAGGCGCAATAGACGGGTCGAGTTCTTATTTTGTTTCGTGCAGGAGGCTCGCCTCGAAGGAACGGGTGGCCGAGACCGAAAGGATTTCACGGGGGAAAGTCGAGGATATTGTAGGTCACCGAGCTGAAACGTTATACGCGGCCAGTAGTGACGCCGCGGTGATGGCAACGTCAAGAAAGTGCGAGGAGCAGCTGTCTCCGACGAAGGCGAACAGCTGTTTGTCCTACAGAGGCGCGGACCATGCGACAGAAATGGCACAAAGGGACAACAATCCGTGCTGGGATAACCTGCCGAGTGTCATCCTGCAGGAGATATTCTCGTATCTGTCGCACAACTGCCGATTGAGGGCCTCCCAGGTATTCTTCAAATTCTCTAGCCGTCCCCAAGGCCGTTTAATACTCCGACCTGACACAGTGGGATAATCAAACTGTCGTGTTCAGTCCCGTTCTTTTCCCTCCCTCCTCCTTTTTTTTTCCTCCTCTTCTTTTCTCGCCACGCTCCGTCCGCTGTACACTTCGGCCAATTACCGTGGTCGGTGCTTTTTTTTCGGGCAGATACCGTGCTCTTGTAGCTTGTTTACGTTTCGGGCATTCGATCGTTAACTATGACGCCGAGAGCGAGTTTTCGAACGGCGTGCAAAGCGAGAGAATTAATCAGATCCGAATTAATTTCACGCAGGTTTGTAGCAATTGGAGGGACGCTCTGTTCCATCCCAGCTTTTGGAAGAAAATCACGTTCGATCTGAAGAACAAAGACAGTATTTCATGGTCTCGGTAGGTGACATTGTTATTTGCAATTTATAGGCGTGTAGGAGATTATTTGATTATTTGACGTTCATTTTATCGGCTACGATCAAATTATGAGTTTATATCGGAGATTAATATTCGAGAAGGAAAGGCGAATAGTTCCTGTTTCCAATCTCTTCCTCTTACAGATGCTTAATAGAAAGTTTTGGGCTCAGCGCGGAGGAAGTGACGATTCACTACGACACACGAAACTGTTCCATAAGGGAAACGTTGGCAATCTTGAAGAAATTAAGTTGCAACAGGCAGCTTCGTAAACTGTATCTGGATTCTAGCAGTAACTCTTTCGGATACGAGTACAATAAGGATATCAACGAATATAATAACTATCTTCCAGTCTTTAAGTACCATTATACGAACTCTTCGTTGATACAGTATCTCGTAAAAATTATCGAAACGTCCAATCGTTTGGAAGTATTGAGCTTGGGATACCTAAAGAAGTTAAGAAAAAACGCCAACGTGATTCTGAGACCCCTTTGCCTACATCATGCTATGCACTTGACGACTCTCAGTCTGGCGTCCGTCAGAGACGAGCCCGAGAACTACGACCTGAAGCAGTTCCACACCGGTCACGAATTGTTTTTCAACGCGTTCGCCAGGCTATCTATTTTAACGCTGGATTACGAATTCGTGAATAATAATCTGCTGAAAGCGTTGGATAACAGCGTCATGGAGAGGTTCGTAATTCATGTGCACGAGTGGAACGATAATTACTCCGGGACAACCAATAGAGCTTGGCAAATGTTCGTTCAGAAGAAGTAAGTGACGGCGTAACGTTCGTAACCATCGCGAGAGAACTAAGCGAACGGTGGCTAATTAAACTTCTCTAATTTCAGCCCCGACTGCGAGCTACGACTAAATCTCATACACTCCTACGTCGGCATTAAGAGGCTGGACACGCATATTTTACACCCTTCCATGCCTCTTACGCACTTGAAAGTGTTGTTCTGCCAGAACTTTAACATAAGGGTACTGCACATGTTATCCAGATGGTACGACCTTACTTTGAAATCCTTGATCTGGATCGATTCAATGAATCCCCTGGCGAAGATGCCAGCGACTTACGATCCTTATAATCCGGACAGGTGAGTGGAGTCGCTTCGCGTCGCATTACTGGGTTTCGAGGTATTTACTCACGCGTATTTGTTTTGCTGCAGCCCTGATCCACTAGTGTTAGTTGCATGGAAGTGCACCAAACTTGAGGAGATCGTGTTCATGGGTCACAAATATAACGAAGAGAACTTGTTAGCCATTGCACGCCTACGAGGATACTCGCTCAAGTTACTAGCATTTCCGAAAAATGACATCGCGTCCGACGATGAGTATTGGCACAAGGGTGACACCATCACGCTTGTAAGTCTCGGGCTGTATATTTCGCGAGTGTATCCATCGGATTTTACGTAATTATTTCGATTGTAATTCTACAGGAAATAGAGGAGATAATGGGACGTCGGTGGATGTCGTTAAGCGAGGCAGACCTGCCCGCAGTCGTGAAGGATCCTTTCAAAGGCGACACCAGAGAAGTGATCATGCCGTTGGTCCTCCGAGACCAAAAGTAATTCCGCGTTCACGCCAAGGAAAGATTACCTCCCCAGTACCATCCACTGACATCAAGAATCTCTGGGCGAGCCACATTCTCAGAAGTAAAGTTATAAAGTTATATCTTTTATTTTTCTATAAAATTCGTTTCTTTGGTGAGAACTACCGGGCGAAACATCGAGCAGCGAGCACGTGCGAATTCGTAGTCGATAGATCGGCAACTAACGGATAACACTGTCGCCTGTCAGGTAAGGATCACAGTTCCAATGCGTAAACAGCGAGGGTAAAAGCGCACAGAAGGTTCTCCTGTTTTACAATGATTTTATCGGTTCGCGCAAGAGCATGATAAGCCATAGACAGCCACGTCTTTCTCGAGTCCACTATGGGGTACCCAATATACAAGTCACCCCCCGCGAAGAACGGGACAATGTCCTCGCTTACTAAACGAAAAAGAAGAAAGGGAGAGAGAGAGAGAGAAGAGAACGAAACGATTTACGATGGTCTTTCCGACGAAGCACCTCTTGCGACGAAGCCTGTGACTAAACAGTGGCGGTCTCGAAACTGATGAGATTTAAGAAATATACTTTAATGATCGTTCCTCTCGTCGATGAATATTAAGGGAAGGAAGAGAGAATATATTATATAAGAATATAACTATATTCTTGGTAGGATACTAAGAACACACAGCATTACAAGACTATTGAGGTCTCACTGGAATCAGACCTATTGCGTGACGTGTACCTGTTGATACCACAGGAAGAGTGAATCCAGACGAGAGAGAGAGAGAGAGAAAGGGAGGGAAAAGTGATGGCGATCATCGTACCAAGCAAGTAGAATCGAAGAACGAGACTGGGAGAACGTAAACGGGTGAAGGGGGCAAGATCTCATGACGTTCCACTGGAAAGCGTAACGAAATTCCAACCGTATGTAAGTAGAACACATGTTATCAGATATTTTTCCAATTCTATGGGAATCTAGATCAAAGCGAACGCCAAGAGCATGCAGTGTAAGGATGAATAACTGAGATGATAAAAGAAAAAAAAAGAAACAAAAGACTTCGCATATTATAACAAGAGAATGCGCATAGCGTGAAGTCGAACCAAGCGATTCGAGGTTATTTTTAATACCAAAACCAAACGGACGCTATTGTACAAATGTTAAATGAACGTGTGCCGAGAAGAGTGCGGTCGATCCGGTGGTACAACGACAGTCCAACAAACGCAACCGTTTCCACGTTTGCTATCAGGGGGTGGGAAGAGGGGAGGGGGGATAATCAACTAATATATATGCGTTGAGAACTGTACGCAACCCCCTGGGTACTGTCTCTTCACCGTGCTCTTAGCGACCGCTGAGAACGAACACAAATATAGTTATCTATATAATGAAAGGAATCAGAGGAATTAGCTGCTAATCGTGTATGTGTATATGTATGTATATCTGTAATATCTATCGAACTTTAAACGTTAATATTCGGATGCCGCGTGCATCTCTTTCTGTCGCGCGATGAACGATGACGATTTCGAGCGTTTAAAAGCCAAGAGTAGTCCGCGAACAGAGAATTTACCAAAACGTCAGCGACAGACACAAGCGAACAACAACAATGAAACCGTATACAATTCATTATTCCGAGAGGTTATTTACTTCTTTTTTTTTTTGCTCGAGACCCCTGTGTAATTAATCGCATATACCACTGTTTGTTTGTTTCTTCTTCTATTATTTTTTTGCCTTTTTTTTTATATACGTGGCGTTTCTGTACATACAATTAATGCGTTTGAAGATATTGGACACGCGCAAAGAATCGCGGAGTTGCGCCCGAAATTTAAACGGAGGCGAGAGAGAACGTAAAAAGCGAAGTAATATATTATAGGGGCGTTCGTTTGAACGGGAGGGGAGGGTTCTCGGTTGGGAGCTAGGCGCAAGAAAAGATACGAGGGGGGAAGCTGTTTGTTTTAAACGATTTTAAGCTGTTATACAAGATGAAACGGGCCTTAACAAGTACCTGAGTCGCGGTAAGAGTAACTTTACCGAATTGAAAAAAAAAAGGGAGAGAAAGAAAATGTGGGGAAAAAAGAAGATATCTGATACGCGACAGCCACCATAAGAAGCTAATCGTAGACACCGGCCTTAAATTGGATATTTTTTTCGGCGACTCGGACCGGTGCCATCTGCCGAGTATCTCGCCAGGAAATGAACGATCAAGGTACGCTCGTGCCCTTTCATTTCGTATTCCGTGCGCGTGGTATTCTTCTTTTCGTTTTAGGCGAGAAAATTCGTGCGAGAGATAGAAAGGGAGAGAGACCGATGATTATTTTGTTGTTGTTATTACATCGCGCGAAGAAAACGCGATCGAGAAGACCCACTTGTTCGCTGACCATTAACGCTGTGCGGACGGGCCAGATTTTATTTACTAAGAATCTTTTTATTACTATTATTATTATTATTAATATTATTACTCTACGTGTGTTTCTTTTTTTGTTTTTTTTTTATCGAACGAAGTCCCGCATAAACAGTATATAACGCGGGCGCGGTGCCCGGCGTGTGAGACTAGAAAGAGAGAGAGTGAGAGAGAACAGTGTGAAAGATCATATATGTGACGTTTGCGAAACGATAGCGAGTGTGAAAGAGAGAGAGAGAGAGCAGAAAGTAATAACGAAAAAGATAATGCGTTTGGGTATATTAACCGCGAAACGATATCCAATAGAGAAACAAATACGAAGTGAGAGAGAAGCGAGTCAGGTGATAGGACGTAGTACCATCTCTGCGAATCCTCTGTGTACAAAACGAAAAAAAAAAGTAACGTCGTAGAAACGAAATAGGCAATACGTGCAGCCGCTTAACCAACGGGCACAACCGTAACTCTACACGTATATATGTATGTTATATCGATAAACGCGACGACAAACCAAGCATAAGACTGAACCTGCCGAGAAAGGTAAACACACACCAGTTAGGCGGGCTGCACGTAGCCGCCGCGCGTACCGACCTCATATTCATAAAGCAAACGACGATCCTGACTAAACGGAAAGCATCGTTCGCGAACCCTCGAAACACTGAACGAATCGTTCACGCGTCGATTTGTAGCGTGCACGGGGCTGCCGATGATTCGTGCCGCACGATCATAGGTGGCGGGGAGAGAGGCCTCTAGAAAAGGCGATGGCTGCGTAAGTACAGTCCCTGGAAGAGATGTAGCCGCGGTCGTGAAACCGGTGGAGTGTTAAATATGCCTCAAGCGTCAGTACAAACGAATTAAATAGAACTGCGAGACAACAGCGACACGAAGCCTCGATCCGAGCCGCTACATCGGTCGATTCCTCTACTCGATGGTTTAATTTTCACGATCGCCCTGTAGCGCTCTTTCAGACACTATATGCGCTGGCGTCGCTGGGCACGAGTCATCGGCGGCCCGCGTGCGCGCAACTATACGGTGGTGGCCTGTCTCGATAGTTATTGTTGGCCCGTCTCTGAAACGGTTTCTCATTCCTACCGCGCGCGTTGGTGGTTGAAAAAGCTTTCCGTCTTAGCTCGCGGCCCTCGTCGATCCGCCCCCGAACGAACTGTGCCACGCGGACGCGAAATTTATGAATATGCGCGTCGTTTAGAAGCAAAGGGAAGGGATGGTGCGCCCAGCTAGCGTTTAGATCGGATAGACGCCCCCGTTCGCGAAGTGGAGAAGACGCTCACTCGACGGGCGGTCCTCGGTAGCCGATCAGTTACTAACCTATTAAAAGCCAGCCTGCCAAGAATCAAAATACTGTATAATATCGAGCGAGACGTTAGCCAGTACAGAATGCTAAGATCTATTTTTTAAGATGCGAATGTATATTTTTGTACTAAGGCAGGCCTTAGTTGTGAGTCGTGTATTCTTGCGCGCGCAACGGCGAAAGACGACGTAGAGCTGTGATCGTTGATACCACGTCGGCTTAGCGAGAGAACGTACCGGAGAGATAGGGACAAAGGGGAGGGGAGGGGGCAAAAGAAGCGCCAAAACGTAGTGAGATAACGTTCAGCGATATGGGAACAGGTAACGGATGACCAGCGTGTCCCTGTTTCAACGATACCGAGTGGGCTCTATATAGGTGTACGAAGGGGTGGCGATAAAATCGAGAACAAAACATCTGTGATAAAAATGTAAAATCTTAGAAAGGGTGCTCGAGAGAAAGTGGCAAAATAGAGCGAAAGAGAGAGAGAGGGAAATAGAACAAGCGTGCGTTAGTTAACGAACCGAAACAAAGGTTTAAAAGGAGGCTGAGAGAGAGGGGGGGGGGGGGGGTGGAGCTCCTGTATGCATTAGGGAAACGATACGCGAGACATGCAATTCCTAACGAGAATGTTTAGAAGTGCTTTTAGAAGATCTATCGTGCAGATACGTTCGTCGTGTGTATGACTATAATTGACGACAGATGGAGACCGTCTTTCGACGAGATAGCCCGGTCTAACTATCGTGTAGTGGGTACCGTCTTGACACCGTTGTTTCAATTCACTCGGTTCTCGTGGGTTTCGATGAACACTCTGAGGATCGATACAGAGAACGGCAAAGTGTGTGATCGTGAAACCGGTCGTAATTCAACGAAGGGTCCTTCGAATTCGCGTCGTGCCCAACGATCGTGGGATATGTACCCGTGTGTATATACGCGCGACGCTCGAACGTCGGCGTTTATACGAACCTCCGACATTCCACTCGATCTCTGCCGAGACGTAGATGTTACGCGCGTAACGTAAACACGATTAATCTCGGCGCACTGAGTAATTTCAAGCAAAGAATAGCCATCGTCGGATCGATCCTAGGGCTCGCGACGCCCGAGGGCGCTGGCAATATCGGGATCTAACGAATCTATTCGATCGACGTACATATTTCCATCGATCGTTACGACGAAGAGACCGCGAATGGGGCGTAACGAGCGCGAACGTGACCCGCCTTCGTCAGACCCCGCGTGACCTTTCTCCCAGAACGTGTCAGGACGTCGTACGCCACGAGTAGAGTATTATAAGTTCCTACAGACTAAAAACGAAAGGGGGAAGAGGGAAGGAAGCGAAATATTTTACACGGTTTTAAGTGCAGATGTAGAACGGAGCGTTATTGTACGAATCAAACGAGAAAACACACTCGCACGAACAGAGCATTCGGTTCGATCGTTAGTCCGTTCGTTGATACGTTCTGTTTATGGGATTGTAAAACGTATTCGGGACACAATACCAGCAACGTTCTTCTTCACTATTTTTTTTTTCTTTTTCTTTTTTATAATACATATATCTATATACACACATATATATCTATCTCTATCTATATACATATAATTTACAAGTACGCGTAACGATCCATTCCAATCGAGAGAAGGGGGGGGGGGGGAGGCTTAAAGCGTGGCGGTAAAGTTCAGCGCGAATTGGTAACGACGGAGGCGATAAATCTCTCGCAAGCAGGAGGCGGATAGAGAAATTTTCGGGGCACGCGCGTCATGTGAATAAACTGTGGCTAAGAATATTACAGGTGGATAGAGCAATTCGGCGAAGGAAGCAAGGTCGTACGACTGGAGGCTAACAGGCGACCTCTGGATTTTTAGCGAGTCATCTAATGTAATTTATTTAACGTCGACGGAATTTATCTGAAGTTTTTAAACAATGGTCCAAAGAATTGCTGACCCACCGATTATCGAGTAGAGCTTTCCTTTCAGCCAGCTCTATCAAACCAGAAAATCTACATCCGTAATTTATTCACACCCCGTATAGGCGCATGGTAGCGAACGTCGGCGCGCAGACTCGAGCTAGCTCGTAAAACGCAACAGTTCTCTCGCCGTAACGTTGACACGTTCTCGATTATTCTATACCGCGGCGTGAAGACTACGTTTCGAGGCGTCCCGTTTGCAACCGCACTGCCCAACGCGCAGCACACAGCACACACTTACACATGCATACACGCGCGAGCGCGTACGCGGTAACGGTCGGTTGGAACGATAATATACCGAAATCCGCACACTCCTCGATCGATACGTAACGGATGTCGCAAAGATATATATTTACCAAAACAGCGTTAGTTGTATATAAGTTTATTAGCTGCTGGGTATGGGAACGCGAGCGAGCTACTTTTTATCTTGACTCGCGAGATAAGACGGGAATTCCGCCGAATCAAGTTTTCTTCCACGAGAACGGGGAACATTTGCTAGCAAAAAGGACGATGGAGAAAATCGGGCTCAAAATCGTGAATATCTACATATATTATCCATGAATCGTCCGCGGTTTATAAATTGGATCGGCAGTTCAGACACGCGGTTTATGGTACTTTTTGATCGACGATCTTGCTCGAGTATCGATCTGACATACGAGTAACTGCCGCTGGAACGCCACTTCCAAGTTGAAAACCGGTAGCATCGCGATCAATTTTGATCCGGATATTTCCTCGTATCTCTTAGATCCGACCGTCGGTGCTCTTCGCGAGCCGCAGTTGGCATCCTGCGCGAGAGACAAAGGGAATACAGAACGCACGAAGAGTTCGGTTGCCGATACGCGTTACCTCTGCCGCGTTCAACGTTACTATATACCAGTGCTAGCGGGAAGGATCTTTTCACCAGTATTATCTGTCGGTCCGCGTTCGCACCGCGTCTCCTCTGCTCGGCGCAGCCTTCGGAATTCGCCGTGTCTAGTTTCGGGGCGGTTAAGACTGGAGACCGTTTCGCGTTGACCATCGTCCGTGAATGCGTTCGACGCGGAACAGTGCTCGAACGATCTCGTTCTCGCGAGCAAGCATGCGTCGGTGTCGTCGGTGTTCCATTTTTAAAACCGTTTACCCGTGATCACCGTACCACGAAAAATAATGCTATTAGTTGCCTGCGATCGGGGACAAGCGCGTACCTTCGCGCAGTATCGCGTCGACCACCTTGCATTTCCGGTTCGATTAAGAACTTCTTCTCCGAGCGATACAGACAGTTTCACCGTGTCGCGCCCCACTGGAGGGGGGGCGAAGCGCTGCTTTTCGTCGTTTCGCGGAATGATCCTTCCTCGAAGGACGCGTACGCACATCGCACGCTCGGTTTCAGCTGGATCAAAATCAGCTGGCTGCTCGAGGCCACCGAGGGGCCCTACTTCCTACTGTACCATCTCAATATCCCCGATATGCTTATTCCCTGATCACGAACATACCGCTCGAATAAGTCCGCTGTACTATTTTACCACCACCATCATTCCGCACGAGTGTCCACATTGGATACCATTTGATCCATATTGGATATTGTTTGATCGCCCCCGCTATATCATCCGGCTACCCACACCGCTGGCCTACCTCCCCGCCGCGTCGCCCGGCTGTCCCCACCATGCCCCTCCGTTCCCGCTAGTCCAGCAGGCATCAGGGTGGGGGCAGCGGCCTCGAGCGACCACTTGATTCCAGCCCAACTGTGACAGTGTAATGCGACGTCTAACTCGCGCACCGCGCGCCATTTAAACCGTTAAATCGACGATCTCCCGCCTATTCAGAAAAAGGAGACGCGAAAACGTGATGTTACCACGAATCGATGGATGAACTTGACCTCTGGTCGCACACTATGCACACAGACACACACACACATACACACGCCTGGTTTAGCCGACGCGCAGGCACAACGTGTTTCTACCCATTAGGGTACTCTAAACTTTTCTCCTAGCGTTCGACACACGATACACTAAGTACCTAGACACGCGAATACTTCGCGGACGTTCTCGAATATTTATATATATACGTATGTGTGTAAGAAAAAAAATTCGATGTTCTTTCAACGGAGAGTCTCTCCATCGTTAATCTCGAGTAATCTCTCCTTGATACGACGTACTACGTAGGCGAATAGGTGTCTCGATGGGTTTCAAACGTGTGTTATACAGTGTGACTCGATGTTCCGACGTGCTAGGAGGATGAACACTTAGCGTCGCAGGATAATTCGCGATTTTTAACCGTGTGAGATGTATACACTCCGCGACTGGTTCGTTCGATTCCCGACGTCGCCGATTATTAACCCTGCACTGCGGTTTTATAGTCTCGTAGCTCTCCAGCCATCCCGGGAGTAACAGTTTCTTCCTTATATTTCAGTAACGCTCAAATTTCCCGCTTCCTTCCAGCTTCCAGTATCGCCCGCTCTTCTGCTACCCGATTTCCTTATTTTCAGTTTGGAATCCAAATCAGCGCTAGCTATAGCGTCTGTTAAGCCACGATCAGTGACTATCCTGTAATCGCGACGGAAACGCAGTGGAGGGTTAAGAAGAGAAGGGAAAATGACAGCGTTGCTGCTCGCCACTTATTAGCCGCGAGGCCTGTCATCCGAATAGTACCAATCTCCGCCGTGTTTCTTCGTACGTCGCGGTTGTTTTCCACGTCGTTTTACATCACGGCGACGAAACGAATGAGTATATACCACGTAACTGTGTGCGTGCGTGTGTGAACGACGCTTAAGGGACGCTTCTCCCAGGGTCCACGGGGTCGTTGCTCGGATCTGTTTGGCGAATCGATCGTAGAACTGAGAATTCACGTCTGCATTCGCTGGATGTCGACAGCCGTCTATCGTTGCGTCGTTTTTAGATTCTTAAGAAGAAGAAAGAATGGAACGAGAACACGTTTGTGTATCGTAGTAATTATCTTATAAGATTGTATCGCGTCGGTGTTCCAGCATGATCTTCGATCCACGAATCGTCGAGGAATGCGTCGAACAACAGGTGTTGCACGTTAGACCGTGAAACTCTTTCGCTACGAAATCTCTGACGCTTAAGTCATTAAATTTCTAATAGATTTCCATCGATTTACGAGCAACCTGTGCAGCCCGTGTAGATTTCCAAGGTCGAATTGCGTCGTAGCGAACGAGTCGACACTTTCGGTGTAATATTCGGACACCGAGCGGTCCTCCGTGCGGAACAAACGGGGTTGTACTCGTAGACCGTACTCCCCGAACGCCCCGCGGGTGGTTAACGCACGTGGCGAGGCGACACGAATCACTCTCAGCACCGAAAGCGTCGCGAACGATCGAACCTAGCGGAACGCCGCGGAAAGCGGACGGATACAATGACTCGTTGAAAACGCGTAAACCGAAGTCAATCTTATTTCGGTCAAGAGAGGATTTGATGGATGGTTCATTGAATTTGATCGAAGAGCCATTAACTGTGGATTAGAGTCGATAGATGAACGAGGATCGTCATACCGTCGTTGTAACGTTACCGTGAATAGTGACGATGGAGATTTAAGGTAGACTATCCTCGATTTTTCGTAAGTCCCATTTTTTTCCCAGTACCGTGAAAAATTTCCAACGATTCTAGAGGAGTCATTGAAAACCGTCGCCGAAAAAAATCTGGGTGGCAAGCTCTCTACGATCATAGTTGCGCGAAGGAATTTACATCGGGGCTTTGTCCAACTCGGGAGAAAAAATAATGTCGGCTCAAGGTAATTGATTGCCTATTATACAATTGGATTGTCTCCATGAAATTATTAGGCCGCTCTTACTGCACGATTGGGTGACTACCAGTATATTTTTAGTCTACCTCCATACCTCTGGGCTATTCCAACTGTAACGTTCAGCTAACCGCACCACTCTTTTATGCTGCTTTCTATATCTTTAGCTTACCCCCAATATTCCTCTAATCTACCCCCACCATGTGTTTAGATTACCCCTACCGTCCCGTTAGGATACCCCCACTACGCCATACGAGCAGCCACGTGCTTTCCACCTCCCAAATTCAAGATCCTGCACCACAAGAATTTACGTTGGGATAAGTAACCTTGAGCCGCCACTGTCTTTTGCCCGAAGTATATTAACGTCTAGTTTGTAGAGCATCGGGAAGAAGGACTTTCCGTAGACGTAGTAATTCCACGCGAGCGTGTTAGTGGCAAGGTGGCCAGGAATTATTGGTCGACGAAACGGTCGAGGGCTCGTTCAAAATCCTCTCGTCGAGTAGCCTAAACGTATTTCCGTTAACGCAGAATACGTTCAACGCATTATCTGTCGGCCATCTATTTCGGTGATATCGCTCCGACGATGTACACGCGCACACGGACCACCGAATCGCCTACCAGCGATGAAAACGAAACTGTCTCAACATCCACAAATACGACGTTCTATTTCCTTAGCGTTTGCGAACGGAATTTAAATTGCGGGAAATTAATTTTCTATGGCCAAATCGATTATCCATTCGGTTTGTCTACAAGTAAGGGTACAAGTACTTTCCCTCGGGAAGGAAAGAATCGCGATTTCGATTCGGTTGTCCGCATGTGGCGCCCTCTAAGCGGAATAGAACGTACCAAATGGTGTCTGTGCGGCGTGATACAATACGTTCCTTTAAAAGCACGATTGGTCCGATCTGCTTGCTGCCTGTTGCAACGATTATGTATTAACAAAATGTCCCCCCGTGTACTGGCGCCCGTTGTCTTCGGGGCCAGCCACGCTACTTCCTATCATTCGTGACAGAGACTTCCATTCGCGTATTCGCGAACACGTTAATCCTTCGTCGGGAGGGTCGGGGCCGCGAGGGCCTCTCGGCAACGGTCGCCTCGATCCGCCACAGTGCAGTCGGGCCGTAATTGGAAAAATTTTCGGATCCAACGAAACGGAGGACGACGCCTCGGTTCAGGAATGCTCGTCACGAACGATGGAAATCGATCATTGTAACACGCAGCTATCCGTAACTGTCCGTGGTGGCTAACGATCGTCCGCTTCTTCTATTTTTTTTTCCCCTCCCCTTTGCGTGGACGTTGCCACGGACCGAGCATTTGTAACGTGAAAAACCGTTTGGGAAAATGAAAACGAACCACTGTCGCGTAAATCAGTATTCTTTCGATCCAACATCCCCGTAGAATCGTGCGCCGGTCTATGATTTTTGCACCACTTCTTCGATTATAGAAATCAAATGTTATTTCGCAAGTATCAATCAATGTTTAAAAATGTATCGATCGATTAATAAATCGTGCATGGCATAAAGATGTTTTCTTTTTATTCTTCGCACACGAAATCCTTTTCTTATTGGTCATCGATTAGCGAAGGTAAGGGATTTAACTATAAAAAGATTTTAGTCGAAGGTAAAAGGACAGCTTTTCAGCGTTCAGTTTATTCAGAATGATCCATTAGAAAGTATAATTTATACAGAAATGTTCATGAATAATCTAATTTAGAGATAGAAAGAATTTAAATTCAGATTTCGAAACGTTATCTCTTGATGTTCCGTTCCCTCGTAGTAAATCTGATTATCCACTTATCTGGTCGGTAAAAAGTTAGCGCTCGGTCACATGATCGATGTTAGTCTCGATTCAGCTGTGACTGATTCCGTTCGAGTTCAAAGTATCCAACTATCGCGGCGCGAGTGTACAAGAGATAACGAGATACATTCACGATCCAGAAATAGATAAGAGACAATTGGAACTATCGCGTATAAAAAGAAATCGGTAGGTTCACTTTCGGTATTTGCACGGTGAATAAAAAAATAAATACTGTAATTGCAATAAATTACTGACACAAAAGCTATTTACCCTATCAGCGTGAAGATTTCAGCGACGAGCAGCAGCACCTCGTGTGCGGGTATCATTCACCACAGATTACGAACCGCGTTCAATGAACGCCTACAGGCGTTCGCAGCACGTGCTGCGCGGATCGACTGGCCGCTTACAACGCCCGCAAAAGCTGCAGGATTAAATTACCAGAAGCATTCCCAATGCTTAAGCGATGACACACACGGAATATACAAGTAGCCGATACCCCGATAAACAATCATTGCTCGGTTCTTTCTCTGCTGCTGGCTCGACCGAATCGCCTTGTTATCCGCAGCGGCACTCGAAGCTGATCCGATTTGAAATGCCCTCCAATACGTGGCGGCCGGTGCCCGATTGGCGGTTACCGGTGCAGGTTCGAAATGGAAGGGAATGCGCAGAAGCACGTGGATTTGTTTAGACGACTGTCAAGCCCCTTTCGTAGCGCATTTACAAAGTCCGTGGGGTGCTTCCGGTAAGCCCCGTAGCTAGCGGCGGCGCTTTCCCGACAAACGATACCGGGGGCCAACGGGGGCGACAAGATCCACTGTCTACCTCTCCCCTCCCTCCGCTCTGCCGCCACTCGCTCACTCTCCCTCCCTCCCATCCCTCGCCCGTTTTCCCTCCCCTGCCCTCCTCCTTCCGCACGGCGTTACACCTCCGATGCGGAGACAGAGACAGAGACAGTGGCCGGGCAAAGGGGCCGGGGGGGAGGGAGCAGGGGAGAGGAGTGACGACGGCGACGATGCCCGGCGAAACGAGCGACGGGAGGAGGGGGAAGACATCAACGGCGGACAAGGCCGCCATATTGAATCACTCTCGTTAATTTTTGCGCAGAGAGGCGGCGTGAATTTTTTCTGCTCGCGCGGAAGGTAGCGGCGTCAAGGTTGTGCGCCCGGGATTCGCGGCTCGTGACGATCCGTTTCGCGGTTACCCGCTCGGCACGCGTCGCCCCCCTCTCTCCCCCCGACCCACCCCCTCCTCCTCCTCCCCGACGGCGGGGGGGGGAACGTGTTACGGCGTTGTTTTCGTGAACGGTCCCTCGCGTCTGGAGCGGGCGACGGGCAACGGGGTAGAACCCAGCGATGCGCTGGTATGCCGCGCGAGAAAGGCCCACGGAAACATGCGGAAATCGTGCGTGCACGATCGCGAGGCGGTGAAGTGTGCTGCTCGCGATAGGGAGGGAACACTCGGTGGAAGCGAAGTGTACGCGTACACTGACTGCTGTACCGCGGTGTGCGCCATGTCATTGTACGTAAGCGATAGTATAGAGTGTATAACGTATCGCGGTGGAGTGGAGTGAAGTGGAGTGGAAAGCGACCGACCCGGCTGCCTTGCCTGCCTAACTGTCTGCCTAACTGCGTGCCTGCTGCCCGACTGCCTTGCCTATCTGGCGAGCCCGCCCGCCTCGTCGCCCGTCTACGTACTCCTCGCTCCGATCGAGGTAGAATCTCGTATGCCAAGAAAAAAAAACCTGATTCGCACGGCAACATTCGGGGTCCAGCGTTTTCGTTTGACCTCCACTCGGGTACATAGGCCCTACTGAGCGCGGCCAGGCGTCGGCGTGCGCGGGGGTCAAAACACTCCGACTGGCTGGCTGCTGGGCTCTTCTTCTTCTTCGTTCCAGGGAAGGTGCGATTATCAATGTAGTAGGAAATACGCGGTGCACGCGGAAACATAAAGAGTCGCGTGTCGCGTCGCGCGAGCCTGGCGTCGCACGTCGCCAAGCGTAAGCGTTCGCGTGTGCAAAGCCTGTTCGGGCAACCAGAGCCACGGTGCATTTTCAACTGCCAGCCCGATTAATTGCCCGAGCCGATGTTTCCGATTCTCCTCCGTCTCGATTTAACGAGCCACCGATATCTCCGCTCGATGATTCAGCGTAACGCCGGGACCGTGCCTCGGCGATTTATTGATACATACGCACGTAACGATAAGAAAAAATCGTGGCGTCGAGATTGATAAGGAGTTTGTTGCATTCTGGTATTTTTACGCCTCGTCCTTCGATAACGATGGATGTACTCTCTACTTGCGCGATCGGTAACTGCTACGCAACCGATGAGAAAATACTGTCCCTGTTTTGCATCCAGCAATTTTCCCTCGCTTTCGCGTAATTTCAGTCGGCGATAAGATTAGCCGCGGCGAGCTGAGTTATGTATTGCTACGGTGGCGTGCGATTATTAGGTTAGGAAGAAAGTGCGGGATTACCGTAGGTCGCTTTAGGGTTCGCTTACCGCGCTCGCGGATTCCGTGATATTTACGCTCACGCATAATTTTCTGCTGAATCGGCGCGGGAATGAAGGATACCCCGAACGGCAACGTAGCGATAACATTTATTACAGTAACAAACACCCGGGGTTCCTTGAACTCTTACGATTTCCCGAAAAAAGAAGCGCGTAGACAAACAAATCTGCCATTCGCGCGACGGGCGAATAGAATGGAAAGGATGTCAATGTTTACCGTACGCCACCGACCGTTTATTACCTATTCGTCGGCCGGGAGAACAAAACTGGCCAGGCGCGGAATGAAAAATGCTGTGACATCAATTCGAGAGTTTAGAGACCCTACGTCACGTGATCTGGAAAGTGTGCAAGGCGGGAGATCCGAGAGAAACTCCGTGGACTAGTTAATTCTTTCGCGTTAGGGCGGCCGTGGTGCGCCTGTTGCTACCGATATCGCCTATTATTTTAAAACAGAACGCCGCGGCCGAGCGTGGCTAAACGGGACGCCCGATGCGTGTCCCTCCTGCGTGCCCGTGGGCAACGAGAAAAGAGGAGCAGAGCGTAAATAGTGTCTCGCATTACCTAGAGGTCGCGCTAGGTTTCGCCGATACAATAGTAATTACGAGATGCGTGGACGATATCAAATACGTTGCAAAAACATTGTAACTCCTTCGTCCCTGCGGCCGGGAAGGCCGGCAGTGGGGACTCCGTCGAAAAATCGATTTCCCGTAGGGCATAAGGGCAAGGGAGGGGGGGGGGGCGAGGGCAAGGGAGAGAAGTACGGAGACGAAATTCGGGAAAATCCGCAGAGCAGGAGCGAGAGACGGGTACGCGGAGAAAGAGAGCGCGGAGGGGGGGGGAGGGTAGGGGACAGAGCGAGAGAGCGAGCGAGAGGGGGAGAGAGATAGAGAGATTGGTTTCTAGCCCGTTCCGATGCCGCTCGTGTGGGTGAGTGGCTGACTGTGGTGTTGTGGTAGGGGGTAGACCGTCGACGACGGGGCGAGGGGAGAAATAATTAATGTGCGACCGTACCTCTCCCCTCGCGGTACAGGCAACCCTCCCTGCCCCTTGCCCACCCCTCCCCTCCCCGGCCCTCCCCCCTTTTCCACAGTCTTGTACCGCTACGCTTAGCTGCCATTGTGCCGAGACGCCACTTCCGAAGCATCAAATTCAATTCTTCGATTCCGTGTGGCGGCTTCCTCGCGCGAATTTCGGGAAATCCGTAGAGCGTTTTAGTGCGAGAGAGGGGGGACGCGTAAGGGCACGCGGCATATTGTGCCGCCGGCGGGACAGTAAAGCGCGCCAATATCTGCCTCGTGCACGGATCTCCCGACCAGAGCACCGTGTTCCTCCTCTTGAACGTCTCCGGGATTACGGTGGAGGTTAGGTTAGGGCATCGCTTCCGTGGACATCGGGCCGATCGGCTTGCCCGTCTTGTCCGACTTGCCCGTCGCCGATCCGTTCGGTTCCGTCGCGGCGTTCCCTGTTCCGCGGCGTCGTCCTCGGGGTCGCGTCGCATCCACCGGGCGGTGCGTGTCCGCTGCGCGCTGTGTTGTGATCCTGTCCTTCGCCGAGAGCGTACGAGGCCGACGGTCGCTGATCGAAGGGGGAACGGATAAAGAAAGAGGGAAGCACGATGCCCCGGTGCATATGAACGGGATGCTCGAGCGGAGACTTTCGGTAACCCAGTTATTTTTAATTCCCGGCGAATATCTTCTCTATCGCCGTTTCAAATCACGCCGTTGCGAAACGCCTCGCGCGTCTCACGTCTGCCCTGTTCGGGCTTCTTTGTAGTGTTTTTTCCTCTCCCCCTGTCCCTGTCCCGCTCCCTCCCTCCCCCCCCCCCTGCCCGCCCCGCCGCCCCCCTCGAGAGCCGTGCCTGGCGAACGTGTGGGCTCGTGCATACGCGTGTCGTTATTGTTGAAATCGATCCGATCGAAGTGTACCAGACGAAACCGCGGTTATTAATAAGTACTTCTGTTTTTCTTTTTCTTTGCAGAGTTGCTGCATTTGAGAGAATGGAAGCCATGGATCTGGACGGGGATGCAGTGGTGGACCTGAGCGTTAGGTAAACTTCGATGCGACGATGCCTTACCAATCGGTTCTACGCTACGTCCACAGATTCACCATGCGATAGACGCTGGCTGGCTCTTAAAAGCTTCGTCGATTTGGAATTGCCATTGTTTACGTCACTCTGATTACGAAACCAGGCTATTGTTACACGTTACTGTTATCAAGAACGGGGCACGACGCGCTACAATATTTCATGCTAATGCGGCAGTTAACGAAAATTAGCTCTTATCGCCCGTGACTGGTACAAGTTTTTGCATAAAAATAGATCCCACGCTTCTTCGTATTCTACAGTTTTGTAAGCGCGTTTATTTTCACGCGTATCTCTCGTAGTTTACTCTATTCGCCGACTCGTCGTTCGGCCGAACGTTCCAAGCAGCAATGTTCTACAGTATGCGACGCGTGTTCTTTCAGCAGCAGTGGCAGGAGAAATTCTCCGTCGATCACTGTTAACTCCGGCGATGTGGGAGTTCCATTAGATTTAGGCCTCCACTTCTCTTCGAGCCCCGGCCTGGATAACAACATGATGCCGGAGGCACGCAACATTCAGAACGCCGCGAGAGGGATCCTGGCGCCGAAGTCTGGCGACGACAGGAAAACGCGCCGCAATCTTAGACCCAGAATGGAGATAAGCTACGCGGAGGGTCCAGACGAGCGTAAAATAAATGGCCACATGAATGGAAATGTAGACAGTGACGAAGGTTAACTATAAAAATAGCATACTTATTTATAGTTTCAATATTGTAGTCTGAAGTGCACTTCGCATATACGCAACGCTCGTATTTCTATAGACACTGTTAACGCGACTATAATTCATGATTGCAATTTTCCCCGCCATATAGTTAACGGAACTTGAAGTAAATCTCTGGAATTTCTATTTATTAGGTGATATGCCACCTCTGCCGCCAATAAAAGAGCTCTCATCGGATGAATTAGCTGAACGCGAGAGGACGCTTAGAAAATTAAGAGAGGAACTTAGATCTGAGGAAATGAAGTTAGTGCTGTTGAAGAAGTTACGGCAGTCGCAGCAGTTGAAGGAGAACATCGCTGCCGTACCAAAAGTACCCAGCAAATTACCACCACCGGTTCCAGTACAACAAGCTCCCCATAGGTAAAGCTACGATTGAATATTGTTTCTTTTAGTATATAATTCTCTTGGTTCTCGTTAAAATTTCGCGTTGTTCTCAGTCATAGGCCGGGGAAACCACCGCCGCCGTTGCTAAGGGGACAACCCGCGCCAAGCAGGAGCAGTATACACGCTCCTCCGCCTGGAATGTTATTACCACCTACGGCTGGACGAAGTTCCACATCCAGCACCGGGATTCCGCCGAACATGGTGATACCGCAACCACCGCATCCTAGGGGCAGGCCGCCTAGCGCAACGCCAAACGTAACGAATTATCACCCGCCTGCAGACAGGACCGAGAGGTCGACGAAAGATCCAACCCCCACGCCAGCGCATCAAGTAAGTAAGGTATAACATACACCTCTATAATCGTACCTTTACCAATGAATACAGTTGAAACATAGTGCCATACCATGTCTATACGTTAGAAATAATTGTCGACGCTGTTCGTCATACGTTGTGAATTATGTAAATAACCGTAATCGTGTTTCTGTAAACACAAAGCTGCTTGTTGGATCTCAAGAAAATAAAACCACCGCATCCTTAAGCACACCTGTGATTTCAGAGCAGGTATATCCACTAGTCAAAGTATATTTAGCCTCTCGACGCTCTAACACTAAAAGTGCATCATATATCGTGCCGTCTTTCTGCCTTCCTAACAACCACGTTATATCTTTCGCTATATTTAACCCTTTTCACCGTATCTCCGTCTTCTGTTTTTTCCTTCCTGTTGTTTGTATTTATCGTAACATCATTGCTTCACGCGATAGAGAATCTAAACGCAACCTCTGGTCGGAGCTTCAGGGGAGTATCTAATAGTTTTCTTGTGAAACTGTAGGAAAGACCGAGGGATGATAATCAGACGCCGGCACAGCGCCAGGCGGCTGCTAAGTTGGCGCTGAGGAAGCAGCTGGAGAAGACGTTGCTGCAGATACCACCGCCGAAACCGCCACCGCCGGAGATGCATTTTGTACCGAATCCCTCTAACACGGAGTTTATATATTTAGTGGGTTTGGAACACGTAGTAGACTTCATCACTAAGGAGCCCGCTATTCCGCCGCCGCCAGAGCCGTTCGAATGTACCCAATGCAAAACGGACTTCACACCTGTGTGGAAGTGGGAGAAGCCCATTACTGGGAACAAGAAAGAAGGCCCGAGAGGGCAGCACGCAACTTTCCAGAGACCTCCGGCAGGTCGTGATCCTAGGGTCATATGCGAGCATTGCGTGACGACTAATGTGAAGAAAGCTCTGAAGGCAGAGCACACTAATCGGTGCGTACTGCGATAGACAAGTATACTCTTCGTTCTTATCAATTATATTCTTCCTTCAACCTTTTTAACGCGTTCCCAGGTTAAAGACAGCGTTCGTCAAGGCGCTGCAGCAGGAACAAGAGATAGAACAAAGGTTGGCGCAGGCAGCGTGCCCGAGTCCAGATCCCCCAGCTCCTAAACCAGTTCCTAAAGCAGCTACTCCTACGAGAAGAGTAGCAACGCCACCAGCCCCTCCACCGCAAGTACCGCCGGCTCCTACGCTGGCACCAACCCCTCCGGCGCCTAAACTGCAGGAGCATCCTCTGGTGAAGCTGGCTGAAAGTGGGAAGTTCAGCCCGCACCATGCTGCCGCCGCAGCCGCATTGCAGCAACAGTTGCTCAGAGGTAATGCGAAACATCTTCGGAACTAATGGCGGGAATAACAGCAACAATTCCTAGAGAATTACATACTTTGGTATATTTTACTCAATGCGATCTTTCGTCTGTTCAGAGTTGGCGAAGAATCCTGTGCCAGGCCTGCCACCTCACCAACCTCTCCCTGCTCACATGATGCCACCGTTTACCTCGATACTGTACCCTTACCAGCTGGCGATGGCGCAAGCCGGCGGCAAGGGCCTCGCGGAGTTACGGCAAGCGGCGGACCTGCAGCGCCAGTATTTGCTCGACATGATTCCATCGCAAGCATCTCAGGCGCAGGGGAACCAGGCCCCACCGCGGGCTCACCCGCACAATTGGAAGACGTAACCAGACGCATTTAGAGATCCGACCAGTAAATGCAAATAATAATTGAAACTGAAGAGCTGTGCTTAGAGAATATTGAGGGAAGCAAAGAAGATACTCGTATTCTTTTTCCACGCGACGTCAACGTACTAAAAAAAAGAAACAAACAAACAGACAAACGGACGAACACAACAAAAAAAAAAATAAAAAGAAAAATGGGGATCTTTTAACGGAGACGTGAACGTTCACGCGCCCGACGACACTTCTAGGATAATACATACCAATCGCCAACGGTTGGTATCTATATTACACAAAGTGGAAGCTCAAACCTGGGATTTAACAGACAATTCTTATATTTATCGTGAAAACTGAGACTGGCAATCATCTGTGAATACGCATTGACGTGCCGAGAGTGTGAGTTCATTGTTACACGAAGGTCCAAATGGTTCCCACCGCCCTCCCCCCCCGGACAGGGAGAACCTGCGATTTCTGTTGCACGACCGCCGCGACGTCTCGTGCTTTCCGAGAAAGAACGAAAGAATCATCGCGATCACGCCGACAGAGGAGCTCGTACGATTGGTTTCTTTGTTTTCCTTTTTTAGAACAGACGCCCCATTCTTTTCGTATTTATTCTCCTCCCTCCCCGGGAAAAAAGAGCGCCGGTGTCGACGGCATCGCGGAAGAAACTGCAGGGGGAGGGAACGCGGCGGACACGTCGTTCAGTCGATCCGACCAAGTGCATAATAACCTGGACGCACACGAACGGAATATAATTGCTTCAATTCTTACATTATATATAAAGAACCAAATGGACGTTTGTAAGGCACTAAGGACAACAGTAATAAGTGTTACGTGATTATAAATTGGTTGGTTAACGATAGTGTTGATGCTCGAAGAGAGGAAGGAGGGGGAGAGAATGGAAGCGAGAGAACGCGCGACGAAGCAGCAAGGTAAACAGAGTTTACGGAACGAAAGAAAGTGGAGGGAGAACAAGGTGGGAGCGAAAAGGGTGGAATCTTTTTTAGGGGCCCCTTTTATAGTTAAACCGACCTTTGCCGCTGGTTTGAATAATTTTTGCAACCATCGGCGGTACCTGTACTCTGTGTATATCTCTTTAATTTTCTTCAAACTGTGAGTATTTTTTAAGGCGATTATAAAACACACGAAAGCGAGCAAGCGTGTGTGCGTGAGCGTTGTGAGAGAGGGAGACAAAACGATTCTTTGTAAGAGAGAGAGAAAGAGAGAGAGAGTGTGTGTGTGCGTGTGTCAGTGATATAGTCAGCAAACGAACGTGGGAGAGTGATAGTAACGTGTCTTTTCTTTTTTCTTCTATCGTCGATACGAGACAGAGAACGGTCATTCAGCGTGTTTTTTTTTTGTTTTCCTTTTCTTTTAAATTTAGGGTGACACGACTGTCATTCGCGCACAAAGCTTAGGGAACCTCGTTGATAAGACTTTCATTTCGGCTCACATTCGACGCAGGGCGCGTGCTTTCAAGCAGATGAAGCGAACGATTTGTCACGACGATTGAACGTCTCTTTTCTTTTTTTTTAATGGGGGAAAAGAAGAGAAAGTTAATATATATTATATATAAATGGGAAGGAAGAACGAAAGAGAAACTGTCGACTAGGGTATGTTAAATTAATAAATAATAGCGCGATTGATTTTCATGTGTCACATCGATGTAAAAGTATTTAAAGAACATAACAACACAGGACATATGTATTCGAAGTTTTAATCGATACGGTCAAGTTGGCGGATTGCCGAATTTTTACCAAAAACGAAAAAAACAATTCCTCTCTAAAACGATAAAAAACGCAAAAAAAAGTCTGCACTCTTAAAGGATTTAAAAATCTCCGGGCACGCATCCCCCCTTACCCAGCAATACTATTACCACCACCAGATCCCCTCCACCACCAGCCCCCCCACCCCACCACACACTAATAATCGATCTGATTTTTTCGCCATTTGAGTCCGGCTAACCGATCTTGGTCACGTTTTTTCCGAATTTCACTAAATAAATATAGAGGTACTCTGTAGTCTTGATATTTCTCGGTATAATGATACAAGTTAAATAAACTTAAAAAAAATAAATAAATAAATAAAAATAATAAAAAGAAGAATAGCATAATCATCTCTCTTTGTACTACGTGATATAGGGAACTCTTTTCAACTCATACATCATCGATATACATGTACACCGTAATAAGTCGTTCTAACGATCGCATAATAGATCAAGATCTGTGTTTTTTGTGTAAGAGAATCGAAATAATATCTCTGAATTGTCCAACGCATTGTCATTGTTGGCCAGGCCGCTACCGCTGTATCACCCCACTGTCGTAAAGAGAAAAAATGAAAGAGAGAAGAGAACGAAATAGAAAGAAAGTGGATCCATTCGACTGTTCATTTACCGCGAGAGCAAGGGGGAAGAGTCCCACGAGGTCTTCTGACGCACAATCGTACGCGACTACGTTCCAATCCCGGCAGGCGTAAACGCATAGCGTGCGTCGTGTGCGGGACAGCCCCGGTTCTATTTGTTAACCATACTCGCCGAACGCCCATACGCGTTCCCCGCACATGTGCTCCGTACCGATTGAACACGTGCCTGTTTAATCGTAGTTTAAAGGGCGAACGTACCGAGTGGTAAAAAAAATTGTCCTATTTTCTGTATCCTTTCGGCTCGTCAATTTTTATTCTTGAGGATCAATGAATGTTTAATATGTTTGGTATTTATCGTTAAATAGTACTTGCACCTAATTCACGTTTCTTCACCGATCTCCCTTTCTTCGCGACGAATGCGCAAGGGCACTGAAGAACTGATAGGTGCAGATTTAAACGATTAATGGAACTTCTGGAAAGAAAATAATCTTCCTCGAGATATTTGGTGTTTTAGTAAAATGTTCGTTTCCGAAGTCTCGAGATAATAAGCAGACTCGTGCTGGTATTTAACAGAACATGACTTCTAAAGCAAATTTTGGATTAAGGAAACTAACGAGAATCTAAGGATCGTGATTATTTAAAAAGAAATTAGACTTTTATCTGAAATTTTAACTTAAAACTAATTTTTGCATTTAATTAAAATTTTAACGAAAGAATTTGGTTTATTTCAATTCATTTCCAAATAAAAATTTAAAAGTATTCATCATTATTAGTGCTTGCACTAGTAAAAGAAGCTTACAATTATTAATTTACAATTTATAAAGCTTCTGACGTTACTTTGTAAACTCACATTTATAAAAAAAGTTCTATTTGTATAAATCCCGTCTATTACCCATTTAAGTTCGTGCTTACAGTTCTGCAGCGCCCCCATACATCCCAGTCCACTAAAAAGCGAAGATGCGCGCGGTCGCATCTCCTACGACTGCCGAATATTCGCGTAAGCTTTTCCCCTGATCAGCGAGCTTCTGTTCTCGAGCGCGAGTACGATCTAACGCGATAGTCCAATAATCACACTGCATTTGTCTCCATGGAAAAGAACAAGTACGTTTCTTCCCATCTTCCTTTCTAGTCTTTCACCCCTGGCGCTGTTACGAAAGGCCTCCCCAAGGCGCACCTTTTAAGTGCGCGACCGTGGTTTTGTATTTCGAAAAAAAAAAGAAGAGGGAGCAGCGGTCTTCCGCTGACGAGGAAACGGAACCGAGACTTCGAGCCTCGTGACGCAGGACGGTAGTGCGTGAGAAAACTAAAAGAAGAGAAGAATCGGATCTCCGCTGGATGGTTGACGAAACACCCAATCGTCGCGGAGCAACTCTGAGGTATAACACGTACTTCGGAGGAAGTGAAACGAAGCTGTGTGACGTAACCGAGGCGTCCAATATTTGGTGGGGGAAACGGAAGACGCTCGAGCGAGAAGCTCTTCCACGAAACAGATGTAATATGAGAAGGAGTCGCAGTGAACGCGTTCGCAAGCGAAGTCAACGTCGAGAAGTCAACGTGCACCGTTTTGTGTTGTGAAAAACATACGGAGAGAAAATATGGAGGAAGTTTTACGTCCAGAAAATTCATACTGCTGTATCTCTACGAGGTCTGACTTACCTGACGACGAGAATCTCTCGGCCCCCCACAATTTATAGGATTAGTAGTTTAACAAGTACGGATTACTGAAATACTCTGGAGACTACACGAATAAAGCTTATCAATGATTGTATCCTCGAGTGGCGTTCATTTCTTCCATGCTCGATAATCCTTTGCAGTCGAAGAACGCTTTTTAGTGGAGATGCTGGTAATTGGAATAATAAAGTGGCATCGTAGTGGAGGTTTTCGAGTTTTGTGACTTCCTGTGGCGCTGCTGCGGCGTCCTCCGAAAGCAAACGGTTAATTTGTAATAGATACGAAGTGAAATACACAATCAGAAGAGAATTTGTAGAAAAGACTGTAAGTGTTAAAAATCAATTTTTCAGGAGATAAGAAAAACTTCCCTGACTTTAAATTCATTTTCTTTAGTTTGGAGATTTGGCGCCCCTAGACTGACAAGCATCTTTTCTCTTTCCACGAAATGTCATAAAATATTTTAATTTAAAACAGTTGAGACAATTTTAAAATTAATTCAATATGACTACTCACTTATGATTTGTTGCTAATTTGCTACATGGAAAAAAGTGAATTAATCAAGTTGTATTAAATCTCTGTGTTTAACTCTATCAATTACCTTCGCCAGAAATTTAAAAAGCCCTACCCCCGAAGGTTCCACGATACAAGTGCGATTGAATCGTAACGTTTCTATCTGTTCCTGCCCGGCGAAACGTCCACTGGCAAAAAACGAAACCGGGGACCAGTTTAGCGAGTCGAAAGATAGATACTATATTTAGAAACTCGACGTAAAAGTGTCACCTTATGCAAGATACGGTGCCGATTTTAGTTCAAGTACTCTGGTTTACTCGCTTCTGCTGGTTTTACCTCTTGATTCACCATTAACGTCGAGCCCCGTGTTATAAAATAGTGTTCTCATTTCTCAAGGAAGAGTTCCCATTGCTAGGATTGCATTCTGTGTTTTAAACTTAAGAAAATTGGTTGGTCGTCGGATTGCTTTCGTTTTTGGGCAGAGCATTTTTTTGAAACGATGATTTATTGGTTCTACGCTAATTCTGCTTCTTCTCGTTGTACTCGGCGAGGCATTTCTTGAAGTGCTTCGAGCAAAACGGATACAGAGTCGGGTGGTCGCAGGTTCTGCAGGCCGCCGCGAGGTGCGAGCAACACCGCAAGCTTCCGCGGCAGCACGAGGCCCATAATTCGGGGCCAGCTGCCGCGCAATTGTAGCAGTAACAGTCGCCTGAAAAAGAGAGATTAAAGCACACTGTAGGAGTAATTATTGCAAAGTGGTATTGACTGATTAGGTACCTTTTTATGAAGTTGTTATTTGGGACAAATGAAATTGCTGAACAGAGGTGTACTAAGCAATAAGTGAGGTTTATAGGAGTTTGTAGGGGATGGGAAATTTCCGATTGCTTCGATAGTAGATTGCCAGCTAAACCTCGAATCTAGTCACTTTAATTTCGCGAAGCGGAATCCATTATTGTAATATTCAATCTTTGTAATATTCAAAATGAAAATTAGAGATTTTAATTTAAATATAACGGAATTTTTATTATAATATTCAAAATTAAATTTGATTATTGAATTTAATTAAAATTAGGACTTTTTGTGAGCGAGTCTCGAGGTGTTCAACTTCATTTTTCAATAAAAAGAATTTGTTTCAATTGGCGATTTAGCCGAATCACTTTGATGCGTATAAATATTGAAAGTCGTCTTAAAAAGACTCGAAGAATTGAAATATCAATACTGAAGCCCACATACACTGCCACCTTTATGAATCAATCATGAAAACTTATAATTCATTTTACTGAATGTTATTATCCCACTTCTTTTTCAACGAATGAGAATCTCGTCTCATGAAATTGCGAACTGAATGTACAAGGTGTCCCTAAAACAAGTGTCCTACTTTCCTCTAAGATAAGAAAAAATTCACGCTGTCATTTTTACAGAGAAAACACTTCCTGTCCCATTTCGAATCAACCTTGATTTGTAGTAGAGTTCTTCAAGAATGTGTGGCAAGATAACAAGGACACAGTGGCGAATTTAACCAGGATTCAATCTTCAAAACAAAAAATCATTTTGCACTATTCTAGTAAACTACCTCTTCATTTTCCCGGAAAAAATGGCCCCTCGGAACGTTTTCCCTTTGGGCCTTTTTCTTTAAATCTGCTACTGCAAGCCCAGTAATGATTTTATGTACAGTAAATAATAACTCTGCTCGTGATCAGATAAGCCAGCTTGACATTTCATCCACCACTATGGGCCTCTCTGAACTTTCTTACATTTTATACTCCTGTGACCTTTTTAAGTATTTTACAATTATACAATCGCAAGTCGAAAGGTGTGGATACCTCAGAGAAATAGTGTTTATAGTCACGGGGCACCGTGACCTTTTATAATTCTCAAGGTATGTAGAACAAGGCCTGGAAGTTTGGTCACTTGTTTCAGGGACACCCTGTAGATCTTCCCACTTTTCCTCCGTTGCCCGCTAACTGGCTCTTTCTCCTCCTCGATATTATAAATCACGATTCCGTTACCAATGCACGCTTGCATCATTCGCGGGACACTTGACGCCTTACGTTAAACAGAAGCGTAACGCGGAGGGAAAAGAAGAGGGAACAGAGAGTATCGCGTATCACGTACGCCGCACGTGTGGATTTTTCATCTGGGAACTGGTCTAGTCGAGGCACGTTGTTGATCTTTTCCAATCGACATTCGCGAAGGTAGAATGCGCGTTTCTCCTCCCTTGTAACGGTACAATATTGTGGTGTGATTTTCCATAGGAATGAGATTAGGAATGATGAGTTTATTTAGGGTAGATCAGGGACTTCGGGAACTGGCGCGGTTCTAGTTTTTATAGGAAGGAAATCAGAAGTCGTGAGCTCTGATATTAGAGATTTAGGAGGGCTGGAATTTGTGGTAGTTTTATCTTCCATAGGAATGCGATTAGAAGTAATGAGTTCAGCTACTAAAGACTGATGACTTCTGGAATTATGATAGTTTTATCTTCCATAGAAATGAGATTAGAAATTTTGAGTTCACCTACTGAAGATTATTGACTTCTAAAATATGGTTGTTCCATCTTCCAAAGGGACGTGATTAGAATTAAAAAGTTCAATTACTGAAGATTGTTGACTTCTGGAATTATGGTAGTTTCATCTTCAATAAGAACGCGATTAGAACTAAAAAGTTCAGTTACTAAAGATTGTTGATTTCTGAAATTATGGTAGTTTCATCTTTCACAGGAACGCGATTAGAATTAAAAAGTTCAATTACTGAAGATTGTTGACTTCTGGAATTATGGTAGTTTCATCTTCAATAAGAACGCGATTAGAACTAAAGAGTTTAGTTACTAAAGATTACTGACTTCTAAAATGATGGTACTTCCATCTTTCACAGGAAGGCGATTAGAGGTAACGAGTTCACCCACTAAAGATCACCGATTTCTGTTTAGAACTATCATAGTTCCATTTCCCATACAAACACGATTAGAAATCATGCATTCCCCTACCAAAGATCGCTAACTTTCGATGCATTCATGTCCACAGGATCGAGTTACAGCTTTCCTAGACCCTACCACAGTGCCTTCAGTGTCAGCTGCATAATTCAGCCTTGCATCACAATTTGCATTGGTACACTTTGAAAATGGTAAAAATTCATATCGCTCTTTGTGCTCCGCGCATACTTTCTCACCTATCAAACAAACGGGATACGCAACGGAAAAATGGGGATTAATGTTCTGAGAAATTAAGTACGCAGCTATTCTTCGCGGTTACATTGTCGAGACTGGATGATTAGACGGTTCCGCGAAGTTGCACGCGTGCTCTCGTGCGCGTAATGATAGTTCGCTCGCGAAATCTTCGTGGCTCTCGTCGAACGGTGAAAGGAGGGACACTCGACAGGATTTATCGTAACAAAAATAAATTATTTAATAACGACTGCAGTGGAGTCTTGCTACCTTTCATTGAAATTCCTCGTGTTTGCTTTGGTCACACCAAACACAGGGAAATCCACGCGAAAAGTAGATCATTTTCTAAGGAATTGGGTTGTACCCTTGTTGATTTTGTTTAATCTAGATAAGGTAAGGATTTTTTTTTATTGGAAACTATACCTAAAAATGTTTTAAGACTCCATAAAAAGGATAGTATTATCAAAACATGTTTCTAAAAAAAAATTTATTTAAAAAATGTCGAAATGTCGTCGCTGAATGTATGTTTGTTTCTTCTTACTATTGGCTTCTCCTCGATTCTCCACACTTTGTTTGTGTAATTTTTTACTTTGACTGAAAAATTACCATATGGTTGAATTCGCTATTGTTTTTTCGTCTGACCTTGGAGAAGTTATTGCTATCGATTACAAAACACTATATGTTCTAATAACTTCACAATAAAATAAAATAAAATGAAGTTTTTCCGATAAGTGGGCAATATCACCCCAGTTTACCCTATTCCTCCTTCAACCCCTATTTTGAAGCTCTATTCCCAGAAACAACTTTCTGACTTCCCCTTAAAAAACCAAAAAGCACTGCTCTACTTCACCCCCTTCAATTTTCCACAATTTCCCCAACAATTCCCTTCCCCACCACTCATTTACATCCCCCAAAAAATCGACAAACAGAGCATCCTGTACAACACCGCGCAGATTTCTACGAAAAAGTGAAACTGCTAGTAATCGTGCGCCAAAAGTTTTCAACATAACTGCCTGACTTTCTCCAAGAACGTCCCAATTCCGAAACGAAACAGTTCCGCGAATTTTCGGGCAACGATGACCAAAGCCGCCGTCACCGGTCTCGATTTTCAACAAAATCTCGGGAAATGAAATCTAAAGTCTGATCTGTCAGTGAAAGCGTGTCGCCGGGTTAATCTCCCCCCACCCGCTGGGGGTTAATATTGCTCTACGCATCTCGGAGGCAAGAGTACTTAGAAACGCGAGGCACCGGCGGCTCTCGTTCCGGGAAAAGTGATTTATCGCGCTGGATCGCGCCGGCGCGATGCAACCGTCGCTCGATCGCTGTCCTATCCGCCTCTAATTCATAGATCAACACTCTCGCGCGTTTAACGTGGGCAAACAATGCCTGGGAGTGGCTATGTCAAGGTCGGAATCCCTATTGTCAGCCTCGCGCTTCTCACAGCTATACCACGCAAAGGTGAAATTATGCAAAAGCTGGCGATTATGCAGCGCGGAACTGCGTGTGCGTGCAATTTGCTCAGAAATATCGCTCTGGCGATTTTATGATCGTGAATATTAAAGTGGACGGAGCTATTATTATTATAATTAATTAATATCCTTTACTGGGGGCATGGAGCTCTTAATTACAGACTAGAGACTGGTGGGTTATGGGCTAGGGTTACCACTACATGGTTAATAATAGTAGGGTGGTTTAAAATTAAAGTAGAATGAATTCTTCTGTTATTGAAAAGTGGGACTTCAGACCTTGCGGTTTCTTGAAATGGAGGCCCTATTAGAGAGGATAAACTCTTTATCTGTTTGTCATTGGATGGCTCTTGATGTCTCTGATGAAGAATAGCTTGATTGAGTGTTATTATAAAGCAGTGTTTCCCAACTGTGGGACCCCCAGGGGATCCCCAGGTGTTTTCTGTTAAGTATTTTTAGTTGACGATTCTTAGCACTTATTTATTTTACTATGGTTACATTGCCATACTCTGCTAATGATGTAACACTGATTTCTCTTAAATGAAAGAAAGAAATTGCTGTGTTAAATATATTTAAGTACAAAGATATTTAAATATTAAGTTTAAAAATTAAATATCAGTAGTTGACACTTTTCAGAAGAACAGAAAAAATAAGGTTTTTAGAAGTGACGATCTTTTGGACAAAGTGCAGTTCTCTAACTGTACTTATTTTTTAACAATTAGAGAACTGCACTTTGTTCAAAAGGTCGTCACTTCTAAAAACCTTATTTTTCATGTTTTCCTGAAAAGTGTCAACTACTGGTGCCTTTTCCTAGAATTATATTCTGAAATACCTATTCTTAATGTGTTTTCCTTACCTGATTAAATTTACACAGGTTATTTGAATATTACAAAAGGGGATCGCGACTCATAAAAGGTTGGAGAACACTTTTATGAAGATTGTGGTTGTTGGAATGGTATTTCGAAATGATTCTTTAGAGAAAGTGTTTAAGGATACTTGATAATTACCTTCAGGACAGTCGACGGACCGGCGGGCTTCCGCTCTTCTGCACTCCAGGCCCTCCTCGCCCTTGGGGCATGATGTCAGAGACTCCTCGATGGAATTTTCGCCGAGTATTGCGTTGATCTGAAAATACGTGGCGCTGGACAGTTTCGACCAGGAAACGCGTAACTTCTGCGCAACACTTCCTCCTCGATTAAAGCGTCTATCAACACCTGAAGATTTCTATCGATAGATGCTTTCTGCCTCGTCGAGTATTATCTCAGAGAAGCGAAGAAGCTTTTTTGTTGATACATTCGAGGAGAAAGCTTCGCTACTCTTCGGTAGAATGATCTACTTTGTTCGCATTAGAAAATTATTTACAGGAAAACTTTGTTCCTTCTCATTCATGAAATTTATTCAGTTTTTATTAATCCTAGAACGACACTGTGGTACTTTTAGAATTATTTAACACTCAAATTCGAATATTTCAAAATTCACTTTGCGTTTCTGAAAGATTACTTTGTATTTCTGTTTAGGTAGCTTTAAAGGAGATACTTGCAGCACAAAATTTGCATTTACAATAAAATCGAAATTTAGGCGTGGAAGTTTGATAAATAAATAAATAATATTCTAGCGACTGTTGATAAGTTTGTCGAGGACATTGAGATTTTCTATGGTTGCTAATAACCCCACAGTGACCTTCTAGGATTAATTATTGGACATTTCAAATTTGTGAAGGATGTACGTAAAACTGAAAATTGTTTTGTGTAATAAGAGCCATCAACACATTAGAATACTCCGTTTGCAATCTTTCTCGAGACGGTAATCACGATATCCTCGCGTTCATTAGAATCCCAGGACGCGCGATCGTTCCACAATCTCGCGTTCACGGACGTTCTTCGGTTGCAATTTTTGTTACGCAATAAAGTACCGGTATTTTCAGCGGCGAACCGATTCGGAGTCCTTTGCGGGCTAAACACGTTGCGGTCCTGCGCCATACGCGTTGCAACGCGTCCACTCGAAACTCCAAAATCGTCATTAAGTTTAATTTTATTTTAAAACAGAAAAATACTCCCATTTTAAAATTAGTAATTGTTACAAAAAGAAGAAAGTCCTTCCATGATCCCACTGGAAACTTTCTTTAGGACCACTCGAAATTTAAAAAAAAAGTATACAATATGTTTCTAGGATTTCCACTTTTGCAAATAAACACAACAACTAAACTTATTGAAATTACAATTTCTTCTTTTAATAAATAATCCACCTTGCTACCAAAGTATTATCTTTGTACAAAAGGGTTCTCCTGTATATATAAATAAACCAGAGATATTTTTTTTAATAAAAAGCGCTCACTCTCTTGAATGCCCCAGGTTTCGAGAACATTTTCACCAGTTTCGCCAGCGCGTTTTCTTCCGTGACGCTGCTGACATTTTCCTCGCACCGATGACCGACGAGCAACAGGAGCGAGCAGAGCAGCAGCAGTGCGTAACGTGGACACATCACCGTCGTGGAAACGCGCGCGCGACGCGTCGATGGGAGAAGAAAAAAAAAAGCTCGCGACGCTTCTCACCCTGGATAATTTGAAATCGCGACTGATGGTCAGGTGGACGTAGAAGCGCACCGACGGTTTGAGTTCTGCGGCGTTTTACTTTCTGGAGGGGATATCCTACATTGCTACACGGACATGTGGGATAGTGGTTCGAATCGGAGGCCGTTATGTGCCGAGAAAGCTTTTGCCGCTGCGACGTTTCATCGGGGGGATGTCTTCGAATTTAATGCAGTTCTTATATACGTCCGTGAAACTTCGACTAGAATTGTAATACTATTTCTATGACTTCTGTTTTCGCTCTCCGGATTATCGTATAGTATCATACGAAGTATTTATTAGTTTCTGATTTAGTAATTAATTACAGATTTGGGGGGAGTTGATTTGAAAGTCAGTGCAGTGTTGGAGTAAAATATAAAATTACTTGGAAGGCTTTTAAGATTGCTTTAATTGCAGTATTAAATGAAACGATTATTATGCAATTTCTCTTTTTTGTGAGTGCACAGTCTGTTTTGAATACTAGCATTTGTTATGATTTGTGTTTAAATGTGAAAGGTGAACGCATGTTTCGCGCGAAAAATAATCTAGGGATATTTAATACAACTTTCTAGTAACATGTGTTCGCGAAATGGACGAGATTGCGCGCCAACCGCGTAAACTTAGGTAGGGTACTGGCTCCCTCTGTAACTACTGAAACCTAACCTTACTTTCGTTTCTCAGAATGGGTGAATTGAAATTTATATTTGCTTCTTTTTGCTTTTGTAATGAAAAGGTCATATTAAAATTACATAAAAACACCTCTCGTAGAGCAAAAAATAGTTTGAACAGTTCAAAGTTGGAAGACATAACCTATTTACGGGCACGGTATTTAAAAAAGGGCACTGTAAATGGGACAAAAACATGTATTTTTATTTTAATTAAAAAATATGAAAAATTAACATTTTCAACCAGAGAAAAATGCCTTAATAAAGAGAAAGGTTCAAAACACCGGTATAAATTTTCACCAAGTAAAATTAAGGTAAAAGAACTCAGTAATTAATTCCTTCGTGAGCAAGTCGGCGTCAAAGCATGGTAATGGGGACATCAGGAGACATCTACCGTTTTCTCTGTTTGTATTTGCAAGGATTTGTAAATAACCATAACACTGTTTTCAAAACAGATTTTCGCGTTGCGCCTGCGTGAATGTAAAGGCTGGTTCAGAGACGTCCAGTAATTTAGTCGAGTAGCGAGTGAGTTAGTAATTTATCATTGTTTTCCTAAACGACTCGACTAAATTTTAGTGTCACACACGGTAAACTAGTAAATTACTCGCCACTCGACTAAATTACTGTACATCTCTGAACCAGCCTTAAGAATGATGCACTACACTGATTTACCGACTGCTACAATTCACTTGAATGTAGTCCTCACAGCCATCGTTGTCCAACGTGGCGTGCACAACAGAACCGTGGAAGTTTAACGAAGTCGGTATTTCAGTTCGTGTAACACGATCTTCCATAAGATGTGAAATCTATCCTAATAACTGATCTGTGGTGGGAGATCTCCCCGGAAACTAGGGAATATATCCAAACACAAACGACTGATATCGAATTCGGTATCTTGCACTGACTCTGTGCTCGTGCCAGAAAATGACTTGGATTGGTTGATTCTTATAGAGCTTCTTCGTTTCTATTAGACACAATCAATCCAAGTTATTTTCTGGCATCAGTGGAGTAGTGGTGCGTGCCTGCCAAATTCGCTATTAATTAATCAATCTCTCTCATAAATAATCTCCAACAAAAATTCCCGCCACTTGAAATAAAATCAATATAACAAAATCTCTGTGCGAGCATTTCTACAACTAATATATCCCCCATTCGATCTCCCACGAACTCGCAAATGCTCCGAAAATCACGCCGGGTCGCAAGTTCCAATTCACCCGCCTACTCGATCAGAAAAAAAAACGATATATCCCTAGAAACGTCTCAGTTATATCACGATTCTGCCGCAGATAACAAGCACAGTCCGCCGCCGTTATACATTCAAAATAATTAAAATGCATAATGCCGCGGCCTGCCTAGGCTCGCCCCGCTTCCGTGTCATGAACCGTACGCGTGCACAGCGGTTGTTGTTCGTGCGCGCAGAAAAAAATGTGAAGCAATAATGTAGATTGTAGGAAAATGTCGTGTCGCATATGTATGTAAACATTACGCAATAGAGCGGTTTCCAGGGGAAACATTAGTGGACGGGGCGCCGCGAAATTGTAAACCGTGCTGGCGGATCACGCCGCCGAAGGAAGTGGCGCGGCTCTAATTCGCGGGTTGCAACGGTGCCTCCTCCGTGGGAAGCCAGCGACCGTGTGTTATCACGGCTGGAGATTTTACCCGTGAAATGTCAAAATGGCGTCTTCGCAGGACGCTTGGTATCTGTCGTTGTTAGGGCTAGCAGAAAACTTTCGGACCTCCAGTCCGCCGAATATTAAATCGTGTATACAGTGCTTGCAAGCGGTATTCAATTTTAAGCCGCCTCCGAGGGTCGAGGCGCGTACTCACCTTCAGCTTGGTAACATCCTCCTCACGCACACCAAAAACATCGATTTGGCGCGATCTCACTTAGAACAAGCGGTCAGTCCAAATATTATTCACCTTCCAGCTACTCGCAAGTGGCGTTACTCACTGTTATTTCCCAATAGCATCGCGTACATCGCGTACATTTCTGTACTTCTTTCGATCGCGATCCTAACCTTTCTTCTTATTTTGGTACCGTCGGTAACGTAACTTGAGAAGTGGTTATAGATCTATTCAGTTCGCTGTGTCGGTGAACGGTTTCAGCGACACTCGATCGCGTTCCTCTTTAAGCACGAACTCAGACGAGTGTTTCTAACGCGAATATTATATTTCAGTGGCGACTGAGTCAGAACATAAACACTTTCGACGATGTGAAGTTCGAAGCGGCGAGTGTGGTTGCGGAACTGTACGAGCAGCAGCAGCAACCGAATCTCAGCAAGCCGATATTACGGAAGGCTATAGAACTCTCGCAGCACAATGTTTATTGGCACTGTAGACTTATATTTCAACTCGCGGTAAGTTCTGGATCGCCTGGCTTAACGCCGGTCCTTAAACGATCGTGGATTAATCTTGTACCAACCATTCCAGCAAATACACGCGTCGGAAAAGGACTTCGTCGCCGCTAGTAGCCTGCTCGCGGTGGGCGTCGATTACTCGCATATCAGCAACGCGAGTTACACGCGAGTCCTGTTCCTGCTGAGTCGATGTATGCTTCTGTTGATAGACAAGAAGTTCACGGAAGTCCATCCGCTTTTAAATTCGGCGGGGCATCACGTAGAAAATTGGCAGGGTAGCCCGCACCAAAAGGAATATTTGAAAGTGTATTTTTTGGTACTTCAAGTTTGTCATTACTTAATGGCGGGGCAGGTAAGCAGGGGAATAGTATCTCTCCTTTCGTCGGATGGATCGATGTAGAAGATTAGAAGGCTAATAGTTATCGTTTAACAGGTGAAAAGCGTGAAGCCTTGTTTAAAACAGCTGCAACAGAGTATACAGACGATAATGTCTCCTAGCTGGCCAGCGGACGAAATAGTCACGGGTTCAAATATCGGGGATATGTTCATATGGATGCCAAAGGACCATTTGTACGTGCTAGTTTATTTAGTAACAGTTATGCATTCGATGCAAGCTGGTTACATGGACAAAGCGCAGAAATATACGGACAAAGCATTGACTCAAATTGAGAAACTGAAAAGTAATTACAGCAGGATGGTTTTTTAATTCTCGCGCTGGAGTTTCTATGCGAACTTAACGTTTGCAATTGCACCTTACAGTCGTAGACAACAAACCTATACTCTCGGTTTTTCAACTAATGCTGTTGGAGCACATAGTGATGTGTCGGCTGGTGATGGGGAACAAGAGCGTGGCTCTCGCGGAGATCTCTCAAGCCTGCCAACTCTGCAGGAGGCAGCCAAGGCTACTACAAGGTCACAGGCCGCAACTACATGCTTTGTTAGGATTATACGCGATGTCTATGAATTGCATGGAGGCGGCGGAAGCCCAGTTCACAGCTGCTCTCAGAGTAAGACTATAAATGCTTAAGGGCCTACGCGTATTTTTTCGAAGAGAAAAGTTATGTAAACAATTGCACAGCGATATTTAATTATTACGAATTTCTTCGACTCGACGAAATGCGCGACGGCTTTGAGTCATCTCAACTTTGTTGCCTCCAAAGAAATACACGACTCGTATTCTCCCACAGACATCGCAGGAAAGGGAACTTTGGACCTTCGCGAATTTAAACTTGGCGATAGTGTATCTGAGAACTAAAAGGGACGCAGAATTGGGTGCTTTACTTGAACGGATAAATCCCGAGTCTCTACCATCGCACTCGCATTCGTTGAGAGCGGCGGCGTATTATGTACAGGGACTTCAAGCGTTTTTTGGAGCTAGATACAACGAAGCAAAGTACGAGCCGATAATTTCATCGAACTGTTGTCGATAATTGCGAGTTACTAAATTCCCGAATGCATTCGCAGGAGATATCTACGGGAAACGTTAAAGATGGCGAACTCGGAGGATTTGAACCGACTCACATCGTGTAGCCTTGTACTTCTGGGACACATATTCCTTTCCTTAGGAAATAGCAGGGAGTCTATGAACATGGTCACACCGGCGATGCAGTTAGCTTCTAAGATACCTGATGTACACGTGCAATTATGGGCCACTGCTATACTGAAAGGTACGCAACTGTTCGAGTATATTTTAGAACCGTAACGAGCAACCCGCGGCCGTCTTTTATGCGGCATTTTTATGTGTTCAGAGATTTCATATATATTCTTAGTTGTATGCCAGTGTCCGTCGAGATATACTTGGCTGACTATTATAAGAAACATATAACACCAAAATCGTGGCTATTGAAGTACTGTATTAGATGTAACTGAATTTTTCAAGTGGGAGGTACTAAACTGCGATATTCTGTTGCGCTTAGAATGTGCTTAGAACTAAGCTGTATTTGTTTGTAGCAATGAAATTCTTTCATCGTGCTCCATGGTCCGTTACATTGCAAATCATCTTCAGTTCGGTCGATTCCCTCTATTTATTTTCCGCCCCCGGTGTCGGTGCCCTAAAGATAGCCGCCGATCAATTATTTAGTTTACAAGCGCACTATACAGATCTGTCTTGCTTTGAATTTTGCTATTATTGAATTATATTGGTGTCTTTCTGTTTGCGGCATAACGTGCCGCACTCCGCCGGAGGGTTAAATTACGTAAGGGTAATTTTGGCGGTTTCTTACCCTCTCCTTCCCTCAGTATAAGAATTCATAAGATTTGATATTGCAACCCCCTTCTTACGTAATATTTTTTACATTGAATTTTTTCAGCTATTAAAATTCTTTTAAAGGTTTATATAATTCATTCGACTCGGTTTCGGGAAATTTAAACTAAAACAACTTTTCTGGAGCATTGATAGAGTTTGTATTTATTGAAAATTAAGTTAAAAAATATTACGTAAGACGTTACCTGACTCCCCCCTTCCCGTCTCCCACCCAAAAAAGCCTTATGTAATTTAAGGACGACCCCCTCTTTAGCTCTCCAGCCAGCGATCTGCGGCCCGCAATTGTTTGTTACTTTGTCTCATTCCGTCTTTCAAGCGCTTGATACAACTCCGTTCCTTTTCCCTTTTTTTTTCTCTTTTTGTTTGGGAGAAGCCTGGGCCTCTGCTTTATATTTAAGTATTTAATATTGCAACCCGCGGAGAGTATTAGGCTCCCATTTTTGGCCCACTATGGTAGCTGTTTTCTAAGAAGTTGAACGTCATCATTGAATCCTTGTTGCAGATCTTTACAGAATTTGTGGGGACCCGAATCGCGAGAGCGACGCGTACCAAATGCATTGTACCTTCTCGCAGACGCTGCTGAAAGATCACTTTCAGAGCACGCAAATGGGCGAGCATTCTCTCATACAGTGGACTGACGGCTCTGTGCCTGCCTTACCGAGCAATCCGCCACCTTCCACGTCGCAGGCCATTCTTTAATGACGCCGAAAAATTCCACGGTCTACCTGTCCGAAACAATGTAAAATATTTTGACGGAGCGCAGAGGTGCGCTAGGTTTCTACGATTATTATTGCTTGAATTACAGAATGAGGAAAATAAAACGCGACGATGACGACGGGAAAGAAGACGGGGGAGCGGGTAGAGGGGGGAGGGGGGGCGATGAAATTGTTTGGCACTGGGTATTGACCAATATCCAAACTCGTCTGTTGTTCGTATCCTTTCGGGTCTCTATGAGTCACAGATTTATCATTTGCGAAATTTCATAAAAAGATTTATATATATATATAGGTTTGTACAAACAGTTTATTGTAGTCATATTTTCTACGTCACAGAGAGATACGCAAAAGGTGAACATATGTATAGAACTTTGATATATTTTATTATTTTGTATATTGTAAATTATCTCGAACCTCTTTTTCTTCTTTTCCCACGTAACATATACATCTTCGAACACACGCATGTACACAGATACAGGAGAAAATTTATAAGCCCTATCGCTCAGAGTGCCGAACGAGTCACGTACGAGGATCAGGCGAATTTCTTCATTCGGCAATCTTATATTTAATGTATGCTTTCGTTGTGACAGAATTTAGGAATACTTGTTGCTCGCACATACGTCGAGGGCAGGTCCTAATTTTCTGCGACGAAAATTCAATGTTTCCGGCTTGACTAACTTAATTCTTCTTTTGTATATCTTCGTTGCTCTCTACGAAAAGGAAAAAACGATTTATTTATATGCGACACCCCAGGCATAGAAGATAAAGACCGTAACGTTAATATATTATGTCGTACGTTGACTTTATTCGCATATCTTTCTTGAATGTCTTACTCATACGTCTTTTTAGGTTTACATAACACGTTGGCAAGTACGTCTTCAATTAGGCTTCGACTCGAGACTGATCAGAAATGACAAAATCGCGGTATGATATGGATCGGGAAATACGATACGCGTAAATATTTTGAGGACACGTAACGGGAGTTCAGTTCGAGCGAAATTACGAAAATCTTGTGGGTAAAAATAACACTGGAGTCGATGAAAGCGTTAGATCGATTTTTTTTTAATAGAACATTGATTATAATATATATGTCCAGCGTACTGTGCTCTTCGATGACCAAAGTAGGGGTTTAAAATTCGGGCTGTGGACACAACAGAGATACACTGTGCCGGTGAATGTTCTCTTGTATATTGGACAGATGAAATACTAGGTAAAATAGGTTTGCAGGATGTGTTTGAGAAAGAAATTGCCGTACCTATCGTATGCGTGGTGCGTATCAGTTGATGTGTTTTTATTAAACAATGTATGTATGTAATGTGTAATTAAAATAAACACAACCGTGAGTAGTATTAGATAGAGCAATATATAAAGAAGAAAAATAAAGGGGCCTTAATATGTGGTAAGCTAAGGGGCAAAGATGTTCCGCCTAACTCTTTGCTTTTGTTTAAATTAAGATATTGTACATATTTTAAATAGTAAAGATAATAAAGAGTAAAACAGGAAAATATAAACGAATTATTGTCTGTGAAAATCTTTCGACTTTGTGTAATTAATCTCGGTAGGGTGGATATCCTAATTACTGCCACTTTATTTATTTTACTTAAGGAAAACGTAACGTGTGATGAATAGTCTAAAATAATAATAATAAGAACACTCCCAATTTAATAATACATTTTTTGTACATTATTCTTCACATGTTTCGTTTTTATTAAGGAGGAAAGCTTACCTAGAAATTTTTGAAAAATCGATTTTTAGATTTTTTTGAAATACATCTTGAAAATATTCCCTGAAAGTGTAAAGTCAATTCGACTAAAATTTACAAAGTTACACGCGTATACTCAAAACTTTAAACGCGTTTTCCTCAAAATCATGGTTTCAAAGTCGGTGACACACGTAACTCAAAAATGAATGAACCGATTTACTCGAGGCTTTGTAGGCTTGTTTTATGGTTGAAAATTTTAGCGCTACCGGGAGCTTTTCCTTTTATTTTGTCTAGATTTTTCTTTACACTTGGAAAATGGGCGATTTTTTGCCAAATATCGATGCTTTAATTTTGCACAGCTGCCATTCTGTCTCAAAATAATTTTTCCAAAATTGGGTCCGCATAACAGTTTCTTAGAAAAAATCCCAAGAATCACCTTATTCCTTGATAAGGGTCGCAACCAACGACCGAAACGTCGGAAATATAAAAAATCGCAAAACAGCTTTTATTATTTTTAAATTGACCGAACCAGTGCGCCGAAACTAATTTAATTTTTAATTATCTCATATATACGGTCGAAATTCTAATCAATTTATTTATTTTAAATTGACCGAACCTGTGCGCCGAAACTAATTTAATTTTGAATTATCTCATATATACGGTCGAAATTCTAATCAATTTATTTTTATTCCTAGCGTCTTAAATACGGCTCCCCTTAAGTAAAATAAATCCAGTGGCAGTAATAGAGACACTACCCCAGAGAAAATTACAGTGCTGCAGCCGACATTATTACTTTCCGAGTCTTTTATTTATAGTATTTGTACATATCATTCAACGGTGGAGAACAATGATAAAACCCAAGAGAAATGAGAGTCTTAGGAAACGACACGATTACGTAATAACTTAGTCATTGTAGAAAGTGATTATCACTATTTAAAATAATTCATAGTTTAATCTTTACCTTACTTACATTTCACGTTATAACAAAATTATTTATACAGAAATCGCTACGTTTATCAGGTACACGAATTCTACTGCCTGTACCAAATTTGCGCTGTTTTCATACGTTTCACCTTCTTCTGTAACTGAAGCACGCCGTACAATAACGCTTCCGCTGTTGGGGGACATCCTGAAACATTTTCGTAAATATAGATGCACAGCCAAGAGCTTTCCAACGAATCTATAACAAATATAAAGAACCGACGAACTTACCAGGCACGTATATGTCCACTGGTATGATTCTATCGCAGCCCCTAACAACAGAATAACTGTAATGATAGTAACCACCGCCATTCGCGCAGCTTCCCATGGAAATGACCCATCGCGGCTCGGGCATCTGATCGTATATTCTCCTCAACGCTGGAGCCATTTTGTTCGTCAGAGTACCAGCGACTATGATCACGTCGGATTGCCTAGGCGATGCTCTGAACACCACTCCGAATCTGTCCATATCGTATCTGGGCGCTGCGATGTGCATCATTTCGACGGCGCAGCAAGCCAGGCCGAACGTCATTGGCCAAATCGACCCCTTGCGACCCCAATTCAGAAGATCGTCCAATCGTGCCACTGCGTATTCACCTATGCTACTGGTGTTTTGGAAGGGGCTGTAAGGTTTCCTCTTAACTTTCTCCGGTACAGAAGCCCCCGTGGCCATGTTTTTGGCCTGAGTCGCAGCGGGGCATCCCGTCAGCGCGACGTTGTTGCGCACCAGGGACGCTAAGCCCTGGTTGACGGTGGCTGGAAATTGAAACGTTCATTCATCTTAACCTCTCTAAAAGAGGAATATTCGCTCCAACGAATCTGGCAATAAAAATACTCCCATCGTAACGCTACATTCGGTTTCCTAATATTTTTTCGCTACCTTCTAGTACGGAACAGCTAACGTACATTCATGATAATATTCATTCAGTGTGCAGTAAAGAAAACGTATTGCCTTCGGTATTATCTAAGTTCCGTTTAACCCGCGAGGTTATGAAACATTTTGCGACGAAAATGATGCGATGGTTCGCAATAAAGGCCGGAATGGTGGAATTAATTTGGCTGATTTGGTTGCCGCGTCTTATGCAATAGAAACTGTTAGATAGAATTAGGCACAAAATAGATTTACAGGCAGACATGCACGGAATGTGTCTGTGTACTCGGAATGGGTTTCGTTGGGTTGAATTTACAGCTGTTATGTTTTATTTAATCGTTGGTCGGCGCGGTGGATGGAAGTATTTAATAGTATTGGAGATTAATCGTGAAGAAACTTACGCGAAAACATGATAGAGCGAAACATTTTCAATCCGACGACACACTCACGTCACCACGGAGTTGTCTGCTGCACTGCGCGTCTGCGCTTCGGTGCATCGGATTTGGATAGTGTTTACAATATGCAACATTGCTTATATTGGCTTTGTATTTTAGGAACACATACTTCTGCTACACGAGCGGATAACTATTAGTGAATCGTTCTATAAAAGAATTTCTTATTATTTTCAGTTATTTATACTTCTCTTTCGACATTACCCTCGTTTCGTCTTGCAACTTTCAGTGGCGCGAGCTTTTGAAAAATGTCCCTTTAATACTCGAACGGCGGATGGCTCGAGTGATTGCAGGGGAGTTGGTGGCTGGGCCCGCTTTCTGGGTCCTAGTATCGCTCCCACTAGGTTATATGCATTTTAGATTTAGTTTTTTTTGTTAAAGCAATTCGTATTGTCGATAACTGAAGCTTTCTCTATTAATATTTACTTATATTTACTATTGTATTCATGGCAGGGCCGGCGTAAACTTTTGCGGGGCCATTTTTATACTTTTACGCCGCCGGGGCATCCCCTCGTTGGGCGTTGCGATTATTTATTATTATAGCACAATATTCAGAGTAACTCAGTTATAATTAACACAACACAATATAACTCTTGGAAGGAATAGGTTGTATAAGAGGTTAAAGTATAAGATCTCGGTATAAGATTGATGGCAAATCGATATTTGCACCGAGACCGACCGTCTTCTCTCTTCGGAAGCGAGTACCAGTTGGCAATGTACTTCAGTACACTCGGTGCTCGCAAAATTATGTACTTCAAAATTTTGTAATAATAAGTATCTATACATAAGGCCCCGAGAAATTTACGATGAGTTTCCTGTGGACCGCGGGGCCTTTTAAAAAAATTTTACAATAATAAATATCTATGCACGGGGCCTCGAAAATTTTTCGATGAGCTTCTCGTGGTACCGCGGGGCCTTCTAAAGAGACTTTATAATAATAAATATCTATGCGCGCAGGGCCGGCTTTAAAAATATCAATAAAAAAATTGACATACAGATTTGAAAGATTCTTCCAAATCACTCTTTCAAGAAAATAGCAATCTGCAGGCGTTTGGAAGGCGGGAATGAATAAATGCGACGGTCATTTCTTCGTAGAATGTTTTTATTGGCTCAGTTCCTGTTTTATACAAAACATCTAACAAACATAGATGCGTTCCGCTGACACTTTAAAACTTCGCCTCACGAAAGCGACTAAACTATCGAACTTCGCGGATTCTAGTCTCGCGGTTCCCAAAGGGCGCGCTAAAGTACAATGCGTTACTGACGTTTTTTTTTTTATTCATTATTTGTTTTTGCCTCAACAGTGCTCGAATGTCGACGTGTCTAATCGTAAACACTATAGCCTATAGTCACGGTGGGTGGTCGTTAAAAAGTTAGAACGTAAGAAAGTGTCTCGGTGAACGACTGCGCTACTTCAGCGGCGGACGGGGACGCGTCAGCTAGGCCGTGGAAACAAACCTTTCTATCGCGTGGCTCGTGAACAGTTCGCTATATACAAAAACGGTCCCTAAAATTTGTCGCATGTCAACCGAGCCGTACATCTTCCCATTCCCCCCCTCCCCCCCCCCCCTCCTTCACCCTCGATCGAGCGGCAGAACAAATGTGTCGTTACGTTTCGACGTTGCGCGGTGCTTCATTGAACGAAAGTATTTTGCGGTCAACAAACTCGTTGAATCGTAGGCGCGTGTGAAAACTGCGTGCATGTCTGTTACGTTTATAATCGTGGAGGCATTCGTAGAGATCTAATTTAGCAAAAAGTTTCGTTTAACCCATAAACATCTAGGTAACATTAAGTAACAACTTATACCTCAGCAACAACAACGGGATCACTTTACATCCCAGTTCCCGTCGAGTCGGTCATCCGAGCGGCCTTCGTTACCAACAGCAGCTGCTCTAAATACAAACGTCCGTTGCCTCTCGTTCCGCGACGGTCCGCGAACGCGCGCATGAGCCCCGCTACGCGACTTCCCCGCAAACAATTAACGCGCGCGCTTCTCGTCGTGCTCGTCGGATCTCTTAAATTTTTATTGGAATCACAACGAGGAGTTTGAAAGTTAGTTAAGTATTCGATAAGAAGGTAGAGATAGAAATACGTGGATCAGTGTGTTCAATGTTACTGTACCATGTAATGGAAGATAGATATATTCGCTTCACCGAATTGGAAATTTTGTGCCGTTCCTTTCCCCAAGCAGATCGAATTGCAAGGAAGTCGGGGACAATCGATCGTGTGCTACCGATCCCAGGAGCTTACGGTCTACGATGCCGAAGGTATCCGACTAATCTACTAAAAAATGCGATCATTAAGGATGATACTCTAAACTGTTTACTATAGAACGTTGTCTAAAATTTGTAATGACTCAATTTTACTTTGTGCGCCGTTTCTTTGTTCCTGTTCGTCGATGCTCTTCCCGGCGTGATATCTCCAAAAAGAAACACTTCAATCGTAGCCACCCTCCCGACCACTTTCAGCATTCTTATGGTTCCCGTGAGCCTTCCGGTGCGCGCGTTTCGCCCACGCGAATGATACTCGCGCGAAATCTAGTCGAGAGATCGGCTTTCGCGAGCAAGCCACGGAAACCGCGTCGAAATTCATGGATAAGGAGTTAACTCGAGGAAAATCTTTCGTCAATATCCCGTTTCGCGGCAAGATACACGGACAAAAGTCTGGCTGGCGATAAATACTCGTAGTTGGTATTACTTCGCGACTTCCGGTCGCAGGTTCGACAGAATCGCGGCGCAGCGCCATCTATCAGAGACGCCAGCAACCTTTACGATTCTAACAGAGACGGTACATATTTCGTAAATTGAGCAAGTTTTCATCGAACCTTGATATTACAAATTCCAATTGATATAGAAATTTTCTCGTTCGGACCTTTGGATAACACGGGGATGAGGGATGGCGTCAGAGAAGGTGATCGTTGAAAGAAAGAGACATTAATAAGTAAAAGGAAACATAACCTTACTGTAACACCCATTTCCCTTTCCACGTTCCCTTCGAACTCAATTCCCAATTAGCCTCCTTTTACTCGCCTATTGGAACGAACTTAAAATAACAAATACGACTCCTGTTAGACGGAGTATCACGAACCAAATTGTCTGCAACATTCGTTTCGTAGCGAGTATCACTGGCGTAGACGAATGTTTCTACGGTAGCGTGTGAAACGAAAGTGAAACGTCAAGCGGCTAATGATTAAGTCTGCGTAGCTCCATGGCCGCGATGTCGTCCACGGATATAAGCTTCTCTATGGGAATGCAGGAGAGTTCGCCGCCGACGCAGGACTGCGGCTGCTGCCACCTGGCTTCCCTCTCGGCCTCTTTCGCCTTCAGCTCCGCCTCCCTCGCTCTGCGCTCCTTCAGCTTCAGCGAGAAGATAGCTACGGACCTGGCCCTCTTCATCAGGCTCTGTTTCACCCTGGTTTTCTTCGCCTCCCGGTCTTCCTTCGCCGGCTTCTCCTCCTCCTGGCTAGAGATCGTCTTGCTGGAGTCCGAAAGCCCGCCCGAGTCCCTCTCCCTCTCCCTCTCCCTCTCCCTCTCTCTTTCGGCATTATGAGCCAACTGTTGCTGAGACTTGTATTCCTGCGTGTCACGCTGGTGCTGCAGATATTGCTGCTTCTCGGCTTTGTCCCGCTCCTTCTCTTTCTCACGCTCCTTCTCCACTTTCTCCCGCTCCTTCTCGGCTTTCTCCCGTTCCTTCTCCCTCTCTGGGGAGAAGCGGAACTTTTGGTTCCTGTGGGCCATTGTCCACGGTGGAGCCGATCTTAAAAGGGAATTCCTAATGCATCTGGGTTTCGTTTCGCAGAGGTGTGGCGAAAAGAGAAAAGACAGACGGATATGTAAGGATCGTCGATGAATTCTTACGTAAAACACTTACCTGAGGAGATCGCTGTCCGAAGACGAGGCAAGTTCTTTGGAGACGATACAGTCGGTGGACCTGTGAAGTTGAGGCAGCTCGTCGCCGCTTCCGCCTACCGTGCCGGCTCCGCTGATCTCGGAGTCGCTGGACTTCCGACCGCCCGGCTCGAGGCCTAATTTTCGGACCCAGTCCACGCCCCCGTGGGGCCCGATAGTCAGGTGGTGGCTGTAGTGATCCGTTCCGCCCGACGCTTCCGGCTCGGTCGGTAACCACTCGGGGTCTGTCGGTAACCACTCCCGCTCGGTCGGTAACCACACCCTCGGGCGTCTCCCTATGAGCACCGCGTACGGCTTTATTATTCCCGCCCGTTTATCGAAGACGCTGCGTGCGCGTATAACGAATTGAAGAAAAGAAGCTGGCGTACGAGCAGCACAATTAATAATATTCATTATGCGAAAAGAGAAAAAGGAACATGTAGTCGAACCTCGTTCTCCGCCAGGGATGGAGCACCTAGGGGAATTGTGTATGTCGCGAATGCTGCCCACGTTAGTTTCAGCCAGGAAAGGTGTACCTATGTCGCTGCTGCTGGCACTGCCCGGCGTGTGATCCGCCGACGGTGTTTCCGCGATTCTTGGCACGGACCCAATACTGGGCGTCGGAGGGCCGCTCGGCGTCTGGGTGGTGGACCCCAGGGTCGGTGTGTCCGGGACACTGGGGGATGTCGCGTCTCCGGTACGATCGGATAGCAGTTGTTGCTCTTCGCTTTCACCGTCTGCTGGACTCACCACGAATCTCCCTGAGTTCGAGCGAAATTAATAGATGGTAGGAGGGAGGATGAGATAGCGGGGGCGTGCTTTTCAGTCGAGTAAGGAAATGATGAAATGTTTCGAAATTTATGCGGTTCCACGGTCATGTGACATTTGTGATCCTTGAATAGTGGTATGCTTTGGCCTCAACATTTGCTTCTTCTGAATAACGTTTGTGGAATTCGAGGAATTGAAAGAATTTAAAGAATTCAAAGAATTCAGAGAAATCAAAGAATTCAGTGATCTCTGTAAATTCTGGGAATTTAAGGACCCACTTACGATTAGACTTGCTACCATCACTCTCTAAACCTCATAAAGATGGAGCTCCGCAGATATGACAATTTGCCGTTGGAGAACCAACCGTGGAAGACACTAACAAGGGGGCCGCATAGGTTATGTAATCGGTTCTGGAATGAGACTGGGTGGACATTGTAGTGCACACCTAGTGTTAAAAAACCGTAAAGGGGTTTTGCAAAATGGGCCTTCGTTTTCGAGAAATTTGAGTTCAAAATTTTGCGGGACAGTAGTATTTCAGTTGCCCAAACATTCTTACCAAGCACCAGGAATCGAACCGAAGAGACCTCCAGCACCGTAGCCGAACGCCTTATTATCGCAGCTACGACCATTGCTTGGTAAGAATGTTTACGCAACTGAAATTCTACTGTCCCGCAAAACTTTGAACTCAAATTTCTCGAAAACGAAGGCCCATTTTGCAAAACCCCTTTACGGTTTTTTAACACTAGGTGTGCACTACAATGTCCACCCAGTCTCATTCCAGAACCGATTACATAACCTATGCGGCCCCCTTGTAAGTAGCCAAGAACTGGCTTACAAGGCCAGATCGGGGCATATGCCACGGTAAATCACTCACCTATCACTGTTGCCGGTTGTTGCTCCGGCGACGGAGTGGAGGAGAGCCTCCTCACCGCCTCTCTCCTCAAGAACTCAACCTTGGCCATTTCGGTGGCCACCCAGTGCGGGATGTCAGGGATCGCGCAGATTATAATGAATCGAATCGCCAGCATGATGTGTTCCAGGGCGACTATCAGTAGAATCGTTTGGGTGGCTGACATCTCAGGGAACATTCTCTGCACCTGCCCGCTGAGTCCTATCAGCGCGCAATTCACTAATATCGCGACCAACCCCATCGCTTCCATGGCGTTCTGGCACAACAATACGATTTGGGTGAATGATCTTTGCGGGAACTACAAAGTTGTAGGAGTCCTTAGAAGAACCCAAGGGACTTGCGCCACGCTCGTGACTTCGTTACTCACTTGCCAAGTCCCTATGTTGGAGACCCTTCGGCCAAAAGGCCTCTGGAGGACGAAGCAAAGCTTGAAAGCGTCACCGCGGAGCTCGAGGAGATTACCAAGTAAAGCCGCCATGGCAGCCAAGGGGAATGCCGAAGAGAACAGGCAGACGTAGCCCAATTGCGACAGCATCTCCAGATGCTCTGAAAACGCCCCGTCGTACTGCGAACGAATACAGACCCGCGCGTGAAATTTCACGCGTACCTCTTTGCAATGTTCTTGTGATTATTTAGGATTAGTCGTTCTTAAGGTAGATTCATATTGTACGGGGGACATCGTAGCGGCTCTCTACCATGTGTATATGGTGTATCTAGCGTGGGTGGTGCGGGGGTTATACTATGCTCGTTAAACAAAAGATAAGAAGCTAGCGCTCGATGTGAAATCAGCTTGCCAAGCCGTGATTCGTGGATTCAACCCTTTCAGTTATCATGATGCTACTATTTGTCTTTTTTAACTCTTCGACTGGCGTGGGCGTGTTCCCACGTCGAGGCAGTGTTCTTGGGAGTATAGAAAAGACTGACACGTGCAACATCGTTCCTTTGGGAAAAGGATACCTTTAGTCGGTGTCTTGTGTGCTATTTAAGGTCATTTGAGAATATTGGACCTAGAAGTGCGGAAATAAGTTTAGCAATGCTTTGATAAGAATATATGAAGAACCTCCAAGGGTGAAATCATATTACCAGTCGAAGAGTTAATCTCATTTTATCTCCTGCTCTAAAACGAATCAGTCAAATTGAAGGGACAATTTTAGAGACTGCACCGTGTGCTATTAATACTGAACCGTCGATTGTATGCACAGGGTGTGAAGAAAGTAACGATTTTTGTAGATGAATTTACGCTTTTGGTGCAATGATCTTTTTGCTGAATTTCTGCTGATTTAGAAGCGTGCAGTGAACTGTGAAACCCATGGCTTTTATGCTTTTTGACACTCTGCATATGGCATATTCGTGTTAATTGGTACATCGGCTAGTAATTGAAAGGGTCAAGTACGTAATGATAGGATGAACATTACCTTTTTGCTCGATATCTGCGCGTCGTCGATGGAATCGTTGGAAAATGGGGAAAGAAATCATTAAAATTCTGCAAAAATAACCGATCATACAACACTGGACAACATCGATTAGCTGCTTCGTCCGTGTACGGACGGGCGTTATGTCCTCGACGCGTATTCGCGAGGCATATGGGTTCTCGGGTGAAACCAAAGAAAATATACTGTACGCTCAAGCTAGTGGAGATATTAAGGAGAACACGAGGAAGGGGTAATAATGTGGTGACAATGTTTGAACAGGCAGCGTTAATGATTCTCATCAAAATCGTACCAAATCTAATAATTTTGTATTAGTAAAACTATCAAATGCAAGTTTTACATCTCTCATTTCTTCTTTTAATAAAGAATATTGTGCTTTCACAAATTTGTAATAAAGTAAAATAATAGATTTCGCAAATAGCAAACTAGAATAATAGGTTTCTAAAATAGTAAACTAAAATAATAGATTTCTAAATACTGAACTCAAATAAAAAATTTCTGAAACAATAAACTAAAATAATAGACTTCTCAAATAGTAAACTAAAATAATAGACTTCCCAAATAGTAAACTAAAATAATAGATTTCTCAAATGTTGAACTCAAATAATAGATTTCCCAAATAGTAACCTAAAATAATAGATTTCTCAAACAGTAAACTATTATAATATATTCTTCAAACAATAATACATTAAAATAATAAATTTCTCAAATTTTAAAAAAAAATTTAACAACTAATAGCAATCCTCTCCAACAGGTGCAATCGCAAAGCAGAATGTCTCCCCTCAAATCCACGTCTACTGTATCGCTAACGCTGCCAGTTCTGCGCGTGACTGCGTAGTGCATCGTAAATGAAAGAAAATTAGCTAAGTCTAGACCAAACCTTGAACGTAACGTCACTAAGTAGAGAATTAGTGGGATGCCCTACTCTGTAGAGGGAACTTTCCAGCTCAGCTTGGCTGACGTTCCTCGGTTGCTTGCTCTTCCCTGTCTCGACCCGTTCGCCCTTGTCATCAGGCTCCTTCTTGTTCTCGTCAGCCTCGTCGCCCGGCGGAGGCCTCGCCTCGCTCGGGCTCAGAGCGCCGAACAGCTCGAAGCTTAAACGCGCCAGTCTCAGCTGCTCGATCAGATAGGGCACCGCGGACTCTTTCAGGTTGCCGATCACCTGGCGGGCTATCAGCAACGCGGCGAGTTGCTAAAACGATAGCGGAGAATATCACTAGGATTTTTAGCCACGCCGAAGGACCGTTCTTGACACGAATACACATCATCGTCACGTTTCAATACACTTTGAAGCAGTGCGCAAGTGTACCGAGCAATAGTGAGATATGTAGGAGAAGTTGGAGGTTCTTTGTAGCGAAGTATTGAATAGTAGTGTTCGGAATGCGCAGTGAGGGACGTCACTACTGCTTGGTACACCTGTAGATGCAGGGTAGAGTGGGGTTGCAAGTCCTGTTCTTCATATTAACCTATGTTAAATTTAGTAATATTAATCTAGAGATATACGGAGCTATTTTGTATAAAGTACAACTATTATGCTTCACTTTTACAAAGTTGTGGGTTAGTAGTGTTATTTTTTGTTGAGTTATATCACAAAATGTGGGTCAATTCAATGGCTTGGGGGTAAAAAGTTCTTAATATTTTCTAACCAGCTTTTCGTTTGACATAAAGCGGAATAAATAAAAAACTGTTTTGAAATCAACAAATATTCAGTAAAATAAAGTAATAATGTTATCGACCGTATTTTTAGAATAAAAGAAGAGTGATTTCGGCGCGTTAGTTGGGTCAGTGTAGACTGTTAAAAAGTTAGTTTGCAATTTTTTTTTATTTTAAAAAAAATTGCAAACTAGCTTTTTAACAGTTTACACTGACCGAACTAACGCGTCGAAATCACTCTTGTTGTAAATATTCAGTAAACCAATTTTTTTGGTATACAATATTGAAAGAAAATACTACGGAAACCTTTTTTCAAACAAAAGAATAAAAATACGGGAGACAGATTCAGCTTGAATAAAAAATTTCAGAATAATCTTGGCTCAACATAAAGATATAACTCTATTTTTAAGCAGTGTGGCCTTATTTCTTAAATTCAAATTATTTTAATATATAATAACAGAAAAAAAGATAGATAATTTAGGACTTTACTAATTGGTTTGCTTCAAGAAATACAACCACTCTTTTCAGTATTTTAACATGACTTCTTTAACAAAACATAAAAATGTAAGTCAAAAATATAAATAAGGCACTTTTTGCTGCATTGGTACCTCTATAGTTTCGAAAATATTATCATTCAGAAATAAACAATGTCATGTACACGTTACTAAAGGAACATACAATTTTATCGTATTCACCTTATACGGTGTTAAAGTGTGCTTTATTTCGAATAACACAATAAAAACGACGTACTTTATTCGCTTCTTGATTTACATAACGACAAAGGCATCATACGACCCGCACCAAAATCCCAAAACGACTGGAGATTTTGTGGCCCTCCCCATTACCCTTGCCATCAACATAGTTATGCTGAAATATCCAATCGATTGTTTACGAATGGAGATCTTGCATTCGGGATTTTTATCCCCACTCTACCCTATTTATAAGTTATTCTGCTTCCGAGAGAATTTTATAATAAGAAGTAGAATATTGTACATAGTAATCAAAGAGTAGGAAGTCTGTAACGGGTGGTGTAAATATATCGCAATTATGATTTCATAGAACATATTATACAGATATTATTTAATTCGAGCCCTTGTTACTCCGTGTCTCTGAAAATCGTCTTAGTTTACATTTCGTCGTGGCTCTTTGAAGCTCGCCTTTGGAAACTTGTCGATTTCCGTTTAGCTAATTTGCCTCTGCCAATATTACACTTATTTTAGTAATCGATGGTGCCAAGGTTTCGCTAACAACTGGTCTAACGTTTTCCTTGAGAATTCTAATCGGAGCACTAACTAACAGGAGAAGTAGATGAGAGTCTTCAAGAACAGTTAATCTATCGAATAGTCAAATGGGAATCTAATACCAATGGATAGCCTGTCTAACAGTGATTCTTAGAGAAGAATTTCGAGATAGATAGAAGAGAAAAATAGGAAAGAAACGGGAAGTAAAGGGGTCCTTACCTCTTTCAGCCTCTCTTGATCTTGTAGGTAGAAGGCGATGTAAAATAGCGATAGGAAGGAGTTTACAAACTGAAACTGAAATACATAGTCCCTTCTGTATACTCTCTATCTGTCGTGGCGGATTAAAACACACACACGCTACAACGCACAGGATGCAACGGAGATTGGCGGATAAACTCACGAATTATAAACGTTGCACGAAGAATCGACAAGCGCAAGCAGAAAGTAATTCTTCGCAGAGAATAGAATTTCCATGCAGCGACAGAGACAGCCAGAGCAGACACTTTTTACACGATAATTGAAAGAAAGAAGCGTTAGAGCTCTAATGTAATAATTACACATATTTAAAGGTCCACCTCTAAATGAACGACCACACTTTTGCATTTACAGATCGCGGCTAACAGACTATATATATATATATATATATAATAAAAACGAGTGGCATGCATCGCAACGCAATGAAAGTAACTCGAAACACTCTGATAAAAATTCTCTGTAACACGATGGCTGAAAAGCATTGGCAATATGAATGTTGAATTAATTGAAAGAGGAGAGGCGAACGCGCGCTCTCATGATTTGATTAGAGGAGGACACGTGAGAACAGCTAGAACAGCACAAATAATCTATTCGTTGAAAATGGACAGTTTCTTCTTATTACCAGTGCCACCTTGTAGATCAGATGATTCTCGTACTCGGTGTCTAGCCGATAGTTTTCTGCGTCCAACACACAAAAATCACAAATACTATCTACTGTAACATGACTGCTCTCCAGTGTTTAAAAAAATTAATAGAAATTAAATGAAAGAGAAGTAGAAGAAGGGAGGAAAGAAGAAGTGGGGGGAACAGATAAGATGTCTCTAGAGTATCTCTCGATCGTACGTGTGTATTCTTGTATCAGGGATGAGGGGGTGGGTTGAAAAACATTCGCCTGTTGAGCAAGATCCGTTCGAGTTACGTAATGTTAAATCAGGGATGTAGTTCTCAGTTACACTCTAGTAGAAGCTAAGCCGTGAAAAGATTCAAGAAAGTATATGCTAGGCTCTTGGATACTAAATAGACGTGCAGAGTGTCTCGGTGAATACACAGATGTTGATGCGAAGAATTCGTAGGCATCGGTCGCATCGTATCTCGAATTCGCATGTAGGGCGGGATCGATTGTCGAGAGAGATGGTTGAGGCTATGGGAAAACCGACGGAGCCGCTGCTCCCCGCCTGTATACGTACCCATGTCGTTCAGCCACACGGCGACCTTAAAGTAAGCTTCGTCCATTAACGCTATCACCACGGCGAGTAAAACTTTTGGCACGTAACTCAGCCAGAAACCGTATCCACCGGACTCCAGGCGGGCGTCCCACCAATCCTGCGAAGATTTCACGGATGTTCACTGTGATTATTCTTTTTTAGGTTTAGCTACTGTTAAGTGGGGCGAGTTTAAGAGGGTTGGTCGGGTGACACCGTTGGGAAGTTTTGAGTTTATGTTGGAGATAGGATGGAGGTAGTAGGACGTGTTCTAGATTGTTATCGGGAATGCAGAAATGTTGGGATATAGGAGAGGGAAGAATGTGGTAGGTACTATGTACGTGCTTATTAAATGGGGTATTACGTCCTCTTGAAGAACGTATCGCTATGGTTTCGGGGGAAATGTGTTATTACGTCATCGAGAAAAATGCGCTGCTATATTTTCGAGGGAAACGTATTGTAATGTTTTCTAGGGAAATGCATTACTACGTTTTCGACGGGAAAAGTTTGATTATGGCTTCGAGTATAACGCAATGCTATATTTTCGAGGGAAACGTATTACTATGTTTTGGAGAAAAACGCGATGATATATTTTTAGGGAAACGTATCACTATTTTTTCAAGGGAAATGCCATGCTATATATTCGAGGGAAACGTATTGAAATGTTTTCTAGGGAAATGCATTATTACGTTTTCGACGGGAAAAGTTTGATTATGGTTTCGAGTATAACGCAATGCTATATTTTCGAGGGAAACGGATTACTACGTTTTGGAGAAAAACGCAATGCTATATTTTTAGGGAAACGTATCACTACGTTTTGGAGAAAAACGCGATGCTATATTTTCGAGGAAAGGTATCACTACTTTTTCGAGGGAAACGAATCACTACGTTTTGGAGAAAAATGCGCTGCTATATTTCTGAAGAAAATATATCATTAGGTACGTTTTCGGGAAAAACGTGATGCTATATTTTTGGGGAAACGTATAACTATTTTTTCAAGGGAAATGCCATGCTATATTTTCGAGGGAAACGTATAACTATTTTTTCAAGGGAAATGCCATGCTATATTTTCGAGGGAAACGTATTACTACGTTTTGGAGGAAAACGCGATGCTATATTTTTAGGGAAACGTACCACTACGTTTTGGAGAAAAACGCGATGCTGTATTTCTGAGAGAAATATATTATTACGTTTTCGGGAAAAACGCGATGCTAAATTTCGGGGAAACGTATCACTACTTTTTCGATGGAAACAAATCACTACGTTTTGGAGAAAAATGCGATGCTATATTTCTGAAAAAAATATATCATTAGGTACGTTTTCGGGAAAAACGTGATGCTATATTTTCGGGGAAACGTATAACTATTTTTTCAAGGGAAATGCCATGCTATATTTTCGAGGGAAACGTATAACTATTTTTTCAAGGGAAATGCCATGCTATATTTTCGAGGGAAACGTATTACTACGTTTTGGAGAAAAACGCGATGCTATATTTTTAGGGAAACGTACCACTACGTTTTGGAGAAAAACGCGATGCTATATTTTCGAGGAAAGATATCACTACTTTTTCGAGGGAAACGAATCAATACGTTTTGGAGAAAAACGCGATGCTATATTTTCGAGGGAAACGTATCACTACTTTTTCGAGGGAAATGCCATGCTATATTTTCGAGGGAGACGCATCATAACGTTATCTAGAAAAACGCGATGCTATATTCTCGAAAAAACGTATCACTACTTTTTCGAGGGAAACGAATCACTACGTTTTGGAGAAAAACGCGATGCTGTATTTCTGAGAGAAATATATTATTACGTTTTCGGGAAAAACGCGATGCTAAATTTCGGGGAAACGTATCACTACTTTTTCGAGGGAAACAAATCACTACGTTTTGGAGAAAAACGCGATGCTATATTTTTAGGAAAACGTATCACTACTTTTTCAAGGGAAATGTCATGCTATATTTTCGAGGAAAACGTATCACTACTTTCTCGATTGAAACAAATCACTACGTTGTGGAGAAAACCGCGATGCTGTATTTTCGAGGGAAACGTATCACTACGTATTCGAGAAAAACGTGTTACCACATTTTCAAGAGAAATATATCTCTGTGATTAATATAGCACTGCTGCAGCTCCAAAACACGTATTACTATGCACTCTACGATCACGATACAACGCAGTTGGCGTCTTCTGCTTGAACAGACCCAACAAGAAATGAAGATATCCAGAAACCGATTGAAAACCTTCCGATTTGACAAAAAATCACACCACGGAATACGAAAGTAGTGGGGTATCCTATTGAATTGAATTTCACCGGCCGCGAACTTTTCCACGAGTAAAACCATCTATAACTTCGCCGGCGTGGCGACAAATCGATCGAGGACCAGCTGGCCTCTATTCAACGAGCCCCGATCGCCCAAAAACTCCAGGCCTTTTTGCATGCGATTACCCGAGTGTCGCTTGTTTCCCCCGCGGCCACGCAAAAACACCGTTTCGCGTATCAGAGCTAAATCGTCCTGGCCGCTTTCCCTCGCGACTCGGCTTTCCCAGGGAATTTCGAGAATGCGATCTCAGGCACGCTGCCAAGCTCGTAATTCAACCGGAATGTTTTTTCTTCGCACCTAAACCTTGAATAATCTAACGTCCGAAGGAAGCCGGCAACCCAACCCGAGTCGCCATTTAAATTCATGGAATAAACTCGCCGAACAAATCGCGCCGGTTTTTAGAATAAACAGCGGGGCGTCACCTGTATCTGGAAGCTCAGGATCATCACGATGAAAACGAAGAATAAGCACGCCGCGATGACGGGGACGCTCACGAAGTACCGGAACATGTTTCTCTTCCATCTGGGATATGTTGGCTCCAGTGTCCCTGTCACGGGCGAGATTTCCAACGTTCCCTGGATCAGACAAATCGCAATTACGAAAATGAAGCCAGGCAGGCGGTCTTCTTTTCAGCAGCTGATTTACCAGATGTGTCCCGTTATTCAGACACCTCGCGATTTAGTGTTACTGACCCCATGCAAAGGCTATGCAAATTATTGTTAGGTAACACCTACTTTGGCATTCTCGACTTCATTCCCGGTTCCGTCTCTAGATTCAAGAGCAGAGGGTATGGAGCACTTCTGGAGAGAGATATTTAGTCTTTCAAGCGATACGGACAATCCTCTCTCTCTTTCTGGGTACTGCATAACGCAGGCGCTAGGCGCGCTAATTGTCAATACTGTTTGTAGTTTCTATGTTCCTTGCTTTGTATTCCTAAGGGGTTTGTCCGTTTATACAGTGTGTTCGGCAATGAAGAAGTAGAAATTTAAATGGGTTAAAATAAGACGAAGTGCAGCGGAAGCTTCTATTTTTAGTTATTTATGTTTGGAAGGGTCAGGAACGCTTGAAGAATGGTAATTTGGGAATCAGTGGTGCGTGTAAAATGAAATTACGTATTTATAGTTTATATTGTACTCGAATGTAATTATTAACCACGAATATCTAAAGAACTAAGCCTCCACCGCTATTACTGGACATTCTACTCTTTTGGCCGAAAAATTCGCTACTTTTCGTTGATTTTTTTTATAATGAAATACACATTTAATGTTTTCGAAATTCGGGGGGTATATTGTATCACTCTTGAAATACAAGGATAAATTTTTGTTGTTTTTTTATTTTACTTGTTTACTTAAATATTTCGCAGTGAAGTTGGCGTTTTCAGAATTTAACCCCTTGCTGGCGGTTGAAATTTCGGACGACTGCATCATCGGAAATAAAAAAACCAAAAATATTTTTAATTTGCAGGAGTATAGCTATCTCGCTAACCCAAAATATCTTAAGATTCTTAACATTTTCCCACATTTTATATCAATTAAATATAGAAAAGAAGTGTCACTTTCGGTACATTCAACTTTTGAATAATTTTGCTCCAAAATTGTTCTTTCGTGGAAAGCGAGATAACCACACTCCTGCGAATTAGAAATAGATATTTTTTTTATTTCCATCTAAATTTCAACCGCCAGCAAGAGGTTAAATTCTGAAGCCACCAACTTCACTGCGAAATATTAATATAAACAAATGAAACAAACAAACAAAGATTTTTTCTTAAATTACAAGACTGGTATAATATACCCCTCGAAATTCAAAAACGTTAAGCCTTTATTTCACCATGAAAACCATCATCAAAAAGTGGCCGAGGGAGAAGACTGTCCCCTTAATTTTCATCTCATTTTGTCACGTAGAACTACCCCACTTCATTTCCTACACATCTGCCGTCGAACGGCCCGTGTACTAACTAACTAAACACCTACACAAAAAGAAGAGACCGCTACGTAAAGATGTAGGTGTCTACTAGCGACGCGAGGCTCACCGTGAACAAGGGCCTAGGTTCGAGAAGTAGGTCGTCCCTTTGATCCAGGGTGCCCCACCTGTAGGCCAATTCGGCGCCCCTCCTCTTCCAGGTTTCCAGATAAACGGTGGCCCAGATTACGTTGAAGACGGAGAACAGAACGTACGCCACGTCTTCCACCGCTTGATTCCTGCCGATGATGCCGACCTGGGGGCAAGCGAGCTTGCGGTTAGCGCGACGACCAAGAGCGCCCGTCGATCCGCCCGATATCGACGGACCGGCTAAGCCGAGGACAAGGGCAACCGAGCACCTTACCCAATATATGACACCCACTGCAGCTGGAACGATCAAAGCGGTGGTGTAATGGCCGAGCCACGCGAAATACATGGTGATCTTTACTCCGAAGTATTTACAAATGTCGTCCAACGGCTGGGGGCTGAGAAACGCGCGGACCCACGTCCGCTGTAGCTTCTCCAACGCAGGCAATTCGTGAAGAGGGAAGACCTGGTCAAGGGAAAATCAATCCTCTTAATTCTGCCTACAGGAGTCGTTAGTTTTTCTAAGAACGGTGAAATGTTAAATACTTAAATACACTAATGGAAGAATTTTTATTTCAGGGGTGAGTTTGTTGTTTCTAACGTAGATTTGCAATTGGAATGATTAGGTTGGAGGGCTAAATTTAAATACCGAGCGAGAGTTTTCTGTATCGTGATCGTCTTTTACCTTTCCAAGTGTGCTTTTTTAAGGTTTCCAGCGTCGATGAAGGTGATCGTGAGATTTAAGGAAGGATAGGACTATTGAAGTCTTGAAAAATTGATTTTTTTTTATTATTATTCCGTCTGAAAGTGCCATGCTTTGTGGACGTTTATAACAATGTATCGTGAGGATATTCGAATAATTACGGAAATTATAGCGCTGGACGTAATTGGGTGCACTGTCGAGTATTGACGTATGAGACTTAACTTTGAAGCCGTTTATCTCGAAACTACATTTCTAAATATGGTGTAGGTATATCATGGCTCTTGAACGAATGAATATTTTCAGTTAAAATTTTCACTGAATCTGTAGAATTCCTTTCATTATTTTGTGGAATTTCCGCGTCAACATGGGATGTTTGAAAACACATTTTATAACTGGTTAAATACGATTTTTGTTTCATACAAATGTGGAGAAAAATTATTTCGTGTGTAATAATTATTAATAAAATTCCATTTGTGTATATATTAAAATTCGCAAAATTGTTGCAGCTAAAAAGATCAAGCAGCAACCTACAGCGTCGCCTTCAATCTTTTTTTCTTTTGGTTTTCCTCTAGTTGCGAATGCACGAGGGTTCAAATGGACTTGAAAAAAATTACAGGATGATATCTATGATATGGCCCGTAAAAATTTGAGATTCATCAAAAAATTAAAAAGTTACGGATTTTTAGTAACCCACTAACACGACCGAGTTTTTCTGCAAATAATTGCCATTGTTTCGGCCACCAATTTAATAACTCTGTTTTAATATTAGTTTAATATCAGTTGCGCGAGAAACTTTTCATCTAACAAAGAAGAATCATACCTTGAAATTGGATTGAAAACCACAGAAGATGATTAAAATGTTTACCAATAAGCAGCGTGATTTTTAAAGCACGTGTATATTTCATCTCAACTTTTTTTCAATCTCTATGCCAATAATAAACATTGGGTAAAAGGATACATCTAGATTCGCTATAATTTTATTTACAAATACTTTAAAAAGAAAGTGTTTCTTTCACGGGAAACGACTGTCTAGTAGGGTGGAACGAAATATAGGGGAAAAGTATTTTTTTTATTATTCGTGACTTCTAATAGTGGGCAGAAGTTGCCTCATATAGTGGTATTTAAGCTTCCAAAGTTTGAACGTGATGAACAAATTTTTTGAGGTGCCGCAAGCCTTTCAAAAAGTAAAATTTCAGTAAATATTAATATTCGAAGGGCTTGCGGCACCAAAAAATTTGTTGATCCCGTTCAAACTTTGGCAGCTTAAATACCATTATAAAAAACAACTTTTGCCCGCTATTAGAACTCATGAATAATAAAAAAATATTTTGCCCCCATTTTTCGTTCCACCCTACTGTCTAGTCCCCTTAAGGGGTCATGCTCAGTCAGGAGGCCGAAAAAAGGGTGGTCTTTGGAAATTTTGTTACTCAAAAACTATAACACATTTCTCAAAAAATCTTTTTTCCTTTTAAGGATTGCATCTAGTACCGTGCATCGTAATATTTTTATTTAAAAATACTTATCAATAACCAAGTTATTGTCCATCACACGAAGGTTCTCTCAAATAAAAATCTTCTGCGGTGACCAAAATATTTAAAAAACCATTCAACCGATTTACTTCAAATTTTACAAGCTTACTATAGGAACAATAAACTAGTCTTTGAACGAAGGATTTTTTTATCCGATGCTTCGTTTTCTTTTAATTGACGATTTACGATGACCAATTTATGATAAAAATTGAAACTTTGACTTTAAACATCAGCCATTTTTTTCCCAAATCAATGTTTCGAAAAATCCTTCGTTCCAAGACTAGTTTATTGTTCCTATAGTAAGCTTGTAAAATTTGAAGTAAATCGGTCGAAAGGTTTTTTAAATATTTTGGTCACCGCAGAAGCCTTTTATTTGAGAGAACCTTCGAGTGATGGACAATAACTTAGTTATTGATAAGTATTTTTAAATAAAAAAATTACGATGCACGGTACTAGATGCGATCCTTAAAAGGAAAAAAGATTTTTTGAGAAATGTGTTATAGTTTTCGAGTAACAAAATTTCCAAAGACCACCCTTTTTCGGCCTCCTGAGTGAGCATGACCCCTTAAGACAAACGCGAAGGGGGCGTGATTGAAAAGCGACACTGACCTGGGAAATGATCCCAGAAGAAATGCACTTTGGAATAATTGCTTGTCCTTCCACCATCTTAAGACCCGGCAGACTGTGTAGATCCTGCGGCCCCGCTCTGAGCGTGTGCAGCAGGTGCAGGACCAGGGATTGCCTCTCTTGAGTAGTGAAGAATTGAGCCTCGTCGTCGCTCCCTTCGAAGCAGCTCGACTCGGAGCCTACGAACTCTTTCAGACCTCCGCCGAACTCCTGGCGCAGCGTCTTTGGCAAATGTACTTCCTCGGCGGCTTTCAACAATCTATCGACAGGCAATCTTCTGCTTTATGCTTCCGGATTTCAAAGATTCCCGTGTAAAGTTGCCGGCAAATTGAGGGAGCGTTACACGCGCGAAAGGTGGAAAGTTTTCAGCTCCGTTGGACTGGTAGTTGTTTGGGAAACTTGCTGGGCAGCGCGCGATGGAGAAGACGGCGTACTTACACGCTAAAAGGGGCTGTTAAGTAAAATCCGTAACTATCTGACGAGGCGTGGTGCCGCACGTGCACCACTAGGCCCGGGGTTCCAGCCCGGAGACGACCTAGGAGCCACATCAGAGTCTCGTCGCTCGCTCCGTTCGGGAACATCATCACGACGTCGCATTCCTGGGCAGATTTTAAGCAACGTTCAACGCTAGAAATTCCGGTAATTAATTTGTACATATTTCTAGCAGACCAGTCGAAACGACTGGTTATTTGTAAAATACTTTTTGCAAGGGAAATAAACTTTCATTTATATTTTTCTAATTTTTATATTGTTAAAAAATATATAGGTAGGTACGTAATATTATGCATATTTATACTATTTAGAAATCCAGTTTTGTTATAGATAGATACTTAAAAATGGTAAATTTGTTACCAAAATTAACGCTAGTCATTTCGACTGGTTTGGTAATTTTAATGATAAGGAAAATTTTTTAACAATGATGTGAAATATTTAGACGCTCCGATTACAATTCAGTTGGAATTCTGCTGAGACTGGAATTGTATTTTAATTTTGGTGCTGTTGATTTTGTGAGCGGGGATTCTTGGACAGATGTGCACCAGCTTTCTGTAGTATTATTTTGTCCCTTTTTCTTTTACGGAATAAAGAAGAAAAGCAAAAGAGTGTCTGTATTGCACGGAAGTTCATATTTCTTAATTTTAGGTAAATGCAAATTTAACCCTTCGTTGATACACCTGCTTTTTCGATCAAAAAAACATGAGTCAGTTTTAAGGTCCCTAGAATGAATTCCAATAGTGTTTTTAATTGAAATGTAATCACAGTTTCTGTAAAAAAATTCTAGGTTACCACATGTCGAGAAAAATCGAAGAAAATCTTTAAAAAATTGTATCTTTTACAAATTTCAATATTAGAAGCTAAAAATCTACAGAGTTGTTGCTCGGATATAATATTTTTAGAGAAGAAATAGTCTGTAAGTCGACTTCGGAAAAAAGGTATTCGTTTTACATATAAAACGTACACAGCGTCAAAATCAGCTTATGGGTGTCTCACACCCAGAGTGCCAGCGAAGGGTTAAATTTGAATCTATTACAATAAATCAGGTAATAATTGAAAGCTTTCTAAAATACACAAGTTTTTCCCTATATGGATTATTATTAATCTATTTTATTGTAAAAAAGAGGAGTTTGAACGAATAAAAAAAGAAATAAACAAATTTTCCCATATGTTCCCCTACTAAATCTCGAGAATGTTGAAACATCCAGAATATATTCCATCTGGAGTTCCACGCTTTCCCCCCACGTTCTCCCCATTTATCTCCCTTCTCGACAATCAAATGTTCCATACAGCCGGAGTTATCTTGCTGCAGAAGTGCAGGCCGGACAGAGGAGCCAGTGAATTCTGGCGCAAGGAGGGTAACGTCGCTCGGCCTGGCCGTCTTCCAAACGGTAGTAGATTGCTTGGTATTGCCAATCCACGTGCAACGATATCCTGATGGCATGCCTGACCTAATAGCGCCGACGAAATTCGCCTCGCCTGCTCTGTGCCTCCGTGAACTAGGATTAAAGGAATGCTGGTGCACCTGGTTCTTGCAAAAATGGCGCGGTTGGAACTCGATTGGAACTTTTACCCTCCCATTCCCGCAATATTATTATTACTCAAATTAACTGCAGTGGTTGATTAAATAAACATCCTAAAATAGTTACAAATCGAGTACAGATCTGGAGTAAAATAAAAACCTACAAAATGAATACTTCGTAAAATATACACGAGCGAAACGTAATCAATGAAATAAGTTTCCCAGTTTATCTGCACGAGGGGTTTTCGAGAGAGAAGTGAACGCGAGAAAAATGGAGTTTGAAAGTGTAATGCAAGCACGTCCGCGGGAAAAGTTGAGCAACAAAGGCGGGGCGCGTGGGTAAACGCGAGGAGGATGTTTCGCTCAGCTGTTGGAATGAGAATGGCTGGATTGAAAAGGTCAGTTTATAATTAAATTATCGACTGCTCGAATGGTCGGATTAAATCGACGAGGACCGGCGAAAAAGCGCCCGACGGGACAACGAGTGGACGCTCGCGTGTATATTAATGCGAAATGGCTACGATTGGACGGTGGGCTGTGTCGCGGCACCTGTTGCACCTGCGTAGCTTCGAGTTTAATGCGAGAACCGGTGCACAATCGAAGGAGATCGAAGCCGTGGCTTTGTTTCACGTTGCCACCGCGACCGGCCTCAACTTTGCAAGTGAAAGGCTCGTTCGCGACCTCCTGCGTCGCGATACTGGTGAAAAGGTCAGACAGGAACTGTCAGTAATGGAAGAACACCAAAAATGACGGACGACACGCACGTCGATGTGCTATTTCAGATAGCAATGAATGTCAACTCTGAGGTTTCTCATTTGGCTTAATGGAAGGCGAAATTTATGTCCTTTTGTCTATGTGTAGGTATTTTGATGGGTCAAGGGCGATTAATACTACATTCCTGATTTAAAATAATAGCGTTGATTACTGCGAGGGTGGAACTGTGCTCTTTGGCTGAAAGGATATGACTATATGGTAATTTATACCACTTGTCTGAGAAATGATTGACTCGCACTCCTTGTCTGACTGAACAGTTCTTCACACATGGTATATATTTAATATATTGTATTAAATTATGTTGCTATGGTGTAGCAACTGCGTTTAGTGTTAAGTGTAATGCAACATAAATATTGTATGCCCACTTTTTGTGAAGTTGTGTATTTATTTAATAATTGAGGACCTTGCAGTGAGAGGGGTGGAGCTTCATTTTTGACAGTTTTTGAGTTGTGACGTGTAATATACGTGAAAAAGAATCTACAGTGGCGTGTAAAAGTACCCTCGCATATTTTTAAATTGTTTTTCTCGAAAACGCTAAAAGTAGACATGTAATATTTGTGCAGTAAGCCATCCATATATTATATATATTATAACGCAGTCAACCCCACAACACTGCGCAGTAAATAACTTAATACCACATACAATACACAGAGTCACGGTAACGTAACACTATTACAAAACCGCAAACTTCCTACGAAACTAGTGGTAACACCCAGTGCGCACTCAGCCAAGTGATACAAGTCAACCGTTCCCGAAACAAGTAGTAGAAACTTGTTATAGGCAGACGAGGGTCGAAACTCATTATCGAATAAAAAGAAACGGCGAAAGGGGGAAGAGACGTTATATCACTAACTTGTTGCAACATTACTTATTACCAATCATTAAACAATTAAAGTGAATGAATATTGTATACCAACACCGCACACCGTTTCCTACTGTATAGGGTTGGTGTTCCTTTCTTTACGGTGGGGATACAATAAAAAACGCTAACGCTGGTTTAAAACTCAAAAAATAAAATAAATATAGGTACGTAAAAGAATAAAATAAATAGACTAAAATAAAAAAATTATACAGTTAAGGGGGAAAGAATAAAAATAAAATAAATATATAGACTTAAAAGAATAAAAAAAAGTAGACTCGGAAGAGTAAAAAATAAATAGACTCAAAAGAATATTGAAAATAAATAGACAAAATAAAAAATCGATAAAAGAGTTCAAGAGCAATGAATATTTCGATTTAAACTTCCCCACTTGAAACGGCAATTTCATATGCACCACCCTAATACATACAACTCCTCAGCAATCAACCGCGATAATTACACCTCACGCATTTTCAGTCCCAAATGTACAGAAAAAAGTTTTAAAAGGAAAAGGAGGAAAATTTTTTTAAGAAGATAAGTGTAGAAAGAATTATAACATTTAATTTCAAATTCAAAAATGTCAAAGTATTCTATCAACCCTCCGGAATACCATTTAAATATGTTTAAACAACGATCAAAAAATGCATCCGAAACGCGCCAATTTTTGCCGATATCTTTCAATTTATTTTAAAAACTAAGGGTCTAGAAGAAAATCGGATTACTCCACGCGATGCAGCAGACATTTTTCCGTCGGAAAGCACCAACAGAAGTGCTAAGTCACGTTTCATTTTCAATACCAGAGCGAAATAGTTTGGCAAAACGTGCGGCGCCGGCAGTGGTAGTCACGCGCGTTTAAGCGATTCCGTCGTTGAGCGGCAATGGATGTTGTCCTTTGTATTGAAAACAAAACGTGACTTACCAATATTGTTGATGTTTTCCGAGGGGAAAATGTCTGCTGCATTGCGCGGAGTAGTCAAATACTCTTCTACAGCCGTAGTTTTTAAAATAAATTGAAAAATATAAGCAAAAATTGGTGCATATCGGGTGTACTTTTCCCTTTAACCTGTTACTTATAATTATATGAAAAAATTGTTTAGATGAAAGTTATTCTGTTTGACACCGTAAATATAATGCCAACGAAAAAAGTATTTTCTGATGATTAATTTTCGAGATTTCAAGGTCATGATGTTTTTTTCTTAAACTGATATTATACTTTGATTCTACATTATTACAGAGCATAAAAACACAAATTTAACGATATATAAAAATGTATATTAACGATATACTACAATGGAGAAAAACGAGTTAAAAAAATAAAAAAATTCAAATGCGATGAGGCACGGTTTCTCTCAATGGCACAATCCTGTTGGTGTCCCCGTCAAAAATCTCAAAATTATATTTCGACAAGAGTGACTAAGTTGCCTTTGAAAAATTCAACAATTTTAATGAAATTTTTATTAAATTATGCGTGACAAATATCACAGACGTCATTCCTGCAAGAATAATTGGGAAAGCTTCCATTCAGTAAAACTTTTTATTCACATTTTTATTAGTTTGGGGTGTGCTCGCGCCTCCGACTATCAGAGCGAAGGTTAATGTAATCGCCCGCCTTCAAATACCTCCGATATACGTTCCACTGTCTCCCCTTAAAGTGTCCACGGAAAACGTAGCGATTACCGTGGATTCTACGCGTGTTAAAGTTGCTACGACCCGCTTTCGCCATGCTTTACCTTCAAGCGTACCTATCGGGAGAGGCAGTCATTACACACGCCGGTGGTTGCATAGTTTATGAGAGCGACGTGAAATCGATATCGCGCGGGCACGCTCAATAATAGAAACAAATCGGTTAGCCGTGCTGGAAGAGGAGGCGAAAAAAAAAAGCGCGCGGCCGCAACGCGCCTCAGCTGCGCAGGCGGCGATAAGGGCTCCTGGTAATCACGTTTCCGCTTGCAGATTCGAGCCGCGTTCCGCAGCGCTGTTTGGCAACTGCGCTAGGATTAATTAGGGGCGCCTCGTTGCCCGAGACGAAATTAATCGGGCGATGTGGTTAGGTTAACACGTTCACTGCCACGGAGGTCAGCCGTGACCGGCGCTTGGCTTCTCATAAGGGAGGGTCTCCAACCCGGAAAGTAAAAAAGAATTATGTAACTTTGGGAGTGTGTGGAGGATATATGGGTATGTATTGTGAAATTTCTTTTTGCTGTGCAAGTTCACTCTAAGAGGGAGCAACTGCAACCTGCAAAAACAATTACTTTCTGATTTTCTATTGTAACTCGTGGACTGGGAGAGACAGAAAAAATGTTTTTAGACAGAAGTTACTTTTTTTAATTATATAGGACTAGTATATCAGTTGGTAATTTATATTTGGTTCTTATAACTCGCGAGATACTAAGTCATAAACTTAGAATAAAATAAAATAAATCAAATCGGAATATGGCCGGATACTTGGAGGGTTAATTTCATCCCTTAGAGTGAATTTGGGCAGCAAAAAAATTGCGTGATACGTACCTATGTATCCCCTACATATCTCCAAAGTTTTATAATTTTTTGAATTTCAGGTGGTCATCCGTGGTTACCACAGGCGTTACAAAATATTTAAAATGATTCAAGTAAGATGAATGTCAATATTAATAAATTTTGAACAAGGTAACTAACCAGAGAACATTGAGAAATAAGAAGTTCTGGCTTTTATGTCAAAACGAAACTTTAACTGACAGCTGAACTTCGCCTTTTGCACTTCACTTTTACATATGTTATTTATTTTCTATTTCTTGTTTGCTATTATTCTTAATGTCTACTGGTGCAATAAAGAATTATTATTATTATTATTATGTAACATTTCGATGACACTAAATGTTACAGAAAATAATGCTACTCTTTTCTGTTTCTACATCCCTTTACTGTGGATTCCAAGGATGCGAACGTCGATCGATCCTGTAGCAATGAATTTTGCACTCGTTCCGACGTGCCACTTGCTAGAAGCTTACTCCGCGTGGGAGTTCAAGTTTAATGCGTTTCGATAGGCTTCGCACAACAACGTGGTGATGGAAAGAAAGTTTGTAACTCGTAGTTTTGTATATCTGCACGAGGAAATTGATAGTAGGTTTGAAGTATTGATCTGCTTTTCGGGATACTAGCTTTACTACTCGGTTTCGTACAAAATTTAGATTCTGAATGTGAAAATGGTCACATTCATCTGTATTAGTCAGGTATAACGAACTGAGGCACCTTTCGTGATAGAGTTTATCGTTCGAAAGTTTTTGGGCGACAGACAAACACACAAACATGTATATAGAAGCTTATATATTAAGATATAATATTATTAATAGATATAATATTAATAATAATTCCACGTGCATACAATTAACAAAAAATACATGTTCATTGTTTTATGTTTCAACTAGCTATATTACACGGCTTCGCTCGTAATTTAGATTTCAACTTTATAAAAATTTTATTTTTTTAGTTTTTTATCTATGAAAATTGTAGCCACGTTCATCTGGAATAACCGGGCATAATAAGCTGGGGTACATTGCGTGATTCAAGAGCTTACTTTTCGAAAGTTTTTATGCGAGAGATAAACACGCAAATTCATGAAATTTCGGCACGTAATTTTCTCAAACGGCCGATTTTCACTCTTTTCACTTTTTTTACTATAATTGCAAAGCAATTGGATTTTTCACATTTGTCTATGTAAATCTGATTACGCGTTAGTTCTTTCGTCCCGTCATGTCAGTTTTATTAAAAAAAAAAAAAATCCCTACTTTTAATAATAATAATAAAAATAAGTCGTCTTTATTCTTTTTTTTAAATATGTGTTACAACGCAGTTGTGTTTGAAACGTATAGTCCAGAATGGGCGAGGCTCAGCACAGCTGTTATTATGCCTAACCCACTACTTTTGACAAGCTTTTAAAATCAAATGTTCCATATTACATGCCTTTAAAAAATTTTTAATTTAATTTTAATATTTCTCAATATTTAAGCTTTTAAAATCAAATGTTCCATATTACATGCCTTTATCCTACCTCTGTATTTTTCTATCTTTGCACCCTCTGTATTTAGATTCCTTTCTATTTCTCTGTATATTTCCACTGTTTCGCAGTGACACGTCCCACATGTTTTCATATTCTCGCGCCCTCGCATCGCCGTGCCTTCTCATTTCTATACTTCGCACCCCTTCCGCTGTGTATGTTCATACTTTCGCGAGTCTGTACTCCGCCGCTCCCTACTTTCGCTGCAACGTTTCTTTACTTTCGCCCCTCGCGTTCCCGCGCCTCTCCATATTTTTATATTCGCACGTGCTCACCCGCCACCAATATCGCGCACTGCTGCAGCACCGCCACCACAGTTTCTTGCAGCACCGTCAGTTGCAGCAGGGAACGCAGAGTTACGTTACGACCCTCGCGTACCACCCGCTACGTGGAATCACTGTTACAGCGCGGCAAAAATTGCTCGGTGTGCAAAGAAGTTACAGACATCGTAAACAGCTGTAATTATTGTTACTGTAATATTTCTGAACGTGGACTGTAGTTCAATGGTAACACTTTTCCACGACGAGGGATTTGCATCCCATAACATGTACGTTAACCCTTCGTTGACACTCAAAGCTGACTTAGAGATCATTTTTTTCTCGAAATATTATATCTGAACAACAACTCTGTAAATGTTTAGTTTGTAATATTGAAGTTTGTAAAAGTTACAATTTTTTAAAGATTTCCTTCGCTCTTTCTCGACATAAGGTAATCTAGAATTTTTTTACAAAAAACTGAGGTAAAATTTAAATCAAAATACAATTGGAATGCATTCTAGAGATCCCGAAATTGCCCCATGATTTTTTTCATAACGATTGAATTCTTCAGATGAGAATGGCATTCGTTGAAAAAGTATGAAAAGGTATGTCAAAGTTGATCGAAAAAAGTAACTTTTATTTCTAACATCGATTCACAAAAAAGAACCAAAAAGGAACCGTTTAAGCTTGAGATAAAATTTGACTTTCGCTTGCCCGTCCACCAGAGATTCGCTCGGATCGCGTTAAGCAGAACTTTCTTAGCCTTAACGGAACATTCCTTAATCCTCGCTGCACTCCAACTGTTAACAGACCCCATTTCCCCCCAAAAACGACTCACCAATTGTCTCTAAAAAAGAGGGAGTATTTTCCAAGTAAACATCTCGTCGAGCCTTGTAATTTGGGCTACGAGTCATTAAAACGCTACGCTTGTATTTTTAGCCCGTCGCCTCATTAACCGAGAGCCATGTATTCCGCTTATTTTATCAAAAACAAACACGCGTGTATGAAGTTCCACTTAGTTTCAAATCGACCCTCTATTGCCGTTGCTAAATATGGCCACGTATCCCGTACAAAGTCCTTCCACGCGGAATTTTGCTTCCACGCGTAACCTTCGTAAACAAGGTAGTTACATCGTTTTGTCATCAGGGAACCCGGTGAAAAGAATAAATAACGAGGATCTATTTACTCCTTGCATCGTTCCGTACAATGGTCCCCGCGTATTGATTTCGACTCGCATAAAGGTCCACGGCAGATGAACCATTCAAATGCATATAAGGAAGCGAGGCGAACCTCTGCAGCGGGTATTTTTGAATGCCCTCGGCTACGGAGATCCTCCGTTGCCGGACAATGGTCGATTGAATTGACAGTCGTGTCTGCGCTGGGCAGTGGCGGCCAAAAGGAAGTTTAACGGGGAAGTATTCTCGTCTAGAAGGCCATTTTTTGATTTTCTTTGGGGACTATGCACGAAAAAATTACACGGTTGTCACATTTTTTATTTATTAACGTTGCACTTGGTTGTAAAAAAATTTCAGCCATATGGAAATATGGGTCATCTGGCGAAGCGTGTGCAGAAAAAGTTTCCCCGTGGTACATACGATTCCGGTGTTCGGCTGATCCAAAAGGAAAAAAACAAAAGGATTTTTAATCAGTAATAGAGCGGCTGAAGCCCGTAGCAAAATGATAAGGAATTATAAATTCAGGAACCAGCGGGGCTTTGAATTTAAACTTATCATTTTCGTGTTTTTTTTTCGTCTTTAAACGGCCTTAAACTTGGGAAAAAGAATATTTCGTATTGATTCTGCTACTGGCTAGAATTATATGTTTTCTGATTGGTCCACTAGAAGTTGAGATATCGCGTGTACTGTCATGAAAAATACCATTTAAAAGAAAAATTATATTTCCATTAATTATTATTATATATATAGCTGAAGTTTTTTACAGCTTAGTGGAATGTTAATAAACACCTGTGGATAATGCTCATGGGTAAAAACACTGTTTTTTTGCCTCTAGACAAGAATAAAAATACAGGTCACTGAATTTTATTCTAATTTTACTTTATTTAATTTTATTTCTTTATAATTTTATTTTATTCGCTTCTGATTTATTTTTTTACGTAAAATGGTCACCTTTCTGCTTGTACTACTAAATACAGTGACTCGCAGGTTTCTTCATATAAATTAAGAAGAATAATAATGGTCAACGATGTTCCAAGTGGCAGAGGTGAGAATTTTCAATATTTCCTTTTCAACCACAGAGACCTGGGCACTTATGATCTCAGCTCTATTTTGCGACAGCACTGGAAACTAAAATAATTTATTCCAGCATTTACAGTGTTTGCCACTCTATTCAGCATGGAATTTACATAATTTTCCACTGCAAAAGTAATCTTTGGCTTCTGTGGAATTTACGTAGATCGTGTATCATTTCAACTTCTTAATTGTGAAAACCATTATCTTCCTTCTGCTTCTTGATACCTAGACCTAGATACCTAAATTGGCATTACTTGTGTCAAGTTATGCAGAAAGCTGCCAACCCTCAAAGATCTAAAATTGAGTAAATTTACTTTGAAGATTTTAATTTTTAAAGAAAAGTAGTTTCATTTCTATTGGGTATATTTTATTTCCCGTTATGGTTTCACAGTGCTTTTTAAGCGGTTATTTAATAGCGAGTAATATAATTAATTTGATTTTAAACTTTCTGTAGTTTTTCCTTTTTAAACCTAAAATGGAACAATGGCTTGGCAGTTTTAATAATTGTATAATATAAGATCACAGAATAATGGAATACACACTGTGTTTAACCAATTTTTTGTCATTTTGAGGGTTCGTAGGTATTTTAATACAAAAATAATATGGTCGAGCGCATTTGACAGACTTTTCTGAACAAGTGTGTGAGTGAATGTGCACAGGAAACCCTCTGAACAAGTTTGTGGTAAAGTTGCTTTCCCACGGAACGTAATAGGAAATTGGTAAAATTAATCGAAAAACTTCACGGCAGGGGGTCACGTGCACGGATAAAGTTATTGTCACAGCGAGCTCCAGTAACGACCTTTAAGGTTGCGTTCGATTAGTTGCACTACTTCGGTCACTGTGTTTTTGCGTCGCGCACCACGATCGCTGTTCTTTCCCGAGCGGTCTCGTCGTTTCTAGACCTTTCCGAGGCGATAATGAGTTCCATCCCGTAATTGCAGTCGAAGACACAGCGGCCCGGCCTTCTAAAGGGTGCAGCGCTAACGGGAATACATGTCAGCGCCGAACAACTTCCTTTCCGCGAGATATCGCTCATTAAGTAATGAATACATTGTACGCTCAGTGACTAAGGAGGGGCTCGTGAGTAAGTGTCAACTGTGAGAGACGGAATATGTTGTACTACGTACTTATATATTCGTAACAGCTACATTTGTAGGAGTGACGTGTGATTATGGTGATTGATTAAGTAGAATTGAAATGGAACCTAGTAGTATTGTAAGTGGGGGTGACATTGTGAGTAATGAGGTGACTTTGTGAAAATTAAAAATTCATATCGCAAGTACTTCTCACTTTTTAACCTTCTTTTACGAGATTTTTTATTTAATTTTAATATCGACCGTATTGATTAAATTACTATGATTTCGGCGCAAGGTTCGGTCACTTTATACAAATTTATAAAAAGTCGTTTTGCAACTATTCACTAGTCCATAAAATATAGAGTTTCCGACGTTTCGGTCCAGATTTGGACCTTTATCAAGGAAAGATGTATGTATTTGAATATTGCGTGAACTATTAAATTTATTAGTCGGCGCGTTCAAATAGTAACGTCCGACACTTGAGTCGGTTGGAAGATGACTAAAGTAAATACCGGGCAAACGACAAGCATCAGAGGTGAAAACAAAGGCACGGCAATAAATTTAATAGTTCACGCAATATTCTAATACATACATCTTTCCTTGATAAAGGTCCAAATCTGGACCGAAACGTCGGAAACTCTATATTTTATGGACTAGTGAATAGTTGCAAAACGACTTTTTATAAATTTGTATAAAGTGACCGAACCTTGCGCCGAAATCATAGTAACTTCTTTTACGAGATATAAAATTTGCTTGTAATTTATATTTCGATATCTCTATCTGCTACTATAGCCTAAATAATTAAATTCACATTAATTATTTAAATAGTGTAATACACTATGCCATAATATTTTTCTATTTTATTACTCTTTTTTGATCGCCCCCGCTTTGGATTCGTAAATAACTATTCCGCGAATATAATAATTCTTTAAATATTAATTTGTTAATTTAAGTGAATGAGATTTGGCGAGTATGATATTCTATTTTATCAACCTCTTAATGTTTCTTCGCTCCTTTTTTTATGTGAATTAAACACAAGTATATTAAAACAAAACATCATTTATTTACTAATAATATTATTTGAGTAAATTCTTTACTTATCGGTTGAGTTCTTCCGTCTTAAATTTTATCATTTTATTTACATCAGAAATACCGCAAATTCGAGTTCACTTGTCTATTGTCATATGTCACTGCCCAGATAATTACCATTTTCGATCGAAAAATTGTGCCCGTTAATAGGTTAATTCCGCTGCGGCCGCGTCACAGGACGGCCACAAGCGACCACCGCGATATTGGTCCAGCTTCTCGTTGATTAAATCGCTAATTCGACATCTAGACACAGCGTTAATTGACTTGTCCGCACGTACCTGAGTTGGAACCTTTTGTATCCATAGGCGGCGGGGGGTCATCAAGTGGCCAGTGCATGGTATCTTCCGTCTGAGGAGACGGGAAGCTGCAACAGGGGCGAAACACGTGTATTGTTATTAAATATCGATCCCCGCTGTCTCGTGCCTCGTAACGAGACACGTCGTTAGCTACGAACGCCCGCTTTTTACAAGGATCAATTTGCCGGGGCCGCGGGGAGACGGAAGGGGGGGGGGGGGGGTTCTCTTCTTTAATAAACCACTAAATCGTGGCGTTAATAGCCCGGCGTAATTGACGGGGGAGCGACGATCGCGATAACGAAAGGCAAAGTTTGCTGTTCCGTCGACGAGAGATCGCGCGAAGTCTAACATCGCATCTGACGAAGTTTTATAGTGCCACGCGTGACACTTACTGTTCCGTCCTACTTCACCACTTTTCCGCGAAACGCTGAATCATACTTTCACCCTTAGAAGACGAATACCGGGGTTCGTTTTGGTTTTTAACTCACACAGAATCGAAGTGTCATTGTAAAAAGAAAACACCTGAACTGCCAAATGTCAAATTCTATACAATATAAGATGGCAAATTTCGAGCGACAGAATATCGAGAAGAATTTACACACAAAGGCCTGAGACTACTTTAAAAACACCTCGCATTTTCTTCATAAAGAAAATCATCGATAACAAGTGAGTTGTCATACAGAATTAATTTTAAAATTGTCTCGACTCTATCAAATCTTCATCTTCTTCGAATCAACCCTTTCTTACCCTAGTATCAAATCTCCACCTCCGCCCTGGATATTTATACATCTCGAAGCGTTCAAAATCCAGAGGGTTGACATCTAAATAAAACGGGTCAAAGTTTACCCCGCAGTCGCTCGTCGAAGGTTAAGATCTCCCTCGAGGAGTGAAAATAAAAGATTCCTCTACAGCAAGAAACACATTCCTCGCCTCCTCATCTTTAACGAGCTGAAGGAACAAAAATCTTCCTCGGGATTGCAAGACGCGGATGAATTAACCCCCGGGGAGAGTAACGCGAAGCATCGTCAGCATCCCCTGATCGCAACGAATTCGAGGCAAGGTCCGTGGGAGCCAGGAGGATCGTTACGAGGATCTGAAGCCCCACTCGAACAACAATAATTCGTATTGTTAGTCGGGATCCCCGGTCGCCCCCTCTCCCCCCCCCCCCCCCCCACCCCGCATAGATTATACATCCAGAACAAGGGTAACCAGCAGCTCGTCGTTACTTCGAAGGACGCGTTCGAGATAATCGCGAGCGAAGGCAGGAAGAAAAGGATGCAGCCGCGCGGGGAGCTCCTAACGAACTTCTTTTGTTCCCGGATAAATTGAATTCAGACGTGCGAGCGTATCGCAGCGTCGTTAATTGACGATCGCCCTTCGGCCGCTGCTCTTTGCAGCTAGTACCTTCGTTAAAGGGAATCTTCAGCAGCTGTCGTTAGAAAGGGGAACGGAAGCTGATAGAATTATCCCTCGTTGTCTATAATTCCACCTCCTTTCAAGTGTATCCTGAATAAAATCCACTGAGAAATGCTCGCGTAATTTAGGTGACTTTCCGCGGAACAGCTGACGATTACACAAACGATCCCAAGTTCTAATTGTACATTCAATTACAACAGGAGAGTGGCAAGAAACCACCCCAAAAGTGAAACTTTGAGAAATGCCCGCGTCCATGGTCCGCTGCGAAGAGGGAGGATTTATGGTCTGGTTTTTGTTCCTGAAGGGACTTGGGAAATATAGCTGCGGGCGAGACGATTCTATTCTTCACCCAACGCGAAATTTTTCCAAGGAATTTTTCCTGTGTTGTCGATAGGGGTGCGCGAGCACCCTCGCGTCCAGGGGTGCTGTGAAGGACTACGCACACATATCATTTCTGTGTATTATTTCCTGTTCACTGATGCTATTATCAGAGCTAAAAGTTATCGTTCCTCGGTTTTGGAATGGAGCAGTTCTATGGCAAAGGACCCAATTACTGTCACCCTAAGCTATTTCACATGAAATAACGAATAAATGTTATAAAATGATGCATAAGAATATTTAGCATGCTTAATTTTTTCTTTGTTAATTTGAATAAAGATTTTGTTAATTTGAATAAAGTTTTGCGCAAATTTAAGACTAATTTGCGCAAAACTTTATCAATTAAGGTGCTATGATAATATGATAGAATTTTTAATTTTCTGTTTTCCTTTCTTTTTATGGTTTTTGGTGTCTTGCTTTTCTTTCTTGTACTTATGCTTACTATATTATTTTTTGTATAAATTGGGCTTGTCCCGTTAATAAATAAATAAATAAATAAATAAATAAAACGGTAAAAAAATTTAATCCAATATTAGGGGAATGGAAACGACGACTTTTTTTACTAACGAAAGAGAAAACAAGGCGTTAAAGAAAATGCTGTAATTGTAATATTTAAGTTATTAACATAACAAAATATAATGTTTTACTTATTCATTGGGCGACAGTGATTGTTATAAAGCAAATTACCTTGCCTCTAAAGCAAATTGCTATTACACATTGAATCTTCTTACTTTCCCAATTAAATTTACAGAATTGTTACATTAAACTGTGAAACGTACACGAAGCTTTTGAAATTAAAAAATATTTTCAATGAAGAGAAGATTGCCAAAGTTCGCCCTGGTTTTTAGTCCTATACATGCAGCCCCTTTAAGGAGAGTCGAGTGCCGTCTTGCGCAGCTCCTCTCCCGAAGGCAATTTTCTGGTCGACGACTATAAGCCTCGAAATTGCTTTTCGAACCGGCTGCTCGCCGAGGACGGCAATTTCGCGGCGCAGCCGAACGAAAGAATCACGATCGGCCATGCCGCGGTTGCGCAGTTCAATAATGTCCGAGAAGAACGGCGATCGGCAAATCCGTCGATTCGCTGCGCCTTGGCGGAAATCTGATATCTTAATCAGCCTTTCAGAGGCAATTAAACGGATTCCATGCAGACGCGTTACACGCGCATGGTTTTCTCCGCGGTCGTCGCTGACCACCGATGGCACGCGTGCTAGGGTCTGACTTCTACGCCGCTTGGGAGCGTTTAGTCGGGGGATGGACTGTTTGCGCGTGATCCGCGAGCCAGCGACTAGGCGCGGAGTGTTGTACGCCGTGATAAATGACCGAAGATAGAAGCCTCGGGCGAGAGTGGTTGGATCGCTGGTGAAACCGAGCAAGGCCGTTTGCTCGTTCGAAGATTCTTAAGGAGTAACGAAAGCTATTACTGTCCGAGTTTCTTACGATACAATGGATTAATGAAAATCCGTATGGGGAAGAACTTGTGCATTTTAGAATTGATGGCAATTATTAACTGATTTATTCTAGGTAGATCGATCTTGAAATTTGTATTTTACTAAAATTGAGGAACGAATTCATTATTTGCAATTAATCAATTATATATCAATATATTCCGACGTTTCGATCTTAATTTAGATCATCTTCAAGGAAAGTTAAAAATTATATAACGTATTGCGAATGCTGTTTGAAAATACAGTCCTCGTGCAAAGGCAAACGAGTGACCCGCGAGTCGGCTGGAAGAAGACTTGAATTCATTATTTTATCAGTTTTACGAATAAGACACTTATTGTTAGTTAATTTATGAGGGTGTCAATGCGTGGTTTGGGGGTGGTTTAGAGGAGACTTTGAGGGGTTCTTGAGAATAGTATGATGCTTGAGGAGAGTGTTTTAATTTTGTTTTTGGAGAGATTAAAGTCAATATAGAGAGTTTAATAATAATAATAATAATAATAATAATAATAATTCGTCTTTATTTATCACATTATAAACAACAAAAGAGAAAAAAAAAACTTATGTGATAAATAGGCGAGGTTCAGCATATATGCCGTTTTGCAACCTAACCCAAAATCCAAGGTTTAGAGGGGTGTATTTAAATAGTTGATATTTTTCGTTGAAAGTACCTACTTTTTTCAATCATCGTGATTTAGAAATTTCTTTGTGGCTATATTCCTCGCTGCCGAAGGGAACGGTATCGTTTTTATGGAGGTAGTATAGGCGCTATAATCTGTCGTTGGTATTGACGTATTACGCCAAATGTGAAGATTAAATCCGAACCAGGAATATAATGGTATTGGTACCTAACCCAGATCGGTGTGTTTCCATCTTAATATAGTCGAGGTAAAATCAATGGGGAACTCTGTCTTCCAATCAAGCTAACTTGTCATAAACTTGGAATCGTGTGACAAGATTCAGAATAAATGAAGAAGAGTAAGGGCCGATTGATTCTATTATTACTTATTAGTAGAAGTGTACTGATCATAGTTAAATAAATAACAACGCACTGTGTGCATGTTTCATTTGCGTTACTTTTAGTTTTAGTTTAATTCTTAGTTGTATGCTCTAAAAGGTTAGCCTTAATAATAATAATAATCTATCTATGAAATTCTTTTCACAAAACAAAGAATGTCTGCATCTTGAAAAATGGTACGGCAATTGTTGAAATTTAGTTTCCAAAGACCAACGGGTCACGAGTTTTCCATCAAGTTTACACAAACATGGCACGCCGAGCCCGAAGATTCCACTTCGCGAAGCAGCATGCCAATAAAGATACTTTGAAGGGACTGAGATGCTCCTAACTGTCGTACATTGTGGTAATAAAAAAATATTACCCTGTTCCTTGCTGCTTCCGCTGTAAACCGTGTATCTTACAAACGACTTCCGCAAGATCCTAGTAAAAATAAAACTCGCACGAGTCTCCGTCATCGCGAACTTCGAATTTCTTTCAAACGTTGTTCACGACGATGTAACTTTGGAACAGAAATATAAAAAGAAGAAATAGTGATATCAGCTAGTGGCGCGCTCAGGAATTAAACTTGGGGGATTTCCGAGTTGAAGGGATAATAATATTTTCAATGCAAATTGACTAAAATTCGTTATATGATTATAAAAAATTATTTAAATAATAGGTGGATTCCAGTTTTCTTCTCTTTTTACAAATACCCTTCTTGGGAGGTCCAGGGCCCCTTGCCCCTCCCCCTTCCCCTCTGGGAGAGCCACGGATGCATAAATTAAAATGAAAACTAATAAAATCAATACACTTGAATAATTGAATAAATCTAAAATAATAAAACCATCAGTAAATCTGTATAATTTAAGTAAAAACATTAATCTTGTAAATTAAATACATATAGATAATATACTCTTACAGACGAAATGCAAAAAAATTCATAAAATATTATTAGTACCCCAAATTAACGTTTTAATATAAACTACTTTCTGAATTAATATTATGACAATTTAGTTTATACTATAACTTCTTATAATATTTCTAATTCTTTCAATAATAATTATAATTTCATCAACTTTAATAAATTTTATTCACACATTAATACCTACTTATTTTAATTTTTGGAGGTTGTTCAAATCAGCGTTCCCTTAAATAACATAATATTTCAAGCAAAGCTTAACAGAAAAGTGATATTTAAAGTTTAGAAAATCATAGCAGATATTTAAATATTTAAATAAAAAGCACTTCCAAGGGCGCCGTCTACATGTTTCATTCTATTAAAAAATTCCTGAAGCAGTTCCAACGTTTTGAAACACATACTTTTTTATACCACAATAACGTGCCTCTCATTTCGCTTTTATATGGCCAATATAATATGCGCACTAAAACGGTTTTACCGCGTCGCGCGTTGCAACGATTCATCCCCGCGTGATATTCGAGCGAATTCGTTCCTATCGATGGCGCGGCTATCGATTTCGGGTCGTAAACGGTGATCCACATTGGCGTAATGTTACGGGGGGGCACGTGAGACACGCGAAAGGTTTCCACGCGCAGATAACGACAGCGAATATTCACCTACAGACACACTTTTCATGCGCTTTCTTCCGGAAGAATTGTTTGTTCTGTTTATTATCTTCGATTGCAACTCTTCTTTTGTCCGCGGAGAACCTCTGGTATCTCGTAAGTGGAGTTTGCTCAATAATTTACTTCCTTCCTTCAGCGGACACGCGATGCAATCATAATTCTTGTTTTCTTTTCCTTTGTTATCCGCTTTTATTTGAATCTGTTGCCTCTTGCTATTTCTGTAAAACTGCGAGGTTTCATCCTCGACATCCTCCATGCCGTCATCTGACCTTGGTGCATCCACTCGGATGATTGCATTGTACGTTAAAAAGTGGCATTTTGAGAATTTTATAATAATAGGGTGGTTTTCTGTTATTTGAATTTCTTAGGGAGAAATAATTTCTTTTGTCGACTGTTCTCGATAAAGGAACGGAATTAAGATTCAATTTTGCATCAGTTTTAACTTAGAATTAAGAATTTTGAGGAGTAATATTTTTTAAGTGAAGCTAAAGTGTTTGTGAGTTTTGTTTTGGGGAATATATAAATTCAAAATGATGAAAGACAGTTGACATTGCAGGCATCTGTTATTATCATTTGCAACATTAATAATTCCTGAATTATATTTTACCCCCCCCCCTTCCACCGGTAATTTTAATTTATGTGTACCATAGGGTTAATAGTTTTTTTCTAAAAACGTAAATTCTGATATGATGAAATTTGTAGTTGAAAAAAAACACTTGTGGAATAAAGCGATATCTTTTTGTTAAAATTAATCAAATTTTACAAAAAACTTTTAAATAACTAGTAAAAATTTACAGAAATTTTGGCACAGAAAAAAATTGCTCAGGGTGCAATATATGTACCCCATGTGATCACGAAGGCTTAAGGGTCATTCTACTTTGATCAACCGAAAAATTAAGTTATATATAAAGTTTTTTTTCTCAATAAATACAACATATAATGGAATGAATTTTTTCGTATTTATTAAGCTACTCTTATATTACACAAAAAAATTAAAAAAATTATTTTTTACAACGTCAATGTGGAACCTAAAAAAAGAGGTATGTTCACGGCGTAGGTGATTTCCGGCCTCGGGCTTAGCCGAAACGAAAAATTCCATAAGATTCTTAATCTACATGAGTGTCGCTGCAGTCCCCAGCTCAATTAATAATTTTTGTCGAGAAATAACCGAATTTTTTCTCACGAAACACCCGAGAATACATCCTTCTGGATGTTTTGTCAAACATTTTTTTCAAACCGACACCATTTTTATAGTTTCCAAAAAACAATTGTTAATTGAGCTAGGGGCTATAGCGACACTCATACAGAGTAAGAATTTTTTGGAATTTTTCGTTTTAAATAAGCCTGAACCGGGAAATCACCTACGCCGTGACATACCTCCTTTTTAGGTGGCATATCGACACTGTAAAAAAACAATTAAAACAATTTCCAAAAATTCTTTTTAATTTTTATTTGTATAATGCAAGAGTAGCTTAATAAATACCAAAAATATTTATTTCATTATATATCGCATTTATTGAGAAAAATATCTTTAAAAATAGCTTAATTTTTCGGCGGCTCAAATTAAAAGCGAAAACAATCATTTTCCCATTGTACAAAAAAAAGTTACAAAACCCTGTCAATGTCCCCTCAGTTTACAGTAACTGTCTATCATATCTCGGACTTCCCCGCCGGCGGATAAATCGTTTCGCAGCAAAGCTCCCCTCGCACCGACTTCCGCCGCCGTCTCACCAGCGTCTGAATTTAATCCCCTAATTCCATTATCTCCGTTTAACCCGACTTAATGATATCAAGGCTTCCCTATCGCCCGAGAAATTCATTCGAACTCCGAGCACTCCCTCTATAAACTTGCCCGGAGTGTGTCAACCGGAAACCCCAAGCTTTGAGGCCAATTCTAACGAAAACGGAAGAAGTCCCACCCCCAAACCAGGTAAGTCAAGCCCCATCTAAATGCAAATACGCGGAACGTTGCCCAGAGGCTACATTATAATCAATTATTACGAGAGTTCGTATGTTGTCCCCCCGCAGAGTTGCCATCCGTCTTTAAAATCAAAACTCCCGCACCAAATCACCCGTCATCCGTCTAAAATCGTATTCACTTAGAAACCACCCTCCAAAATTGTATCTTGTAAAACGCGGGAGATTCGAATGTGGAGCTCCACGATCCCCAAAAGAATTAGCATCGACGCTCCTCGTAATTTAAACTCCAGCCTCGCTAAATGAACCTCTGTTTCATCCTGACTCCATCGGTGTCATCCTGGCCCAGCGTCCCAAAGCTATAATTATGCGCAAACTTGAGACGAAATAAAGTGAAACTTCCAGGAGGTAGCAGCGCGACGAAATGTTATCTCGGGTGCAGCAGAGGGTCGCGGGTCGTGAGTTCGCGCCGCCTATAGTTCCAGCCAATTAAAACCGACCATGTTTCGGCGAAGACATCTACGGCTCTGGCGTGAACGTTGTATACGTGGTCCTGGATATTTGTCGGGGGACACCGAGGGAAGTGTTGGCTGAAAGCCTCGATGGTCCGAGTCGTCTCTCAGTGCTCGGGGGACGTGATTGTTTTCGGACTACCAAGGGTTCTTCGGGGAGAGTTTCGAGTCCACCGGGGCAAGAGATAGAAGCGATAGAGATCGACCTCTCGTTTCTTCAGCTTTAGAACGACGTGGCTGTACCTGGCGCGAGAGCCACGTGCTCGGTGGCTCTGTGGGGCTTCGCGTTCCTCGTCCAACTACATATTTGCATTTTTCTTGGAGGGTTCTGTGATGTTCTACTTGGGTAGGTGGCTCTTTGTTGAGGATCTATTCATTGATACTATAAATCCTTCTGCTGTTCTTTTTATAATTTATCTTTCCAGAAAAATGGAAACTCTTTTTTAAATATCTTAAACTCTTAAAATATTATACACAAAATAACGAGTTAAGCATACGAGAGCTTCGTTGGCTAGGGGTGAACTAGGATTTTATAGTGTTTTGCTTGAATTAGGTGGGTGGGACTCTGTCGAATTTATATGCAGTGCTTTTTGGGGTTCATTTAGGATTTTGGTGGAATATTCATTTAGGCAATTGGATCCTTGTGGAGATTTTTTATTCACTCTCGTTAGATGCTTAGTTATGATTAAGATTTTGCAGTATTTTATTTAAGGGGTCGTTCTACTTTGACCCGTCAAAAATTAAGGTATTTTCAAAGATTTTTTCCTCTATAAATACGACATTTAATAAAATTAATCTTTTGGGAATTTATTATGCTAATTTGAAAGATTTTTTAATTTGTTTCCAATGTTTTTTTTATAGACTTAAAAAAGAGCTAGGGGCATACAGATTAAGCATCTTTTCAAATTTTCTGTTTCAGATAAGCCTGAGCCAGAAAATCATCTGCAGCACGAAGAAACCTCAGTTTTGTCACATTACCACTGTAAAGAAACATTTGCAACAAATTGAAAAAGGCATTTTAAATTTTTCTTTTATAATATAAGAGTAGCTTAACAAATTCCTGATAGATTTATTTCATTATGTGTTCTTATTTATTAAGAAAAAAATATTTAAAAATAGCTTCACTTTTCGGCCGGTCAAAGTTGAATGACCCCTTAAGGTAGATGTTTTTTTTTGTCAAAATCTTTTTTGTCCCACTTATGGTTTTAGTGTTCTATGCATTTAGGGGACCTATTCTACTTAGGCTCTTCTAGGTAGATCTTCGTGAAGATTTTCTATTCACTTCATTCAGATACTTAAATACATAGTTATTATTTATGAGTTTACAAAATTATATTGGAATTATGGTAGGGGGTTCGATGTTAAATTTATATACAGTGCTTTTAGGGGCTTATTTGTGATTTTAATGACCCATTTACTACTTAGGCAACTGGATGTTTTTAAAGATTTTCTATTCACTCCCTTTAGATACTTACTTAGTTATGATTAGAATTTTGCAAAGTAGGGAAGTGATGTGTCAAATTTGTATCCATTGCTTCTAAGGGCTTACTTGTCCTACTTAAAGATATCCCATTCTACTTATCAATTCTACTTATCAGTCTTCTTCCAACCGACTCGCGTGTCGTTTGCTTGATATAACGCTGCGACATATTTTTCATTAGCAAACGCAATATTATAATAATAAATCTCACTTTCCTGAAGAGGGTTCAAATCAAGAACCGAAACGTCGGATTTTCTTTATAATTATTGACAAATAGCTTTGATACTTTATTTTATTTTTAAATAAATAAAATAAACTTTGCATAGGGACCGAATCAGTGCGCCGATACCATTTTATCTACTTATCAATAGTTACGATTTTACACCGATCTACATGTATGCAGTAGGGTGGATGTACCGTTTGTGACCATTGTATATTATCTTATTTTTAAATTGCTTGCAGATCGTTATTATGTGGAGAATATCACATCATATTTTGTTTATATATTTTGTCTACCGCCCGAAATATAATGTTACATTTACTGCTTACACGGAAAAATATTATATTTTTTAAGAAGTTGCCAAAACTGGTACTTTAAAGTGACTACAAATGGGACATGTACCCTACGTACACATTTCTTTATCCAATTCCTAGCCCCCACCTTTACCGGTTTACCTATGATTTTGACGTCCTACTTCACCGCCCCATTCTACTTACACCGCTGGTACCCTGCCAGATTGCTATCTACATCCTCTACTCGTTCAATTGTGATTCTGCGGTGTCCTATTCTACTTAGGTTGTCGCCTCTGTCGAAACTTCCATTCACTACTCTTCATCCTTTATCTCTAATTTCAGTTATTTACTCACAAAGTTCCCCACCAATCTCTCACCACTACCTCCCCTATTTTCTAACAATTCTAACACGCAAACCACCTAATACCACGGTTCCATTTAAAAGATCACTCATCGAAACAGCCGGAACGAAAATCTCTCCGTTCAACAGGAAAGAGAAATTCAATTTCCATGCAGAGTACATAAGATACAAAATTCTTCAGCTGCCTCTGATACCCGAGAATTTCAATTCTGGGTTCATTCATATTTGACGACCCGAACAGGGAAAATCAATCGACTGTCTTCGCAGCCTTCGCGCATTGATGGGCTAAGTCGTTTCTGAAACGCTAACACGCCTCATTTTCGGGATGACAGAGGGGGTGGAGGGCGCTCTTACGTCAGAGTCGAGTATGAACTACCCCTGTTCCAACCCCAGGTACGTCGACTGTCGACTGATAAACACGCGAAGGCACTCTTCAGCGAATTTTGGCATTTCACAATTTCGCACCCCTTCTGTTTGCGTTTCGTTCCCCTCCGTCGTAAACGGTTAAAGGGAGATTCGTGGTAGTGGTGTTAAAAGCAAAGCAGTGCTGCTTCATAAAATGGCTGACGCAGATAAATGCCTTAAGGGATCGCTATGGTATTTATAAAGCTCTTAACGTTTTAATTAAAGCTTCAGGGGAATTGTTACATGGGAGCTTTGTGTACAGATTTTTTCAGGGGAAGGGAACATTTTTTTCTGAGATATTATCTTTGCTCGATCAGCCGTGCCTTTTTCAACCCATGCTGACAGTTTGCATGGCTCGACGCGCTCCCTTGGGGGTCACCGTACTAAAATCGCTCCGCTTTGTTTGCGGCGTTTTTAGCGGGACACTCGATCCCTTTATCAGTGCGATTATTGTTTACCGAACTTGGAACGGGCAATGCTGTAATGGGGGTAATTGGGGATTTGGAATTTAGAATAACTTAGGGCCTGGAATTTCGGGTTTAAGATCACGTAGAATTGTGAACGGGGAATGTGAAACTGGGAATTCGGAATTTAGAATTTGGTATGTGGATGTGGAATGTGGTTCTTGGAATTTGAATCTTGGGATTTAGAGCTTAATTTAATTTAGAATTTCGGAGTTAGAATTATTTAGAATAATTTAGAGTATGGAATGTAGGATTTTAATTATAATTCATAATTTAGAATTTGGAGTGTAGTACTTGGAATTTGAATCTGGGGATGTAGAATTTGTAATTTCGGAGTTAGAATATTTTAGAATTTCATAATTTAGGACTCGGAATAATTTAGAATTTGGAATCTAGTATTATAAAACCAGAAAAATTTAAAAATTTAATTTACAATTTGAAAAATCAAATTTTATTGGTAAATCAATATTCCCTCGTTCCTATTTTCCACCGGATAGGTTTCATATTTCCCCTCACCACTGGGATAAAATTTGTCAAACCCTTTCGTGTAATCCCCCGCTGGAAAACTCAATATTGCAATGTGCATACCGCACGATATCACCAACAGCAATAATAATAATGCTCCGTTGGTGGTATAAGATAGCAGTCTTGTATGAAAAACGGGTAAAAGCTTTCGAGGATTATCCGAATAGCATAAAATCGCATTCGCGGGATTGCTGGCATCGAAAATGTAACATAAGGGGTATTTATTGCGATGGGCGGTTTAGGGTTGATGGCAGCTTCGTAGCTACACGGATTTTTAAAGTCACGTAACGCTCGCGTTCACGCGATCCCCGTCGTTAGGGGTGGTTAGCATGTAAATGTTGCTTCGAAAGCACGGTCAACCGTAATCTGTCTGGAACATCGGCCTTGCGGTGAAGAAGATGAAAAATTTGTCAGACACGAAGCTTCGTCAGATTAACGCGGAACATGTAGTCGGTACAAATAATTACGGAATAAGGATAATTGCGCGAGCTCGATGTGTAAAAGGCCAATTGTAGTTTCATCGTGATATTTATTTTGATAACTGCGTACCTAGCTTTGAGAACGTGGAGTTTTCTGCAATTATGTATAAAAGGAAATTGCTTTTGCACAGGCAATGTTATAATTACCTTCAAATCTAAACTGCTTTAGGGTAAATAAACTAGTAATTCGCCGCATATCAGTGAATGACCATTGGGCAAAGAAATGTCAATTATAAATTTAAAAATTTGATATGTTTATAAATGGAGTGTAGTTGCACTTTTAATATCACTTTAATAATACGATTCTTATTAAAAGTACGCTGTCATTTATTGGGCTTCTACACGTTTCACATTTTATAATTGTTTTTTTAAAAATTAGGATTAGAATAAGTAATAATTTTTACAGAAATTTCATGAAAAATAAATTTAAATGCCATTTCAACACTTTTTTTGTTGTTCTACATAAATATATTCAAGTATTAATCTCGAAGCTCCATAAAATCAACAATTTTGATCATTCACGGGTTGGTTCCCTTGGTTTCCTTGCATAAATTTACGAGGATATCCTTCCAATTTTTCGATAAAGAAATAAATATGGTATTTTGAAACAGTGTGAAAGGAGGACTCTCTGATTTCATTTTGTTTATACGTAGCTTAAATTTAAAAGTAACATGAATTTTCTTATGAAAAAGGAATTGAAATTAATGCGGAAAACAAAACCAAATATCTACCTATAAAACATTCACACTTATACCTTTTTCACACAAAAAGAACCCCACAAAATTGACACTGTAATCAATTTATACATTCATATATTCCCCATGCATTTAAATAACTCCAACCCTAGACAATTCACCATCATCCATTCAAATAAAATCATTTCATTTGACTGACTAACGCGTTCCAAGTATTTCGGGCAACGTAGAAGGTAAATAAATTCAAGACACCCCGCATATTGCTCCCATATATAATTCGCTCCCTCGCAAAAGGCCGAGCCCTAGTCGATTACGTCGCACCACGAGGACGAGAACTCTGGTTAAGTAGGGAGCCTCGAGTTCTCTGGATAAACAAACTGTTACAAACGACCGTCATCTAATCCCCGATTCCGACTGCCCCGCTACCCGGACAATTTACCCCCAAAATGGGATAGCCGTAAGCGACAACGCGTTGTCGAAGTTGTACGCGATTACCATCCCCCTAAATGTCACCCCCAAACCACCCCCCTGCCGGGACCAACGTCAGAAACCTCGAAATCCCAACGCGAGGCTCGATTGGCGTGGAACACAATCCCAAATACAAGAATACAGTGGTGTAATTAAAATGTGACGTTAGCTTCTAATTAGTAAATTCCACAGTAATTCATTTGCGACGGCAAATAAAGTAGTTTTACTCCAGTAGACTATTGCAGATCCTCCCAACCTTCTGAATTCTCCATTCCCCTTCAACCCTCTCTCCCTGAGCTCTACCCTCTCGCTCTGACCGCCCTCAAGAACACTCACCCCCTCCGCTCGCCCAGAGACACACACATCCGCGGCCTCTAGCTTAGCCACTCAAAGTCATTCTTCAAATTCCTAAGCATTTCGATAACACTCTTCAGCCCTCCAAGAATTCCACCCCCACTAACATCGACCTACTCGAACCACCCTCGAGTGCTCTGCGAAACGTTACCCTCGCGTACACAATGCAGCCAAGTACGCGTCCTCTCTATTTATTTGCAACCCTTATTTAGCTACTTCCATTTAGGACCTTAGCATAAACTGGACCTCAACCTCCTACTAATACTCGACAGAGAAGGGTGTAGTTTCTCATCCCTCGCTCTCCGCCATTTCCCTGCAACTTCTTCTCTGACAAGTCACGTTGGACGGCGGAGCACGAGCGACAAGCGTGCCGCGAGTCGTGTGAAATGTGAGGAGCACTCCACACTTGACATTTCGCTGTGTGCGTGGGATTACACATCAGGGAATTCGGGGGACCTTTTAGCATTTTTTATTATTCGTTTCAGTATTTTCTATTACCCCTTTGAAATTTGATCTTCTAATTTATACTACCCCTGCAACCCCACGCTCGGGAAAAATTCTCTCCGCTGACCCTGCCGTGGTTTAGAAGGGGACGAAGCCAGCGAGGTTAGAAGCTGGGGGGACGAAGCGGTGGGCGTGTGTTAGGGGTGATTTTCGGCAAGGTGAATCGATCCCCCGGTGAAAATAAACCGCGGCGGGCCAACCCCCCCGGAGGAAGATCGCCGTGGCGTAGCGATCAGGCGACGAAACACCGCCTACCGGGGGGCCTATTGCGCCAGGTTTCGTAACGGGATCCCACGGCTGGATGCCCCCTTACGCCGTTGCCAGCGCGCACGTATGTACATATTTACGTGCGGCAGAGCGGGGAACGCGCGCACAATGCCCGCCGCATATCCGTGGCTGCGCGCACCGACGGTCAGCGAGGCTCGCGGGTGGACGTGTCGCCCCTCTCCTTTCTTTTTTTTTTCTCTCCCTCACTGGAACGCGCGCTCGCGAGGGCGAAGGGAAGCAGGGCAAAATCGAGTTTGCGTTCCCTGCCCCGTAGGCGTCGCTGGCCACCGCGGCTGAGTGAACCCGTACGAGGTGCACGGTCATTGGGTTCAATGTTTATCACTGGGGATGCGCTCGTAACGGCGCGAGACAGCTCGTTAGAGGTTTTATGCGCGCGGTATTATACGGCGCTACAGTAGGAACGTGGAAAAAATGGCACACTGGGAAATTGAGCGGGGAGAACGGAGCACGGGCGAACTGAGAGGGGATAGCTTCGAGGGGACAGGCGAGACTCACCCTTGTCGAGCGTTTCTTTGGCCGCGTGTATGACCTTCCTCCGTCTGAGACCGTCGCCCGCGAGAGCGGTCGTCATCGTGTTTGGGACCGTGTCCGTCGGCCTCTCATCCTCGTCACTGTTCGCGCACTCGCCGGAGGTGGTCGATGCACGGTGGTCGAGGAGATTGATCGGGGACCCCTCGCCGCCTGGCATAGTGTCCCGATTAGCAGGACCGTCGCGTCCTTAACCGAGGACCCTTGCGCCTGAACTGAACTCGCTCCCTCTACGAGACTCCCCCCTCGCCGCGCTTTTCCCCGCTCGCAGCGTCTCGCTCCGTCCTTATCAAACCTGCCCCCACTCCGCGCGAAGCGACAACGTTGCGGGGCACCGCGTCGCTGACCGCGTGGCGGCGCTGCCGGCGCAGCGCCATTGGCATGGAATCAATTTTTCGGCGGTCCGCGGCGCGCGAGGCGTAATTTCGGTGAATCGATGATTTTCGAGTCCGTTTGACTTTGTCATTTAACACCTGGCATGATTGGCAATTCTGATTGATCTGAGAAATTTGTTTTGGATAGGGTTTTAATTGTAGATTGAGTTTGAAGCTGAGATGGGCAAATGTTTTATTTAAATACAAATTTTGAATGAGGAATAAAAGTTAAAAAAATATTGTCGATTGAAAAAGTAACTTTGTTCGTCAAATAATCTAAAGTTAAAGTAAGTTTTAGTTGATCCGTTATTTAAATAATCTTTTATTTAGTTAATGCCCAACTCTAGTTTGAAGTTTTATAGCGGTGTAATTTATAGAAATCATAGGAGTTTATGTTCTTAGATGATTCTTTATTCTGAAAGCGAGTATTTAGGATTACACACTTTCATTAATTGGTAATAATTCATGGATACAGGTCACGATCACAGTGAATGATTGATCGCTTCAGAGGACTAAGCGATTCTCCAACGGAGTTACAATTTGTTGGAGGCTTTTGGGAAAAGGTTTAGGAAGACGTATCAAAGATAACGTTTCAGCGAGTAACATGGATTGAAGTAGGATCGCGTGTCGCGACATTAAAGATGCATGCCACTTTCAACCACTATAAATCCTCCTTCCGTTCTTTCTACAATTTGTCTTCCCGGAAAAATGGAAACTCTTTCTTAAAACTCTCGAAGTCTTAAAATACTATACACAAATTGCCAAGTTTAGAATCCAAACAATAATTTATCTTCGTAAATAACGAGAAAACACCTCCCGCTAAAATAACAGCTTTGCTTTCAACTAATCACACCGCGTGTCCCGCAATGAAAATCCAATGAATAAAGTAATCGCGACTGTCACTGTTCTTCGATTCGAAATGAATTTGGAGCGCGGGAAAGTCGCGTCCCATGCCACTGCGCGGCCGATGTCGATGCTCCGTGACTCACTCTCGTTTCTTTTCCGCGAAACGGAGAAACATTTCCGCGTACTCCCGCCATCTGTGGCGAACTCCAGACGCGACTCCCGATCGATCGGGCGCCACGCCATTTTTCGCTTTAACCGCGATACGGTTCTTGCCACCTTTTCCCTTTAATTCCCTTCCTTCGCCCTTTCCCAGGCCATGGCGATAGCATCGACACCCTCCGACGTACACGCGGCGTGAGAATTAGGTTAACGGTCTTCCTAACATTCGTGCACCCCCATCGAACCCCATTTTCCGCTTCCGCTCTCTTTATTCGATTACCTCGAATCCTGCGGATCCCATGAAAACACAAACCAATAAAGCTTATCCCCCAGAAAAATTCTACCATTCCACCGTAAACTTCGGAGTTCTTTAAAAAAAAAAAAATTTCACGCAACGTCCCCGGTGAAATTGAATTCAATTATACAAGAAAATTTAATATCTGGTTAGATCCATATTCGATATAAAGAGGAAGTCGAGCAGTGGTGTTACGAGTCCGTGGATTTCGGCAAACGGGACTTAGAATGTAGAGCGTGGGGCGTTGGAGGTGGAAGGTGAGCGTTGGAAACGACGCATGAGGAGCCCCTGACGTGGGAAATTGACTCTTTCGACGGTGTCAAGGGCACGCTCCAAATTCGGCCGTCGTTAGTCTATTCCGAGGTGCTCTCCAGTCGATTATTTCCTATTTCCGGAATCGAAGTGGCCATCAGAATTGACGGCGGTGTCGTGGCACAGATATCTAGCAGGAATCGATGCTCGACAACCCCCCCCCCTCCCCGCCGATTGAATGCAACCCCCTCCGCCGGTGGGGGCAGGAAAACGTCGCTATTGGAAAATGATCGTAATGCGACTTCCGGCGCGCTTTGATAATTCTCCCACCGTCGGGTACCACGGTTTTCGCCGGGCCGTCGATAAACAAACCTGGCATTTCGGTGGAGGGGGGGCGAAAGACGATCGATCGAATTACGTAACTGGATCGCGAGGGTTTGAAAAGTCGTTCGGCTCGCGCCTAAATAGGTGAATGTAATTAACGGGGAATTTAATGAATATTCCCACCACCTTGATGATTTTATTATTTTTAAGGGTTGAGGGTTCTTCTTTGAGGTTCTTCTTTTATTTCATATGTCTGAAGCTGGAGGGCACAGATATTTTTAAGGGGCCATTCTAATTTGGCCGGCCGAAAAATTGGGCGATTTTTAAAGATTTTTCTTCTTGATAAATACAACATATAATGAAATAAATCTCTTTGGAATTTATTATACAAAAAATTTAGAAAGAATTTTCTTTACTTATTTGTTTCAAATGTTTTTTTTATAGCGTTAATATGTTATTTCGAGAAGAGGTATGTTCGTGGTGCAGGTGATTTCCCCACTCAGGTCCATCTGAAACAAAAAATTCGAAAAGATTCTTAATCTGTATGTGTCGCTATCAGTCCTACCTCAATTAACAATTTTTGTCGAAAAATAGCCGAGAAAAAGGGTGTTTTGTCGAATTGTTTTTTCAAATCGGCGCCATTTTGTTATTTTTCAAGAAAAATTGTTAATTGAGCTACGGGCGATAGTGGCACTCATACAAATTAAGCATCTTTTCGAATTTTGTACGTATCTCTTTTTTTAGTGCCACATTAACGCAATAGAAACACATATAAAACAAATTAGAAAAATTCTTTTCAACTTTTTTTGTATAATATAAGAGTACCTAGCTCAATAAATACGAAAAAGATTTATCGCATTATATGTATGTTGAATTTACTGAGAAAGACAAACTTTCAAAATAGTTCAATTTTTTGGCCGATCGAAGTAGAATGGCCCCTTAATATTTCTTTAGCAAATTAATACACCTCCTCCTATTTTCAACTTGATAATAGATCAGTTTCCCTTTCCCCATTTATTTCATCCCCATTCCGCCTCGCGTAACTCTCTCACGCCACGACCGCTAAATAACATACACCTGAGAAACTGGAGCAATTAAAACTGTTCTTCTTACCTTGCCCCAAAGGAACGTTCCGCCGCCGAAGGGTCGCAATAATAATCAGGCCTCGCCGCGAGGATTAAGCCGACAACCGTAAAGTAGTTCGATAGTCGTTAGGAGATTTTCGATAAAAACAATAGGAGCAGGGGAGAGTCGATTGCAAGAGATGCAACTGGGTCGACGAACTCTGTTCAACTTCCGCGGAGAGTTTGTTGGCTCAATTTAACGCTAAAGGAGCCGGCGCAGCGAAGTTGCCCGTTACCTCCCACAAAAGGAAATCTCGCTGGGCGTCCGTCTGGTTCGCGGGGGCAACAAAGAGCGCCCAAGGTAGACTGAGAGAAACGTCACTCTTGGCGACGTCTTCCATCGGGCCACTTAATCCTTTCAAACCCATCGACTGCCCTTTCCATCCCTCTTTCCCTACATCTCAGAGCATTGCGTCTCGTATCCAGTCCGTGTTTTCATCCATAACTTCCCCCGATCCCAATTTCCAGAGCTCCTGATCCGCGACACTTTAATGGCAACTCGATCGCGATCGTGCTTCCGCCAAGAAGGTTGAAGTAAAGCATGGAAGTGGGTTGATGGAGTAGTTAGCTGGTCAAGGAACTCGTGCAGGCTGTTATAGGTCGTTTGCTTTCTTACATGTGTATATTTTTATTAAAATACTTAGGCATACGCTTAACTTACACGTATAGCAGACGGTAGGTGTAATTAAGTTAAATAGACTTAGCCCCCCTATCGTTTAATGCGACGTGCCAGACACGGTTCCGCGCGTCGCCCGACACCGGCCACTCATTTCCTACTTCGACCGGGCACAGGCTGCCAGAAACGCTTTGGCCCCCGTTTTATAAACAACCGTCGCGACGTACGATCGATTCGTAGTCACCGGTGCGCGACTCTTCCTTTATCGAATCAGCCCTACGCTGGCTAAGGCCGCATTATTCTTCCGCGCGCGCCACGGCTGCGAACTCCCTTCGTCCGAACGATCTTTGCATTCCGCTGTGTCGCGGAAACCTTCCACCCATCTTCGTCTGGAATGCCAGCTTCGCGTTTGGACGGGCTGGATCCGTCCTTGGACCGGAGGTGTGGAGGAAGATCCACTTTGCAAGGGAATTACTCGATTTATAAGGGACGCTCTGTTGGGAAGAAGGGAAGTTCTTCTTCTCTCCGGTGCGAAGAGAACGATCTTCGTTGGGCATTCCTTAAGTTTGTAGGGTTAATGATATGGTAGTGAATTGATGATTGCAGGATGCTCCGTGGGACTTGATTAGCTTGAGTGTATTTATTACTGATGACGCGGGGATACGCGTCTTTGTAAGTGGTTATAATCCGAGGGAAGAAAGGGCCCAAAACTTGTTTTGTTGATACTTTTTGTAGTAGTAGGTACCTTTTTTGTTTACAGGGAGTATTTTGGCTTTAGGAGGATCGTGAGAAGCTTTTGCTGCGAGTGAAGCTTAAAGGAGAATAGTCATTTGAAAATAAAAAACAGAACCTTTGGTGGTGGGGCTCGAACTCAAGATCCGCGGGTCTTCCGGCGTAGTAGTCAGACGCGTTACCGATTCCCCCAACGCCGACTCTCGGAAGTTACTCTTTTCCGAACTCTACAAATACCCAGCGGCGGATTTAAGAAAAAAGGCCCAGGTGGCAAACGTTATGCGGGCATATTTTTGGGGGAAAATGATACATCCTGATCCTTAAATTCGCCACTGGCCATTCCCCAACGCTGAATGCTTATAATACATTTCTGAAGATTTTAAATAGCTTATGTTTGCTTTTTAAATCGAACTATTTAATCTTGAGAAGGCGGTGTATTAAGAATATGATCGTCAAACTTTAAAGCCGTCAGGATTGCGTTTTAAATTATTGGAGACTCAAATGACCCCAGAAATCTCTTGGAATATTAATCCGTTAGAAATCTCTCGCGAAATCCAATAGCTACTCCCTCGTCCGCAGCAATTCTTTAATTCCCCGCAGATTTCCTCGCATCACCAGTAATAACGGGCACACTCAAGATAATGAAACCAAAACGGTGCACCCTGCGCAGTAACAGGCTTACAGCCAGCGAGCTCAACGAAGCTCGTCCCTTCCGATCACACGCCCCGAGTCGACGATACGCAAGCGATAAAGAAGAAATCGGGTCCAGGTAAATAAATTAGAGAAAGTACGATGCGAAAGTCGCGATGAAACCAGGTCCCTGTACAGGCCCCGCACTGGACGCTAGCGCGCTTGGTTAACGGGGCGCAAATATCGAGGATGCACCTCTACCTGGTCCCTTCATCTAGACCGATCGTCCTGATTAGGCCTGGTCATCACACAGCGCCCCCTGTAGCAGATCTCCGTCATGTGGGAGACTCTCGTAGTCGTCGAGGTCCTCAGGACCTTGCCCAGTATCGACTCGGTGGTGTTGCTCTGCATCGTGGTGCTCGGAGTCGTCGTCGTGGTCGGCGGTTCCGTGGCCAAGGGCTCGGGCGACGAACTCGTCGGATTCTCGGAGGTACTGACTCTTCCCAAGGTCGTCGAATCCTGAGGATCGATATCCACCGTCGACTCGGTAGCCTGAGTCACTTCCTTCGACTCCACTTCGTTCATCGCCTTCGAGTCTTCCGTCAGGAACGTCGCCTGGGTAGTCACTTTAACATCCGCAGGCTTCGTGGTTGACCTTTCTTCCTCCTCGCTATCAAACACCTCCAATCCTCCATCTAATGGAGTCTGCAGGGTCGTCGGGGTCTCGTCAGCTTCTGATCCTGCGATGGTCGTTTCCTCTTCAGCACTCTTCATGCTGTCGAAGATCGCCTTCACATAGTCTGACAGAGTCTTCACGCTACTATCACCTTCGTTTTTTGTCTCCAGACCAGGAATGGAGGCTTTGGCGGCTTTTGGCTCATGGTTCCATGAGACTTGAGAGCGATCGAAGGCTGAGGGGTACCTCACCTCGCTCCATCTTGATCTGTGATTCTTTGGATGAGCGTAGTTGTCCTCTTCTTTAGATTCTTCACTGTTTCCCAGAGACTCTGACGAAACTCTGGTCTCCTCCGAGCTCTTCCCTGAGTCCTTGCCGAAACCTTCCACTTCGTCATCGTCGACTACCTTCAATCTCATTCCACCTTGGCCTTCCTCTTTTGCTTCCAAGTCGTTCTCCTTAGCCGTGTACTTATCGGTGAAGAAACCGTGGTCCAAAGAGTCTTGAGCGCTCTTCTGGTCCCAGTTTTCCTTCTTCGTTGACTCCCAGAGGTCTTCAAGCTTAGTCTTCTTCTTCTCATCCCGCGTTTTCTCCTCGCCCCACGGTTGCTCGTTCTTCTCCATTTTGTTGGAAGAATCCTGCGTCAGTTTAGAGGCACTGTCTTCGGAAGATAGCGTGGTGGTTTTTTCTTCAGGTTTGTCCGTTGTTGGTGGCGTTGTGGTCTGGCTATCGATTGTTGTAGTTTCCTCAGCGTCGTCGGGGATCACCATTGGCGTCGTCAACGCTGGGGACATCGTCCAAGCCTCTTCTGCTGACTCAGTGGTGGTGGTTCTTGGGGAAGGCTGGTCGGTCTTCAGGATCTCCGTGAGGAAATCTCGCAGGACTGATTTCTCTGACGATTTTGGGTCCTCTGTTGGGAGCTTCGACTCGCGGATGGGATTGTACTTGTATGGGTCGTGGAAGAGGCCGTTCAAAGCGGAATTGAAGTGCTGCGACTCCGCTGTGACGAAGTCGTCCACCACTGGTCGGACCTTCACACGGACTCTTCTTCTTCGGCCGCCCTGGAAGAAAATGGCGAGGTGCTAGGACTGCTAGGCGTTTCTACTGTGGGTGGATGTTTCATCAAGATTTCGTCAAGTATTTGATTGCAGTATTTATTTAGTAACTATGACGCTCTGTTGCTTTAGAATTAAATAGCTATCCAGATTCATCTTTAATTTTTTACTTTTTTATAATATTTTAGTGGTTTTATAATATATCGCGGAAGGGTCTGTGCTACATTTCCTTCTAACTATTCTAAAGAAAAAATTCTTAGACCTCCCTGTTTTCTAAAAAAGAATGAAGTATAGTAAAATATTTAACCTCTCGTTAAATATTTAACATCAATATTTAACCATCTAAAGTATTATGCCAATTGTGCGCGAATATTTCCCTACGGGAAACTTAAGCAAAACTTTCCCCACCATAGATCCCTTTAATAGTCTTGACTGACTAAAAAATTTTGAGTCATTGAGAGATAGCCAAAGATTAATTTAAATAAAAATTTTGAGTAGAATAAAAGATAAAAATTTCATTCGTTACTCGTTGAATAAAGACAACTCGGGTTATCTCTGATAAAGAAAAAGTATCTTTTATTCGATACGCTATTTAAATAATTTTTATGTAAATAATGCCCCACTCTGCTGAAAATCCATATCTCTAACTTTCTGGCCACTCAATGTGTAAGTGCGGATGCAAGAACTCGTTACCACATCCAAGAAACAATATATCCCCCAAACTAATCACGATCCCAAAATCAATCATAGTTTACCTTTCAGACCGTATAAAAACGTGACACTAAAAAAGCGATATTCCTGTTACGTAACGCGCGCCTCACCTTTCTCCCAGCTGCAGCGTCGCCGTTTTTCTTCTGGATCCTCTCGAGATCAATAGCGCTCTGTTGCTCCGTGGAACTTTCCACCCTGTCCATCAGCCAGGGCTCCGCGACGCGGCTCGCCCCCGCCACGCTTCCGTTTCCGTCGCCCGTTAACGCGGTGCTGGCGTCCGTGACAGCTGTCGTCTCATTCATTTTTTCCGTGTGATCCAGAGAGCCTGTCTTCCTCCCGAACATAGTCGTGCCCATTAGCATCGACTCGTCCTCCTCCTCCTCCTCCTCCCCCTCGTGCTTGGCCCTTTTGTAGTCGGAGGCGACGAGCAGCGTGACGGATGAAACCTCGGGGGCGGCTGTAATTATTTCGGGAGCGTTCGCGTCCTTCGGGGATTCGCGGGACCAGCCGTGGTCCTTGGTCGCCCCCGCGGCCACCTGGTTCACGGCGAAGCTCGGCTGGAAGGAGGTTCTCGTCAATTTCGTGGACCACTGGCTCTCGGCCCCGTAAATGTCCGCCGTCGTCGAATGGGAATCGTCCGTGGCCAGAGCTGGCTGGCTGTACTTCCTCGTGGCTCCGCTGGCTAGCTGAGTCTGGTCGTACTCCACCCTCTGCGCTGGCTGCTCGGGGTAGTTGCCGAAGTTCAGCACGAATTCTGAGGGATACTGAAAGGGAACGTCTGGGTTTAATGGTGTAGAGCCAAGGGGATTATTTCTTGCCGAGTCTCTTTCATTCTGGCGTTGTTTTAGGATTTTAAGGTGGGATCGAGGGTTTTGATGGTGGGGATAGGGGACTTCATGGGGAAGGAGATTCGTGCATTGTATGCTAAATGCAATGGAGGCGAAGGAGTCTTGGATAATTCATTCTTTACTGTACAGGTTCTTTATTACTAATTGTAAGGGAGAGTGGGGTAAACACAATAAATACAGAACGCTCGTGCTTTTAAAGACAAACACAATTCATTATTTTCAATCATGTTTCAAGTAATATTTTGTCCATTTTCAATTGCACGTAATTACTGTTGAATTATTAATATAATTTTTTTTAAGCACTTTATTACCAAAATTTTGTGACCAAGGCGTTGCTTGAACCACGATTCTAAGCTTTGAAATAAATTCCTTTTTATTTTTTGATGTCGTGGGATAGCAACGTTAACCGATTTTGATGAAATTTTCAGCACGTGTAATACTTACTTAAATCTATAAAAGGGATTTTTGAATTTTCATTACAGGCTCAGAAAAAAAGTTTAAAAAACGACCTTTATTATTTTTTGTTTTGATATTCCGGCCAATTGCATTTTTTCTTAAGCACAAGAAGAGGAATTTGAAAAATACATTAGCTATAGGTTGTACAACATTTTTTATTGGTTGACGATTGAAGTCGTGCTTTCTGTCAGACTTCTGTGATATTTAGCACTCTGTAACACCAAGAATTTTGCTTTTCTACTATAAAGTTGATTTTTATTATAATTTTTCAAAAATTCCTCACAGTACATAATAGATAAATAGTTCAAGTATGTTTGTAAATAATAAACAAATTCATTTCTCACACAGAATTTTGCTTAGGTGTTCGCAATTACCCCACTCTCCCTTACTGCAGTTCTTGATGCTTTACACGCTCTGTACACTTATGCCACATGCTGCCATGCAACCAAACTCACCACGTGCATTCCACGAATCTCTCCTCCTTCGCAATTGTATCTTTAACTATGAACATCCACTTGGTCCCTCTCTCTAAATCATATCCCTAATTCACGTTCGACGCATGCAAAGTTTATCCGTCCCACAACATACCTACTTGATTCTCATTCTTCCACACTCCACGAGTGTAAATCTCTCTAACATTTGATTGAAGGTGCAGTACTGGAACTATTTACAAATATTTAAAACAAATACATAATATGTATTAAAATACATGATTGACAGAATACTTTGTATCCAAAGTATTTTAAAATACATGATTGACAGAATACTTTGTATCCAAAGTATTTTAAAATACATGATTGATAGAATACTTTGTATCCAAAGTATTTTAAAATACATGATTGACAGAATACTTTGTATCCAAAGTATTTTAAAATACATGATTGACAGAATACTTTGTATTCAAAGTATTTTAAAATACATGATTGACAGAATACTTTCTATCCAACCTACCTTAAAAAAAATACTTTACGAATACTAGTACCTCCTGAACCAGGTAAAGATGTCTACATTATAAATATTTAAACAATACAATAAATATTTCCAACACTGTATACCCTTCAAACTTTAAACCACGAAGCAAAACCTTCCTATCAATTTCATCTCCGACTTAAAACACCCTCTCCATTTTAAATACTCCAGTTCAACTGCACTCAATCAATAGCAACCCAGTTCATCCGTCAAAATTCATAAACCCCGTCGCGCCCACCCTCCCGCGTGTCTAATCACAGATCGAACCGACCCCCCTCCCCCCATTATCAGCCACCGCGCACAGTCCCTTGTAATCCACTAAACAGCAGGCTATCACAGGATACTCACGTTCTCGCTGGACGTGTCGTGGATCTGTTGGCCGGGCGGATCGCGCGCGGGAGGAAGCTGGCCGGCTTCATCGTAATTGTCATCGTGCAAAGTCTGTTGGTGCTCCGTGGTCGTTTGTTGGGGACGTATTCGCGGGTAATTCTCGTCCAGGGGCAGCTCGTTGTGCGCCTCCAACACGGTCTCCGTGGTACTAGTAGTGGTCACCCGTTTCTTCCCTGGCCGTCGGACTCTACCCCTCGCTCTGGTCTGTTTCGTCTCGTCTGGTCGAGGCTTCGGTCTCGCGTAGTCGGGCGTCACCGTGGCCGCAGGTATTCTTTCTGTCGTGGTTGTCGTCTCTATCGTCGTGGTTGTCGGGGGCGGTAGGGTGGTGGGTTTCCCTGGCAGGCGACGGATCGGCGTTGGCTGATATTTCGGACGGTATTTGGGCAACGAAGTCGGAGGGGGGCTCGGTTCCACCGTGGTCTCGTCGATCGGTAGCAGCGATTGCTGCGACACCTGTCCAAGGGCGAGTCGATTCGGGGGTTCGTTGGTTATTGCTCGACTTACACGGGGTGGGGCACGCGGAGGGCCGTAAGAACATTTCGTGGGAGATATCGGAGCAGAGTTGGGCATTAACTAAATAAAAAGTTATTTAAACGAGGATCAAATAGAAGTTACTTTTAATTTAGATTATTCCACGAATAAAGATAATTCTTTTACTCGAGGAGAATTTATTCGACGATACGAAGTTAAGATTTTTATTCGACGAATAAAGTTACTTTTTTTATTCGTCGAGAGTTTCAACTTCGGCGTCGAATGAACTTGTTAACTTTAACCGCAACTGTAACTTTATTCGACAGTGTATCCGGCGTTGAATAATTTTCAGGCGCGCTGAATGATGATAATATAAATCTTTATGATAAATAAACCGGGTTAACTTTATTCGACACATGAGGAATAATTTTTTTAACCGTTATTCGTTATTCGAAATTTTATTTAAATACAATTTTTACCCATCTCTGTATTGGGGATATTGGAAAGTGAGGGTGCCAGTGGGGTGCGTGGGAAAATTTACATTTTGGTGTAGGTTAAGATGGTAGGGGTGCCCCTCGTCCCCCATTACGGGGCTATTCTTGTCTAGGTTCGCGTCCTTGGCGTGTTCAGGCACTTTTACTAATTGTAATATCCAGAAACATCTCCAGGGGAGGCAAGAGACACCTTCGACATCTTTACCTTCAAGGATATAGCCCACACCACTTAAAAGTTTCCCTCAGGTGATACATACTAAATACTTTATTTCCTGCGCATGCTGCGAACTTTAAGGGGGAGCCTGGTGTAGCGGGCTGAAGAAACCGATTTTTTTGTTGCGTAAATTAATAGTTGAACATCACGATAATATGTTCCCAAAACCGCAAAACGAAATTCGAAAAATTAAAGCGGATGTAGCCGGTTTTGTTACGGAGCAACAGTTTGCCAGAAAACTTTAAATGTGTTTTTCTCGCAACAACAGTTTTACAAGTGGCGGACACGGTAACTCCAAAAATATTCGACTGATGGTCTTGGCCTAGTGCACGGATATTTTTGAACATTTTCTTCACAGAACATAGCTATTGGTATAATCATATTGTTTAAATAAATAACTCCTTTTACACATTTAAGGCAAAATTTCGTTGGAAAAGTGAACATTTCTTTCAAGAGCTCGTCATTTGTTCAATTTTGTATCTTTTAAGTTATGAATTTATACGATTTGGGCGTGCACTCATAAACTAAACAAAAATTGTTGAATTTTTGGTTTTAAATTAATACATTTGCCGCGGAACAATTGCGTCGCCAATGGACTGTATAACTTTATTATTTACTCCGCAATTTTTTTTTGTTTATCTACCTTAATCTGACAATATAATATTCAGAAAGTTTCAGAAAGATCGATTAAATATTTTCTTTAAAAAAAAATTCCGAGAAATGCCTCGACTTTCAGCTACTTACACCAGGCTCCACCTTAATCCCATTTTTAAAGTGTAGCCATTCTAGATTCAAGTTAGGATGCTATCTAAAGCCTTCCAATAGCACATCATAACCCTCGTGACACAATCTTCGACGACGAATCGCTCTACAGACTAAATATTATCTTCTCTCGTTCCCTCCTGTTTATATCTAATTTTCTACAAAAGCATCACTAAACGCCCCTCGCCTTTGAAGCTGTCTACGAAAGCATCGCTAAGCGTCACTCACCTGTGCGAACTGAGGCCTATAGGTAACAGGTGGCTGGAACCTGTTGTCCACAGGATGTACTGGTTTGAAGTTCGGTGGCCTTATAAATCCGTAATCAATATCCTCCTCTATGGGTTGCTGGGTGGTGGTGGTGGTGGTCGTCGATGGGATCGACGACGTGGTGGCCACTTGCTTCTGCTGCTGAGCCACGTGGAGCTTGATGTACTCGTTGCCATCCGTCTGAACCTGCGATCCGTGGTTCTGCGTACGCGACCTGGATCTAGTTCTCTGCCTGCTGGGGGATGTTCGCGTGGAATCTTGATTCACGACGTTAAAACGAACGTACTCGTCCTGGGAGCCTCTGTTCCGCGTCTGAACCGAGGGTTCGTGGTGAAGGCGAGTGCCAACGCGCCCTCGAAGGCGTTGGCGTATCACCACGGGAGTGGTGCTCGTTGTGGTGGCCTCTGTCGTTATCTGAAATTAGAAATTGGTGTTTATGAGCATTCTCGTATTGCGTTATAACAGTTGAACTGGCGTCGACGTGTTTCCAATTTCCACGATTGTTTTTCAAGGAAATTGCAGGTATCGCAATTTAATCATAAGGGAAAATATCTAATAAAAGATTATAAAGTACCTTTACCGTAATAAGTGTAATACTTTTGAATGGGGATTGTTATTCAATGATTAACATTTTGACTGGCATCAACCTATTTTCACGCCGACGGATTTGCATCCTCCAACAAATTTTTTTCCCCCCAACTTATACTCCTACCGTGCAAAACTTTAAACTCAAATTATTCAAAAACGAAGGTTCATTTTGATAAATTCCATGAGGCTTTTATAACACTATAGGTATGCGCTACTACTTCCACCCTGTGTCATTCTTTTTAGGTTTAAATATTTTAGGTAACGCAACGTTGCGCAACATTGCAGGATCATTACAGCAACATTACAGGAAAGTTGCGGCAACATTGCAGGAACGTTGCCGCAATAATGGCGCAACGTTGCATCGACATTGTGGAAACGTTGGCGCAATACCGGCGCAACGTTGCATCAACATTGTGGAAACGTTGCCGCAACGTTGCAGAAATATTGCAGGAACGTTGCCGTGGTATATTGTAACGCAACATTGATGCAACTATGCAGCAATAATTCTATGTCCGCCCCGTGCAATGTTACACGGCAACGGCGCAGCAACGTTACATCGACATCGCGCTGCAACCATGCAACACTGCAAGGTTACCGCAACGACCCTGCAACGTTGCCGCCACGAAGTGTGCTGTATGGGGTGGAGCACATTAAAAAAATATCGTTCGAAGGTCTTCAATATTTTCTAAATGAGAATCATAAAAATTTTCACAGCACACGTGATCGCTCGAAATTGTCATTTCTCAAAACCTAGCACCACTCAAAGCGTTAAAAAGAAACAGTTATGATGAAGCATATGAAGATAAAAATAATGGGGGCATGAAGAAGAAAATAGCTTGAGCTTGAAGAACTCGTTCTCGGACACTAATCTAAGAAGTTAACGACCACATCAAGGTCTAATGTTTCATAAACCTCCTACCACCCTGGGCACTATGTTTCACTTCCTACACCTCCAACGATATCGCTTCACGCGTCATTTCGTTATGCCTCAAGTATCTCCCTACACCTTTTCCACCCATTAAGATCATCCGCTTCGTCGCCCCTTCGCGACCAATTTACTTACGTCAGCCAGAGGAACCTCCGTGGAAGACACCGGCAGCTCATAGTCCTCCTGCTTGTTCTCCGGCAGCGGGACGAATATCGTCTGCTCGTTGAGATCGCCATCCACCACGCTGCTCTGGATCTTCTCGCTCTCCAGGTGATGAAGATTGTCTTGTCCGGTCAAGCTGTACTCGGGCTGCGTCTGCATGTTCACGTCGTAGATGGACGGGTAGCGTTCCTCGTCCTGCGTCCTCAGGCGTGGATCTGGGGTGGTGGCTAACTCGAAGTCGCTGTTCTCCGCCTTGCCGTCTAGGTGATAGTCCTTGGGCCTCTGGAGGATTCCTTGTTCCAGTGGCTCGCCACTTTGTGCCTGATAGTTGAACCCGTTCACCGGGGTCTTCTCGAGGCCAGTCTGCTCCAAGGTTGCTTGGTCGTAGCCATCGCGGTAGAGCGATGGGTCATGGAGGTTCTGGGGGTAGTTCTGATTCCGCGAGTAGTCATCAGAAATTAAGGGGGATCCGTGGTTCACTGCGAGGGAGGGGTAGTTCTGGGTAGTGGTGATCGTGGTCGACGGATAGTTCTCTGGGGAATAGTCGTTCAATGTGGCGGAGGAGTCTAGCTGACGGTGACTTATTTCTGGCGCGCTTGGCTGGAGGAACGCTCCGCCTGTAGGCGGGGAACCAGATTCCACGTGGGGATCGTAAGCCTGGTGGGACTGCGTGTTCTGAGTTTGGCCGAGGACCTAGGTAGAAATAAAATATTCTAGCTTTTTGTGAACCTAAGAGGAGCGAGGCTTCAACTGCGGATGAGTAAAGGGACAGGTGGGGAAGTGGGCGGAGTCAAGTGGACCCTCGTTCCTTTAATCACGAAATTGATGAATCATAAAATTCATTGAGGATAGTCAAACAGTATGAGCTACTTAATAGATCACCACTGTTAGATTACCTTTTTAAATAGATAATGCCAATAGTTTTGGATTCCCTTGCAGACGTACAGTGGCGGACAAAAGAAAGTTTATATGTATATCCTTTAAAATCGCATAACTTTTTTAGAATTTGTCCCAACGAGTTGAGTTTCTTTGAGAAGCTAGAAGGATTAGTTTGCTAAGCGACGTGTTTCGTCATTTTGAAAAAAATGCAATTGTTCGGAATAGCGAAAAAATTAGTAAAGGTCGTTTTTTAACTACAAACGCTTAAAGATCACAGAATAAGGTAAAAAATCGCTGATTCTAAAAAATTTATGCGATGTTAAAGGATGAAACTTTCTTTCATCTGCCACTGTATGTTGACTGGGAATTTCTGTCTACTTCAGATGATAGTAATATTTACTGCATGCCCCAAAATTCTTTACATTACCTTTAGATCATCTTATACATTTATCTTTACCTCAGACTGCTGGCTCGTCTTGTCTCGATTCCTATGTTTCTGTGTCCTACTGGCTGGCCTCCTGTGTTCCACGCTGTATTTCAAAGTCGTCTCTGGGGTCCTCGATTTAGTAGGTTCGTAGGCCGATTCGCGGTAATCTTCTGTGGTGGTTGAGAACCTGGATTTCGATCTATTGTACGGTCTCCGACTTCTATCGGCGTTCACTTTCGTGGACGGGGATTGCGTCGTCGTCCTCGGTCGCGTGGCAGAGACTCTAGTTCTAAAATTCACGGAACATCGTGTTTATTTTTATTTATACCAGAGTTGGACATTAACTAAATAAAAAGTAACTTTCACTTTACATTTTTTGACGAATAAAGTTTACTTTTTTATTCGATGAGAATTTATTCGACGAACAAAGTTAATTTTTTTAATTGACGAATAAAATTACTTCTTTATTCGTCGGAAGATTCAACTTCAGTGTCGAATAATTTTTTTTTTAAATTTAACTGTAACTATAACTTTAACTTTATTCGGCGTCGAATAATTTTCCGGGGCGCATTCGAGTCGCCTATTTTTATACGTCGAATAAATTCTCGCCGAATAAAAAAAATTAACTTTGCTCGTCGAATAAAGTTAATTAACGCGAATAACTTTATTCCACACATACTGAAGAATTTTTTAACTTTTATTCGTTATTCAAAATTTTATTTAAAAATATTTTGCCTATAAAAAAATTACTTTTACAAGTGGAGTCCCATTTATCGACTTTTACTATTATTCACAGTGTGAATTCTATCGGAGTTACGACGACTAGATTTGATTGCTACTGTAGGAATAGACTCTATAATTCCTACGCGTAAGAGCCACGGAAAAGACTCAACAAAATGAAGAAGCATCAAAAACTCTATCGAACATCGCACAAACTCAAAAGCCCTTAAAAATTAAAAAACCTCCCTAACAATGACCTCTCCCTTAATTTCCCCCCCTCGAAACCTACCTCTGTCTACTGCGCGGCCTATAAGTGGTGGTCGGAGTGCGTTGCGTCGTGGTGGTCGTGGTAGTGGTGCTAGTGGAAGTCGTAGCTTGAAGTTTCGCCTCGTTCTTATCCAGCAAAGAGTTCACCAGTCCAGGCAGATGAGGCGAGATCGCTGGCAGTTCCGCTGGCAAGCTGTACTGCGTGGGCCCGACAGGGGCTCTCACATCGTTCACGTCACCCCCCGTCACTTCACTTTCGAAGCCATTCCCTAAACCACTCGCAGCCTGAGAACTCCCTTGACCATACTGTCCAGCATTATTATACCTCTGCGCCTCTCTATGCTGATTCAATTCATGGTTGATCAATGCCAGCTGAGCAGCCAGGTCCTGGCCCCTGGTAGTGGGGTCCTGAGGCCCAACAGGCTCCTCCTTGAAACTCGGCGTAGTCGAATACGAAACCTCCTCCGCGTGACTAACCGAGGTCTCCACTTTAGGACTCTGCAAAGGGCCTTCGGTAGTCCTCAAGTTCTCATCATAGTACTTGTGCTTCCTAGTGCTGGGCCTCTGGTCATCGTAGTACGAGGTGCTGACTACGGAGGCGGGCTTGTCGCCGTAGAACTGCCTGAACCTGAATCTACCCCCAGTATACCCAGACGAAGGTGTCGTTGAGTAGCTCTGCTCATACTTAGGCGTACTGGAAGGTTCCTGGGAGTAGCCAACCGTCGTCTGAGGCTCAAACACCGGTGTAGTAGCCTCGGGCACAGTGCTGAGACCGTCACTGTAGGAATTCGGCTCGATCAGTGGCGTGGGACTTGGATTCTGATCATCGCCATCTTTGGGATCAGTGTTGTCCAGAGTGTTCACCACTACTGACCCAATATGTGGCGCCGGGAATGGGATTTTGGAGTAGCCTGGGGGAGGATCAAAGCTAAGAGGTGCAACGAAGAAGGGCAGCTTGTCCACCTTCCTCTCCACTCGGTTGTGGTCGATAGACGATAGGTAAGGTAGGTCGAATTTCGCGTACCCCACTGGTGGATCTAAATTAGTCGGGCCTACGAAGACTTGAGGGGTGTCCGGGCCCACTGTGTCCACCACAGCAATAGTCTTCGCGTCTTTCAGTAGCTTCAGAACGTCTGACACTTTAACACCCGTGATTTTTGAGCTACTACCGCCCATGTAGACAGAAAGCGGTGGCTGGTTGGGGGAAGGTGTGGTAGTGGTTTCTCGATAATTCTGCTGGTCCTGATACTGGTGTCGCTGCCGCTGCCTCCCCCTGATCTTGCTCTTCACTGGCTTCGACGTTTCCCCGAGATGCTGACGATGGAACTCCTGCTGGTCCCTGATCAGAGGAAGCGCTTGCGCGTTTTGCTGTTCGCTGACAGCCGCCCTCGCTCTAGCCTCCTCCTCGCGTTGCTTCTCTAAAATTCGTTGCTGCTTCAACTCCTCCTGGATCTCCAGCTCCTTCTGCCTCTCTAGAGCGGCTAATCTCTCAGCCTCCCTTTGCCTGGCAGCCTCTTCAGCTCTTCGCTTCTCCTCCTTCGCGCGAATTTCAACTTGTCTTCTTCGCTCCAGCTCCTCCAAACGCTGTTTCTCTCTGGCTTCGCGAATTCGGTCCAGCTCCATTTGCTTAGCGAGTTTCTCCAGCTCCTCCAGCTCTTTCTTCTTCTTCTCTGCTTCGCGCTGTCTCTGCAGCTCCTGCTCTCTTTGTATCGCCTCTTGCTGGAGGCGAGACTTCCTCTCCAGTGCCCTTTGCTCTTCGTTTAACCTGGCGATCTCTTTCATTCGCTCCTCCTTCAGGAACTGGGTCTTCTCCTCGCGCTCCATTTGTATCTGCTGCAACAGCTGACGCGCGAAGGCTTCCTGCTCGCCTGTAGGGGGGCTGGAGTCCACGCCATCGCGGTGCTGGTGGTGTTGGGATTGTTGATGCTGCCGGTTGGGATACTGCTTCCTACCGCGACCTCTTTTCGGCTGGCCACGCTGCGCTAGCGTCTCTGCTGGGACGTAGACCAGCTGTACCTGAAGGATGGGCAGTTGTTTAGAAAGTGGCGGGATGCTGAGGATATCTGAGGTAGAATGGACTTAGTGGGGAAGTAATTTTTTGGAGACTTGAATGAGAATTCGAGGGAGCCCAGATTAGGGGTGGCAATACCGGTAATTAACCGGTATTGAAAATATAAGACTAAGCATTACAAAAAAAACTTTTCTTAAACTCTAATCTAGCATTATAAAAAATATATGCAAATTAAACTATTCTGAACATAAAATATAAAATGAAATAACAGAGAAATACCCTCAAATTTTTATCGGTAATTCGATAAATTACGTATAGCAATACAGTAATAAAAAATATTACCTGCTGGGCCTTATTATCCGCACTTACCTTAGATGCATTAAAAAAAAAAGTAAAAAATGTATAAAAAAAGTCCTTTTATAAACAACTATGAAATTTATTTTCAAAAATTTTACTTCAGAGAATTTTACTTCACACGTTCATTTCTTAATTATTTATTGATTTCGAAATTCCAACTCTCCTTCCCTTTTCTCCACTCTTAAAAAATTACTTCACCCTGAATCTTTTTACCCCAACACCCAACTCACAAGCTTCCCCAAAATCAATGAATTCTTAACGCTTCATCCTCAGTTAACAAAATTGTGTGACGAAGAATACTAACTTCCTCCTCTCCGTCCTGCCCAGTCTCCACCTGTTGCCCTAACGACCCCTGACTCGACTCCTTCAAGTGCTTCGCCCCCTGCCGCTGGTTCTCCTGAATCTGTTCCACGTCCTGGACGTTCTGTCCCTGCTGCAGCAGCTGGGTACCCTTGAAATCTCGCCCAGGTGGGCCCGCGTACTCTTGCGGAACGTTCGGCTCATGTTTCGTCGGTGGCTGAGGTCGAGGTCGCTGGGGAAGGAAATTCTGCGCTGGGAACACCGGTGGAAGAGCCTCGGTGGCGGGAAGTGGCGGTACCAAGTCCTCCGACGCTATGTCTCCGATCGCCTGCGAGTTTCCCAATACACTTTCGTGCAGCCGCTTGTCCTCGTCCGCGTTGCTGAACCCGCTGGGCAGGAAGCCTTGAGACTGGGGATGGAAAAACTTCTGTAAGGTAGTACTTCCTGTTTTCATCTACATTTTATACCATGAAACTTCTCTTAAATTTTTAATAAATAATCTAAATACGAAGAATCTTCTGCAGTACGTTTTACTGCCACCTTCCTAAGTCCACATTCTTGTAGAATATATATTTAGAGGAAGTCGGAGAAAATTGCAGAAATATATTTAAGTAAAGATGTTCTCTGTACCTGAAGAACCTGCTGCTGAGCCCTGAGCTGTTGCTGCAGCAGCAACAGCTTCTGTATGTTCTCCTGCGTCTTTTGCAGCTGCAAAAGCTGTTGCTGGTACTGTTGCTGGAGCGCAGGTGGTAACGCCAATTGTGGTACCTGAGATAATTGAGCGTTGCTGCTCGTCAGAAGGCCGTCCGCAGGATTGTTCTGCTCAATTTGAGTTTGCGTGGCCCTTGGATTTGCCAGGGGTATCCATTCGCTGTTGGTTACCTGTCGTGACCATCGTTCGGCCTGGATCGCGCCGAATTCGACCGACAGGACCAAATAGATCGGTAGCGTCAGCGTCAGACACCTCCGCACGATCTGCAATTATAATGAAAAATCTGAAGTTGTGGTATGCTGGTTGGTAATTGAAGGAAACGCGATGGTTGGGGAGTAAGTGGTCATTTTTTAGTTGCTTGGTGATGATACCTTAGCCAACACGTATTTTGGATCTGACTGTGCCCCAGTTAAGGGTTCCTTTTTTTTTATAAATGTGTTTATTTAGCCAAAAGTGGAAGTACATAACATTTTTAATAACAACGGGTATAAACACAGCCGAATATGGCACCTTGTTACAACTATCACATAGGAAATAGGAATCAGTCTCGAAAGAGTGCTCGTGTCTAAGATATAAAGGAACTATATTACTTATAATAATTTGTACTATTTTCTAACCCTGCTCAATCGGTGACAGAACAGATAAATGGTTGAACAGATAAATTAGTTTCCTGGAAAACTTGGCATGACCCTTAACTCTAGTTTTAGAGCAGGTGGTATCTTAGATAATTCTTAATAGAAACTTACAAAGTGGTACCTCCGATAATAATTAGTACCTTAAGGCAGGATACCACCTTTGACTGCGATTTTGGAGGCGTTTTTTGATGAATTTTTTTTGAATATATAAACTGCGCAGAAATAAAATCGGTTTAATTCATTTATTAATGTAACTTTAATCTGTAATTACACATTTTTTGAAACTGAAAAAGTAAAAAATAATCTCTTGTAGGTGGCGCCAAAATACAGATGTTAATAATACATCGACGTGTTAGATTAATCTTACAATTTTCATCGGATTCACTTGAAACTTTTGACAATTCTTCCCCGTGGTATAATCTAATGATGTACGTAGGACTTTTGCTGTAGCGTTGTTATTTTTTTTTTGGTACGCAATTTTATAAACTTTTTTACCCTAAAAAATTGTGCTTTTTGTTAAAATGACCGCCATTTTCTTAAAAATTGATATTTCGTAAAATCCCTACGTACATCATTAGATTATGCCATAGAGAAGAATTGTGCAAAGTTTCAAGTCAATCCGATGATAATTATAAGAGTAATCTGACACGCCGATTTGAAAATATCTGTATTTTGGCGCCACCTACAAGAGACTATTTTTTACTTTTTCAGTTTCAAAAAATATGTAATTACAGATTAAAGTTACATTAATAAATGAATTAAACCGATTTTGTTTCTGATCAGTCTTTGTATGCAAAGAAAATCATGAAAAACGCCTCCAAAATCGCAGTCAAAGGTGGTATCCTGCGTTAAGGTACATTGCACGTTGATGTGCACGCAATATTGCCGAAATATTGCAGGCACGTTGCCACTGGAACATTGCACGTTGATGTGCGCGCAATATTGCCGAAATATTGTAGGATCGTTTCCACTGGAACATTGCACGACAATATTGCAGAAACATTCGTACAATATTGCAATGCAACCTCCAACAACGCAATATTGCAGCAACGTTCCTGCAATATATCTGCAACGAAGTGTGCTGTATGGGTTACAAGCTCTTACTGCGAAACACGTGGTACCTTAGATAAATCTTATCGCACCCTAGTGATGCCTTACACAACTCTTATCGAAGTAACCTACCCAGATCCACCAGAACACTATTCACTTCTACTCGAAGCAAACAAACAAACCTAAAACAGTACAATACCTACAGGAACAAATCCCACAAAATTAAAATCACTAAATCCTGAATCAAAGAGCTCTGAATCGCAACCAAAAGAGACCATTCCCCACACAATACTCGACTAATCTTCTACAGTTCAGCTAGAATAATTCATCTCCAATGCAATTATTGCCACTGAGATTGCACGAACATTCGATCCATGACGCAAACATTCCATAATACCATCACACCAGAAATCCAATCGATTCCAATCAGAGCCCAGCTGTTTCAGTCTCTGCGAGATATAATCTACATCTCGTATTTGCACTCGCCGCAATCGTCGTCCAATCATACCGATCTCAATGTACGATCGAAAGGCGTGCCCCGGAGCGGTCAGGAGGACGATTTCACGCTCAATGGGAAAGCCTGTAGAAAAAAAAAAGAAAAAAACGGAACCGCAGTCACGGCAAGAAATTGAAATACCCGCGGCAAGTGCTCGGCCACGATTCAATCGGCAACAGCTATTAATGAATTCCCGCGGTTTCGCGGACGGAAGGCAAGAAGAGCTTAGCAGGAAAGAAACAAGGGAGTACTTTCTCTCCGCTTATTTATGGAACCGCGGGCTTTCGTAATTTTCCGCCGGAGGATCAACTGGAATTTCCTAATTGAAAGCAGAGGTGTCGAGAGCTCCGAAGAGAGCTAATTGAAAATTAATGTCACGCATCTGAGATATTAATATTCATCCTCCCACCACGCCCCAGCTTTCCCCGGTTTACCATGAAACCCAGCTTCCCCGCTAAATTAAAATTTCTCGTGTCGATGATCTGTAATACCCCGCTGAATTAATTGATCCTCTCTTAGCAGCTACTCGCAAATTAATATCTCGCGCCTGAAACGGTTCGATGTAAGAAATATTAATATGCACTCTCCTTCCAGTAATCAGCTTTCCCTGACACGCCACAAAATTCTCGTGTTGGAAGCTCGAAATCAGTTAGCGGGTTCTTCGGCAAACTGGGAATTTCGCACTGTCAGGGATCTGTAATCCTCGACTAAATAATTGATCCTGTATTAGTGGAAAGTGGAATCCTTACTCCACTCTCCGTCGAATCGGCTCTGTAATTATCAACGCGCGTTCCCCGTAGTTTCTAGCTGTTGACAGACTACGCGAAGCCGTGTGTGCACGTAGTCGGCAATCTGCACTCGAAAGCAAAGTTAAACAGTGAATGTAGTCGTCCTTCTGCCGGCGAACACGAGAGCGCGAATCGCGCGGGGCACGCTGTGCGTCATGCACACTTGAGGTCCTTAAATCATTGCCCGCCGTTGCAGGCAGCCTATTATGGCCACAATTAACTCCTGTTTCCGTTAAAATTCACAATTCAGCAGGGAAACTCATTTAATCGCGTTAGTGTTGGTGGTTTAATCGAGAGGTAGTTTCAGCAGCTTCCCACGTCTCTAATTATTGTCTAATGGTGTATCATCGTTGCAGTTTGTAAATAATATTGTGATTATTTTTATGTTCATAATAATTAGTCGAGTTGTTAGATTAATATTCTGCTCATAATTATTTGAATTAGGATTACATATTTTATTACGAAACGAGTTTACTAATCTTAATCGTTTTCTATTAGAAAATATGTAAAATAAGGAGAAAGTGATAATATTCTCATTAACTGGTTCGGTGCATGAGATTCAAATGCTGGCTGCACACTGTGTGCGGGAGGCCTCTAGTGGTATATGTTAGGCGTGCTAGCTTGACGCCCAAGGGCGTTTTCCGCACACGCTGTAGGAGAATGATCAAACATTGCGTGTGTAGCACACAAATGGTACTAGAATGTAGGTACATTCATTTGGAGAGAATAAAGTTGTTACCTGTACACGTTCCCTGACACGTGAGTGGTCCATATTTATTAACAGTAATGCTTTTAATGGGCAGACATGACGGATCAGAATAAATGAAAATGGATTTGAAATTATGAAGAATTTAACACGTGTGTTGGACTTTTCCATCAGTCATTGAGGATTCAATGGAAATACCTAGTGTTAAGAAATTGTGTTGTATATTATTTTTCCCCGTGTTTTAAGCAGGATAGTCATATCATTTTAACTATAGTCATATCATTTTTCCATTCTGTCTTAAATAACTATAGAATTGGAAACACGTCAGAATGCATTCCAGTTATTCGATTAATATCGAATGATATTGCACACTCGAGGGAAGGGAACTAATGGTCGCCGCAAACGCGAGCGATTCGTGTCTGGAAACAGTTTGAGAAACGAGCAGAGAAGGCACACGTTCGAGTGGTAATGAAAGAATTATCATCGACATTACTGGTATTGCGTGTCGCTGGCGTGTAAGAGCGAGATATCTAGAGTGCAACCGTAGCTAACGAACCGTGAACCATCTGAAACTACGTGTGCCAGTGATTTCTAATAAATACCAGGACTGTCTGGGAGTGCCTGATGGATCTTTCACCAGACACTTCGAAACGATTGGACGTTTTTATACAGGAATATTGTTGCAAGCAGCTGGAGGCTTTTGGGGAGCGTTTTTAGATCGCCAGTGGAGGGAGATATTGGCGGAGAGCAGAGGTTTAGGTATTTGCAAGAATTTGTGTTAGAGAAGTAAAGACAGAAGTGTGTAATAGATAATGTGTAATGATACATCAGAAGAATTTAAATATTTGGGGATTCAACTTTTAGAGAGTTCAAATCCTTAGGGGATGTACTGTCGAGAGTTTACCTTCGAGAATTTAAATCCTTAGAGGTCCAAATTCTCGAGAGCTCTTGGGAGTTGAAATTCTTAGGAATTCAAATTCTTGGGAGTTGAAACTCTTAGGAATTCAAATTCTTGGGAGTTGAAACTCTTAGGAAATCAAATTCTTGGGAGTTGAAACTCTTAGGAAATCAAATTCTTGGGAGTTGAAACTCTTAGGAATTCAAATTCTTGGGAGTTGAAACTCTTAGGAATTCAAATTCTTGGGAGTTGAAATTCTTAGGAATTCAAATTCTTGGGAGTTGAAACTCTTAGGAATTCAAATTCTTGGGAGTTGAAACTCTTAGTAATTCAAATTCTTGGGAGTTGAAACTCTTAGGAAATCAAATTCTTGGGAGTTGAAACTCTTAGGAATTCAAATTCTTGGGAGTTGAAACTCTTAGGAAATCAAATTCTTGGGAGTTGAAACTCTTAGGAATTCAAATTCTTAGGAGTTGAAACTCTTAGGAATTCAAATTCTTGGGAGTTGAAACTCTTAGGAATTCAAATTCTTGGGAGTTGAAACTCTTAGGAATTCAAATTCTTGGGAGTTGAAACTCTTAGGTATTCAAATTCTTGGGAGTTGAAACTCTTAGGAATTCAAATTCTTGGGAGTTGAAACTCTTAGTAATTCAAATTCTTGGGAGTTGAAACTCTTAGTAATTCAAATTCTTGGGAGTTGAAACTCTTAGGAATTCAAATTCTTGGGAGTTGAAACTCTTAGTAATTCAAATTCTTGGGAGTTGAAACTCTTAGTAATTCAAATTCTTGGGAGTTGAAACTCTTAGGAATTCAAATTCTTGGGAATTCAAACTCTCAAAAGTTCACACTCTTAGAAATTCAAATCCTTGGGAATCCAAGCTCTCAAAAGTCCAGACTCTCGAAAGTTTAAATTCTCGAGAGTTCAAATCCTAGGAAATTCAATCTCTGTAGAGTTTAAATTCTCTTCTTCGTTATAATATGATAAATAGGATAATCAAAGGTGCTTAATAAATATCTTTCAGACAGATTTCCTCAATCGACTCTTAAGCCATAAATAATTAATACTTAATTGATTTGACACCAGAGTTCTTTCAACGACCTTTTAATTTGCGCCGCAATTAATCAATCTTTCAACCCCCTTTTTGCTTCTCTTTATGACTAATTAATTGTAGAGGCAAAAATCTGTAACCGATTAGCAAGGTTTTATACTCATTATCGAATCGATATTCGTTCTAGTTAACGGGCGATTCGATCAATGGTATATCAAAGATAAAAACACACACAGTTCCTTATAATTCATTCTTACGAGTCTTACTCTACCGTGAAGAAGCTAAGCTCCATTTATTTCTTAAAGTAATAAATTAGTGACCAATCTGATTACGCGTGGCTTGCTATTTCATTCGCTGTTTACACAACAGAAGTAAGACATCAATTATTCTTCAAAGAGAAATCGTTGGTAATTAGAAGTATTTGCATCGTGGATAAAAACCGCCATCGTGGTCAGCGCTGTTTTATTGTAGGTACCACCAACCTAACTACCATTCAATTGCTCAAATAATGAATCAACGTTTAAGTGTCTACCTGTATTCATTTCAACGTGTAATCAGCTACGAAATTGCTATATTATTACCAAAGAAAACCGACGAAGTACTCGATAATGCAACATATTTTGAAAGAATAACCCAAGTAGGCAAAGTACAAGTTTATTAAGACAGACTTCATGTTTACACAATTACGCAACTGCAACAGAATTCTAACTAATAAAGTAACTATTAACGACTGAAGAAATATTTACACTGAGGGACAAATTTATGATTAAAGTAGCCTAAGGAGAAAAGTTGCAAATACTCTTTTAATAGATGAAACTATAAAAGATCTCCAAGTGAACATAATTTTCTTAAAATAAATACTGTACTATTTTAATCAGAATATAATATCCTTTCTGTGACAAGTTCATCAAATAATTATTTAAAATCACCACGAAGAGAATCCATCGTCAACAATCAACCACTGTAACACTTCAAACTCCACCTAAATTCCCTAAATTAAGCAACCACAAAACTTCGCCTCGCAAACGGAAGAAATTCATTTCACCAGAAATAGAAAGAAAATGATGAGATTCCATGGCATTTCTCTAAACTGTGGAATCGTTCCAAAGCAATCATAACCGACCAACGATTTATCTACTGTGAAGATCAAGATCAGCATGGTGATCAGCGTAGCGCGGATCCAGCCGCTTATTACGTCCAATGAATCACCGACTTTCCTCCAAGGGAGAATCTCGCCGTACGCTCCGCGAAATCATTCGCCGTACTACTGACATCATTCTCGATTACGAGGAGCAACGATGCAGGCGATTTTCATTGCGGAAGATCGCGTGCCGGCCACGGGCCACGGTTTCTTTCTGCTTTCTTCGTTATTCCCGGGGAACGTCGCTGCTTTAGAAACCAGTCCGTTCACTGCGAAATCACAGGGATCCATGTATCAACGGTGCCGCGACTTTGATCCACGATCGGCAGAAGTTGCGTCACGGCGTTACGCGACCCCCCGTGACGGCTTCCTCATTAAAATTTCGGTCATCGAGCACGCCGTGGCTTGTAAAGCAAGGTTGCGTAACGGGGACATGAGTTTGCTGGATATTCGCGGAGAGTTGCTGGGTCTTTTGAGGTGAGAGCTGATGTTTGAGCTTTCGTAGGGGAGGCTGTTAGTTTGGAAGTAGATTTGAACGAGAGGATTTTGAGAGGGTTCATGGAGTTTTCAAACTCTCGGGGGTTTGGACTCCCGAAGACTTGGACTATCGGGAGCTGGGATCTCCCAAGGGTTTAGATTTTTGAAGATGTGGACTTTTAAGGTTCAGACTCTTAGAATTCTTGAGAGTTCGAAATCTTCAAGTTTGAATTGCCAAGGGTTTAAATTCCCGGGAGGGTTGGATTCTCAAAAATTTGGACTCCCGAAAATTTGGACTCCCGAAAATTTTAACTCTCGAAAATTTAGACTTTTCGATTTGTAGTATCGAAGATTTGAGTTCTTGAAAATTTGGACTCTCGAAGATCTGATCTCTCTCGAGGGTTTAATCTCTCAGTGGTTGGAGCTGGGATCCCCGAAGGTTTAGATTTTTGAAGATGTGGACTTTTAAGGTTCAGACTCTTAGGATTCTTGAGAGTTTGTAGATCTTCGAGAGTTCGAAATCTTCAAGTTTGAATTGCCAAGGGTTTAAATTCCCGGGAGGGTTGAATTCTCAAAAATTTGGATTCCCGAAAATTTGAACTCTCGAAAATTTAGACTTTTCGATTTGTAGTATCAAAGATTTGAGTTCTTGAAAATTTGGACTCTCGAAGATCTGATCTCTCTCGAGGGTTTAATCTCTCAAGGGTTGGACTGCCGAGGGTGTTGGACCCTCGAGAATTTGAATTCCTGAATGTTTATACACTCGAGATTTTGGATCCCCCGAGAATCTCAGAGTTTAAATTCGCGAAGGTTTATAATTTCAGGAGTTTGAGACTCTCGAGTACTGTGAATATTCTCGACAATAAAGACTTTTGCGAATAGATCTTATCTCTCGAATTATTCCACCAGTTACAAGACCCACTATACATATATGGATGTGGAGCACAGATATGCAGATGGGAGATAGCACAATAATATCTCTGAACGGAATGTTAATGGGACCTAATGAAAATAAAATACATGATACAGAGCATAATGTATATTCATCACTTCTTAGACTCATAAAGTGCATCTCTGTATCTTCAGTCTTAGACCATGCATATCTAATTAAACTTTTATTAGAATATTTCACTCCTCAGAGAAAAGTCTTAATGAGAAGTTACTGCAAACGAAGAAAGTAGTTCATGGACGTCTGCAAATTTTCAACACTTGGAACTGTCTTTACTGTTTGTTCTCTAGAAACAATTCTTTACAGAACTACATCTTCTGTTCACTCAACAGGTGACACAGTAATTACTACTTTAACACAGTCTCTCAATCAATAACAAATTTCCAACCACTTTAATTCCTCCAAACAATTAACCTCGACATCGCCCTCCAAACCAAGAAAAAAGTTTACTGGCTTCAATTCAAGTACACTGACTTCAAGTTTCAGGAGTACTTGAAGCTTGAAACTGAAGAGTGAAGCAAGTAGATTAATATATCTAAAATGATGTCGAAGGAGGTGGTATTTGCTAGGTTGTGTATAACACAAAACGAAATTAGGAATGAATTATTGAAAATTTTTAAAAACAATAGACAGTCAGCTTACCTTCGTGACTCTTGAACATACGTTCACACTATTCAAGTTGTATTACTTCAAGGCAAGAAAAGTTGGAACACTCTCTACTTCGCTTGAAACTTGAAAGGATATTTCAAGTGACGTGAACAACAGCTTCACATTATCAAGTTTACTGATTTCAACAGACTTGAATACCTCGCTTAAAACTTGAAAGAAAGTTAAAAAGATATTTCAAGTCAAGTAAGTGACAGATTCCCATTACTCAAGTTTACCGTCTTCAAGCCTCTTGAAATCAGTAAACTAACCTGATATTCACTTCACTTGAAACATCCTATCAAGTTTCAAACCAAGTAAATAGTGTTCCCACCTTCCTTGCCTTGAAATAATACTACTTGAACAGTGTGAACGTACGTTCAAGCATGGACTTAAAGTCACGAAGCGACTTGAAGCCAGTAAATTAGTCTAATGTGAACGAGGCGATAACGAACAACCTCTACCAAAAGAGAAACTTATTTTACTACTCTCCAAAAACCCCAATTGCAACAACTCACCCCGTTCTACCTTCGCATCTGCCCTCCCCAGCATCCACTCACCCAATTCAACAAGCCAACCTTCGTCAAAAGAGAAACGAAACCACTATCTTTCAAAGACACCGGTTGAAACAACTCACCCCTTTCCACCCCCATATACACTCCTCTCCAATTCACCCCAACATCACCCCTAAAATCCAACAAAACAACTACCAACCAACAACCTCCACGAGGAGAGAGACCACTCCACTGCCCTCCAAAGACCCCAGCCATCCCATGGCCTCTTCAGCTTGCATCGAAACGGGGTCGAACGGTCGCGGTTGCACGAGGAGTCGCCGCGCTGGGACGCTTCTCGTGCGTCAGGTATTAATTTCTAACGAGTTTCCAATGAGCTTCACGATCTACATATCCCGCGCCGCCTACTTCTCCGGCGCGGGAAGGTGCCACGCTTTCCAGCCGAAACGGATCAGCCGCCCAGTGTGTTCCCTCGGCGAGAAATCGATCTCCCTCGGCGGCGATAACGACTCTCCCTTTCACTATCGTGGAAAGCCAGCTTAAATCGCCACACGCGTGGCAATTCACCTATCCAGTTTGGGGCGTTCCCTAGATCGACCGGCGTAGATCCATCCAGCTGGCATAACTTTCACCGCGCGAGTAGGCATTTCCTTCGTTGGCCCCCTCGTTTCGCTAGCATCGCGCCTCGGTCCCGTTCGATTATCAGCGCAGGTCCCGCGAGTATCGCAGGCGAGATAGCTGAGAGCAGTCGAAAAGGAGGTCGAGACACCTTTCTCTCGTTTGGAGAAGAGAAGCTGGCTCGGCGAAGGCGCGGTCGCTCCTTCGATCTCAACACCGTTTCCACCAGATGAGGATCGCTCGCTGTAGACTCGCACAGTGTGTCGATTGTGGAGGGGGATAGTTCCCAGAGATGCAGCATGTGAAGGTAAATTCTTGGTCGGAGGGAATGTGGATTTTTGATGAAATGCTACAAAACGGGGTGAAGTATTCGAAAAGGGAACCCTGGAATTTTTCTAGAATTTACAGCTAAACTATAAACCATATTTCAAATTTTTCAGTTTTGTGTAATTTTTTATAATTATCAATTGTTAGTATACTCACCTACATTTATAATTTAATAAACTGATTACCTTAAAAAATTAATCTACAAAATAACACTTTTCAAGTTTTTATTCTTCTACCATTTTTTTTTAATTGTCTATCATTAGGGTACATTTTTAATTTAAGAAACTATTCACCTCCAATAATTTACAAAACACTTTCAAAGTTTTTTATTTTTCTACCATTTTCTTTTTAATTGTCTATCATTAGTGTACATTTCTATTTTAAGAAACTATTCGCCTCCAATAATTTTATTAATCTACAAACTATATTTGAAAATTTTCATTTTTCTTTTTTTTTTAATTATCAATCATTAGTGTACATTTCTAATTAATGACTTGAGTTGATTGAGTATTCAAGGAGGGAACCCTTGAATTTTCCTGAATTTTTAGTAGATACGAAAGTTTTGGCAATTTATAGACCGGAACGCGCTTCATACCTTTCAAGATAAGAGACTCTTGTGTAAGGGAAAGAAGACTCGAACATTTAGCAATGTTGACATTCGAATAACCGTCTACCCGGAGATTCTGCGGAAAAACGAGGACACAGGATCGCAATTGGAGTTTTAGAGAAAGCTCATTTCGTGCTGAAAATTACAAGTTTGAACGGTTCTGGAGCCTTGCTCTTCGCCTCTCGTTAGCAAATGGTGCATCGTGAATCCGTTCAAGTGTGCATAATTGCACGAGGAGTCCATGCTTAAGGACATTCGTTGACCGTCTCGTTCCAGGCCATTAAATTCGTCTCAACGAATAGAGTAGGCACGTTTGAAAAATACCCCTAATTGAAAAATCCCCTTCGAATCCCATAAAGGAAAATCACCCACCGTCACTTCCCTGTTCCTCCCACTGTGCCCTGAACAATCGGCAATAAACCATAATTAATTACACAGCTACGTAACTCCACGTAAATTTCTATACTTTACGTAATTCGATCATATTTCCACCGTTTCCATGGGAGATTTCATTCATCGAAGAGAACAATGATGCGATGCTTCGCAGACGCCCCGTCTGCGCCTGCGTAATAGGTACCCTAACAGGAAGTATCAGCTGTAGAGGGAAGGATCGATCTATCACCATAAATCAGCACCAAACCAACAGTTCCGTCTTTACCATCACCGTTACTTCCCAATTCACCGTCGAAGTCACAGGCTTCCTTTTTCTACCTTTCCTCTCGTTATTACAACTCCCTCCCATCTGATATTCGCTCTCTCCTTTCTATTTCCACTAAGCGTGCCGTTCCCTCATATATGTGCACAAACCAGCTGTGATTTGGAGTACAATTAGTCCTAGATAGTTATAATCTTTTTCATTAATTATAAGTTTGTTATAGATTCGGGTAGTTTTTTATTATTAAGTTCAGGTATAATAAACTGAACATGCTAAAGACGTTTAACAATATTAGTAATAATAATTCCACAACAATAATCTTCTTCTATATAGTCTACCAAGTCTACTCCAAGTAATTTCAGAAGGAACTTATAACAGACAAATTCAGACCTGTGAAACAAGCTACTATTGGCTATACCCCAAATAAACGCTCCCTCGGTGCCAATGAGCTCATTCTACATGCGCGAAATCAGTTCCTTCTAAAATGACTTGGAGTATATATCTAGAAATAGCTGTAACTAATTATAAATTTGTTATAGATTCAGGTAGTTTTACATCATTAAGATCAGGTATAATAAACTGAACATGCTAAAGACGTTTAATAATAATACTAATAATAATTCCACAACAATAATCTTCTTCTATAGTCTACCAAGTCTATATTTAGAAATAGCTGTAACTAATTATAAATTTGTTATAGATTCAGGTAGTTTTATATCATTAAGATCAGGTATAACAAACTGAACGTGCTAAAGACGTTTAATAATAATACTAATAATAATTCCACAACAATAATCTTCTTCTATAGTCTATCAAGTCTATATTTAGAAATAGCTGTAACTAATTACAAATTTGTTATAGATTCAGGTAGTTTTATATCATTAAGGTCAGGTATAATAAACTGAACATGCTAAATACGTTTAATAATAATACTAATAATAATTCCACAGTTATAATCTTCTTCTATAGTCTACCAAGTCCATATCTAGAAATAGCTGTAACTAATTACAAATTTGTTATAGATTCAGGTAGTTTTACATCATTAAGATCAGGTATAATAAACTGAACATGCTAAAGACGTTAAGTAATAATACTAATAATAATTCTACAACAATAATCTTCTTCTATAGTCTACCAAGTCCATATCTAGAAATAGCTGTAACTAATTACAAATTTGTTATAGATTCAGGTAGTTTTATATCGTTAAGGTCAGGTATAATAAACTGAACATGCTAAAGACGTTCACTAATAATACTAATAATAATTCCACAACAATAATCTTCTTCTATAGTCTACCAAGTCCATATCTAGAAATAGCTGTAACTAATTACAAATTTGTTATAGATTCAGGTAGTTTTATATCATTAAGATCAGGTATAATAAACTGAACATGCTAAATACGTTTAATAATAATACTAATAATAATTCCACAACAATAATCTTCTTCTATAGTCTACCAAGTCTATATCTAGAAATAGCTGTAACTAATTATAAGTTTGTTATAGATTCAGGTAGTTTTATATCATTAAGATCAGGTATAATAAACTGAACATGCTAAAGACGTTTAATAATAATACTAATAATAATTCCACAACAATAATCTTCTTCTATAGTCTACCAAGTCTATATTTAGAAATAGCTGTAACTAATTATAAGTTTGTTATAGATTCAGGTAGTTTTATATCATTAAGATCAGGTATAATAAACTGAACATGCTAAAGACGTTCAATAATAATAGTAATAATAATTCCACAACAAACTTCCAAGTTCTTACGCGATCAGGAACCCTCATAAAAAGGAGTCCGGAATAAGAGACCCCGAAGCAGGAGGATCGGCATAACCGCGGATTCAGGTCCCGCCGTCCGAGCCCCCGTTTCTTCGCGTCTCCCGAAAAACATAGGAATTACGAAACCTGTCCCTAAATACATTCTTCCCTAATTCCTATCAGCAAGCCGAAATAATGCTGCCTCTAGTATATACAGTAGGGTGGAACGAAAAATAAGAGCAAAATATTTTTTTATCATTCATGAGTTCTAATAGTGGGCAAAGGTTATTTTTTATAATGGTATTTAAGGTGCCAAAGTTTAAACGTGATCAACAAATTTTTTGAGGTGCCGCAAGTCCTTGAAATATTAATATTTACAGAAATATTACTTTTCGAAAGGCTTGCGGCACCTCAAAAATTTTGTTGATCACGTTTAAACTTTGGAAGCTTAAATACCACTATACGAGGCAACTTTTGCCTACTATTAGAAGTCATGAATAATAAAAAAATACTTCTCCCCTATATTTCGTTCCACCCTAATATACAGCAACCCATCAGCGACAACTTCGACACCTCGAGGGACCTTTCAAAATTCTCTACTCGACACATTTGTCGAAGAAGGTGACTCTGCGTACTCGAGTACCACCGAAAGACCTAGGCCTCTCTGTTCAGATCTGGATGAGCTGAGCGCCGAAAGACGAGGAAGAAGATCCAGGAAAAGCGAGAATCTCTTGGTCGAAATGCATCCCTAACGATGGAGGAGTATCGCGGGGTAGCTCCGGGACAAAATGGCGGAAGGAGGAGCTCCAGAGGCTGTTAACCTCCTTTCTAGGTGGAGAAGAGATGAGGGACTGAGGGCAAAGGGGTCGTGTAAAGGGGAAAACAGAAGGGGTGGCTCGGTAAACGCGCGCGCTGGAATGGTTCCAAATGACCGAGGCGATATAATGCGATATGGATTCGATCCTTCGGTCGATCAGACGCGAAACGACACGTGGATGCTGGAACGGCGGGCTGTTCGGTAACGCGAGCGAGGAAACGACACGCGAAAATGCCACATTGACGGCCTTCGACGGTTCACGCTCTACTTCTGCCTTCTGAAACTGTTCTCCAGCCACTCGCCAACTTTCGTTTCGCGTGTCGAGGGGGGTTGGAATTCGTGGCCTGGAGAAACGTCGCGATATGGACGCTGATTAGCTGGATTGGTGGATTTGGTGGGCGTCGGTGTAAGTCTGTTCATCATCTGCGGGGGCAATAGAAATCTGTGATGGATTGGCAGATGTTATACTTGGAGTAAGGGTACTTAAATCTTGGAGAAACATTCCGTAGGGGAGACAGGAGCAAAGTGAACTTCGGGGTAAAATGAGCTTTCTTAATTTATTCTTTAACAATAAGAATCTTTGACAATAGAATATATTTATAAATTTTGGTGACGTAATAAAGGTGTGTAATATTACAATGATAATTATGCGCATTCAGATATCGAAAAATGGAAATTCGTTTAAAAAATTAAAAATGAGGTTTTAGAGACTTCCAAGTGGTTTTCTTTTCAATTTAGCTTTTTGGATAAATATGTCTTAAATGTGTTATTTTAAACTTGTATTAATGAAATGTATTTTTCAGCTCGTTTTGGCATTTTCTTTTCAAGTTGAATTTCAATATACTTTAAGTTTATTTTAAGTATTCCTATTCATCATTTATCAATAGCAATGTTCAAATTATAATATAAATCTATTTCCATACATTTTTATTGAAAGGGAAGAATTTTATTCGACTTCAAACATTTTTCGTCTCACTTTGCCCCGGTATCCCCTACATTTCAAAATTTAATATCGAGATAGATATATTGTATTAAGTTGAGGACACTTAAATTGTATATATAGATACTAATTCTGTCGAGTTGGTTATTATTTTTGATTTGATGTAGTTACAATCTAGCAAATTATGTAATCAACTTGTGAAAGGCGTTTTGCTTTCGGGAGAGTTCGAATTAAAGTTGCAAAAGTAGAAGGGATAGGAAAGTATAACCCTGAGAAGTGTAGAACTCGTATTGCATAGACTCCAATAGCGTTCTTATTACACGATGTATAACTAAGTAATGAATCATTGAAAGGGTTCATCGAGTCTTCCATTATCCACAGAATTGGAAGAAATAGTAACGAATGTAATCATAATAGGAAATGTAATGTCGAAAAATTTTCCATAAACATATATATAACCTGTCGCCCTGAGATACAGAAATGACAAGCTAGGTACCTGAAATTTATCATACAATTCAACAAGAACCCGTCCAGCCCCATATATTTAGACATTAACATCAGCCTGCGACCTACGCTTTAAATGACTAACACAATGCAATTTCTCTTTCCTTATACAACCTGCAATTCATGAGTAACAGGCTTACGTATAATACAACCATTACAATACACCGTGGCATTCTCATCGCACGAAGCTATCTGCAATTATCAATAAATTACATCACAATACCTAGATCCACCTGATATACGATACTGTTATTGTTGCTACTATGACAGTGATTAGCAAGTTCGAGTTGAACACCAAGGTAAGGCTTTCACGTTGATCAAGGATTTACGATTTCCACTGTGCAGTCTTTGACTATTATCTGCCGCGAAGAAGAATCGTCAGGAAAATTACAATCGAGACGATCGAACTTCCTTTCTCACGTTCCTCTCTCGCCACCGAACGGACCCGATTCCCGTGTCCTCGTCGGGGAACGACGAATGTACTTATGCGTCGTCCGTTCCACTTAACGCGACCACCGACTGGACTTTCTTCGCCTGGTGACCTCCTCTTTATGTACTTTCGCCTTCGAACTTTTCGACTACCGGCTGGACCACCTGTGGTCTCAGGCGCTTTCGAACGGGACTGTGATGTTGGTGAGAGATGCTAAGTGTTTCGTTTTTGTAGGAGGCTGGGAGAGAGGGGTGAGTAATTGTGAGGGTTGTAGAGCATTTTGGGGGTTTGTAGAGGAGTTTTATAGGTTCCTAGAGTTCTGAGGGCTTGCAGAGGAGTTCTGTGAGTTTCTAGAGCAGTTTCAAGGGTTTCCAGGGGAGTTTTGAAGGGTTGGAAAGGAGTTTTGAGAGTTCATAGAGATTTTAAGGTTTGCAGAGGAATTTTGGGATTTCCACAGGATTTTCGAGGGGTTGTAGAGGAGTTTTGATGGTTTCCTAGAGTTCTGAGGGCTTGTAGAGGAGTTCTGTGAGCTTCTAGAGCAGTTTCAAGGGTTTCCAGGGGAGTTCTGAAGGGTTGGAAAGGAGTTTTGAGAGTTCATAAAGATTTTAAGGTTTCCAGAGATATTTTGGGATTTCCACAGGATTTTCGAAGGGTTGTAGAGGAGTTGTATAGGTTCCTAGAGTTCTGAGGGCTTGCAGAGGAGTTCTGTGAGTTTCTAGAGCAGTTTCAAGGGTTTCCAGGGGAGTTCTGAAGGGTTGGAAAGGAATTTTGAGAGTCCATAGAGATTTTAAGGTTTTCAGAGGAATTTTGGAATTTCCACAGGATTTTCGAGGGGTTGTAGAGGAGTTTTGATGGTTTCCTAGAGTTCTGAGGACTTGTAGAGGAGTTCTGTGAGTTTCTAGAGCAGTTTCAAGGGTTTCCAGGGGAGTTTTGAAGGGTTGGAAAGGAGTTTTGGGAATTCATACAGATTTTAAGGTTTCCAGAGATATTTTGGGATTTCCACAGGATTTTCGAAGGGTTGTAGAGGAGTTTTATAGGTTCCTAGAGTTCTGAGGGCTTGCAGAGGAGTTCTGTGAGTTTCTAGAGCAGTTTCAAGGGTTTCCAGGGGAGTTCTGAAGGGTTGGAAAGGAATTTTGAGAGTTCATAGAGATTTTAAGGTTTTCAGAGGAATTTTGGGATTTCCACAGGATTTTCGAGAGGTTGTAGAGGAGCTTCGATAGTTTCCAGGGTCACCATAGCAATTTCAAAGGTTCATAGAGGAATTTTGAGGGTTTCCAGAGAAGGTACGAAGGGTTCTAGAGGAGTTTCGAAGGTTTTCACAGAAGTTTCCAGGGTTTCTAGAGGAGTTTCGAAAGTCTCTAGAGAAGTTTTGAAGGTAGTTTCAAAATTAGTTTCGACGGCTTCCCAGAACAATAAAATTTCTAGGGTCCTCAAAGAAGAGTCTAGGGTACCCAACATAGTATTAAAGGTTAGAGCAATTTCAAGAGCTCATATAGCCCTTCTGAATATCCACAAAAGAGCTTTCAAAATTTCCAAATTACTGAACTCCTAAACATATTATAGACCACAACAGAATACCACTGATGCTCTATCAATTTTGCTAGAGCATCTTCGACCACAAAATCTACGATCGCGACAACATAGAGAAGTTTCTTAAATCATACCCGCCCTAAATCGACTTCCCTCAAAATCAGGAAACCCCTCTCTATACCTTCCTTTCATCATTAATCGGAAACTCACTCGTGAATACTCTTTGTATGTTCAGGAAACACATTCACAATGAAGTGTAAACTACACAAAGTGGCACTACCTAGTGCTATTAACGACCCCTTCTCCTAATTCCACCAAAAGGATGCAGAAAGCATCACTAACTCAGTAACTGGTTGAAAGCGTGCGATTCGCTGGCTCCCTCTTCTACCGCAACCTCTCAGACGAAACTAATCACAAGCCTTCCAAGTAGCTGCCTAACATTTGGGTTGCATTCCGACGAGGAGAAAGGAAGTCGAATTACCTTCAAACGTTCCCTAAACGAGCATTAAGGTACTCGTGGCTGAAGCAACGCCACGAGGAGTCAGAAACGGCTGGAGGAGCCTCGCATCGCCATTTAGGTCCTCCCCGGAGTCACTGGCCAAAGCCAGTCACCCTAACGAAGGAATGGAAAGATCTTCACGTCTAATCGGTTGCGTCAGCCGTGTTTACGTTGCCTAGCTGCCCTAACCATTTACAGGTTGGACCGTGGATGGACGCTTTCCACGGGCCAGCAACACGGATATTGTAATAAGAATTCGCTTGCGCAACCTAGGATCGCGTATACACGATCGCGTAATTACGAGTCCAACGTCGACGAAATTCTAACAAAGGAGGGAACCGCGAAAAAGGATTCCTGCGGTACGCGAAATCGCGGCCGCGGATCTTCATTGTCTATTAAGCTCGTTCCTGCCGCGATGCCAAGATAGATTCAATCTCGCGCCGGTGATTTTCCTTTCTTTCCGTCTCTCCAGCTCGCCGCTGCAAGAGGATCCGAGACTCCTGGTTGCCTAGCGGGAGGGGATGGCACGCTGGACTCTGGATAATCCGATGTAATGGAGGAAATTCGAATTATAGGGAACTCGGGGTTGGGAGAAATATTGACCAAGATGTGGGGGAGGTTTTAAACGAAGATATACATTGTGGATAGTAGAGAAGGTTTTAAATATAGAAGGGGGTAGACAGAGTGAATTATGGGAAATGGGAGTAAAAGTGAGTGATGAAGGAATGAAATAGATATATGGAAAGGGATAAGGATAGAAGGGGAAAATTATAGTAGTGGATATAATTTTAGTCGAGGATGTCAAAGTTGGTTAGGAAATTGTAATCAATGGAGCCACGATAAAACATTGTTTCTGTAAAAGTATGTGGCAAGGATTCTTGAGCATAATTGGGGGGTTCAGAAGCCAATCAGTGGAAGACCAACTTTCCCTGAAAATGAGTTAGGTAGGCAGTTCAAAAACCTCTTTATCGTTGAAACTTTCAGTTGATAAATCAATTAAGGGGTCTTTCCACTGTGACGCCTCTGTTTGGAATTTGTTTTCGTCACACAAAGGATGTGTTTATTAAGTTGAAGTTTTTTCTATTTATTAATAAGTGCTTTGAGAATACTATATTATTTTTTTTATATTTTTTTAATGCTTGCTTGCGTCGAATTAAGAGGGTGTAATGTGCGCTGTAATCAATGTGACTGTCGCTATGGTAGGTATGAAGATTAATTAGATTGATGAGGAATTAATAAAATAGCGGGCACAGTTGATCTATCGAAATTTGCTAAATGTTTTAATCATTCTGCGACACAAAAGATGAGATACATGGTTCCTTCAAAATCGACCACGCTTTTACAGCGCATATTAACCCCCTTATTTTGGGGCAAGCAAGCATAAAAAAATATGAAAAAAAAATTTATATTCTCAAAACACATATTAAATAAATAGAAAAAACTTCAGTTTAGTAAACACATTCTTTTTGTGGCAAACAAAGTTCCAAACAGCGGTTCTTCACCAGGTCGTCACAATGGAAAGACCCCTTAAAAGTCACTATAATATTCAACCGTAAGCAATTATAAAGACGGTACTTATATCGACCACGGAATTTTTTCGAGAAAAATAGATTTAAACATGTAATAGTACTAATAATATATAAGATTTAGGGACACACAATGGAGAAAAATATTATCTTTGACAAATTTATGAAGCAAATACAAATGTGCTTTTTATGCAACCTAAAGAAGCACTCAAGAACTATTTGTTGAATACAAAATCTCCAATTTCACAAAAAGTAGACACACAATATTTGCGCTCTAAGCCATCGATATGTAAGGAGAAGAAAGGTCAAGAATCTCTTTTCTGTCAGCTTATACTTCCTCCATTTATATTTCCGCAGTAGGACGTAATTACCGCCATTTCCTCGCACGAATCACCGAGCCGAGACTTCGTCCTTTAAGGATGTGTCGCACAATGCCCATCGCCGCAAGGCAATTAACGAAGAATAAAGATTCCTTCCTGGTTTTCGTGTAAATAACCAACGAACACGGAACTCAGAAGCAGAGATCCCGAGGCTTCTTTCCCCTCTTCATTGTCTGTTCCCTTAGACAGTCTTCTCCTCTTTCGGGAAGGTTTCAACCCCTCGGGAGTCTTTCCCGGACAAAAGATCGCGCTCCGTCTCGAGGATCTCTTTCCGCTCAACTCGTCTTTCCCAGATTTCCTCTGTTTAATCTTATTTAAGCAAGCTGTCTTCTTCTGGCTCGCCTCAAGTGTCGAGCGAATTATGCATTAACTGTGATCGCCCGTTGTTACACCACAGTAAGAGGAATTTAGAAAATTCTTACGATAAATCTGGGTAATATATTGGTTTTTAGATTGATTGTAAATTTAAGAAAAATTAGAAGAGCCGGGAGAAAGGAGGATTAAATTTTCAACTGAAGCAGAGTATCGACTACCAGTTGGGATATTTAAAGAATCAACTGAGGTCTGACAATTCGTCCCGAGACACAAAAGCAGTAGGAAAGCTTGAAAATTATTATTATATCTGGGATTTAAATCCCAGAAAATTAATACCCATAAATAATTTTGCAAGTCGTTTAAAAAGAAGAAAGCATCCACGAAGATATCACAAAGATAGTTGAATATACCCAGTGTCAAATTATGAACATTTATCTTTCGAAAAATAAAAGTTTCGATATTCTTCTCCATGGGGAACGATCGTTCTTTCGGAAGAAGAAAGAGCGCGAAAAGTTTCAGCCACTCGCGTCTATGATAGCCGAGGAAAATGGTCCCAAGTGGAAAAACGGAAATACGAGTGTGATCCAATTTTTCCACGATGGCAAAGAGAAAAGGAGAAAGAGGTGTTAACAGGCGATCGGGTAGAGTGAAGACGGTCGGCGACCTCTCGAATTGCGACATAAGTAGCGAAGCTGCTCACACACTGACCCCCATTTCCTTCCCTCGAGCGAATAGCAGAGCGCCAGCTTCGATTTTGCCTATTACTCGATCCTGTATCTCCACTCTGCCTTGCTCTTCCATCGCACATAAAAGGAAACACGATTTTTCTACTGGGAGCACATTTTATTTCTATTTGTCCATTTTGAAGGAATTATGTGGATGTTTCTTTATCGTCTTTTAGAGAAGTCGAGATAATATTCGTTGGGTAATCGTTGATTAATTATCAAAGTGTTGATACCAGCTTTATTATCGAGTGTATAGTTATTTTTTAATTAAGTAATGCTGGTGGGGTGATTGAAGATGAGAATTAAATTTTGAGGGTGATGGAGTTTTGGGGAGAAAGCAGTATTTGGTTATATTAATTTGACAGATTTTACAGCTTTGAGACTTTGTGAAAGTATGTGTGATAAAGTTAAGGAAACTCGTTGTGAGTGATTTTAATTTAAAACATACATACAGCCTTAATGTAAATTAATGGAATTGAGTTCTTCCTGAGGTTTTATTATTCATTTGACGAAGAATGCCACTTTCCATCGTTTAATTCCCGCATTCTGTGCGCGTGGGTGTGAGTCAACGCACGAACCACTAATAAAGTTAGCAATAGAAAGTATACAACCGGAACTGAACGGCAATATCTGGGAAATTCCTACGCACTTATGCAAAATTGCAAGTTGGTACGATAAACCTTGACTGTTCAATAACATTGAGATATGCTAATTAACAGATTTTGGATTTTCAAATTCATTATTTCTCTGGAGACATCGTGGCAGTCTTTCTTTAGTGATTTGTAACTTTAAATGTAAGTCACAATTCTCAAGCAATATTCTGTTAAAATTGACCTCGCTTCTTTACGTCTTCCAATTTTTCTCAATCACTTCAGACGAGGGTCAGCGAAATTGAATTTATCCCAGTTCGAAAAGTAATAGCAAAAATAGGAGGTTGTACTAAAATTCACGAGAATACTTCATTCCTTACATCAAATTGTTTCAAGATCTGTAGCTAAAATCACCCAAGTATAGATACTTTCAACTTTCAAAAATAATTGGAAAGGAAGCCATGCTAAACTTCATAAAAATACATTCGTAGAAACTTCGTTACACGAAGTCTCTGTTTCTAGCGACCCAGATCACAAATACTCCGAATTTCAAAAAGAAATACAATAAACACACTTTACTTCAGACTCAACTGCATGGAACCACCCACCCGAATCATAATCACCCTCAATTTCAAATAGAAACTCAATAAGAAATCCTCTGCTAAATATAATTTAAAGTCTCAAATTCATGAAGGCAGTGCCTTAAACCCAGGTACAAAAAGACAGTCGAAAATATTAGAAAAAAGAGAGTGCAAGGTAGCTACTTCAAACCCCAAAAAAGAAGACACTCAAATAGAAGAGATTCTAATCATAATTAATTCTCAATTCTCAACAAAAACAAGCTGGTCAATACAGGTAATTTGTTCAATCACTGGTAAAACACAGTAAATCAACATGTACTTCAGAAACTGAATTCAAAGTATTTTAAATTAAAGTATTTAACATGAATCCAGAATAAATACCTCAATTTAGTAAAAATATCTCTCATTTCTTAATTCACGGCTTAATTAATGTGTATTACCAACACGTAAAGTGATAATCTTTCTTTTTTTACCTGAAAGTAAAAACGGATATTTTTTACTTAGTGTGTAGATATTACTAGTATCTAAGTAACTTTTACATTTCTCCACCGTAAAGTAAAAACGTGCATTTTTTAACTTCCAATTAGTGTACTTTCCAAGTAAACCCGCGAAGCCTATCGTTTCTTTTTTACATCCTTCTTTTCCCCCGTAAAAAGATTCTGCGATAATCACAACTCCATCATCCATTACCACTCACCATAGCGCCGGGTGATTCCAAATGCCCCCGAAAGTCCCAATGGGTCCAAACACCCCCTCCGGATAACTTCCGCGTAAGACCTGAAGACCTCTTGACCTGGCTTCCTCTCGTGTTCTACTGTCCGTCTAGTTTGCACTCTCTCACATCGCACCACCAACTAGCCATGTCCTCGTGCCCCGACAACTTTTCGTCTTTCGCCTGGCTATCACTGTTTCCCAGCCCCGTGATTGTCCCCGGAATACGTCACCCCCCAGGCTGGCCACGAACGGTCAAAGCTTGATCCCGATAGATCGACTCGCGTGGTGCGCGCACGGGCTCAGGATCGCGGACAGTTTGAGGGGGCTCCCGTGGAATGGACAGGCTATATAGATCCCCCCTCCAAGGGGACGAAGTGCTGGCACGGTGCAAAGGAGCACCGACGGACCGTGATCCAGGAGAAAGCCTCTCCTTCGATTGGCCGGCACGGCCGGGACGATTCCAGGTATCTTTTCCCAGGTGATACCAGTCGGGCGATCATCTTTCTTTCTCCGGGCCAGCGGCGTTTCCAGAGCAGCGCATTTTTCCTAGAGAAATTCACGGAGTCGGCGAGAACACTCGAGGTGTGTGGGTCGTCGGTAGCAGAATTTTGTTCGAGCCTCGGTGTCTTGGGTGTTGGTGGATGAAGGTTTGACGTGGCTTGACGTGGTTGGGGACTGATAAGTGTCTTCTTTGGAAGGGGCGGAAATTGAAAATGTCAGGGGATGGACTGGAAAGCGGATAAGTTTGAGAGAAATGTTGTATCGTGTGAGGTACTGTTTGGAGGTGTTTTTTTGGAGGTTTGAAGGTGGTGGGATTGAAGGGGGAAATTTGATTTATGTTAAGGGGGCAGTTAAATTTTAATTAAATTTGGACTATCAAATTTTTTACAGATGAAATTTTGAAAATATTTGTTTTAATAATATTTTTTACGCTTAACTGAATTACGTGAGAATTAATATAGTAACGGTCTTCGTAAGTAGAACAAAATTTTGCTCCAAAAAATCAAAGATACTAGGGGGGAGCCTCGCCCCTTAATATGCAAACGAGCCAAAATAAAAATTCAGATAATTGTTATTTTTGGTCCTCTAAGACATATCTGCAAACCGAAGCAAACGGGGGCGGACATCTGAGACATCTCCTTGTAAGGAGGAGAGACCGTGGATAGTTGACTAACGAGGTTAGTTGACTTGCGTGTTCTGTCAGTGAGAATGAAAAATGTAAAAAGGTCAGCGGAGGTAAATATCTTTGTTTAAACTATTTATGAATTTTTGTCCACTAAGTACTGCCTGTTTTTTTTTCGTGAGTGTTTCGTGGAAACGTGATACATTGACTATAATTTACGGTATTTTATTTTATCCGGTGAGTGGAGGTTTTGTAAGTACGACCCTTAACATGTTAACAATGTCGGACGGGGTTACTTGACTAAGCATAGGAGTATCACTAATAATTGCATTTTTCAACCTCAAGATGCAGTCGAATTCCCCCACCACAAATCCTTACAAACTCACCCTTACCAGTTTTACACCTTATCCTCCCTTCAAACTCTCAGCTCTTCCAAATAGACCATAACAAACAAGTACAAAATAATTGCAGTAACTAACACGATGATAATTATTAAAAAAAAAAAAAAATAACACTGCGAGGGAGTTAAAAAAACTTTAAAAAAATTATTGATCACAGTACGCGTTTCGTATACTACATTGATGGAATTGGTAACGTATATATTATACGCCTTTCATATAAATTGATGGAACTGTGACACCGTGTATATACGCCTTTCGCAGGCAAAGAGTTAAAACTCAAAAGTAAATGTCAAGTCAACTAACCCCGTCATATTTGTCAAATAACCCCGCAGCCGGGGTTTGTTGACTTATTCGTCTCACTACTCTAAATGCAATAAAAACTACAACATAGACTCAATTAAAACGATTTTCAAAATTAAGCCTGTATACCTAATGAAATTTATAAACTTCTGGTATCGCAGCAAGTCAACAAAATACTAATGATCTATTTATAAAAATTAGAAATGTAAAAAATTAGTCAACTACCCCGATCTCCCCTAGATTTAAGTACTTCATTATGGTTCCCTTCATAATACTCCTATTCCGCTATAAGTAAATTTTGACTTACAATTTTTTTATAGTCTCCAAAGGTGACAGACTAAATCTACAAACTTACAAAAGGATACATGCAATAGATACCTACTTGCTAATTTCTTAATTTCCCAAAAATTAAAATTTTCAGCCGTCGCACTAGAAACTTCCCTTAATCAATAATAACAAAGAAAACCCACAATTTCTACTAATCACCTAATAAATATTTCACCCCCCGCGTCCAGGTGTGCCAATTCCCACACATCCCGACGTTAACTTTTATACCAGCCTACCTCGGCTTTGAAATACCCACCCCCGTCTTCGGTGTCCACGAAAACTTTAAAACCCTCTCCTCAGAAGTTGGTCGAACGCTCCGGCGAGAGGAATACTTATAAGCTGTCGCACCGGTTCACCTTTGCAGTCGATGTAATCGGGATTTACCGAACTCGAGCACGTTCCACGCGTGAAACAGCGGCGGTTGTCACGTTCCCTGCGCTAAACGCGCTCACCAAGAATAACGCGACGCATCGATCAAACGTTATGATCTAATGGAGCCTCGCGACCGAGCGAACCTCCGCAGTGGCTCGCGCGACGCACTATTCGCTTCCACTGCACGAACATTATTCGGGAAGACGTGTGCAGCCTTTGCGATAACTGTCGATCCGACGGTTCCTACATTTTGTTGGAAAGTAAAACGAGCGGTGGGTGTCGCGGTGAAAGTGTCCCCGAGAGCCACTCAGTCATATTAATTATGAGAGGAAGTCAAGAAATAAAATAAGGTTTCTAGTATTTAGTTTCTTACACAAAAGGTCAATTTTCTTTTTCTTTTGGTAGCGTGATACACAGAGCACAAACAATTTAATAATATTTTGTTATTTAAAGTTTTATTCTGCCTCGGAGTGTCACTTAGTTATATTAAAAAAAAAAGAACCCGCGATAATTTTAGTATTTTAATACTTGCGTACTATAATGCCTCTTCAATCTCTATTAAAATCAGAGTTCTGGAGTCGAGAACGTTTCCTCCTCAATTTTAATAATTATCAAGTTTATCAATCATAATTCATCAAGTTTAAGAATAAAGGAAGGAGACTTTTTCTATGAATTTTCTTTGTGAATATCGAATCCCCGAGGGAAACTGTAAATATGGAATTGTCGCGTTTTTACAACTTCGATCGTATTGAATCGAATGGGAGGTCGTGTTTGCGTAGAAAGTGCGCAAGCAAAGTTGCTTGGGCAATATTTACACGTGGAATATCGCGGAGATTGTGAATGAGGGTTAGGTGAGAAGTTTGAATTCCATTTGGTTGGTAATGTGCGTTAGAGTGGAAGTTATTTCCGCGGGTAATTAGGAATGAATAAAATCATCGCCGTGAGGTTTTCATTTACTGCCTGTTAACCGCGTGCGGTCTCAGCTGTACGGCTAATGGGTTTCTTTTCTGCTCTAGAAGTTCGAAGAACGTTTCTACGTTTAAAGCCCGATGATAAAATAGGAGTCATGCGTGAATTTTCTTTGCCGCCACTTTACGGCGTGAAATTATCGCTATGCTCTTAATGCGTCGTTTCTCTGCGATGAAAATATTTGAGAGATAGTATTTAAGGTGGGATAAAAAGTCGATGAAACAATCATTGTCAAGTTTCTCTTATTCTTTGTGTTGCTTTGTCATATCATTTCTGTGTTGTTAGTGGCTTTTCCACTAGGTATCAGATATATATAGGCTGCTACTCTATGCTACTATATTAGTATGTTAATGTACTACTGCATCACTATACGACTGTTCGACTATTTTACCATAGTACTATGGTAATGTGGTACTATGCTACTAACAAGGGAAAATCCCGAACCCGGAAATTCAAAAAATTCTGAAACTTTGCGAATATGTAAGGGATTTCCTCCTAATTACAACGCAATTTTTCTTTGCTGACTAAATTCACTCGAAGGGGGTGAAATTAAACCCTGAAAAATAACTCGCGAACTGTAAGAGAAAGAAAAAAAGTTTCAAGACATAAGTTACTTCTATTAATTAGATCTATCATTTAGAGAATAAATTATTTTACAGTTCACGAGTTAGAACAGAAAACCAGGAAATAACCGGATTTTCAGGGGTCAATACAACCTTTTAGAGTGAATTTGAGCAGCAAACAAAAGTTTCGTTATAATCAGGGGAAAATTACAATTCCCTACATATTTACAAAGTTTCAGAATTTTTTGAATTTCCGGGTTCGGGATGTTCCGTTGTAAGTTACTATGCTGTTATGCTACTATAGTACTATGCCACTATGTTAATGTGCTACTATACTACTGCACGACTATGTTAACGTGCTACTACGTTACTATGCTACAAATAGAGCTGCATAACAGTACTAACATAATAGGGCGCACAACTATACTAGTATAATAGAGTATAGTAACCACACCATTGTGCAACTATAGTGTTATAGGAGAACCATATTTCGGTGAATATCAAGAGACACGGTAGTGTCTCGCGCCAAGTATATAATATATATATATATGCGCAGCGCGAACACGGAGTGTATCTATTACGCCACGACTCGCTATCAAGAACCCTGAGATTTCCGAATCTCAATAACGGCTGATCCGATTAGGTTTTGAATGGTCTTAATGGATAGCTTGGGTTTGATTTACATAAGAAAAGTGTCTTCGTTTTGTTCCTACGGGTTTTATGAGCTGAGATATTTCGATGTAAAGTTGCAATTTGCTGAATTTTATGTTATTAAAATTCAGCATCGTCCCGGTCATCGTCGTCGTCCTACACTTCTAGGCAAGAGGGGAGTATGAAAGGGTGAGGAAATGTCCCTCAGGCACGTCGTTCATTGGTTGCGGGTTTCGGCCAATCGCGTAACAAGTTGTTGTAATCTGACAGCTAGACAGATAAATAACCTATCAAGTGCTAAGTGTCAAATAAAGTGAGTTGATCGAATTTGAGATGTCAGGAGTTTTTACATTAAATAGGAGACGGAATTATTGTCTCAATTAACAAGGTAAGTTGCCAAATTTATTTAATAGATTTTTTATGTAGAGTCGCAGACTTGGAAGTTGTCCGGAGAAGGTTCGACATAGAAGCACCTTCTTTCGCATAAGTTTCTAGAAATTTGTACCATGCTGGTACAAAGTAATATATTGTAGTAAAAAATTTATCTTATAATTGAAAAAGAAGTGGGTTTTCTTTCTATTGATAACGCCACTCTAAACCGAATAAACATTATCTTATAACATTACTCGATAGGCAGGCTACATTGTGCCGTATCACGATTATAAATTAAATTGTCGATTTACCTTATTTGACAAAGTTCCAGAAACTTGTGCGAAACAAGATACTCTGTCTATCTATCTAATCTTCTCCGGACAACCTTAACGCCTGTGCGTCCCCTTCATTTCTACTATAATATAATAAGCTTTACATAAAATAGAAACTCTAAATTGCTGGTATACAAATACAAATATCTGGCAATTTAAATTCAATGCAATTTTTTACTACAATATATTACTTTGTACCAGCATGGTACAAATTTCTAGAAACTTATGCGAAAGAAGGTGCTTCTCTGTCTAACCTTCTCCGGACAACTTCCAAGTCTGCGACTCTACATAAAAAATCTATTAAATAAATTTGGCAACTTGCCTTGTTAATTGAGACAATAATTCCGTCTCCTATTTAGTGTAAAAACTCCTGACATCACAAATTCGGACAACTCACTTTATTTGACACTTAACACTTGTACAAACCAGACGCAAACATAATTACTATTTCAAAAAAACGCTATTAAAAAGTTAACGATGTTCCATGGATATTGTCAAAAGTAATTGATAATGTCCAAGAAAATTGTCAAAATAAAAAATTATTACAAAAAAATGTTTCTTGGGTTTTACATGGTTTTCAAAATACAGATAATGCTTCATGTTATGCAAATGCAGCATTACAATGTTTAATGCATTTAAGTGCCACTAGAAAACAATTGTTTAATTGTAATGAATCAACAAATACTTTGAAGATATTAATGCATCGATATGAAAATGGAATGCGCAATTTAAGTACATACACAGCACGGCAAAGTTTAGGAGAACATTTTTCAATAAACGTAAAACGAGATGTATTCGAATTTCTTATAACCCTGTGCACAGAATATGATTGTATAAGACAATTGGTAGAGCATCAAGTAACTTCTACTACTAGATGTAAATCTTGTGATTGTACAAACAGAATTAATTCTGATAATTTAGTTGTTTCAATACCTATTAACAATTTGAAAAAAAAGCTATAATCTTAACGATTAATTAAACGTTACATTTTCACATTGGTATGAATCAGAAAACGGATCATGTGAACAGTGTACAGGAAAAGATATTATGTTTAAGAATGAATTAATATTGACGAAAGATATAGTTATTATTCGTTTAGTAGTATTTTCATCACCAGATGATAAAATAGTCAAAGCAATACGGAAATTTAATATATGTACTATTCCCACATCCAAAGTAGTAATAGCTGGACCAGTTACACCAGTATATGTAAAGAAGAAGGAATGACTAGTAGTTGGATTGAAGCCGATGACGTGCAAATTAAAAAAAGGCAATGGCCCAAAGGCGCTAAAAATCTTTATATTTTTTCCTTACAAAAAAATGATAATAAATAAGCATGTTAGTGAACCGATGTACAATCCCATAAAAAGAATGACATTTAAAAAATTGTCGTAAATTAATAACAATAAACACTACAAAATGTGTGAAATCCCCACAAAATTACCTTTTTACAAAAAGGTACAAAAAAGAGCGCCAAGTATATAATCTCTTCAAAAAGAATCCCATTTAAAAACATTGTCGTAAATTAATATAAATTTAATAATGTTCTATACTCTACAAAAATAATGTTCTAGACTCTACAAAAATAATGATATACAACAATTGCGCCAATTATCACAATGACTATTTATACAAAGAAGAAATCACAATAGTACAATGAAAAAATGTATTAAATAATATCAAGCAGATATATTTTTATACAAATAAATATTTTAATACGAATAAATCACATAAAAAAATAGAAGAAAATATACAATATAAAAAAATATATGAAATCAAAATGAGCTGCAAGTACATAAAGGTGCTTTCCAACTGCGCTTAAGATGACACAACTACATATCCACAGCTAAAATGGTGTATTCATACATTCCATTACTCATATCGCGGACATTTTAAATAATGTGAAGATAAAATGTAACATCTAGACATTTGCATAGATGTCCGCGGCCTGGAAGTCAAATACTTGGCGTGGCCAGGCAAGGTATTCTCAGATCATTAATACCCATACCTCCTCCTCGCAGGCTTTCAGATAATTTGTCCATTTAAAACGCAAACAATATGAGTACATTTTCATTATATTGCGTTTTAAACTAATTGCAAGTTCATTCATCGACACCGATACCTTTCCTCTCACAAGCTTTCACATAATTTATCAATTTAAAACTCTGACAATATAAATACACATTCATTTTATTGCGGTTTTCAATAATTCTTATTCATCGACATCTTGACCTTGCCTGGCCACGCCAAGTATTTGACTTCCAGGCCGCGGACATCTATGCAAATGTCTAGATGTTACATTTTATCTTCACATTATTTAAAATGTCCGCGATATGAGTAATGGAATGTATGAATACACCATTTTAGCTGTGGATATGTAGTTGTGTCATCTTAAGCGCAGTTGGAAAGCACCTTTATGTACTTGCAGCTCATTTTGATTTCATATATTTTTTTATATTGTATATTTTCTTCTATTTTTTTATGTGATTTATTCGTATTAAAATATTTATTTGTATAAAAATATATCTGCTTGATATTATTTAATACATTTTTTCATTGTACTATTGTGATTTCTTCTTTGTATAAATAGTCATTGTGATAATTGGCGCAATTGTTGTATATCATACTAATATCGCAGAATCATTCTTTAACTATATTAATTTCGCAGAGTCATTGCTTAACTATACCCAGAATTCTGACTATGCAACTATACTAATACGATAGCTAATTAAACTATAAATCGTTACAACACACAGTGGGGAAATTTTCCGATTTTACGGCCAAAGACACAAAAATAAATTTTTGAATTCGACGAAATCAATTGAACAACTAATATGAGCATCAAATTTACTGTTAAATCTGTTAATACAAAACTCGTGTAGACTCTCAAATATTTATGTTCATGCCAAGTTAAGATCGCAAAGAATTAATCTAAATTTTCGAGTTACTTTAAACATTTATATTGCATTAGCCAAAGTGCCGAATTTGATATATTAAAAATAAGTTCTCAGGTTTTGACCACGAAAATGGATACAGTTCTTCAACTGCCATTTACATCAATTTTGTCAACTTCAAAAATTTCATTTTGTAGTTTTGACGATAAAATCGCAAATTTCCCCCACTGTGCAGCAGTAAAATAGTTACCAAAATTAATGAGGTAATGTAGTTCTAGCATAACTACACCGTTACGTACAGTACACAATATATCCTAAGTAGTACAATACTGCAATATGTACCGGTGCATCATAATTGCCTCCCCATTCCCGTCCCTCCCCGTCCAATTACAAACTTCAAAGTAGCAAGCCACGAAGAAGCTCATTGTCGGTGACCTCGCAGCATCTAGCCCCTAGCCACTGACCCCCAAAATATGCACAGCCAAAGATGCTCCCTTCTATCTTCACTCGTGCGTCCCAATCTCGTTCCGACTCACCGTCCGGATCCTACTGACGTACCTACGTATATACGAATTTCAAGCAGATTCAGAGCACGAAGCACGCCTTAGCTCGAGCGACGGGAACAGGAGAAGTGAGAGGCCACTGTATAGTAGCGCGTACTGGTGCTCGGTCTTATGCAACTTGCGATAGGAATCGTGGGTCACTCACCACGTCGATTCACCGGTCTGTGCACCGCGATACCCCCCTCCGAGCAGGAAGAAAGACCGTTCCGCGACAGCTTTATTGAAGACGTTCGCAATGACAGCTCCTGATCCTGCACCCGAATTAATGGATATTAATAAGCGAGTTATATAACGGTATCGTTCCTACCACTGTCCACTACTGTATCATTATGGCCAACGGGATATCGTTACTGTCATTATATTAATTGTACAACTTTTTCCATTTCCCTGGTAGACCAGCGTTTAGGGTTTATCGTGCTATTAATATTAGGTCAGCGCAAAATTCGTTCACTCACAGTTATGCATATATTTAGCTGATGATGTTAGATTTACGGAAATGCCTTTTTTTGGCGGACCTACTTGTACTTTTACTAGAAAAGTGGCGAAACGTTTCTTACAAATATTTTCATTAAGAAAACTTTATGTATTTTTACTATTAATAAAGATTTTGGTTCGATAGAGTGAATAAACTTTTGCAATGATCAAATACAATATATCTGCTATGATTGTGATATTCATGATTATATGGCACATTTAGTGTGACGTAGTAGTGTGCAAGTGTCCCAGAAATTTGTTCACGAAGTATTATATTCATGCGTCCAGATTGTGTTTGTATTATAGGTTTATTTGCTACGCTGTAGTTAGAGAAACTAGACGGCAGTTGGGTACAGAAACTTAACACTTAACTAGTGAGGTGGAAACTTTGTTGCCTAACGAGGTGTCTGACATATCTACCCCAATTTTTATTTTTATTTGCACAAGAAAATCTGGACGGTTTCTCCGGGTGAAAGCATTCGAGTATTTTCAGTAAGAATATTAATACAACCTAAATCTTATTTGTAAATAATATAAAGACACAGTTTGTTGTTTAAGCATTGTCATAATGTTCATGAGAACCCACCTTACCAGGATTAAGAGGCGGGGGAAACACTGTAACGGCCTGGAAAGCAAGGGGATTTTTTTTAAACAAACAGTGCAAGTAAATCAATGTATTGTATAATTTTTTTTTCTAACAAATTTAGTTGACAGTGATTTAGCTACACGGTTAAATTAAATTCAAAAAGAGGATAATATGTAGAAACTTGAAGCCTACAGATTCAAATAGGCACACAGAAGCAATGAAATAGTTGTCACAATTAATTATTCTTTTATTTAATATTTACGTGGACAAACCAGTGAGTGGCTGTAGTTATTAATCCTCAGTGATAGCTGAAGTAATTCTAGCATTCTAAATTAATGGGGTTGTTATGCCACTGGTGAGATACACTTAACTTTTGTCACATTAATTACCGTGCGAAATCTGGGCAAAGGTGGCACGTACAGCGCACTCAACGTGCAGAAATTCTTTTTGCGTTAGCTGCATACAAGTGGGTGCTAAAGAAACGGGCTGGCAATGAATCGATACGGAACGACCACAAAAAGTAGATCCAACGGGGATCACCTCTCGCCGAGCATTGTGAGGAAATGCATTGGCGTCGCCACCACGTACCGTGAATGCCATTATCTGGCTTTTTTCTTTGTCGTGTGCCATTCTGTGAAACAACCCCTGGTGCTGCACTTTCTTGGGGGTTGTTATAGCCTCCACTTTATCGTCACCCGCGGTGGAACCTCAATTTTCCCTCGTCAATGTTCTCCTAGAACCCTCTGGAAATCATCTGTGAATACACGTACCACCAAACTATGCTTCTTTAGAGCTTTTAGTATCCACCAAATTTCCTTGAACCTAGTGTTCCTCGAAGTATTCCTCTGTCAGTTTAAATTAAAGTTACAGATGGACTAAGTCTACCTACGCTGAGAAAATGAACCAATTCGTGACTTGTAGATATATCAGTGGATACATTTGAAAGTCACTTATTTTACACCTATATTCTTTCTTGTTCCAAAGTTCTGTATTTAAAGAAGTGCAGAACTTAAAGGTCGAGTGATTATATGGGTCAGTTTAGACCCCTTTTATTATATGTATAACTACTATCTCCCTACTATATACACGTATTCTAAACGACGTTCTTTTTTCAAAGCAATAGAGCTGATAGGTAAATTTTTCGATTTTTGAACTTTTCCCTGCTATTATTTTTAGGTGAAAAAGTGAAACTCAGGCGACGGGATTCGAACCCGCGATCTGCGGGTGTCTTCCGCGTACTAGTCAGCCGCGTTACCGATTCCCCCAACGCCGACTCTTCGATGTTATACTTTTCCGAACTGTACAAATACCAAAATCAAAGGGACGCCACCTATGCGCCAATTGCACCATAGACCGTTCCTAACCGCTAAATGCCTACATATTACAATCGCTAACGTTAGAGTTGAGTCCAAAAAAGGTCCCAGCATCTCTGGCTCAGAATGAACAAAAAGATGTTTAATCAGAGAATCGCAGAGGACTGGTATCGCGATTCTCGTAATGAAGGAAGCTATGCGATGGTAGAATGTTGCAAAATCGATTCCCCGCTTTGCAGAATCGATTACAAGATTCTTTCATAGGATGTGCGCATTTTTGCCTCCTTGATTGGATCCGCTGGGTCCTGTCCGTTTGTTTTGCGCAAGATAAACGCCTGGAGGATGCAGAATGAAGAGAGTCGAAAGGGAGGGGCGAGAGGTGATCCTCAAATTCAATGCCCGGATACACGGCATGCTGATGATTACACGGCTCCAGGACACCTCCACTCCCACGTACTTGAGCCGACTGGCTGTTAGATACGCTGAAAATACACCCGATATACCGAAGAAGACGCTGGGAAGATGCAGCGCCGTCCCCTGCATTGTTCTCCGCGTTTTGTAATCTGTAACATGTTATGCTGCACTGATTCTGGCAGCAAAATCGAAAGAATAAAAGATAAACGTAACGAGCTGCTTCAACGTAATCCCGAGCAATCTGTTCTGGGGGATCTCAAACTTGAATTTGGGTAGCACAAAAGGGGGATAAGTAGAGATATTAATGGTAGAGGCAAGAGTGGAAATTTCGGAGAAGAAAACAGTGGAGTCAGGAAAAATTTCAAATATTAACTTAAAATCTTTGATATTTATATTCGATTTTTCTCCGAGGTGGAATCTTGAATTTAACATATTAAGTTGAGGCGTAGTGGAATTATGTACACCAAAGATTTCAGGGACGAAAACTTTGGTAGTGAAGGAAATTTCAATGTTAAACTTAAGATCTTTGATATTTAAAATTCTCAACTTGAGGTGTAGGAGGAATTCACAATCCTTTCACATCACAATGAAACCAAATAAAATTTCAAATTCTACTACAAGATAAAGTTTTAATATATTCATAGCAGTAAAGAGAAACTCATAATCACAGTTAAATTTCGAAATTACTCCCCGAGGTGGACGCCAGTGGACGCAGAAAATGGCGGACAGCAGTACACATTTCGATGTCCAGGCAGCAGAAGTAACGCTATCAATCTCTATTTACGACTGTCTGTCTCACCGAAAGAGCGTTGCCCAAGTTTTATTCTCATCTGCCCAACGCAATCAATACGCGGCGGCGATAAATTCAGCGGACTGTTTCTTCGCCGCCGCTCGTCAAATCTGAAGGGGACAGGCACGAAACCAAGTTCCTTAAGTTCCTTTCCATCGTGCCCGGTCAGTTCTGTTGCTCCCGTTCATTCGACGTGATATAACCGCGCGCACGTGACCGTGCTGACGCGAGGGGAACCGCTCAATGTAACGCGCACACAATCGCGAAAAGGGAACAGAGGTGTACGTGCGGGGCACAAACACGAAATCCCCTGGATTTTTCTACGTGGCGCCGCGCCGGTGAAAGGGAAAGATATTACCAGTTCTGGAGGCCTAGATACCCGAGATCTGTCTATCGCGCGCACCTCATTTGCATTCAAGCAAACTTCGTCCAAAAACCTCAAACAATCTCTACCTGACAAAAATTCGCCTCAAAGGACAAATGGTTTCCTTCGTTCCGCGCAGCTTTCTACTTTCTTACAATTCGATGTTTTATATTTATTTCCAGATATCTCTCATGTCCAAAGTGAGAGTGCAGCATGCTTCCAATAAGAAGCGTATTCTGTAGAAAATGTAGTTTTACTTGGGATTAAACTAACAATATAATACGATGTGGCTCCACAAGTTACTAAATTTAAAAAATCGTGGTGATTGTTCTATGTTCTTTATTTGTTACTACTACTTCAATAATGTGTAGGCATTCGGCGTTTAGGACGGCCTATAGTACGATCGACACATAGGTGGCGCCCCGTTGGTTTACGTATTTATAGAGTTCGGAAAAAGACATAACCTCGGAGAGTCAACGCACGGCGAATTGGTAACGCGGCTGATCAGACGCAGAGAACTCGTGGATCTTGAGTTCTTCGAGTCCCATCGCTCGAGGGTGTTCCCTTTCTCGCCTACAAATTATTGTCTCGTGTGACTGTAGCAACCTAACCTTGCAAATACGTAGAGTGTTAAGATCTCGATAAATGTGCGCTGCTTGGGTTCGACTGCACGCATATAGCGAGCGACAACCGTGTAATACAACGCGACTGATGTTTAGACGCGTCTGTTCGACAAGAATGTAGAAAGTATCGCTTCGTTTACGAGCACCGATTATTTGGAGCGTCTAACGATACGTTTCTAACGCTCTCAAGTTCGAAGGGGAGGCTTCAAGCTAGAAAGTTCACACTTTTTCTCTCCGGATGAGTAACAGCCATACCAAGGAGTAGCGTGGATACGATTCACTTGCCAGTGATAAAACTAATCGTGAATTTCTCTTGCTTTCACCTTCGAATTACAGCGTGTTTATATTGTCGCGGAGTAACGGCCGACCATCGCCGAACGATCGGAGGTTTAACGATTAGAACGGATCTCTGGGCGTCCTTGCAAAACTGGACCAGGCACAGCGAGTTCCTCCATTTTCTTCGATCGATTACGCCTGAATCGTGGCTGCCTTAACGATCGCTCAGCTGCGTTACGATCTTGTGATTCTAAATTGATTTTCCTTATTCCATTCCCTCGAATAACCAACCGACCAAATAACAAGGCCCCGTTTCTATGAAACTTAAAAAGTTTCTAATAGCAAACGAATCGTCTCTATCATTCGATACAATTTATTCGAATTAAGGAAACAACTGTATTCTTACTGCAGAAGAAAGGCCTTGAAGAACCATTCCCACAGTCCCGCTGCAATGGTAACTAACGAAAGGTGAACGCAAACGAAAAGAATTCGAAGAAAGCAGAGAAACGGAGTCACGGATGTGGGCATGATTTTCGTAAAGGTACTTCCGCGATGACACAGGGGGACACGCGACAGGAAGCCAGGAACTGTCCGTATCCTCTTTTTCTTTATTCTGTGGCGTATTAGAAAGCCACACCGGGTTCGTGATAGAGTTGCAACGATACTTGGGCACCGCGGTGAGCCGCGTCCCCTCGCCAGGTAGGTCTTCCGTTCGATTGCTCGAACCACGGGATCGCCGTGGTGCCAGAAACGGGAGATTGCTGTTAGGAGGCTTGTCGATCGCGAGGATAATGGATTTTTATAGAGGTGACAGCGTCGTCTTCGCTGGCACAGGTGAAAGCGACCCAGTCACGAGGCAAAATGCATTCCTACGCGGTGGCCAGCCCCAGTCGTGTTCTTTCTGTGTAATTACTTTAATAATCCGCCACCGTGTCGCTGGGTTTGCTTCCAGGGACCCGAGTAGTCCTTTCCCTGGCCACGCCGGCTGCGTTGGCATCTCGAACGCTCGCTTTGACGATCGACACCGTGCAATGATGTTGTTCGATACCGTTTCTGCGGAATTGTGTCGTAGGTGGGTAGTGTAGGTATGCGCGCGCTACTTTGGTACTTGGGTGCTGTGTGATGTCGTGGTTTTGGATGAGTAGGTATGTAGGTACGTGGGTACTTGGGAGAGACAGAAATGGGAAGCTGGAAATGTAAATGGTAAGGAAAGGGGGAAGTGGTGGGAAGGTTATTATGAGGAGCTAGGGAATAAGAAAACCAGAAGAGAAGTCATGTGATAAATATGGGAAGTAGTAGTGAAAACTTAAAAGCCTTCTGCCTCTATAGTGAGACAAATAGGTACATAGGTACTTGAGTAGTCTTAGGTAATTCAGTAGCGTGTTAAATGAGGCTTAAGGGGAGAATCCTATTCTTTGAGCCAAAAACATAGCAAAATTTGGGTTTTTTTTTTATAAGAAATCAGCGTTTTGATTTATCTGAAATTTGGACCATGTTTCGATGTATCTTTGAAGAAGCTGCAGATTTTTTTTTATTCATTTTTAACCACAAATATAGTTGTTATGCATAATCAATCATTACGTTGCGCAAAATTCGTCGTCCGTTCGTGGGCACGATATTTATCTACCAGGTGATCTGAAACAGAAAAATGAAACGGCGTTTTATTTTATACATATGTAGCCTGAAATTAATGAACCAACAAAAAGCAGAAAAAATTAATGAGCGGTGTGGAGAGTTTTCAAACTGAAAGGTCTGAATCTTTGATTTTTTGCGATCCAAATTTGCGCCAATTTTCTTATGTAACAAAAGAAGTATACAACTTAGCGGTATTCTGGTTTATCAAATTGAAGCTGCATATGTACAAAGTAAAATGCCGTTTCATTTTTCTGTTTTCGATTATCTGGAAGGTAAATATGCATAACGTGATACATAACTCCTACATTTATTATTAAAAATGAATAAAAAAAACTGCAACTTCTTCAAGGATGCATACAAATATGGTCCAAATTTCAGATAAATCGAAACGCTGATTTCTTATAAAAAAAATCCCAAATTTTGCTATGTTTGTAGCCCATAAAAAAGGATTCCCCCTTAAGTAGTTGGATGGTTGGATTTTTTAATATCCGATTTCTTGAATCAAGTATAAGAGTACTTGAGTATTTGTGCATCTAAATACCTGAACGCTTCATTATTTGAATATTTCAGTATCTCAGATCTTTACTACCTATACTATCTATCTTCACACTACACTTAGAACCTAGTACCCACTTAGATCCCAAAATATCCACCATATTTTCAGAGCCTTTACTCCATTTTTTTTTCTACCAAGATTCCCTCCTCCATTTCAGTTATAAATTATTTAACTACATTCTCCGAAACTCACTAATTTCATCGTCGTCCATTTTATAAGTATTGCACAACAGACTAAACTCAATTAAATCGTACAAATTGCCTCAATTTTTTCTACTTTCCCCACTTCTGTTCCTATAGACTTCGTGGAACCCCTATTTCCTTCGTTACTGCAACCTTCATCGGTGGCATTAAAAAAAGAAGAACACAATTTGCCACCGCTCCTTTATGAAGGCACCACGAGGCAATGAAATTACGGAAAGTTCCCGGTGGGATGCCAACGTCGCCAACAGGAGCAGACAATTCTCGTCAGGACCCTCTCCGATCTCTTTCAGAAAACCCTCCCAGCTTGAAGGTGCGTGAATTGCACAGAAGACCACGGAGGCAGGCGCATTTCCGAGCTTCTGTTCAACCGAGAGAATAACGGAAATTGATACGACGCGATCTTCCTAATTGCGTAATTATAACGATGACAATGATTTAACCTGTGCCACGAGTTCTAGATCACCGATTCATTCGCTTCTTTTAAAATTGCAGCAATTCAAGGAAGTTCTTTTAATTTAAAAGAAAATTATCTTGGACTTCCCGAATAAAAGACAAAAATAAAATTGCATCTAGCATTGACACAAATTCCACCACTTTCCCATTTACAGTTTCTTACCTATATGAAAAATACAAAAAGAAACTGCTGTCCTAGATAATATCTCAAAATACAAATTACCCAGCCGCGTCTTTACTTTCAAGAAAGAAATTTATTAGAGATCATTTATCTCGATAGACCGCTGTATTACACTACATTAAAGTGATAATTGGCACGATTACTTTCAGAAACACAGCTGTTCCAATATCACGAGTAAACTTCTTTGCCAGAGTTTACGAGCTGAAGTGAGAGTTAAATAAAAGAAGTTGAGTGGAAGGCACCGTGACTCACCTACAGAATCTACAACCACTTAGAAAATAAATTAAAGTGGCGGGAATGTTAATTCTCTCCGTTATTCTTTCTCGAGCTAATTACATTATTATCCCCGTGATCAGGCTCGTCGGTAAGCGCATTATTTAATTCGAATTGATCACGAATGCGGATCGTTACCTCAGTGGACCTACGAGCTTATAACGAAACAAGGTCCCTGCTCGATAATTCTTCAAATGAAACGCGTTGCACGCTCCATGTTAATCGCGTCCACAACGAAGAGGAGTACCCTCGTCGCAATTAAACTAATTGCCCATCGCTCCGTGTTTTTCAACGCCTGTACGCGACGGCTAATTGCACCTTCGCGAAAACGCTTTTTCGTTCAAAGCTCGCCGCTGAACGCGACACGCTTCGTATTTATTCGCTCGTGATACGCGGCGTAATTGAAATCGAAGCTGCAGGAATTAACGGTAATTGACTTTATCGAAGCATCACACACGACTTAATGGTCCCTCAGCTGTGAATTTATGAAAATTGATAGTCTCGTGAGAGTCGAGGTTTCAATTTACGCTCTGACCTCACTCATGCTTCTATTCATACGGTCTGCGGTGCGATTGAGCAGAGAACAATGAAGAGGGAGACCCATCATTTGGAGTTCGTGATGGTTTAACCTGTCGTCGAAGGTGCAATTGACTTTCACCTTGACGGCGTGTGTATAATTTAAGGAGACACGCCTGAAACTGTGTTTAGACGTCTCGGTGTGGAAATTTTTCCAGTGACATCGATTTTCAGAATTTCAAGAAATCAAATTGTCAGCACTTAAAGGGTGAATATTAGTTTCACCATTAATTAATGTTATTGCGTGTTATTGATTGCTGAGTAAGTATTCGGTGCTTAAGTATAAGTTGCGTAGAAAATTGTACATAAATATTCCCAGTAATGTAAACTTTTTTGCAACTTTAAATTATATGTGATATTATGGTTGTATGGCATTTCTGTTAAGTCGTGGGCGTTGAGAATCAACCGCGCCACCGGGCGACAGGTGAACAGCGAGCAGGAGGAAGAAACGGGGGACGGCGAGGAAATGGTGCGCGTGCGACGAGAGGCCAACGTGCCGTGGATGAGCAATGAACTTGACCGGAAGTGGGTCAGGGTAAGTCTTCTTCGAGCTCGATGAGCATCCTTCGCTGACGGCGTGGTCCTTCGAGTATGACCAATAAGTAGTTTAACAGGCGGGTGACGAGGTGTTGGGCTGATTCAGTGTAATAAAATCGTTGACGGACGTTCGTTTTGGCGGAACGATGTTGTTTTTTGGAAATTAACTGCTACCGCGGAACCTGGGAAAGAAGCGTGAAAGATTTTCTTAGCGTGAGTTCGGTCAGTGGAGGGAGGTAACTTTTTCTGAGAGTCGAAGAAAGTCAAGTTTCGTTGTAGAAAATAAAGGACAGTAAGGAAAGTGTTAGGTGTAACACTTCGTAGCTATAGTACCAAGTATCATGGGTATTTGTGGTATGGTGTACGTCACGTAGTTGTACTTTGTACTTTGTACTAAGACAACAAGTGTCTAACGCTTAGGTACTTCGGAACTTGGGAATGTAACGCGTAGGTACTTAGGGCGCCTAGTATCTAACGCGTAGGTACTTAGGGCGCCTAGTATCTAACGCGTAGGTACCTAACGCGCAGGGAGTTAATGCGTTTAGTATTTAAGGCGTAGAGAGTTAATGCGCCTAGAACCTAACGCGTTGGGAGTTGGTGTGTCTAGTATCTAACGCGTAGGTACTTGAAGCGCCTAGTATCTAACGCGCAGGTACTTGAAGCGCCTAGTATCTAACGCGCAGGTACTTGAAGCACTTAATATTTAACGCATAAATACTTAGAGCGCCTAGTACCTAATACGGAGGTACTTAGAGCGCCTAGTACCTAACACGGAGGTACTTGGAGCGCCTAGTATCTAACGCGGAGGTACTTGGTGCATCTAGTATTTAACGCGTAAGTAGTTAGAGCGCCTAGTATCTAACGCGTTGGTACATGGGGCCCCTAGTGTCTAAAACGTAGGTACTTGTCGCGCTTAATATCCAACGCCTAGGTACTCGGATCGTCTAGTATCTAACGCTTAGTTACTCAGGACGCCTAGTATCTAACGCTCAGGTACCTAAGGTTCCTACTATGTACCTACCGCTCAGGCATCCGACACACCTAATACAGTAAACTATTCTTCGACACAGTATCACACAATATTGATCTACTTTCGAGATGTTTCCCATAAACGCAACGCACAGAACTTTCAAAAGCACTGACTTTCTTCTACTTTTTAGAAGGATCTTGTACAATTATCGAGCCGCGTTCGGCACGCACGTGTTTACCGCATGCAACAACGGCTCGGCACGTGATAGAAAGTACCCAGGATTTTCACGTCGATCGTGGAAAAAGTAGAGATCCCTAACGTCCCCATCAAATTACAATAAAACCAGCGCGACAATGGCAATTGAAATTTCGCGTATCAAGGAACGACCATCCAGAACAATCCACCCCATTCACCGTGTTACGAAATCATTGTCTGGAATCGCGCCGACCAGACGCGGCCAACGTGCACCGAATTCCGATTAAACCTCTTGTCGTTCAGCGAACGTAGTCAACTGTTCTGTTCGTGCCTTACATCGGGGCTCATTATTGCACGCGACGCTCGATCTTAATGTTACGTGACTGACAAACATTCTCAATTTACACTCGACGCGCACGGGGCACTTCGTAATGGGTGGTACAACCGAAGGGAAGGCTATACCCTACGTGCACAAACGCATCGAAAGTGCAGAATAAAATCGCAGCCGAGGCTTCGTTTTCGAAGAGATCTTATTAGACAGTAGAAGCGCTAGATAGCGAAAGAAGACCCTAGGGATGTTCCACAACCGCAACCAGAAAGCTTTGTCCATTGGGAAATCAACAAAGTTGATACATGCCCGAGGAGTTTCAGAACTTGATTTCCTTGGGAACGATGGCTAATATTAAAGAGTCACAGTCCGTATTTAAACTCGTTTTTCTTATCCTACCACCTGCCGTTCAAGATCTTTTACGCGCAGATTAATGCATAGCAAAAAAATTCCAATATCGTCGCATTCAAATCTATCTGCCAGTCTGTCAACTGCTCCTTACCAGGCCCAACAGCTTTCTGGGCAGCTTTCACTGTTCCACAGCGTTTCACGTATCCTGCGCGTTTATCACCAGTCAACAGTGCGGAGATTGAAATAAAATTGTACGATCGAGCAGGCAGAGAAGTGTACACCGTCCCGTGGGAAACGCTGGCTGGCCAAGGAGGCGGAACAGACCACGATAAAGGTCATACCACGTAACAATGCTGGGATCCACGTCCGTGCGGAATAGCTCCCGCGACTGCTGCGCCCTTTTTTTCAGTAAAAGTTACCGGCGACCTAGCCAGCTGAACGCGAATTCGACGTGCGTCGTCAAAGTGGATCGCGTAACCCGAGACCTTCCACTTGGAATCTTAATTCTCCCAGTTGCGTCACGTTTGCGTGATTGTGCTTTGCAATTGTGGCACAAGGAAGTGGGAAACAAAGTGAATTGTGTTAAACAGAGGATCTAATATCGAGCTACTGTCGTTATTGAGTGAGTGAGGATGGAAGATCTTCTATGGACTGCTTTGTTTTTTGAGGTTAAAAGAGGTTAACTATTGAGGTTGACTACTTACAATTAGTTCCGGGGTTTGCCGCGCGATCTATGTAGTATCGAGTTTTTTAGTCTCTTCTGCTACATTTCTACAAACCTCGCTGTTGGTTGATACCCATACATCTTTATTTTTAATAATCTATTGGGTTAAGTTAGATTTATTCTTTCTTTGGCACAGATACTATAAAATATACATTATATCAAAAGTGGCATTTCAAGAATTGTTTTCTTATATACCTCAACGAACTCTAGTTTCTCAATAATCTGTTAGTGGTATTTAAAATAGAAACCACCTTTCAGTTTCAACAACATTACTTTTCCTTCCTCATTCTTCAATTAAAATGTATTTACCGTCTCTCATAATGAACTGTGCATATACAACACGATTGATCTCAATATATCGCAACATTTATTTCCAAAGAAAGCACCTAACCTCAGACCAAAGAAGCCACTTATTACCTTCAGTATCGAGAATTACAAACGCAGCCTATCATTACCGTTTCTTCTCTCTAATCTGTAATTAATAACAAGGTACCATTCACTCTAATAACTTCGCAAAGTAGCTCGAAATTCACAGAGTACAGTTCCCCTTCGCCGTCCCTGCGCAGATGAAAGAAAATCGAACGAAACCTCCTCGAGATTTAATATTCCATCGCGCATCCACGGATCTCTGTTTCCGGGGGATCTTCTCGCTCTCGCGAGAAGAATCTCCATCGCAAGTGGGACGAGATCCCGTGATCCTCGGCCCGAGTGATTTACGGAATTCATTAAACTTCGATTCGAGAGCGAGTTCCCGCTGCCAGCGATTTTTGCAAACTTTGTTCTTCGTCGCCCACGCTGCTTTGCTTCGGCGCCAGACGCCTGGCATCGATTGGGCGATAAGTTGGAAAGTAACGAGCTCTGACAAATTGAAGCTGGAGCTCCCAAATTTCAGAATCATTTGCACAAATCTAATGGACACTAAATCAGCCGTTCTTTTTAAATATTCCAAATGAAAATTGAAAATTCAATATTTGCCAAGAGGCTTCGTATATCGCCCAGTACGTTATCTTGATTCGACGCCAGGAGTTGGCATTGATTGCGCGATAAGTTGAAAGTAACGAGTTTTGATAGATTACAGTTGGAGTTTTCAAATTTAAGACTCTTTTGCAGAAATCTGATGTCCTTTTTTCCAAATATATAGGATTTAAGTATTGAAAGATTTGAGGCACTCCAAGGCTCTCTGATGATTAAAGTATTACTCGTGCCATTACTCGTGCAAATAAAGATGGAGATAAGAATATGTATAACGTGTGTTTTCATTAAAGTTCGTAAAACGCGTGACCTACTTTGCTTTATTAGCGTAGTTACTTCTGTTAAGTATACTTTCTTATCTTTTTGCAGTGCTACATTTAGCTTGCACTTGCGAGGATGCACCGCGCAATACTATATTTAATATACAATAATATTTAATACCGAAATAATATTATTTAATACCGAAATAATATTATTTAATACCGAAATAATATTATTTAATACCGAAATAATATTATTTAATACCGAAATAATATTATTTAATACCGAAATAATTCTTAATAATACAAATGATTTTTTTAGTCTTCTCGAATTAATAGATAACCACAAGGTAATAATAAAGTTTGAAACAGTGCTTCGAGGGTGGAGAGGTTTAAGCACTCCCAAGGCAAGGAGTTCTGTAACCAGCAGATATGCATCTGTTGCGTACATGGCCGTACACGTTGTATTTAATCGCGAAAAACTGTTCATGGGAAAGATCTTGACCCGCGTAGGTCGACATTTCACGATATACAGATAGCTACAAGGAGATTAGAATTATGTATATCAGTCGACAAGCTTGTAATGCCAGCTGCGCAATTCTTTACAATTTTCCAGTGGCTATGTAAATTGGTATTATCGCTTCGAGGAACGTAATTTGAAATTATGTTGCCTAAAGGGAGATGTAGAGAAGAGAATTAGTGTTTCAAATTTAACGCTTGAAGGACCGTGTCCCTAGGGTGTAAAGGAACATGAGTTTTATGCTAAACACAGTAGTACTATTCATTTGAAAATGAATAATAATCTTGTAATTAATTTAAGCAGATTTTCCTTTAATATTTATTTCAAGGTAATATTATACAGCCACGAAAGAAATATTGAAAATTTTGCAACAAATTATGCCTACACCCTTCTTTCGTTTATCGCAATATAGATGGCGCAAACATGATTTGCATTCGACCCGATCAGGGGGCATTCAAATATTATTCAATATTGCCCAAACGTTCTAATGTGTACTTGTTTACTAACGTTTGCACTTCAGTCACGTTTCATCGCGTTGAATAATATTTGATTGTACTAACGCAGATTCGCAGGGGCGGTATAGGCAAACTGCTAGTGCCCATGAAGCCACGAACAGTACTGCATTGAATTTTCAAAATTTCAAGGTGTTGACTTATAATGTAATTGAGCTTGAAATTCATGATTACTCACCGTTCTGCACTTTACTTCTGACAAAATTAAACAGATTATATAGTTCTGCTCAATGTATTATCTAATTCTTCCATGATTCAACTATTAACTATGTTTTCATTAGAAAAATTCTAATTAGTTGTACAATAATCGAATAATAAAATTTAAACACTTCTGACTGTTCCCTACTCTCAGTGCACATTGAGGCATCATTCGAATAAATTTTTCTTCGAATAGTTTCGATAATTTTTGATTCGACACAAACATTTATTCGAATAAAAAAATATCCATTATTCTCGAATAACTTGAGAGATCACTTGAATAAATTTTTATTCGAATAATATCCAACTCTGCCTCAGTGTCTCATCGCTGTATTTTTCAACGCATCTACTATTATTGTCCCTCTTAACGCGTTCACGCCCCTTCCCACAAGAGCCTCCGCTCAGCAAGGGCAAAAAATACATTAGCTTGCGCAGTATCCTCGTGTTTACCATGATACGAATATTAATAACTCGCAGAGGTAACTTAACCCTTTGCCGCTCAAGTATACCTCCCAGGCGCAACAAAGTCTAAATTAAAGTTACATACTAACATAATTATACCTCGTAAAAGTAGAAGCCTTTGTGATTCATGGAATTAAATAAATTCTTCATTCCCAAGTCACTAAACTATATTTCTTCCTATTTCCTGTTCCTGTTCCAAGTTCCTGTACTTAATGCGCCCAAGGTAATAAATTAAATTGCAGAGGATTAGAACTCAGAATTTCACCATTACGTGAGCCAAAGTGGCAGTTAGACTATATGATGCCAGTGGGGACAAACGGTGAGGAATGGGAGCTATCGTGGACGTGTTAAAGGCCTTCGTAACGGCGACCGCTAATTTACTTTATCGAGCCTTCTGCTGTTACCAAAACGTGTAGTGCGCATCGAGGTCACGGCCAATGGAGAAAGTCTTCTAATCGCTTCCGTGGCTGGGTCCTCGGCGATCTTCGGACCTGGAACGCGTAAGATCTGTGAACGGGTTCTGGTCGTACTATACGTGCATCGGGGAACGTACAAAAGCAACTAGGAGCGGGTGAACGCGACGGAATCTTACTTTCACGCTGGACCGAATCCGCCTCTCTGTATGACAGCTCTGCTTTATCATCTTTAAGAGGGGCTGGATTGTGGGGATCTGGAGTGAAGGAATAGAAAAAGAAATGCAGAAGGGAAGGTACGTGCAATTGTACATGTACCTGGCGATAGGCCTGAGGTAATGAGTAGGTAGGGAAGGGGCTCATTTACTGCGTCCAGAGGAAACGATGGAAAGTGAAATTTAATGTCGCGATTGAAAGGTTCGTTTTAGGAAAATTCTTGGTTGTAGCAGTAAATTATATGGCGCGGAGGGTTAAGGTGCATATCAATGATGTCAATACAGTATGTAGGTGATACTGGTAGCACTATAGTTATTTTTAGGTAGGCTAAAGACGCTTGATTATTTAGGTGGTATTCAATTATTTGTGCACTCCATCTTCGTTGTTAATATGCACATACCGGTATGCATATACCGAAGGGTAAGAAAATTTTTTTTCAATCAAATTCAAAAATCCGTTTCCTGTATACTCTTCGTCAAAATGTGCGCTTTGACAGTGCCCAGGCCATATGATTAATCCTAATTCAAAAAGACAAAAATAATTAGAAACTAGGAGCCTACCTCTATTAAATGACGATCACAAAAAGTCAAAATCGTAAAAACTTAAAAAATGGCTGACCACTGAAAAAAATCATGTTTTTGGGATACAAAATTGGGGAAACGTTGATAAAAAAAAAATAGAAGCAGATCGTTAATTGAAAAAAAAAATCTTCACGTTATAGCATCGGGTTCTCCATACAATAAATACTCTTACGCATGTCAATTGTTTTCTCTGTAGACTGTCAACGCGGTTGAAAAATGTAAATTTTCCCCGCTTCATGGAAAATATCATATCTCCGTCAATTTTGCAAATTTCTTCACAAAATTTGGAGAGAGCATTCTTCAAACGTACTACGTCTTTCAGAAAATATAAAATAGAAAAAATCGATATTTCCGATTTTTTGCAGTGGTCTCCCGCCTTAAGGAGAGGGGATCGGCAAGAAGCTCTAAATTCTAAACGAATACATCTCCGATTCCCGCCACCAACGTATAACCCCTTACCTTTCAGACCTGACATTTCCAACTGCTACACCCAATCGCCGCCTTGATTATTCAACTTCTCATTAACTCAACCTAAAAGAATCGGGATCAAGGAACGGACGCAAGAGAAGTGTCACAACCGAACCAAGCCATCACGTCGATGGAGTAGCGAACAATTTAGAAAATCACGATCACCAGGTCGGATGGGTATCGTGGAAAGGAATGGAGGCTCGATTTGTCGCGACATGCCCGCAGAATCCGGATCCAGGCGAGACTCGTGGAATCGTGAAAACTGGATCGACTAGCTGCGGTCAGCACGCAGTCGTAACTTTCTATCAGCGTGCCTGTATGAAAATTTCAGCCGCGCGGGTAAACAGGGCCATGGCCGGAAATAAAAATCGCGTGTTCAGGTTTTCGGCGCTGCCGCAAAATATTTCTTCCTGCTGTGAAAGTTCCTTCAGCATCCAACGTGGCGGCCTGTTACACTCGAGGCACCGTTAAAAATGAGACGTTCGTTGATCTATCGGTGTGCTCTAAAGAGAGTTGAAGAAGTAGAATGAAAGAAGTAATGATCGTGAATATTTCGAAGCTGTGTAATGTTTCTTTGTTCCTTTGTTTCTCTGTCCAGGTAAGTGAGAAAAGAACTTGGGTTTGATGGATGGCTGTATCTGGTATGGACACTCAGCGACGAAGATTTTTTGAAGTAATTAACGTAGGTCGGTGGACAGAGGTCGACGACCATTTTTGGAATCATCGGGTCAACGCTTTCTCGATGAGACCCAAATCTAAGAGCCGATGTTGACCTCGACTTTCACCCTCGTGCAAGGTCTAGGACGCTCAGATGAGGCGGATCTTCTTCTCGTGAATGAAGAGTCTGTATTGGGGGAACTGGTTTAAAAGGTCCCCGGAGTTTCTCACAGGCAGGAATCTTGAGCTTCGAGTGCAATACTGTTAAATTAATTGTCAGAGTGTCGAAGAGGTAAAGTGGGAAGATTTTAATAACTTCCCAGAAATGCCAGTTTGGGTTGAATATCTATCGATCCATGAGTTTCTTCGTTTCAGCTTCTGCAAAATATCGCGTGCGAATTGCAGATCTAATTTAATGGATGAATAGGTGATCTTCTTAGTATTTTTATTAATACCACTCGAGTATCTTGCGATCATTACTCATCCACAACTGTGCCTCTGCCTCCTGCAAGTCTAAATGTCTGGATAATTTCACACTCTCGTTCGATTCCTAATTTATGATCTATCCCAGTTCACTTTTCCCTCCTCGCGTCAGAGATCATTAAGCCGTCTCCCATTTTTATTTCTGCCCCGTTGAACGATCGACGAATCAGGTCAGATCCCGTCCGCTTGGCGCTCAAACGCACGCAACAAAGGAAGTTGCGTTACCGCGCTCGCCACGCATGCGTCATGGCGCGCTGTATGGGTCATTTTGAAAAAATTGGAAAAAGCGAATGTGAGTCAGCATCCCGTAGGCGCCGAACTCCCGTGTCTCGACAACGATCGCGGTTTCACTTTCACCGTTTGAGCACGGCATTCTTTCGATCTCCTGTTCCTTTTTTTTCTTGAAAGTCGAGTTACACGGTTTACGTATCGAGGTCGCGAGAAAAGGATGCCAGGCGAAGCTGGCTGCTCCAAATGATTTATCCACGTTGATGTAACTCTGTTGACGGCGAGAAGATCGTTGATCGATAGCTAGAGGAAACTTTTCGAAGGAAATTGCAACGTTTGGAAGACTGCAAGCTGGGTGGTCATTCTTGACGACGCACAGTGCTCCTAAAAAATCTCAAATATTATTCAATTTGGGCAAAAATCGGTGCAGTGGGGTTTTCGGGTCGCTGATTACGAATCTAAACTTAAAACTTTAAAAAACAAAGTGGCAAATCTAAATATGGGGGATAACTATAGTAAAATATTGTTAGATCTGCTCGAATGTTAGTATCCTGATGATTTTGGAGTCGTTGATTGCGAATCTGAACCTATAATGTTTTTAAACAGATTAGTTCTTGGTATTTGACAGGTAAAAATCCAATTATATTTCCCAAGTAAATATATTATAAAGACGAAAGTTAGTGGCAGCTAATTTTTTAAAAATTTGCAAGGTACAAGCATTAGCAACAGGCCATAATCAAAAATTTCGGTGGAAGGTCGTGGAAGTTACAACGTATCATCTACATTTGTAAAATACGCGGGCCAAGTTTTGCTTCTACGTTCTCCAAGTAATTTTGCAATAACGTAAACGCTCACAATTATGGTTACGTAAAAGTAGACAAATATTCTACTTACTTCCTGGAGTAGCATCCATTTTACACAATGGAAATTGGTCAACTCTTTCAAAAGTTATTCACTTTCAAAGTCGGCGTTCGAATTCGAATCGGCGCGCACAGTAAATGTTTCAGTAACGAAGACTAACTTTGAAATGACTTACCTGTCAAACAATAAACATTTTGCCTTTTCCCTTCCCGGTATTTTATGGTCATCACTGTACTCAACCGAACGGCGAAATGAAAAGTTAATTTTCGAAGTTTTGGCCACGTTTTGGCGATTTGGGACCACTGTGCGACGCCTATAAAAAATAAAATAAAGGAAATAAATATTCTTCGCCACTATAAGATTAATCAGTGTTAACTGTTCAGAGTGAAATTTAGGTTCAATTTTGAATATTAAGAATTGAAATGGTTAATGATATTACCCTTAAAACTAAAACTTATATTCGATGCCTCTACTTCTTTCCACTCTTCTCTGTAAAAATGGAGATAAATGTTAGAGCTGCAAATATAAAAGAATTTTTCTATGTCAAAATGGTTAAATGATCTTCTGTGTAGGAGGTGATAGGAAAATTATATTGGATACTTGAAGTATTTTGAATATTCTATCACTAAAACTACACATAGAAATTTGTGATGGAAGAGGAGCAAGCCTTTGTGATGGGAGGGCACAGAGTTCCCACTCTTTTGGATATTAAAAGCTTTCTTTATTTTTAATTTTATCCCTTCTTTTTATATTATGAATATAATAACGACTCTTATCACCCTTTGTCATAAGTACATTTTGTCGGGAACACCGAGAACGCCGACCAAGTCCCAGCCCCCGATCGCCACACAATCGTCATGGGTGCTTTGGTTTAGTTTCTGATTTCTTGAACTTTTTAATCGAGGTCAGCTGACGGACTTGGCCCAGACCACCCTCCTCGCGCGTCATCTCGTCTCTCGCCCGAGAAATCGCAGCAGATACCGAAAATTCGCCGATCGAATCACAATTGCGTTTTCTATCTAAATACTTAAGTTTAATGTTCGCCTCCCCCACTTTTGTCAATTTCGAAGTAGACGCATACGGGGCACTGACGACCGATCTGTCGTGCCTCGATCCGTGTTCTTCGATCAATATTGAAAACCTAAGTTTACGAATTTTTTACAGAAGTCCGAGAAATAGTAAATCTAAGTCTAAGTTGGGACTTAAAAAAAGTAATCGAAACTTATAAGAATCACAATTCTTCTCTCACTTCTCTCAATACGTACCAAAGCCACCGAATTTTGGGAAATTTTGGGAAAATTTTTATTCTCCTTCTTGAGATTTTTTTATATACATATTAGACAGATTTTGTATCAAACAGATTTGTCGTGTTACAAGATTGAAAAGCACTGGACCAAGGCGACCGACAGGTCATCCCCAAAAGATATACCCCCCCCCCCACCCCCACCCATTTCGTGAAAATCGACTTCGCCCTCGTCATCCTCTACTTCATCCCCCCACCCTTTCCCCTTTGTTTTCCCCGTTGCTTTATTTTTCGCCCCGCTCTTGCTTTCCTCTTAACGGCTAAAGTAGTACTTTAATGAAGATTCATATAACACGAAGAAACTGGAGCATGCAAACTCGAAAGTGCGCGTACGAGGAGAATGTATGAGTGAGTGAGTGTTTGTGTATGTGTGTGTGTGTGTGTGTCACTTTGCGCTTGAACCCAGCGTATCCCCGAAATGAAAATGGAACGCTTCGAAGACGGCTAACGAGTTCTACGAGGGATGGTCAGAGAGCCCCGGCTCCGAGGTGGCTCGTGTCGCTCCGAGCCGCGAGAGAGCAATCTGTCCTAACTTCGGAGACACGTTCGCGATTGCTGGAAGTACAAAACTGGAAGAGTAGAAAAACGACAGTGATAAAAAGTTAACGGTTTCGCGAAGCATCTGTCGGGTGTTCGGCCTTGCTGACACTGTAATACTGATACGATCAATGCGGCTGCGAAATGCGAATCGTTTCGAGGGAAGGTCGTGATGTTTTGGCAACGTTACTGGCGGGTCGATCGAGGACTTGAGGATTAATTGATGTCAGAAGGTGATTTTTGTATGGGATGCACTGAATGCGTTACTATCGCTGATAGTCACTGCTTAACTTTCAAAATCGCTGTGACTATAAGCTATAGTCACTATAACCGGAGCTTTGGGACTTTATATCTATCGTTCGTCAAGTTATAGTCTTCGCGACTATCGGTTATAGTCTCCGCGACTATCGGTTATAGTCTCCGCGACTATACGTTTATAGTCTCCGCGACTATTCGATCATAGTCTCCGCAACTATTCTGTTATAGTCACCGCGACTATTCGGTTATAGTCATCACGACTATTCGGTTATAGTCACCACGACTACAGCTCATAGTCGTGACTATAACTTATAATAGTCATGACTACAACTTGAAATCACGACGATTGCAACTTACAGTCACCATGATGAATTTGCAATGACAATCTCTATCCAAAATAGTCACCATCCCAATCGCTGTCAGCGATACACTATTTGACATCCCACTGCCCAGAGATCTCTACTATTCTCGACTCCAAGAATACAGATCGTGAAAGCCTCCACGGGCACACAATTTCTGTGTTTTCAACAACCGACACATGCACGCGAGTAAACGCAGCTAAATGCATGAAAGGTAAAACTGCATGGATACGTTTAGCGTTATAAGTATCCGTGGAACGTTTTACTGGTGGTCGAACAGAGCAATCGTATAAAATATAGAACGCTTTCATTCTTACGTTGAATGATAAACGATTCAGTCGGAGTTCCACTGGAAAATGTCTCTAATTTTCATCTTCAAATATACAGGAAATATAAAGGCGTCGATGCTGCATTCTAGCGGCGCGAGGAGATAAACAGAAGCTACAACCGCGACACTGTACCCACGCAGTTTCGGTAAAAGGAATGCTCTGAGGAATGACTGTACATAATGGGTCGACGCGCAAGCGGTGCGACTTAAGATTGATAAACCAGCAAGCCTCGCTCGAACACAATAATTGACACTGTTTCACGAGAAGCACATCTTGGAACTGTGAACAAAGATGAACCGTGGAAGAACCGTTGTGGAACTTAAAATGAGAACATTCCCCCACCACATTATCAAACTTTAAATCACACGCTCGACATTTGGATACCTCCCTCGGCGTACGTGTACACGTTAAAAGAAAGAAGAGAGAAGAGAATTGATTCGAAGTATATCACAAGTTTCTCACTTACTAAGAAAGTTCGTTGACTAGATGACAATAAAGGACCGCCCTCTTTTCGTTCCCTCTTTCCCCTTCGTCTCAGTGTTCGCGTGTAAAATGTTCAGTGTGCTCGCGTGTACGATTGCCTCGCATCTTAGGCCCAGAATCGGCGATGAAGAAAGCGACGCTACTTGACCCTCTGAAGCGCGAACGCCCCGGCAGCTTCCGGTGGCGCGCGTTTCTCTGCCCGATCGCTCCGATGACAGATTAAATTACGGCGAGAGCGATTTTACGTAAGCTCTTACGATTCCAGCGCGCGGAAGCTTAGCTTTTCCCATTTCACAGGCGACCAGCCGCATTATCCAACGATAGGCGCGAGCAACGTAACAACAGGTAACAAACTGTATCGCTGTGTGTCAGTAGAACGGACTACGGTAACTTCCTACAGTCCGTTCCGCTGATACTTGCAATCGTAACGAATAATTCTAGCGCAGGCGAACGAAGGCAACAATCAATTATACTCTGTAATAAAGCTAACAAAACCATTGTACGAGGAAGTAGTAATGATAGAGATAAGCGGCAGGCTCCAGAGGGTCAAATACTCCCTCGATGGATGCACTCGCGTGGCGCTTCTCTCGCGCCATCGACACCGTGACCTACAATCGTGATACACAATCGAGAAGACTCACGACGGTGAGAGATTCGAAAAAGTGGCGTTCAAAGTTCGTGTTAGAAAAGCGAAAAAATGGATCGGCGATGTTCTCCCCCTTCCTCCTTCAGCTTTCTCGCCGGCTGGCACGAACCGTAAAATCGCGGTTAGGAATAATTTATTCCGCCCGTTATTTCCCTCCTCGAGCATGTCATCCGGTTTTTAAGCGATTCGACAAGTGTTCCCCGCGATAACAAATTTTCGTCGCTTCGTCCGACGGATTCTCCTGGATCAAAGTGGTCGTCGAAGTCCTCGGAGCATACTCCCAAAGTGCCCGCGCTTTGCCGCCAGTTTAATTGGAAGAGAGATGAAAATCAGTCGTGCTTGGAATTAGGGTGTTTAAGATTCTTTAAGAGTCTTTCGACAGATCCGCAATTGCGTATAGTGCGTTTTGATGTTGTAGCTCGCCCGAGACTCGTAACTACACGGAAGTATTAATGAAACGTACGGAAGTAACGTAGTTTTTACGGCTACATGGGATTGTACAATCGCACGAGGAAAAAAGTGTCGCGAAAAACCGTCAGCGGCGTAATAGTCGCAGCGAAGAAAGTGGCGGAGTAGGCCTGGAGCGTTATCTAACCAGGGAACCAAGCCTGAATGCTATCCTCGGAGAATAGCTATTATATTTATAAAAATAGTAATACTACTCGTCGAGAAACTTTTACTTTTCTCAATCTACAATTTCTTCCGTCCCTTCCCAAGGATCCGTACGATCGAGCAGTTTCTTCTTCAATTTTCGACCGAGACCGCAGAGTACCGCGAAGGGAACTCTCAGACGAATCTTTTATCTCTTTTCTTTTCTTCAATCTAATATGTTCATCCTCGTTTTGCAAACGCTCCACTGTACTCTGTGCTTCACAAATTTCTCAAAAAAACTTTACAAGGAAACACTTGCGTCTCACTCGCTTCCGGTGTTGCCGCCATGCTCGAGGAGGTCGACTAACGCGCGAAAGTGTGCGTTGGAACGAAGAATTCGATAATATTAAATACTATTAAAGAGAATAACGCCGAGGCACGTCAATGTGCCTCAACAGTAAGACTAATATCTCGTTTCACGAACGACGAATAAGTTTCTCCGCTCCCAATGGTGTCCCTCTACTGGTCGATCTATATTCCACGTGCCACGGAATTCGACGCGAGTCGAAATACAGATCGAGCAGCTATAGGACTCGCCTGTGATCGCTTACAACGAATATTGGGACGAGGTAGTACGAAAATCGAATAGAAAAGAAGAAAGATCACCGACAGAACTGTCCTTGCCGGGACACCAAGGTCCGCGCAACGATTGCGAGATTATTCGTCGTCCCTGAAAAAGGAGAACAGCTCGCTAAGCGAGGATCCCGTCGCGGAACAACTATCTCGTCTTTTTTTTTCTTAACTTTTTTTTCTGTTTTTCTTCTTTTCTTATATCTCTCAACCACTTGGTAACGATTTTCAGCAGCTATACTATCTACGACACCGATGGACGAAACGGATCGACGAGGATAACCCTAGGCTGGGAATTATTCTCGCGCTCTTTGCTTTGTTAAATATCTATGTCACCTCTTCTCCGAGTCGGTATTGCTAGCTAACGCATTCTATCAAAAACACACGTTCCTAGCTACGCTCTTTCTCCAGTTCGTACTGATATGCTCGAAACGCGGTCTTCCCCTTCGAACGGGATACTTTCAAATACGTTTGTCGATTCTGCTGGCTCGCCAAAGAGGGAGTTCAAACATATGCTTCCCTGCTGTTATCGAAGATATACCTCGATGGTGATTTGTTTATCTTCCTGACGCCACTGAGGCGAGTTTGTTTCTCTTGCAAAACGGCCCTACGCGAAGTCTGTGGGATTTCTCGGTTTCTCAAAACAGATTCCTCTATTTCTGTCGGGGAATCTGTGTTTCTTTGACCCACGGAGGAAACTTATTAAGAAAGGGGATATATTACACTATTGTATGAAATGTGTAAAGGAGGAAGTCGAGGATTTTCCACGGGTCGCAAGAGAAAACTTTGTAAATGCTGACCTCCCTCTTGGCGACCCTTCAGACTTCATCATCGGCGGCCAACGCAACTACGTTCGATACGTTTTCTCTACCACAATTGTTACGTTCCAAAAGGACTATCTAGATGGAAAAACACCGTATTTTTATTCTCGATGTAGTTTTCGACTCGCTCGAACTATCTGAATGGAAAAAGACTAGCAACAAGTGCGTGATATGCCTCTGAGGAATCGTCAACGAAGCTACTTTCAACGATCCGTATGAATTTTTGGAATAATCCCCGTTACCCTATCAGACGATTTTAACCGGCACTCGAGTTTTCAAAACAACACCGTAGTTACACAGCGAAACATTGGAAACGTCCCAAGCGATCTCGTAACGGCCCGTGAAATATTATCGTTACGATCTATGTTTATTGAAAGAAAACCTTTAGTATATACTTTACGCTAGCAAGGAAGTCCCGTGGATATCGCGGCCGTGTAAACACCGTTCGTTCTCTGGATCGGAAAAATTACCCCCATTTAACAACGTGTCTTTCAAGACATACCACGCTTGGGTGTTCGTACTCGATCAAAGAGAGACAGAGAGAATAGAAACTAGTTCTGGTGATTCCCCCTAGCTAGGACTACGAGTGGAAACGAATGTTTCTCAGTCTATGTCGATCACATCCGAATTCTCCGTGGATCCTTTGCGCTGGCGCATTTTACGGCGCAGCAGGACCGTCTTCAGGATGTTCGGTGATCGTAGACCCGCGACTTCCTGCCGCGGGGCATGCTGCTACGCGGCCTTGTGCCTCTTCCTCTGCTCCCTTCGCGTCATATTCGAGGAGCCTGGACTGGACGAGAGGCCGCCCTTCTCGCAGTCGGCCGTTGGTAAGGGCTTCAGCTCCCTGCAGGCAATGTTACAGTTACTTTCGGTCATAGTTACTTTTAGTCAAGTCAGTGGCGCACTCAGAGCGGAAGTCAATAGGCTCTGGCACCCTCCAAAGAAAAAAGGGAAGAAGGTGATTAATGTAACTAAGTCTAAGTAATTCGAGAGCTTTGTTAAAATAAAAGAAAACTCGGATTTAATCCTTATTTTTTCTTTTGCATTACAAATATTTTTATCCCTTCAACTCGGCTCCCTCCAAGATTAAATCCTGAGTGCGCTACTGACTCAAGGTGTAACTTTTATATGGTTCGTTGAAGTTTTAGTGATCCAGTTCTGTTAATTTCTGGTACTGATATTTTAATTGAGCGCGCTGAATGTGCTTTGATTACAAACCTGTAATTAAGAAGCTCCTCGTCGTCGGGTACTCTGGATACGAGATCAAGAAGCTCATTGTTTGGAACTGAGTGAGGCCGGGTGATCTTTCTGAAGAATTTATTGATGCCCCACACCAAGATAAGGAATCTGGTAGGGATCAAGTAGAGGACAGCGACCGCAAGGATGGTCAGTATTATGGCTACGTAACTGAGATAAGGGACCGTGAAATTGAAGAGATTCTTCACTCTCTCGCAGAGGCTGGCTATGTAACCGATTGAATTCTGAACGGTCTGGGTGACTTCCTGGATAGCTTGCAACCTCTCTTTCAGACTCTTCTTTTCTTCCTGAAAACAGACCGGCGGCACCCCTTGAGACATGGTTAGGAATATTTTTAGAATCTTGTGCGAATTGGGTAAAAAAAAAGGAAGTAAAGAATACATTGCAGTTTGCTGAATTTAGCTTTAACAATGTTAGTAGGTACTTGGAGCTAATAAAAAGCACGTAAATGCTCTGGAAAACTTGAGATCCTTTGGGGAATAAGCAATCGAGGGCAAGGTCCATAGAGAGGTTTCATTTTTAATACCGCGACCTTGCTTTGATCACGGTAAATGTTTAACTTGGGTAGGTCGAAAGGCCAACCGTGGAAAGAATAGATTCGACAGAAATATGTACCTCATGGACAATTGTAAACATAGTAAAGTTCATACATCCAACCACAATAAATATTGTTTAATACTTCAATGTTTACTCTTCCACCGTTACAATCTCTGAAAATCTTGATAGCACAGCTTGATATAGAAGTGTCTCGAAAATATTATCAAGGCAACGAGGGAAGAATCTTGAGAGAGACTTACTTTATCCTTGTCATCCTCGTCGTCGTCATCGTCCCCAGGTGTGGTCGGGCCTTCGTCGACCTCGTCGTGGAAGTGAGAGGTGGTGTGGGACAAGGGCGTGCCAGTTATCATCGCGACCTGTCCGGAAATCCATTGATTGAACCCATTGTCCTCCCCGTAAAGCTGGCGGTTGGCGGAGGAAGTCGACATGCAGCGATGCAGGCAAAGGTCGTCAAGCGTTCAACTTACATACGTGTTATGTACATGATACATATTGGGGATTGATCAGTGACTGGAATCTGTTATTCAAGCAAGCTCTAGCAACGAAAGCAAATTCGGTTAAGTCTATAAATATTACCCAGTGTGTTATACACGGGCGTGATAAAATGTAAGAATTAGCTAGACTATGAATCTAGAAATCTAGGAATTTTAAAACGCCTCATCCAAGACTTTGCGATGCATTCAGTTTGACCAAAGACTGTGCTCATGCTACCCGCATACCTAAGTGACTCTAGTTTTATTTAGCCTGCGGAGGAAGTCGGTTAAGTGACGCTAATGGGAGTAATGGATCCCAACTATGCGCTCCTCTATCTTGTTGAAAAGCAATATGGAGATTTCCTTTTGGAAAGCGGGAAGCTAATTACAGGTGTGTTCTAATCTACGTTAAGTATCGCAACTGTTACCAAGGATTTTCGATATTAGTGATACTTTACGTTGCTGACAAGCTCTAAGGTTACAGAGTTCGGTAAAAGGTAAACGTGTTAATAATAAGTAATTCAGAGATTATACTGTGAGTGGGTTAATGCACAGAGGAAATACCTTAAGGTGATTCAGTGTAGAAGAGTTACTCTTGGTGTACGAATGTAATTACGTTGGACTGTGTACGTACCAGGTAATACTTTAAAAGAATAAGTAACGCCGCGCCGGGGATCATGTAAGGCTCGAAGTAGTAGCATCCGAAAATGAAAATGATCAACGCGATGATGCTTCTCATTTTACTTTCCCATTCCCAGCAGCTCCTGTTCGCAGTAAATTCAAAGTTCATTAGTTAGAATTACATAAGCTTCTCTACAATTAGGAGAGAATAATAAATTAATCAGCTATCCGTTTATCCGTTCGTCACGACTGAAATGGACTGTACACCCAGGACGTGAGAAATCGCGAATCGTACGTTGATAATCAGCGCTCAGGCATTCGTGTCATGTCACAACTATTATTCAATACGTGATCGAACGTGTAACACGCGCTTGGTAAACGATCCATGACCACAGCCGAAAGAGTTACGTACTGCACGTATTTCCCAATGTCGATGAAGATGATGATGATCGCTTTCAGCCTGAGGACGTTGCGCAGGAACACCTGTCTCTTGAACTTGATCTCAGGTTCCATGTACTTCTTCTCCCTGGGGTTCAGCGTCCGCATGCAGGCCCTGAAGACGTTCCAAACTACGTTCAGCTCCAGGAGGATCTGGGGAGAGCTGCCCTTGGCTCGACCTCTCAGCTTCTTGTCCTTCAACGCGTACCACCTCTTCTCACCGTTTCTTATTCGCAGCAACGGTATGGCGACCCTCCCGAGAAACTCTACTTTGTGGTCCCTGTCCTCGTCGTACACGGTCACTTCTAGCACCGAATTGATGTCCTTCACGTTGCTGAAAATGTGTGGCGTTACTTTACATGATTCTGGCTTGGCATCAGTGTGTGGTAACGTACAAGGTGAAGATCTTCTGCCAGTTTGGAGCCAGGGTCTTGTACTCCGTTTGAGTCTGCAATCTGGCGTTCACTAGTTCCAGCACGCAGAAAGGATCGCTCTTTCCTCCCAAATCGGCGGCAGCCAGACCTTGAGCTCGGAATACCTGTGAAATTGGGGAAGTATAGTTCAGTATTGAGCTTCAGGGACCTTTTCAATGATACTCTGGTGTTTACGTTATTGGTAGTATCTACGGGTTGTATGATTCATACTACTTAAAGGGGTATAGGACTATTGAAATCTCGAAAAATCGATTTTTTTATTATTATTAATTCTGAAAGTGCCATGTTTTGTGAACACTTACAACAATGTATTGTGAGGAAATTCGAATAATTACGGAAATTGTAACGCTGAACGTAATTGAGTGCACCGTCGAGTAACTTTGAAGCCATTTATTTCGAAACTACATTTTCAAACACGGTGTACATCATAACTCTTGAACGAATGACTAAGTAGTTTCATTTAAAATATTAACTGCAGCTGTAGAATTCCTTTCTCTATAGTGTGGAATTTCCGCATCAACATTGGATGTTTGTAAACACATTTGATAACTGATTAAAGACGATTCTTTTCCATAAAAATGTGGGAAAAGAACGACTTTTGCTCCGGGCCCAGCAAACTCTGAGGGGGGCTCTGGATATTTGTTCAGTATTTCAATTTGTTATAATTATTTTTCTTAATAAAGATTGAGTGCAATTTAAAAATATCCTTTTTTCAAAATATCCACGCATTCCTAGATTTGAAAACATGGGCCTGAGGCCCAAGCTAAGGCTTCCATTATTGCTTGTAACAGTGCCAGCGGATTGATAGACTCCTACCGAAGCTATAGCCAGAACAAAGTCTACTAGTTGATCTAACTCCACTGTTCTATCTTTCAGCTAGCATAATGTATCCCTAAGTGTCGTGACTATCATTCCGCATATCGAAATAGCTTCCAGTGACTTGACTTGGCAAAGTACGTACCTACACTCAAATCCAAACTACCGCGACTTATTTCTACTTAATGACTGAAGATTACTGTGGGAAACGAGGTGACTACCTTCACCGTTAGATGACCGACGTCCCGCATCCTCTGCATTGTATTCCGAATGCAATACCTTTGGTACAATTGCTCTCGTTCGCGAGGCGTCTCCTCGTGAGCAGCCAAATCGCTGATGGTCTCGCTCGCCGTGGTGCCGCTGATAGTCAGCAACAGGAAGATGTTCCCAGCGCCGTCCTCGAGGTCCCGCCAAAGGCGATGCGTGGTCTCTCGTTCCAGCGTCGCCAAATCGATCGTCGCCCGTCCCATCAGGTCATCCTGGTGGCTTTTGTCGCGATCCCAGACCGTGACCTCGAGCTCCTGCCCCAGGTACGGGTCCTCGTACAAATGAAGATCGAATTGCTCCAGCCAAACTGGATTCAGGGTCTTGTGCACCACCTTCGACTTGTACTTCTCTGTCCCCAAGCTGAAAGTAATATAGAGCTCCTTTGACGTTACGCCCCAGTTTCACTCTGCCGCACAATGGCCTCAATGAAACTTTACTCTGATTTGGTTTCAAGATTTGTGGTTTCTGGACAATCTAGGGGAATGGTAGAATGAGAACCCAGGGTTGAACAGGTTAGCGGGATAAATCAAATACGAGTTGGACACATTTAATTTGGAATCACTATGCCCTGGAAGTGCAACTTATCGCAGCCCCAAGCACATCTACTTACAAGGGAACTTGGGAAACTCGGGAATTCAGAAAATTATGCAACTTTGCGTGCACGTAGAATAGTTCATCCATAAAACAAAACTATTCTTTGGGGGCACCATAGTGCTATTTTAGGGGGGAAAAGAAATTTAAACAAATGTAGAAATAATTCTCACCCTTTCTTGTTCTGCGATTGCAATAAACTTTCTCAGGAATTATTTATTTATGAAATGGAACCATGCCAGAAGGTGAGAGCGAAAGAAATTGAATGTTAGGAAAACGGGCCACCCTAATGTTGCACTTCCAGGAGATCCAAGGGAATCCAAATGTCAGGGATGGAGGAAGGTACACTGAGTACTTAATATAACACAGAAATTAGTATATTAAACTGTGCTCGATATGAACTGCTTCCTACCGAAACTTGACAAAGGGATCCGACAGACCGTCGATATCCATAGGCAGCAGATTCTTCGCCTCGACGAGGACAATCGTTACCACGGAGCTCCATATTTGCGACTTCAGCCGTCTATTCACGTCCGCCAGCCGATTGGTTCTTTGGAAGTACTACAATGCAAATATACGAAGGGTTAAATCGGGACGGGGTTGTTCCGTCGTTAAAAAGGACGTCGCGTCCGCGAAACGGGCACGCTATACCGGGCGCGGTGGATGCATTCAGATGTTCCAATATTAGTTCCCGATGCTTGCCCGGTTATATGCACTCCACGGTGTCACGATATCGGGAATCTGTCTGGATTTATCTATTATTTAAACGTCCCCCGCACGGCACACCGCTCCAATATGCACTTGGACAATTGTATAATGCGCCCGGGCATGCTTTCTCTCTTTTAGATTAATTGTACGGTGATCAACGTGATTCTAAATTGCCATCGATGCTCCGTGCGTTAATTGAAGGGGAAAGGGGGGGCATATGCGGTGCAGAATTATTGGAACGTTGTATGTAGGTAGCATACACAGGGTGTTCACCGAACTTTATCGTTTAAAATATTTCTGCTTTATTTAAAATTTCATAGTGATGTTTGGGATAAAATTTGCATAGCTACGATTTGTGCCATTTTTAAGCGTATGTATTCGAAAGGACATGGCGCACTGAAATGATAACCAAATTGAAAAAGCGAAAAATAGTGTTAAAGAGGAAGAACTAGTCTTTAATCGATGATTCCTTCGCATTTTAGAAGCAATTAAAGTCAAAAGGACGACTTTTGCTTGAAAGTTGAATAACTCGGCCAAAAAAAATCGCACAACAACCAATGAACACTGATTTTACAAAGGAAAGTAGTCGCTTTCGACTGGTATAAATGTAACCTGTGTAAAAAAAGATTCTAAGAAAATTCGAAAAATTACAACAAAAAAGTTGAAGAGGAATTTTGTTAAAATTGGCAATGTGCTCTTTATATCGTTATAACTTTGCTGAAAGTAAAAAATATATGTAAAATCTAAAAAACATAGCTGAAAGTAGATATTTCAAACGATATTTTGAAGATATTGATACGACCATTTTTGACATAGTTAGGAACATTTAAATTCCTCCCTTTTTTTTGCATAAATCAATAGTTGAACATCGCGATAATATATTTCCAAAGTTGCAAAATGAAATTCGAAAAAGTAACCTTTGATCTGTCACCATTTCTTTATTTGTCAAAATTTTCAAAATCGGTCCCGATGGACGATAGCTATTGGCAATTGGCATACTTTATACGAAGGTTTTATTGTTTTTCAATTCAGACACGACTGTTTTTACGCCCACCGTTTAGCCATCTAAAATCGGGAGACTTTCGTATATGTATCCATAACTCCCCAAAAACAATAGTTTTTTAATTGAAACTTTTTTTTAAGTCGTTCATAATACTATGTAAAAATAGTAAAAAAGCGGGAAATCTGCATCAAGCCGTTGACTTGTAAAAAAATCCACAAAATGTACACATTTTCCGAGGGTTCAAACCCTTAATTATTTCAAGATGTGTATTCTAATAGTCTTTCATCTATCAGTTCCACCAAAGAAAGCATGAATAACCCTCACATTTACGAATTGCAAAACCCCTCAATATAGATCTTTCTCTACACCACATCAATCCCCAGAAATCATCCCCTTTTGCCCTCAGGACCCCTTCAAGCAGCACGGATCCAAAAAAAAGCACTTCAACGTCCCCCCACACCATCCCAGATACCAAACCAAGCAACATAACAAAAACCTCGAATCTCTACCCTATGAATGTCCTCCATCTTCTCCTTAACGTTGTCCTTCAGCTTATCGAACAGGTCATGGTGCTTCGCATCCTTCATCTCCAGCACGCCCAACGGCTTCGCCGCGTTAGTATCATCAGCCTTCGCGTGCTCGGCCTTCCTCAATCGCGAGATCAGGTGAGCAGCATCGAACCCCGACTTCTCCTGTTTCGGAGAGCCAGCCCTCCCCAGTTTCTTCAAATTCTCCCACCTACTTTCGATCCTCGGCTCGTCCTCGTTCCCCGCGCTGTACTTGAAATCGAAGCTCCGCTCGACGACCCTCGACCCGTTCACTTCGCGATCACTGGACTTCGTTTCCTCGCTCTCCGCGGTAGCACCTCGTCGATCAAGGATCGCCGTTTGGCTGCCGGAAGGCCTGCAGTGATCCATGATCCAGGTCTCGATAGGCAACAGCCACGAGTGTTTCTCCACGCTCTCCTCCAAGATCCTTTCCATGTGATCCTCCATCATCCTCTCCACGGAGCCCATCTTCTTCTCAAACGAGGACTTCAACGACCCGATCGTCCTCTTCTCCTTGCTCCTCACTGGCTTCTCGATGGACAGACCCTCTATCCTCGCCCCGGAGGGTCTTTCATTCTCTGCCTTCGCCCTCAGGTTCTCCAGCGAGCTCCACTTCCTCGTGCCCCGGTCCCCGCGGATCCTCCCCTCCAGCCTGCTCTTCTCCTCGTCCGTCAGACTCACGAAGAAACTGCTCTCGGAGGAGTCACTTGGACACCTTCCCTCGTCGTCTCTCAACCTATCCACCTTTGCCTCTTCAGCAATTCTATCGCTGGTATCTTGACCAGCTGCCAGGGCCTCGTGATCTTTCACTTGAGCCCGCTGTCTAGATCTCCTAGGCGGTGCTTCGACGTCCGCAGCGTCGCTAGACGTCCGATTCTCTTCTAGAACGTTATTTTTGTCGCCGCTTTCTTCAACGGGCTCCTCGTCCACGTCCCTACTTTGAATAGAAGCTTGGTCCTCCGTGGATCCCTCGAAGCGCATTTGTTCAATCGCCTTTTGAAACACAGCGTCAGCTTCAGTGTTCACATCGTCTGTTACTTCTTTCTTCGTTGCAGTCTCTTCAGGCTTGTACTTGAACCTCTCCCTATGAGTCTCCCAGAACTTCTTCAACTTGCTCTCAGCGGTCTCATCGCCCCATGTGATCTTATGAGACTTTGCAGAGCCGGAGGAATCGTTCCCTGAGTCCATGAGTGACGGGTCGCTCGTAGTTACATCGCTCACCTTGTTGCGTTTTCTGAAGGCAGGCTTAGGGATTGGAGTGCCCTGACCTGTTGACTGGGAATCGATCACAGGTGGTGGATCACTGGGGACTTGCTTCTCCAATGACTCACCGCTGTCAGAGTCTCTGCTTTCTGATAGTCCAGAGCGATCATCTATGATCCTGAAAGGAACACCTCGCTTCTCCTCGAAAGTGGAGGCTTTCTGTCCCATCTGTGGCTTGTTCATCGCTGGGCTCTTGATCCTCAGTTGAGGCACCGGAGAATTTGCATCGCGTGTGCGGTCGCGCGTTTGAAAAAGTGGCTGGATTCCTCCTCGATCAACAACGCACGTGTTTCGCGGTTATAATGGTGTTACGTGACTAATAAGTGTCTTCCTCCCACCATTTGAATCGGAATGCCCGATTGTGTGCGTCTGATACGGCTCTTCGTGACTTGTCGAGGTTATTTCGGTGGGGCGGGCAACTTTTCTCTCCGGCGAGTTTCCCGAAGGTATTTTTGGAAGTTCGATACTGAGTGAAAGTTTCTCGGGATTTCTTTGACACTTGATACCTTGAGATTGCTATTTTCGGCGTGGGTTCTATTGATTCGTGAATAATTTGTTTTGTGCAACGTTGCGTAATATTATGCACTTATGGTAAATTTTTTTTCAATTATTATTTTACGAGGTTCTTTGAGAATTCTGACCACTTTGATGCATTATTTATTTTTAATTCTGGGCTGGTCGAGCGAAGTAATTCTGTGGTACATTCGTCGAAGTATTTGTTATTTTATGTTATATCTTTGGTATGCTGGTTTCGTTTTAAGGGGTTCTTTATCTACAAATATAACTCTCAACACCTTGAACTTATTACTTTTTTCCTCGTTTTTTTAAGTATGGATTTCTCGCACGTTATATGTTTACCAAGTTCTTGTGGTGTGTGACTTATCACAACGTACGTCTGATATCTTTTATCCTCAGTTCTTCAACGTGTCTTTGTCACATATAATTGCCCACATCATATTATGCTAATCCAAATGCCAATGAAATCACAACACATCCTGCCTCCTCATTATTTCACTGCACCTCCAATATTCCCATGTTCCATCCCTGTCGCACATTCCCTTTTATTCCAACGCACTCGCACCACAGTTTCCTACCATATCAAAATATTTGTTCATAGCGAGGACTTCCAGCGCAACTTCAATCGATCGCTCACGGTTCTCGACGTTTCTAAATCGCGTGCAATTGATGCCAGTAATTTTCCGACTTCTGCGCTGTTATCGCGTCACGGGAAAAGTAGACGGATGACGAGGAAAATACAAGAAAACTCGAGACGGAGTGAGAAATTTTTATGGCGATGCACCTAATTTTGATGAAACTTCAAAAGGGGGAAAGAAGTATCGCCACGGTTGGGTGCCAAAGATGCCCAGTAATTTTCCAACTTCTGTGTTCTTTCTGCGTCTCAAGAGGAGAAGAAGGTTAACGAGAAAAATACAAGAAAATTCGAGGCGGAGTGAGAAATTTTCACGTCGAAGCACTTAATTTTGATGAAACTTCCAAAAAGGAAAATAAATATCGCCACGGTTGGGTGCCAAAGATGCCAGTAGTTTTTAAGTTTCTGCGTTCTTTCTGCGTTAAAACACAGAACGGTTTTCAGGAAAAGCGAAAGGTCGACGAGATAGAAAGAAGAAAATACAATTTTCACGTCGAAACACCTAAGATTGATGTACATAACTGGAAAAGGGGAAAGGAAAACTTGCCACGATCACGTGGCAGCTCGCGGTGCCGTTAACAGACCGCTTAATTAACCGTGCCACTTACAATTAACGCGGATGAGTCATCGAGATAACCCCCATTGCACCGTGCACGTGGCTCGTTGTCCCTATCGCGATTCCATTTCTTACACAGTGTGCTACGTTTCTAGGCTCGTCTGGCGCTCCACTTCCTCCTTACTTCCTTCCAGGGACATTCTTAACACGTGCACACGAGTGTGAGGTGATCGTTGACATAAGAGACAAGTGTGTTTAGTAGAAACAATGGCGTTACGTAGCCAGAAGAATTGAGTTATGTGTGTTGCTGGAATTCAATTGCATTTAGTGGAATATTTTTAATTGAAGATTCTTGATGAAATTGTGGGTATTTAATTACTTAGTGCAACTCGTGGATTAATGCTCGATTAGGTGGAAAAATGTTTGCTTAAAATAAAATAGATCGAGCAAAAGGGTTTGCATTTACTCTTAGTGAGACTTTTTTAATTAAGAATACCAAATCTAATAGTGAGTACTTAAACAATATACTGCAGAAAAGCCTAGTACAAATTATGGATTAATATTCGTTAAAAAATATGTTTACTTAAAATATTGTAGATAGTTAAGCAAAAGAATTTGGTGTTCAGCAGAAATTCCAGAAAACAGATGTGTTTTACTTGAATTTTTTAAAATGAGGTGCAACTGTAATTAAGTAATCACTGAACCGATGGAAGGCTTCCTACAGATCGTAGATGAATCTCTCTCGGCGTGAAGCAAGTAGGTGAACCAAAAGCAGGACAGATTCTTGAGCAAAAGAGCCACCACTTCGACAGAAACCGCGGAGAACTGAGCTGTTCTACCAGAAATCTTCCAAACTGTGAATACATATCAGTACAATCGCGGCTAAGTAATCACTGTACCAGGCCTGCTACAGATCACAGATTAATCTTCTACAAGGTGGGACAAGCGTATCCTTGGAAGACAATGGAATTACGCGAGCGAGGAAGGCTGACAAGAGTCAGCTGCTTTTCGTTGAATTTTCCAGGTCGCTTGATAATCGTGACGAGATCGTTGCCAGCAGAAGACAGATTAGTCCTCCATATAGAAGGTGTGAATCTTTTAAACGACCTTGTCTCGTGGAATCGATCCTGGAGCCTGGAATCAAGGATCCAGTGGGAAGCTTGAGGGAAGTAATTCGAGCGTTCTGTCGGAGACCGTGATTATATTAATCACGAAGAACTCATCACTACGTTAGCACAAGAATACCCAAAAATCTTGGATTAAGAAGGACAATCCTTCCTGAGATGAATCTGAAGTTTTCAGTATATCACTGTCGTGGAATTGAACTTGGAGAACTGCTGTGGTATGTCAAGGATTATGACCAGTCATCGAGTAAAATAATCACCAGGAGAACTAGGTTCAGCGATGAGAATCTTTCCTAAGATAAACCTGAAGTCTTTTACAACCCATTATCGTGGGATCACATGAAATCACCAACGTCGTGAATTAAAGCGCTACGCCGCAGATTGTGAGTAGTAGCCACGAAGAAATCGTCACGTTGTTATCACAGATGTTAAGGAAAAACTAGGTGTAGCTGTAACAACCCTTTATACAGTGGAGCTGAAGCTTTCAACGACCCAGTGTCGCAACATCGCAATCTTCGTGGGGCAACCCAGAGAAGATGATTATTAATCGCGAAGAAATCGTCGCTGTTAACAGAGACGTTAGAGAGCAACTAGGTTTAACAACAGCAATCCTTGCTAAGATGAATCTGAACATCGTTGAGGAATCATTCCCGCGAAACCACAAGGGAATAAGATAAATCATGCGCTTAGTAAACTAATTGGAGCACGTTGGCGAAGATCGCGATTGGCAATGGCAGTCAAGTGTTTGTTGGCACGAAAGTTATCAACGAACTTAGATTAACGATAGCGATTATTCCTACGGTGGATTTAAACTTCCGAGCCACCCGGTGTCGTGGATTCTCGCGGAAACGAGGTAAATGGTGAGCGAGCGAAATAATTGGACCGCGCTGACGAAACACGTCGCTCGCGACGATAAAATCGCGGAAAACCGTCGGCGATACGGTCGAGGGGAACAACGAGAACCGTTCTTCCTCGACGGCCGTGTGTGACTGCCTAACAACACGGCTTAACTCGACAACCAGAGCCTCTCTCTTTCCCTCTCCATTCGCGCTCGGAGGTAAATATTGCGATATCACGTATGTAAATTTAACGTACGGAGTGGGCTGTAATACATCGCGCGATTGGAAAGCCGGGCAATCTGGATGAAATGATAAGTAGGAACCGTGGAATCACAGATGAAAGCATGTTTGTACACTGGATTTATTACCGATACGTGTGTGCTTAATTAAAATTAGTAGAATGACCGTGGTGTTCAATTATGACCTGTGGGTCGAGTGGATCCTTGCCCAGAAATGAGTCGAAATTGAAGAATAATGTTTTTTTGACCGAAGCTTCGTTTTCGAAAAAATAGAGTTGGAAAGATTTTCTAGTTCACATGCATTTAATTAATAATTAACGAAATGCAAAGTGAGTGTGATGTTCAATTATGGATCAAGTGAATTTTTGTCCAAAAATGAGCCGAATAGGTAGAATAAATATTTTTTGATTAAAGCTTCGTTTTTGAGAAAATAGAGTTGGAAGAATTTTCTAGTTCACGTGCATATAATTAATAATTAACGAAATGCGAAGTGAGTGTGCTGTTCAATTATGGATCAAGTGAATTTTTGTCCAAAAATGAGTCGCATGTGTAGAATAAATATTTTTTGATTGAAGATCGTTTTTGAGAAAATAGAGTTGGAAGAATTTTCTAGTTCACGTGCCTCTAATTAATAATTAACGTAATGCAAAGTGAGTGTGATGTTCAATTATGGATCAAGTGAATTTTTGTCCAAAAATGAGCCGAATGTGTAGAATAAATATTTTTTGATTGAAGCTTTGTTTTTGAGAAAATAGAGTTGGAAGAATTTTCTAGTTCACATGCATTTAATTATTAATTAACGAAATGCAGCAGTGAGTGCGATGTTGAATTATGGATCAAGTGAATCTTTGTTCGAAAATGAGTCGCATGTGTAGAATAAATATTTTTTGATTGAAGCTTCGTTTTTGAAAAAATAGACTTGGAAGAATTTTCTAGTTCACGTGCATATAATTAATAATTAACGAAATGCGAAGTGAGTGTGCTGTTCAAGTATGGATTCAATGAATCTTTGTTCAAAAATGAGTCGCATGTGTAGAATAAATATTCTTTGATTGAAGCTTCGTTTTCGAGAAAATAGACTTGGAAGAATTTTCTAGGTCACATGCATTTAATTAATAATTAACGAAATGCGAAGTGAGTGTGCTGTTCAAGTATGGATCAAGTAAATCTTTGTCCAAAATTGAATAAAGATTTCTTAAAAGATGCTCCAATTCTAAGAAAATCGAGTTTGAAAAATTATTTGGTATACGTGCACCTAATTAAGAATTCATGAAATGCATCACTGCTCACGCTGTGTTACTGTGAATGAAACATCAAGCACGCGCGTACTTGACTAAGAGTTGGTTCCATTTTTAATTATTCTCCACTTTCTATTTTGAAAAAAGTGATTTTACAGTTTCGACTTGTTTCATCGCGTGGAATCGGCATCCGTCGACTCGTGCCACTAATAACGTCCTACTCCGTACATACGCGATACTTGGCTATGTAACACCGTCGCAGATAAGTGTTTCCGTCGCCACTCTTCGCCTCCTTGATCCTCATTCTCAACTTTTTATCTGTAACGCGTCTCTGAGAGTCGATTAACACATTGGACCCCGCGATGACGTTATTAACAGTTGTGCAAATGTGCATCTCAACAAGCACGGTCGTTATTCAATGTGTGCAATTGTATTTTATTAACACATTTGTTGCTGAGATTTGAATACCCACAGACAAATAGAATTCTCTTTATCTTATAATTTCAATTAATCATCGATGACCCTCAACATTGAACTTCTCCTTAAAATCAGATCAATATAAAATTCTACAAATTATCACAAACGCCCTAAAATTCACGACCAATAATGAATTAAATAAATACCTTTAAATCCTACGAGCAAACAAATAAATTTTGAATAAAAAATAGTTTAATAATTCTCATTTTAAAAAATTGTTAAAACTATCACAAATGCATTAAGATTCGCGATCAGAAGTATCTATATTGAAGGACGATCTTCGAATATCCTTGGCAAGGCAGGGAATTGCAAAACGTCGCTAAAAAGTAATTGAAAAAAGGAAGAGCGATGAACCTCGATACCCTGATTTCTATGATTTCAGGTCAAAGTCAGATTGCGTAACAGCGACTGTTGTTAGTAGACAGACCATCGCCAGGGAGTGGCCCATTTGACCTTTTTTTTTTCGCTTTGTAGCTCCAATATTGATCATGACATTATCGTGACTCAGAAGAGAAGCCCGCGGTGTGCTGGCTGTGACTACAGACCACGAGTTCATTCAACGTGTTTGCAAGCTGAGGCGAAACGATGACGGACGATCCACACGGATTACATAGAGAGCACGTTGGTATTATGTCATGTTATATCGCGGGCAACGAGACGTACTTAGGCGTCAGAGGCTTCAGAGCCTGGCTAGGGCTATTAATACTTCGGGGTTGGAAGCGCTTGGTGGACGTTCTTCCTGTTCCACTGCGAACTATCTGTCTCAATTTGGAGGGCAACGTGCGGGGGATATTCATGTACGATGCACTTTCTGACGCTGTATAAATCTGAATCTTGTATTGCACGAGCCTCCGTGCGATATACATGTATGTATAATAGAAATGATGTTATGCAAATCTGAATGTGGTGTTATGCAGAGCTCAATAAGGTGTATGTGTAATACAAATTTCAATGAGATATTGTAGAAATCGCAACGTCATACTATGTATATAAATCTCAGTGTGATGTTATGGAAATTTCGGTGTTCTATTATGCAAAACGCTACGTGACATTATAGAAATGTTAAAGGGATATTATTATGGAAATCTCAGCGTCATAATGTTGAAATCTCAATGAGATACAGATTGGTCTCGAAAGAAAGCGGCGAGTCGGGAACGAAGGTAGGAGTAATAGTAGAAAAAGTAGGGAGTAGTATCAGTACTTGAAGTACGGGGTGGTAGCAGTAGTAGAAGATATAAGGGTACCCATACAGCACACTTCGTTGCAGTAGTATTGCAGGAACGTTGCAGCAATATTGCGTTATTGCAGATTGCATTGCAATATTGCTGTGCAATATTTGAGTGGCAACGTTCTTGCAATATTGCAGCAATATTTGAGTGGCAACGTTCTTGCAATATTGCAGCAATATTTGAGTGGCAACGTTCTTGCAATATTGCAGCAATATTTGAGTGGCAACGTTCTTGCAATATTGCAGCAATATTTGAGTGGCAACGTTCTTGCAATATTGCAGCAATATTTGAGTGGCAACGTTCTTGCAATATTGCAGCAATATTGCGCACACGTGGCCATTACAATGTTCCCTGGCAATGATCTTACAATATTTCGGCAATATTGCGCGTACATCGATGTGCAATGTTCCAGTGGCAACGATCCAACAATATTTCGGCAATATTGATCGCACGTCGACGTGCAATGTTTCAGTGCCAACGATCCTACAATATTGCGTACATATCGACGTACAATGTTCCAGTGGCAATGATCCTACAACATTTGTGCAATATTGCGCACCGCAATATTGCCGAAGAGTTGCAAGATCATTGCCACAATTTTGCCGTTTCGTTGCAGAATCATTGCCGGAACGTTGCAGGACTGCATATTTGTAATGCTGCCGCAACTTTGCAAAAATACACTCCTGCAATATTGTTAAGACGGACATAGGAGTGAACCTGCAACGTCTCTGCAATGTCATGGTGCTGTGTGGGCAGAACTAGTAGAAGTACGGGAATAAAAGTAGAACTAGTATAAGAAGTATAAGAAGGGCAATAGCGATCACCATATATAGATCGAGACAAAAACTCCACTTTCTCCCTCGAAGCTTCATTTTCGAGAAAATCCACCTCCAAGATCCATCAATCACTCATACATCTAACTTGGACTTGCCCTCCAACTGAGAAAGTAACTCTTTTTTATAAATATTGAACAAGTAACTTGCGCGGAGTTTAGCAAAAAAGTTTGTCCCACTTTTTCATCTCCTTATTATGTACATGGAAATCCACCCTCTTTCCAATTCCATTCCAAGTTGGGGGCAGATTATACTCCTCCATTCTTAATGTAGTTTTGATAAGCATCAGCAGTGTACGTACAATCTTAAAATGATTAAAATGCTGCACCATATCCCACGATACATATTTCCAATTCCACAGGGGATATTATCGTTGGGACATCCGAACGAAATAGAATTCCCTCTTCGCGAGTGCACCTATGTATTTTTAAAAATATGACTTCAACCACGCACCATGCATTTTTCATGAGAACTGTAGTATCATCTTTGAAAAATTCCTCACGTCCCTTAAGATTAATAACCACACTGTTTCCCTTTAAAAATATTTCCCCCACAACTCTAAATTCCCATTAACCCTCATATCTCATCAAATTTGCTCACCGCATTCCAAATTCTGAGAATAAAAATCCAAGAATGTATAATCTACCAACAGCCACTCCAAAGTGACGATAAGATTAGCAGGGCGATAAGATTACTACGGTATTGTAAGTCAATTACCTTGACTATTTAAATATTAGCTTGCTTCAAGTACCTTCGACACTTGTCGATTGATTTCTGGGTAAGTCCCCTCCTTAAATGCAAACACTGCCTCGCCAATATTTTCATAAGTATTTCGCGACCCACACCTACAACACCCCGGTGGAAGCAGTTTGAATAGGAAAAGCTGCAAGCCTTCAAACTTCTGGACATCTTTTCAACAATGCTCTGGAGTCAATATCGCGACACAGACGAGTTTGTTCCCAGTTCTGTCACAACCTAGTTCCCCGATTCCTCAGCCTCTATAAATATGCATTGATATAGGCACATGTGTGCATCGGAAAGATCGGAGTCAATTACCAAACGTCTCTCCAACTTCGAAGAAAATGCTGAATGAAACATGGAGAGCCGACGCGTCTTCCCCTCTAACAGGGTCAACTCCTGAATAGATGGCCTTCCACTTAAAATACCTTGGTAATTTAGACACCCGGGGGTGTACATATTTACTAGCACGCTACACGTTATCCCTGATCTATTCTTTGGATAGTAACACCCCTTAAACATTGGCAAACAGAAAATTCAAATATTTCTATATCTATTTTTTAATGTTATTTGGTACCTCTTTCTTTTTATTTTTACTTTCCCTGCTTTCTTAAGTATATTCCCCCGCTTGGATTCTGTTTTGAATCGCTTAAGGCGGATCAATAATTTGTTAAGTGGGTACATGCTGTTCCCGCGAGAAACGCCTATGGGCGTTCAGCGAATATGGTTAACGTATAGGGCTGGGGGATTCCCGCACCGAGGGTACGGCAAACGGTTCGATAATCGAGTTTAAGGGTTTAATGGAACATCTACTGTTTCATCCATGGCCCATGTTCCTCCGCCATTTAAGAACCGAGTAAATAAATAGGCATTCCTATTGTCGGCTGCCGATGTTGACGAGGAAAGGATTTATCGTTTTTCGATACCTGCTTGCGTGGTCGCATTCTGCCAGCCGCAGCGCGAGCGTGGGATTGATCGAAAAAATATGATTTAACGTTCGCTCCACAGCTACTCGAGGCATCGTCGGGAAATTTTTTTTGAAAAGACTCTCTACGGTGCACCACTCGACCCCGAATTCAATTACCCAGCCCTAATTTTCCGCTGGGAAACATTCAAGCATATACAGTGACTCTCGAAAATATTCGGACATTTTTTAAAATTTAAAAAACGACCTTCACTATTTTCTTCGCTATTCCGATCAATAGCAAAGTTTTCCAAAACGCCGAAACACGTCACTTAGCAAACTAATCTTTCTAGCTTAAAAAAAAACTCAAATCGTTTGGATTAATTTTAAAAAAGTTATGCGATTTTATCCGAATATTTTCGGGAGTCACTGTATGCCACTCGTGTACCACTTTCTTCCAAATTTCGAGGGAAGAATTAATCCTTTCTATTCGTTGAATATAATACTTGGTGTCTGTATCTTCACTAAACCGTGCATTAATTTATTTCCAGCTGCCACGACGCGTTAGAATTCAGCGCGCAGCTTGCGCTGGGAAGATAACATCCTCCGAAGCAATACGACAAACGATGCCCCTATCCCCGTCATGATATGCAAATCTGTCCACGCTGTCCTACATCTATCAACGTAATATTCCATGTTCTTTGACCCCGATACCGTAAATTTATACGAGATGATAACTCCATTAGGCGTGGAAGTAGCAACAGCCATGGCTTTCATGAATAAAATCAAAAAAGTGACCGAATCATTTATTTTTTCAGTTCTGCGAATTCTACTCGATAAGAAGAAGCGAAGTTCCACGGAACCTTGTCTCGCAAAGGAACCGATTTCACGCAGAAGACTCTCAAAGTTTCGACCAATTAAATCTTGCAGAGTTGCGTTGGGGGCGGAGCGTTTCCCCCACTCTGCCAACTATTGCGGCGCGTGGAGGGGAGCAAGCTACAGTAGGCGCCTCCACTCGTGGATAATAGTGATGATTGACAGAAAATCGAGGATTTTTTTGGTACGACAGTGCCTTTATAATATAAATTCATTTATGGAATACTCGAAATAAATTTCTATACTAAACTTTGATCTCGTAATAATCTAAATTCCTTATTTTCTTAAGCTAATGACAATAACAAGTATAATCAATTTCGAAAGGGATTAAAATAAACCCAGCATCCCTCGAGAGAGGCATTTCCACGTTTTTCCACGCGAGGATACAAAACAACAAATTGTCGCTTTATATTCTTCACAAATAAAATTTGATATGCGTACTGAAAACACTTGGATGTGTAAATAGAAATAAAAATTGGAATATTTCAGATCCCACGTCACCAGCTAAAGGTTAACATAGCACAGATACCATGCGAATATATCTGAAATACCAGCCGCGTGTCACGAAAGTGTCTCCTGTCTTCCTACCCTTAATGAAAAAGTCACGAAACTATGTCACGTGGCAAGTAGGCGTAGCAAGATCGAGAGCACGTACCTACCACAGCAAGTGGCAGGAGCATACGACTTTTACGAGTCAGACAGCCGAAACGAAGTACCGAAATCAAAGGATGGCTAAGTACGGTACCTAGAAAGGATATAGGGTGGCCGTAAAAGTTATGAGAGTTTCAAAGTTTACAGCTCCGAGGTTCGGTACTTCTGAGGGATTTCCAGACCTCGTGTTCCGAAACTTCAGAGCTATAAACTTTGAGGCTCTAGCTGTTTTCACGACCACGGTATATTCCTAGTAAGTACTGTAGAAAATCTGCAAGGAGACAGTACCTGTTCCTTCTCCTGTTGATTCCTGGGCCAAAGGGTGGCGGACAAGTAAACCTCCCCAAGATGTTGCTTCGGCCTGGCTGGGTCCTTCAGTTCCAGAACGATATCCTGCGGTTGGCCGAGATCGAGCTGCGTTAGCTCCAGCTGGGCCGCGCCCATGAAGTCATCCTGCAGGCCCCAGTCGTAGTCGAAGACCTGTCGACGACAGAATAGTCTGCCATTAGTCCAAGTAAGTAAAAACAGAAACTGATAAGGACACCCCAATGTAAAATAAATAAAATATTCTGTTATTAGCCACAAGTAGAGAGAAGCTTCTCTCTAATCATTAGCTAATGAGAACAACTCGAGCTTCTATTCGCAATGCTCTGGGACCAAAGAATAAATCCACGGTAATTGGACTCTAAGGGCTGGTTAAGATTGGACGTTTTCATTCCATGCAGCTTGTTAAACAAATTATTCGACCGCCTAAATTAGCTCCTCTTGTGTTCGCGTCATCACCCTTCGAGGCGAACTTGATCGACGGGATTTACCTTGATCGTGAGCGACTGAAAAGGGTCCTCTATAGGCAAGGTCACGCTCTCGTCCCAAACTGGATTTAGGTCGCGGTGAACCGTCCGCGACTTGTGCAGCAATCGGCCAGAGCATTTCACTTTCACGTAGGGATCGCTGGCGCCTGTAACAGGATATTGACGTCCCGTCTGGAATTTCGAACTCTAAAAACGATGGTCGAGAATAATTTTGTAATATCGTACAAAGGGGTGAAGTTCATGGGACAACTAACACGGTGGTTTTTTGTGTAAAATTAAATTTAAAATAAATTAATTAATGTGCAATTCGGATAGAAAATTTTGAAACGAAAGGTAGACACTTAAAAATGAATTGTTTTTAGAAGATATTGGTCATCTAAGGTCTATCACTTTGAAAAAGTTTCACCTAAAAATTTATAAAAAAATACTATATCAATCCTTAAGTCTTCTAGGATGGATAGCTTGACAGTCGACCCCACGGCGAATACAGGGTCAATTCTGACCCATAACACATTAGCCTTTATAATTCATACAGATCTTACAAGTTTGTTTCTTACAACTTCTTCCGAATTAAGAAGTGGGTCAAACCGGACCCTGTATCCGCTTCGTTCCATTCACTTCCCTTTTAATGTACACGGAAGGTATCAGTACCTGTTCCTAATTATCCACCCTACACCCAGGCAACCTTCTCAAACAATTGGCAGCTCTTTAGAAAAGGTCTCTGAATGGATGCTAAACGTTCGGTTCCATTGTCACGTACATACAGTGGGAAGGGAGAAACGAGGAGGAATTTATCTCACCGCATCTGTCCATAGCGACCAGGTTCTCTCCTCTCCTGATGTGCAAACGAAGCTGGAAAAAAGCATGCTGCCTCAACGCAAGCTCTCTCCGCCTGGCCACCTCCTCTTGAACGAACACGTTATCATCCTGGTTCATCGATCCTCGAGCATCCTCGTCCTTCGCCGCCTGGAAGCTCAAGGATCCTTTCGAGTGACCCTCGCTGCATTTCCCAGGGCTGTCCTCCGGCCTCGTCACGACATTCTGCCTTCCGCCGCGTGCCAACGGCGACTCTGCTCGCAGAAAACCAGCGCACGTTTTATAAAATACGTGTCCCTTGCGGAGGCCTCTTCGCGAATTCAAAATCGGCTCGAGGGTTCCTCGAGATTTCATATATTCCAAGTGGGTTCGATGCGCGCGATGAAATCGATAGGTAGCCGCGTGTCGTGAAATATAGCGGCAACCTAGAGCCGAATTCAGGGCGCTGGGTAATAAAAAAAGTTTCTGTAAACGTATCACCCGGCTGACCCCACGCAGACCTTGCTCCTGAGTTATGGAGCTTTTTGCGTCGCACCAGATGCTCGACTACCCTCGAAAAATACGCTGTCGGAAATTCTCGACTAGCAATTTGTTTAAAAAACAAGAAGCTTTTGGTTAATGTTCAAGTTATTTGATACGAAAGCACTTTAAAATTAATAGTTCATTTAATTTTTACCAAGGACACCTTTTCGAATACCTGACACGCATACTTGCAGCGCAAAAGGGATACGAAGCGAAGGGAATAACATTAGGTTCGAAATTGAACTGGATTCAGGGTTTGGCGGAATCTCTAGTATCGAGGCATTGATATTGGGTGGTTGGAAGGCTATGGGTGTTGTTCTCCACCCTCTTCTCCTGACTCCTATGAACTTCACTTTTGCTGAGTAGACCTATAGAAAATTTTATTACTTCTGTATCCCGAATTCAATTCCAAAGTTACATACAATACGTATAGGGTGAAGTTGACGAATATGTCGACTTCTCCCGATATGAGACCCCAGCTTATCTCCGCTACAGAAATCTTAAATGCCGTAGTGACGCTATTTTGTTTCGTAACTAAGCGTGTAGGTGTTGTTTTGATCGCATAGTGACGTTTGGAATCCATTAAGCGACTCGAGCAATTATACTTGAGCTCTTCAAAATTACAGCATTTGTCGATAACCTTGCAAAAACAAAGAATACTGAATTTTAAAGGGCTATCTCAAATAGTTTTCGAAATATTTAATATTAAAGTCTTAAAAATTGGAAGAAAATCGGCTGCCGCGTCATCACATAAACTGTAATATCTCGGTCGTTTTCAAAGATAATGCCTTCGTCTGGGGCTTATTTTATAGCTGTCCAAATCACCCTACTAAAAGAAGCTAGAAGAAAGCTTGGACAAAAAAGGTAAAAGCAAGTTAGTGAAAGACAAGAAAATAGCAGCAGTTACCAAGAAGTTGAAAGGCAAATAGAAATAGTTTTCTAAAATCGGGAGACTTTCATAAAACAATAGTTTTTTACCTGAAACTTTTTTGTTAAGTAGTTCATAATACAATGCAAAGATAGTAAAAAAACGGGAAACCTGCATCAAGCCGATGACTCTTAAAAAAATGTATTTACGTAAAGTTGAAATGTAAAAAAAGCTTCAAAATTAGTATTTATCTCTCACGTTGTTCCCACAAAATATAACATCAACATTTAAAACAACAAAAACTGACGCGGTCGTTCCGACGATAAAATGGTTTAGTGGAACGTGAAAAAAAAAGAAACTGCACATTTCAAACATGCCGTTTTATAATAAAAATACTGACCATCATTGCCCGCTGACCGCGATTGCCCCATTCTCTCTTACGCACACATAGTTTCTTCCCACGTGCTCCAATACGAGCACAATACTCTACACTTCTTCGGCAAACTTTTGAAGAATACCAATTCACTTTCCAACATCCAAAATTTCTAAAAGATCAACCTCGAACCGTAAACAATTGAACCCGACGGGAATTACTGGCGAAAGCTTTCAGGCTTCACCGGTGATGAAACACGATTGGCGCCCGCAGCACGGCCCTCGGAGATCAATCAATGTAATGAGACAGGAACGCATGATAGGTATATCGATCCACTGCATCAACCGCGACCTCGTGTTTTCCATTCGAAGTTTTCCAAGCGACGCAGAAAATCCTCCAACCTTAACGTGCACGGGAGCTTCATTAACGCGGAGCACGCCGATGACTCTCAGGGAAATGAATACCCCGCGTGCGCTTTTTATCGCTCTTTGACGGCTGGTCGCCGCCGGTCCAAGTAATTGGAATTTAATTTCCACGGGGTCGCGGCTACGGGGAAAACAAATCCATTAGGAAAAGGGAGTAATGAGCGGTAACGACCTATGCCAGGTATGTACATCTTATCGATGCTCATGGGAGTCCGAGTAATTCGTTCGCCAATACCTTTGGAGGAATGCTGATTCGATCGGGGAAGTTGTCTACTAGAGTTTGAAATTGAAGATCTTTATTAGTGCATTCGGGTGGTGATATTAAAATTGCTGAGGTGGAGGATGCGGAGTGTAGAACTTGGTATTTAGTGTTAGAATTTTGGGAGGAGGTAAGGGAGAGTGGGGTAATTGCGAACACCTAAGCAAAGAGGCAAACAAAACGAAAACTATGTGAGAAATTAATTTGTTTATTATTTACAAATATACTTAAACTATATATCTATAAAGTACTGTGATGGATTTTTGAAAAATTATAATAAAAATCATGTTTATAGTGAAGGTTCGAGATTACCCCATCCGAGTTTAAAAATAAAAAAGAATTTATTTCAGAGGTCAGGATCAAGATTCAAGTAACGCCTTGGTCACAAAATGTTGGTAAAAAAGTGCTTTATTTCAGCTTTAAAAGAAACAATTGTATCATTAATGCAACAGTAATTACATGTAATTGAAAATGGTCAAAATATTACTTGAAACATGATGAAAATAATAAAATGTTGCGTTGGATAAGACTTAAACTATTAGCTAGTAGAGAGGGAACATTATTTTTATTTATCAAAACGCCGTATCCATCGCATTCGCGATTACCCCGCGTTCGTGTTTACCCCACTCTCCCTTAAATGTGAGCGAGGGTTTGAAGGAAACATTCTCAACGAAACTAAGCAGGCATCGTTACCCCTTCTGAATTCGCGGTGTAGCGTGAAGAGAGCTGAGGGCTCCAAGTATCTCATCGCGTAAATGGGTGTTGCAATCAGTCTTCAAACAGTGTTTAGAGAAAACACACGAAGATAAAGAATCTTAGGGTGCTGAAAGAGTTTTCAGAGACTTCTTATTAACCCTTCGTGGTCACACGGGGTGTATTGTACCCCAAGAATAATTTTCGAGTTAAAATGTCGCGTCTTTACGACTTTCAAAGGGGATTTATCGCAAAAAATATGAAGAAAAAAAATTTAAAAAATCGCTTTTTTCCCACAACCATGGAAAATCGCTCATTTTCAACTACAAATTTTATCATATCAAAATTTACATTTCTAGAAAAAGACTATTAGACCATGATTATATAAGTATTACGAATGTACAATTATCACTGAAAAGTTAAAAAATTCAAAAATACAAAAACGGTAACTAAAAAAATGACGATGGAGTAAAATGAACCCCGTGTGACCAACTTGTAAGTATAAGAAGATGTGACCACGAAGGGTTAAAAATAAGAATTCGGATGGTGAAGCTATTTTTTAGAGTTAAAAGGATTCTAAAGAATAGTAGCTACTTTGGTACAGAGTTACCCCTGCCGTAGACTATCTTATTCCCCTACCACCTTAATCCAACACTGTCCACGTAGAAATCCCTGACCTGGATTCAAGTATACAGAAATATTAACTTACAGGATACTGAATGGAAAAGAAATGGTACCTGGGTGGTTGAGGCCATGCCTTGCTGGACTCTGCGTGGCTGAAGAGCTTTTGCTGTGCTCGGAGGAGTAGTCCGCTGCGTAATCGCTTTCGATGCCGCCAGCCTTGTAGGAGGCATCCTGGGAGGGCACGTTTCCACCGTCCTTCGACTTCTTTCGTTCCTTGCTTCTGCTGCGTGCCCAGCGACTCTTCAAAGTTGCGAAGAAGGTGTGCGTCCTCTGAGCCACCGAGGTGGCGTGGCGATGGTGCCGATGATGGATGACGCCGGATCCGGCTTGTTCACCGTGTCGTGACGGCGAACTGTTGTCGTTGTTCCTGAGCTCCGTGGCGCTTTTCGAGAGCTGACGGCTCCCGTTCAAGTTCAGTCTGGATCTCTCCTCCACGCGGCTGTGGTCTGCAATTTTAGTGTTTCTCGTATGTAAATCTGGGTGGGTTAGAATCGCTGAGGTTGCGCGGAAGGGTGAAGGGGTTTGGGAGTGTTGGGTCAGGAGAAAGGGAAAGGGAATCTGGGGACCTTGGAGACTATAGAGACCTCGGGAAGCTTAGAGATCACAAGGATTTCGGGGGTCGCAGAGATCACAGGGATTTTGGGGACCAAAAGGATCTCGGGGTTCCAAAAATCTGAACCCCAGCAGTGTCCTCGAGGGACCCCAGACCACTGGAACAATATTCATCTCAAGGACATCGAAACGCCCTGACACCCATCAAATCCTCATTCCTACCATGTTTTGCAAAGCTCCCTAAAGCAACTCGCAATACCGCAGCAGGTATTTATTTGAGTCTGATCTAGTCCTACAAAGTAAATAAAATCTAACGTCATCTAATTCTACCAAATGTCACTCGATAAATCTCTTCTGTAATCCTATAGTATCCAAAGCTACATAAAACTTAATCTTTTACCAATGTTCAAAAGATTCCAATAAAATACCGAAGATTCTTTGCCTATTCGTTTCTAAATTAAGGGGGAGACCACTGTAACGGTCCGAAATGTAAGGGTGTTTTCGGGAATTTATTTCAACCAAACAACGCAAGTAAATCAATTTATTGATTAGTATAGTTAATAGTGTACATATCGAAGGGTAAGAAATTTTTTTTTTCAATCAAATTAATAAATCCGTTTCCTGTATACTCTTCATCAAAAATTGCGCTGCGGCAAAAACATGCTAGTCGCGTTGACAGTGCCCAGGCCATATGGTTAATCCGAATTCAAAAACACAATAATATTTAGAAACTAGAAGCCTGCCTCTATTACGTGAGATCAAAAAATGTCAAAATTCTAAAAAATTACAAAATGGCGGACCACTGAAAAAAAAATCATTTTTTCGGGGTACAAAATTGGGGAAATGTTAATAAAAAAAATAGAAGCAGGTCGAAAATTGAAAAAAACTGATCGTCACGTAATAGCCACGGGTTTTCTCTACAATAAATGTCCTTGATCGTGTTAATTGGACGTATAGTTTTCTCTGTAGACTGTCAACGCGGTTGAAAAATATCATTCTGAGGAAAACGCGTTCAAAGTTCCGCGCGGCTCAGTCGCGCGTTTGACCCCGCTTCACAGAAAATACTATATCTCCGTCAATTTTGCGAATTTCTTCATAAAATTTGGAGACAGCATTCTTGACATGTACGTCTTTTAGAAAATGTAAAAAAAAAAAGAATCAATTTGTCAAATTTTTTACAGTGGTCCCCCCCTTAAGCCGATATATTTGTGTCTTCGAAAAAGCCATCTCTAAATGTCAAAGTTCTCTAAAGGTCCCTTAACTCGTAATTTCACGCTTCCTCTTCGATATCCTTACACCTTCGTATATTACATTTTCCATCCCTGCGCATTTCGATCTCCATCAGGTGTGATCAAAGGAAACGAAGTATAAGAAGATTACTTTCCAAGCTTATTTAAGATCTTTGGCCTTCTTTTCGAGGAAATCGAGTAGGGGAATCTCTCGTATATACAATATCGCGAGCTACACGATCGATTTCTAAGAGCACGAGAAAGCTACCTGAGCCTTTCATCCATCCAATGAGGACGCTGGAATCACGACCACAAAGGCTGAGCAATTACTGCTAATAAGCGGGTAGTCTATAACACGTTACCTTTGCGAGGAAAGCATCCAGCTCCACGTTGCAACGAACCAACGAGTCCATGCAAAATTTCGCACGAACACATGCAATCCTTCCATCGCGTTTTTTTATTAATAACCAGCCTGCAACTCTGAATTCAGAGCAGTTTCCAATTTTGTCGCATATGAATCTTGGATTGGCTCGCGAAAGTGGCCCAGAAAACAAAACTTCGCACGAAAGTAGGACACTCGACTGTGGAACACATATAAAACTACGGGGATCCGTCACATTTGAAACAACATCGAAATCTAAAACTAGAACCTGTTTCGTGATTGAAAAACGCCGCGAGCTGTGTAATCGCGTTGCTGGTGTGAAATATTCGTATCACCCGGCAAGAATCTCTCTTGCCTGAGATTATACTCTGTAAACGCGTATTCGAGGCATGTTTAGAGGGCACGTCACGTACCATCTACTAATAAACCGCAAGTAGACATAATTGCATAGTAAAGCTGAACGATCCATTGAAATACCACGCAGGGTTAGTCAATTGCATTGATTTCGAAGCAAATTCAAATGAAAACTGGAACACATGATAGCGACTGTAAGCACAATTCGACCCTTGTATGGTGTCTGGGTCTTTTTAGACCCAAATCTAATGTCACTCCACTGCAACAGTGAACAGTATCAGAAAAATACTCTAAAATCGAAATGGAAGTTAATTACTCTAACGAAAGGAACGTCATCTAAAGTATTTATAGTTACTATGGGTAAAAAAGACCCAGCAATCGACTTCTGCGTGATTGCCCTTTTTACACGAGACGATTTAGTAAATAACAACTAGTAGGGTAAAGAGTATAATTGTTGGCCACTTAAGTAAGAGTGTCATGTAAATAATGAATTATAAATGTGAATTTAGTAAATTTGAAAAACACCTAATAATCTAAAAAGAAATAAAAAGATGTACAAAAAATTTGTTTTCTACGAAGAAATATAGTTATTGGCATGGCCAATCGTTTCGACAGAAAATTTTATAAAAGAAAATGTTACCTGATTTGGTGATAGAAATAAGATTAAAATTATTCAGTAAAAATTGGTATATTTTATTTAGTACGTATTTGTCGTGTTTGTTTCTGTTTTTTACAGGGGGCTAATTACTGTTTCACCATTAACATGGTTAAAAAACAAGTCACTGGCCGTCCGGCCAATTACTATCATTCAACATTGCTATACGACAGTTGTTGGCCCTCTTTTTTCATAATATATGTATAATTTTAGAAAATAAATAATTATTTTCTAAAGTTTCAACTTTTATTTATCGATATATTCTTTGATTAAATCACTGTAATTTCCAAGCTTCAAAGCCGAGTCATCCTATTTGCTTTTATATATAATCACAGTATATAATGAGTGGAGAAATATTGATTACACCCGAAGCAAGAAAGTAAATATGCCTAACATTGGTATTTCTTTATATTCATTTATTTCTCAAAATAAGGCCAACCACTGTACTCTTTACCCCTATTTTAAATAAATCCATGAAATGCTAACTGAAGTAAGTGCCAGAAATAGAATTCATTTTTCTTTTCTCTTCAACCACGCGACGTTGGTACTAATAATCTCAACTCTATCTTTCAGCGACCCTTGGAACCTAAAATAAATTATTCCAGCGCTCGCATCGTTCACCACCATATTCATTCTGGATTTCTTTTTCCACTAAAAAAATAATTCTCGACTTCTCTGCCTCTCACATCGTTTACCATTTCAGCTCCCCAAATATGACCAAAAACAAATAGAAACAAGTACAAAGTGCGATTAATAAATACACCTAAGCCACCAATTGCGAGCCTCAGAAGTATCTCGTGCGGAAAGCCTTTATCGAACTCTTGCTGCTCTTATGGGTGTCCAAACAAGCCCGTCCACTGTGCACGTGCATTATGCAACATGTGATTCGCTCTAAAAATACAGCAGCGAAAACAACGAGGCACTTAAAAGCTCGAATGACCGTGCAAACCGTGACACCGCGACAAAAAAGCTACGTAAATTGGAAGTAACATAACACAGGAATTAGAGACGGTCGGTGGCTCGGCTGAAAGGGTATCGGTGTCCACAATGCGAGGGGCTGGTCACTCTTTGTAGGGAAATGGGCTCGCGATAGAAAACGATGCAAGATAAAAAGGAGTACAGAGGAATCACATTACACATAGTTCTACGAGAGGTCGAGGGGAGCAGCGCGGCAAGTTGCCCACTGAGGCGTTATGGAAATCCGAACAGCGTTCCGGCGGATCGCGTACAATCGATGGAGAAGTATCGTTTTAACTATTATAAGCTACGTGGAGGGGAAGCCACTCCCCACCTGGGTGCACTAAGCCAGAGCAACCACCTTTTGCTTTGAAGTGTACCCCTGCTAAGTGCAGTAAATGAGAAATCTATAAACTCGTATTTATATTAGTGAAATAAGTTAGTAATAATTTATTATAGGCATGGAAGGAATGCTAGTGCATTATGAATGACGAAGAATTGATTATGTAGGTAGTTTATATTTTGAGGTGTTGTGTAGAACGCAAGTCTTACTGATTTGAAAAGAAATTATTGCATAGTATTTAAATTGAATTTAATTATTTTATGAATCCCCTTTTTGGGGAAAAATTATTCCACGTTTCCTAATTATTTTTTTATGTATTTAGTTAGTTAAGAAGTCTCCTCGTTTGTTTCTGTTTAGAATTTCGGTGGCAAGTGAGTGCAGGTTTTTTAGCTTTATAGATGAAAATGAAATTGGAGTTTTGGTTCTATGTATAATAAAATTACTCTTTTAATTTCCTTAAAAAATATGTGTAAAGTTCTTGCCCAACCCAATCGAATCACAACTCCTTCGGTACGACCACCTAATATGTAGCAGCCTGTATAGTACAATCATTCGACTTAATATTTAATCGTCGAACGCAAGCAGTATTCTCTTATAATGTTAATAATAACTAGTTACGGTAATAGAGAAGGTGGGACATTCGGAAAGGATGAAGACGAAGTTAATATGGTTAACGTTACTAGATTTCAGTCAGAGACTCCGGAAACGACCTTAATACATTGATTCATAGGGGAAACGAACGTGACATGCTGTCGTACCACTAAAGGATATTGCTCTAATCAAATTGACACCCGTGCTAGAAAATAACTTTCCGCTACACGTACATGTAGGTGCTCAACGAAGGAAATAAGGGACCAGTGTCACAGAAAGGGTTCCAGTAAAATTCATACATGAAAATTGTCGTAGATTTTCAAGTACATTAACAAATAAGCTATTATTTTCAAGGATATTTTCAGGCAATGAGGAGGAATTGGTTGGAATTACTTGCTACACTTTTTCATGTGCCGAAATAAAATTTATGTGTTAAAATAGTGGAATCACAGATAAAAGTAGGGGGGCCATTTGTTGTTATGGTACTTGCAAAAGGAGACCGCCGGGGATTTTTCATTCAAGAAATTCTGTGAGAAAATAACCATCTTACATTGAACTTGATTAACATCCATTTTGACCCAATTTGAGTTGTTGTGTAGAACACAAGCCTTACTTGTTTGAAAAGAAGTTATTCTACAGTATTCAAATTGAATTTAATTATTTTCTAATATCTCCTTCCTTGGGTAAAATTATTTCACATTTCTTAATTATTTTTTTTTATGTATTTAGTGCCTCGGAATAAGTTTTTATATCAGCTCCCGATTTTATAATATGAAATTCTTATCTTCTTCAAGAAAGTAATGATAATTAAAAACATGTGTAGTTTTTATTTCTTGTGAGTCAAAATTTGATTTGATTAAATAAAATCAATCACAAAGCAATCCTCTCAGATCTGGAATTTGGCCTTCGAGATAAGTACACCCAAATCCCTTTAAGGGCCCCTTCAAGGAATCCGAGATTGAGCAAATCAATTAGGGACAAAGTGCCTCAGCAAACATACTGTCAGGTTCCAAACGCGTAGAACAGTATTGGGCAAAACAAACCAACAAGAGTTCAACATAACTGTAACATAATCCCATTTATTCCCCACGCGGGATCGATTAATCTCCCTACCATCCTCGACAACACGAATTACCAACTAACTGCGTTTCGAATTTGCGGTTATATCCCGCTGATTGCATCATCGATCCACCTCCTGTTCCCCATGGTTTAACTAACGAGAAAGAACACTTCCAATCGCGATAATTACAACAAACCCACCTCGCAACCCAAAACCCAAAATTTAAAATGATGCACCTCGAAATGAAAAATAATCGTGGAATCTTGCCACCCCGTTCCATCGTGGCATCAAACGCAGCTAAGTCTAGGAAATGGAGTACAACTTTTGCGTAATCGGCTGAAACCAGATTTGACACCAATCACAGTCTCCGCTGCAGCCTCGTTAAGTTTCATTGGTCGTGTCGTTTCGTGTCTAGATTTCGTCCAACGTAAGGGGATTCCAGGAAGCTAAGTAAAGGGGAGAAACGGAGACCAAAGATGGCGTTAATCGCGTTTCCTGCTTGAAGAGGGTGGGAGGGCCGTACATTAGCGAGCGTGACGTTGGGACTTGGTAAAGAATTCAAGGGAAATGCTTTCCCCACTGTCTGGGGGACTCACCCACTGGTGTTTGTTCACTGTCCTCCGACCCAGCGAGTAGCTCGACGCTCTTGCTCATCTTATCCACCGTGCACGCGGATCGTTTCCCGAAGCTCCAGCTCGCGAGCCTTTAATCTCTTCTTGAAGTGCGCCAGTCTGCCGCATGCCGATACCATCATTTCGTCGGGGTATCAACGAGCCTGAGGACCATCGACCAGCGACCACATATTCCGAATTCCCGGGGGATCCACTTCCTGGGGAGCCTTCGTCGAAGGTCCTCGGATCCCGTGTCAACGGCACACCGCCTCCGTCGGGGCCATTCTTTCCTGCTTTTTGAGATTCGGGGCGACGGGATGAGCTGTCATGATATAGATGAAACAATCGTGAGAATGGGGAACGATTTGCATGGGTTATACTCGAGGCAGAAGATGTTAGCTGGTGAAGATCGCCGGGGGAAGCTACTCCCACTACTCGACGCGCAGCCTTAGCCCCGCCCATTTGGGCCCGAGCGAGGCGTGGCTTGGCTCGCAGTGGGGGAGGCTGCTGCCAATACTCGACGCGCAGCCGTAGCCCCGCCCCTTTGGGTCTGGAGCGAGGGCGTGGCTTAGATTGTAGTGGGGGAAGCGAGCTTGAACAGTAAACGCTTTCTGCCTTGAGTATGGGGAAGCTGCTAGCTAGCTGAGAGTAGATAAAGGAAGGTATACTCTGTTGCTAGCTGAGGAATTTTTTTGTTGGTGATAAGTAGTAGGTGTTTGTCTGTATGTGTTGATTCGGGGATTAAGAATGTTTCGGTTTAGGTTAGGAGGAAAAATGGAGGAAAGTGGTGAACCGTGGGTGGCAAAAAATGTGCTGAAATTTAGTTATTGACTGATGACCTGCACATGAGTGTAAAGCTGTGGTGTATGGTAAGGGGAGGTACGTTGTATTTCTTTTTTATTAGCAAGTTCACTGATCAATAGTGCTATAGTTCACTTGCTAAAGGTTACATAGTGGGTGATGTATGGTAATCAATGATAGTTTGTTGCAGAGAAAGGTGAAGCGAAGTTTAACAAGTGGTGATACATGTGGAGTTATTGATTAGCAGATGACTGGTATGTATGTACGTGGACTATATATAAACTTAGGGAATTATAGTACGGTGACCCGTCTTACAGCGCTACTGTAGCGTTATAGTGTCACATAGAATTTCAAGTACTACTGAACGGTACTCGTTACGTTTCCCAAATTAAACTGTAATGTATTACCAAACGTGATGCTTTCAAACAATCGGCGTTTCAATGAATTCAGATTTTTAAATTGTTTAAACGTTGAGCACAAAGTACTGAACAGTAATCCATTTTCACTTTCTGTGTTGCAGGGAATCGGTTATTTTTTCCCTCGGGGAATTTCCACGAATTAACCGATCACTCGTTTAAGTGCCGTTACATATTGGATTTAATTGTTCGTCGAGTGGATAAATGTGTTTGCGCTTTTCTCAATCTTTTATAGAATAATGCTTTCGTAAAAAAGCTCTGTAACGAATTTTCTACTATTCATGACATAATAACAATTTTTTAACTTAAACAACAAATTTCTTTATCACAAGCGATCCATATAGTTATTTATAGCGATTAAATACAACGAATAATATCATTCTAAAAACAATTTTTAGACATAAAAGAAGGAACAATTGAACAACTAAAGAAATATTCTCTGTATATTACTTTCCACCAAGCAGACCACCCATATTTTTCTCAAACTTATGAACAGATGCTTCCGAAACAGAACTGGTCGCTATGATTTACGTTTGCACAGATAGCACTGGAATTACTTCTACCTCGGAGAATAATGCTGCACGGAGCAATCATCTGACAAATAGCACCAGCCAAAAGTAATAAAGGAAAAGCAAAGAAATAAAATAAAAACGTACCCCAATATTCGTCACTTTTTAGCGCGTGGAAATGTCAGATCAAAGCCGTCGTTTTTCACCACGAAATATCAAAAGCCCCACTACAACAATTTTCAGTATAATGTATTTTAATAATATTATTTTTTTATTGATAACGCTCTTCACTGGCTTCCTCCTCACCGTTTAATTTCCATTCGACTAATTCTGCGCCTACAAGGCATAACGATAACGAGGCGAACTTTAACACATTTGGGAATAAATCCGTGTTAGAACTGCTGAAACTTTTCAAATAAATTCAAGGTTTTCGAGCGGAGGCGTATATTTGAGAATACAGAGGGAAAGTTGAGAGAGAAATATGATCTGATGAGCCATGAAAATAGGGCAGGAGCTTTACAAGCTTCCGATTCTTAGTCGTTAGTGGTCTACTGCTTCTTGAATGAGAAAGCGAGGTGAGGTAAAAGATCGAGTGGTGGGGGAGGAGGTGTGGAGGGACGAGGTCGCTCTGTGACCTCCAGCCAATATTTACTGTTCTGACTATAGATAGCTTCGCTTATTCTCTCGTTATCTCTCTGCCTTGTATCATCTTTGTCATTATAAAGTAATTTCCACGTCTCTGTGGACCTTCTGGAACCGTTATCTACATTTATTGGATCGGTGCATATGAAATTTCCGATGGCAGATAGCGCGAAAGTTCCTCTGTTTATAGTGGGGATATACTAACAATTGCTAAGGCTGGTTTGCGAGTCCAGAAATGTCACAAAAACTCAAAAAACTAAAATACATAAATTACTTAAAAATATAAAATACAATATTAAACTAATTATACGATATTATAAAAAATATTGAAACCTAATATTACAAAAAATATTAAATTCTAATATTATACAAAGTAATACAGAAATGTACTTGGTTAAATTTTAAAGCATACTTGTTCCCTGCCCACAGCCTACAATGCCAAAAACTTTCCACCGTAAAGCAACCTTCATCTCTCCTACCAAATATCTGTGTACACATTTATCAAGACCTGCCTGTTTATGGCAAACAGTAAACACCCACTAAATCCGACTTTGACCTAGGATTGCTGCAAATATAATTTGCCACGCATAAAATGCCACTCAAAGACGCAACGCGGGAAAAGGCAGGCGAATGCTCATAAACTCCCTCGTCCAATCCCTTCAGACCAACATACTTCTTCGGCAAACTCCATTCCCCGGATGTTTATCCAAGAGGAGGCAAGTTGCCTCGTCCAGAATCCGGCGAAGTGTGCGCAAAGGTATAAATGATGCGACTCCGTGAATATTCCAAGATGCCTTGGAGCGACGTTTATAGAACGTTCTCGTCATCGACAATCTACTCGATCCCGTTCTTAACTCGGTTAATTACCACGCCGGTCGAAAGGATACCTTGGGTAATTCGTTTAACGATCGTTACAGCTTCCGCGGGGATCTCGACCACCAAGGACTAAACACAAACGTAGCAGTCCGCGAATATCTCTTTTGTGTCCCGTTTCTTGCAGCCGTTACCTACCCGTTTAAAATTTACTTTTACCATTCCCCTCGTTGAGCACTTTCTAGCCGTTCTTTGGTAACTTTGCGCGATTGTATTCCGCGTCTTAATTAACACAGTTTGGACTACGGCACATCCTTTTTGAGAGTAGGGCACCAGGGAAGACTGGATGCAGTCGTTTACGCGGGTGCAAGTAGGTAAGCTTCTGGCACCAAATTTTGCGTTACCGGTTTGATTAAAATTTTGTATATAGGCAGTGGGGAATATATATTTAATCGTTTCGTGAAAGAATTCTTCTTTTATGACACATTCTTTTTATTTTATATTAAATTATATTCTAGATTGGAGACTAATTGGTGTTTTCAAATTTGTACACTTAGTTTGTGCTTAGTTTGTTTGAAGAAAAATTTGGGATAAGTAAGAAAACAGTGTTTTACTGAGATCTGTGATTAAAAAAATAAGAAATCTTTTTCTTTAAAATACTTATGTGGGTCACCGGAGACCCATGATATTCAATATTTAAACTACTAGCGATCAAACAATCCCCTTTTTGAATTTAGTGTTAAAATTAAAATGGGACGAAAAGAAGCTGAAATTATGAAAAATTTAACGCAAATACCACTTTTCTATGACTATCGCAATCTAATGTTGCCACCACTTTTTATGGTCCTTATCTAATAATTTAAATTTCCACAGAAATTTCTAACAAGCTTAGTATTTTACTCAATTTGTTCAAAGAAAAATTTGAAATGCATAAAAGAAATTTTTACTAATATTTAGCATTAAACAAGTAAGAAATATTTTTCTTTAAAATACTTATGTGGGTCACCGGAGACCCATGATATTCAATATTTAAACTACTATCGATCACACAATCCCCTTTTTGAATTTACTGTTAAAATCAAAATGGGAGAAAAAGAAGCTGAAATTATGAAAAATTTAACGCAAATACCACTTTTCTATGACTATCACAATCTAATGTTGCCACCACTTTTTATGGTTCTTATCTAATAATTTAAATTTCCACAAAAATCTCACAGAAATTTCTAACAAGCTTATTTTATTTTACTTAATTTGTTCAAAGAAAAGTTTAAAATGTATAAAAGCAATTTTTACTAATATTTACCATTAAAACGAGAAGGTGTTTTTTCCTTACGTTCAGATAGACCCAAAGATGCACAGGTGAATACAGAATGATCGAAATGGCGATTATTGTGAAGAAAGACTCGGTTTCCAAAGGCGATATCAGACGAAATTTATCAGTAAATGTATACCTGACCCAAATATCCTGCAACCTAGCAGCAACCCCTAAGAATATCAGCTATTGAATTATCGCCTGACACGATAAAAGCTACACCCAAGCCTAGAGGGTCCTAGGGCGATGGGAGACGTTTATTACGTTTGTAATATTGGAAGCTATTAGATGGGGTAAGGCAAGGTTCAAAAGCACCGTGATATTCGTACACGCCGCCTAGTTATATAAGAAACAGACCAACGTTTATTATTAAACAATAAACATGCAAATCCCGAAACAAAACATGATTAAGATAATTAAGACATGATGCGGTTTTCTTGACGTTATAATCCTTAAAGCTTACATTCGAAACAACACGTGATACCTCCGCCCGTTTATTGTGCAATAAATAATAATGATGATATCTTCGTAAACATTGATGTAAGCTTCAGTGTTGCTCTGCTTGATTAAACTGTCAGGTTACATCAAGTAAAACGATTTTAATGAGGTTATTCATGAACACTAACACAAAACAAAGATTTCCTTCTATTAAAACAGTGATTCCCAACCTGTGGATCGCGAAGAATCTTCTGGGGGTTCGCCAGAGTTACTTTTAGTCGACGATTTTTAATATGGTTACATTGCCATATTCTATTAATAATGTAACACTAAGGAAATATTTACTTTATCTTATATGAGGGTATGGTGCAGATTATTTGAATATTATAAAAGTGGATCAGGACTAAAAAAATGTTGGGAGACACTGTACTAAATGCAATTTGTCAAATTCGATTTTCCTTTGATTTTTCTCTGACTACCTTTACCATCTCTGATTTATATTTTACTGTATTCGACTCAACCATGAAGCCAAATCAGCTAAAACAATATCGAAGCGAATCTCGAATACAAACACGAGATCAAGATATTTATTAAATTCAACTCTACATCCACATTGGTTCAAACAAATTTAAGAATAACTAAAACAATTTGAGAATCCTCACCACGGGCAAATATCTTCACCCATATTAACCGATATCACAACGAACGCCAACAAGAAGCCAATATTACATTCGACTCGTTTCACTCACGCAGTTACACCCTCTACAGCAATTTCAACAATCTCGATAAAACTCTCCTGAACTATGAAACAACTTCTCCCCCCGTTACTTCCAACCGTGAACCCACCCGCGATTAAAGCAATTTCAAAGGGTTCGATGAGATCGTCGCCACGCGTTAACACGGGCCCAAGATTCCCTCCGCGATTCAGCCGTGAAACGCTTCTTTCAAACGAAGCTTTTGTTCCTGGCCAGCCTCCTCTAACGACGTGTCTTTGACCTCCTACTTCCAACACCCATTCAATTCCGCGCTGTGTGTTTTTTCCAGATGCGTGAAAGGGTTCTAGGCGGTTGTAAACAATTCGCGCACGGCGAACCGTCCTTTCGTGCTCGCTCGCTCGAGCGGCGCGGCGCCCCGCTATACGCGCTAAATGAATTACCGCGGGCGGTACTATATCGAGACATCCTGCGAAAACAGTGCCTGTTCCGTCTCACAGAACGGAACAGAACCTCGTCCAGAGTTTCACGACAGTCGATTATGTTGTTTTCAAGGAATACGTGGAAAACAACTGTTTGCCTTGCTTCTAAAGGCAAGTAAATAAAAGGATTTATTTTGCTGGAATTGCGACGTGCGCGATGCAGGAGTTGGAAAAATAATGGAAACGAATTCTTTGGTAAGACTTTGCCTGCGGGCGGTAGGTGAAGTATTAATATTATTTATTAATAATGTAATGAAAGCGGTAAAAAAGTAAGTAAGTTTGAATTTAGTATCGTGGACCAATTTCAAGGTATGTATCTAGAATGTATTCCAAATGTATTTGCATTGAAATTGTGTCACAGTTTTTGTAAAGAAAATATAGATTATCATATGTAAGGAAAAACGAAAAAATCTTCAAAAAATTGTTACTTTTACAAATTTCATTATTTGAAGCTAAAAATCTACAGAGCTGTTGTTCAGATATAATATTTTGACCAAAAAAATAGTTTGTAAGTCACCTTTGGAAAAAAGTATTTATTTTGCACATAGAAGGCAGACTATTTCGGTAATTGAAAAAAAATAGAAATATTCCACGAATATCCACGATATTCTACGTATTAGAAAAGGTATCTACAGAGTTTCAAAATCCATAAAAATCGACTTATGGGTGGCCCACACCGAGTGTCAACGAAAGGTTAAAAATCGTTACAAAAAATTTCACTCACTGTGAAAAATTATATTTTAAAATAATTATTTACAATAAAATATAAAGGGCGGGACAAATGATTTTTGTCCAGAGCAGCGAAGTTTAACTTCGTCTTATCATTTCCATTGTTGTCCAAACCCTGTATATCGCTGCTCGAATAAAAACAGTTTAACTTTCTACCTATTGTTCTCTATGCTTACCCGGTTATTATTTCATCTTAATGATATTGATTCAGAAAGCATTTCATTGTGACTATACAGAGTGTCCCACCTAAATATCTTCTTCACTTACGATGCCACAAAAAATATTTGAGACGTAATTTCAATAAAATTTCTTACAGTGTATTCGCCCCTTAGTACAATCCCAATTATCCATTTTTTGTATCGTCGCAACTCGCAATTGAAGAAAATATTTGGTGGCCCGTTTTAGATGGAACACCCGGTATATACAAATTCTCAGTAAGATCGATTATGGCACCGTTAGTAATTATTTTGGCACCGTTAAACCAAACATTGTACGCAGTCGAACAGTTAACGATATAGTTTACTATTTTCGTTGATTCGTAAATTACTCCGTCAGCGGGTGGTAAAGACAGTGGCAAGCGTGCGAGATGCAGCGTTCCTACAAGCGCAGGTGTAGATACATCTCTAAATAGTCGCCTCCTCTAATAGGACGCACCAAAGCGCGATAAGACGGTGCAACCGCGCAAAAGGCCAACTGCGAAACGAGAGACCGCTGGCCAACAGAGGGGAATCGATTTGGAAGCTGGTGGACGCAACCTCGATGTTCAAGCTTCTTGCAGTGGAAGGAAATAGCGAGTTCTATAGCGCGGCGCTACTGTTGCTAGAACTTATTATTCGCCACTGTGAAATACGTCTTTTATGGTTTGAACGAGGGGTTTCAGGTTGTATCGAGCAGAAGCGAGGTCTCTAACGCGCATGACCGAGCAGAAGATGGAAATGTGGAGTTGCGGGCTCCGTGCACTTCGCAGCTGTAATTCCCTGGCCATGTGAATGAGTAGGTTCGAGGTTTGGCAAGCTATCCATCTTCTACTTGTGCACATATGTAAAACGAGAGATCTCTGTATTGCTTGGTACGTGTGGATCAATTTGTCACTTCACGTTTGGAGCTTATTTATCTATATTGTGTGGCGTACAGAATTTATATAATAAACACGTCATACAATTTAAAGTGAAACAAATTTCAAAATCTTATGATCTGTACTGAGGAATTCTAAATAATTGGCTATAAAACTGCTTTAACGAAATATTTTTTTATGAAAATTGCGAGGAAGGGATTCGTCTCCAAAAAATACATCGAAAATGTGGAATGCGAGTTTTCCGTGCGACCCTTGGTTTTCGAGAAAATCGCTGCTGAAGTAAACAACTCGCACGCGTGGTAGTTGAAGCTCGGCGTAATGAATCTAACTATGTATATAAGTAGGTTAACAGAAGTTCGTGTGTTCTCCACGTTACAGTATACTCAACTAAAAGGTACAAATACCTAGGCATAAAGTTACATCTCCTAGAGTTTAGTCTAGATACTTGAAAAAAGATACGGAAAGTCGAGATTTCTATGAAAACACATGCTCTGCACAAATTTCAAGCCTGCTTTCCCCCAAAACTAAAACTGGTACCAAAAAATGTTATTCCACATTTTCGACGTATTTTATAGAGCCACCCATTTGCTACCAAATATATTCAACCACTGCTTTAGGAGACATCATTAAATCAATAAAAAAATTCAATGTCACTTTCGCAATAGAATATTTTACCTCGATAAACGTGTCAATTCTAAGCCACCCACTTGTCATTCAAATAGCCCGCAAGATAGTAATAGTGATCCCGATGAAGAATTCCAGTTTCACAGTCCATTGAGGGACTCATTCGTCAGCAGACTGTAACGATAGTCTCGATAGGCGCCGTGCTTCAACGTCCCGAAGGTGATCAACAATGGCACCCGGATCGATTTCAAGATACCGAGCTAATATAAGTTTCCGATTGAACGTAACTCATCCCCCAGTGATAGACTCCGCTCGCAGTTGGGCACTGCGATTTAAATTTCAGATGGAAGCGGAGTGTAAATCCGCTGGACTCCACGAGCATCGATCGAGGTCCGAGATTTATTTACGTTTTAAGTGAAACTACTCCCTTTCGAGTGGAAGACCACTTTGACCCCTCTCGCTCTCTTTATCCCACCTCCCCAATCTCTCTCTCTCTCTCTCTGGCGGTGTTTTAAGATTTAAGTCCTTCGTTAGCTGAATAACCGGCTTGAAATTGGAGGGAACGAATTAACGAGCTACGTATGCACTTCCGTCGCCCGTTTATCTACATTGCAGGGTATTAAAACGGTAGATCAATACAGAGTGCGAGTGACACTTGGGAAAAAAACGAATTAGGAGCATCGCTGCTGGTTTTCGCCTCGAGCACGCTCGCTGACGCACCGCTAGCCCCCTCTTCCTGTTTACGAAGAAACGGTAGCGCTGTCGAGGCGTGTGTTACGGACGAAAACAATCGTTCCCTTTCCTTTGCACTTGACTCTCCGCCACTGTGTGTTTGCCCTTCGGGAGTGTCACTATCTATTTATATAGTCGTTCTATTCTGTTTTATTAACCCTTGAACGACAGTGGCTGAGTAAAGAGTGACCCACGTTCCTAAGTCTCGCTGAACTCCTCGACTCATGTTGACTAGCTTGAATTAGCAATTGTTTGTATTAGTACTGATCAGTGATCGCTTTGAAATTATAAATTCAGTCTTTTAAAACGATCTTTAGAATTCGAAATAACAAAGGCTGTAAGGAAAGAATCGTGTAGCTGAAAAGTAAAAAATGAGAGAAAGGTGTGTATGGATCTAAACTGACCCAGTCTGCCTTCCGAGGGTTGTTATGTATGTACATGTACTTGTGTTAGTAGTTTCATTGGAATGGCGAGGTTCGTGTATAAGAATCAGTAAATAAACCTTTTGTGTAATAGAGAGGCAAATTGGGACATATAAATCAAGGTAGAAGCGGCGGGAGGTGTAAACTAAATAAAATGGAGCGAAGATAAATGTACTGTAGGCGCTGGAGTTGAGCGCCTATGATTTAAGGGGAATTATTGATGTAGAGCACGCATGTGGAGATTCTGAAATTGGATAACGGATATTATGAATAATGCGAGTAATGGCAAGGAAGAGATACCATTTGGAACCAATTTTTGTCATAACATATTGATGCTGAGATTACTCTGTTCACCTAAATAAGGTAATTCCAATTTCGATTTTCCAATGAACTAGTACCCAAATAATTTAATTAGACCACAAAAGATTCGAATCATTCAAAGGCATCGTGTAGCTCGAAAAAAGTTTAAGCTTAACAGAAATTCAAGTTCAAAATTTCGGAAGATTCAATATGTTTGGAACTTTAAATGAAAACTTGATTTGTTTAAGTATTTCGAATATTTCAAAAACTTGTATCTGTTGAAATTGGAAATTCCCAGAAAGAAATTTGATTCGTTCGAATAGTTAAAGTTGTCCTTTAAAAAAAACATCGATCTTTCACCAACGCAATGAACCTAATTAACTTTCTATTTACGGTGAATTTATTTTCCGCTAGAATATTTTATACACTTTTCTTAATATGCACGAAAGCTCGCTGAACTCTCTGAGCCGCGTGAAATCTATTACGGTAACAAATTGCAATTTTAATCAAAGAATCATTTGCTCCCATTAAATACGATCTTCGCATAAGGATGCGGCCCCACAGGCCACAGCAAAACTTTGATGGAGTTTCTGGATACCTTCTACTTTATTATTCATCACCCAGAAAGATAACCTTATAAAGAAACGACCTTTTAATATGCGACACTAGCTCTGTGAAACCGTTTCCTTGTGCAATGTACTCATTAACTTGACAAGTTCCTAGCAAGTCACCCAACATAGAATAATAAAATCCTTGTACAGTAATTGTTCCGTGCATTTGTCAAAGAAATACGAAGACTGGATATATATTTTTCAGTAATATAAGACTCACGTATGTACATTTAGTAAATTCGTTTCTTTTAGTAGGTAAAGAGAAAGACAGACCAAGACAGAGAAAGCGAGAGAGAGAGAAAGAGAGACTGAAAAAAATATTACCACAAAATTTGCAAAAAGATTAGCGATATATAAAAACAGGATAAGCAACATTCGTTAACGACCCTAAATTACCATTAAGAACGCGATAATTCTGTTACACGTACAATGTCGGCGACTATCAATATCGTTACGCTACTCGCGTCCGCCACGCAATCTTCTTCCGTCGGTTCAGCTTCCGTAAGGAAACGTCCCGCTGTTTCTTTTATCGAATAAGCGCCGACCATTTATCAGGTACCCCGCACAACATCGCGCCAAACCCCCATCGAGTTTCCCTCGACTTTCCCTCGAGTTTGTCCTTGGAACGTGCGTGAAAATTACCATAGGAAACTCGACCAAATATTCATCGCCCACCTTACTTCCGGTTTAACTCTAAGCACCGCTGATCGCCGGACGACAGACGACTTTCTTCCATCCCCCCCTCATCATGTGTCATACCGCGTCTACCCATCGAGCGCATTAATCAAGAGACACTCCGTTAATTAACGTATCACTTTGCATCTGACGTTTCCACGAAAAACGCGCCCTGACCTAATCGTTCGCCCCGATTTCCCTAACCAACAAATCGCGCTCGAGTCAGTTTCGTCCCCGTTCCTTTCCATTCCCCGCTGTCAGAAGAAATGACGACCCCGGGTGGTGTCGGGTACTGCATGCATTTAAGGATCGAACACGTTACCTTACAAGATTCAATTTGGATGGATACTCCGAGGAACGACGCACCAGAAATCAGTTTCACGACACAACGCGATATCGTGATGGACCGGAGAGAGAAGATTAACGGCGAACCCTCGCGAGAGACTATACGGTTCCGTGTCCGAAAGGCCACTGACAGAACTCTCGCGACTCGCGACTCCCCCATTCTGCTCGGCTACTCCTACCCCCTCACGTTTAGCCCGCGCCTGTGGCAGAGGGGAGCAGAGAAGGGAAGAAGAAGCATACAGCGACGAACGAGAATGGGAGAAAGACAGGCAGAGGCTCTATCGACCCAACCGAGCACCACCGTTGTGCGAAAGGTGGAGATACACTGGTAGCGATGGGTCCGACGAAAACGATTCATTGTGAACGCTCCTACGCACATCGCTGGCACGGAATGATAATCCTCGACCGCTGATGCGTACTTCAATAGTCAATTATTTTTCACACTGGCGTACTGGATTGATTTTCTCCGTACTTACAGCACGCCTTTCAGCGGTGTGTGGAGAGTTTCATTATTACAGGAGGATTATGAAACGAATGCGAGTTGTTGGTAAATAGGCTACCGAACTTATTCAGTGTCAATTCAAGAAGGTTTGCATAAGGCTTTAATTACAGTATCTAGAATAGGTATAGCGCGGTAAAAGCTGCAGAAGTCCCACAGTTTACAGCTTTGAGGTTTCGGAACTGGAGGTTTAGTACTTTTTGGAGGTAAGGTTTCCAAATTTCAAAGTTGTAAACCTTGGGACTCCTGCAGCTCTTGCGACCTCGTGCATATTCTAGATACAATTTCCAAAGAAGTTAGAGGTTAGAATTTTCTAATAATGAATCGTGCTATGGGAATACTTTCAGTGATCTCAAAATTTGCGGTTTCTGTTGATTCAATTGCCGTATGATCATGTTCCCAGCCGCGAAGCAAACGTCTCGTATCAACAAGTTGATAAGCACTCGCGTACACGTAGTATGTTCGCGAACGAAGTATCGATGCCAAGCGAGTGGGGGGATCGATGCCATCGCTATGCACATGCGAGCTTGCGTGAACGACGTCAAACAGTGAAACGGCGCCAACTTGGCCTCTGTGAAGGGCAATAATGTCTTTCGAAATTTCGACGCTTCCGGGAGGGGCGTGGGACTGGTTGAGGGCCAGGCGACAGAAGGAAATAGAGGGAGTGGAAATACACAAAACACTCATGCTTCGAGCGTCATCCACTCTATGAGTGATAGCAGTATTTTAAAGACAATTTTTTCAGCGGGTCGAGTACCCAAAATTCGTCAAACTGCGTGGAATTTACACGCGCTTCAAATACGATTTCTAAGATTTATACATTAAAATAATTATTGCTATACATTGGGGAACTGAGAGTCGCACTTTGCGCGCGCAAAGCAGAGCTAGAGTGGCGCGGAGTGGGGGTATACATCGGCGCACTGAGCAACCAGTTGATTTTGTCTGGACTATAGAAGCAAAGTAGTACCTACCACTAACTGATTTAATTAAATCTGACGATGTTAAATTAAAAGCTGAATATGAACACCTGTACTTACTTACACCTTATAGAGTGGCTAGAGAAGGAATTTCATTTCGATTTAAATCAGCACTAGCAGAATGCATATTTGAGCGAAATACGCAGAATCTTGTTACGAACTTGGTAAATATTAAATTCTAGAAGCCCGTGGAGCGTATACCAGGGAAAAAATTTTCTCCCAGTAATTACAGATCCCAAATGTCTCCCGTTAGACAGAATAACGGCGAACTCTGCATGGTAATTTTTAGCATTAATGAAAACACATTACGTTAATTAATAGCAGGCACCACACCTATTAGAACATTCGCACGCAATTCTTGTTTCTACGTGTCACCCCAATTATTTCCACTTTTCAAAAATACCTACATATAAGAATCACGGAGTAAAAAATCTTAATCAGTTCTCCCGCAAAAAGTGCCGCAATGTTTAAAAATATTACTATGTCCATTTGTAACTACAACATCGAAGATCCTACTTTTCTTAAATATAAAATTCCACCAGCGATGGAAGTTTCTACGGAAAAGTTTGGCAAGAAAGTTTGAGCACCATTACTTGCAGATAATCTCCCTTTGACTCGACTATATTTACTGTCTGCTTCAAATCGTCTTTTCTCCTTGTTCCCCCGCGAACGCCTTCCTCAAACACTCCTACCTCCTACTGAAGAATTCGTCGACAGTTGAAATAATACGCTCAAAGCTTTTCTGTCGCTCGACTTTTTATGTGCAAAGCTCGTTTAAGAAAGGGTTCTGAAGTTTATGCCTTTCCCATTGTAACGTGGAGTAAAGTTTCCCCGTTAGAAATAGAAATACAGTTATAATTATTCAATCTTGTGTGTAAAACACATTAAAAGTTTCGTACCGCGACACAAGTTTATATTTCTCGTGAATTTTTTACCGCTCTAACTGTTCCCCACAGCAGCTATCTAATACTACTATTTCACCAGAATACTTTTCACAACGACCGTAACGGTAATTCCTTGTCGATTTTATATTCACATAATTTCACTGAAACAGGAAGTAGACGTTGCGTGTCGTAGAAAAACTATTCCATAATTCATGATACGATGTACGATAATTCTGCGTGGCACCATAAATCGAAAGTATAGAACAACGTTTGCTCAAATGCGCGCCATCTTTGAAAGAATCAAAGTAATGTGCGTGAATCAAATTCGAATTGAAATCTTCGATTCAGCTTTTCAAGATCGAAACCTTCTATCTTGGAAATCTAAAGCTCGTGCGAATAAAATCATACTCTATTCCCGACGTATCACGAAATATAGGCCTATCACACCTCCTCTCATTTCTCAGTTAACACGAACCTCGCGTTTCTATTTATCTACCATTTATCCTTCCAAGATCCCTATCCTTTACGTCCGCCACAAACACAGCTACACATACATATCTACTCAAACATACCTGATGCCTGTTAACGGTCGATTGTTTCATCCCACCCTCCGCCAGCGAAAATACCAGTCATCCCTCAGCTTTGCAACCACTAACTGGGCACACTTATAGGTTAAATAACCACTGATCCATTTCCCGCCACCAGCGTCCTGTAAATAAAACACCCATCTCGTTAATCAGGCTAACGCCAATACTTCCTCGTCGTCGATTTCTTACGAGGAACGTTCGCGAGCCCGCAGTTCGATAAGGTCATCGATAACGGCGCGTCTGCGTTAAAAAGCACGGAATTTTAAATCGTGCGGTCGAGGCTCGACACCCACCGGGCGTCACGGACCTTCGGCGCGTGCCCGAAATTTTTCTAGAACGGAAGTCAATACCCGCCCTGAATTACCGACAACGATAAAACCACCGCAAGTCAGCGCACTCTGCGACGTAAGGGTACGTACTAAAGCGAGTCACCGTGGGCGCTAGAAGAGTTTAATAAAAATCAGTACTGCGACCGCTCGCCACGCCCCCGCCGTTTCTCTGCCACCGTGAATGTTTAAGGGGATCGAAGTGCAACTCGCGACAACGTTCCTAACGTTGCCAGCCAGACACTTGGAAGCCAGCCACGTGGACGCGTGCTGCCAGCGAGTGCCAATTATGACATAATAATGCTCGATTATCGTAACAAACGACGCAACGCGACATATTACACGATCAACGAGCCACGGGAGGTGGCGTTACTGTTTAATCACACCACGCCAGGCTACAGTATCACGCGACGGTGTAAATAACCTATATTCGCTGATCGAACCCTGAGAATTTGAAACTTAACTACGAGACACTCCCCGTAGAGGGCGCGTCGAAAGACGAGAGTTCAACGGTTTTTGGCACGTAACGAGATGTGAATTTCTCTCGCGGAGTTAACGTTAAGCTGAGAAATTGGGGAGTATTTCAGACGAATGATAGAGCTTTTGTGGAATAAGTAGCTTGACGATATTAAAGGCAAAGGCGCGGAAGTGGTATGTAGCATTAAAAATGAAACGTTAATAGGGTCTAGTGTCCTGATGATTGAATGTACCCGTGTCCTAGCGACATTAAACGACGCCCTAGCGTGAAACTGTTTAGCAAACCGTAGCTTGCGCCCCTTTGCGCTTAATCCCTTCAATTACATAACAGAGAAGCGGCGAGCGGAAGCGCTGCGTAAGAAGCGCTTGCCGAGCCAAAGGGTCAAAGGTATTCCTGTTAAGCCCTCGGGCTGAAGCGTTCACACCTTGGCGTCGCAATAATGAAGTTATATCTTGTAAAGCGTCACGCGCCACGGCACAACGATAGAATCTTCAACAGAAATCGTTTCATCCTTCTTTAATACACCGTGCCTTAAGATTAAGACAGTTAACGAGATTAAAACGATTACAATAGAAATGTATGTGTACACGCGTGTTTCAATCGAACTTCGAATCACTTAAGTATCCACGTACTCGTGTCGAACGTACATCCACACACATACAAATATAACATATAATATATACATTATATTTATATCGTTGTACATTTACTTTCATTTTCCTCTCTCTTTACACGAACGTAACGGTAAGAAGTTCGCCTTGATCGATGCAAAGATGAATTATTATTAGTTCCCGTGAAATCACGGGAACTCGATATTTCGATTTTCTCTCTCTCTCTCTCTCTCTCTCTCTCTCTCTCTCTCTCTCTCGCTCTCTCTCTTTCTACTGTCGCTAGACAACGTACAAAATATATGTGTATATACAGCCAGCATACACAGTATGCAAGTGTCGGTTCCGCGTGAGAACGTACAAACTCATCGACGATCTATTATTAAATAATTAAATAAATAGCTCGCTTTGCGAGATTATCGTCCGGGATAATCGTGTCTGACTTATTAATAGAACTTCCGATCGATCGCCTCCACGCGCCGGTATCGGAAGTTCTCCAACGTTTTGCGTTCGAGAAGACCGCAGAGAGCCCGTTTCCCTCTCGCATCTTCTTCCGTGTGGAAAATTGCACAATGTGGACCTCTGGATTGGGGGAAAGACAGAATATTGCTCGGAAATCGACGCAAGATCGGATGCTCGAAATGCGAAAAGCTCACTATTTGTACAGAGCTAGATTCTACAGCGCGTGCGTAAGGAATCAAGGGGAAAGAAAGCGTGATCGAGTCATTGAAAGTTCGCACTCTCGACTGAAGGCACTTCTCTACCGGCGACTCGCGCTTTATCATGATCGCGTCCAGGCCCGGATTAAGATTTTTTGGACCCGGGGCTATCAAACCTTCGAGGGCCCCCCGTGATTGAGCAGCGGAGGGGGGGGGGGGGGTAGTAAGCTAAGCCGGGCCTGATCGCATCGATCTACCTATTTCCTACATCCGTTAACTACGTCAACCCTTTCACCTCTACGGACATCCGCGGCTGTGCCATTTTGTTAAAAAAACGAAACTGCGAAAAATACATGTCAGCCGGCAGGAGTTTCGAGATGCCGGTGAAGGGGTTGAAGTCCGCTCCCTTCAACCGCGATAAGATCGCTTAAATGAAACTCGAATGATGTAGGGGGCTAGAGTAAGTGGCGCGTAAGGAACACGCCAACTTTTCACGTTCCAAATTCTTCAAATCTTCAAACTTAATAATATATAAAGCAAAAAGCTAAAAACATTCTAACGATAAACTCTGGGATGACGAAATGCGTCTCAGCTCATTATATTTGAAAAATCCAGATGAATGTGACTATTTTCAAAAAACCCCCCCAAAAAAAAAATTTCTTTTTTTTATAAAATCAGAATCCAAATTTCGGGCGAAGCCGATTAGTAAAGCTAGTTCTCTGCGCACTCTGAATTATACTAATAATAATAATTAAAGCTGAAATTAAAATCAAAAATGGAGAAGATGTTACATTTGAATTTGCTTAATGCATTTACTACGACACGAGACGCGGTGAAATAAAAAATAGTAAGAGACACTTCTGCCAGCGTCATTCAAGTTCCATTCGAACTACCTTATCGCCCACTGGTCGATAAACAAATTGCACGTTACATCCCCGCGCAAGCCGCCGCACGCGTACATTCACGATATCCGCCAAGTGCTCCCCTCTCGGGCAGATTTCATAACGAGTCTCTCGCTTTAAAAATAATCGCGCGTGTCGTACATGAAACACGAAGGTCCCCGTCGCAAAGGGCCGCCACTTAAATCATGCACACACGGCGTACCGCCGGGCTCCGCCGCCGAAATCGATACGGCCACACGCAGCTTCGCTAAGTAACAGCACCGGCAATGAATTCGCAACTTTGCAAGATCCCCTTTCGACGCCTCCGGGCGTCGAGTAACGTTAAACGGGGGGGAAATCAAGGTCGATACTCGAGCCAACCCCCCCGAAACTGGGCTCGCCACCCCTCGCACGGATATTTATCAATAAAACTTATCGTCGTACACACACTTCGCGAATTATAATCATTTCCGAGAATCGTTCGAGACTTTCCACCCTTTGCGGGCTTCGAGGGGGCAAAAACCCCTCGAGCCACCACTTCGCTTGACCTTAGATCGATGATCCACCATCTTGCGGGGTTGAAGGAATTATATAAATAATTTATATAAGAAATAGTTAATACAGAACTTTAAACAAATAATCACGATATTCTGCAAAGTATTCTTAAGGGTTCAGGGGTGGTTTAGTCGTAGCGAGTGTAACTTGGGAAAATCGAGCGTGGGTGAGATCGCACAGGGTGGAAATTGCGAGCCCCGTTGCCTGGCGCGATCTGCGCAAACTAGTTACCAAGCAGAGCTGCGCTTCACGCGCCGGTGGAGTTTTTTTTATTAATTTCTTTTCTTTTCCAGTAATTTCATTACAGGAATGAAAAAGAAGCGGGGGCCTTAACATGTCCTTCTCGCCGCACAGAGAAAAGGTAATGATAACGCTAAGAACTGTACAATATGTATTTATACAATCTTCTGGTTGCCGCGTACGTGCTCGTGTTACAAGTGTCATACGCTTAGGTACATAGGAATCGATAAACGCTCTACATTCTTCCGAAATCCGCTACGGTTCGCCCTTTAAAGCATTCGACAAGGGAAAACGACGGTGAGCCTCGATTACAACTCTCGAACCACCCCTGAAAAATGGAGTCGATTTTTTTATAAAACGCCTCGTCAAAGCGTCAACTAGTAAAACACCACCCAACCAAGTTAAACTATGAATTTCTCAACAATCTTTACACATTTCAACACCATACGTTATAAAGTATGAAACAAATAATAATAATTAAAAAAAGGGAGGTAAAGACTCGCTCTAAATTGACGATCGCAATTAAACGACTCGGTCGTGAAATCGCGGTGCTTCAGAAAACCGTGCACGTAAACATTAATTGCGGATTCATAGAATATTCTAAACACGCGAGTAAATCAAGCAACGATGCGTATAAAAAAAAAGGAACCAAGATACAATTTCACCGATCTATAAACACTAATTTACAATCTCCCGATCTTTGGTCCTCTATAAAAGAATTTATCCGAGGGGGTGAAGTATTTATAGATGCGCGGGAGGGTGGCTCTGCAGATCTATAAATACTCCGATCACCCGAAGCGAAATTGAAAACAGTTATCTCGCGGATAATTGTAAAAATTTATCCGAACGGAATGCTTGGAACGATTAAAACGACGGTAATCTGGTGTTACAGAGAAAAGAAAGAGCTGTGGGATCGCGGCGCTCACGCCCCACGTGATCCGCGTGGAGACCGACGCCTCAGTTCCTCCGCGTCGAAGAGGAAATGAAGCCTGTCGACCGTGGAATGCTTTAAAGGGTTGAACAGAAAAAAAAAATGAAAGAAGTGTACAGTCAAGCGGGATTGCGGTTTCGTCGATCGAGTGCTGGCAAGGTCCTCGGTAGATTGCAACGTTTTATTAGACAATCAATGATTTTTCCAAGGATTTGTCTTGCTACACTTAGTTCCTGTGCGCTCGCTTCACTATCGTTATATCTACACGGAGTCAGCCCCCTGGCAACGATTCGTTTGCTCGCCCACGCGCGGGATCAAACGTCCTCCTTTTCACAAAAGCTGATATGTTAAAGTCGCCAACAGGGTGAAAAACACGCAGGCTTCTTTCGAGCGACACAGTTAAGTCTGCGCGTCGTTTGGATAGATTTGTGTGGCGGTATGTGTAAATGCATACATAGATCCGTCGGTGTTAATCTAGCTGGAAGGTCGCATTAACTTAATGGAAAGAAACGAAATTAAACGGAAAAGCTACGGGTTGGAGAACGAGCAAGCGAATCGCTGTCAACGGGACTCGTCTCTCATATATATTTATATATGTGTTCTTTTTTTTACAATTGTCTTTCTTTCGCAATGTAACAGGAACAAAATATATAAATCGTTACATAGAGCAGGCTTTCATCGGCCTGTATTTTCGTTAATTTTTCTTCTTTGCCATTCATCGCCGATGACACCGGATAGTAGTCGCAGCCTACGACGTACGCCAGAAATAAACAGGGGAAATGTACGAGAGGTGGACCAGAACATAAACATTGCATTTTTATTAATACAGCTTTTGAAGGTTCATTGACATGCCTGTTTGATAATCGAGGCCCGACGATCGAGAACGTTGACGAACAGGCGGACGTTGAAACAGGCAATTAGCGTGTATGCGGAGTCAAGTGGGGGACAAACAAGCGACCCGTGAAACGAATTCTTGACGATCTCGAGCGACCGCCCGCTTTCGTTCCTCCTCTCTCACTCTCTCTCTCTTTTCAATTCCCCTCTTTCACAATTCCCCAATTCCCCTCTTTCACAACTTTCCCCTCCATCTGCAACTGTCGCCGATGCGAATCACCTTTCACGGGTCAACCCACCTGGCGGCTAAGTATCTGCTTGTACTCGTATTAACACATGCGTAAAACAGAAGTTTCATTGCCTTACATAAGATCCTATATAAGGTAATACGGTGATTACCGGGGCGACCGCGGCCGACGGTGCGCGCCCTTATCACCACGCCGACACTATCGACGTCGACGACACGGCACCGTCGAGTTCGGCCGTCCCAGCAACGCATCAATTAGATCTTAAAAACAAACATGTATACATGATACGTGTGAGTCCGAGCTTCCGACGAGAATTGTGTATGTGTACATCCTTTTTTTGTTTGTTTAATATCTATATATTTATATAGTTTATTTATATATGTATATGGGCGAGTCAATCGCACAGAGGCGTGGAACCTTCCACACGGAAGATCTCACTGTCTGGGGATCACCATCTCTCTTCGTCGCCTCTAGCCTCCGTCCCCTCTCCGTCGAGAGGGTGAGAGATATGCACGCGGGATTACGAGTTTTCGACGGTTTGCCAGTGTGTATGTACAGAATACAAAACGATCGTTAAAAGCGGTGCAAATCTCTGCCTTGGTACAAATCGCGATTGATTTAACGAGTGCGAACTCGTACACACTCCTGTCCCTCGGCCATTTACCAATTGTTGCCCCGTCCCCGGCCGCGGAACCCGTTTCCCCTGAACTGTCCGCCACGCTTCAGTCCCCTCGGCATGAAGTTGCCTATCGCGGGCCCTCGGGGCCCCCTGTCCATCCAGGGTGCCCTGGGCCCGCCCCTGAAGCCCCTGCCCCGCGGCGGGCCGCCCCTCCACAGAGGGAACGGTACTGGGCCCGCGAGACGCGGCCGGAAGTTGAGCCCGACGGGACCGTCGAAGTTGTACACCTCGGTGTGAGGCTCCGCGGCGGGCTGCGGTACAGGCCCGTTCAGGCAAGGCTCGAGCCCGGTCGGTGTCGGGGGGCCGTTCGACAGGGCGATCCTCTTCTTGTTAGAATTCTCCGGCTGCTCGTCGAAGCTGCCGTTCGTCGACGGTCTCTTGAGATCGTTGTTCAACGCGGTGCTCACCAGATCTTCCATTTGCTCAGGCTGCTCCGTGAAGCTCATCTCTTGGCCCGTGTTCTCCGCCGACCCGCTACTGTCGCACGTCTTCTCGGATATCACGGGCTCCGACTCCACGTGCTCCTCGTACTCTGAGATCGGCACGTACTGGCTGTGCCGCGTCTCCTTCGCCTCCGTCGTCACGGGCACCACCGTCACCTGGTTCACCTGCTGCTGGTCCTCGAGCTCCGCGGGCGGCGCCTCCGACTCCTGCTCCACACTCGATGCGCTCTGGTAGGCGGACTGATGGTCGTGGGAATTCGGTGTGCCGTGCGACGAGCCACGATCCTGCGACAGGGACTGAGGATTCTCCTCCTGCTCCGGCTCGTGCTCCGTGCTCGGAGGGATATCCTTGTCGTCTGGAAGCCCTATAGGCATGCCCTCCTCGTCGAGGATGACCACGGTGTCCGGCGGCTGCAGCAGCAACGGTCGGCTGTTCGGCAGGATCTCCGGCGACGACCTCTGATGCTGATCCTGCGACCGTTGCTTCCGATTGTTCTGCATGCTCCTCGGTTTGCTGTGGTCGTCGGAGTATCGGTCCCGCCGGTTCCTCGGGAACCCGCGACCACCTCGCCCGCCGCCTCTTTCGTTCCGATGGAACGGCATGTCCCGATGCTGGTGCTCGCCCGGCTGCGAATACCTGCCTCGCATCTGCGGCTCTCCTAGGAACTCCTGGTTTTGCCTCAGGCCGTGATTGTCGCGGTATTCGAAGTCCTGTGGCGGGAACTCCGACTGCGGCTGATGCATCGGGTGGAAGTCCGGCTGGCCGAAGTCCTGCTGATTCTGCAGGAAACTCGGCGGCGGCCTGTTTTGGTGGAAGTTCGACTGGGACGAGTGAAAGTCGCCCGACGGGTTGTGTCGGAAGTCTGACTGATCCTGGTGGAAGGACGGTTGATTCGGATGAAACTGTGGCGGCGGGGGCGGTGGCGGAGGGGGTCCCGAGTGCATCATGTGCACGTCCTGCATCATCTGGCCGTGGGGTCCGGGCATTTGGCCAGTGGGAAGCGGGATCATACGCATGTCCATGTCCATGTGCTGGGAGGGGCCTGACGGGTTACCCACTCTCATGTCCCTGTCTTGAGGTCTCACGTCCACCAACACCCTCCCCTTTGGCTTACTGTCGGTCTCGTCGTCCGACATCTCCATGTCCACGCTCTCCACGATATCACCGGGTTGCATGTGTTGCCTGCTTTGTTATCACGAACATCATAATTTATAAAAGTGACGGCCCGATACTATAAGGCATTTTAAAAATTAACAATACTGCTCTCTATGTCTTACCGATAATCCTGATCGCCTGTCGACCATAAATTACTACTGTTGGGTAACGCGTTCATAGAGTTATCGCCGACGTTGTGATTCGCCGGACTTCCCGTCAGGCTGATCAAGTTGCGATGGTCGACGTCCGCTGCTTTCATCAAGCGATACGGCAATTGGTTCTCCGCCGTCAACGGTATTGGTATCACCCTGAAAAACATTGTGTTTAGCTACACACGCACGAACCGCTGGGCTCTCTGGGTATCTTCTATTAAATGATCTAAGTATCTCATTGTTCACCTATGATCTACATCCCCAGTGGCGTTCAGAAGAGATTCTTGGGGCTGCGGGTCGTCGTACTCCACTGGGTCCGTGAACCCAGCTTTTTCGTACATCGGCGGTGACTCGGGAGTCTCTGACAAGATCTCACTTTTCACTCGGCCGGGGTTCACCCACGTGGATTCGTTATTCGAATCCCACCTATCTGTATCACTATCCATCCACGCTTTCGTTTTCTCGTCACACTCACCAGGCCAAGTTGGGTTCATACTGTTTTTCCCTGAAGATACAGCGAAATCCTCTACATTACAAAGCAATTATTATTTTTATAGTCAAACGGTCGGCACTTCGGAGGTTTCAAAGTGAGCTCACCCTTCTCTTCCCACTTGGCTGCCTCCTTCATCGTTTCGTTCGGGGGGGTCCACGTGGGGAATTTGGGTGGCAATTTGTTGTAACAATTCTCATCGTCGAGGAATATGGGCGGGGGCAATGGCGGGGGCGGCAAAGGATTTACAGCGTTATTATTAGCGGGACCGTCGAAGGGCCCGGTAATGTTACTCTGACTGTTCTGGCTGGAGTACGGGGAGGGTGTGTGCGACTCCCCAGACAAGTTTCGAACAGGCAACGGTGTGCTGTGACTTATCTGGCAGTTGTTCACACCCATGGGCGTGCTCTGGTTGACCATCATTCGTGAGATCACAGGGGTTACAGGATGCTGCCCTAATACGGGCGAGTGTCTGTAATTCGAGCGTGGGGATTCCACTTGCGACTCGGGGATATCTAGCCCGAGACCCGGTATCCCACCGGGGTCCTGCGTTCCGTCAGAAGAAGGAAGAACAGTCTTTAAGAAACTAGAGATATTAAAGTCTGCGTTGCTACTTTCGTTTTTGGAGGGCCTCATATTGATTACTTCTATTGGTTTAGCCTGAAAGAAGGTACGTAAAGTGTGTATAATGTTCTAACAAACTATAAATGTACACCTTAATTAAATGTACCTCTAAAGAATCGTTATACTGCTGTGACATTCCAGTAGGCGTCGATGATCTTTCGTTAAATATATTTCTCTGCAAAAAGAAAAGTCGTGGCAGTTATAATAATATTTCTAGACAAATATACGCTTTCGTAAGCGGTTTATCTTACCATGTTACCAAAATCCATATTTCCTCCCATGAAGGATGAGAAATTATTAGTGAAATCACCGGACTCGTTGCCTGGACCCAGTTCAGGGGCTGGCACAGGTACAGGATCGTAATCATGCGAGTATGAGCCGTACATAGAAGGTGGAGCTACGTCTATCATTCCTAACTGATTCTGCGTCTGATTGTCATCCCCTGGAAGTTCTATGTCACTGTCAGGACTCGGAGATGGAGCATTCACGTCTGGTGATGGAATCGGAGAGATCAATGTTGGTAAGAGCTCGTCCAACTTCTTCTTTAAATTTTTCACCCGACTTCCGAAATTTCTATACGCCTGTATGTGAAAAACGTTGGATATATCAGACACTATTAATAATCACAAGAGAAAATATCCCATCTCCTTTAATCTACTTACGTTAGTAACTATTTTAACTTCGCCCCTCTGTGTCTCGTAAAACTGATCGGCCTGCTCTAACAGTTCAAGAACTTGTGTCCTTTCTCTGATCTCCGCTTCCAGAGCACGAACATAATTTTCAACATTCCTTACCGCCAAGTCAACTTCCTTCTCCGCGTCTTCGACTCTTCTCCGATCTTTCAAGGAAGCGCACAATTCCTCTGCGTTCTCCACGTCGATGTTACTCTCCCGTAAATCTCGTAACCGTGCGTCGGTTGCTTGCTCCAGAGTAGCGCACGATCGCATAGTAGAGATAAGCAGGGCGGCTTGAAACTCTTCCGGCGCCACAGCTGGCTGGGGATCCAGTTTCTTTTTCGGAGCCGCTGAAATTAATCCGGACAGATCCGCGAGGAACTCTTCGTCGTACACCTGCCGCTGATCCCAGATCTTAAAGATCCTCAGTATACGATGCTTCACTTTCTCGTCTCTAACCATCGTCGTCGCCCTTTGCAGGGTCGTCCCCCACGACTCCACAAACTCAAAATTCTTTCTCTTCGAATATTGGATAACATCGTTCGCCAGATAAAAGAGCGTCAGGCGATGCTCGACTTTTACTGTTATTTAAAAAACATCACTTCGTCATCCCACACGTTACAGTAATAATACGATAAAGCACGCGTTAAGAAGAACGATATTAAAATGAAAATAATCATAAATAAGCTTCTCTCGCTATAAAATAGAATCAAATTAATATAGTTCCTAAAATTCCTTTCGTATACGAACGTAATTCTTTCGATATTATTTACCGCGGATATTCGCCGTACATAATTACCCAAATACCAAAAGCCTCTCGCAGCCCCAGAAACATCACCGTAAGCGATACAAATACCACGACCACGAAACGATAAACAAAACCGACCATCGAAAGTCCCAGAATTAAGCCAGACGACGCTACGAATCTGTTGCTCCGAAATTAAGAACGCGGCGACTTACCCTTCTTGAGAACCTGCAGCCAAGTGGCGACGATCTTTTTGTGATGCTGTCGCCTCTCCAAACACCACGCCGAGAGACCCTGTATCGACTCCTGGGAATCCTTGAGCGTGTGAAGCCTCCGCTCGAACAGCTCCACGTCGAAGTCACTTGTCGCCATTACGGGTGATTGCGATTCATTTAACGGTTTAAGAGCTGGAGCCAATATCGCGTTTCAGCGTGAACCACCGAGAGGAACACGTGTAGCGTTGCCCAGCTATCATAGGTGTAACTGTTCTACCCAGCCAAACGACCTAACCAAACAGCGTCTACGAACCGTCAACCATCGGGGGGTTGTTAAACCGCGTGAACGTCTAGCAGAGCGGGAGCATGTTCGCTTCCCGTGCCGCGATCCTGCCCTCCGCTCCGTCGGCCGGTGTTTCGCACAGAAAACAACAGAATTCCTGGAAAACCACTAGTTTCGGAGCCCGTGCGAAATCACACGCTAGGGACACCGCTCTCGCGTCGGTCACAAGCCCTCGGCGATACTCCCCCGGACGGACGGTTAAATCCGCCGTGACAGTGATACGGTGCACTCGCCGTTACTACGCGTGCAGCATGTCAACTTTCGCTGTGTATCTCAGAACTATCGTATTCCTCTGCGACCGATCTTGAAAACAAGAGTCCGCCATCTTTTCGGAACCAAAACACGAGCGCGCAATGGCCGGCGCGATTTTCCAGCATATATATACGCGCAGCTTGAAACGAAACTCGGGAGAACGTTCCCGCAAAATGATTCGTGCCTCGCGAGTCGAGCTTCCCCGTTAGAAAGCTCCCCTAAGCGATGCCTCCCAGGTAAACCTTACCGCACGCCGGTCGCGATTAATAACGAACCGGGTTGCGTTAAACGCTTTCATTCTCGCGTGTTAATGTCTGACGTTTGGTTCTCTGCTGGATGAAAGATTGGCGCTGAAAGAAAATTCAGGGCCCGTTGCATTCGCGAGCCAAGAGAATTTTATAATTAAAGTGCGTAGAGTCATTCGCTCGGGGATTACGAGGGACAAGTATAATTTCTTTCATTTCCGCGGGCATTTAAGTTCGTTTTGATCGGTAGTTGGTTTAATGTCTTTTAAGTCCAGTGGAATCGCTAAGATTACACCGATGGGATTTGCGTTGCGATCGGTAGCCGACGATCTGCCGCATGTTTACAGGAGAGGCTAAATCGGATGACACCCGTGGAGAGCGACATCTCGGGAAAGATATTCGCGAGAAGTTTGATATCAACAATGTTTTCTCCCCCTGCCAAGGCCCCGATCATCGCGCGACTGCCATTCGCGCTGGACTGTTGAGCGCGATCGAGTGCCACCCAGTGCGGATGTGAAGTAGCTTCGTCATCCGCCGATATTATTTACCTTCCTTTTTTTTTTCTCAACGATTAGATATTTGCATGAGGGGCTAAAGGTCGTTCGATTCTGCTATACTTATTCGTAAGTCGCTGTACGTCAGCGTGCATAATCGTCAAGTAGCTGCTCTTCGATTGTTATCCGTGCGTACCACTTTCCATAGGGCTTTCTCCGTGTTTCGCTGCGAGAAGACAACGCCAAGATGCCGCAAACTACGAAGGTATACGTCGTCGGCGTCGGCATGACAAAATTCGAGAAACCAGGCAAACAGGATGGTGCCGATTACCCTGAAATGGCTAAGGAGGCGGTCACCAAAGCTCTGAAGGACGCAGGCGTCTCCTACAATTCCGTGAAAGCTGCCTGCGTCGGGTACGTGTACGGAGACTCCACCTGCGGTCAAAGGGCCCTGTACGAAGTGGGCCTCACTGGCTGCCCGATATACAACGTAAATAATAATTGCTCCACCGGCTCCACTGCTCTGCTTATGGCCAAGCAAATTATCGAGAGTGGTTCCGCGGACTGCGTACTGGCTGTAGGCTTCGAGAAGATGGAGAGGGGCTCTTTAATGTCCAAGTTCCTAGATCGTACTAATCCTATGGAGAAGCATATCGGAGTGATGGCTGAGATCGCTGGTAAGATTATAGAAACAATGAATTCCGACGCGAAGAAGCGATTCCTGTAATTATTATTAATCTTCTATGCGTCTACTTTCAGACATGAACGAGAGTCCGGTTACCGCCCAGCTGTTCGGAAATGCTGGATTAGAACACATGAAGAAATACGGCACGAAACCTGAGCATTTCGCGAAGATCGCCTACAAGAATCACGCGCATTCCATGAACAATCCCTACTCTCAATTCCAAGACAAATACAGTCTGGAGCAGATTATGAATTCTCCCAAAGTATTCGGACCGCTTACCAAACTCCAGTGTTGCCCTACTTCCGACGGCTCGGCAGCTGTGCTTGTTGCTAACGAGGAGTTCGTTCATAAACACAAGCTCGAGGCGCAGGCGGTAGAAATCTTGGCCATGGCGATGTCCACGGATCTACCTTCGACGTTCACGGAAAAGAGCGCCATTAAACTTATCGGGTACGGATGATACATCTATTCCTTGAAACATCTAGGCTGGTTTTAAAGAAAGCCACGTACGATATCATTATTCTCCATTTTGTAGTTACGACATGACAAAAAATGCAGCGGAGAAAGTATTTACTCAGACTTCCTACAAGCCGAGCGACGTGGACGTCGTAGAATTGCACGACTGCTTCTCAACGAACGAACTTATCACCTACGAAGCTCTGGGCCTTTGCGCGCCTGGCCAAGGTGGGAAATTAGTCGACGCAGGGGACAACACGTACGGAGGGAAATACGTGATAAATCCTAGCGGCGGTTTAATCTCGAAGGGGCATCCTTTGGGAGCGACGGGATTAGCGCAGTGCACTGAACTCTGTTGGCAGCTTCGAGGTCTGGCTGGTAAAAGGCAAGTGCCGCAGGCGAAACTTGCCCTGCAACATAACATAGGCTTAGGCGGCGCGGTTGTAGTCGGACTTTACAGTTTGGGCTTCCCTCGGCAAACCGTCGCGAAGACAAACGCGAAGAATACTACGAGTGGAAATGCGGATCCGAATCTGTTCAAGGCGAATGCACTGTTCAAATTATTAGAAGTCGCGATGCAGGAAGACGAAGAGAAACTGATAGAAAAAGTTCGCGGTATATATGGATTCAAGGTAATTAATGGCCCGGGCGGTGCGGAAGGATACTGGGTCATAGATGCTAAAACAGGGAGAGGAAAGGTCGAGTATTATGGAAAAACTAAGCCTGATGTTACAATCATAATTAGTGATACAGACATCACAGATTTCATATCCGGAAAGTTGAACCCCCAGAAAGCGTTCTTCCAAGGGAAAATTAAAATTCAAGGTAACCTGGGTATGGCCATGAAATTGATCGACTTACAGAAACGCGCCGCTAAGAAAATCGAGCTACTGCGTTCGAAATTGTAAAATGCGAGGAGCTTCGAAATAACGCCTTCTGAAAAAAGTTTCTTCCGATATACAACATCGCATAAACATGTTATCGATAAGAACGCGATTTGTGGGCATAAGATTCGGACGATTTGCGAATAACACGTTACGTAAACGTACAGACGAGGAATTCTTGTAATCAAGATCTAGATTCGCTCGGATTGCATACTCAGCCAGACATTCGAAACTGTAAATCATGTACTTCTTCATTCCTATTGTGCTCGCGTACAAAAAGTTACGTAGAAGATCTATTTGACAACGCGAGGGAAAAACAGATTTAAATTTTCTTATGTATACGTATTACCAGTTAATATTTCAACTTGGAATTCTATTTTTCTAATGAATAGTATTAGAATTTCTGTAGTAAGGGGACATTGGTACGAGAAACTTCTTTATTTTCGATTAAATACTCAAAACTGTATGTTACGGCAAAAGTTCAAATTTGGTGGATGCCATTTGCTGGATGAACTTAATATTGTCCAACTTTTAATTTAATTCAGACTTTTTTCCACATTTCATGTTATTTTATCGTTTCTTTTTTGAATATTATAATAAAAAATTGACGAAATAGATTTAACTTCAGTTTCTCTACCATGAGAAGTTTTCTTAATATTGTTAGCATTATCCATCTGATGTCAACAATTTTCTATCTACATCAGACTTTTTCTAATGCCAATATCAAGTTCAGTTTAGCGAATGTCGAGATTAGCCGGGTTTCGGACTTTGTCCCTAACATTTAAGTGAATAATTGAATACATCACAATGAGTTAGTCATAAAAAGTAGAAGTTGTAATCGGCAACTCTTTATTCAAATCTGAATACCTAATTTCTAGTTTTACATGAACGTGCCTGTCTAACAATCTTAGCTCACTCGTAAACCGGACTAATTTAAATCCCATATTAATTTTGTAGTTATTACAGTCATTAATCTGTTTGGATTTTGAGCTAGATCGACTGTTTTGCATTTTACTTGCGTACTAGTAAAAGATGTATTATGGATACTATGAAATTATATAATTGTTATATTATGTGTACGGCATTAAGCTATTATTATTCTTTTATTAACCGTCCTTGGATGATGAGCATGTATTATTGCTTTTAAATCTCCTGTTATTTCTATTTGCAGGCTACTTTATACGAATTCAGATCAGCTTAAAAAGTGTTTAAAAAAGTACATACAAATTTTATATTGTATAAGAGTCACTGCAATACATTGATCTGTATTTTTACGAAATATCACTTTTATTAACATTTTTACGGTGTTAATACACTGATTTGAGTTCTTATTATCGAATTGTTAGTAGTGTAAAAGTTGGAAATAGATGCGACGAAACTGTTATATATATAATTTTTATAAGAATGGTGTAGGTTTTTATACTTATTGCCAGATTGTTTTTATTGAAAAATAAATAAACGCATAACTGAAATGAATGATAGGAGCTATCGGCATTATTGCATCCCTTATCGTTTATAAATAATTACGTACTTTGTAAACACTCTTGGTTTACATTTATTTCGAAGCAAATTTAGCTGGATAATCTTTTATCACTAAATTGGAGTATATATCTCCGAAATTTGTGTTCAAGAAGCGTCACAATACCGTGAATTGTGATTAATTTCATGCACATATTTACTGGCTGCTAAAAATAGTATTACAGGTCGACTTTGAAGTGATTTGCCATTTATTAAAACCGGTTTCCCTTCACGAATATAATTATCCAGCAAGCGTTTAATGTTGAATGTTTAATCACGGTATCGGTAATGATGCAAATATAAAAATCAAATGCAACCGCGCATTATCATAAACGCGTCCTAAATAAGATATTCCGAAATAAATAAACAATATAATTTTTCACTGATAAAAATTAGTTACAAAAACTAAATGAATAATATAATTTTTCAATAATGAGTATTGTTTATATCGTATAAAAAATACGAGGATGACCGGTGCCAAATCTTTCTATTTAAATTCCAGTGACATAAGCATAAATATTCAAAGAGACATCCGAAAGTATTTATGAATGATAAGGCAAATTTATATTATTTAATATTACAGATTTTAATTTCTGTAAAGCAGCTTAATAAAATGCGAAGTGTTATGAGCGAAAGATAAGTCCATAAGTATTGAAATGAAAGATAAAGAAAAATTAAAACAGACTTCAAAATTATAAAAATACACAAAAAAGTAAAAAATAATTTTTTTTTTTTTAATCTATGACTCTCATATTTTTTAAGCCGGCGCCTCATCATTTGCACTGTGTAAATCTGGCGCCGACTTAAAACATGGGAGTCGTAGATTAAATAAAGGAAAACATTATTTTTACTTTTTAGTACAATTTTATATTTTTGAAATCAGTTTTAATTATTTTTTTTAAATTTTTTTATTTTTAACTTTTTAGTTGTATATATATTGACACAACATGCTGAGAAGATATGCGCGTGCATACATAAAATAATAATAATTAGGTGACAATAGTCGTTATTATTAATCAGAAAGAGGTCATCGCCCTCTTTCGAATAAAAAAAAGATCATCAAAATCGGTCCATATGCTGAGAAGTTATGCGGGGACAAACAAAAAAAAATGTACCTATATATATACGAGTCGAATCTATAACCTCCTCATTTTTGAAGTCGGTTAAAAAATACGGTTTCGAATCACTGCGCTCGAAATTTGTAACCCTGATAACCAGATGACTGCAATCTGACGTCAGATTGGCAGCAGGGTCTGCTGTGAGAGCGCAGAGCCTGACGTCAGATCCGTAGTCATCTGTGACCGCATTAGGCTGCGTTCTGAGGTACAGGGCCTGACATCAGGACCTGACGTCAGATGGGCAGCAGATCCACAGCAGATTCTGTCGTTCGCCTGACACGTATAATAGCGCCATCTGAGGGTCAGAATTGGCAAACAATTCCCTACGCGTGACGTCACATGCACGTGGCTACGCACCAACACATACGATTGCTATAGGTGTGTCCCCCCACCCATTCTACTGCGCGCAGGGAATTAGTAATCATCAGTTTTGGAGCTGAATGAATATATTCGCATAACCTAAGAGGTTTATTAAATAATAAGTTTTCAATTTATATGTACATATTTTTTATTTTCAAAAACAAGTGGCACATATACATAATTAACCCTGAAAACAAATACAATATTAGTGTAAAATTGGAATGATACTGGGAATGTACCAATCCATGAGTATTTTATTAAACGGGCGCTGAAAAGTGCCGATTGATGTTCGAGTTGATGTCGAGAGTGTTCGAGTTTTAATAAATTAAAATGGGCACTGAAAAGTACCGTTTGGTTTCTTCGCCACTGTAAAAGGAGACACCTCTCGACTTTTAACGGGCACATCCTTCCTTCACACGTCCGCTTCTTCGGGCTGCTGGTCGTCGGCCCACAAATGGCGGCGCATTCGCGATGCAGTCGAGGCTGTGGTTGCGCGTGGACCATTCCTCCTGCTCCGGACCCTCTCCTTGGCGGCTCGAAGCGCCTGCTGCATCAGCCGCTGAAAGTCCGATCGGAGCGGCTTGGAGAAATGGGGGTTCTCCGACACTGCTTCTGAAAAAATAATGCACGCAAAGTACGTTAGCATACTTATGCATAAAAACATGGAAATGCTTATTGCTTCGTACCGTAGATCGCCATCATGACCCGGGTGTTATATAACGGCCCTTGACCTGTTCGGCCGAACCACGTGAACGACCGTGTCACGTCGTCGACCAGTACTTCCTTCAGGCAAAGGCCGACCGCTTCCTTCAGGCTGTAGCCACCCACATATTTTAAATATTGAATCTAAACAAAGTAAGTAAAGATTGATGTAAGTATGTATTATATAAAATTAAATAAGAGCATAATTTCATTTTCGCTTACAACGTTGGAATAAGTGTCATCATCGATATTCTCAAAACAATCCACCTCCTCCGGTGACGATAGCGGAATGACAGCTGGTTTCTGTGGTGGACCGTTATGGGTGGGCTGTACATGCTGGAGAATACTTCCCAACAGAGTATTCATTCTTCTGCAAACAGAACGGATGGAGACGTAACGTATTAATAAACACGATGCATGCGATACTTACTTTAGCTCCTCCTCGACACGCGCCGTTCGATCTTCCAGGCTCCTGCGAACATGAACATTTATAATAGAAAACTACACACTATCACTATTTTTATAACAAAAAAAAAAAAAAAGAAACATGTAAATTTACCCATTAGCAGAAGGTGGGATCCACACTGTATGGTGCTGGAACGGCTCATTTCGGATGACTGTGGCACGTACAGATGTTGTCCCTGGATCGTGATGATCGATGAATGCTGCGGGGGCAGTAGGAGTGTCAGTGTTCTGAAACATAAAAACGTTACTTGGGTTAGTCGTAGAAAAACCCTTTGACGTTGTTGGAACGTTTTCTTCCTGCAGGACCATCCTCAATTCGTGGATGTCCTGCTCGACTCCCTGTTCCGGTGCGGTTGACGTCTTTTTCTTTCTCGGAGCTTCCTCCTCCGAAGAAGTCGTCTGATATCTGGCTGGTTTGGAGACCACACGCTTCTCTCGCTGCGACATGTCAACCTGTGAGCAAAAGTACATATTACAATACTTAGCAAAGGCGTGTTAGCTGTTTTTCCTTTTTTACATGCATACATCCAATATTACGTTTTTGCCTCTCCGATAGTGCGTGTCCGGGTTTCCGCGACGTTGACGATTTGAAATTATTAAATTTCATAATTACTTACGGCTTCTGGATGCTTGGTATAGATTTTCGTGGTTTTGGTGCTCTGGAAATTCTTCGGATCTGCCCTCGATGACTGTCACCTCAGAATGAACGAGCATTTGAAACAAACGCGAACTAGGAAGTACACTCCCGACCAATCACGAATTTCCGCCAGGCGGCGCAGCCAATCCGAGCGCAGCCCACTGTACCGCCAAAATATTACCTCGTGGTACCCTTTGTCCGACGTGGTATCCTTTGTGCTTTGAAATCGAACGCTCGGATTGGCTGCGCCGCCTGGCGGAAATTCGTGATTGGTCGGGAGTGTACTTCCTAGTTCGCGTTTGTTTCAAATGCTCGTTCATTCTGAGGTGACAGTCATCGAGGGCAGATCCGAAGAATTTCCAGAGCACCAAAACCACGAAAATCTATACCAAGCATCCAGAAGCCGTAAGTAATTATGAAATTTAATAATTTCAAATCGTCAACGTCGCGGAAACCCGGACACGCACTATCGGAGAGGCAAAAACGTAATATTGGATGTATGCATGTAAAAAAGGAAAAACAGCTAACACGCCTTTGCTAAGTATTGTAATATGTACTTTTGCTCACAGGTTGACATGTCGCAGCGAGAGAAGCGTGTGGTCTCCAAACCAGCCAGATATCAGACGACTTCTTCGGAGGAGGAAGCTCCGAGAAAGAAAAAGACGTCAACCGCACCGGAACAGGGAGTCGAGCAGGACATCCACGAATTGAGGATGGTCCTGCAGGAAGAAAACGTTCCAACAACGTCAAAGGGTTTTTCTACGACTAACCCAAGTAACGTTTTTATGTTTCAGAACACTGACACTCCTACTGCCCCCGCAGCATTCATCGATCATCACGATCCAGGGACAACATCTGTACGTGCCACAGTCATCCGAAATGAGCCGTTCCAGCACCATACAGTGTGGATCCCACCTTCTGCTAATGGGTAAATTTACATGTTTCTTTTTTTTTTTTTTTGTTATAAAAATAGTGATAGTGTGTAGTTTTCTATTATAAATGTTCATGTTCGCAGGAGCCTGGAAGATCGAACGGCGCGTGTCGAGGAGGAGCTAAAGTAAGTATCGCATGCATCGTGTTTATTAATACGTTACGTCTCCATCCGTTCTGTTTGCAGAAGAATGAATACTCTGTTGGGAAGTATTCTCCAGCATGTACAGCCCACCCATAACGGTCCACCACAGAAACCAGCTGTCATTCCGCTATCGTCACCGGAGGAGGTGGATTGTTTTGAGAATATCGATGATGACACTTATTCCAACGTTGTAAGCGAAAATGAAATTATGCTCTTATTTAATTTTATATAATACATACTTACATCAATCTTTACTTACTTTGTTTAGATTCAATATTTAAAATATGTGGGTGGCTACAGCCTGAAGGAAGCGGTCGGCCTTTGCCTGAAGGAAGTACTGGTCGACGACGTGACACGGTCGTTCACGTGGTTCGGCCGAACAGGTCAAGGGCCGTTATATAACACCCGGGTCATGATGGCGATCTACGGTACGAAGCAATAAGCATTTCCATGTTTTTATGCATAAGTATGCTAACGTACTTTGCGTGCATTATTTTTTCAGAAGCAGTGTCGGAGAACCCCCATTTCTCCAAGCCGCTCCGATCGGACTTTCAGCGGCTGATGCAGCAGGCGCTTCGAGCCGCCAAGGAGAGGGTCCGGAGCAGGAGGAATGGTCCACGCGCAACCACAGCCTCGACTGCATCGCGAATGCGCCGCCATTTGTGGGCCGACGACCAGCAGCCCGAAGAAGCGGACGTGTGAAGGAAGGATGTGCCCGTTAAAAGTCGAGAGGTGTCTCCTTTTACAGTGGCGAAGAAACCAAACGGTACTTTTCAGTGCCCATTTTAATTTATTAAAACTCGAACACTCTCGACATCAACTCGAACATCAATCGGCACTTTTCAGCGCCCGTTTAATAAAATACTCATGGATTGGTACATTCCCAGTATCATTCCAATTTTACACTAATATTGTATTTGTTTTCAGGGTTAATTATGTATATGTGCCACTTGTTTTTGAAAATAAAAAATATGTACATATAAATTGAAAACTTATTATTTAATAAACCTCTTAGGTTATGCGAATATATTCATTCAGCTCCAAAACTGATGATTACTAATTCCCTGCGCGCAGTAGAATGGGTGGGGGGACACACCTATAGCAATCGTATGTGTTGGTGCGTAGCCACGTGCATGTGACGTCACGCGTAGGGAATTGTTTGCCAATTCTGACCCTCAGATGGCGCTATTATACGTGTCAGGCGAACGACAGAATCTGCTGTGGATCTGCTGCCCATCTGACGTCAGGTCCTGATGTTAGGCCCTGTACCTCAGAACGCAGCCTAATGCGGTCACAGATGACTACGGATCTGACGTCAGGCTCTGCGTCCCAGATCTGGTTATCAGGGTAACATACTTTACGCGAGTCCTCTTAATCACACGAATGACCGTTAATGTGACGGTGCAAGACAGAGTAAAATCGTGAATTAATGCTCGTTAGCGGATAATTGACAATCATTGTTTTCTTATTTTTCGTTACAGTGACCAGCATCAGTTACTCAGTAATTGAAATAAGATTTATAAATTTCGTAACGCGCAAGAAATACGTGCTATATCCCTTGATTACGCATAGTCGATAACAAATGTTTTCTCCGAAATGTCCTTGTAGTTTGGAAGAAAAATACCAAGCTTCAAGGTCATCATATTTGTGTCGCAACTCTCGTTGCCACCTTTTAATACGTAACTTATATCTTCAATGAAAAAGGGATACCTTAACCTTGGCAATTTCGCCAAAAAGTTTCGAGGCAACGCTATTTCTTGTCTACATGTGTTCTCGTATACTGCACATGTGTTGAATATTTGGGAAGAAGTGATTTAGATTATCGCAGAGCAAATAGAAAATACAAACGTATTATCAGAGACGATGTATAGAATTCTTAGGATTCTATATGCATTCCTATCGAACCATTTCATCGATAATTTAGGATTTGGACCTACCTTAAATGTCAAACTACACGTGTTACTTATCTTTAGTACTATTTCCTGCAGAAGATAAGGACTTTAGATCATTAGATTTGATTCTAATACAAAAGCATATTCTGAGTTACGAAAGAACAATATTATAAAATAGACTCTGCAGACGACGCAGAGATCTATCCGTTGTCCATGGATTAAATGCCGTAAAGAAAGTTATCCTTTCAGTCGCGATAAAATATTCTCACTTCCGAAGAGCACTGAACAATCGCGTGGCAATCATGGACGTCCGCAGGGGGGAGGGTGCAAAAGGGACAGTTCCCCTCTAGTTTTTGAGAAAAAAATCACTTATTTTTCAAAACTGATCTTTATTAAGTTTATACTAAAAAAGGGAATATTTTTAAATATTTGTTTTAAATTTTGAATTAAATTGGCACTATAAAATGGGTTAAAAAGGCAAGAGGGGTATATTTCTCTTTACCATCATCCCAAAGTTGCCCGTCCCCGCCCCTGGAAAAAGTCTCCGGACGCCCCTGGTGGCAATCAACGTATTAACGCATACCACCCGTAGTCAAGGTTCCGTTCGAACGGTCCGAATCATTGGAAGCATCGTAGCGATAACATTCGATTCCTATAACGACATTCGCCCACCATATGGCCGACAATAAAGTCACCGCGACGCTTACTAAAAAAAGAACGAGCGTGTAATAAAGCATAGCTGAAACCAGACTCTACCATAATTCATCGGAGAAACGCCGGTCCCTGGCACTGGTTTGTCTACCGTCGGCGGGATTTTTTCTAGGATACCCTCGGCCCCGCGCGCGCGCCTAAGTGTACGCGGAATACTCGCGAGGAGGCGCACTATATTTATAGCTAGGGATAAATATACACACTGGCGATCGTCCAAATTACCGCACGTACGGGCCCGAGTTCGAGTAACGGCCTAACCCCCGTAATAGCAGCATCGTGTCAGTGCTATTAGTGACGTCTATCGACGTTGCCACCGTCGCGGGCAACGGGAACCGCCGACGAGAAAGAAACGGGGAGAAAGAGGAAAAAGAAAAAGAGGAGAAAGTAACGGGGGAGCGCGCGCGCGCACAGCGAACCGTCGAAAGATGTAAACGATCTACGGGGTGGCTGCTGCGTTATCAATAGAGGAGCGCTTCGAACGAGAGTGCAGTTCCCTGCGCGTGCCGATCGATCGTCGTTCCTCGATCCCACGTCGCTCAACTATCGTTCGCCTATCTTTCGCCTGATATGAGATCGACGGGCCCGGCCTGTTTCCCCGGAATGGAAGGTGCGCCTTCGAACGCCGCATACGGCCGTTTTTAACGACGTTCGGGATAAATTTAATCGTGACCGCTTGCTGCATTTGGGTTAATCATCGATCAAGTAAGTACGCGACGGTAGATACGGAACTGCGTATTTTGAGGACCGTTCTGGGTTCGTCTAGATAGTTTCTCCTACGTTTCGACAGTTTTACGCGTGTCTTTTCTATTTTCGTTTTCGAGAGGGGGCTCTTTTACCGACCGAGTAGCGACTTAACGGATGCGTTTGAAAATCGAACGTTACAGGCGTGACGAGGGTTTCATATACGTAAAGATGCAACTATGAGTTTTAACGCGATATTGGAAACGCGAACTATGGCGCGTTTGTATTTTTGGATGAAGTTTGCGACGATGATTGCGTGAATGATTCTAGCGTGGGTATCAATTTTATTTGGATTTTGGTTAATTTGGTGGAATGATTCCGGCTTGATTGATCGAAGTGAATTTGAATTCAAAGCGGAAACAGGTTTAAGTTGTCATTGTATAATTGACTTTAATGCTTTTTAAAGTTATGAAAGTGGCAATGTTTATTTATTTATTACGATGGGCGAGGAAAGTACAGCAAAACATAAAAATATTAAATAGATGGCTGTAAATATCTGTAATCAGAATTCTTGCGATGTTGAAGTTTTCAAATCTACTCGAATTAGACATTAGAATAATTTCCAATCGCAATATTTTTACAAATATTATATTTCATAGCGCTAATAATAATTTATCAATCATAACTGAACAAATTTTTAAGTTTCTATATGTTCAGATTCAAACGAGTCGTGAACTTGAATCCCGTTGTCCACCACGAGCGCGCGCTCTTTGAATTTAAATATTCGTTTCCCCCGAATACGAATCGCGGCAGAAGAGACTTTCATTCTACATCTTTCATTTACTTTTTCATATCGAATCTCCACCTCTTGCAACACAGTGTGCAAAGAAACTTAAAGAATCACAGTTCACTAACAAATTAAAGCGAAACTTCAATTAATGACGTCAAGGTAAATACAGTGACCAGAGCCGAATTTATTTAGCCCTCGATTAAATGAAAAAATAAAATGACGCCGATTTGATTTTTTTATCATAATACTCGTATAATCTAAACAAGAATTTAATTTCAAAATTAACATTGAGTATCAAAACTAAACAAAACGTTAACGTAAATAAACATTAAACATACAAGTCAATAAAGATGATATAAAAAAATGCTAATTTTTCGAAGAAAATATTTAGAATGAGTGGGCCCCAGCTAAACGGGGCCCTAGGCTTCAGCCTTCTTAGCCTAAGGGTAAATCCAACACTGACACTAACTGCTTTGCATCGAAGTTTCCTTAAACACAGATATAACAAATTATCGTACTGTTTTCGATCTGTAAGAGAGAGGATCGTTTCATATAATTTCTCGTTTATGCCTTGCAAAGTAACCCGCGTTCCACAGAAAAACTCAGCCTGCCCTAACTCCCGACGCTTGTGAAATTTATTCTGACATTAATTCTAGCTTTCGTTTCTAGGTAGATAATCCCACTGCGTCCGTGTTCCTCGAGTAGAGCTTCTTAGCTTTTAGAATCGAGAAGGGCCCGACGGTACATCGGCGCTCCACGTGACACTCTTACAAGATATGCACTACATCGAAAATCGTTCGTCAAGATTTTCAGCCGACAGCCCATTACATTTCCCACGTATCGTTTATGGTGGTACGGAACATTGCAGGATCTTCTCCGTGTATTTTCGTGGTGATCCTCATCGTTCCTCTTCAGTGTGATGACAACTGACGTCGACCAATTGAACACAACCTTCCTTTATAGTTATAATTCCTAATACGTACTTCCATGTGCTCCAGGAGCACAGAGACCCTATTCACTCACTATCTGCTTTGATTATTCTCAATCGATCACTTGGCTTCCCCGTTGACTCGTTTCTTTTCACGAATGCTTATAGATACGCGTTCTCTGTCTCCATGAGAAACTGACCAATTGATTTTGTTCCGATTACAATGGTTTTCCAAGTTGTTCGAGCAGCATCACAGGACTGCAGTCGAAACGACCTCGATTATATATATGTAAATAACACGTGAGATTCTGCGTTTCCTCCCCGGATGGATATAATCATTTGTTTCTCTAACGTGGACCCCTCTGTGACCTCGATGACTCGTAATTTCTTAACTGACACAGTTTCTGGTTAATCCATGTGCTACTCACAGGTGGTTTTTATACGTGACTAGAGAAAACGTTGTATTTGCAGCAGGACGCTGCGGATATGATACGACCAGTCTTGGTGTGTTCATTAATTTGGTTTTCTCTGTTTCGTATATAGAATGCACCACATGTATTCGTCGAAGAAAGGAGACCCCCTCTGCCCCCTTGGTTTCCATCCCCAAGTGCGGTGGCCAACACGCTGCAAACGATGCTTCAGGTACTTTTAGTCTATCTTTAATAGAATATAGAATGGTTTGTACGAGATACTGCGTGTCTAATAAAAAAGGGAGGAAGGAAATGGAGGGTTCTTAGGAAACATTTAAACATCCATGTAATTGCTTTTTAGGGATTACAAAGAACATGGGGGCAAGAAAGACAACTTGAGGGACATCACATCGTCTACGCCTAGTCTCTCCTTCGATCAGTCATCAGGCCGGTGAGGGATTAATTAATTTCCTAGAAGCGTAGAATTGAATAGGGAATCTGAACTGTAGATATCCATGAATGATTCGCTTGGAAGTCATAACACCAGGCACAAAGTACTCTGGATCTCACAAGGCCCGCTATTAAGATTCACTAAAATATTTCTCTTTCTGTAATCGTTGATCACACGATGTTGCAATTACAGCATGTCTTCCTACATATGTTTAGGTATTAATTCAGTGCAAACCCGATAAATTTTAGAGCTTGCTTTGCGAGATATAGCGGGTGGCGATATTAGGAACAGTGGCAATATTAATAGCTATCGAATCCTACGAATTCAGAAGTACTCTAAATTGGATCTTGTTATCTGTATCGACTCCGATGCATTCAAAGTGTTCACATCTCTGTGTATTCCTCATTGTTAGTAACTCGGAAAATGGACGAAGAGTTTGGTCATCCGCAACGAATTTGGCGAAAGATGATTTCAAGGGTAGCTCGGAAATGTCGAATGCAGCAGCTGGCTGGACATCTCTCATGGATCTTTCTGCAATCGACAAAGAAGAAGAACGATTGGAGGGTAATTATACTGCCTATCTAGCATTCCGAAACATCCGAGAAAACTGTAGTTTAATAAGTTTAATAGTCATTATTTCGTAGCAGTTAATTTAAAGTTAATTATAATTATCGGCATTATTATTAAACACGTTTAATGATTCCCAAAACACAAGGCGATTAGCTTCAATTTCGTAATTAAATTTTCGTTTCTCTCCGCTGAAATTCCTTTACATTGAACTCTGACTATTGATTTTGATAACTTAATTTTCATTGCTTTTGCATTAAGAAAATTTAACTCCTTAAATTCAGCAGAAAAATCGTTTTTTATTTTAAGATTTTTTCCCCTTTTGTGAATTAAACAGATACAAAATCATATGGTCTAGGAGAATTTTTTTTGAATTTGTGCTGAGAAGTGAAGTCTTCCCAATCAAAAAATCAAAACGCCTACTTTGGAAGAATTTGCCTCCTGCACAACACATTTAAAATCATACAAATCAAACACTTTACATAAACTTAGGACAATCTAATTTAGTAGATAATACATAAAACATTATAAACTAGTAAAACGATCTGAAAAGCAATTAGAATGGATAAATTAGATTGTTTCTAGATCTCTATGAAGCACGTAGGATTTTCTAACTTTACCTAACAGGTAAAACACACGTGGAACTTCAAATATTTCAACCATATCTTGAAAAATGAAAAAAAATGTTAGATAGGACGTTTTAACTAAGGAGGGCAGTATACAACGCCGAATATCGTGTAGGAATTAATTGTCGTGTATTATATAATTATCTAGATATTTATAGACCATTGGTATCATTTGATCTGTAACGTTTCTGCAGCCAGGAGACCACCGAAATTGCAGATCAGACAGGTGATAGATAACAGCAACGTAAGCGCCTCGAACGACGTAGAGTTCATCATTCAGGTAAACTCAGTGCCTTTAACAATCTCTTCTTCTTTAATTCCACCTCTTTCTCTATCACGATGACTAGATCAAGCAGTTCGATCGTTCTCGTACTTCCACCTGTTAACTTTGCTTATCGAACACAGCACAGATTACCGTATGAAAAATAATGACATAGCTCTCTTTATATCATCTTCAGCTGTCCCGGTATCTATCTTCCAACCGATTCTGTTTGCTTTCGAGCTTTTACACAATAAAAGAACGACGTAATTGTAATCATTGAACCGTGACTCATTTATCCACGAAAACTTGTGTAAATCTTTGTTTAATCTACATTTAGGTGAAGAAGTCGCGGCCTAGCCTCTCGAAAAATGCTGAGCAAAACGAGGGCCGCCTCATGAATAAGGAGGAAGCCACAGAGAAAGTAACAATGCCAGTGTTACAATACCATCTGTGCTTCGTTTTCAATTATTTCTTTTCCGACGATCGGTTCTTTGAATTTTACTGACGTTTTGAATTTTTGTATGCTTGAAAGACTGTGACTGCTACATTCGCTTACACTAACGATCGAACGCATTGCTGGATACATATTGAATGAAGTAAGCAGACGATCATCCGCTCAAGTCACTAGCTCGAAAAACTGTCCAGCACTTTCAGAGCTGCATGGCTATATGAATTCAATATTCAGAAACATATTACTACCTTTAACACGCTATGTTTCTTTGGGTTGAATTCAGTGATTTTGTTATTATTTGAGTAGTACAGTTGAGTAGTACAGACCACTTTGGACCTGAAGAGTTTAACATTATAAATCTCTTGCTGTATGCAAATTTTGTATGACGAGAACAGCTTTAGAAACAATAGTTACTTCCATTTAGTTTACTTAGTTTAGCACGGTGACTAGAGTTCTTTCATTTCGAAGCAGGGTCGAGGAAATAACATTAGAATTTGTGTGAGCAGAGTGAAATGCAGAAATTGAGGGCACAGTTGGTCGAACTACAAGCTCGATGCGAGAAAGCGGAGAAGGAGAAGAGCGAGATCTTGATGAGACGATTGTCAAACATGGACACCATATCCAGCAAAAGCTCGCCGAGCGAGGTGCAGAAGCTACAAAAGAAGAATGAAGGTATTATTAAAAACGAAAGAATTCTAACGTAGGAAGTAGACGAAGGATAGACACCTAACAATTCTGCGAATAGATTCTGTTAACTGTGTTGTGTTAATTATACTCAGCGCTCGCGCAAGAGAAGACCAGTCTGCTGACGAAAGTAAGGGAACTCGAGAAAGAAGTAAACGCGAAGACATTCAGAGGAGAAAGGGACAGGGAGAAAGAGGAGCTCCGTTCGAAATTGAAGGCTGCGGAGAATCTGTGCGAGAACCTGATGGATGAAAATGAAGATATGAAGAAAGAGATCCGACAATTGGAAGAAGAAATCTATGAATTGCAAGACACTTTCAGGTAATTCCACGTTCTTCACCACTAGTGAATATACACTTTTTGTACGTGTAGATATTACAAGTTTTTTTGTCACTCACGCATGTCTACCTCGGCTTCTTTTATATTGTTTGTGTACTTCAACAATGTACAAACATTCTTTTATCGTATCTTAAACTACGAAGATCTCCTAAGCATCTCTATAAAGCAAATAAAGTAAAAACATTGAACCAGGAAACGAAAAAATTCGATTTAAAACGTTGCACAATTTACCTACGGTAATTTACATATTATTCTCCTATTACGAGTAGGATACTGTGAAAGAAAATTGTTAACGCATTCTACTAACCGGTTTGTCTGAATTCAGAATCATTAACCGATCGATAAGAACTTTGATTCTCATAATGGCGAATCATGACTCGCTCTTCTGACTTGTTTCACATTTATTAATAACATATTTACATGTGTTTGCGTTAATGGATGCGTACTGATCGTGTCACAGTGCCGAGTTATACAGTTTCGCAGCATCCCATCGTGTTGCAAAGAAACAATGACAAAGCGCTCTGTGTCAAGAGTATCAATCAGATCGGATCCTCTGCTCCTATCAAAGGAGCAGACACTTTGAAGGGGCTCGAAAACAGTGGGTTTCCACTTACTGCAGTAGCTAAAGCAAAATAAAAAAAGAATCGATGAAACGTAGAATCCCACGAGAGGAATCTTCTCAGAGAAAGGTGAAAACGTTCAGAAATGTAAATCGAATTTTTTTCAAGAGACACTTGAGTACATTCCAAAAAAGACATTATTGAACTATCGTCTTAGCCACGTAGTCTGTGCCCGTGAGGGGGCGACCGCAACGAGCACCGTGACCAACAAATTTTTAGCAAAATGAGCTATCTGAATTGTTGCAGGACGACGATTTGGACGGGAGACGCGTGCGATTCCAACACGGCGGCACTGCTTTTCCGCCGAAGCATGCATCGAACGTGGGGGTTCCGTTGCTTGGGAAACGAGCTCTACGGCCCCCCGAGTCGTTCCGAGAATTTAATTTATTCCAAGTCTAGTAGAAGATCACGATTCCCGTTTCGCAACCGAGGAAGATCTCTGAGGCAGTGCCCGAGTTTCGAGTTTAGAATAGAGAGAGGCGAGAGAGAACGGTAGCAATTTAAAGAGAGAGCAGTATGTGGAACGTTGTACTGTCGTCGAACCCTTTCGATTTTTGGTACCCCTCTTGGGTGCGCCTTCGTGCTTCTTCTCCATCGTGAGGCGCCCGTTTCGAGTGGCATTTCGGCTTTTGTTTGATTGATTGTGTACGTGAGATATTAACAAAGGTAATTATAAAGTAACTTGACTGGTTGCCACCATGCTTCCTTCGTGGAACCGGATAATCTAAGACTTTTTATTAAACCCACACGTTTATGTAGACTGCTATTGTTTGATTCCAAAGAGTAATGCACTAAAATTCTCTGATATTCCTTGTTAAGAGTTAAGAGTTTATCCTGTTCCAATAAGCTTTAACGTCTACAATGGTCCAAGTAAATGCATAATACATGAATATTTCGTATTCTTAAGGGACGAGCAAGCGGACGAGCACGTCCGTCTGCGAAAAAGTTTGGAACAGTCGAATAAAAATTGTCGAATTTTATCGTTCAAGCTGAGGAAGGTGGAGCGAAAGGTGGAGGAATTGGACACTGAGAAAACTACACTAGAGAAGAAGTATGAAGAGGTAAATCGTTGGCGAAGATACGTCGTTGTGTAATTCAGCGGTTGGCGATAAGTGTGCTCGTGTTTCAGGTGAAAAGAGTCGAGGAGACATTAAAGAAGATTAAGAATGAATTCCAAAGTAGGTCTCAGAAGAAGCCGACCGACTTTACGAGTAAAGTGCAGCTGAAGAAAATGGTGGACGAGATGGAGAAAGAAATAGGTTTGCCTATAAATGTACTTTAATCCGTGGCAAATAGATTAATTGTATTTACGTGTATCCTTTAATTTCTCAAGATTCTTTTGAACTTCGATATATCTCGACAAACTGATTGAACTTTTCCATACGAATTTACTAGAAACCATTGAAATGTCGTGTAATTACTGCAGGGGATATGATGGTCGTTTTCGCGAACATCGCCGATGGCAAAGACGTCGACATTCAGGAAATGAAATCCAAGGATCACGCGAAGTACGACAAACTGCTGAAGGAATACGAAATATTGAAAGAGGAGCTCGATACCGTGACTAAGGAATTGTCGATTGAGAAGGAAAAGAAGAAAGCGCAGCCAAACGCGAAGACGGATGACAAGAATACAGATCTACAAAACTGTAATGCGAACATTTAGCGATTCAAGCTCAAGGAGTGATTTGCTAAGTCTTCTGTTAAATGTTTCAGTGAGAAAGAAGCTGGACGAGGCGGTGGCCATGAGGGAGACAGAAATGAAGGCCTGGGACCAAGAAAAAACCGCGCTGTTGGAAGAGAAAGAAAAGTTGAAGTCGAAGCTCCTGTCTCTATCCGCTGAGAAGCTTAAAGTGTACAACGAAGCTGTGCAACTGAAGAAGGACTTAGGTAAACGCATAGTACCTCGTCAAAGCGTGATTAAACTATAGTAGAATCTAGAGAAGCTTTCACTATTTTCGTCGAACGTAGAAACGGCCAAGTCGTCGGAGAAGGATGGCGCAAAAATGGAGAAAACGATAAGCGAGCTGAAGAAGGAACTGTCGCAGGAACAGGAGAGGTATAAGAAGCTGCAGGTTGAGTTGTCAGCGCACACAGAACGGGAATCGAAAATGACGCAGTCGATGACGTCCGTGAGTGTAGCACTCTCTATTGCGATCTCTTTGTGAAATATTGAAGCATTCTTTTCCCATTTCTCAATTGCGACACTTTAAACGTAGTTCGAACAGACGAAAGCCAAGCTGGACGCCGAAGTGAAGCGGTTGAAGAAGGAATTAGAGAATACAAAATCCTCGACTTCTGGAAAATTGAACGACCTGACGACGCAGCTTTCGGAACTGAAGAAAGAGAAAGAGAAGCTGTTGTCTCAGGTGGATCAAGAGAAACAGTCGAAGGAGACTGAAGTGTCCGCGCTGAAGAAGAAGATCGGTTCGTTGGAGAAGACCGGATTGAACACGAAACGGATAAACGAGCTGAGACAGACGTATAATGAGAAGATTTTGAGTAAGTTGCTTCACTGTGGTGATGGGGAGTGCGTCAGAAAGATCTATACAAGGTAACAGCATCGTATATTGCAGACTTGGAAAATGAGTTGAAGGTGGGCCAGCAGGAGTATAACAATCTGAATGATAAGTATACTGAACTGGTAAATTTGAAACATCAGTTAGAATTGGATAATGAAACTCTAAACAGGTAAATAATAGTACTATAAATTAATATTGTAGGGAATTTGAGAAGAATAGAACTGTAAAAGTTGTTATTCTTAGCGCTATTTCATTTATTGGGACTTTGATAACCCAATTATGTTTTTATTTCTGTAAAGACTCTCCTGACTTTCAAAAAATGATAAGAGAACTGTTATTAACACATTATATGCCCCTATTATTGACAGCAAATTACGGGAACAAAACACTGAACTCATCAGCATCCGCAAAGAGCTAGAATCAATGCGACAGTCCATCAAACTGAAAGAGAGCGAGTGGAAGTCGGAGAAAGCTGCCTTAGAAGTGAGCGCGCTTCAATATGCCTACACATAACGCTTTCAAACGATAAGCAACGAAAAACTAATTTTCAGAACCGTGCACGAGAGAACGAGTTGCCAAACAAAGCGATGATAACAGATTTAACCAACGACATCAGTAATTTGAAGAAGGAGAACAATACCTTGGTAACGCGGTTGGAAGACTTAAGAAAGGCGGTAAGGAAATTGAATCTCGATTTTCTTGTTAAGAGGGGGACTTGATTTCAGAATGACAGTGAAAAGAAAACATGGCAGATACAGTAAAATAGCCTGCCAAACCTGAAATTATTTTGTCGAACCGTTTTTGTACAAAAAATTCACAAAGAATTACTTATTTTTCGGCCCAACAAGGCGCAAACCCCTCTTAATTAAATTTAAAATATCAGTTGTTGTCTCTACGTGTGCTTTGCAGAACGATGATCTCTCGGACAAATTGAAAGATTACGAATCAGTGGCGAAGATCCATCAATCTATGACACCGGACATCAAGGCCCTGGAGTCAGAGATACGGAGGTTGAAGAATGCCCTGGAGGCTATGGAGAAGGCAAAGAAGGCGGACCTGGCGCAGTGCAAGATGAGATACGAGCACAGGATCACGGCCATTAACGACGAGATCCAAACCATTCAGAATCAATTGTCCCGGTACAAACGCGAGCGTGACACGTACAAGCACATGTTAGAAGGTGCACAGAAGACTATTGGCGAATTGAAGTCCGCTAGAGGTAGAACACACTCGAACGCGTCTTCTGCGAAGTCGGACGAGGTTCGTTCTTCTATAAGTATGTTTGCGGCTTGCTATGCCAGTCATATAAGGCTGGTACCAATTTCACGAACCTAACAGGGTTGATCTTGAAGCAGATTAAGTTAATAAATACACCGAATATTGTATATGATATATAGAAAGATGTTTCTCTCTTTTGGCGAAGGAGGAGGAAACGTCTGGTACCAGTATAGTGGTCCTTGAAAGGGAGATCACTAACCTGGAAGATGAAGTCTCTGAAGCGAGATTAGAAGCCTCCAGGCTGAAGGCTGAATTGGTGTCCGAGAAATCAGCCAGTCACGTTAAAGTGTCTGAACTTCACTCGCGCATCAACGAGGTACTGTTCGTTAATCCATGCTATTCTGTGGAATTAATTTACTTGTGTACTGTGCCTGTTGCCTGAAAAAGAATTACTACAATTTCATATGTTTCTTCTATTGATAGCTCGAGGAGGAACGAGTACTCACCAGTGGCAGGACAAAGATTCCAGGCTTGAAAGTTCGCATGGAGTTAGCCTGGCAAAAAGAGAGGGAGGAGCATCAGAGGCTGTTGCAAGAAACGGCTACGTTGGCGAGAGACTTGCGGCAAACTTTGTTCGAAGTATACATCAAGCTAGCTGCGTATCGAATTTGCGCGGCAGTCTCGGGACGAGGCAGACCTCGTGCTCGAGGACTCGTCCTCGCTAGGCATGCCTCGCAAATTCGATACACAGCTTGGTAGTTCTTGGTACTAGAATGAAGAGGTGTATGTAGAACTGAACTGATCCAACAATTTTGCAGATCGAGAGAGAACGTGCCAAAGAGCGTCTAGAAAACAAAAGGCGGCAGGACCAATTGAAGAAGGTGTACGACGAAGAGAAGGAAGAGAGCAGGAAGAAGCTGCTGGAGGTAAACAAGGGTGGAAGCCGAGTTTCTTCTGCTTTCAATTTATATCGGAAAATTCCTATAGATTTGTTTCTGTAGCTGCAATGCGACTTGCTCGAACTGAGGGACGCACACGCGAAACTGAGGACCAGCAACGAGAAGATGAGGCGGGAGAAGGAACGACACGAACAGGAGCGGGAAGAGCTCAGAGAGGTGATCACGAGGAGATCCAAGCAGGAGCAGGGAGAGCTTCGAAATATCAATGTGCTGCTGCAACAAGTCAACGACTTGACGAAACTTTTCCCTGAACTGAACGGCATAGCTGAAAATGGAACATCAAATAATTACACGCCGACACCGCCTAGACGATTAAGGGTAAGTAAAATTAGAAGTCAACTACCGCGTCAGATTAACGGATACATTGTTTTTCTTCATCTACAGGGACCAAAATCGAGGGAATCGTCGCCGATGTTGGACACAAAAGGAGATATAAGAGGTACAATCGTCACGATTAAACATTCTCAGTTAAAATTCTTCATGTCGTGCTCGTTTACAGGGTCGAATTCACAGTTAGTCGAAAGAACAGAGAAGTTAGAGTACACCGTTAGGAAACTGATGGACGTGGCAAGGGAGTTGAAGGAGTCCAAGAGAGCTGCGGATGAAGTCAATGCGACACGACTGAAGAAACTTGGAAAAAGGTACTAATTTCTCGTAACGATTTCTTGTTTAGCTTGCATTCTTGCACTAAACAGTTACGTTATGTTTCAGAGCAACGTCTGTGGAGAGCGATCCAGGAAAAGGTTTAACGACGACCCGTTCGAAACCACGCCTGAAGAGGAAGAGTTTGTCTTTGGAGCAGACTTCTGCAAGAAACGAGGATGTACGTACGGGCTAATACAGTTCGAGTAATGTGTCTGAAGTAGCTAATTTATTATCCATGTATTTAATGTTTCAGTCTCAGCGTATTTGGGGCACGGACAGCAACATGTCCAGTTTGCAGTCGCTGGAGGGTTCAGAGATCGATGGGCGTACGCTCAGCTTGCAAAGAGATTCCAGCGTGGACAGGTATATTTAATTGCTATTCGTTTCAATTTCCTTAATCTTCCAATGACAATATAGAATTAGGTACAATCAAGGTTATTTTGTTAATGTCCAGTCGCCTCTCTACTGGTTCCACGAAGAGCGAGATGCTAGAACGAGAGAAGAAGCACGGGAAAGGCTTGATGAAAAAGATCGCGACTAAGTTGACTAAATCAGCCAGCGTGGACGATCCAAATGTTTCCATGGATCATTCTCTTCAGGTAACTAGCAGAAATGTTTGCGTGGTGGAAACGATAAGTCCGATTTTAAAATGAATCTCTCTTGTTGCAGACATCAGGATCTGAGACAAGTATCACCGAGAAGACTGAAAAGAAAAATCTGAAGAAGAAATTAACGGACATGTTCAAAAGAAGCTCTAGAAGTGGCAGGTGCGTACTTCCTCCATTTAAAATACCAGACTCGTTGGAACATAAATAGAAACGTTTGTATTTGTAACAGTAGGGCAAATTATACAGATCATGCTGATACCTTTGGGAATAATAATACTTTTAGGGTGATCTTTCTCGAATATTATAAAAGTCAGTATGCGGTAAATTATATTTCGAATGGTAGATCTACGATGTTTATACATATTTATAAATAGTCAAAAGCGTGAAGATGAAATGCTGCTTCGAGAACGTGCTCACCGATGATACAGAAATCTTTATCGAATTGAATTCAGATTCCTGGCAGTTTGGAAAGAACGATAATATAATCTCTTATTTCTGTTTTCAGCGTAGAGAAGAAGAGCAACTCTACGAATCACAGCAGGCCACCTTCGAGAAACTCTACGACATCTAACAAGTAATCTCATAGCATCGATATGCATTCAGTGCTCCGAGCTAGCATTACCAAATATAATTACTCTTTAAGTGTACAACAGCAACAATTAGCTCTACGATGAAAAGAAGAAGATTGCTCAATTACACGTATCAGAGCATACGCAAAAAGATATATATTCTTGTACATGTCCGATGTGCCTTTACTGACGTTGTAATTACAGATCCGCACGAGCATTTTCGAATACTTCATTAGCTGTAAACATTGCGCCGTACAATGTTGCGAACAATAAGGAACATACAATAAATAACCAGCACGCGTGCTTCCTTTGTCGATGTTCTGCTGACTTCATTCTTTCGTTACAGTTTTCAATTCCCCCAATCACGAGTTACGTCTCTCTTTCCTCGACTTTCGCTTGTGCTTTGAACTTTTGTGCTCTTTGTGCTTGTGCTTCTTCTTCTCCTTCTTCGACTTCTTCACTTTCCCTCGCTCCACCCACACCCCAGAAATCTTAGAGTCCGCTTTGGGCTTTGGCACAACGACACTTTTGAACACAGGCTTCGAAGTCTGAGAGCTCGACGCCTCCGGCGTAGGATTCTCACATTTTATCAGCCTCGAGGGAAGAGCAGGTCCGTACATATCGGGCAGCAACAACGTCTCCACAGGATTCGACTTAGTATCGATGCTTGGAATGGATTCAATTTCTGGTTCAGAAATCGATACTATATTTGCATCTTTCTCTTCGCTTACACTTTCATTCGCTTGCTGCACGCTGCTCTTCGAACCTGTGATTAAATTGTCCAGATCCACCTTCGCGAAAATTCCTCTCGGAGGAGACGTGTTTCTCTTGACATTCATTTCACTCGGAGCTTTGCCTATGAGAACCGACTTCACTACCTCGCTGTCCATACTTTCTTCCGGCTCTGAATCAGATTCTTCGCTACTGCTTAAGAAAATCGCTTTGAAAAGGTCTTTCTTCGCTTCCGACGCACTCTTTGACGCTGCTTTCGACGTGCTGGCAACTTCCTCACCTTCCTTAGGTGTGTCTTCCGACACTGCGGTTGAATCCGCTTCGCTTTCCAAGCCTTGCTTGACGTCAGAGACTTCGGAGGACGATTTCTGCACCTCTTTACCAAAGACTTTCTCGTAAGAAGCCTCAAAATTTCTCATTTTCTCCGTTACAGGTTCCAAGACCTGATTATTAAAAGACGCGTCGGTATTTGGCTCTACCTTCAAATCCACAATGCTAACATCTGTGTCTCTCGATTGAACACCGCCGGTGACTGTTTCCTTGGACACAGTATCAGTCGCTTTTAAGAACCTCGCAGAGTTACTCCAATCAAGGGAATCGAAGATTGAAAACTTTCCAGTCGTCTTCCTTTGCAGTTCAGGCTGAGCACAACCGACCTTTGGTTCTGGAATATTGAATCTCTTACAAAGTATGCTCGCAGGTTTCCACTCTACACGCTCTCTGGTCAACTTCCCGAACATCTTCATCCTTACAGCCTCTTTCATCTCAGCCTCCTGACTGTTCTTCGCGGAGACGGTGCTTGAATCTGTGATTTCAGAAGCGTGTATAAATTTGCTCATAACATTATCATTAGCTGGCTGCCCGAATAGCCTGGCCGCTTGCTCGAATTCAACTCGCTCGTGTTCCCTGTCCCACTCCGTCATCGACAGTGGTTGTAAGCTTTCGAGCTTCTGCTTCTCATCTTTCTTCGACAGATCCAAGTATTGCTCGAAACGCTTCTGCTTATCAGGGTTGGATAAAAATGGTTTGGCCGTGCTTTTTGCGGAACTGTCTTCCTCGGGTTTGCTGGTATCTGTGCTTGCTTGGCGTTCATCGGATGCTGACGCAGAATCCATAAATTCTTCCAACTTCTTCAAGCTTCCTTCGGAATCTTTACTAGATCCAACGGAACTGCCTTTGACGAAACTCTGCGCGTTTAATTTATCCATCCACGATGCAGCTGCTTTAGTCCGTTGACTTTCCAGCTTCTGCCTCTCCTCGGTCTGCTGTTTCCCATGTAAATTTAATGTTTTGGAAATGATAGCGGAAGCGACCGATGGCACTGCATTTGGATGCGTTTCTGATATTGTCTTAGAACTATGCGTATCCTCTAGTATTCTAGCCCTGTCTGCAGCTGTAAGATCCTTGCGTTTTCCGTTTTCTACTACACGCGGAACGATCTCAATCGGCGGGTAAAAGCGACTTTTCCGAACGGCGTGCACTGGTGCGAAATCTTTAGGCAACTCCGGAGGCGGAAAGATCTTTTTATATTCCAGTCTACTTTTCGCTGGCACGAAATCTTCTAGGCAATTATTGCTCGAGTTTCTTGAACCCGTGTCATCGGACCATCTGGACTTTGCCTTTCGCTCCGGGCCTAGTGCGAAGTCGTAACGAGACATGTCGTCTCTCGCGTAAATGTCTTCGTCGTCAGCTTCGAACGCGCCAACTCCGAATGCCTGTCCGTGTATGGAGAGCTTTTTGTTTTTGTCCTGAACGCTAAACGCAGGAGCGTCGAATAAATTCACGTGACCAGAAAGTATAGTCCTTCTGTCTAAACCACTGTATCCTATACCAAAGTAATTGTCTTTCGGGTTACATCTATGAAAGAAGAACATTAATTACCACGACATCGCTACAGTAGTTTAATTTCTTATCGAGATCACATCACGAAGATTTCGAACTTACCTAAATGGTTCGTAATCGTCAGGGGCGAATGTAACATCTCCGTAATCATCTTCAGACTCCTCGGAGCTACTCTCTGAACATACCCTCCCAGGTTTCTGCTGCGAAGCCCTTATTTTTTCATTTCTCCTTTTAATTTTAGCTTTCTCCTTTTTCGTCAGTCTGGATCCCACGCCCTGGCCCGGTCTCCATCCCATTTTCTTTAGTAGCATAATACCGACTGTGTCCCTGAATATTACATCGATTCGTTATTAATGCTAAGAATTTTAAGTACGTAGTAATATTTCATTTTAAAACGAACGGACACCTACTTTATAGGCTTCAAAAGTTCCTTCAATACCGGAGTACCAGGGATAGGGCCGCTGCTTTCACGATTCATTCTCTCTCGCTTCACTCCTCTTTGACCATGATCGTGATAATCACTGGTGGCGCGGATACCGGTCGGCGCGATTCCGAACTGGCTTGTATCCTCCTCGTCCATGAAATCCTCCGGCCGCTGGGTAACACCCTCGGCTTTACTGCTCCTGGACGACTTGAACTGTTGCGGTCTCCACCCATCTCGGGTACCAACGGTATTAAAGTATCCAGCGGAGAAGCCACCTGTGAATGCTCCGTGGAATCTACGCCTGCCTTGCGCATCGTACGCGTATTGGTCTTCGATCGTTACAGGTTTCTTCCTTGGTAGATTCTCTGCAACAGTTTTACATGTACGCAACAAGTTCTACGGTAACATTTTGATTTTGTATCTCGCTTCGAGGCGTTTCCACGTACCTTCGTCTATAGGATCGAGAGGAACTCCGAAGGAAACATAATTCTCGTCGTCGGACTCGGTCATTTTTGAACGATATGCGATACTCAACTAACGGTAAATGAAATCAGCGTAAACAGGACATGGAACATTTCCTAACCGATACAACTGTCAAGAACAATGCATTTGAGGTTATGTAACACGCATGTACACATAGTAGCATTGCATTTCTATGCAGAATTCCAGCGAACTTGTGTCATTCCATTTAAATAAGGTATACTGGCGTTCGAAAGTGCTTAAACTTTGACAAGGCACAGATCGATAGAAGCATTTTAAAAATGCATAAATTTTTATCGAATTTTCTCCTTTCTGCTCGTATCGCCTTCGTTATAGTGAACAATAGTGAATTAATGCCGCGATTGTTGGTGAGAAGTTACTAGACCAAAAATATATACACGGTGTCACGAAAAATGGGATTCAACTATCTTTTATGAAAGAATATTTCAAATATAATTTAAAAGTTTTCGAAGGATCAATATACCTAGTACAATGAAATTGTCTATCTAAAGTACTTCCTCTTTACAATTTCTAAGGCATTTTCAAAGTCGATTTTCTCGAAAATGAAGCGCAATATCAAAAACTTTTATTCCTTTTTCTTGACTTATTTACGTCTTATGAGTAGAAAAGAAAGAGTAAACTTTTTTGATATCGTGCTTTATTTTCGAGAAAATCGACTTTGAAGTTCTTGACGTTGCGTTCAGTCGCGTGTAGGAAAACCTACCTTAATGTCACGAAGCGACTTGAAGCCAATAAACTTGATAATGTGAACGCGACTTTAGTTCACACTTGTACGCAGTGGTGAGCAGTAAAGACACAAATTTTCGATTTTATACACGACACGTGTCTTAAGTGTCGTAAATGTCGCAAATGTCATAAATGTGTCGTAAATATTTTATATCTATATAAATAAAATCTGAAATAAAAATAACTAACTTATAAAACATTTTGCGTATAGATTATGACGTGCCAATTTATTAATAATTATAATTTTCATTAAAAAAATTAAATTAAGTTACACTGAAGACAAATGGGTATTGAAAGGTTACTAAAAGAAATGCATTGGGAACCCAAGAATTTCGATACGCCAACTAGTGATAGAAAATTGAACTACCGAGTGTTGGTCGAAATCGTGTTTTCATAAATAGTGTTCTTGATTTCTCGAGAAATCAGAAATCAGATCATACGTCTTGAGAATTCTCGAGAAATTGAAGGAAATATTACAAAATTGATATTTTTGGAATAATGTTGATAATATTTATCAAAAACACCAGAAAACTTTAACTAATTGTTCATTACTGTCCACTTTGCACAAAACTTGTATAAATGAAAAACAGATATTAAATATAATTGATTATTTATTTAGTGCAAAATTTGTGCAAAGTGAAACATTACTTTTTTGTTGTAAAATAGTTTTTAATTTATTTCTTTCCTTTTTTTTGGGGGGGAGATAAAATTTGTAGCCGTAGAAAAACAGTACATATTTCTCGAGAAATAAGAAATAAGCAATTATAATATTTCCCAAGAAATTCTCGAGAAAGAATTCTCGAAAAGGAACACTAGAGTCTTAATAAACTGCGACCCTGGCGAGACCCTCTGGCCGATCACCCTGGCTAATTTTTGGCAACCAGATGTTCATTTTCAAGACCTATCAAGAATTTAAGAGTTTTAAGCTTCGAATCATGTTCGAAGTGCTTGGAAGTTTTCGTCATATATGTAGATTCGTAGCGCTATTCATTTAGTACACACAGTTCAACTAAAATGTATTTATACAGTATAAATAATACTATGTAATATGTATAAGTATTAACATTCATTTATAGAACGATTAAACATTGAGAATAAAATAGAATTCAATTGGCATAGAAAATCATTTGCAAATCCAAGGCCAAAACTTACTAATTCCTTCATATCTCGAGTTGTATCGATCATAGTTAATAATAATTTATACTGGCCGGTTAGTGCAAATGTTCTTAACATTATTTGTCATAGTAATAGCCACTGGAATGGATATTTTAGCAGAAAATCCATTTTTGCCGAAGAATTCGTTCGATTTCGCAGTTGTAATCAACCATCGACTTTGTTTTGATTGGAGGACATAGTTTCTCGAAGTGTATATACTAAGCTCACGGAGCTCCATGTACTCAGTCGTCGTCGGTCCTACGGGCCGGGAGGACCTCCGGGGACCCTGGAGCTGCCGAGCCACGTGGAGCTGGTGGACCTCCTGGACATCCGGAGACCCTGGAGCTGCCGAGCCACGTGGAGCTGCTGGACCTGCTGGACCTGCTGGACCTGCTGGACCTGCTGGACCTGCTGGACCTTCTGGACCTGCTGGACCTGCTGGACATCCTGGACCTCCTGGACCTCCTGGACCTCCTGCGCCACCTGGACCATTCGGACCTACTGGACAACTTGGACTTCCTGGAGACCTCTTCACGGTTTTAACCCTGGTCATTCCTGCCCCCCCCCCCCCTCGGCCCCCTAGCCTAGGTTAGCTTATTCTTTTGGTGCCGATGAAATTTTCGGGTTCGTTAAAAGCCATTCAAAATGTTAATATTCTGCCAAGGCCAAAACCGATTTCTCTTCCTTCTTAACTGATTTCTTCGATTGTTTTCCATCATCTATCCTATTTTATACATTCCTTCGTGGATTTTGGCATGAGTCGTTCTATTTCGTGTATTTCTTCGATGGGATTGCATGATTTATTTTATTTGATGCATTTCTTCGATAGGTTTACATGATTTATTTCATTTGATACCTCTCCAGATATGGAATCTCCCCAGTAGTGAAAGACATATACAAGAAAATGCAGGGTACATGGCTGCAGCTGCGAAAAGTACATATTTTGCAATGCACATTGCTATATCAAATTATTTCTGGCCTGAACGAATTTCAAGTTAGTTGGGAATCGTTGGAGCGAGACAGAACGTCAACAACCTTTACCAAATTCGTGATCTGCCAGTTGAACTTTACCTGCGGCAGTGATCGGATGTCAGTGAACGCGCGAGCATATTATTTCGTGATATCTCGATTCCTGGATTAATTTCATCGATTACTGGACTATGTGGGAGGTCGCTTAACAAGATTCTACTACAATTCAACCAGTATCTAGAAGACTTCTCGAGCAATACTTTTCTCGAAGAGCTGGGAGTCGTTGGAGCGAGACAGAACGTCAACAACCTCTACCAAATTCGCGATCTGCCAGTTGAACTTTACCTGCGGCAGTGATCGGATGTCTGTGAACGCGTGAGCATATTATTTCGTGATATCTCGATTCCTGGATTAATTGCATCGATTACTGGACCATGTGGGAGGTCGCTTAACAAGATTCCACTACAATTCAACCAGTATCTAGAAGACTTCTCGAGCAATACTTTTCTCGAAGAGCTGGGAGTCGTTGGAGCGAGACAGAACGTCAACAACCTTTACCAAATTCGTGATCTGCCAGTTGAAATTTACCTGCGACAGTGATCGGATGTCAGTGAACGCGCGAGCATATTATTTCGTGATATCTCGATTCCTGGATTAATTGCATCGATTACTGGACCATGTGGGAGGTCGCTTAACAAGATTCCACTACAATTCACCCAGTACCTAGAAGACTTCTTGAGCAATACTTTTCTCGAAGAGCTGGGAGTCGTTGGAGCGAGACATAACATCAACAACCTCTACCGAATTCGTGATCTGCCAGTTGAACTTTACATGCGATAGTGATCGGATCTCAGTGAAATCAAGCTTCCTGTCTGCATGGATAGTAGTGAGACTGTGTTCAACGATCGGTGAGTGGTACATTTTCATTTTTTCAATTTTTCTGCATGCTATTGAACAAATGATTGCTGTAGCAAGCACAGTGACCACGAATACATACTTAGTTCTCGTAAACAGTAACAATAAATTTCAAATTCGAGGTCAGAGTGCTAATATCGTGTTTTAAATATTAGAAATTATTTTTCTTGAATTTTATAATCAAAGCTTGATGCTTTGAATACGAGTTACACTTCTCAAGTTTAATTATATTCGAGTCATTAGATTATCTCAATAAAACGAGAATGGAAAGCATTAATTTCTTATGGATTTTCAACTATATTACTTGCAGCTCTTTCTCATACAAATATTAATAATTGAGAATGACAGTTGATATTGATACTACTTGGTCACTGTGCTCGCTACTTCTACTATTCTCTCTCTTTACAATATTTAAACCAGTCTGGCAATAAGTCATAGTTTATGAACTTTAGCCATAAGACTTTTTCCAAATTTTCAAAAATGCGCAAAGCATTGGTCGAACATAGACCAGAAATATTTCGTAGAAATGGGTCACTTTCGTAGGTACCTCCAAGTGGTGTGCTCGGCTCCTTGGTAACGTTTCCCAAAGCATTGAGACTTTCGAAACGGAATCAAGCTAAAGCCTACGATCTAGTTTAAGGGTCCAGATCAAGCCAAACTCACATTCGGTGAGCTTGGTTCGGTCTGGACATCTATTCAAAAATGCACTTGCGTAAAAGTTGCTACTCCTTTTTCGAATTAGAGTCACCCCTATATACCCCGCGGCGTGTATACACTTATTAACCCTTTGGACTTTAAATTAAAATCTTTTGAAAGAACATAGTAGCCTTTTCTCTCTAAATATTGCAACCAAAGTTCAAAGGGTTAATATATTTTCGCAAGATTTTCAGGAAATCGTGCGTTTTGATTTAAGTAAGAGAATTGTAAAGACCTACGTACGTACAGAGACATAGACGAGAATGGAAAGTGTATATCTCTTTCGCGTCCGCGACATCTATTAAAAAATGCACTTGCGTAATTCGAGCGATAAGCTTTTGTTCCGTCTCGTTCTTTTTACATATAAGAGTGCCAAATGCACTTTTCTAGAAATACAATTCGCCTTCGACCACTGATTTCGATTTCGAGCAAGGTGTTGCTCGACTGTAGAGCGCGACAGACTGTGCTGGTATCACGGCTTTTTACGAGTGTCTAAAGTCGTAGTACTTACCTGAGTCTCCATGTAGAAACGAAATTTCGGTGCGTCGAGGGTGAATGTCGCGTCGCGTCGCGTCGCGTCCCGTCTGACCATTGTTAGTCAAGACCATTGTTAGTCGATGATGCCCGCCAGTTCATGACCATTCTGAGTTCTATATCCTGTCGAATACCGGGCTTCTATACCGGGCTTCCAAGTCGATGCGCTCTGTAGTCTCAGATGGCTCGTTCTCGGCCACGCGTAACATGTAGAAACGAAAATTCGGTGCATCGAGAGTGAATGTCGCGCCTGTCGGCTTTAGACAGAAGACCCTTGTAAGTCGATGATGTGCGCCAGTTCATGACCATTCTGAGTTCTATATCCTGTCGAATACCGGGCTTCTATACCGGGCTTCCAAGTCGATGCGCTCTGTAGTCTCAGATGGCTCGTTCTCGGCCACACGCGACATGTAGAAAAGAAAATTCCGTGCATCGAGAGTGAATGTCGCGTCTGTCGGCTTTAGACAGAAGACCCTTGTAAGTCGATGATGTGCGCCAGTTCATGACCATTCTGAGTTCTATATCCTGTCGAATACCGGGCTTCTATACCGGGCTTCCAAGGCGATGCGCTCTGTAGTCTCAGATGGCTCGTTCTCGGCCACACACGACATGTAGAAACGAAAATCCCGTGCATCGAGAGTGAATGTCGCGTTTAGTCTCATTTGCAATCTCAATCGGGAGATTCTTAGCTTTCGCATATCCCTCGTAAGTTACGCAAGTGCGTTTGTCAATTCTTTTCTATCTCTGCAATGAGATACTTAGAATCTGTTTGTCACTCGAAAGCATCGAGCAAAGCAAAGAGATCGACGAGAAACTCTCGTCTATTTCTCTCACGCGTGTATGTTAATCTTCTAGACATTAAAGTAAAGTCTTTTGAAAGAATTTTAGTAGCCTTTTACCGTATATTGCAATCACAGTCCGAAGGGTTAATATACCGAAGCATAGTCTGTTAAGACTATAAAATTGTAAAGAGTACCTCTCTTTCGCGTTTCATGTACAGTTGCCAAGTAGTTACAGAATTTTATTAGCTTTGTCGCTGTTTCGTTGGCTCCTCATCTCTTATGAGGAGGTCGCCGCTGTTTCCGTTTCTGGAAGCAAGCGACTGAGCATGGAATCTGTATGGGTGGATCAGTTTCATCCCCTGGTGTTCTTGTCGAAAGGGAAAAGTTTCGGGCGTGGGGGGTGTACCTTTTGGTACGCTGCCTGCGTAGGTCACTCGGGCCGATTGCCCAATCTCCGCGTAAGTAGGCTTGAGCCAGGGTACACGCGGCTGGGGGAGCTCGCAGGTTCGCATGTGGTCGGAGCAACAGTGATCGCCTGAGAGATGCCGTGCGCTTTTCCATTTCGACTCCTTCAGGGTGGTAGGAATTGCGCCATTCATTACTCGTTTCATGCTCTAGCTAGGCATGGAATGTGTATGAGTGGATCAGTTTCATCCCTTGTTCTTGTCGAAAGGGAAAGGTTTCGGGCGTAGGGGGTGTACCGTTTGGAAGCTGCCTGCGTAGGTCACTCGGGCCGTGATTGCTAACTACGCACAGTAAGTTCGGCCGGGGTGTTTCCCACCGGTTACACCTGGCGGGTCGCACGCGTCGGAGCAAGTAGGATCGCCTGAGAGATGCCGTGCGCTTTTCCCTTTCGACTCGTTCAGCAGGGTGGTAGGAATTGCGCCATTCAATACTCGTTGCATGCTCACCCGTAGTCTTTCCTTCTTTGTTGATCGACGAGAACCTCTCGTCTATTTCTCTCACGCGTGTATGTTAACCCTTTAGACTTTAAAGTAAAGTCTTTTGAAAGAATTTTAGTAGCCTTTTACCGTACATTGCAATCATTACGCAAGTGGATATTTGCGATAGATTATGCCACTAGGGCTCATTGTAAAGAGTGCGATAGGCTAAATTTAAGGGTAGAGGTAGGCTTGCTTGTCGAGAGTGACACCTTTTGCTTTTGCTTTCTCTTACAATTAGCTTGACCGTGCACCATGCCGTTTCTCATTTAGCATACTTTTAAACACTTGTCATAGTGACTTTTATATTCCCTACTTTCGATTGTCTTTTCTTTCTTTCCGGAAATATGATTCCGAAGACGGAGACGGCGAATCCGTGTCCGTTTGTCAATTCTTTTCTATCTCTGCAATGCGATATTTAGAATCTGTTTGTCACTCGAAAGCATTGCAAGCGTACCTCTAAAATATGCGAAAGAAATTGTAACCGCATGTAACTTAGAAAACTTGGGCAGGCAACACTAGTTTTAAGCGTTCCATCGAAGAATTCGCCGGGGGATTCACCGAGGGATTCGCCGAGGGATTCGCCGAGGGATTCGCCGAAGAGTTCTCTGGTGAATTCTTTAACAGATTCACTCAGAATTTCGTTGGCGGGCTCGGGATTACTAACATTGTAGAGTAGAATTAGAACATTTTTCTGGCATTCCATGCCATTAGCGCCTGACGAGGCTGCTTTTTTCACGTTACAATTCGGAATTATTATGCGCCCAAGGAGGCTGCTGTTCTTCCGTTTTGTGATTAGACATCGTTAAGCGCGCATAGACGCTGCCGTTTCTTTTCTTATTAAAATTGAAAAGTATTAGGCGCCCAAAGGGGCCACTCCTTTTTCCTATGAATGTTAAGAATCATTAAGCGCCCAATGTGGCTGCTCGAAATTTTTCTAAATGTCTGAATTGCGTGGCGCTCCATGTGGCTGCCTGGAATTTAAAGAAAATTTTTTGGAACTTGCTTAAATACAAATTGTCTGTTTCAGTAATTGTGTTTGTGATTGCCCGTAATGCAATCATAGAGTCAGTGTTTTTGCGCAAGTAAAACTAGTTGAGAGCTTCGGTGCTCTAATAGTTTTTTGACCGCGAAAGTAGAGTCATGCACGAGTCCAACTGGAGCTGCTGGGCTGAGGGGTGCTGAGCTGAGGGGAGCTGGTCCGATGGGTGCTGGTTCGATGGGTGCTGGTCCGATGGGTGCTGGTCCGATGGGTGCTGATCCGATGGGTGCTGGTCCGATGGATGCCGGTTCGAGGGGTGCTGGTCACAGAGTTGCTGGTCCCAGGGGTGCTGGTCAGGGGTTCGAGTTTGCAGAGATGCAGTACTCTTGATGACAGCGAACGATAAGTCACTTTATAATTCTTTGAATGTGGGTGCATGCAAGAGAATAAAATGGTTTCTGTAGAAAACGTAGCGTAGCCAGCTCTTTCGATTCTGGCCGTTCTAACACAAATGCGCGACATGCAGGGACCCATTTCACATTGTCGACATTCGTTTTGGGAACACTTACGCAATATTTCGCGAGTATGGCTTAGGGCGTCTAGGCAATAGCCTCGTGACGTGGCTCTTTTCTAAACCATATTCACGAAATATTGCAGAAATATTCCTAAAACGAATGCCAGTTATATGAAATAGGCCACTAACCGCCGCGCATATGTGTTGGAAAGAGCAGAATCAAATGAGCTGACCATACAAGGTACTCGTAGATAGTGACATGCATGTGTCTGCTTTAAAATCAGAAAATTAAATCAGTTGCTCGCGATTTTGACAATTCCGATTAATAATTCATAAAATAACCGAATCGATCGGGTCGAGTAGAGTCACCGCGAAAAATTTGTAATGCGATCGTAGAGTCCCCGCTTTTTTCGCGTCCATGTATTGCAGAGCACCGTGGCTCTTACTTAGAGTAGTATTACCGCGAATTTAGAGTCAAATTTTTGCGTATCTAAGACTTGTTCAGAGCACCGAAGCTCCAGTTGAATTTTCTTCGCGAAAGTAGAGCCAATTTTCTGCGCATATAAAGTTCGTCCAGAGCACCGGTGCTCTAATTGCTTTTTTATCGCGGATGTAGAGTCAAATTTTCGCTTAGCTTCAATTTTCAGCTTAGACTTGCCAAGGAGATTCTAGGCCCTAGAGAGGGCCTAGCTGTGGGCCCTGGAGAAGGCCCAACAAATGGACCCTAGACAGGGCCTAGCGCGTAGGCCCTAGAGAGGGTCCAAATGGGGACCCTAGAGAGGGCCTGCCATAGGCCCTAGAGAGGGCCTAAAACGTGGGCCTTAGAGAGGGCCTGCAGCATAGGCCCTAAAGAGGGCCTACTTGCATGCGATTGTAGGCACGAGTACCTTGTATTCCTGGGTAGTAATCTTTGTGCGTGCATTTTGGAAGGGTAAGCATCCTACTTAATTGCACGCAGTGCATTTTGGTACGATATGCATCCTATAAAATGCAAACAAAAAGACTTTGCCCAACGAGTCCATTCCGGGAGCAAGGAATCTGAAATAATTGAAATGGCGCGTTTAAAATACAAGAGGGCCAAAAGTTGCTACTCCTTTTTCGAATTAGAGCCACCCCTATATACCCCGCGGCGTGTATACACTTATTAACCCTTTGAACTTTAAATTAAAATCTTTTGAAAGAACATAGTAGCCTTTTCTCTCTAAATATTGCAACCAAAGTTCAAAGGGTTAATATATTTTCGCAAGATTTTCAGGAAATCGTGCGTTTAGATTTAAGTAAGAGAATTGTAAAGACCTATGTACGTACAGGGACATAGACGAGAATGGAAAGTGTATATCTCTTTCGCGTCCGCGACATCTATTAAAAAATGCACTTGCGTAATACGAGCGATAAGCTTCTGTTCCGTCTCGTTCTTTTTACATATAAGAGTGCCAAATGCACTTTTCTAGAAATACAATTCGCCTTCGACCACTGATTTCGATTTCGAGCAAGGTGTTGCTCGACTGTAGAGCGCGACAGACTGTGCTGGTATCACGGCTTTTTACGAGTGTCTAAAGTCGTAGTACTTACCTGAGTCTCCATGTAGAAACGAAATTTCGGTGCATCGAGGGTGAATGTCGCGTCGCGTCGCGTCCCGTCTGACCATTGTTAGTCAAGACCATTGTTAGTCGATGATGTCCGCCAGTTCATGACCATTCTGAGTTCTATATCCTGTCGAATACCGGGCTTCTATACCGGGCTTCCAAGTCGATGCGCTCTGTAGTCTCAGATGGCTCGTTCTCGGCCACGCGCGACATGTAGAAACGAAAATTCGGTGCATCGAGAGTGAATGTCGCGCCTGTCGGCTTTAGACAGAAGACCCTTGTAAGTCGATGATGTGCGCCAGTTCATGACCATTCTGAGTTCTATATCCTGTCGAATACCGGGCTTCTATACCGGGCTTCCAAGTCGATGCGCTCTGTAGTCTCAGATGGCTCGTTCTCGGCCACGCACGACATGTAGAAATGAAAATTCCGTGCATCGAGAGTGAATGTCGCGTCTGTCGGCTTTAGACAGAAGACCCTTGTAAGTCGATGATGTGCGCCAGTTCATGACCATTCTGAGTTCTATATCCTGTCGAATACCGGGCTTCTATACCGGGCTTCCAAGTCGATGCGCTCTGTAGTCTCAGATGGCTCGTTCTCGGCCACGCACGACATGTAGAAACGAAAATCCCGTGCATCGAGAGTGAATGTCGCGTTTAGTCTCCTTTGCAATCTCAATCGGGAGATTCTTAGCTTTCGCATATCCCTCGTAAGTTACGCAAGTGCGTTTGTCAATTCTTTTCTATCTCTGCAATGAGATACTTAGAATCTGTTTGTCACTCGAAAGCATCGAGCAAAGCAAAGAGATCGACGAGAACCTCTCTCGTCTATTTCTCTCACGCGTGTATGTTAACCCTTTAGACTTTAAAGTAAAGTCTTTTGAAAGAATTTTAGTAGCCTTTTACCGAATATTGCAATCACAGTCCGAAGGGTTAATATACCGAAGCATAGTCTGTTAAGACTATGAAATTGTAAAATCTCTTTCGCGTCCGCGGATTTTTTTTTAAATTGTAGAGTGAGATTGCCGCTTCCCTCATTGCTTGCAATGCGGGACGCGATGAGTTGATTATAATGGAGGGTGGATGGGATTAGAGTTTTTTTTCGGGATGAACCTTTTGTTGGTTCCTCATCTCCGATTCGATATCTGAACCGAAGGGATCGATGGAGATTTGTTTCCATCCATCTCTTTGGTTTAGTAGGCTAAGGGTTTCATGTACAGGGAGATCGACGGAACTATGATTCCATCTATCTCTCTACGGGTCTCCAAGCGCAGCAACCTCCACGCGGTGAGACCTGGTAATCGGTGAGAACCGAGCCGATAGCTGCGATTGTATAAGAATTTCTTTGAGTTGCAATACTTTGGCGAAATGTGAGAATAAAATATGTAACTTGAAATGCTATTTGATTGTTCCTACCCGACCCAAAAGCACGCGTATAGTGTTAAGATAGAAGAATGTGCGAGTTGGAAATTTTTAGCGAGATACTGGAACTGATGGGTTTTCGACCATTTTTAAAGTCCTCTCTGCTTCAACACCTTATTGAAATATAACAAGTTACAATTCCTTGGCATTCAGGTATTCCACGGTACATCATGAAATCATGTCTTCCACGAATAATGTTGTTGTTTATATAAATTTTTATGTTAAAATAATATGTTTTGCTTTAAATAAAGTCGAATAGGACGGCATGGTTAAAAAGCGTATATGTTCTTGTTTTGTTGTGATCCTTCTTTCTCTGATGTTGCACGGAATACGTTTATAAAACGATTTTTATATCGTTACTCTAACAGAATCATTTGTAAATCGCGGGTTTCGAATGACCTAGTTTTACACGTGTTGTATTCTACTTCCTACCACGCGTAGCGTTACCATCTGCACAGACGAGGTATAGAATAGACCTATCGCCTTATGGGACTTCGTGTCGCCACCCAATCTGTGGTACCGACCCATAATTTGAGGACTGAATTTAACGACCTCTGTTCATGAACAGCGGCCAACTCAAGAACTACTCTGAAATGTGTTGAAATACTTAAATATGCGTGCGTGCTTGTATACGTGTGACTTGTTTAGAGTGAGAGTTTAACATAGAGGGCGGGCTTTCGCTAAGCTATGCTTTGGCTCGGTTTGTTAACGACTCACACCGGATTTCTTTCTGAAAACCTATCTCGGGGATCAGGAGCCTATATGGCGCTGAAATATGGCACTTCTTGAGAGCTTATACAAGCTATAAATTGCAAGATGAAATTGATTGTTAGTATTTTTCGTGAAGTGGAACATTTAATTAATATTTTCACATGTCATACACGGAAAAATATTAAAAATTGACGCTGCTACTGACAGGCCCACAAATTTCTGCACTTCGCGCGTGTCTAAATAGACGGTGCCCATCCTACGACACGTAAAAGTCATTGAAAATAATGAATTTAAACGTTTTTGTAATATTTATATTCATACTCTTTTGGACCCGAGGCCCCTAAATCCCTACGTGTCGTTACAAATTGATTGGCTCTGTCCTTATTAACTACTGAAAATTAACTATTTAAAAATTATAAAAAAACATCTACGATGTAAATACACGAGCGTAGATAGCGCTTACGTTAAGATCTGGGTACACATAACAGTTCCGTGTCAGTCATGGGCGTCCGGAGTGGGGTGCAAAAGGGGCAGTTGTCCCCCCTGACTTTTGAGAAAAAAATTGCCTATTTTTAAAAACTTGTCTCTATTAAGTTTATACTAAAAAAGTGAATAATTCGAAATTTATAATTCTAAAATTCTGAAAGTGAATATACTAAATCCGACAATTTCGGATTTAAATTTTTAATTAAATTGGCAATACAAAATGAGTTCAAAAAAGCAAGCGGGCTACTCGTTTTTTCATTACTATAATTTTCACCACCATCACTTCAAAGTTACCCCACCCCGTAAAGAAAAGTCTACAGACGCCCGTGGTGTCAGTTCACGTAGAATTTAAGTACTCTTTATTACTTTCCTCAATTACTTTACTCCAAGTACTTTCTATTACAGTCATTAAAAATAATCAGAATTATATCATGTTTGGTGTTATTTTTATCAGAAAAACACTAGTAATCCATTAGTGATACGTCTATGATAGAAATTGGCATAGTCATTACTGAATGGCCTATTGCTGACTTTGTCCTTATGCCACTAGTCTAGCGTTTATGACCTCCGAGCCGCGTCGTTCGAAAGCTTTTACCTAAGAACCCATCAGGGTCGTAAAAAAAGGTACGCGTTACCGTTCAACCGATTTCAAGAGAAAGGCCAGAATATTGTGGCCATCCAATTTTAACTTTCTGAATATGAATACAGATCCGACACTGAAGGAAAAAGATGAATGAGTATAATGGTCTTGAAACGCTGCAGATATTACTACATATTTTGCAGTTTTAGAAAAGCATAATATGTAAAATAGAAGAGATCGGCTCGAAAGCCAGCCATTAAGAGGGGACCGAGACGGAAAGAATTATGTATATCATTTATATCAAGACTAGTGAAAAGATTTTACCCTTCTGTCTCCTGTTGAATCAGAATTAGTATCTTATTCATTTAAGTACATATATATGTATTTTCATTGCTACCAAATAGTCTGTGAGCCGATATAATAGTGTTTCGAGCCGATCGCGTCCAAGTTTTGCCGAGCTGATCTGAAATCAAATTGCCCGCTCATGGCAGCTATGCTTGCAGCCCGAAACGACTCTCGGGATCCCGAAAACTTCGGGTTCTCGAGCAATACGAAAGTAACGGAATCCTGCCCGATCTCGACCGAAAGTTTCCGGCCCGTCCCGAGCCCGAAACGTCGGGTACCCGCACACCCCTGGCTGTCAGCGTCCGCTGGACAGCGGTGAGCCCCGAGCTTCGAAAATTTTGGGATGGTCTCTTTCAAATGAACGTAGCAAAGAGCTATTGGGAATTTCCCGGCCCAGGTAAGCGAGCCGCGCGCTCCGCTTTTATGATCGATTTACCACTCACACCCCAGATCATTGTAATGAGGTTTGCAAACAATGTCGACTGGTCTCGTACCCGTTGACCACGGCGCTATACCTCTGTACGGAGAGATTTTTCGCCACCAGCGTGTAAAAGTCACAATACTGGTGCATCGTTCCAAAAAATGGAAAATCATAATTAAAGACGACTTCAAAAAAATATGAAATGCGCTAAAAAGTAAAAAGTAATTTTGTTCCTTATTTAATCTACGACACTTAATTTTTTTATATCGGCGCCTCATCATTTGCACTGTGTAAATGATGAGGCGCCGATATAAAAAAATGAAGTGTCGTAGATTAAATTTTGATTTCAAGTAATTTTTTTTGCCCATCCTGGTAATTTTGAGGTACATATAACTTGCAGCGACAAAGTTTTTCCTTAATATACAAGGAAGATTTTCACCAATTTTCACACTGATTAATAAATAATTGTAGATGATATGACGATATATATAAATCTCTTCGCGCCGCCTTAATGTATGCGGCAACACACCCACACAGCACACGGCGTTCTGAAGGCGCCTGTTTTCGGCCTGTTTTAGGCCTGTTTTAGGCCTGAGCGCCTGACCGTCCGGATTTGTAACAAGGCGCCTTGAATGCGCCTTAAATGCGCCTTTTAGGCGTTGTAAAGGCGTTCGGGAGGCGCTCGGGAGGCGTTCGGGAGGCATTCGGGAGGCATTCGGGAGGCGCTCGGGAGGCGTTCGGGAGGCGCTCGGGAGGCATTCGGGAGGCGCTCGGGAGGCATTCGGGAAGCGCTCGGGAGGCGTTCGGGAGGCATTCGGGAGGCGCTCGGGAGGCATTCGGGAGGCGCTCGGGAGGCGCCGTGTAACTACCCTGGCGCCATCTATACAAAATTTCAGAAGCGTCTATAAGGCCGTCGTCACTGTCGTCAGTCGTGTATCTGCACACCGGGTTTTCCGTTCCTTCTTCTCGTGTCGGATCTTGTCGTAAACGGTTGTATGAAAGTGTGCTCGCGATTCAAGTATTATAAGAAGATTATAATTGTTCGATATTACGTTATACAATAATAGTGTGTTACTTTCTTTATTCTATTAAGTGCTCACGCTTGTTATACAAATAAGAATAAATTGAATGTTGATTGTAATAACCAATCCTAGTATAATTTTTGAACACAGACAGTGACTACCTCGTACGCATAGTAATGGCTACATTGTAGGCATAGTACTGCAGGCTACATCACTGCCACCGTCCGCTTGGAGAGAGAATAGTGGCACGCGACCGCCGCATCGTCCGCGTAGAGAAATTGTTAAATTCGGCGCCATCGTTGAAACGTTAAGTGTCTTTATATGTATATTCTGTATATTCTGTACATTTTGTATACTTTGCATACGTACATGTGTATCACCTAGCTATACTTCTTATGTAAGTGCAGTCTGTATTCATTGCGTGCATAAATAAATATAGTAAATGAAAATGAAATTTTATCCAGTCTGATTTCATTTTAATAACCCTTTGTTTCATTAAATTTAGATTAAAATTAATCAGTATCGATAACCATCTTACATACGCCCTAATGGCAATTTTTAAAGAGCTGCATTTGACCTAATTTATCTATAATTAAGACGCCTGTCAATCCTAATCCAGGCCCGTTCCAGGCGCCGTTAACACGCCTGTTCCAGGCGCCTTTAAAAAGCCTGTTCCAGGCGCCTTTTAGGCGCCCATTTCAGGCGCCTTTGAAACGCCTGGCAGTCCTAATTCAGGCGCTTTAAAGGCGCCTTTAAGGCGTCCCGTTTTGTAACATCAGGCGCTCCGAAGGCGCATATTGGACGCTGGTGAGGCGCTCGCGGCGCCTCTAAGGCGCCTCGAGCGCCTGGGACCATGCGCCTGAAAAGCGCCTTTAAGGCGCCTGTGTGCTGTGTGGGCATGATATATGGGTGGGGTTCAGCAACAGGTGCTCTTAAAATACATTAAAGTTCTGTTTTTACAAATTACGTTATTGTAAGGGAATGAAATTTGTTTTGCGTTAAATAAACCGGAATAGGACAGCAAGGTTAAGAGACGAATGTGATATCGTTTTATTTTCTTCCTCCGTTCTCTTCCGTTGAACGGAATATGTTCATAAGACGATTATTAAATTGTTACTCTAACAGAAACATTTGTAAATCGCGGGCTTTGACTCTCAAAACATAACCTAGTTTTACTTATGCTTAATTTTAGTTCCTACCACGCGTAGCGTTACAATCTGTTTTGAGACTTCACCGGTAACGTTGCATGCGACCTTAAAATGGTATGGGGGGTCCTAGGACCCCTCAGACCTGCGACACAAAAATACATTGGGTGATTGGTCTATTCTATACCTCGTCTGTGGTAAAGACCACGGTAGTTACCATCTATGACGCGAGGTTCTGTGGCACACCTCGTTTCTAGAAGTAACACTTTGAATTGCTTTCGAGTGCTTTGAACAGCTTTGAATCTGCCCTGGTTACACGTGAGGTTTACATAACCTCATTTCTTATTTGTATACATGTAACAGTTAAGAAAATGGGATTTCAAAAAAAGAATTTGAAAAGGAAGCAGAAGAACGTAAAAGTTGAAGATAATACTAAGAAATTAGAAAATGATTCAGCAAAGTCTAAAGACGAAGAAGACTCGGTAAGATTTTTCATCCTTTCATATTGCATTCTAACCTACGAATATATGCCTTATAAAAATCAGTTAATATGAATTCTAAAATGTAACATTGTTTTCATTGTCAAATAGTTTTGTATCGAATAATAATTGATTAAATTAGAGATACTTACCATGTTGAATAAACAATTTGATTGAAAAATTATCTCGATCATTATAATGAAATTCTTTAGGATTCGGGTAACGAAGATTTGTTGCTGGGTGAAGTGAACAATAATGATGAAAGCACAGACGAAGAAATAGATGAAAATGATGATATACCTGAGTCAGATACCGAGAAAGATCCGATTGTATTTGAATCTGGCGACGAAGAAAATGAATTAGAATTTGAAACGGATTCTGATGATCTGGGTTTAGACGACGATTATTCCGAAAGTGATTCTGCGAATAATTCTGACGAACAAAATGAAGCAGAGGAAAATTCTGACGAACAAAATGAAGCAGAGGAAAATTTCGAACAGGAAAGCGAAGATTCCGCTACTGGCTCAAACTCTAAACACAGTAAACCTAAGACAAAAGTAAAAGAATCTTCCATATCCGAAGCAAAAAGTTCAAATGCATCCGTTACGTCCAAAACTAATAAGGCAAAAATATATACCCGTAAAAAGAATGAATCTTCTAAAAATAAAGCTGATAAACTAGGTGAAGCGCCCTCTTCTAAAGTTTTGCAGAAAAATAAACTACAGAATAAGAAAAATTTAGAGCTGGGCAAGTCGTATAAAAACGCAGATGGCAAATTAATACAAGATTCCTTGGAAAAGTCTAAAAAAATTGTGTCCAAGAAAAGTACTGCGCAAAATACACGCGGTAAAAGTACAGATAATAATGTGCTGTTAGCAGATCAGAAATTAGATGAATATGAATACGATAGTTCAGACGAGGAGGATATTCGTAATACAACTGGAAACATACCAATGAAGTGGTATGATGAATACGATCATATTGGTTACGATTGGGATGGCAAAAAGATTATAAAGCCTCAGAAAGGCGACCAATTGGATAATTTCTTAAAGAGAATGGAAGATCCTAACTTTTGGAGAACCATAAAGGATCCTCAAACTGGACAAGATGTTATATTAAGCGAAGCTGACATAGATTTGATTACGAGGATACAAAAACAAAAAATTCCCGACGTAACTTTCGATGAATATGCCGTAAGTCCTTTTACCGTGAATCCTGTTTAAAACATTTTACTTTCTACGTAAAATTATTGCTTTGCAATAACTGGTTTATATTTTCATCTTGTGCTTGTTTTTTATTATAGCCGTGGATAGAATGGTTTACTTCGGAGGTGATGAAAACTCCAGTACGCAAATTTCCCGAACACAAGCGTTCATTTTTACCATCCAAGCCAGAAGCTAAGAGAGTATCGAAATTCGTTCACGCGCTTAAAATGGGATGGATGAAGACTACCGCTGAAATGGAGAAGGAAAGGGAAGAGAAAAAGAATGCGCCACAGTTTTATTTGTTATGGCAGTCGGACGATCAAGCCGAAGAAATGCGTAGAATTCACAAACATATCCAAGCGCCGAAAAGACATTTACCTGGACACCCGGAAAGTTATAATCCTCCGCCGGAATATTTGTTCGACAAGAAGGAACTAAAGGAGTGGAATAAATTGCAGCCAACACCGTGGAAGCGAAAATTACATTTTATTCCACAGAAATATAATTCACTGCGCGAAGTTCCTGCCTATCCGAAGTACATTAAAGAAAGATTTCAGAGGTGTCTGGATTTGTATTTATGTCCAAGAGCATTAAAAATGAGACTAACGATAGAACCAGAAACCTTGGTGCCGCAATTACCTAGTCCGAAAGATCTGCAACCATTCCCCACAACAATGTCTATGGTATTCAAGGGCCATGGGGATATGGTTAGAAGTATCACCGCAGAACCAACGGGACAATATATCGCTTCTGGCGGAGACGATATGGACCTGAAAAGTAAAGTTTTATTAATATTACGAACAACAAAGCGTATGTTATATTTTATTACGTAACGTTATTGTCTACTCTACAGTATGGGAGATAGCAACCGGCAGGTGTGTAAAGACAGTGCCATGTGGAGGAATAATCAGATCTGTTGCATGGTGTCCGAATCAGTCTCTGTCACTTGTAGCAGTAGCAGCTGATAAGAAAGTTCTTTTAATAAATCCTGGTGTCGGGGATCGCTTGATTACCAGCAAAACAGATCAATTATTGGAAATAATACCGCAAAGTGATGTCATAGGTATGGTTCAATGCATAACTACTTATATTAATAGCGATCTATATACATTAATAATCGAAGGAATTATACACGTATTTTTATTGTACCAGTAAGCGACAGGGTGAAAACTGCTGTTCAATGGGAACAAGCAGAAGGTGAACATTGGTCTCAGGGCATTAGGATAATTTTAAATCACTTCAAACTAGTAAAACAAACAACGTGGCATGGTAAAGGCGATTACTTTGCCACCGTCATGTCGGATGGTCAGAACAGATCTGTGTTAATAAATCAGTTGTCTAAACGAAGATCTCAACTACCTTTCACTAGATCGAAAGGTTTAATACAGTGTGTTCTATTCCATCCTATCAGGCCCTATTTATTTGTAGCGGTAAGTTTGCAAGCGAATACGATTTAAAGCGTCAAGTGGCGATTTAATCATTAAGGTAAAATAATTGCAGACCCAACGGAATGTTCGAATATATGATTTAGTGAAGCAAGAGATGTTTAAAAAGTTACTGTCCAACTCACAGTGGATATCAACGATTGCAATACATCCGGGTAAATAGACTTGTGTATCACCTGTATCGCGTGCTTATATTTAATGTTTCCTTCTATAGAATTATGGTATTTTAGGGGGCGATAACGTTTTGGTCGGCACTTATGACCGTAAAATGCTTTGGTTTGATCTTGACTTGAGTACGAAGCCTTACCAAACGCTACGCTTGCATGGAACTGGCGTGCGAGGTGTTGCGTTTCACAAGCGCTACCCTCTTTTCGCATCTGGTGCTGACGACAGAGGTCTGATTGTCTCTCATGGAATGGTGTACAAGTAAGATTACGTTCTCTACTGTCATTTCATAAACAAGTAATTAGACGTTATTCGTTACGTGTGATTCTATTCCGATATACATTTTCAGCGATTTACTGCAAAATCCATTGATCGTGCCGCTCAAGAGATTGTGCAATCACGAATCCTACAATGATTTTGGTATATTGGATGTGATGTTTCATCCCATTCAACCGTGGGTTTTCTCAGCCGGAGCGGATTCGACTATACGAATGTACACTTGAATTATTGATCGAGAACAATCTCGAGTTACAATCTTCTCGTTTTCTGCATTTCTCCTTCGCAATAAAATGTAAACGAAATTGTAGAAACTTGGATGAGAATTTTTTTACGAATGAGTAAAGGTCGAGAACTGCTTACATACATTCTTTTTACGTCTTTTATTTTTACGCAAAAGTTCACAACGTAGCGAGCATTGCAATTGTTTACAAAAGATTAAACGTATAGGAACTTCTGAATCGCAAGAAAAACTATGCGATACTCGGTATAATAACGACGAAAAGACCGTAGAAGATTCTACAATAAATATTGGACAATGAAAATAATATGAAACATATCTGGTTGTAATACAGCCCAGCCTGATCTGCGTGGTTAAACATCCGATAAATCTTTTGAAGATGTATACAATTCTTGAAGCGCTTATGAAAAGTTTAAGACTAGTTTCTATATATCGTGGTAGAAGTACATATTTCATACGTAAAACTGTTAATAAACAGCAGACTGGAGTGTGGAAAGACGTACAGACGCTGCATAATACTTTAATGAACTAAGATGAACTTGGATACAAAAACGAGTTTCAATGTATATTGTACATGAAATAATGGTAGGTATGTGCATCAACTGCAAATGACAAAAGAATTAAACAACACTTTTGAAAATACTTTTCTTTTAATTTGATGGTAATAGAAATACCCAATGGACAATTTCGGGGAATGATAGTTTCGTATGATACGAAGCAGTCTGTAGCTATGTAAATTAAATTGTTCGTAATTTTCAGCATCATCAATAAAGCTAGAAGTACAGAGATCTAAAATATATAAACAAATATGCACACATTACAGTTAAAACATAAACTGCAGTAAATGTATGGATATTAGCTCTGTGACTGATATCAGTGTTTTCGTGCTTACAATTAGACGATACCTCAGAAGAACGAAAAAGTATTTAGGTACCCACACCCTGCATATTTGCTTCAGAAACCGATACTTTTGACTTCTGAGGTTGTTAATTATTAACTAAGATTGCTTAATTCTTCCTCCAGTCGCCAAATATATGAAAATGTCTACTTCGGATGTTATTTTTATAGTTCTATTGGCAGTTAAGAAATTAATGTTGCATATATTTATATTTAAGATTTCTTGAAACGATATATTTAGCGTGTTATATCATGAAGAATCATAGTAATTAGACGATCGAATTGCTAGTGCTACCGGTTCACAGAATCTTTAGTTTTTAACATATTTCACTGACCATAAATGATATATTTACATGTTTGCTGTAAATAAATAATGCTGAGCACAGTTTACTTTAATTTAAATTTAACTGCACACGCGCGCACATTCGCATATACACAACATTAGGATTAAGATGGTGGCGATGAATGACCCAAACACTGCCATTCAGGTTCCCCGCACTCGCAAATACGACCAGCGTGTCTAACTTGGAAAACTGTGACTACACCCCTGTTATCATCGAATCTGCAGGTAATATGTAAATCGTGAATTAAGAAAGTATAAAATTGACTACCCCATCTTTGTCGGAGATATACCGATCTAGGATCCTCGCGGAGTACGTTTTCGATCGCTACCTTTTGGTCGTTAATTTTGGTTCCTAAAATCTCGTTTAACTGGATCAGAGCCCGATCGTTGAATATCACGCACAGAGGTGTTTGTGGTCTTGATATCCAATCTGGGATTCTTACTTCCGAAGAGGTATTGATCTCCGCCTCTCTGTTCTCAGCGTTTCGAAAGTCGGAAGAAATCAGTAGATTTGTACCTACGCTGTCCGACAAACTACTACTTGACGTAGTCCTTGCTACTTCGACATTTGGTAATGCTTGGGAAGGAATAAGCGTTTGTGATTCGAAACCTTCCTCTCCGTCAGGAGCCTCCCGTATTCCCATTCTCACAGGTGAATTATCAATCCTCGAATTCAAAGAACGTCTGTGAATTAAATCTAAATCGGTACCACACACGGTACTTGGTCCGTCTGCTCCATCCAAAAGTCGGGAGCGAGAAGCATGTGTTTCGACATAATTAGATCCCATGCCTCTCGACACGTACACCGATTCGATATTGCTACGACTGGTTATATTGGTGTTTTGTAATCTACTGCTTATATCTGCTAAGCTTTCTGGTTGTTGATCCAAATTAGACGAAAGCGCATTATGTCCGGTGGATATGTTCGAGCTCGATCTCGAATCGAAAGAAACATCGGAGGATGCGTGCGATGCTCTATGTATCCCAGTTACATCTACGTTATGTGGTAATGTGCTATTATTGTACAAATTAATATCCGTCAATTCGGAAATATGTCTGATAGTGTAACTGTCGAAGTTCGAATTCCTTTGGAATTCTTCCGCTTGCAATCTTAATGCAATTTCTTCGTCTCTAGAGATATCTGTATCCTGACTCGTTTCGTTGGTACCTTTTCTATAATAAGAATCCGACTGTACCACGCTTCTTATTTTATCTCCAAGATTAACATTAGAATTGAAGCTAACGCACGTTTGATTTCTGCTTAAATGGGAGCTCTCTTCTATGCATTCGAATGTACCATCCAAGTTAGATTCCTGCGATCTGTTACTTAATTTTTCGAAGCACACAGGACTGTCGTATTGCGGTATATAGGGTTTAATGTCTAATACGGGCGACTGATCCACCATGTCCACGCCTTCGAAATAAATCGTGTGATTCTCTATTCTCTTAATCTTTACTAGACTTAAGCCAATGGGGCATGGACGATGAGGAGATCGCGTAGAAAATACGCCTGTTTTAGTGCCGTTTAACCTCGGTGGAGCGACTTTAGCACGAACATGCGTCGAATCGTTCCTATGGAAGTAAAATAAAACCCTGACAAAAGAGAAATGATTTTAGTTAGTTCGATAGCAACGAATGAAACCGCGCTTGTAACGATTGGAAATATATTTAATATTTATATTTATTTCATCGTCTCACCACATGTGCGAAAAATCTTGCAGTCCTTCGAGCGCATGATCGGGATTAGTGTATATAGAGTTATATAGCAACAGCTTTCCTGGTACCTTCCCACAAATCCCTGTCTGTCTAGGAGTACCGCGTTTACTAGGAAACCACGTGGATATTACTCCGATAGGTTTTAACTTTATAGCATCGTCGTCCGTGCTAGTACCAGGCTTCACACCATCCGGAGGTATAACTTTTCCTTCGGGCATAGGCGCTCCATTTCTATATGATTCTAAAAGACTCTTTATAGCGTCCACATCTTTTTCATGTATATATCGCAGGGTTTTTATTTGTTGCCTGTAAAAGTTAAATAAATAGTAAGAATGCGGTATTTAACATATACATACACATACACATACACATATATAACAGTTATCAGCAGAACTTTGGAATACTATTACGATAAAATTCAACGAGTATTAAACACATGACGATTAATATTTTTGGCTTACAGTAGTTACTTTCACCGATATACAATACGAAGTGTTTACATATCGGAGGATGTGCGAACGTGTGCACACATGCAAGCTAATGCAAGCGCGCGTTCGCGCACACTGCGGGTATGCAAGACTGCATGGAAAACAAGCGGATTCGAATGAAACTTGTTGATATCTTTTCCAATAATAATCTCACGGATCTATAGAAAGCAGCGTGCAATGAGAGAATTCGTATAGTACCTCAAGTTATTAATTTCTTTTCTGGCTGTATTTAACTGACCGAGTAAATATTTCACGTTAAAGTCAGAATTTTGACAAGCCGAATCCATAACTACTAACTGCTCTCCCGAGCGAAATTGCCGATTTGCCGGTTGTGTGATTGTGTCGTGTCGGCAGTCGGATAGAATAAAATGGGATACACCTACCCTACCCCATGGATTAAATAAATGCGACAAGAACGACACTGGCTTTTAGATCCTGAAGCATTTGATCGCTTAAAAGAAACGGATGTAGAGGCGACAGCGTCGCCTTAGTTCCATTTTCGTTACAAGGGTCTCTCTGCCTTGCTCATCTGTGTTGCTCACAGGCAAAGAGGAGATATAAGAGGCGTCACTCCGGGCGGAACCTTTGAAGTCCTTACTTGACCTTGGCATTTAAATTGGTTGTCTATTCGAGCGGGATATTCAAATCGGCTAAATGTACCTCACCGCAATTGGCTTATTATTGCCGAAGTTTACTGATCATTGCCGAAGTTTACCGATCATTGCCGACTGGGCATTTAAATTGGTTGTTTAGTGATTTCCCCAGATTATTTCTGTCCTTGTCGAGTGACGCCTCTTATTATAACTACTCTTTGACAGAAACTATCAGTGTGTATAAACCTTAAAGTATTTGTCGCACTCAGTGTGTACAAACCTTAAAGAATTCAGTTTCACCAAAGGTGACGCGTCACGCGCGTATATTTTAAAAATTCAAGAACCACCGATAGCCAGCTCATTGATAAAGGAACGCCAAGTTTGTGAATAGCTGAAGTAAACGAAATGGCTCAATTTTTTAGCGGAGACATGGAAAAAGTTGGCGAAAACGTCAATAATCAAGCGGATCGGATTAATTATTTGATAAAACAAGTAATGATCTCATTGAAAATTGATCCTCTAATTATCTAATTACAACTTCGTATTTAAAAAGCTTACAGGGTTAACGGAAGCGATAAGTAAGAACAAAAATGATCAATATTTCTGGCAGTCGCAATCTTCTGGTTTATCGGCGAGTATTTGGGTCCATGAAATTAAATACAACGAGTTAGAAAAAGTAGAATCACAAATGAGAAATGATGTTTCCACTGCAACGAAAGTAATAGACTTCAAACAACAGGAGTTGAGAGATTTAAGAATGAAGAGGGCGGAGTATTTCTCCAAGCAATGGTCTTTTCATTATTTTAATGAATTTCTTCGAATTACATCCTTAGCTTTATAATAGAACCTTTGTTACTTGAGAACGGCATAATTATAACGGATGTCAAAGGTCAAATTCGTACATTGATTATCGGAAAATTCATTAATTTTTCTAGCGATAACTTCCGAGCCAGGTGTACCAACTATACTGATAATATCCTGCGCGCCCGCGAGACATACGTAAGTTTGTTTGACTAAGTTTATTGGCAAATCGTTTAAATAACGAGAAGTAACCCACGATTTTCTTGTAGTTGACTGACAATTTATTGAAGGATATTGAACAATACCACGAAGAGTACAAACACGTAAAACGCACATTGCCAACATTAAGGGAGAAATTAGAAAATCTGAAAACGCAGTGTGGTTTGAACAGTTTGAATTCCGCGGACGTAGAAGAAATATTAGAAGTAGATATGGCATTAAATGATATAACGTGAGTATAGTAAAGTAGGAATAATAACGGTCGGACTGGTGCGCACTGAGTGTGAATTTTAGCCAATCGGAAGCGAGAAAGTTCGCACTCGGTGCGACCGTCCGGCTACGCTATAACAAATTTGTATCTATTAACGAGCACATGACTATTTGTCTTCTTCAAATACGCACACAGGAAAGTAAACGGCAATAAAATGCAAGAAATTCAGTTGGCACGTGATACATTAAAAAGACTCGAAAAAGAGATAAAACAGAAAACAACAAGGCTGAATGAATTTCGAAAATAATCTGTACCGCCATGTAAGACTTAGTGTTAAGGAAACACGATAATCCGTACAATACAATATGTTATTTTCGATTACTTCATTTGAATAAGATAATTCAGTTTTTATATGTATGCAGTACCTATGTACTTGGGTATCATACTGTTTCCAGCACATAATCTCTTTTAAGTTAAATTTACATTTAGACTAATACTTTATTAGCAACTGGACCAACTTGTTGGAAATTTAATAAAGCAATTTTTACTAAACCTTTTGAACTTTCGTCGATCGATTCTGTCTTATAGAAATTAGAAATTAGAATGTATTGATCAGCTCGATAAGCATGGTGAAAACTTTCCCGCGTAAACCACCTTGGGAAGCGCCGAGCGCCAACCGCCAACCGGCGACGGTTGTTGGTTAGAAAATTGAATTTGTCGGGAGCCGGTTGCCTTGTTTCAAGGTTTTTTGGGGAGGATTTAATATTTTTTCGAGCTGAGGGATTACGGTGGTTTTAAGTTAAGCCGATATGGAGCTCACGGACGACAATTTGCTCACCCTTAGCGAATACTTGAAGCATACACTCAGCCCAGACGTAAATGTCAGACGACCAGGTGAACATAACCTCTGTTACGATGAAAATCTTATATCAAGCAACAAAGTCGTCGAGTTCTCGTACATGACCACAAATCATAAGTTTCCTCGTTCGCGAGAAGAATACAATAAATCCCACGGTTTTCTTTCATCTGTACCTATATCAGGAACTTACAATTTAAGTAAATCAAGTGCCTCGGAAAAATTCCACTTCCGTATATCAACAAGTATATCGAATACTCGAGATACTCGAGTCAGGAGAATATTTTTTAATTACAATTTTTTGTAACTGCAGCTTTCGAATTTGCTGTTACTCTTCTTTATCGATGTGCAATAATTCGGAAAATTATTAATAGGGGGGAATAGAAGCTAATATAATAAATAAACTTCTATCTTCCGTAGAGGAGCCTTTCCTATTATTACCTTTTAAAACATTTATCTTATAAATCTAATTTGTTCTTTTGTCCTTTAGCTGAAAAGTTTTTAGAATCTGTTGAAGTAAATCAAAACTATCCGCTACTTCTTCTGCACCTGGTGGACAAGTCTGAAATTAATATAACTATTAGAATCGCTGGTGCCGTGGCATTTAAGAATTATGTGAAACGAAATTGGAAAGTGGTAATATTTCTTATTTCAATATCCTAACTGGAATTTCCATTGAAACGTGACATAAACAAACCATATGCTTTACACCCAGGAAGAAGATTCCGTGGATCGTATACATGCGCAAGACAGAGACTCCATAAAGAAATTGATCGTCAATTTAATGTTGCACTCTCCTGACTCCATCCAGAAACAATTATCCGATGCTGTCTCGATTATCGGAAAGTACGACTTCCCAAATAAATGGCCAGAGCTTATAGACCAAATGGTTGAGAAATTTAATACAGGGGATTTTCATGTCATCAATGGAGTTTTACATACGGCGCATTCTTTGTTCAAGCGATACAGATACGAATTTAAAAGCCAGAGCCTATGGACGGAAATAAAATTTGTACTAGACCAATTTGCTAAGCCTTTAACAGATCTATTCGTTGTACGTATTTTGTTATTTAATTTTTCCACAGATCCGCAGGATAGATGTTCCTTTAAATGTGCGATATGTTTTAGGCAACAATGAATTTAACAGAAGTACACGCGCAAAATGTAGAAGCGCTGAAAGTCATATACAGTTCCTTGGTAATTCTTTCGAAAGTCTTTTACTCCCTCAATTTCCAGGTGGGTAAGCGATAGGTTAACAGTAAGCAATATTAATTACATCTCCGACGTACGCAAACTGTATCCACTTTGCTTATAGGATTTACCAGAATTCTTTGAAGACAACATGGCCACTTGGATGAAGAATTTTCACACTTTATTGAATGCCAATGTTCTCTCCTTACAATCAACAGTACTGTAAATTTATTATTAGGCTTTCTGTTATATTTATATCCCTATGTTACAATGTTTGACGTATGCACAGGATGAAGAAGAGACAGGAGTAATCGAACAATTAAAGTCACAAGTCTGTGATAATATTGGCCTTTACGCTCAGAAATATGACGAAGAATTTCAACCGTACTTGCCTGAGTTTGTGACCGCCGTGTGGAATTTGCTTACGTCTACCGGTCAACAACCAAAATACGATACTGTACGTGCTTTCGGTATAAACATGTGTTTATCGAAGCTGTTCTAACGAACTTTTTATTTTTCTATTTTTACAGTTAGTTTCAAACGCTTTACAATTCTTAGCGACGGTGGCAGACCGTACGCAGTACAGGCACCTGTTCGAAGATCCAACTACTTTGAGTAATATTTGCGAGAAGGTTATAATACCCAATATGGAATTCAGAGGTAAATTTAAAAAAGAATATTATATTATAGAGCATACACTGTGTGTTCTATTTATTAACTTTATGTTTATATTAATTTAATATTTAATAGAATCGGATAATGAGTTATTCGAAGATAATCCTGAGGAATACATTAGGAGAGATATCGAAGGAAGCGACGTTGACACAAGAAGGCGTGCGGCCTGCGATTTGGTGAAAGTACTTTCCAAGTCGTTCGAAGTGAAAATAATGGAAATTTTTGGTGCTTACATACAGGTACCGATCTCTATTGTACGCCTAGAATATACGAATAAAATGTCTGTATATATATATACGACGTATCCTTGTCTCAAAGGTGATGTTGCAAAATTACGCTGACAAACCGGCTGAAAATTGGCGAAGTAAGGATGCTGCGATCTATCTAGTCACCAGCAGCGCGAGCAGAGCTCAAACACAGAAGCATGGTGTTACGCAAAGCAGTAAACTGGTTTCATTGCCTCAGTTCGCGATGCAGCACATTCAACCTGAATTGGTCAAACCGAATGGTACAGAAAATCGTTACTACGCTTACTAACATGAAATTGCTTTTCTGGACATTCAATTTCACATGATGTGTGTGTTTTAGTGAACAAGTTTCCAGTACTTAAAGCTGATGCAATTAAATTTATAATGACCTTCAGATCAGTATTACCAAAGGAAATGGTACTTGGAAGTATACCGGAATTGATTAGGCACCTGAGTGCTACGAACATGGTGGTTCACACATACGCTGCTTGCGCTATTGAAAAAATATTCGCTATGAAAGGACCTGATAATCAGGCTTTGTAAGAAAATTTTACTGGTATCGTGGTTACGCTGTTGCCGTGTATTCCTCTTCTTTTCAGTTATAAGATTCGATTTGCAGGGTAAAAGGAAATGGTTTACAACCACTGGCAATGGATCTACTGAAAAATCTATTCGCGTGTTTAAACATGCCTGGCTCGGAGGAGAACGAATACGTAATGAAAGCTATCATGAGGAGTTTCGGTATTTTACAGGAGGTCGTTGTACCATTCTTGGCAGATCTTTTACCAAAACTCACGGAGAAGCTCGCCCTCGTGTCCAGAAATCCGAGTCGTCCTAATTTCAATCACTATCTCTTTGAAATCTTTGCTTTGTCGATTAAGTAAGCAACGTACCACGAGTATAGCAAAACTCCAAGAAAGAAGCAAATTTATCGGTGTATTAAAATTTAACCGTTTTCCAGGATCGTTTGTAAAACAAATCCTGTGGCAGTGTCATCGTTCGAGGAGGCATTGTTTCCTATTTTCCAAGGAATCTTACAGCAAGATGTTCTAGGTAAGACGTTTTGCGCGACACTGGACTTGATCGTGACTTTTAATCATTAAATCGTTTCAGAATTTATACCGTATGTTTTTCAAATCCTTGCACTGCTCTTGGAATTACGAACGACACAGAACGTGCCGGAAGCGTACTTGGCCTTATTCCCTTGTCTCTTGTCGTCTGTGCTATTCGAACGTCAAGCTAATATTCACCCGTTAAATCGATTACTGAGGGCTTTTATTAGTCACAGTGCACACCACATTGTCGCACAAGAAAAATTGAGCAGTCTGCTAGGAGTTTTTCAGAAACTAATTGCCTCGAAGGCAAATGATCACGAAGGTTTCTTGTTACTGCAGAGTATCATTGAACACTTTGCACCGTAAGTCTTTTTAAAATTCTATAGGTCGTCCGTAGGTGCGTTTTGAAACACTTCGTATAAAATGGATAGCTTCTCTCCTTTAATGTAAGTATTTCCGCAACAACACCGTAATGTTTCTAGAAACGTGTTGGAGCCATTCATGAAACAAATTTTCGTACTGCTGTTTCAACGACTATCATCGTCGAAAACGACAAAATTCGTGAAGGGTCTTATTGTATTTTTTGCCTACTACATCATCAGATACAGTTCGACTGGTTTGGTCGCGATCATAGACCAAATACAACCACAGTGAGTTGCTTTTTTACTTTTATTATTAAAAAATTTCAATTATAATTAATAAAAATAGTTATACAGTATAGTAATCTATTCCCAGTATCACCCATAAAGGGATTAAGAATACAATACTTGAATTTTTGGTAATTTTACTACATTCACACATTTTATCAGCGGTTTCTCGACTTTACTTCTCAAGCTTTCATTCATTGTTCTCTTGACCGGTTTCCAACTGGTGAGGAAATTTTGTTACCAATTTTTATTTTCATTTAGACAGTACAATTTTCACTTCTCTTGGCACAAAACCTTTCTAGTTTTTTTCAGTAAATATATTAATACAAATGATACGAATAGAATGTTATTTCTAAAGAATACAAGTGGTATTGTATCCTCGCGTAAAGAGACGTTGAAATGAACCAGCATCACCAGTTAAGGGTAGGGTTAAATTCACTGCACATCCAAATACTATTTAAATTCTTACGCTCTGCTCCACATAGTCTACACGGTACATGCTTAAAGCAATTGCATAATAATGTTTGGTTGTTTTTGCAGAATGTTTGGTATGGTCGTGGAACGCGTGTTCATAGCAGACATGCAGAAGGTGTCAGGTGACATAGAACGAAAAATAACCGCCGTAGGGATATCGAATTTATTAATCGATTGTCCAGCGATGCTTGAAAGCCCATACAACGTATATTACCCGCGTCTGTTGGTCACGTTACTAGAATTCTTCGAGCTCCCCCAAGATCAGAGCGTGTTGCCCGAAGATGGCATGTTCCCAGAAATCGAAGACTCGCCTGGATATCAAGTGGGATACAGTCAGCTCGCCTGCGCGAAAAATCCTCCAAAAGATCCACTCGAAGGTACAGTTGCGTGTCCAGAATGTGGAAAAAGTAACGGTCACAATTTTCATAGACACTTTTCCTTTTTCCTTTATTTCTAGATATTCCCTTTGTCTAAAGCATAATAGATCAAAATGAAACTACATATTGCAAACGAACCGTTACTTGTAAAATCAATTTTTAAAATTCCGACCAATTTCTATACGCAGAATGCATCGAAGAATTAATTTATGTAAAAAAATTGAAGAATTAATTATGTAAAAAAAACAGTCTAAAATGATTTGCTTTCGAACGTAGTACTTTCTAAATTTTTTATTCTCTTATCAAGTCGAATATATTAGAAGTCAAGAAATTTTAAGACTTGAATTTATATGTGGAAGTCAGGACAGTTTACTTTTTCGCAGCCTGCATATTTCGTTATTTGTTTTATCCGATCGAAATCTATTCTATTTCACATTTTTGTTAAATAGCTATTGGCGATGTGCGCTTGCATTTGGCGCAAGGGCTGGGAAGATTGTCGCCGGAGCAGTTACCTAATCTTCTTGGCCAGATTCCGGAACCCAGCGCGAAGAATCTGAGAAACTATCTCCAGACGGTTGGCATCACCGTTGCATAATACAAGCGAGACGTCCGGGATAGACTGAAGATTCACCTGATCGCTCGGAGAATAAACAACATTGAACTAAATAAACTGTAACATGAGAAATGAGAATCGAAGGAAACACTTTTCGCTCTCGTAATATTTATATTACGATTGTCGCGCTTGCCTATTCTGTAACTTTGGATATTTCAACGAATATTTATCGTTTCTTTTTTCTTTTTAAGCGATACTGTTGCGAGTCTGTGACTCCGCGTCAACTGTTGTAAAAGTGTGATGGACACGAAGAATCATTGAAGTAACCTGCGTGGTCATTTGTATGTGAAACATTCCCGAGGAATTACTTAAACCGATTTGTTTGTACGATAAAGGAGATTGACACACGCGCCTCTTTAACTTAGCTGATTTATGCCTTTCTTTCCTAATTTTAATTTAATAAATGCGTGAACGCCCGATGACCTGACACCATCGTGTTGTCTAATGGCCTGTGAGTAAATTAACTTGTTGAACACTTTTTAAGCCTAGATGTACGACTTTTAAACCTACTCTATTTGTAACGATTGTTGAACAAAAGTTTTAATCGCATTTTATATTCCAAATCACCTTTCTCTCTTTATGCCACTTCCCTCTTGTTCTTGAAGTTCTTTTTTAAAAATTTAATTGTTTATGAAGCAACTGAAACCATTTCGGTACAAGTAGAAATGCATAGAAATTTTTAGACATTTTTTAATACATTAATACTTGGCTAAATATTGATTTTTTTTGCGGGGGAAAATGCATTTATGCATACCCCGACGGTTACGCCTGGGTGATGTGAGATTCTCCACCAGCAAGCGGATTACTCACTAAAAACCCCCTCCGGTGCACCCCCTTTCATTGTGTCTTAAGATGTAGGGGATACATACTTCTAAGTTATACATCCTGCTATAACAGGGGACTCCCTCTTGTGGGGAAAAACCTGGGGAATTTATCTAGACGAGCCCAAATACCGACGCGGTCTCAAAGTACCTTAAATATCCAATAGGTGGCGCCAATACGAAATGCGCACGACGCCATTTTGAAATTTTGAAAATCCAACCCCGCGTCTGTGACGTCAAACCCCTCATCCATGAACTCAACTTGCGCGCGATATGCCATTTTGAAAATTTTGAAATCCCTCTCCCCTGTGACGTCACTCCCCTCACCAACGAACTCGGTACCCCCGTCCCCGCTTCACCCATCTCGCGTAAGAGTGCGGTACCCCCCGCCCCGCCTCATCCCTCACCGACTATATCCATAATTGGCATTGCCTACTTATAGTCCGGGAGCCAGTGAACATTTTTAGTGTCCCATCGCGACGAGGTTTTTCGACGTTTAATATGAAGTATGAAGAGGATATAATTACTTTACAATTTTATTATAGTATAACAATAAAAAATTTATTAATAAACTATGGTACAATACTTCCACAATCTGAACTCTCGCAATCGGAATTGTCTACTTCTGTTTCACCGTCTTCAGTGGCAGAATAGTTTTCTGAATTCTGGGGCATTTCACTCCTCAAACCATTAGCATCTGCAAGATCTTCCTGGTCAGTTTCAATCAAGGCTTCAGTGACGAAAGTTGACAGTTGGTCACCTGCAAACCAAACAAATTGATATTTGCTGTCAACTTCTTCCCAGCCGTGATCGATTGGAGACAAATCAGTTGGAAATTTTGAATGGGCGTTTTTCCAAATACTCGTAATATAGGAAGTCCTTAAAATCTGTTGTTGAAATTCAGATTTACATGGCGGGATAGTCGACGCATCGATGTTTGCAGTTTTTATTTTAAATATTTCGCTGGTATTTTGAGAAGTGTACGTTTTTGAAAACATGGCAAACCTTGCTTCAATTACGGAGTTTATTTTTTTCAAATATAAGCGACTTCTTCGGAAATCATCAAAAAAAGTGGTAAGTCATGTTTTGTTTTCAATATAGAAATGAAATAGTTTAGCAAAACGCGCGGTGCCGACCACTGTAGTAGTCAACGGCGGCGCGCGATCCACTGCCGCTCAGCGTAACAGAATCGTTTAAGGCGCGCAACTACCACTGTCGACACCCCGCGTTTTGCCAAACTACTTCGCTTCTGCATTGAAAACAAAACATGACTTACCACTTTTGTTGATGATTTCCGAAGGAAAAATGTCTGCTGCATCGCGTGGAATGGTCAGATTTTGTCCTAGGCCCTTAGTTTTGGAAATAAATTAAAAGATATCTTCAGAAATGGGTGTCATTTTCACTTTGATCGTTGTTTAAACATATTTAAATGTTCATAATGCAATAATAACTTATACCGTTGTATTCGGGAGGGTTCATAGAATAATTTGATGCGAAGAGCAACCGAATAACTAATACCGTTTCCATACAAAAGATGTTCAAATTTGAAAATTTGCAGTTTTTTTCAAAGTCGAATTTTTCAAAAACTGAGGGTGATGGCGACATACAGTTTGCGGATTCGTGTCCAGGGCAAAAAACTCTACCAGAATCACCTAGATTTGTAGTAGATATTGTTAATGTTCAAAAGACATAGAATGTTCCTGAGATTGTTATAACAATTCAAATCGCGGCATTGTACCAAACATGTCAAACAATTGAATAACATTCCACAGCGTGGCAATTAATTAAACCGAATTGTGCGTCATCAGACGAATACTATTCATGAATATGAAACTATTTGCCGGTCCAAATAGGGAGCATGTGCAATTTACAATTTTAATTTATGTACAGTACACCGTAAATTGTAAATTACCGACCTTCCTTGACACGATGCTTTAATGTACTTTTTGCTGTTCCTTGAATAAAATTTCTCGTATTTCCGGAATAAAAGAAAAACTGAAACGGCACTGAAGTATCGTCGATGATAGTGCAAAACCGGGTATGAGCACTTTGTAAATACCGCGGATCTGCAAAAGTAGCAAAATTGAGATTTCACGCCCGCAGTTGCCATGCGCTGTTTCGCTTTTTTTTTTTAAGTCACACCACTGGGCATTGATGTTAGTATTTATTAAAAGGAGTGCTAAAACTGTCCCAAAGAAGTTCCGTCAAGGAAATCTCTTAAAATGGCTAAAATATTAAGTTTATTCTTCCTCCTGCAAAATCGGTAAAATGCAGAACTACTCATACGCGGTTTTGCACTATCATCAACATAGTATAAAACGTTGACACTGATTTGACACAAAGATTTCGTTCAAACAAATCACTATGTAATTGAATAATTATTCAATAAATTATTATGAATAAATTATTCATAAAAATTAGGGGTCGATTCGAACCTAATGTTTAAATTCTCGAAACTCGAATCCAAAACTTTGCGAGGCTTCGAAACTCTCGAATATCTTGCTTTGAGAACTGAAGTCAACAGATATTTTGCAGAAATATGTATAGAAACAAAAATTTAACAATACACAAATTCTCTTGTATATTAATCCTCTGTTCATTGATTTTATACTTTATCTTATCTGGCTTTCGAAAGTTTCCAATGACAAAAAAAATTCTTGGGTTTCACGGTTCCGACGCTTCGAAAAATCGATCCCTATTAAAAATACTTATTATTTATCCTATATAATAAATTGCTGCGTCACGTAGGTGAATAATTATTCCACTAATGAATGAAAATAAAGTACCTACCTACCGTTCCGACTGTATGAAAAAAGTGAAAGTGCAACGCTCATTTAGAAAACAATTCGCCTGCTCCGATTAAATCGGGCCGATAACGACATATCGTTTAAAAATCTAACTGGAAGCCCGCCGTATGGTGCCACCTCCTAGCGTATGCGCGTAACGTAATTGATGGAATTGGAAATGTTTCGTAGTCGTCGAGTAGCCAGTGAGCCGCCGCTGCGCGACCTGTGTTGTCGCAGAGGTTTCCCGTTACACTCGTCAACCATCTAAGAGAATATCAATTAGGCCGAGTGCCTAAAGTGCTGTATACGATTCTAAATCCTACCATACAACGATTTCAAACAAAAACATGTGTCTCAGTGCAAATTAATCACATTTTTTTCTTTTCAACAAACATGTTTGGCGATTCGCGGTGAGTCACTGGCTGGATTATACTTTTTTTCCTATAGTTCCTCCACTACACATTGTTTCCCTCACTCGCGAAAGTGTACCCTAAACGATATTACCTATATACAAGAGGAGCCGAAAATTATGACGCGACCGGACGAGGGCCATCCCCCGTTTGAAAACGGTTCATCGGGTTGAAATAATTTCATATAAAGTACCGCAAGAAAGTACGCGATTGTATTTAAAAAGCAGCATGTGTCAGTAAGTGATCAGGTTTGCATAATTTAAATGGAAAAGAAATGAAAGTCCTATGAAGAATACACTTTTACTTTGCGAATCATTCGAGTCAGACAATTTCGATATAAAAGAGAAATTATTTTATCATTCCATCGCGACTTTCAATCGTTCAGCATATAAAATATCTGCAAAACAAAGTAATTAAACATTTATCGCGTTGCCAGAAAGTTTTTTCAACTCGCGACCATGATCAATCGCGAAATTATGTTTCATTGAAATTACCCGTGATGAGTCGCGTAATCAAACGTTGATAATCTTATCGTTTCTTATCAGTACCAAAGATCGATTATACTTACATACATATTGCCGCTTAAGGCGCATATCTTGCGCTGATTCCGCGGAGAAGAGAATCCAAGATAAGATTCTCTAAATAGTATACAATTGAAAGAGCGAAACCTCTCTCACATTTTCGCATACTTGGAACGTGCCTACATTAACGTCGGTTATAATTTCTAAAACTTTCCGCTTCGTGTTAGCCCCATAATGAAAGATTAAACACACGTGTAGTGTGAAACAGGATGGGGATTTGATAACGAACCGCGAACTGACGTTACCTTATCCTGTTGCGGGAGAAGGGATAGCCAAACCCTTGATGAATCGCTACGCGTTCATGGAAACAGTAGACGGAAAACAAAAAATAAACACTTGAAAATAGTACAACAATTGTTTAAGTTACTCGAAAAAATGTATTATAATAATAATATTCTGTAGAATATTTCGCTGTAATGCGCGTTTTTTATAAACAATTAATACAATATATGAGGCAGTCAGAGCAATAAGAAAAATATAAAATAAAATAGTTGCTCTGACTGCCCCATATATAGGTACCTAGAATTTGAAACTGTTTACAATGAAGTATGTTGGGTAGGTGCGAATAACGGTTGCTTCGTAAAGGGAAAGTCCTGGGTTCAATTCCTCCTCTCGCCACAAACAAATTTTTTTCCGAACCTGGACCTGATAAAGACGTCTTTAAGACATCTGAGAAAAGACATCTTAAAGATGTCTGTAAGACGTCTTAAAAACATCTTTAAGACGTCTGAGAAAAGACATCTTAAAGATGTCTGTAAGACGTCTTAAAAACATCTTTAAGACGTCTTGATTCGTAACATAAGACGTGCAGAAAACCTGTATAAGACGTGAAAACAACGTTTGCAGACGTCTTTAAGATGCCTATGTATTGTCTGGGATTATTGTAGGTTAGAATCTTCTCCTCCACAAATATAGACACTTGTAATAACAAGTTTTAAGAAACTACTCTTTAACGAATTTTCGTTATATAAGTATTACTGGAAAACAAATTGAGTTGATTTACTGTCTAATGTTGGTGTCCTTGCTCGCCAGAGATTTACCTTTTATAGATGCGCAACGACCATGGCGCGTACCGTTCGCGCATTTATGTATCGACCCTGATCGATAAATATCACGTTCCCTTAATATTGACATCAATAGATGAGTTAGAAACATATTTTCTACTTTCCCTTCGTGATACAGTAGTCATTTAAAATTAATAGCGCGTGGAATTAACCAGAATGACACGAAGTAGTGGAAAGTATCCGCTAATAAGTTTTTAATTACAGGAAACTTAACCTACTCAGTTTTCGAAACGATAAACAGGGATAGAATGCGGAAGGAAGGGCGTGGTTAGAATTATTAGATGCGACGTGTGTCGAAGGCACACCCTCAATCTGCCTACGCATACTGCCCACCTTCTCTTATAATTCACGAATCATCAACCTGCGTTTTTCATTGTGTATCGCAAGAAACGTAATTTTGCAAAAATAAAAACATGGAGTAGTGGAATAATCGAAGAAATAATTAAAATATAACTATGTAATTGATACTTGAACGCTTTCTTCCGTTGGTACTGCGAATTTAATGTTCCCAATAAGAAAATAAATTCTTGTAGATGACAATAAGTCCATGTTTATTTATTCTTTTTTGTAAATAAATAATAATAGAGGCTAACCAGTAGTGATGTAATTAAATATCAATGATTCGAGTCACTTCGTATCGCAAGCATTCATTGAGAAATGAGAGATTGCTGAAAAATAGTTTGCCAACGTAATTGACAGGAAAGTGTGATGATCTCAACTTCGCGGGGTCGAGCGGTTCCATAAATTAGGAAACATAATTCCGTCGTTTTAATTAAACAATTGCTCACCGTGGCGCGTCTCCGTGTATAGTGACTATAGCTAGTGAATCACACGGGAAACATTTTTCTGCAGTTGCCAATGTTGTCATACATCAACCGCACTGATGCGAATGATGATTCAAATTATTTATTATCTAATACTTCGTTATTTCAAAGGAATCCTTAGTTTTTACAGAATTACTTCCAATAACGTTGCCCGTGCATCTGTTCTGTTTCAGGTGATAGTGTTTAGTGAAATTTACAATTAATAAAAATTACCGCGAACCTAATATACATGATCACAGTGCCTGTTTGGTAGCGTTGCGCCGGAAGTACCGTCTCAAGTCTGGCAGGCCTTTTACGCATTTGCTACGTGCGGAGAAAGTATTGACCAGCTTGCCTCCTTTAGGCCTAGGCGTTGCCTTACACACTTTTCATTTCCTACACTTCGATTTATCGTAATAAGATTATTTTGCTTTTACAGACGCTGCAATCTTAAGATATTTTAATACATGCGTATGTAAATAAAGTGTCATTTGCTTGTGAAAAAATGAACTTTTTGCTTCAAAGTGTCGTCATTTTATTTTTCAACCGAACGAAAAAAATTCCCACATCGGATGATAGATAATTTAGTTTTCTTTAACATTCCATTGGCCAAATTTCGTTTCAGAAACATAGCTACCAGAAATTAGAAACACCGTTTGGCCGTGCAAGTAGGAAACGGATTTATGAATTTGATTGAAAAAAAAAATTATTACCCTTCGATACGTACACTATTAACTATACTAAGCAATAAATTGATTTACTTGCGTTGTTTGGTTGAAATAAATTCCCGAAAACACCCTTACATTTCGGACCGTTACAATGATCTCCCCCCTTAAGCCAAGTGCGCGCGCACCCGACAAATGTTCAAATTCAATTATCTCGGAAACGAAGTGTCATACAAAAAAATTTATTCTACATTTTCAACTTATCTTTGCACGTAGAATAACCTCCAGTCCGATTGTACCACCCGCCCTGACCCACCCTGTATATTCTGTAAAATTATATTTTACACTTCTCAATGTAATATTCAGATATAAATATAAAATAAATCAAGCCTTGAATGTTATCAAAGTATGAAAGCATTCAAAGACCAATTTACTCTCACGATGAAATATTGAATCGAGAAATGTAAAATATAATTTGATATATAGAATGAAATAAAGAAAAAAAACGTATAAAAGAAACAGCTCTCGAAACCAAGTTTCCCCCATTGTAATTCATCACACTCTTAAAAACGTCCACATTATGTCTATTTTTTACTTGAACGAATGTTTGCAAACAAAACAGAATCAGCACTTAAGTCTCGAGAAGTTCAGGAGTTTCGAGAGTACCGAAGCCTTACAAACTTTCGGATTCAAGTTTCGAGAAATTAAAAGATAGCTTATTCGAACCCACCCCGAATTTCGTTTATAAAAATGGCCAAACGTTGGCACTTGATATTTTAAAATTTGTTTATACTCCTCCACAAATTGCACATCGTGACTTTTTGTCACAATATTAGGGGGGGGGGGGGGGGGGGGTCAACTGTGGTCAATACCTTCTCTGTCACGTCAGCGCGAAAATACGTCATTGCCAAGCAACAGATAAAATCCTTTGAATGTGCATACGCCTCAATGCAAGTCAAAGAAATAATGCATACATATCGTCCAGTTTCGTGTTTGTGATGCTTCTGGGCTTTAATTACGATTGTTCTACCAGAACCTCCGTGTCTCAGATCAATGTACCCATATCAATGAGCGCCGTTGATAGGAAACTATCGCAACGCTATCAATTTCTTTCGTTTTTCTATAGCCGAATAATGTAGCGGATAATGGAGTTGGCCGGATGAGAAAGAGATAACTAGCACCGTTGACTGTTGATAACGAAACGCCATCAAATTGAGCGGGAAGTTGAAAGCTGTCTGAATTGGACTCGTGGGTATTGGACTCTTATCACCTTGCGTGATGTGTAATAACAATCAGGGTAAATATAAAAAGAGATACCGTAGTTACGAACCATCAGAAATGTATAGCGTAAGGAAAATATAGGCAGTAGTTGACAAGGTTGACAAGGTAACGTTTCGTCGATTAAAAGGAAGAACTGTTTTATTTTGTTGTGTTTGCAAAATAAATTATATTAATGACTCAAGGTATATGTACACATAAGATCTATTAACACGCCCAAGATATTTACACATATACGCAACCATTTAGGCACTCTTACAATCCCATGAATAGCAGGCATTTAACTTTATTAATTTGAATGGCGACAATGATTAATTATATACGGATATATCAGATTAACTATATACCATCTGCTTTAAGTTCGTCTATTGATAAAAATATATCAATTACGAAATTTAGTTACTAAGTAAAAATATTTTCTCATGTTTCCTATAATTAAATATAACTTATAGAAACAATATAAAGTTTGAAATTCTCTCGATGCGATATGCGCCTTTAAACAAAATGTATCGTATAAAAATATATGATTCGAGCCAGTTTAAAAAGAATTAATTACTATAATTGTTTTGAAATTTGTCCAAACTAATAATTGTATCCATTATCCAGAGAAGGAGTTTATTAGGTTTAAATAATTCTGTGATTCAAATTTGTGTGAAAAAAAAAGTACAGTTTAAGCGAATGAAACGAAATTGCATTTTCATTCTTCAGAAAAGAAGAAGACGGCCTCCCGGCACCGGCCAATTAAAATTACAACGATTGGCGATGGTACTGTTGGCAAAACGTGTATGCTCATTACCTACACAACGAATGAATTCCCCTCGGAATATGTGCCCACAGTGTAAGTATTAGTCGAGGAACATCACAAGATTTACCTTTGAAGTGCAACATTCACAATCAATGTAAACTGAACTTGTTCTTAGGTTTCAGACTGCAATTTTCTGAGACCAGTCAACTTTGTATGTCCCAGTTAGGACTTTCAGAACTTGCGTTTCTAAAACATTTGAAAGCAAAATATTTCAATAAGTAAAGAAACAATAAAAGTATACCTTAAACGAAATTTAAAGTGTTATTTTGTTATTAGATATCCTTATATCTGTTCGATATGATTGTAATTGAAAATGATATTCTGCGATGTGTTTGCTTTAGTTTCGATAACTATGCAGGGACCATATTCGTAGATGGACAAGAGTACGACATGACTTTGTGGGATACAGCTGGTCAAGAAGATTACGAGCGGATCAGGCCATTATCCTACCCAAATGTGAGCGCCGTTCATTTAATTAATTGTTCGTCGGCTGTTACTCTGTTCGATATTTGATATTCGTCGAAGAGTTTGAGTTTCAGGGTACATGAATTTACGATTAAATTTTATTTTCAGACTGATTGCTTCTTGGTCTGCTTTTCAGTGAATTCTCATAGTTCTTATGAGAACGTTGCAAAGAAATGGCACCCAGAAATTAAACATCACTGTCCTAACACGCCTATTGTTCTCATTGGCAAGTATTTCTGTTATTAAGTTGTATAAGGAAAATGGTTTCAACTTTCTATCGCTTTCTGCTGATTTTACCGATAGGTACGAAGGGGGATCTTAGAAATGCAGAAAACGTGGATACGATTACGCTCAGAGACTGTAAAAAGATGAAAAAGAAAATGAAAGCTTATAAGTACGTCGAGTGTTCTGCTCTACAACGTGAAAATTTGGAGGATGTTTTTGTCGAGGCTATTCGAGCTGTGCTAAAGAAACCGTCCAGTAAACTATGCTGTACATTTTGAGAATTAGAAGTTAATATATAAATATTAATTATAAAATTAACTAATAAGAGGCTCTGATGTATAATAATTTTAATATCTAGGAAAAATATATCATTCCAAAGGCTACGAACTTGTCGGTATCTTTTTTTCAAAACAAGAAGCGAACAGTACATATCGACACTTTTAACATAATTCAGTTAAATTGTAAATGTCCCCATTGTTTTTGATAGAAAAAAATAAACGAGTGACCTGAAACTTTTGAAAAGTGTAATTCTTTTTTTAACTTATCCCGCAATATCATTATATGTATTACTCTAAATACCATACTATTTGTCGGTGCATACAATTACATAACTGAGTATTGTTGTTAATTTTCTTATACATACAAGATAGGATATTGGAAATCAGTCATAATCTCAGAGTTTCAGCGTCCAAAACCTCCGTCCGAAAGAGGCGTCACTTTTTGCTGTATTATTTTTCCATATCCGCCTCTTCCGCTGTCAAAGTCTGATCTATATTCGTCTCTCACCTGCAAAAATGGAATTTCAATTTCTCGTATCGATAATAATCTAACTCGTATCTAATCGTAAGAAATTTTACGTACTTGTCCTCCAGTTTTCCCTCTTCCATACTGCCTTCCTTCGATAAAACCAGCGTCCCAATCTGTCCTAATTATTCTGTCGTCCAAACGCATCCCATTAATATATCGCATGCAGTTTTCTGAATCGCCTCTCTGGTAATATTCAACGAAACAGAAACCGCAGGGAGTCTTTTTATATTTATCTAAGCCCATTATAATTCTTCTAATGTCGCCGCATTTTGAAAACAATTCGTATATTTGTTCCTCTGTTGTGTAAAAGGACAGATTTCCAACGTATAAAGTCGTAGAGTTCCTTAGCAGCCTATCTTGTTCGGCCCTTGAACCCTGAGAGAAACATAAGCGCCGATAATTGCCAAAGAAATTTGATAGTGCGAGACCGCGAGAAACGAAAAGAACTAATTCGTGAAATTCTTGACGAAGAAGGACGAATCTATAGCCTACACGGCTGGCTTTTAGTTATAAATATATACCAAACGATTTTGAGATTATATTGCAGGACTAACCTTAAAATGTTGGTCACGATACGAACTTAAATCAACGGAAGGTGAACCCGATGCAGTCACTTTTCCTGCTGCCATAATAACCACTCTTTCAAAAATTTATGACGTCTTTTATAATAATTTTATCACGTTCGAAAGTAAAGAAACGAATATACTCGACCGCCGAGTTTGACCGAGTTTGTCCGAGTTATTATGGTTACTACGTGCGTAAGTTCATACACACAATAGGGATGCCGATTTAAAATCGATCTTTCAAAGATCGATCTTCTCTGTCGCGATTTTCGATTTTTTAAATCGATTCTCAAGACAGAGATCGATTCGAAGATCGTAGTAACGACTATGAATACCGGCCTTTATATTTTTTTATTATAATGAATCGATTTCGATAGAATCGATTTTTTTACGAATCGATTCTTTGCACAACGATCTGAATTGAATCGAAAAATTGATTCTACGGGAAAGATTGGCATCCCTAACACACATACGTATGTACAATATACGTACTCAAGCATACTTAAGTTGGGATTTCCAATGCGCGGCTCGCCGGACATTGCGCCGGCCGGAGCGGCGAGCCGCACATTGGAAGTCCCAGCTTTGTGTCCACTACGCGTCAACATCGGTAGCACTGGTATGTATGTACATACACACACACGTACAACGCGACAAGAGCGTAACACTACTGAACACTACCAACAGAATATATATAGATTGATTAGATGATAAATGAATATGTAGCTATATATACAGCGAAAAGTTCAAAGTTATTCAACGTTATTCAGTTTTAAAGTACCACCAACGTGCTACAATAAACGAATTATTGTCAATCGTTTTTTTTTTACGCCACAGATCGTATATAATCAGGAATGTATGTACGTTAGGTTATAGCAAATTGTATATAATTGGCACGCATGAAACTCGTAATGAACGTGAAACTTTTTCATTAATCGCCTCTCACAGACACGAAATCTGTACACTGCATTGGAGATAATGTAATACAAAATAATGTATTTGCCAAACAAATATTATTATTGCGTTGCCTGTTTTTTAAACCAAATGTCCATGTTACATGGATGATAATGAAATCAGAATACCTATCAATATTCGAAACAGAGGACTACAGTTACAAAGATATTTCTGAAATATTTAAACAGTTTTTCGAAATGAGTAATAAATTTCAAGATACGGACCTTTCGAATGAATCTGTAGTTTCCCATTCGTCGAAGACTAGTTACGCTTCTGGTGCTAGAGGAAACTGTAACTGTTTTCATTCACTTTTGAGTTGTTTTAAACTTACTCGTAAAGAAAAGTCAGAGGAAAACTTTACCGATCATCAACACCAAAACTGTGATTACATTGTTGAGAAACTTATCGTAAAACGTGTGCCTTTTGACTTTGTTGCAGTAGCAACAGATAATTTAGAAAACAAAAATGATGTTCACAAGGGAGATATTAGAAAACCTGTCTTAGCGACAGAAGCGAACCCTGTGCACCCTAGTGCTATAGAAAGTGGATCACTGGATGTTACAGAAATTACTTCGATTGAAAGAACTTCAAACAAAAGCAATGGAAGTCCAATGCTAGGAACATTTGCATCATTTCCTGTAATTTTTGTTCCAGAGTTCCCTTTAATGAACAAAGGTTTATTACTGATAGTATATTAACTACTTTTTGAAATCTTAATGATAACTCTTATACATATGCTTTCAGAATTGAAATGTTTAGAATCGTTGGAAATGAGGTCAAAAAATGAACAAAATATTTACAATTTGAGACAAGTGCAAAATATATATCTCGGTGAATCTCAAGATGATAACATTTCTAATCAACTACACGTAGACGATTGTAATCAGGAGCGTGCTAATATAAAATCAGAAATTAATGGCAGATTGCAATGTAATCAACAAATATTTGCAAAAGAGGCTAAAGATCTAGCTGAAACTATCGCCAATATTGATCTATCAAGTATAACAGTAAAATGGAAAATCATTGTAAAGCATCATAAACCTAAACTCTAATTATTCCAATGCTTCTTCAAAGTTGATAAGTATCTCGATTCAAATTAATTACTGCATTATCAGTTTTGTGAAAAAATTAAACTTCATATGAAAATAGGTAAAAAAATTGTAAAAAGTTCGTTTGAAAAAATCGCCCGTTTTATAGGTTACTATCTTCACTATTCGGCTTCGCATGAAATTTAGATTCTGATTTTATAAAAAAAAATTTTACTTTTTTCTGAGAATGGTCACATTCATCTGGATTACTCAGGCATCCCATTCCCCTTTGGAGGTGTCGGGGTGTCTTTTGAAGATTTCCCCACGTTAAAAAAAAAATTAATTGAATTTATACATTTAAAAGAATTAGTGAACGTTACTACCGTTACCTTTTTTTTCTCACTGTTCATACAGTGTGGAAAAAATAAAGTGTGAAAAAAATAAAGTATAAAAAAAAATATATAAACACAGACGGAATCGAACTCACGACCACAACAACGCCACGCTAATGTCTTACCGAATGTTCCACGAGATAATCTGAAATTAAGGGTATGGCTTTAATGCTTTCCATCGGCGCTATGAAATGTTTAATAATGTACATGTAATTATCTCTGTTATTAAGGCCCATTGGCAGAAACGCTCGGACACGTATTTACTTATTTTCGACATAGATTGATCGTGCCAAGGCTCATCAAAATCGATGTCTACCTCACCGTGGACTCCCCTTTGTTAGAAAGTTTTCACTCACATTAATGAAACAAAATATTTTAATTGCGGGATACGTATTGTAATGTGACACAAAATTGATAAACTGTAGTTGATGACGTTTCACTTGCCAACCGATTCTTCATCTTCTGGATACATGATTTTATTTAAATTGAATTATTTAAAGTGATATTAACACATTCGAAATTGTAGTGCAAGAGGGGAATTAGTTTTGGATTTATAACATCATCCAAATTATAGTACCAGAAAGAATTATTTTTTACTTTTTAGTGCATTTTTTTTTTAATAAAATCGTTTAACACAAAAAATTTTGTTTATATATATTTTTTTCGACTTATTTTTTCGTGTAGAACGGCTGCTTAAAAGGATTGCCACCTGTAGTGAAACACCCTGTATAAAGCAGCGTTAAGCGACTATGCGGGAGAGTTGTTACTGACAGCAAACATGGCCGCCACCGCGGGGGCCTCGGGGTAGCTTAACAACTTCTCTCTTACTGGCGATGCAGCACCTTTTTGTGAATCGCTCGAGCATTATTAATCGCTTGATGTGGATTTCAAACTTATTACGTCGACTGACGTGACAGACACAGCCTGGGGCTCCTTATCTCTCTGTTCTTCACCCACAAGCACATCACGAACCTGCCTTCCCTTGCTTCCACTATTTCATTTGATGTCCGAGCCAGGTGCTTGTCCAATTGTATGCCGGCTCGTTTGCTTATTCCGCTTCGAACTCGCAGGCTATTTCGTTCGGCCCGTCGTTGCTTCAAGCCATACCATAAAATCTTGCGAAAATTGCCGCTTTGGCAAGGGGAAATAACGTCGGCAGTTTTCAGAAGGTCACACGAAGGTGTACAGGAACACCTGCGAGGTGTAAGTAAAACGCGTTTCTGTACGCTGGCTACTATCATGATAATTAATCGCAATTGATACCCTCGTATGAGTGTTGATTATACGTTGTAGCACAAACTTCGTGTTCACACGTTCTGTACCTCCTTTTGTTAAGTGCATGTGACTGTGGTGGCTAAGCATGTAGGTCGTTGCTTCTTGATTCAGTCTCGTGACTATAATCCATTGATTATTTTTATGCCGCAGAAATCGACTAGGAGTGTAGGTACATGTATTGACGAGTATTAATATTAATAGTAACTAGTGTTAACATAACATTTTTTTACACATATTTAAATTGCAGAGTTTGGGTTGTTTGAAGTTACCGACGACGGTGACGCCGCTGAGTCCAAAGCGCCGAAAACTTCGGGGTACCAAGTTTAAACCAATTCTGATATTTTTCTGATGTGCGCGTCCGCCATATTGGGTCCGCCATTTTGTTTTTTTTTCAATTTTGACCTCAAATTCGTAATGAATGACCTCGAAAACCTTAGTATACTCATTTTTTTTACAAATCAAAGGTCACTTTCATGTTTTGGCCAGGTTTTCTCGATTTTCGACCACTGTGCGCCGCAGAGACTTCCTCCGTCTTGCGACAGATGGCGGTGTGTGTAAAGCAGACAACACTTGGAGGAACATATTTTTATGTAATAACATTAATAATAAATATGAAAGATTCAACAATTACTTTATTTCACGCATTGGCGTATAAAATACTCTCAGTCATCTCCGTCTTCTTTTTTCTTCCTTCAACTCTAGAGTAATTAGCTTGGGCTAATTCTAATCATTTCCTGGAAAATAGATAATTCATTCTCTATACTTTAGACGCTTCTCTTGGTATTTATCCTTGTAACAATTCATTATATTTTGCTGTGTCATTAGATTACAATAATTAACATAAGACGATTACGAGATCATATAAAATTCTTTAATGTCTTCAGTAGAAATAGTAATATTTATATGTCTGATTATATCTTTGTTGCAAAAATTGTACCAGAATACTCTTTTAGCCTTCGGCTATCGCGTTTCTATTTAGCTACCAAAAATGCGCGAGGAACTTCTAAAATAAAGAACAATATAAACAATATTCACTTTGTTTTCAGGTATGTAGAAAATGTCAGAAATGTTTACATCTCACTTATTACTACCCAATCTTTGTTTTCCTTTCAAGATTTTGATATATCTACAACATTATGTCAAAGAATTAACTATAAATATGAGTTTAATCATTGATCACACCGAAAAATACTGATAAGAGTACCATAAAAAGTTTTATTTCTAGTTACAACTTCTGGTAAAGAGGCTTCTGAGAACTTCAAAGGAGTATAGCCATGGAATTTTCTGTAACCTTCAATCGAAACAGGGTTGATAAGGAAATTAGGACGAAAAGTATATACGTAGAAGTCACATAGTTAAACTGGAGCTACTACGACCCGACAGGACACAGCAGGATACAAGCAAAGGAGAGTAGGGGACGCCCCAAGAGACGTGTTTGTAGCAAACGCCCACGAACGGTGACAGCCAGCGAAGATTTATGACGCTATAAAATATCATTTGTATTTGATGTCAGAGCGAGGGCTTGATTAATGCACTGCCGAGCGCACAATGAATAACTGACGTGTTGTTATAGTAACATCAATCTGAAAGAAGCGCGGGGTGAGCTGGTGCTCCGTTGATAAATTGTGTAGATTGGAGTTGCTATTGCTGAGATACGATCAGCGAGCCTTCTACGATTCAATCATTAATGCTCTTTCCCTTGATAGAATTGTTGTGCATTTACTAAATTATTCCCGTAACGGCTGTTATTGACTTAAACCGAATCATTAGAATCAGGATAGTTGTTGCGAAGTTCCGCGGCATGCAGTTGTGTAGTATTTGAACCAACCTACGACAGACTGTACCTACGCTATACCTATCGTAATTAACATATGATTATATCAGCACATAATAATACATCAATTATTATTCAATTTTCACGCAGTAAAATTGTATAGGTACTGACGACAAATCGTCGATTTTGATGCGACTTCGATAGAAAATATGGTAGAAACTACTAGAGCTGGAAGAACGGTGTAAATGATAAAATTGCATATTTTTTAATAACGAATCCAGCTGGACAAACAAATTCCCGATACCTCCGTTTGCGTAAACAAATACATTAAAAAATAGCACTGCTTTATTAAATGTTCTGGTCAATGTTAATCCATTTTCTGCAACTCTGCTAACAACAAAGCAAATTCTATCGATTTCCTCCATTGGTATATTTCCTTTTCTTAAACATTTAATCGTTAAAGCTATTTCACGTTACGTTCAGTGCTTATGTATGCATTCGCGTACGTGTGTATGTCTACGTCAACCGACTGTGCATTATTTCACATTTTACTTTGCGTATAATAAATAAATAAATAAAACGTTCGACGAATAATCCTTCCGTTTTATACAATACTTGTGCAACGTGTCACTTGGAAACCGAAAGCCCGGCAAAGTTTCAGATAACTGTATAATTTAACGTATCGATCACGGGAACAGCATGAAAGTGTCGCGAAGTTTACGACATCGTCGAGACAGGGAGCTGCGTTCAGTTTGCCGCCTATAACACAATCATTAATCACTTACCAACAATGATTTTATTCGCGGCGAGCGGTCAGGGTGTAACGTACCGTGACGCACCTCGAACACTGGGGACGATACATCACCGCGATATGTAATATTGTCCTCGGCCCCACAAAGAAAGAGAACAGAAGAGAGCTGTCCTGGTCGGACACGTAGCCATCGACCGATCGCCCCATCGCCCGGAGCGGTGTCGATCGATCTTCCCACGCGCGCCATGTTCAAACCGTGAAGACGTTCTTGCCACGGACGCCAACAAGAAAGCAAAAAGCCTGAAAGAAGATTGATTCCTTATGCGTATTGCAGTGCTGTGATTTATGCATTTCCTATCCACACAATATTGCCACATATATCGAGTGTCTATAGTAATAATATACGGAAATCGAAAATGGAATATCACCCGGGAAAGGCAAAGATGATTCATTATTTATAACGCTTGAGAAACATAACTATGCCTCGTGAAAAATAAAAGCTTCTTAGCCAATTAATTAGTGTAGACGTTTATTTGGTGTTTAGTATTAGATATTATTTTTTGAGATTTATTTAATGTCGATAGCTGTTTATTCATACACAAGTTAATTTCCACCCGTTGATTTGTTGTATCGATAAAATGTGAAATGGCTAGGAACTGAACAAAATACATCACACTTTTATTTAACTCGTGAATCCATTAATTGTTTACGATTTACATTTAAGTACTTTCCGTATTCGAAATGTAAAAATGGTAGACGGTTGCTGTCACGCAAGAAGCATAAAGCGCCCATGATGAGGCAAAAGTAGTCAGGGGGGTACTTTATCGTATATGGGCTGATTATGCACGTAAATATTTCACCGGGGATGATTCCTGAAGCGGGGTGAACGAGGTTAAGCAGAGGGACCGAGCAAGAGAGATACGAACTGGAGGGGAAAACGGCGGCAGGGAGAGGACGGGGATTTACGCGTGCAAGCCTGAACGCCCTTTATACGTCGTCGACACCGTAATATATGACACCTATAGATCACAATTACGTGTAATGGCGCTCACTCTTGTATTCATGGCGATATTATTTCTGGTTGCCTTTCACGGTCGTCGTCGACTCGGCCTTTCTCCCCATCTTGTTCGTACGAGACTTCGGCCTGTATGCTAAGCAGCCGGTAATTCTAGTTTGATTTACTTCTCCGTCTACCCCGAAACTTTGCGGCGAACGGCCGCACTGTACTTCCAACCCCGCCGGGAAAGTGATTATACGCTGGATCGGGCGATAAGTCTTTTATGGTTTTTGTTCTTTACGGGGTCGCACGTTAGCGCAACTTGCACACTGTGAAATATGTCCGCAACGATTATTTTCCTCTACTGCGAGGTTTTTAACTTACGTGCTGAAAATAGTATGGTGTTTCAGGGTCAGCGATCTCCTTCGCTTTACATTAATAACACAGAATCGCTACGAGGTGGAACTGTTTGCAATTATGTGCATAGACTAATGGAGAAAATTACGGAATGTGGAGTAATTTGATTTTCAATTTCTAAGTCTAGATAAGTATCGGTAACCTTATTTATGTAAATAGAAAGAATTCAAATACGAGTAGCATTGCGCAAAATTGCAAGCGTATGAAATATTAGGTTATTTTAACTTTGGGTTACCAAAACGGACAATGAAATAAGTTTAATCATTAGACTCGTATTCCGATATTTTCTTCACATTATTTTTAACGCTTATCAAACTTCGCGTAATATTATATTCAATTATATCTATACAAAATCTACATTTTAATCCAATTATAGGTACGGAATTCACAGCATTGTGGCCATTTTTGTTTGCCTGATTGTTACCGTTGCCATCATACGAATGTATACAGTATGCGCTCGACATTACAAGGATGTTCGGAATAATTACACCCGCTGTAATTACCGGCGAGTTAATTGGTAAGATAAATAAGACATAAACGCGGCGCATTAAAAATACTGTATAACGCATTCTAAGTCATCACACAAGAACATCCGTGAATCACTGCGCGAGTGCATTAAGCAGCACGATAATTGAGTGAAGCGCCGTGCATCGCGGCGCTTCCGCAACGGCTACTCAAAACTCGCGTTCACGGTGGTGCGTTTCAGACAGCACCAATGGCGCTACTTGTCGCCGTCGGCGGTGACACGTGTGCGCGTGCGAATAATAACCACGTGCACGCTTATATAGCTCCGAGATAACTATTGTCCAGTTCCGGGGCGTAATGCCCCATTGTGAATTGATCACAGTGATGTATCGCCTGTCGTCAGGAAAGCGACGGTTAGATTATTTCATTCCAAACACTCGTTCGCCATATCCCCACTGACAGCCAGCAGTCAATGAAAAACTCAAAATTAACACGACACGGGGGGGTATAAAGTCTGGAATTTTGAAATCTCTTTTAACTTCACACTGTTGAACACCTTCGTAACATCTGTTGCGTTTTTTCAACTGATAACTCTATTGATGACTGGTTAGTTGCTATATGATGTTCAAAAATAGGAAAACGATAAATGTAAACACCATTTATATACCATAAGTATCGACAAAATAGTGGTGGTATTGTTAGACATGGAGTTAAAGTCGAATCGTGCGTACACTTACTGTAGCAGTAAGTTATCTAGATTAGGGATGAAGTTCCTTCCTTCTATTTAAGAGTATGTATATCCATTGTATGCAAAACCCGACTGCTATCAACAGGTCTAATGAATTTTATTTAGTCCATTCGGAGTTACTTATGGTGTTTCTTTCCAGCTGGTTTGTTTAATAATTCATCATATGTATATTTTTTCATGACAGTTTATAACTTGGAAATTATGAATCTACATATGATACCTTTTAATACATCCCCTGGCATGTACTTTGAATTTCCCTCACATGTTTCGCATAAGTATACATTTCTACAATATAAGTTATGTATTTTTACATATTCTCCCTGTAGCGTTACAATCTGTTTCGGAGACTTCACCGGTAAAGTTGCATGCGACACTAAAATGGTAAGGGGGTCCTAGGACCCCCCCAAACCGGTGACAGAAAAATGCATTGGTTGATAAGTCTATCCTTTACCTCGTCTGCGGTTTTACCCGTTCTGAATTCTAATTCCTACCACGCGTAGCGTTACAACCTGTTTCGAGACTTCACCGGTAACGTTGCATGCGACACAGAAATGGTAAGGGGGTCCTAGGACCCCCCAAACCGATGACAGAAAAATATATTGGTTGATAGGTGAAGTTGGTTCTGCTTTCATTTTAATCAGGAAGCATTGACTTTCCTGAAAAAAATTATTTTCGTTCCGGAAAGTCATTTTTGCAACACGAAAGTTATGAAAACTATTATGTCTCAAATACCACTTCAAGGTCATATATATAAAAGGCCGAAGAAACTATGTCCAAATTGTTTGAAGCTTTCTGGATGAAATAAGATTTTTTCTAGGGTGGATACTTTGAAATTGACTTTATAGTGACCTGTTACATACCGCAATATTTCAAATAATCAGCCTGTGTGCTCAGCTGCGACGGACGACTGACCATATTGCTCGCACCCTTATAATATATTATTGAAACATTGTCCATCCAGAAATGACATCGACAGTCTCATAGTTTTCTCAATGACATCATTTATATCTTGACTAAGCATCTTGTGACTCCTAATTGAAATAGAATGAATCCATTTTTTCACACTTCTTATTTATTCAGCTGCAACAATACGAAAATAAGAAATAAAATACTTAAAAGAAATCCTATCTCCGATTCTTACTCCTTCATCGCATACTACGGAAGTCTCCCTTAAATCGTGTAGAAGAATATACTAATGCTCCTCCAGCAATAGGGCGTTATATTAGCAATAATGCGATCGTTTACATTAAGAACTTGTTTGAAATTATACTATTATTCATTAACACTAACACCATTAGAAGACCATGTAAACCTACATTCACATGTCCGTTAAAACGGGTAAAGAATAAATAGTAAAAGTTGTCGTCCAAATTTAATCTGGCTAAACCTCTGGCGATAAGTCCAAACGTGACAAGGTACAATTTAACGTGTGCAGTTCGGATCATATTTATCGTCAAGCCAGATTTTTATCCGAATTTACGATTCCCGTTAGTAATTATCAGTGAGTGTGGGTACGATGTATCGTCGGTTACGGAGTATTTTTGGTCTATTCGTATAGTCGCGCGCGGGAAAAATAGTATTGTTGGAAGTTTATGAGGTAAATGGTCCTTAATCGTTAGGTGGGGAAAACGCGGTCTGGCAAGCGGCCGACCGCGAGAAAAACCGTGTAACCCTTTCGCGGTTGTGTGCGTTATGCATATCTAACGGTACGTGCGGGCGCACAAACGAATCACTCACGTTTCCTATAAATTGCGGATTCATGGTTTATCGGCGCGCAGCCGAAACGTTTTACTGCCCAGCGATGCGCAATAACGCCGCGCTGACAGCGGAATGTCCCAAACAAAATGAATCCGACGTGTACACGCAAGATGCATATGCGGGAAACGTATTCCCCTGTGTTTTGTTTTTTTGCGGGTGTGCCTGGAATATCGAATATAGCCAGTGGCGTAAGGTGTAAGAAGGCCCACGTGCCTGGAGGATTCGCGGAAAGCGAAAGACGTTTCTGCTGACAAGTGTAGATGAATGTTCTACTATTACTATGTACCATCGAGACACCTCCACTGACGCACAGTGTAACTCTACGACGTACGAAGATGGGCACGTATACTCTGTTATATATTCTTTCGGGCCACATGCTGTTCCAACATACCGTGATAAATATTCTTGCATATTTTGTAAACACGTTGCGGCAACACGCACGCATGTTACCCATGATGCATCATTACGAAGACAGGAAGGCCCACGATTTTATTTTCATTGAATGTAATTGTCTGAATTCAGAATCTTCTCGGTTTTTTATTCAAATACCGAACTAACAGATTTTCTTGAAAGGATGTTCGTTTTGCTACCAAAATACCGTGACTTGTTAGACGATTTGACTGAGCAAGAAATATAATTTGAAACAATAAGAAGGAATATTTGCTAGTCTAGTAAACTTACGAGTACTTAGTAGTCCGTCTTAATTAACGTTTTGACTACGTAACACGATACGAAATTAGACTAAATTGGAAATGGAGATAGAGAGCAGATAGAACTGAACGGGATGAAGCTACACTGAAGTGGAATGTATTAGAAATTAAACGTTTTGGGCAGTTTGGGCTCAAAGCACAAAAGAACAACAAAGTTTTTGTATTTTAAGCATGTGAAATAATCTGAAGGGGAGCATTCGACAGCCAATGCAAAACCCGCTGAGACGGCAGCATTAAGGCTTGTGAAATAAAATGAAGCGTATACTCGTTGTACACTTTAACTTTGTTGAATTAGAGGAGTGACAACGACGAGATGTGGACAATATGTGGTGTAATAGTATATTGCTGAAGGTATACTACCTGGCGTGTGTACCTACATACAGGGTCAGCGTTTTATCCTGCAATCCGCGCTCGCGCGAACAGGTAAAATGGCAATAGCGCCTCACGGACGCATTCCGCTACAACCATGCCCAGCCCGGGGTTCGGAGAGCTGCCAGCGGCCGCTAGACAGCAGTGATGTCCGAGCTTCGAGAATTTTGGGATGGTCTCTTTCAAATTAACGTCGCACAAAGCTATTGGGAATTTCTCTGCCCAGGTAATCGAGCAGCGCGCTCCGCTTTTATGACCGGTTTACCACTCGCACACCAGATTACTGTAATGAGGTTTGAAAATAATGTCGACTGATCTCGTATCCATCTCAATTTAAAAAATTTTAGCTACGACAGGGTTGACCGCGGCGCTATACCCTTGTACGGAGAAATTTTTTATTGGCGCAATAGCGTTAATTAAATAGAGCTGTGTTTAAACGGTTCACTGTACACGTGGAACGCTTCAGAGGCGATATAAAAGATTTATTATCTGGTTCACATAAAACGTCCACATCGGCGAAGCCGCGAATAAGCCAGTCGAGAAGAAGGGGGAATCCCCAGTACAGGCAACCTTGATAAATACCCACAAGGTTGGTAGTAGAAAAAACGGAGGACCCTTGGAGGGTTCGACAGGAGGTCGTACACCGGCTACGCGTTTTTCCTGGGTGGAGGTCCTATCTCGTGAGAAGCGTAGAAACAGAAAACGGTCGCTCTGACCACCACCGAGGTTAAGTACATGGCATCAGGATGATCTGACACAGCAACGGTGCTCGCAGGTTGACCGAAAATCCCGTTTCCCACAAATGTAGGAAGCACATCGGTGTACGCCATCATTACATCCGTGACGTGCTGGCGAGCGGAAAACTGAAGATCGAACACACACCAACCGAAGATATGGCGGCTGACATATTCACCAAGGACTTACGTGCACAGGAGCATAAAAGATGCGAGCTTCTTGGTATCGCCAGCGTACAGCTGCAGGAGCGAGGAGTCATCGAATCGAGGGGAAGTGTTAATACGGGCCTCTGGTAACGAGCGGCCCAGCTGCGATTCTGGGTGACTCGGTGCGTGCAGCGTCATCTACTGGCGCGTACAGCGTACCACGCGTCCTCTCATGGGGACCTACCATGTTGTACTGGTTTCCGATACAGTTCGCGCCCAGTGATTGTAACGTGGTCCACGCGTCTCCTTTTTGTATGTCATAATTAAAGTACCGTTAAAACCTTATTCCACTTCATTCTGTCTATCGCCTCCGCGTAGCGTCCTAACAGTAGACGATCGAATGCAACATCTTTAAGTTCAAAATAAAAGAGAACCAGAGACATTTATTCTATATTAACTGTATTTTTGTTTTGTAAAATTTCATAATCAGTAAAGAACTGATATTAAATGTAGTCCTACTGAATGATTTAGCAGATATGATAAATGTAAATTAATTTCAATAAAAACATACACACTAACCCAGAATTTTTCATTATTTTCCCGGATGCGCAGGCAAAATCTATGGTAGAAACTATTCTTTTTCGTCACTAAAAGAAAATGTGCAGTGTAGTGTTGATTGAACAATGTGAGCATTATTAATGTATACGTATGTAAATACTAGATGGCACGCGTTGTACGTTCTGTCATCGATGTAGAATTAAAAATATATGCTCGTTTATCATGGAACACGTTGCCATCTGGTGAAACATAAATTATCATTTCCCTTTTAACCGAATTCACATTGTTTTGTTTGATCGCACGTAGCGGTCATTAATTTAATATCCAATTAAGCGTGTACTGGTTTCATTAAATACGTAACGTGATCCATTAAATGTAATTCCCTGATATTTATTCGAGTAATATTGATAAATGTTTACGAATGTAGCATGTGCATGTACAGGGTGCTTCACTACAAGTGGTGAACCTCTTAGGGAGTGATTTTATAGGGTAAAATAAGACAAAAACATAGAATACAATTTTTTAATCTCACGCTTCGTTTTCGAGAAAATTGACTTTGAATTGCCATGAATGTAGTACTTTGGTACACACATACTAGGTTACGATTTAAAGTCAATTTTCTCAAAAAAAAAAAAAAAAAACGAAGCGCGATATTAAAAAATTTTGTTCAATATTTTCGTCTCATTTTGGTCTGTAAAACACCCCCTAAAAGTTTACCACCAGTAATGAAGCACCTTGTACAACAACTAACAGTACTTGTGCAATTGCTTGCAACGCTATCGTTTTTATATTTTTCCAAGAAAAGCTAAACTGTTCTTCGCACATACACCGCATGTCGTTAATAACATTTTTTTCAAAGTACCTGCTCTAAAGACATGCACAAATTCATAAATTAGGAGTGAAAAATTAACGCGTCTCCGTGACAAAGCAAAAACTAGGTGGCCACCTCTGCACGACGCTGATAATTGCATTGTCGCATTAATACACATCTAACACAATGCAGCTTCGAGTTCGATGATAAACGACGCAATCTGTTAAGAGTGCGCCACCCCTTGACGTACGCGCTTTCACGTCAGAGTTATATATTTCCCGGGGTGAAAATTTATTATGTACTAAAACACCGGTATTGTTGCAAGAAAGCGGCTGTTGACTAGAAAAAGCTGCTGTTATTAATTCACATTAGCTTAATAGGTACAAGAGAGACGGGGATAGAGAAAAAGTGGGGGGAACAGATAGACAGAAAGAAAAAGAGAAGGATAGAGGAGGGTAGGCCGTAGGGGGGAATAAGGTCACGCCAGAAAGTGAGTAATGAAGGCGGTTTATCTCCGAGGAGTAACTAGCGGTGTTCGTGTAATGGGGGCATTCATCAACACGATCTCACATCGCCTTTCCGTTCGCGTTTTAGAGTCTCATGACGATTTGCACTACGGAATGGACGGTGAGAAACGGAGCTGAAACGATTTCTGTTTGCGCGCGTCTTGGAAAACCCGTACCCACTTTGCCACGTAAGATTAATGTCGTCGAAGTGGAATTTTTGGAGCCATTAATTTTTCTGACACATTTATTAATTTTCTTTACTCGCTAGTCGTTCCGCGCTAAGTTTAAAATCTCGACGTTAATCTGACGGACAATCACCTTTTACCTTCTACATTCTTCCTCTATCCTGCTATTGGCATCCCTTTTTTTCTTCCAATATGCATATAGGTATTGTAAAAAATGCTCGCGTTGAATATAATTTTTATCGGTTAATCGTAACTTTGACTGTAGTAGGTATAGTCGTACACTGAATTTTGCAAGCAATATGTGCTTTACCCTGTTTACCTTATAAATCAGATAATAATCTTTTCGGATCGAATGTTAAATAGAGAAGACCCTTGCATTTTTATTTGAATTATCTATCACAAATTTTCGTCAACGAAAATTTTTAATCTCAGATATGTTTTATGGGTGGAATTTCAAATTGGGCATTTTAATAAAAAAGAAACCGATGGCAGTTTCGATGCAATGCGTGACGATCGGCGTGTGTGATCAACGGGATTGTAGAAAGAATAACAGTAACAGCGACAACGACAACA